>JASSKH010000012.1:10516344-11895587 GCA_031763025.1 Macrocystis pyrifera
TCAACCTGTATCGAAGCATTCCTCCAACCTCGTGGTATTCGCAAGATGCGTGATGAAATTTGCTGCTGTTTTTCGATCGCGCTTGCTACAGCATGTATATGCAATTGTTGCGAAAAATCTAGTACGAGGTCACACGAGCGGGCCCAAATAACTCTGGAGTGGGACAATACCTCGGGGAAAGAAAACAGTCACAAAATAAAAAAACACACGACCTGCACAATTTTAAATTCCTCAAAGCAATGACAAGCGACAGAATCAAAACAGTATAATCAGTCAAAGGTCAAGAGTAGTAACAAGTGTTCATACTCGTGCGAGCGGTCTATAGATCGAGCATGTTTGTCAGTCGTCTCGGCAGCAGTCAGCAGGGTTTCCGGATGCGTCGAAAGCAAGGCGGCAATACTTGGCAGCATTGCTGCACCAGATATACTTGCCTTCTCTTTTCTCGAAGAAAACGTCGAAATATTCTCGAGGAATTTTTCCACCTGATGAATTTGATGTATCGGACATGAAAACGTACGACGTATTGAAAGGTGGACACCCAAATAGCCGAGGGGATCCTCATGGCAGGATATTAGGAATCACTCTATTGATACGAAAAATTGCAATTTTTTCTTTCCTTGCGATGCTGTTCAGGGCAATTCCGTGTGGTTGCGCTAGAGCGCACTCAGGACTGTACAGTTTTACGTACCTCTAATTTTTTATAGTTTTCCCTCCAAAAATGTACCTTACACGTTGCTTTCTAACGATGAATACCACATTACTACGGAGAACCATGATAAATAGCACCGGCGGTACACACAAAAAAACGTAAAAATTTCACTATTTTCAATAACAACAAATTTGGTCCCGTTTACAATGATCCCCCGTATTAGTACTCTGAACCAACACGTGTTCTTGATGGTCCTTGCTTCTTCAGGGCTCCTTCCTCTCTCGGCTAACCTTTGTTTACCATGTGTGCGAGCACATCGCGTGAGGTCGTTCATTATTTTTCGTCGATAACCCGCCGCACCCAGTGTCTCATCCCGATTCTTGAATCTTCGAGAGATGCCCAACCTCCATGTCATTGGCAACAAGGCTTCGGTTTCTTCAGCCCCCCACCTTTTTTGCGTAGCGCCTATAGTGCCAGTTTTTGCCGGTGTTTTCATGGCGGGATCACGATACGGCGGTCACCCAAAATTACATGAAAAAAACATGGCAACGCCTTTCCTCGCTGAAGACGACCCGTCTGTCCTTCGACGATGCTTGCCGCCGCACGGTCGCCCAGGCCGCTTCCTTCCTTTCGCCCAAAGCTTCTTCAACCGCTATGCTTGCAATACTTGCCACGTGTCTAAGATTCGTGTATAACACAAGTGCTGGTAGAAACTAATCTTGGATCGATCTTCACTGGCACCTTAAATTTGTTCAACTCCGCACTGAAGCTCACCCCTCTGCTGGACAGCTGTGACAAAAACATTGAAGCCTGCGGACGTCACGATTCAGCTGATTTCCACGCGTTGTCGTTATGTTGAATGGCATTTTACCGCACCGCCACCATTGTTTTCGCGATGGTCTCTTTTGTCCACGCTGAGGGAACCTACCCTGCCCTTCACAATTCGTCCGCCAGATTCGTGGTACAGGAGTTGGAGGGTTCGGGATAAACCTCACGCATGCAAGGTTTTTCGATAAGCATGAATAGGTTGTACCACTGACACCCTGTTCCTCATTAGGTTCTTTGACCCCGCAATAGGTGACGGGCCGGAGAATATTCTCGTACGTGCAAGGCTCTGAGCCTACCCTGCCATTGATAATTCGTAGACAGTTGGCTTGGTTTTAGTAGTGATGAAGAGGCGGATGAAATGCATGTACGCACGTGCAAGACTCTGAACCTTCTCCGCCCCTCATATATCGTCAACAGCAATGTGCTATGTACAGCCACATTATCCCATGTGCTACCATGTAGGCCACACAACAAATGTGTATCTGCAACTCTATTTTGCTAAACAGACAGTCTGCGTGCAACGTGTGCCCTGCTGTTTGGAATCACATGTTCAAACGGACCGGTACCTCGACGGTCGCGGCAATTTTTTGCACTGCACTAATCATACCAGAGGACATGCCGTACAGCAGTGGTAGATTTGACCCAAATTTGGGAGTGCTGTGGTAAAATGTCAAGACCAGCCCACCTTTACTTTTTCATCCGATACCCGAGAATTGCCAATATTGTGAGTTCTTCGCGTTGTTTTTTTTCGTGTCGAACCATCTTCTCGGAACACAAAAAACCACTAACGGGTACGCAGTCCGATTGTGTTCGTTCTTGACATAAAGCCCTACTCCACAACCCAGTCGAAGTGACATACCCAGGTTTCGTTTTTTTCTCCCTTCGGCGAGGCACTCCCCCTTCGGTTTGGTATTGTGAATGCTTCGTTTTGTACTTTTATGGATTGTGTCTGTCGTGCCTGTCGTATGTTTTCAGCGTATCACGATGAACACATTGAATGTATATGCATTGCCTATTGATACTACTCACGGCATAACTACTATTACGGGGGTCTATAGTCAACAGGACCTATGGCATACATAAAAGCCTATATGTAACAAAATAATGAAATGTGTGGAATCTTCGTGTCGTAGTTTTCGTGTCCACCCGCATTGTTCCTCTGGAGCTTCCAGGATGGACACGGACACTATTGTTAGCTGTTGCTACTATGAAAGTCGATCTCAAGCGGTAACAAGAACCGAACCCTTTCCGAACTTGAGAGCGGAACAAAGGTGTGTGAAGCAACGACTACAGAAACGACTCATACGTGATAGAGGCGATGAACCTCATTGGTGTCCGAGCTACAGTTATTAACAGTTTATTGATAAGATTAGTTGAACGCAAGGAGCCGTACCGCACAGGAGCATCATTACGGCGCTGCCCGTACCCTCCGCGGCGCTCCCGTTGCTCGTAGAAGGTTGGTGACACCGAACTTACCAGCCATAGAGTCGATCTCTCATATCCATGTTTCAAAGCGGTCAATGGGAAAAACACACACCATACCCAGTTTCCGTGCCGATCCTTTTAATCCAGAGAGGGACGAGCCCCTTCTCGTGATCACCAGAGACACACCATAGTTTAATGTTTGTCGTGTGTTAAAAGAAGGCCCAACAACGTGCCCTAAAAGAAACAAAACGGCAGGAGTGCTCCGCGTGACTGCGGGCACCTTGCCAGCGCGTAAGACATTGATTCGGATTCGTTGGGGCACGTGGGAGCCTTCCGCGGGTGCGTTTTGCCTACACCTCCTTATGGGTGAAACGTCGATGGCCCCTTATGGGTAGAACGTCCATGGGTATACCCCCGTATGAATATTTCGCCGACAAAAACAAAAGGACCCTCCAGGTAGCGGCAGCATTTCATTTTTGTGGTAGAGAGCCTGGTACCTTGCCGCCCTGGTTTTCGTCTCGGGGTCTTGCTTTTGTCAATCATGCCAATGAAAACTCAGACGCACTGACGCCACACCCACCTCAATCGAGTTCTAATCACCCAGACCCACATTTCAAATGTCAAATTTCTGCCTGCGACTAGAATCACGAACTGTCATGTTTTAACATGTATTAGACACGATTCGTTCTTTGTTTTCACGACGTTGGTAGATACGGAGTACGATTTTGCACCTACCATGAACTGCAAATCGAAGTTTCCACTGTTTGTTTGGGGTTTTCGCTATAATCAGATATACCTGTCCACGTTTGGGTCCAAATCAGTTGCATGCAAAAAACAAGCACAAAACATACTACTGGAGCCCTGCTATTGCCCAGGCTGACATCCAAACTGATTTTGGTACGAAATAGCCCAGGTACATCTGATTTTTCTACTGTCTAGCTTTCAACTGATTTTATCCAACTTTGAACCAATCACAGAGGCCATGCGTGCACTGTGTTTTCTCTCCGTATGCGTCTGACCTCCCTCGGTTGACATTCGTCTGTATTGACGTACGTCGTACGTAAGAGTACGTAGATACATGCATACATGCGTACGCTTGTTTCGCTTGTTCTCCTTCGGGGTGTGCGATGTGCTTCAGTTAGTCGTGTGTGTACACTCTGTTGTTGTTTTCTGTGTTCACAGCAGTTGTTACAGCACCGTGGCCACATGGCATTTCGTGTGCACCAACCCGCGTCGAGGTTTGAGGTTTGGTACAGCAAGATAATTTCGTGCCGAACAGGCGGTTCCGCGCGAACGGTCAGGAAGCTCTAAAGCTGTCAACCGGGGGTGGGAGGCAGAGCAAATACTCTTAGCGCTCCCACCGTGTCAAAACAAACGAAGCATATTAATAGTGACTCCCTGCAGGTCCAAGTGGAACCCGTGGTACCTACAAACCTACAGCCTGAAGAATACAAAACGATTCAGATTTTGGAAGCCACGTGGCACGCTTAGTGCTGCAGGCGCAACGTTTTTTACCAGATTGTCATGGACATCACAATGCTCTGGCGCGCGGTTCTTGCTTGGTTTTAGCATATACCTGCTTATTTTGGCACCTAGTTAAGAAATGGGCCCCCAAAATTCACACTCAACGGTGCTGACGTCACTCAAGCGGGTGGCCATATACCAGACCACAAATGGGACGCGCAGTATTGTTTTCGTCGCAGAGTAGAAAGTTCGCAGAGCTTTCGCGGGTCACGTCAACCCTCACAGGTCTGACATGACCAGACCGGCTAGAAATCTCAGGTGTGCTATCTCCGACCTACCCGATCCGAGGTCTGGAATATTCTTGCTCTAACCCCAACAGACCCACGAAAGTAAAAACACTGGTGACCTGAACAGACCAAACTCGACCCGTGAGAATATAATATCCCCCGATCCGCGAGATTTAGTCAAACGTCGACTTGACCCTACCCTAGGCGCCACGTTGTGGTCGACGCGTGAAACACGGGTTGAATGCCTTTTGACGCGGGTCGGTTCAACTGGCGCCATGATTACCTCACGGATGAACGACGAGACCAAACCCGACCCATGAGAATCTTACATCCCCCGATCCGCGAGATTGAATTAAAAGTCGGCATGACCCTACCCTAGGCGCCACGTTGTGGTCGACGCGTGAAACACGGTTTGAATGCCTTTTGACGCGGGTCGCTTCAACTGGCGCCATGATTACCCCACGGATGAACGACGAGACCAAACCCGACCCGTGAGAATCCAATATCCCCCGATCCGTGAGATTTAAACAAAAGTCGACATGACCCTACCCTAGGCGCCACGTTGTGGTCGACGCGTGAAACACGGGTTGAATGCCTTTTGACGCGGGTCGGTTCAACTGGCGCCATGATTACCTCACAGATGAACGACGAAAGCTGACAGGTGAAAAGATACAATTGCGGGTCGGTTGGTTGGTCCATGAACACTTGTGTTTTTCCTGACAAGATAGCTCTGATTTGGTGTCTTGTGCTTCTACCTCAGCGCACGAACTATAATAGCTGCGAAACTCTCGTTCCAGGTCAATATCGTGAATGTTTCACAGAGGCAAGCACAACCGAGAGAGTGTTTCTGTATCGCGTGTTGTTCCGCGATATTAATTGAAACTACAGCGTTTACACGAATCTTGTCATTCAAACCATTGTATTTCTCCTTGTCGACTGCATGTGACTCTGGCATGGTTAAGAGCACCGCTTTAGGTCCGCTGCAATTGGTTCCATCGTTACGTTCGATCTTATGTTCTTATTAGTCGTTTGATGGCGATGAATGACAAGAATGATAACGTCCGTGCGTGCACAGAACAAAATACACGCCTCATACTGTAGGCAACACTCCCTCCCCGCAGCAGCACACGGCGATTGTTTAATGTTTCGATCACGTCTTCAAACGGTGTACATTGAATACCGCACACACCTAGAAGGTGGGGCGGCTGAGAAGAGCATCAAACTCGTTTGTCGTGTCTCAACCACCGGCGCTGGTAGTGGGTTGGATGCATGCCACGGAATTTGCGGCGTGCCATTGTATTAGTCTCTAGAGAAAGCAAGTTCGCAATGCTCTTCGCAACACAGTGTATTGTTCAGGGCAAGCAAAAGCTTCCCACGTGTTCTATAGCAGTGATATGTTCAAGCACGGAAATGTTGTACAAAATGCTTTTTCGATATCGTAGTACCTGTAACAAGAAAGATATGTACCAAAACATTTTTTTTCGTTCTCCTTCGGCGAAAGTCTTCTCTCTCACACACGTTCCTACCTTTGCGTGCGTGGCAGGTGGTAAAGCGACAAAATGAAACTCGGATATGTGCTGCTGGGGCTGGTGACGCTTACGTCCATTCATATTTCGAGCGGTGAGAATTCTTTTGATCGCGTTTTGTTGACGCGCGCACTAGGACTGACTACAAGCCACCAGGGATGACTGGGTCGAAAATCGCCGGCGATTTCGTTAGACAGGATGATGACATGGTACCGTGGACCGGTGACTTGTTATGATAACACGCGCTGGCTCGATAATTTATAGTACGCTCTTGCTCACCCTCTCTCCGTAGACAGAGTGCTTGCAGAGTCATTGTGTGGGGGAGTTCCTCTTTTTTTGCGCGCGGGTTGCTAACGTCTTGCGTATCTTTTTGCTGTTTAACGACGAGAGGCCCCTCCCTGAGCCTATACACCACCTCCATCGCTTACCCCTGTCTCTCCCACTGAATTATTACCTCAGATAGCTGCAAAAATTCCCGATGATTACAACGTTCAGAACCAACTACAAAATCGGTTGAAGTCACAATTCTCTTGAGGTTTGGAATGTGTGGGTTATGTTTCCTCTCGGTTTAATCGGCTGGAGGTTCGCATATTGTTCGAGCCCGTTGTTTGAAACTACGAACTTCATAATTTCAAGGCGACATATTAACGGATGAAAACTAGCGGCCTGATTTTCGCGGGTTAGCTGCTCATGCATATCCGTACATGAGATGTCACGAATATATATGTCAACATCATGGAAGATGGCGTAGTATGTATCTGGTTACAGTGCAGTTGCATATTATTGCTAATATCTAGTAAATCAGACAGCGAGTAATTTGGTGAATCAAAACATTTGTGTTTGAATCAGTTATGAAGTTCGTTTTGTCACGTTTTGTTTTCCCACAACGGTGCCTGGCAACCGGTGACAATATGGATGTCGTCCTCAAGCATTTTGCACTTCACAACGCTTGTTAGCAGTCTTGGCTATTGTTGTCGGTCGTCTATTATTAGCGAGGATCAAGATATTAATGTTGTATGCGACAGTCGAATGCTTCTAAACAGGCATCGAAATGTATTACTATCACGTGCGCTTCGTGCTGTCAGTTTTAGCTTGCTTTCAACAGCGCTCGCGCTGACAACCGTCGTCGTCCGCACCCGTGCCTTCCGCGATGCGTCGTCCTGTTGTTATGTTGAAGGCCAATGTAGCAACGGTCTGGCGGGAGTCGAGAATAATGACATCTGCTGCGATGCTGACTGCGGCACCTGCGGAGGAAGGCGTTGCTCCAGACGACCCGGCGGCGCGGTGAGTTGGTGTCTGTTGAAGATTCGGTCCACTCCATAGGGGGGACAAGATAGAGTTAGCTGACTTAAGATTTGGTTGAGTACTTGAGAGGTTACTGTATCGTCCACCAGATGCAACTATTAAAATCTGAACGTTGGAACACGACATACGTTCAGTATATTTGGCGAGCAAAGACGAGTACTATGCAGCCCCCTATGTCGACAAAAGCATGCTTCGCTCTCACCCCCCGTTATTTCAACAGGACAACTGTTGCACCAGCCGGATCCGGGACAGTGGCGTTTTGTGTAGCGCCAAGCAGGAGGCGCCTTGCATCATGGATGAAGACATTGAAGGTGCGCCGTGAGAAACTCGGGCTAGACAGTGACTGCCGCCGTTGTCTGGTTTACGCCTTTCGTGATATCTGTTTGTGCTTCTTGGGTTGTTGTTTCGGTCAACAGTGCAACAGCTGCACCAACCAACAGGAACACTATCATGATGTTCAACGACACCAGGTGGTGCGGTGCATCGTCGAAATTATGGATACGCCCAGCGTGTGTCTGCCATTCTCAAAACCACCAGGTTAGATCGTTTTGCAGCTTTCACGGCTTCATTCTGCTTGCGTTTCATCGGTTGTTCGTTTTGCTCAGCCGTCGTTGCTGTGTGTCCGTGGCAACGTGCCTGAAATTCCGTATGTATGTGCTATCAAGCCGTACCTTGATAGTACCTTAAACGTGACGTAGTTTATAGAACGTACACCCACTTCGATGCGTGCTCCTGCTGTGCAGAAACATTCTGCAGTAACGGCCTCCCTGGCGTCGACAATGGCGAAGTCTGCTGCGCTGCTGGCTGTGGCACTTGCGGAGGAAGCGGTTGCGCAAGACGACCGGGCGGAGGGGTTAGTTGATGTCTAGAAGACGTGCGCTATCATAGGGATACGAAATATATAATCTGACAAATGTATAAGTTCTTAAAAACCTAGTTCATTACCTACTCTGACTAACGAATTATTAAAAAGGTTTTTATGCCCAATATATGTCAAATTCAAGTAATTGTATGATTTGATTGTGTCTAAAACGTGGTTTTGGGACGTCATTTGTATCAACAAAAATGTTGTCGACCAACTAATCACAACGTAGTACAAAAATGTTGTTGACTAACTATCACAACGTAGGTATGTGCTGAGCACTAATCAACGTAGGATGTTGTACGAACCAGCTATCTGAAAAACCTACACATCCAGTAGAACCCGCCATCGAAGCATACCACCGAGCTCGCACGATTGGTTGTGAGTACATCCGAATTATAGTCTTGGTGTTTTTTTTCTGTTTTTCGCAAAGGTTTTTCAGCTGAATTTTGCCTGTTGGTGCTTGTTCCGGTTTTCCGATAGCGTCGCCGTCTCTGTGCCAACTGACTAAATGGTTCGAGAAATGTAAGGATAATAGGGACAATAGCTTTAGTTATGTTGGAATATTGATAGTTTTTTGTTCTGTGTATTGTGGATGACGTATATTTTCCAACTGAACTCGTAGGAAGTTTTTGCCCTGCTTGGACCTTTCGAAGAAGCCGTGGCCACAGGTGTCACTTTCGCCCCCAACTACGTTCCTTGATTTTTATCGCGCATATTTTAAAGGGTTTCAGATAGTATACACGGCTCGAGGATTTTCACTGAATGTTGCTGTAGATTACGCTGTGGCGCTTTATGCTTGTTGTGAAGTGTTGAAAAACATGTCAAGTGTCGAATGGAATTCCGAGTTGAACGAGATTGCCACGGGACCTAGGCGTAGAATTTTCCTGCTGTAGAATTCATATCAGGTACGTACTGATGTTCATCTGGAGTACATTTTGGAGAGAAACCAAAACGTACGTAGGCGTGGCGCGCACGCAGACGACGTTTTACTCACGAGGCAGGTGGAGGCGTTACAAGTATCACCGAGCCACGGGGAGATATTTGTTTTGTTGAAGAGTTCATTCTAACCCAAAAATGCCACAAAATGTCTGATAGTGCATCCATACCTTGTCCATATATATTCTTCACGAGACCAGTTTTATATCCTGGTAGTTTCAATGTATTGGGTGTGTGGAATAAAGCTGAAATAACATACCTGATACATACGTAGTCATGGTACCCCTCGGCATATGCCTTGCTAGATCCTCATGTAATACGAGGTAAAGTACGATTAATTATATCAACTAAATATCAGGTGGCTTGAGACGTTCTTATTTTTGGCAGATACATATTCCATGATCGTCGTTGTACGAAACCTCAGGCCAAACTATCAGTGGGGGGCGCGTGCTACGAGAGTAGCGGAAGCACGTTGTTCCCTGGAATATTCTGCTTGGCGTGGTCCTTGACCCAAAAGATTGAAATACCGTTTATAAAGGAAGAACATTTCGTCATGAGCCCTAGTCGTGATATTCTTGATGGAGATTGTTGATGAGGGTGCACCTTACAGCTTTTCTTGAACTCGGATTTTGGCCTGTGGCAGGCATTAAGCTTCCCAAGCAAGGAGCATCGGGGGAAAAAGTTGGGTGCGCCCAATCTGTAGCATACGTCGTAGATATCTGTCGAAGACTGCGGTTGCACACTGCTGTATCTCATGCAAGGAGTGTTGTCCTCTGGCCTGATGATATCGGGTATGAAGGTCGCATACATCGGTAGACCAAGCAGCCTATATCGGTCAGGCATGTCTTCCTCAGCCCCACAACATAGACCGATATGACAAAAGCATGCTTCTCCCCCGGCCTCTCTATTGTCGACAGGACAACTGCTGTTCCAGCCGTATCGAGGACAGTGGCGACCTGTGCAGCGTCACTCAAGCGGCGCCGTGCATAATAGACGATCAAGGTGCATTTTGGAAACTCTCGTCTAGTTCGGTAGTGAAGCATGACCGCTCCATCTGTTCAGCGCATTTAGTTACACATACTGTTGTCTGCTCAACGTAGAAACGCGTCTGAATGGGCCGCGAGTGGTAATGAGTGACGTCAAACGTGCATTGTATTTTGACGAGCACGATTCTTCCCACTCCGAAATCGTTGCGCTTCGTATAAATTAGTCGATCGTAGGGGCTGTACCCCGGTTACCTCGACCGACTGTGGACCACCCGCACGGGTGACCCTGTACATCATATTCCAAGACTCTACATGAACGTTTGTGTTGCTCGCTCCGAATATTCGGATATTTCTTACGCGGTGCATGTCGCGGAGCCTGTACATTTGAAGTTGTTTTGTTCCGTGTCCAAGACACAGACGAATTTCAACCCGTTAAACTTGATTGGGATAATACACTCGGGCGACCTGCCCAGTTCCTTTGTGACACCGTGTACGGTTCTCGTCGATTCCTGATTTACGCGAAGGTAATGCATGATGTGTACAGGTGATCTTGCAACGTTGGTCAAGGTCGATGTGGTTGAACCACAGCGCTCTTTCTGCATCACCCCTGCTTGACCACAACTCGATTTCGCCTGAGCTCATGCTTTGAAGGGTCTCCGAGTCAGTAGAACCTGTCTCCACATTTCTGCTGTCGTTTCGAACTTTTTGCCGTCCCTTTATAACCCAATAGGATCTACATGCTCCAATGGTCTGCCCGGTGTCCAATCGGGTGACATCTGTTGCGAAGCTCCGTGCGGGATCTGCGGAGGACCCGGTTGTGATTCACGCCCGGTGGCCAGGTTCGTTGGTGATTGTTGCTTTCGTGTCTAGCCTCGTGTTATTACGGGGGACCATGGTAAGTAGGACCCACGGTAATCAAAAACCTAAAGCGGGGGAAGACTTGGAGGAACTTTGTGCTTTTCTAGCGTTTGGCAGGAAGGTTTACCATGGTCGGCGTCCTTAGGTCGGCAACTGCGACGAGCAGTGTTAGATCCTCCAGCTTTTTCGACATTTGGTCAACCAATTTTGTCTGCACGAGACGAAGGGATACACCCGAAATTATTTTCTTGGGAGAAGGGTTTAATCCGGGGTCAGGGTTTTGGGATCGCGTACTTGCCTGTGTAGTGATAACGGTCTTTTTTGTTGAGCGGAAAATGTTATATGGCGAAGTATGATAGGCATACTCGGGTCGTATACCAAACCTCTCCTTTCCAAATTGTCGGGACCGTTACAATGAGTTGTTGGTAGTGAAGCAAATGCTCGTTTTTGGGACAATGGCGTGGTCCAGGCGCAGCAGTGTTTATATGAACTCTTACCGAGGAATGCATTCCATGCCCCTTTTCTCGGTCCACAGAGCGCCTGCTGCACATTAGACATAATGGCCAGTGGCACGGTCTGCAGTACCTCTCTGGCCGCGCCGTGCATCATTGACGGTGAGGCAGCGACGTGTTCAGATTCGGTATTCATTTGTACACATCTGTCGTTTCAGTGCGGCCGCGTACCTCCACGCTACACGAGTTGTCGTAGCGAACAGCACGCAAGAAGCTCTGTACATTTTGTAAACGATAGGCCAAGGTGAAACGTCCGTTTTTTCGTCAGTCAAACTCAGTGTTATGAGCATGAATTTCCTCAAGTTGGGAGCAGGATTTTCCTCAAGTTGTAAGCCTCCGAAACCGTAGGTGCTACCCCTACCAGGAACGCACACCCGCCTTGCGCGATCGAGAATAGGGTGGACAGGCAGAGGGAGTGCGATACCGGTTACTGACGAGAAGGTTGGTTGCAGTTATCATACCGTGTTGAGGTGCAGCTCGAATTCTGATTTACTCCTGATTTAGGCAAAACTTGAAGGACGTCTAGCGTGGCTCGAAGTCGATGAACAACACGTGAAAAAACAGGACAAATTATACATCGTTCCTTCAAAAAGAAAGGAGATTTTTCGTCACGCGTTCGCGTGCGTTCCGTTGCCATGCACTGAGGGCCCCGGCTGCTGTGGTTGTGCACACGTTCTTTGCCTATCGATACCTAATATTTGACTCCACGTCATTTTCTGCGGTCGCTACATGTATGATCTTGTCGAAACAGGGGAGATACTCCCTGCCACTTGCAGCAACAATGTGGTTGGCGTGGAAAGTGGCGGCTTCTGCTGCGAGGAAAGTTGCGGGACGTGCGGAGGAAGTGGATGCGCCAGGCGTCCCGGTGGCGGGGTGCGTTTGAAGATAGATATCAGACGCATTCTGCAGTGGAAGTGCATCATTTTAAAAGCTCCCCGCTCCAAGAACTGGTACATATACCCAATAACTGAACCCACCAAATAACTTAACCTGAACAAAACTGGAAGTCCAACTGGATGTACAATGACATGGCCTACACATCCAAATGTCTAAGTTTGCTAAACAAAAACTAGTATTCGGACGAATATGGGTTCAAGAGCGGCGTCGTTCATCAATCGATTCGTCCAACCATAGAAATGGCGCCTTTGATATGCGTACTACAGTATTTGTGACGTCGAGCGGTGACGTTGGTGTTTGGTCTCCAGTAACTGTTTTGATTGAGGAAGAAGTATCCACCTCGTGGAAGGCAGGAGCCTCAGTAACGATCGGTTCACCCCCCTAGCGTGGAGCATGTCAGCCCGTTTTGCGATGCATACGTTAGTTGGTACAGCTCGGCGTTCTCTTCCCCGAAACTAACTAATCTCCTGCACGATGAAGTGCAAAATGGACTGAACATGATATATAATGACCATGCTACGAAAAATGCCGGTTGTTTTGCACATTGAAGCATTGATTTGTGCCACATAGGTACGTGAAATCATTTCGGCAAAGGAGTCACCCCACGGTAGGGGTTGCACTTTTTGGGTGAAAGGTTTCTAACCAATTGAGTTCCTTAAGTGAGGAACTACCAGTTAGGATGAAGAAAATTCTCTTATATTCGTTTTAGGACTAGCGCATACAATTGCCGGTCGGATGGCCCGAACGAATTTCTTCCAAGTATTGTATCGGGTGAGATATTGAGTTCCTAACGTGAGGGGCTCAGGAACGTCGAGTGCACCCCGACTGTCGGATAGCTCAAAGACGTTCATGACTGATGATGTCGTCTCCTGAGCACGTCCCAATCCGCAGCTGTATGTAAGGACCTTTTCTATCGTGATTGATTGTACACGTCCCTGCCTCTTATTAAATGGGCTGTGGCAGTAGTGCTCGACGTGTAACATACATGAAATTGAGCAAGGGCAAGGGTATCTAGTTTCTTGTTTTTATGACATAAACGAAAACCGGCGGTCTTTTTTACAAAACCTCCGCTTTGAAAATGACGTCGAACACCAGTGAGAGGCTCGCAAGCAGTTGTCGAAAGGTGCTGCCCCTTTGAGAGTGCAATCATTTTTGTCGCTGATTGAACCAATAGCTGTTTTACAGAGGTTTCGTCAATATACCTCACGTCACCTTACTCATGGGTGTGTATTGGCTTGTTTTGCTTGTCCACCCCATTTAGTAGCCCAGTCCTTGTGTGGGGACAAAGTTCAAGTCTTGAGTACTTCGTCCCCAAGCGGGTCTGCCTGTAGCTCTGGTAGGTTCAAGTCGGGTGTTGGGTGTGACTTGTTGAACTCAAGTGACAAGCCTCATCATACTGAGGTGTTGCCCGCACCAAACCCTCAGCGGGAACACGCTTGCTGTGCGCCACCCTCGACACTGGCCGGTCTGACGAACACATAACCGTCCTTCGCTCTGATTCGTCTTGCAGGATGCCTGTTGCACTAGCCGGATCGAAGACAGCCAAGTGTTCTGCAACGATACGATGACGGCCCCGTGCATTGTCTGAGAGGACGCGGACGATGACGACGACTGAAAGACAGGTACGATCTGACACGTGATACCAGTATCATGTCGAACTCTGGCCCAGTTGTAGTCAGGAGGTGGTGCTTGTCGACGTCTTCCTAAGTCAGCATTGTCGCTCCGCTTTTTTAGTGTGGACCTGTTGAACAAATGACTACCAGTGGTGCCATTGTAATCCCTCTCAGACCTATTTAACAACCTCGAAAAAAACGATTGGGATTTAGGAAGTTGCGTCGTAAAGATCGTTTACCTTTGTCTAACGGATACCATGCTGTTAGCATCCTTTGGTCGATATTTGACAGTTTAGACAAAATTATGTAAAATTATTAAAATACGATCTGTCCTCTCAGGATTTTTTTTTGAAGTTGTGGTCGTATACACCACGGTCTGATGGCGCAAAAACGCCAGTCGAAAGGCAATATTATTAGACCAACGCGGGTGTACGCATGTTCTGTGGCACAGTCGTGGTCTAAAAACGTTGTACATCTACAGCGGATAGACCGGGACGCGTGCAACGAAAGAGGTATGACCGCCTTGTGAATGACGAGGCTCTTGAACCGTTTTATTATCACGGTCCTAGTTGGGGACAATACTTCTTTTTTGAGTGGTTTGTCCCATCCCAACGCTGGGACTGCAGTTTTGAATGGGATAGCCTACGAGTCGTCGGAATTTTCCTTTGTGTTGCAGTTCGTTTAGTTGTGTTCACAACTGCAGCCTCCTGGTGGGGACATTCTCGCTAGCTCCAAGGATTTCGTCCTTAATAACGGGACTGCAGTCTCGGATGAAATGAAGGCCATGATATTGTCCGTCGAGTCTCCAAACTCAAGTTTGTTTTGGTGAGGTATACAACTCCTGGATCTCTTCACGGTCATGCTAGGAAACTCGGGGGGGAAAAGGGTGCGTATGTACCTCTGGCGTGAGCCCTAGTCAAAGACGTGAACTCCCTAGAGACCCAAGAGCATTACGTAATATTACCTGCTGCTGTTGATATTCATTAGTGCACATGATCGGGACGAGATTGTTTTAATTCTCAAGGGGGTAAAACAGGTGTTTCACGTGGAGTTGCAACGACAGGTCGTGCAGGAAATGTTGAGATGTACATGGACAGACCGAAGAGTCTTGCAGTAGGTTTTCGCCACGTCCTTGTTGTAACCCTCTACCCACACTGTCGCACCTTGTGACGAACTCTGCACTACCCAGAAAAAAAACCTTTTCACCGTGAATGATCAACCACTTATTGTAGATTTCGATGCTCTATTAATAGCACTGATGTAGCACCAGAATACGGCCCGAGGAGCGCTTACTTGCCTCCAGCAACATCAATATCACATCACCGGGGGACATTGCATCACTGACCGCCAACAACAAATCGTCAGCTTTGGCTATAGACCGAAGGTCGACTGTGATAAAAACGTTGTTGGGTGGGCGTTTTTTTCACGGCTACTTGGCCAGCGTTTTGTGTATACCGTCAGACCAATACAGTTTAAAGGAGGCAAACCGTATGGTACCAGTGTAAAATAAATCAAAGCTGGGAGAAAAGCTGCGGTAACACGGCTGATGCGCCATCCTGATATTTTTTTCAGATTCTTAGTGGACGGGGCGAACGGTTTATAGGGGGGTGGGAAGCTCGTTTTATGAACGTCAACGATGACGAAACAACCCAAAAGAGGCCGTTTGATAATTTCCACAACCATGAACAAAGCGAAAACAAGTTGGAACTAAAATACCGGATCGTACTCGAACGTTCCGGCGGTGCTCTAAATTGGATTGCATGTTATGATCCCCTGGTGTGCCGCCGTCCTTGCCCCCCCCCGCAGAACCCTGATGACCAGGTTGCGCGCTGATTCGACCGACTACTTGCCGGATCTACGGACGGTTTTCGCCTGACTCCATATGGGGCCTAGCGTTAGATGAAAGATTGGGAAATAGTTGTCGAACGATACACCATAGGCTTTGGGTCTGGGGTCCGAGCCGGTACTCCCGGCAGCAAGACATTGAAGTCCGTCTTCTCAGCCTTCGAGGGCGTGTCGGAAACGGGAAGTATGAAGTTGTTCAGAGATTTCCTCCACGAATTGTTTCACAATTCATGATTTTCATCATGCCTGGGCATTTTGGCGTGTATGGGTGGCTGGCACGTGGAGGTCGTGTACCATTTGCCCACTACTACGCAAGTCGGGTCTGCCGTGAAGGATACGGTTGTAGGGCTGTCGAGCTGGCGTCTGACGACAGGCACCACCACCCGAAGCAAAGAAAGCATCGGACAGCATGCCAACGGTCTTGGTCGATCGTGTCAAACACTTTGTTGATTTGTTTATTGCACCCAGCATCCAGGTAAAAAAATCACTAGTATATTATAGACCACTCACAGTAAGACAATATATATTTATCTCTCAGGAGGGGGAGCGATTCCTAGGTGTAACAAGCCCTATGGTTTAGATTAACACGATGGATCAACAATATCGAGTTTTCTCCGTCTTCTGGAAAAGAGGGCTGGCATACAGCATATCCCGAAGCACGGCGGTATATCTCTTGTCTACCGCAGAGCTCTCAACAAACACTGCGAGGGAAGTACGGCGGTATCCTCGCCTGCTTCTCTACTTTATTATGTTGAGGCGATGTTGTCGTGCCGTTTTGTGTTTTGCTGTTTGCTGTGCTCGAGTATTGCTGTTGTGCTGCTGTAGCTCAGCCCATCTTTGTGTTTGTACCAATTTTTTCAAAATGCATTTTTCAACAAGCTTGCCTGGTCTCGATTCGGCGGCGTGCGACTGGAGAGGAGTCAATTCGGACAAGGATGCCAGCAGCACGAAATGCGTCAGCGGAGTCACTGTCGCTGAGCGTTACTTCTCCTTTATGGTGATGAAGGATACGGCTGCAAGAATGTTGTTTTTTCTTCATGCCTGCTTGGAGTTTTTCGTCCTTGTTCACCATGTAGTTTATGTGCTGCAAGGCTCGTGTGACAAGTTCTCGTCCCTACATGTAATCCGGTTCGCGTTCAACCCAGTGACCACTACACTGTTTCCACCAGCGAGGCAGAACAGCAAGGTGATGAGCGATATTGCGCCAACGACCTCCTGCAAATACTGCGGTGAACATGGGGTGTTTGTTTCACGCGACCTGGTACGAGTTCTCGAAAGCGTACTGCTGCTGTGATAATATTTACTTTGAAGTTCAGGACGTCATATTTTTTTCCCTTCCTTTGTTTTTGCTCCGCTGTGCCGGGCATACACTTGTTTGGCGCGGGACGTTCTGTCTTGTCTCGCACGGACTAGAAGGGTTGCGTAATATACTGCGCGGTGATCCTGGTCTACCAAGATGCCGTTTATTGTTTGGTGGCGAGCGCGTTCTCGAAAGGGTGCATTGATATGAATGTTGCATCGACTAGGTGACTCGCCCGCCGGGGGTCAGGAGTTCGTGATGGGAGTTGCTGTTTTAACCGCGGTAAGCGTTTTTACTGCCGGTTGTTCTCAATCACCGCTTTATGGCCTCTGTCGTATCACACGCCAAGTAGGAAGGATGCTTACAATATACGGTGATGTTCGATACTAATCTCCATGGGGAGATATATATTTTATAATAGCGTATCGAGCGCGTCGCGAAAAAGGTGCTCTATCCCCATTCCTCCATTGACGGACAGGCTCATCTGCAGGAGGTTAGCAGTTGGTGGGGGTGATCGCTGTTGAACCACGGCCAGCTATCACGATGGTTTTTTTTTTATGCGTCGCTTTTACCGGGCATTGGCGTGTGCACTTTAGAGTCCTCTGTAGTTTCTCGTATCTGATAGGAACTCTGCATTACTACTGCACTGGTACATACTGGAAGAAGGGGTTTAATTCTTGGTGGCGACGGATGCTCAGGAAGAGTGCCGTCCCGAATGCCGCATATATGATTATTTGCCTGCCGTAGTAGCGGACAGCGATTGATGGTGTAAGATTACGAGACCCGTGTACCAAACGTTATGGAGTGCAACTTGATAATGACTCACGCAAACAGTCTGATCTTCAGAACAAGACCTATGCTTGCGTTTGTCTGGGACCAGTGGGATGGCTTGCGGGCGTTATGTTTCCGGCATCCGTGACACAAGGTTGTAGCACAATCTATGGGTTTTTCAGAAAAGGCGGCATCAATGTCTGCAAGAGCTTGGTCACTATATTAGTGCATAGTCGTTCTGGGGTAGGTTGTTGCTACTTGCTGCTGCAAGGGAACCACGGTACATGGTGAACACGACACCAACGTGCCCGCTACATGTAGGTTGAAACGAAAGTAATCCCCGCCGGTAAGTGCACATCTGTCAACCAGTGGCTATTTAACTGAAGTAGTATGTATGGTTGTCTTGCTTTTTGCCTTCAAGTCGCGCGATCATAATGTATGGCTGATATCGTTGTTGGCATGCACGCGCATTTGATTGGTTGTACTCGTGAGGAAGATAAACTTGATCCTGTACATGCGAGGCCGTGCGTGTGATTGAGGTGATACTTGATGCTAGGTGAACAATGTGCAAGCGATGTTAACGGCTACGACACAAGAGCTAAACCTTCGTGAGAGTCGGCAGAAAATTTGACCAATATCGCGTTTGTTTGCGGCGGCGAACGTGCCAGGATCGAGCATTCCGCTACTCTAATAGTCGACACAGTGACATGGTAGTACGAGCGAGAGCCCGCGAAGAAAGTAGCATTGGTTCCCATACAACTGGTTTGGGCTATGGCTTCTAGCTTGGTTTCCTGAAACAGTATATTGGCGTAGCGAGGTCAGTAACGGTGATCTAACCGGGCTTAGTCGCCCCACCCCCGGCTGCCGGGAGAACTTTTCTGGCAGGGCTGGCGAAGGTTAACGTTTGTTAGTTTGATCTTATCTCATGAATGAGGATCAATAATACTGTTCCGTTCTTGGTTGAAAGTTGTTACGGCCATCGATACATATAATAGCAGAGAAAACAAACAGGAAACGAAAAATTGAACTTGCCGTGATGGGTGTGACGATCTTCCATGCCTCCATTTTTGCGCAAGCGCAAAAGGCGCAAAAATAGGACATTTTATTTGCAGATTATAGGCTTCAACATCGCTCCTACCTGTGGGCACACAGGGTATCGGAAGCTCGCATCCGAGGTGTCGTAACTAACCCCAAAAACAATTACTTTCCAAGGACGAACAGCAACAATAGTTATCGCCGGGGTTATGCGTCCATTTCCTCCCGGCTTCAGCTTGGAGCCCTTGTCAGCTAGCGGTTTAGTCGCGTACAGCGTGTTTGCGGTCACACGACCAAAACAAAGTGTATAGGACGCAATGATGCTCCTCCTACTCCATCAGACACTTCAGCAGAAAATATCAGCTGCAGCAGAGCCCGCGGTGTGCTGAGCTGAAATGACCTCGTCCATCGTGGTCCCTTCCTGTTAGTCCTGCCTATCTAAAGGGAGTTCTGAAGGGTTTCCGCAAATATCATATGGAAGGGTTTTCGTAAAGCCGGTGGCATCATTAGCTGAAGCAGCTCGTGTGTCGTGATAGCGGACTCGCCTTCTACATTGACTTTCTTTTCCAGAACTGTTTTGCGATGGGTTTCCTTATTACTGTATTGCAGTACGCATTGCATGCCGTTTTACTCCGCCGTATGAACGATTTATCTGCTGGTGGCGCGTAGTACCCAATCAACGGATTGATACGTACTACCAGAAGTAAACCTCTGTAAACCTGTACCAGGCTCAATCAAGCCTTGAACCAATCAGAATTATCACCCAACCTATTTTGCCCACTCCACGTTACCAAACACCCCTACCTATCAAGGAATGAACGGATCGCTCATCTACTGCTGTTGGCCAAGAAAAAGCAGCCGAAGGCAACCCTTGCACCGTAAGGTGCACGCCGCCCCACAGTAGGAAGCGAGATGTCGTTGACTTGAAATCCGGGGGTGTCGCAAGTTGAAACTGGGGGGAGCGACATCATCGTCAGTCATCCCTATCTACTCGTACTGTTGTATGACAGGACGAGGTTCGACGACGTGTGCTGCATTTTTAAATTCTACGGATGTTGTCTCCTTGGTAACACTGCACACACATACTATACGAACACTACTGCTGTACTGCTGCTGCTGTTGTAGTGCACAATATGGCTGGACGTTGCTTTTGACAGGAATTGCGAGTTCGTACTGCATCGCCGTCCTGCCCCTGCGCAGCATCCAATTAATTCCAAATTTCTCGAAATTATGTATGTGTATTTTCCTATTTCTTAGGTCGACAGGAGAACCTCGACCCACACACGCACACACACGCAAAATGCGCTATCCGTGGCGGTCACAAGAGGGCGAGCTTGACGAACGAGTGTTGCCGTGCCGTAGCTGCCTCTGTAGAGAGCTCGACGGACAATGTGGTCACAAGGGGGGGGGGTATTTGGGTCACTGAACACATAAAAAAATCGAGTTTTCGAGTAAAAAAGGGGCAATGGGTACTCGATGGGCACCGATGGGCACTTGCCCATTTTGTCCATTTTTGTTTGATATGATACTTGAAAATTCTCCAGCGAGTAGAGTGTCTGCATTTAAATATTTTCGTTTATCAAGAATTTCCGTCGGATAGGTAATCACAATCGAAAGCCTTTCGGCATGCGCATAATCGTAGACGAAAAACAGCTAAATACTGGATTCTTGTGTTTGAAAAAAAAAAACACTTGCGGCAGTGGCAGCACTTTTTTTTGTACCAAACGAGCCGAACACAAGAAGACGTGCAAGCAGCAGCAGTACCTACCTGCAGCAGCAGCAGCAGCAGCAGCAGCAGCTGCAGGAACAGTAAGCAGCAGCAAACACTAACAGGCAGAAGTGCGATCTATCTTGCGCTCCTTGACACTCGCTGTGCAAGCAACGTCGCCACAACGAGAAGATCGCCCTCCTTCTTCGTCGTCCTCTCTGGCCGAAAAGGGGTCGAAGCGGCGAAGATCAGGGGAGTGCACGTGCTTGCAGCACCAGCAGCGCCTGCGACAGCTCTTGCAGCAGCGCTTGCTTGAGGCAGCTCTCTCGCTTCCAGCAGCGCTTGCTTGCAGCGGCGCTTGCATGCAGCAGACCTTGCTTGTGTGCAGCAGCGCTCGCTTGCAGCAGCGCTTGCTCACCGCAGTGCTTGACGCAGTGCTTCCAGCAACAACAACAGCACTTACTTGCAGCAGCAGCAGCAGCAGCACAGTATACATGCAGTAGTAGCAATAGTCGGTGACGTACAGGAGCAGCAGCAGCAGCTGCAGCAGCACCTACCTAATAGTATCTGCTGCAGCAGCAGCAGGCAGCAAAGGCATAGCATCATCAGCGGCAGCAATTCTTCTCGCAAAACTCCGCCGGTAGCAGACACACACACGGTCCGAGGGTCCGAGGCCACTCTCGGGGCAAGCTTGGCCAATCCAAAGCGTCCGGAGAGTTTTCGGCCTACAGAATGCAGCGGTCGAATCTCATATCACACAAATATGGCTCTAGTATAACAGCAGTAGCAAGAACAGCAACAGCTCATCTCCGAAAGAATTATTCACACTTAGAACCAAATCAACAACACTCAATCAATCTATAAATATTTGTGAAATGCAAAGGTTTCAACATGTTGCAACATAATATCAATATCCCTTGTTCGGGCTATATAGTGTCAGTGCGCAGAATGATTAGTTCAAATTGTCCTGTTGACCCGGGCAGCATCCAGGGGAGCCGCTGGCCTATATATTTGACAAGGAATCACATATAGAATACGCGCGCTCGGTTCATCACAATAATTTTATAAATGTTGAAATACGTCAGCTGTGAGTTCGACTGATTAAATAGTTGATACTCAACTTTGCAAGCTGCGTAATACGCCTCGTCTATATTCCATTTTTACCTAATTTTACAATTATTGTGATAAACCGAGCGCGCCTATTCTATATGTGATTCCTTGTCAAAGATATAGGCCAGCGGCTTGTAAAATGAGGTAAAAATGGAATATAGACGAGGCGTATTACGCAGCTTGCAAAGTTGAGAATGAACTATTTAATCAGTCGAACTCACAGCTGACTTATTTCAAAATTTATAAAAAAATATATGGCATGGAATCACGTATGGAATACGCGCGCTCTGTTTATCACAATACTTGCAAAATTAGGTAAAAATGGAACATAGACGAGGCGTATTACGCAGCTTGCAAAGTTGAGTATCAACTAAAAAATCAGTCGAACTCACAGCTGAAGTATTTCAAAATATATAAAATATGCTATCGAAAAATGCATAACTTCGTCATTAGAGTGTTAGCGCTTTGTGAAAATTTGACTATCACGACCACTTGTATTCCCCCGTTACCGACGGATAGCAAATAACTATTTCCAAATTTACTCAAATATGGCCGCGTTATGTATATTTGACATGGCAAATATACATAGAGCCAGAAAAATATACATAGAGCCGAAAACGACAGCGACCACGTTAGCCGGTTGGTCTACATCTCCCCGAGCCTCAGTGGTTGGTCGAGCACACCCGAAAGAATACTGTGTAGGCCCGACCAAATGGAGCTGGCTAACCATCTGAGGCATCTGACCACACGCGCTTGCTTCGTTGCCTCGCGACATCGTTAGACCTCCACGTGTCGAGACGGCCCCCGTGCGATAGGCGTGCGGTCTGAGCCATATGTCACGGTGGGGGGCTGGGCTGGTGATGTAGAAACGGCGGATTCTCTGCGCTTTTGCGCCATTTTTGTTCGTTGACCTTGCTGTTTACAAGACTCGTACAGCAGCAGCAGCAGCAGCAGCTAGACCTGTGTGCAGGGATGTGGCCGCGGAAAACTCTTCCTCGGCCAGCTTCGACGAGACAGGCGACGCACGTCTAGCTGTGGTCGCCGGGTGCAGCTCCTCTGAGGATCAACTATGCTTTTGTCTTTCTTTCTGGTGGTTCTCCTGTCTCCCTCTCTGTCTCGTTTTCTCGTGCGTAGTGTGTCCGAAGCCGCGCTCTTCCATCGTGATCATATATATACTGGTACCTGTGGTACCACGAAATCTACTTTATTAGGGTAAAAGTACGAGTACACACGTACATACAGCAGATACAGCATCATGCTGTGTCGTTTTTGACTGCTTGATTTTGTTCCTTGCTGCTACGTGTTGGGAGGAGGGCGGCACGGCACGGGGAAGCGATGAAACCCTGGCCGCCAGAAGGGTTATTTACTGTATGCACTCTGTCTGCTGCTTTGCTGTGCTGATGTCGGGTTCGGCTCGGTTCCTTTTTTTGGAGGGCTCGCCGCAGCGCTGTGTATCAAGCCGCACACTCAGGAACACCACGACAACGGCACAACGTTTGATTCGGGGACACAGCGAACAGCACTCATCCATCGTATACGAGATTGGTACAGCATACCACGTACTTGCAAATTATTGCACATCGACACCCATCCGTTCTCGTTTTCCGAGAAGATCTTAAATTCATGCCAATATTTAGAAATTGTTAAAGCGCATGCCGGAGAGACATCATTTTTGGATAAGTTTACCGACGAAAACACCCTATTAAATTTTCGTTCTGCGCTAGCACTCTATTTCTATGCAAATTTGATTAGTATATTTGATTAGTCGTCGGTAACGGGGGAATAGGTAAGCAAAATTCGTAATATTTTTTCTTTTGCGAAGACACTCTATTGTTTTTTATAATCGCGGAATTCCCTAGGGTTACCCTAGTAGGGTAATCTAGAAGAAAAAATAATTTCCTGTCCTAACGGACAATATGACAAAAAACGGTATACCAGCGATTTTTTGCCAGTTTACGATACGTAAAACTCTAACCAGGCCATCGGGGTACACCAAACCCAAGTAAGATGGCATTTTCTGTCAAGGTATACCGTTTTTTTTTTGGCTAAACATCCATGTCCGTCCGTCTCACTTGCAAAAATGCCAAAAAAAACGGTACACCACCGTATTTTTGCCAGTTTACGGTACGAAAAGTAAAACGAGGTGATCAGGGAACACCAAACCCAAGTCATATGACATTTTTTGTCAAGGTATACCGTTTTCTGGCAAACAAACAATGTCCCGGTACAGAGTATATTTTCGAACAAACACTGCGTGCGTCAATAGAATCGCCTTCTCGTACTCATATTCATACGAACATACCACGTACGAGTCAAGCGTTGCTTACATAATCTGAAGCCATTTTATTTCGTTTCGTGCGCGTGCGTGTAGTCAGAACACGGTACCGCGGGCGAGCCCGGCGCCGCCGCGGGTGTCAGCGGGTGCTAGCAGGCAGAGGGGGTGTTGCAAATAGCGCCTTCGCCGTTTGCATGGCTAGGCGTCGCGTGTGTCTCGAGACACGCAGGAAGCACAAATGGTATCTGTCTGGCCTCCTTGTGAGGCTCCGCTTGCACCATATACGAGATATAAGGGTCGTTTTGATATGCGAAATAGTATTCAAGCGGTGCTTGTTTTTGCGACCAAACTAAACGTCAAAGAGACTTCAATGCAGTTTGAGCACCAACTTTGGCGAAGTGGCGAAGCAGGGCCACAGTGAGCACCGGGCCTGACGCGAGGCGGGCGACGACGCTCACTGTGGCAGAGAGGGAGGAAAACTTTATCCGGACCCAATCGATGATGAGGTGGTCGCGAGACAGGCGGGCGGCGTACAAGGCTAAGAGGGAAGCTCTGCTGTTCGTTTTTTTTTCTTTTTGACCGGTGGAACAGGCAAGAGGTAAACGCAACTCGTGAGTCACGTTTAAAAAATCAACTCAGGGGACGATAAGTAACTATCCCCTTGTACCCGCATCGTCCAACCCCATACAAACATACAAACCGTTGGATACTCCGGTCAGCAAGTCAGGCGATCTTACGTACCGAACACATGCCAAGGCTGAGACTGACGCGGCCACGAACCGCGGCTGAGCGAGATACGAAAGCAAAATCGCTCGCAGTAGCCTTTGTCCTTTTGTGGTCTAGTCTAAAGCGCTAGATTCGAGCATCTACCTCGGCACGAGCAGCGAGAAGCCTAACAATAACAGCACAGCAGTCCAGGTTGCAGCATGCCTTCAAAAAAGAGGTGGGTGCAGATGTGCAGAGGGTGTAGACTGCTGTAGACCGACCTACACCGTTGTATCTATTGCTGTCGCTCGTGACTCTTGACCAGAGGGTTTGGCTGTTGATTCACCGCAGTTTTTTTCGTTGTGTCGAATGTGTCTCTGTTTGGTTGGTCGGATCTGTACGTCAGCTGTGAATCCAACCGATCGGTCGATACTCAACTTTCTGCACACCCCCGACAGCTCATGAGCTAGCTCATCTATTTTGCCTAGCACACGCTTCGAAAACATGTGCAGATGAGCTACCGCCTATAGTTCAAGCCGGGGGAAACATGTGTAGCTCATGTAGCTCCTATAGCTCATCTCGGGCGCAGATGAGCTACTGTAACTCATGTAGCTCCTATAGCTCAGCCTGGGAAAATGTGTGTAGATGGGCTATCTTCTGTAGCTCAAGCCATCAAAGCATGTGCAGATGAAGTACCACCTATAGCTCAAGCTCTCCAAACATCGACGCCGCCGACAGAGCTGGGCTAAATAAAGCTGGACGGGCTCCCTCTAGGTGTCATCGGCTGCTGTCCGGTTTACAGGAAGTTCTCCATCGTTGGTAAAAGCAAGCGGAAATTCACCACCAACAGAATGCAGGTGCCTCTGTCCCATGGTATTCTTTCCTCAGTCTATCGAGCACAAGGCGAAACCATCCCTAAACTTGGTGCTCGACATTCGTAAGCCAGTAGACGGCTACATGGACAGCGCGGCTGTCTACGTCGCTCTGTCCCGAGCGACCGATGCCAGCAAGCTCTTCTTGCTGTCGCCGGTTACTCTCGACGATCTGACCCATCCACAGGACGACGATGTAACGGCTATGATCGACTACCTCGAACGCCTCGACAAGGATACACTAGCCTTGTTCTTGGATGATCCCTCTTCATTCCGACCGGCCACGACAAGTCCTCCGGCTAGTTATACTTCCCACACAAACGACGGACAAACAGACACCGGCTCCATCCGCTCTTCACTTTTTCTGCCGCCCAATGAGAACAACAATTGCTTCTTCAACACCGCCATCGCCTCCGCCATAGCTGCTTGGGAAGGACACCCTCTCCCCAACCCAACCGTGGCAACACCAGCTGGAGCCATCTTCTTCTCCACTCTTGCGGCTGTGCGTGCCTGCATGTTCGACGGTAAGCCTCTCCAACGCCCCCTCCTGGTAAGTTCTTGCTTTTTCTGCTATCCACATCTCGTCGTAATAATACCCCCAATACTTACCGGCGCCCGCAAGTACCCATATATACATAAATACTACGTTGTGCTTTCATGTGTCTTCTAAACGTATTGTATCATTTCGTTCGGTATGCGTCGCATTCTTTGGCGGAATGCAGGATTCGTTGGCTCAAGCACGTGACATGATCCTTGGTAGTAGTGGCCCACCGGGCGCAGGATCCGTAATGGGAACGCCAGGCTCCATATACGAAGCGATCACCCTTCGACCTGATGATCAACTCCACCCCAACAGCGGGTGGCCAGGTGACGTCGTGGAACGGCATGCTCGTATCATGTACACTCGGACGGCTCTCGGATTCAACTGGCACTACACTACCGATTGCCATATCGAAGACCATGACCATATCGAGATTACCGCATCCCAATGTGCACGATGGGGAGATCTCGCACCAGTCTTGATTCCGCATGGACCGGCCCAGTCACTCCATGATGCAGTCAATGCCTTGTTCCTAACCGGAGCCGCCTCCGACTTCCCATTTCCTGGACCTGCTCCGTGCCCCCCCTGTGACGAGAGCTGCGCCCGGCACATCAGCACATCCACATGGTCGATTCTTCCTGGGAGTGCGGACAACGCCCCAGATCGCGTTTTCTTCGCGTCTGCACGTGTAGACATCTACGAGGACGCCGGAGAGCCGCCAGCACCGTCACCCATTTTGATGGTAGGCGTTGAGTACTTCCTCGTAGCTGTCATCTACTCCCTTCCGAACCATTTCGTGACCCAGTTGCGTTCGAGAGGGCTGTGGTTGAAGTACGATTGCATACTCGGGGGTAGTACCACGTCTTGCGACGATTTCGACTATGACTGGTATCATGGTTTCCAGCATGTGTATGTTTACCTTCGAAAGTCTATGACCTTGCCTGTTCTCCAGGCACAAACGACACCATACCGTAGTGCTAGCTACCATGAGCACGCAAGCCAAGAACGCGCGAAGATAATCGAGGCGACTAGACAAGGACCCATCATGCCTCCGCCTTACCGAAGTCCTGGCCACTACGACGTGGGGACCGCAGCTGTGCCTTGCCGACTCTACTCCGACGTACCGCCGCCTTGAGCGTCTCCCGTGTTCTTCACATGTGTGTTGAAACATTTTGATTTTTCATGTGATATTGCTTCTCGATTAGGACTGCCTGCCTTCTTGTTTCCCTCTTTTTGCTAGAACGAATTTTGTAGAAATGTTGCACGGCGCGTCCAGCCTTTCGAGTTCTGCGCGGCTACATTTATATTAACTGTTCGGTCGACAGAGTGTTGTTTACGGGGTCCATGTACGTGACGATCATCGGCGAAAAGTCTACTTGTATGCCTTTTGTCATCTTTGACTTCACGGCAGCGTTTTATTTGGTGTGGGTGTGTTCGCGACACGTCGAGGTCATCGCAATCTGCGCGATGCTCGACTGTGACGTTTAGTTTATGTGTTTGCTTCGAAATAGCGGCAACATCAGCATCTGCAAACAAGTAATATTCTACGTGGCAAATATCGACGTCGCGAGAGAATTGTCATACCGCCGGCCAACCTTTTGTCTTTTGGTAAAACCCTAGGGAACAGCGGGGCAACCCTTGCCCTGCCCTACAATATTAGGAAATTTACGAGATGCCTATCACACTAGATATCGTCGTGTGATACAAGGCCCATAAAACTTCTCAACTGCCACACTTCATGGGTTTTTGCCAGGCCTGACCTCGTGTCTTTCGCTGCGCCAAAGTGGCCCAGTTGTGTGCAGACCCGTGTTCAGACGTGTGTCTTCGTGTACTACCTTGTGTGTTGCTGTGCAATACGCTTTCCCACAAAGCAAAATACGACTAACTCTCGAAACACCCGTGTAGCATGGTTTTGCTGTATGCGTTTCAGGGCTGGTTACAACGTCGTACAGCAGTAGCAGAACTCCTGCAACACTCCATTCTTCTTCTGCAGGTTCGTCTGCATGTTTTACCAGGGGAAATGTTGTCAAATAGGGTCCGCCATCACCTTCTTTTGGTCAGTAGTCGTGGGTACAGCAGTACTAGAAACGGAAGTGGTAGTAGCATTTGTGGTACACTAATGCTATGGTAATGCCTATTGGTACAGTAGTCACAACCTTAGTTGTGAAAAATACGACTGTAGGAACGCCTATAGTAGCAGTAACAAGAGTAGTGGTAGGATTTCTAACAGATAGTACTTTCCTCCGCGAGTATCACACAGGAGCACTTTTCATACGTACTGTATGCGTAGAGTATGATTAGCAGTAGGTCGTAGTATTCTCATAGCACTAAGAGACACAGGAGGAATAAAATCAATATGAAAATAATGCCCGCACCCCCCTAGCAGAGAAGCTGCTGCGCTGCTATGCATTGTAACCACATGACATAACCAATCAAAGTGTGATACAAACTGACCACGGCGTCCAACCCCGGGAAGGTTTGAAAGGAACCCAGGCCCATGGGCTACCATGTGCACGCTTGCTTCTGTGCAACCGGCGTTCGTTGGAATCGATGCTCTGTAGGTGTAGCACCGATAAAATTAAGGCATGGACGCAGTCTATCTTCCGGCACACGGACTAACGAGCACACTGACAGACACACACAACAGCAGTCAATAACTAATTAATAGAAGCCTCACGCACCCCGCTATAAAGAGGCGTTCAAGCCAAAGTAAAAAAACGGCCTTGGTCGCTGCTCTTCCTCGGCGTTAACTCGTGGCAACAGTTTTTTAGTGTGACCAGGTGGTTCGTTTGCCGTCTGACAAAGCGCAGATCCTACTTCAATGGAACAAACAGTGCCTCTATTCTCAAACGGCATTGTGCTGCCTGCAACAGATACGCGCGTAGACACACATGAACACATTATGCACAACAGTAGTACATATAGTCGTAGCAGGGTAAGAACTACGTGTACAATACCGTACAGTAGTCATAACAACGAAGCAGCACGGCATAAGAGTGTGAACGCCCAACACCCCGACCAACGAAAATACGAAAACACGCCTAATCGACAAAAGCACACACCGGATATCATCCAACCAGTAACCGCAAGAGCGAATCAAAACAGGAACAACATGCCGCGTCCCTTCCTATACATCACGTACCCACAAACAAGCGGTTTAAAACGCATCACAACAAGCTCATTTGGCATGTACATGGTACCGGTATACCATAAATTTTATATGCACTGCATTCAAGCAGTCAATACCCAACCGACCTCGCCTGTAAAGATCAGATTGATGTAAACCCTCCACACTACCCGGAGCTTCCCTCCATGCTACGTCCAAGACCATCCGCTCCGTGGGCTTGAGTAGGCTGGGTTGCAAAACCTCTGCTGCCACCCCTGCCCCCGCCACGCTTCTCCCCACACCACGCTCTGCAAAGGTGTCGACTTACTGGAAACGCCACTCTCAGCGTCACCCCTGCTCCCGTCCCCGTGCCCGATCCTGCCGCCTCTCCCACACCCGTCCTAATCTCAGTACCAACATCCGTGCACGCTGCCGCTTGTCCCTAGCCATTGCAGCAATACGGAGCATTCCGTCCATGACAAGAACAAAAATCCAGCATGCGGCATGAGTCCCAGGAGCATGAAATCCTTGTCCTCTTTAACGATCGCAAACGAAAAGTAATGAGAAGGAAGCAGCAAGGACAGTAAAATAATTGAGTAGAGGTTAAGCAGAATTAGCACAGAAGGGAGTTAGGCCACGTGCATAGCTTCCACTTTGTTTTGGTTTCCCTTGGTTTTCTTTTTCGGGGAATGTTTTATTTCACAGTGTTCAGCGTTGAAGCTCATGCCGCACATTGTCGTATGGCGAACGAAATCACTACAAGCAAGTCTGCATGACGCGCTTATTCAGATTGCCGGCGTGAACGATCTACTGCAGAGACCAGCTGCAAGTTCAGAAACATTACCCCAACAGCGGCAACAAGAGCAGAACAAAGCAAAACACCCGTCATGAAATGAAAACATTAAAAGAAAGCTGTCACAGCGCTGCTGTTCAACGGGCACCCTACGTACTTCTCACCTTTTTGTCGCCGGCCTCGAAGTGGGTATTTACCACGGCGCCATGGAAGGTGTAGAGATCAGAGCCCCACGGTTGAACATCCACGCTGGCTACGTAGTACTTGCCGCCAACTCGGCTGTTGCGTTCAACATTGCGCTGACCCGCTAGGAACAGAATCCGCCTAGTCAAGTCTCTGGGCTCTTGACCTGCTTAACGCGACCTTGCAATTACAGGGTGTGATTGTTTGGTAAGAAAGCGCAGTTCTCGGAAGGGGGGGTGGAAGGGGTACGAAAGGGGACGACAGGGGAAGGAGAAAAAGAGTGGCCCCTCTTTTGTTCACCTACACAAAGACAAACCAGAGTTGGAACATGAAATTAAAGACTAACTCAACTTCGACCAAGAGAACACCACGCAAGCACCACATAAAAAATGGGACAAACATTGCGTATATTTCCACCTGAGTGTCACCTTCCGTTTCCCTCTCTCGGTCCATGAGCCCCTTCGATGCATCATTCTGCTTCAAGACGCGGAAGGGTAGCTTGGCCACGGACTACTTCGCGACTTTATGCACCTGAGTAAATAGAAACAACAAAATTGGATGGCGTGTTACGCAGTGGTTTCTCCATGCTTCCAGCAACAACGCCTACGGGACGCATGAACACGAGGATTGCACGCGAAAGGAAAACCGCCTCGTGTGGCGCGTAGGGAAACTTTCACCACCTCACAGAACAACATTGTGGTCACAGGATTCAGACCTCTGGCGTCGAGGATGATTGTCTTAAAGCATACGCACACACCATCGATACCTGGTATGTCTTAAAATGTAAGACTTCTATCTTACCAGGTTCTGTACAACCGGTGCAATTTTTACACGGCAGTTTACTGTATTTCGGACTCTCGTCAACCGCTGCATGTTTTAAAGGACAGTTTCTCGTCTCGCTGCGCTCTCAAAAGCTATTTCCTCGGCTATTTTATATCCATGCTCTTTCCTTATCCCGGGTGGATATCGATCGCTGGTGCTTCATACATTTCTACTTCCTTATCTTGTAGGTCAGGTTGAGCTTAATTTCTAACACCGAGTTTCTTCTTTTTTCGTGTACCTCTGAGCCTCGCTTTCTTGAGCATATTTCTCAAGTGCGGACCAAAAGTATAAGTTGTTTCGTAGTATGTCGCAGTAAGAAATTTACCAGAGAGAGCTCGAGGAACATCACATTCAAGCGCTTCGCATCACAAGCCGAGCACAGCAGGGCCAACAGTAGTCCACGACTAACCCCAGGCGCTCCTGCTGCCCTTGGTCTAGTACATACTACTGTAGCAAGTAGTAGTACTGCAGCCTCTAGTCTGCCTGTGTGTATAAACAGCCTTCTGCAACTCATGAAGAGGATACCAGGTATCTGGTACCTGGTATGCAAAGGCTAAGTGAACCTGCGTGAGACCCAAAGCCAAAAGGAGCCCAATATTTGTAATGTCTAAACCTCACTACAAACTTGTACTCGTAGTCCCAACCTGGTCACGTGGACTTGTTTCACTTGCCTGGTGCTCCAGACAGGCCACAGCTCCTCAAAGAACACCACCACCTGGTGTGTAGAGCGAAGACGGCCATTCCCGGCTCACTAAGCTGTCCCATACCCATCACTTCTATTTCTCTCGCAATTCGTCATTGAGAAAGCGGCTGTCTCGGGTTGCATCCCTGCAATCGAGCTGGGATACATCTGAGCTTCCACAACTACCTGTCGACCAAGGTCTAGCGGACAAAGTCTAAGGATTGCGTGTTGTGTGTGTGCGCGCCCTCTCCTCACGTACTTAAACTGCGCATTAACTCCTTCGACTTCGGCTTCGTTCATTGAAAACCCTTCGTGCCCATGGCCCGATGGGCACCATTTTTTTTTCTTGCCTCCACTCAAGCGGTCAGTCATTCGTATCGCAGGAGTGTCAGTTCAGATTTCGGGACGATGGTTGGTCTGCAGCAACGCCATCAAACCGTCACAGGTATGATACAGCAGCAGCCAGCAGCAGACAATAATCTTTCAAATTCTGAGGTCTACTTGATCTTGCTTGGCTCTAGCAGGTCCGAATGATTCCCCGTAGGTTTTTGCCAGAATTCGCGACTTCGAAGGCCCAGAGCACGCGCCACGGACTTCGGCCGGGGCTCGCATATGTGCCGTGGTGTACACGCGGGCTCCCGGTGTGCCACGCAGCCTAGAGTGCGTGAGAAGACCCGCGGCCGGACGAGAAAAGTAAAGCGTTCCGGAAAAAAAAGTCAATTTTTGTACAAAGAAATATGGTAAAATCCGTATTCGCTCCGTTTGATGTATCGCAGATATGACTACTGCAGGTACTGAGGTCGCGCCTGATTACCAATATTTACTAGCAGAAGCAAAGCTGAAAAATGGCCATATATGAAAATATATACTTGGTATGTACGCACGAGATGTGTAATTGAAATATGTTGTATACGTTGACCGAACTGAGACTGGAGCGGAAGTTTAGTTTCTCGAGGCCGCTTGACTGTATTTAAGATATTCACTTTAGCGAGGCTACATGGAATTGATGCATCGGTTGAGATGGAAAGTGTAATCTCGTGGGATGAGTCAATCTCTGCTTTTCTGAGGTTTGAGTAGATGATTTATTTTTTTTGTTGTTTCAGTAGTTGATTTGTTTTCCAGGGATTTGAAGAGTTGTTTCATAAATAGCTGAGATGTAAAACTGTGTACTTTGTTGAGTTTTAAGGCGCTGTTTTTGGTACTTTTTCAAATCTGTATTATTTGCATTTATGACATATGATACTTTGATACTCGTACGCAGAATATTCTCGGAAGAATGAGAGAATATGAGTTTTGTACGTACGTAAGAAGTTGAAGCCAATCAGATGACTGCGGTGATTCATGGTAGCATGAATCGTAGCCCTTGGTAAACACACCTTGTCTGGTACGTAGCCGCAACCTACACGTATCAGCGCAGTGAAGCGGAGGCAGAGCTGCAGGTCCAAGGTGTGAGACTAGTTTGAGTTCGAAGAGGGCTCTGTGTTGAGCGTTCGATCTGATCTGTTTAAACGCTGAGCAGGCAGGATTTTCGCCAGCCAGACATTTTTTTTTTTTTTTTTCTTGATCGAGGGACCTTCCTTGGAGAGACTCGTTCGTGGTGTCTTGTGAGTGTACAAGAGGTGTTAGCTGGGAGTGCGGACGGAAGACCTTGGGGACTATGTGGGAGGGCATGGCAAGCGTGGCCGGACAAGCCAGCACAGGAGCGAATTGGCAAGATCGGTACCTCTGGTATGTCGTTGCACAGTGAGACGTTACAGGGGATGTGTACTGCTGGAGCACAGCAGTGTGACGTTTCCCCGGATGTTGCACCCTCGGTGGTATCATTATGTTCGCAACTTGCAAACACATGCGTACAGCAGTAATGGGCCGGTAGTGTGTGCTTGCGGGAATACTATACCAGAAGCATCCCCTCGTACTTTTGCTTGGTACCAAACTCGTGGAAAGGCACGATTATTAATAGTAAATATGACGGGTTCAGCAGAAGTGCGGATACAGCAGCAGGGTTTGTGCAGCAGTGGTCGTACGTTCTTTCAAGTGCTCGTACTTTTATTAATAATATTAATGCGAAATATCATACCTCATGCGAGACTTTTATCGGTGGTACCAAACTCGAGAAAAGGTTATGTGAGTATGACTGGTACAGCCATGCGTATACAGCAGTGTTAGCGCAGCAGTGGTTGTATGTACGATATGTCAAATGCTCGTACCGGGGTATACTACCAATGTATGGGATAGCGGTTTAACGAAACTGGGGCCTGTGCAGTATTCTGGTAGAGCGCACTCTGAGCTATTCGTGCTCTGATTGTTTCTTGGTGGTATGTGATTATCAGAGCATACAGGCTGTGCAGCTGGTAGCGGTGGTAACTGGTGCTTATTGTCCTTCGCTACAATAATACGTGGATTGGGGTCTAACTGGTACCGGTTGCTCCACTGTAGCTTAACCACCTATGGTGGTACAAGTTGCTGGTCGCGAATCGGGGGGGTCGCGTCGGCTTCCTCGTGCATATTACGTTAGCCGTTAATCCGGGAGAAGTTTCCACGAGCGGGTTCGTGACCTCCGTGGGTACACCGCGTATCGCCGCCGAAGCGGATTTCGTCGGTTCTCGTTTTTTTTCGTCTGCGTAGCACCCGTCCATAGGGGGGTCGGGGGTGCTGTCGCAGTGTGTGCGCCTGCTTCAGCGAAGCAGGTGTCGCAACTCCTTGACTCCCGTGTCCGTGTCTCGTGTGCCGTTCATCCGGGGAAGCAGGTGCCACAAGTTTAACTGTGTGCTATTGCAGCATGTGCGTCTGCTTCAGCACTACAGGTGTCGCGACTCGTCGGCTTTCTCGTGCATATCACCAGTCGACAGGGGGACGGTGTGCTGTAGCAGTATGTGCGCCTGCTTCAGCGAAGCAGGTGTCGTGTCTTGTTGATTTCCTTGTCCATCTTTCGTGGTGCTATTGCAGTGCGTACGTCGGTTTTAGCGAAGCAGGTGTCACTCTTTGGCTCCCCGTCCGTGTTTCGTGTGCCGTTCATCCGGGGAAGCATGTGTCACAAGTTGGACAGTGTGGTGATGCAGCATGTGCATTTGCTCCAGCGCTACGCGCCCATGTTTCGTGTGTGTTTGTCGTTCATCCGGGGAAGCGTGTGCCACAAGGTGGACTGTGTGCTATCGCAGTGCGTACGTCGGTTTCAGCGAAGCAGGTGTCACTCTTTGGCTCCCGGTCCGTGTTTCGTGTGCCGTTCATCCGGGAAACCGGGGAAGCGTGTGCCACAGGTTGGACCGTGGGCTATTGCAGTGCGTACGTCTGCTTCAACGAAGCAGGTGTCCCTCTTTGGCTCCGCGTCCGTGTTTCGTGTGCCGTTCATCCGGGGAAGCGTGTGCCACAAGTTGGACCGTGTGCTATTGCAGTGCGTACGTCTGCTTCAGCGAAGCAGGTTTCACTCTTTGGCTCCCCGTCCGTGCTTCGTGTGCCGTTCATCCGGGAAACGGGGAAGCGTGTGCCACAAGTTGGACCGTGTGCTATTGCAGTGCGTTCGTCTGTTTCAGCGAAGCACGTGTCACTCTTTGGCTCCCCGTGCGTGCTTCGTGCGCCGTTCATCCGGGGAAGCATGTGTCACAAGTTGGACAGTGTGGTGATGCAGCATGTGCATCTGCTCCAGCGCTACGCGTCCATGTTTCGTGTGCGTTTGTCGTTCATCCGGGGGAGCGTGTGCCACAAGTTGGACCGTGTGCTATGGTAGTGCGTACGTCTGTTTCAGGGAAACAGGTGTCGCAACTCTTTGGCTCCCCCGTCCATGTTTCGTGTGCCGTTCATCCGGGGAAGCATGTGGCACAAGTTGGACTGTGTGCTGTTGCAGAATGTGCATCTGCTCCAGCGCTACAGGTGCCGCGACTCGTCGGCTTCCTCGTGCATGTTTCGTTAGCTGTTCATCCGGGGGAAGTTTTTCGCGATATGTTTGGTGACCTCCGCGGGCACACCGCGTATCGCCGCCAAAGCGAATTGCGTCGGTTCTCGTTTTTTTCGTCTGCGTACCACCCGTCCACAGGGGGGACGGTGTGCTGTCGCAGCGTGTGCGCCTGCTTCAGCGATGCAGGCGTCGCGTTTGTTGGCGCCCTCGTCCGTGTTTCATGTGGCGTTCATTCACGAAAGCGTTTGCCACAGGTTGGACCGGGTGCTGTTGCAGTGTGTGGGTGTGCTTCAGCGCTGCATGTCAGATATTTGCAGATGCCGCAATTCGTCGGCTTCCTCGTGCGTGTTTTGTTTGCCGTTCGTCCGGGGACGCATGTGTTACACGTTGGACTGTGTGCCGTTGCGGTGTGTGCATCTGGTTCAGCGCCGCGCAGGCGTCGCAACTCGTCGGCTTCCTCGCGCATGTCCGTGTGCCGGTCATCTGGGGGGGTTCTTCGCAACGCGTTTCGTGGTGTCCATGGGTACACCGCGTATCTCCGCCGCCGCGGATTTCATGGGTACCTGTTTCTTTGTATGCGTAACAGCCGCCTAGAAGGTGGGGCGGTGTGCTGTTGCAGTGTGTGCGTCTGCGTCAGCGAAGCATGTGTCGCATCTTGGTGTTTCTTCGTATGCTTAACACCCGTCCACAGGGGGAGGCAGTGTCCTGTTGCAGTGTGTGCATCTGCTTCAGCGAAGCAAGTGTCGCAAGTTGTTGACTTCGTCGCCCTTATCTCGTGTGTCGTTCATCGGGGGAAGTATGAGCCACACGTTGGTTTGTGTGCTGTTGCAGTGCGTGTGCGCAGCACCCGTCCATGGGCGGGGAAGGTGTGTTTTTTTCAGTCAGTCAGTCATTTTCTGTCCTGATCCGCGAGCATGCTTGGGCAATTATTTTCCCAGATGGTTTTTTTTCGTTTTTTTCCACCTGGTTATTTTTTCCCCTTATGTTCTGCGAGTTTGGCTGTTTATACCGTCTGTGTGCGACGGACTGATGTTGACCTCAATCGCGAAACCGTTCAACTTGCAGCGCAGTGCAGCCCGCGTTGAGGTGTGGTTTCGTGAGTTCAAAGGTGACCTGCTTGGGAAAGGGGCAGTTTCTACGTGTGTTCGGGAGTGGGTTCGTTGCGCACCTTCGCACGTTCGCGTGGATGTCTTGTTACTACTTTTGTTTTTCCTCGCCGGGCCCCTCGTTACGTGCTGCGTCTGCAGCGGCGGATGCTCTATGCGGACTCTGCTTCAACGGCCGATAACCCAGCGACGAGTGGTTGCGTTGGCGGGAGTGTGCGCACGAGTACGCTCGGCACTCCCGAGGATTGGAGGCGCAACGAACTCGTCGAAAGGGGGAGCTGTACCAGAGGGGTTGCAGCCCGGCGGTTGATGGACGTGTTTCGCCACGGGGCAGGACGCCATCTGGATAGCAAACGGAGTGGCCTAGGAGGGTCGTGCCAATGGGATCCCGCCGGACCTGGGCGGAAGCGGGTTGATCCATATAAGGTGTTGCAGCGTTAGGGCCGATGGGCGTCCGATGCGCACAAGGCGTATGTTCGCAGTCACGGAAAGGATGCCAGTTGGGTAGCGGACGTTATGGCCCAGGAGGGGATGAGCGGTAGGATCCAACAGGGCCAGGGCACTGAGTGGGTGCGAGTTAATTCACTCTTAGAAGTGAATAGGCAGAAGTAAATAATGTTGAAGTGTGTTATCACATGCGTTCCCTACGATATTGCAAGTGGGAGGGGGAAGGGGTCGTACGAATACATCAGTAAATAGGGTCAACTCTCATGTGTGATGGAGGCTAGCGTCGAGAGTTCTGTGTCGCCAGTTGGGTTGGGAGTTGACTCGAGTATACGGATGTGAGCGCAGGGTTGCCGTTGGGGCAGCCCCGGGGGGTCACCCCCCCTTTCCGGGCGGGGTTTGCGCATTAACATATTACAACTTCGAAAGCAAAGTGCAAATTCTGAGATTAGAAGAGTTAGTTTTTATATTCCTCTGATTTGCGAATATTTGATTGTGCAATGTAAAGGGTCCGGCAAAGTTCAGGGATAGCTGGCCGCTCTTTGGGAGGGGTGGACAGACCTTGATAGTAGATCTTTATGGGGGTTTTGTGTTGGACGCCTGAAGCCGACCCTCCGACCCGAACCCTAACCCTAACGCTAACCCGAACCCTACGCCAGTGATCAGTGCTGGGATGCTGTGCTTGTTAAGACTCTAGGTTGGCTTGGCCAGCGTGGATGCTGAGCTTGGGAAGACTCTAGGTTGACTCGGGATGACTCGGGATGCTGTGGCTGAGAAATACTCGAAAGTTTATTAAGCCGCGTAAAACATACCCCTAGCCAATCAGAGTGCCTAATTAGCTACTCCAGGAAGATCTACTATCAAGGTTTGTCCACTACTGCTTTTTGGCCATCATCATATACAGAATAAAAACAAGTCCACAACACACGCCAGGAGCCCTGGTAATGGCCAGGCTCACGGATACCTGATTGTGACTCGAACAGTCCAAGGTATACATGACTTTTCCTACTCTGTTTAGCTTTCTACCGGTTTTGGCCGACTTGAACTAATCAGACGTACACTGCTTATTCTCTGCGCATGTATGCTTCCGCAGTCTCTCCGTAGAATTTGTTTAGTATACACTTCTCACTCATACGTACGCAACAGGTGCTTATACATATATGCGTTTCCTGAATTTACTTTTTCTTCTCTGGGGTGTACGATGCGGGCCGGTTACGTCGTACGACTCTATCAATAGTTTAGTTGTTGCTATGTCACTCTGTTGTTTTCTATGCAGTGATGTGTTACAGCGAGTGGCGCTAGGGTGGGAGGTCCATAGCGCTGCGATTGTCGTGACAAGCGCTATGGGGACGAGACATACGGCTCGAGACAAGAGTCGTGATCACAGTCACGCGTCCGGTCTGTTCGATACGTCAGAGGGCAAGCTTTGGTTAGCATGCTCTCGGCGGAACGTATAAGGTCAGAAATAATCCTCGGTGTAGGAACGCCTTCGGTCTCGGGTACAGAGCCAGTAACGAGGTTCGGGGACCACCCGGTGTTTACTAAACACCACCAAGTGAAAGAAATAAAGTAAAAGCCAAGCGATCTGTGATACCTGTCCTATCGATCCCCAGACCCTTTGTTACAGCAGGGTACAGCTCTCAGACCCTGAAAAGGATCTGCGTTCGTTAGATCTCTGAGGCCGGCTCACCTGTTGTTTGGGAGTTCGAGGAAGGGCCTTCAAGCAGTAATGATCGGGTCATGCAGAACGTGGATCAATGCAGTGCCGTAGATGCAAGCAGCCAGCGTGAACAATCAACGAAGCACCATAGACACGATGACGGGCACGACGGGCAAGGCAGGGGCCCAAGGCGCTGGGGGTCGATAGGACAGGTATCACACATCACTTGGCTTTGACTTTCGTTCTTCACTTGGTGGTGTTTAGTTAACACAGGGTGGTCACGGAACCCCGTTAGTGGCTCTGTAGCCGAGGCCGAAAGCGTTCCCACACCAGGGATCCTCCCTGCCCCTATAAGATCCGCCCAGAAGATGCTAACCAAAGCTTGCCGTCTGCCTATCGAATAGACCCGACGCGTGACACTGATCAGGACAGTGGTCTCGCGCCGTATTATCCTCCCCATAGCGCTGGTCACCACAGTCACAGCGCTATGAACCTCCCTCCCTGGCGCACCCGCAGTAACACCTTTGGCCCTGCTATGCCCGTCGTGCCCGTCATTGTGTGTGTGGTGCTTCGTTGACTGTTCACTCTGGCTGCTTGAAACTACCGCACTGCATCGATTCGGTTTGTGCGTGACCCGCTAATTGTTGCACGGAGGCACTTCTTCAATTCCCAAACCACAGGTGAGCCGGCCTCTGCGATCTAACGAGCGCTGGTATTGTTTTGGCGTCTGAGAGCTGCACCCTGCTGTATTATGGTGAACCCAAGGGCAGCAAAGAGCACGACAAGATATCGGAGTGTTCGCAAACCGTGCGCAAGTGATCGGAATGTTTGCAAACCTGCTAAAAACAATCATAGTCTTCTTTGTACAATCCCACGTTTGGTCTTGCTTCATACTTTTTTGCATACCAGGTACCAGATATATCGCATACAACCACATGTTGTCGTTGTTGCTTGCCTTGTATGATGCTGATACGTGCAGTATGCTGTTATGTATTCACACTGCCAATGGTGCTCTGCTTATTGGTTCCGTAAGGCTTTGAAGATACTTATCTGGTTGATACATGCAGGCATGCTCGTTGGTCGTGCTCCATTTGCCTGATACTCGTGCTCGTCTATTCGCTGGCTGTTCATGATCGCAGATGTATGCATGTTCGTCGATATATGACCGCATGCTATTGACCACATACTGTCTTCAAAACCGAATACAACCGACAGGTATCGGTACAAGCCAAAGGCACCGTACGTACTAATACACGCATGCTCACGTGTATGGTTAGCCTGGTTAGGTGATTCATTTAGACCACTATGCAATGTACTGCGGTGGGCTGTCGAGATATGTGTACTCCAGTTTCAGGCCAACCTGATTGACTGCCACAGTTTTTTCGTTGTCATACATCACATGCACTGCTGTTGTGGAGGAATCTCTCGCTGCTGGTATCGGGCACAGTACGGAATACTGTGAAATTTCCTTGCGGGGTGAGCGTCTGCCGTAGGTGTTTCTAAGTGTGTTGTACGGAATTACTGATGAGCCCACCATGCCTCGAATAATTGTCTACTGCTACCGGGAGCAAAATCCCCTCATCTCGGGAAATACACAAAAAAGCAGTGCCTTCGCTTGTACAATTCTATCCGTACGTAGTGTTATTAATACTTGACATAGTATCGGTATCAATTTCATGGGTTCGAGTCTCAACTCATGCATGATCGTAAACACCTTTTCATTCTTGAAGAATTGATTAGCAGAAAGCGCGAGAGCGTGCGTCAGCTACATTCGGTAAAACCTCGACGAGCAGTGGGAATGCTGAACCCTATGCGAGGAAAAATAAAGATACGTACCGGAGATGAGAAGCTACGACACCTGTGACCATGGCTTGTCCAGAAGATCGCTGCGGGTAAATCCTACGAATTGGGCTGTGATTGAAAAAAACAAAAAACTAATACGGAGTATAGGATTAGGGCGGCAACATGCTGAAACAAGAGAATCATTTCGACCTGCAGTACGGTACACCATTAGTACTAAAAAGAATACTTTGTTGTATATCCTTCGAATTGTCATGTTATTATTACTCTCTACGACGTCGGGGGGGGGAACCACTGCCGTGGTACGAGAGCCGCGACACCGGCCGCCAACTCTCGTTGCCTACGAGTATCGTACTGCCAGTACCCGGGAGTTCCCCCCTCTGGCCGGGGCTCTAACAAACGCAGTCTCAGACGACCGAGACCCCCAATGGTAGTAAACCATTGACATACCTCACTCTCCTACTGAGAGCCCCAAAATGCAATCAGTTAATCTCAAACAATACTAAAAGTATAATACGGTGTGGCCAGCACCATGTGGCTGCTCCGTTCCACCCACCTCCGAAATAAGAAAGGGGCGGATGGGTGGCAGAAACCACAACAGCAGGCCTAGCCTCTAGGCCAATCAATTGGCAGCGAGTAGTTCCGTGCTCTACTCGAGCACCTATAACGAGAATCTACAAGGAGGCACAGGGCGAGTATGGTAGTTCTTCTCTTTTCTCTGCCGATGAACAAATTAAGCTATTTACTTTCCGTCGGTAGAGACCATGCTATAAATAATTAATTCCGTCGGTTGTGAACAAAACAGGCCTCTCACGTGACCTTAGAAATACTACGCTTTGTTGTACATCCTTCGAATAGCCATGTTTTCATTATTCTCTGCGACGTCGAGGGGGGGCGTGGTACGAGAGCCACGACACCGGCAGCTGACTCTCGTTGCCTGCGAGTATCGTACTACCAGTACCCGGGAGTTGACCCCCCCCAGCCGAAGGGCTGGGGCTCTAACAAACGCAGTCTAGACTCCCAATGGTAGACAACCATTGACATACCCCAATATCGAGGTCGCGTCGATACTACGGTGTTAGGCCCCAAACAGTGCCGCCCAGGCCTGGCCGCCTCTGATCTATCTTTCTCGTCTATGCTAGTTTACGAGATAGAACCCCCGCGTCCTTTGGGTTTTGCGGATGTACGTCTAGGAAAACTTTGAAGACTTCGATCTTCCTTCTCTCAGATCGCCCTCTACGATACTTCCCCCTGGCCGCCAGCGTGTTGGTTGGGCAATACGCAATGAGTGGAGGCCGACCTTGCTGGCATCGTCTCCTGCTTCCGCTAACATTTCGCGAAGTGCCCCGAGGGCCCCCGTGTACCTCCCAACTTTGACCTGCTTATCGTACTGCTACGACAAGAACGGGTTGCTTGCTGACAGTGTCGGATATCCTGAAATGAACTCCACCATGGGAGCGACGACACCGACGCCTGCTCCTACCCCGGAACGCGCCCCGAAGGCGTCGTCGCGTGAACGCACGATACCCGATCTTTGCTGAGCCTGGACCCTTTATGGCCCCGAAACAGGACCTTGATGTTGGTCGCCTGATGCCACTGCAACGAAGTCAACCGCCGCTCCGCCGGGAACAACGCTACGTCACCCCATCGTCAAGCAATGCACGGGGTATACAACTCCGGATGAACAAGCGAATATTTCGTCAGACTTCGCCATGAAAAAAAAACATATATAGCCCAATGCGAACGACAGCCAAATAACTCAACCACCCGGGCCCACGACACGGAACGGCCCCGTCCTCCGAACAACGTGTCTCACAAAATTGGGCGATGAATTCTTTGTATGAAATACCGGCGGCAATGTGCAACCGTGCCTCCCTTGCAATGCACCTTCAACAAGCGGCGACGACTTGGGAAACTCCACTTGCAAGTTTTCTCCGTGGAACACGGCTGATTGTTTACTGGCAACAGTACCGGCTTGCTTGCCTTCTAAGGCACACCATGCTACGATCTTAAGCAACGCCTGAATCTTAACCGTAGAGGAGACTGGCGTGTCGAAATACGAAGCCACCCTCATTAACTCCTCAAAAACAAAACGATTCGAGACCGGAAACCTGACGTATAAGCTCGGTGAGATGACGGTGCAACCGACTGGCGGATGACCTGGCTACCAGCGCTCCTGAGCATACCGCGACTCCCGCTGGCCACTAGACCTGGTCTCCCAACGGATGCCGACCCCGGACATCCAAGCAGTGCAACTCGCGCTGCTGCCTCCATGCGCCCTACGACCGGCCTCGCCCCTACTAAGGGGCGAGGCCTGTCCCCCTATTCGTCAGCCTTGGCAGCCGCCGACCGAGTGAAGGGCCCCCCACTCGACGCCTCGCTGCCGATACCCCGCTGTCGATGCCGCTGCCGCTGCCACTGCTGCCGCTGCTGCTCCCGTTACTTGTCCCGCCACCCTCAGCCCCCGCCTGCCCTTGCCCTTGGTCCTCTTCGCCAGGGTTCTCCGATATAGCGTCGCTTGCTGCGACGCCTCTATCGGCCGACCCCCCTCCGGTAGCCGGTTAGCGCTTATTGCCGCTGCCCGTCTTGCGAGTGTGACCAACGTGGGAGAACACGCAGGTATCACCGAAGCGGCACCTGCCGGTCTTCTCACCCTGCCGGCATTCCCTACCCCTGGCTCCGGCCGCCGGGACGGAGAAAAGGCGAGGTTGCTGGTCTTTGGCGTTGACACAGCCGCCGAGGGCGACCAGGCCGGCAAGGCGGGGCCAATCCGGCCCCGGAATGGCTGGAAGGGGACTCCGCAGGCAGGGGGTAGGCTCACGCGTGGCCGCAGTAGTCGAGGACACCGCGCAGGTCGAGCGTGAAGGTCGCCAGGTCTTTGGTGACCAGACCCGCTAGCCTGGCCTGGTTTACCGGCGATCGGCGACCGCAAAGTGCTCCATAACGTGGTCGTTGAGGATCGTATCTCCCGCGCTGAAGGCTCGCCCGAGCGCCTCCAAGCGAGCGCGCCACATAGAAGTCCACAACATTTTGTGGGAGCCCGCGGGACACAATCGTAACAATCGCGTGCCCCGAAATATCCTGGTGCCGTGGCAGTGGATGGTTGATGTCTGCCCCCCGCGCGGTGTGAAAGCCAGAAAGTCGGGGTCGTCCAGCGCTCCAACATGCCATGGACGCCGGCCGAAATGATGACTGTGGCTCCCACTCACCCTGCAACGCCGCCCTCTGCATAGACCCCAGGCAGCCACCGCAGATGATCTGCCATAGCCGAGTCGTGGGCCTGGCCCACGATGCCACTGCGCGGGTGGTCATATTCTGGTTGAAATGTCGGCCCAAGGCGTAAACGGGTTGCTCGCGCTGCTTTCCCCGTACAAGGTCCGAGCCGACCTCAGGCCCACCCGTCCCGTCGCGGGCCGCGTGTCCGAGTGCGATCGATGGCGCGATATTGGCCCCTGCCCCGCCCAGGACGTAGCCGAGCCGGCGGCGCGACCGCTCGCCTGCCCGGAGAAGGCGCCGACACCACCGGCGCCGCCCACATAGCCCCCGTAGCCGAACCCCCCTCCCCCTGACCCACTGCGAGCCCGCCAGCCTGGCAGAGCTGGGCGCGGGTGGTTTCGGTACCGGCCAAAGCGCCTCCGTAGCCGACTCCTCCCGCTGGGCTCACGGTGGCCCCAGCCAGTACCGACCTAAACCACTACCGTAGCCCGCCGTCCCGTGACCACGGCGAGCGGAACTGCCTGTCCGAGAGAGGCGCCGCCCGGAGTACCGCCGTGGCAGAACGCCTGCCCCGGATCTACGGCGAGCCTGCCTTGCTCGGGGATGGGGAGCGCACGCAGTCCCGAGCGGGCGCCCGTGGCCCCATCGACGCGTTGGCCAGCGATGTTGAGAGTCGGTGGGAGGACCCCAGCGACGGGGTTCCCGAACGGCTCTCCCGCCGGCGGTCCGCGCAGGGTGGTGCTGGGAGAGTGGTCCAGCAGGGAGGTCCCGGCAATTCAAACCTGCTGGCACCGTCCCTCCTCCGAGGGCGGGACGGCGGGAGGTTTCGATAATGTCGTTCATCGATCTCTGGAGCGCCGCCCGAAGCAGGGCGACTTCCTTCCCCATCCTCTGCTTGAAAGTTCCAAGTCGGCCAGCGACGCCAAAGACTCCTCATCGCCGTCCTTACCCGTCATCGTACCAAGTCCCCCCTCCGCCGTCGTTCTCGCCCGTCTCTGCGAAACTTGGACTTGGCGTAACAGCGCGGACGCGAAACAGAACACATTGACGGCAACAGCGGACGACGCGGACGTGGAACAGAACGCAACGACGGCAGCAACGGACGCGACGACACGGCGCGGAAGCGGAATGGGGCATCGCGAAGACGACGGTGAGCACTATCCATCACCGGCCTGGACAAGGGTGGGGCTTGGTTATCCCCGTGCTGGTGTGCGTCGGCACACCATTAGTACGCGCCGGCGTTGTTTATAGCCAGGGTTGTTGACATGCACCGGCATCTTCCTATCAACAGAATCCGCTATTCGGTGATCCGCACTGCGTATCTCTTGCACCGGCCGAGAGCTTTCCTTGGGGTGACACGCGCCTGTGTCTTTGGTAAGAATGTATCACTAATGCGAGGGGGGGGGGGTGACACTTGCGCCGGAATGCATTCCGTTCAATTTCGACTGAAAGCGGGTGCGCCGGTCACGAGACGTAGACCCGCCCATACTCCGCCACTATCGACCGCCTTATAGTGCAACGGCACGGCATCGTTGTTTAGCGTCACGACGCGTATGTTAAGTATCGTAAGTGAAGGGCAGGGCCAAGGGTCGACGCATCGGCGCAAGCCCCAAGCCGTGCACCGGCACATAGTCCCTCACCATCGACCGCCTTTTAGTGCGCCGGCACGGCGGTGTTGTTACATACATCGTCCATTGCGTACCGCGACGTTTATTATATGTATCGTCAGTGAGGGACGGGCTTAGGGCCGACGCGTTGGCGCCGGCCAAGAGGCGTGCGCTGGCATATAGTCCCTCAACTTCGACCGCGTTTTAGTGCATCGGCACAGCGTCGTTGAAAACCACAGCAGTACATTATATCTCGCAATGTATATGATATGTATCGATAGTGAGATACGGGCGCCAGGCCGATGCGTTGGCGCCGGCCGCGAGACGTGCACCGGCATATCTTCCCTCACTATCGACCGCTTTTTAGTGCATCGGCACAGCGTTGTTGTTGGGGCGTACAACAGTACATTTTGTCTCACGACGTGTATGATATATATCACTATATATAAATCGCGACGTGCGTGATATGTATCGTCAGCGAGGGGCAGGGCCAAGGGTCGACGCATCGGCGCCGGCCCCAAGCCGTGCACCGCCACGATCTCTCTCACGATCGACCGCCTATTAGTGCGCCGGCACGGCGGTGTTGTTGCATGTATCGTTCATTGGGTACCGCGACGTCTATTATATGTATCGTCAGTGAGGGACGGGCCTAGGGCCGACGCGTTGGCGCCGTCCACAAGGCCTGCACTGGCATATAGTCCCTCACCATCGACCGCCTTTTAGTGCACCGGCACAGCGTCGTTGGAAAACACAGCAGTACGTTATCTCTCGCAAAGTATATGATATGTATCGATAGTGAGATACGGGCCCCAGGCCGACGCGTTGGCGCCGGCCGCGAGACGTGCACCGGCATATCTTCCCTCGACTTTTAGTGCACTGGCACAACGTTGTTGGTACGTATAGCAGTACAATGTCTCTCACGACGTGTACGATATGTATCACTATATATTTATCGCGACGTGTATGATAAGTATCGTTAGTGAGGGGCAGGGCCAAGGGTCGACGCATCGGCGGCGGCCTCAAGCTAGCCACCGCCACATGGTACCTCACCGTCGACCGCCTTCTAGTCCGACGGCACACAGCGGTATTGTTACCTACATCGTTCATTGTGTACCGTGACGTTTATTCCATGTATCGCTAGCGAGGGACGGGCCAAAGTCCGACGCGTTGGTGCAAGCCACGAGTCCTGCATGGACGAATGGTCTCTCACCATCGATCGCCCTATCGTGCACCGGCACGCGTCGTTGACACTCAAAGCAGTACATTGTGTCTCTAGTTAGTGAGGTGAAGGCCAAGCGTCGACGAATCGGCGCCGGCCCCAGGCTATGCACTGGCACATACCGTAATCTCTCACCATCGAACGCCTTCTAGTGCGCCGGCAAAGCGGTCTTGTCGTTCGTTGTGTACCGCGATATTTATTATATGTATCGTTCGTGAGGGACGGGCCAGGGGCTGCCGCGTTAGCGCCGGCCACGAGGCCTGCGCCGGGACATAATCCCTCACCATCGGCCGCTTCTGAGTACATCGGCACAGCGCCGATTGAACATCAGGAGTACATTTTGTCTCGCAACGCCCAACGTGTATGATATGTATCGTTAGTGAGATACGGGCTACAAGCCGACGCGTTGGCGCCGGCCCCGAGACCTGCACCGGCATATCTTCTCTCACCATCGATCGCGGTTAGTGCACCGGCACAGCGTTTTTGGTACGTACAGCAAATGTGTCTCGCAACGTGAATGATATATATCGCTATACTCGACGCGATGGGTATGAGAAGAATCGCTTGTGAGGGGCAAGGCCATGGGTCGACGGGTCGGCGTCGGCCCCGTGCCGTGTATCGGAACATAGTCCCTAATCATTGACCGCTTCTAGTGCGCCGGCACAGCGGTGTTGTTACCTACATCGTTCGTTGTTTGCCGCGACTTTCATTACATGTGTCGCTAGTGAGAGGAAGCCAAGGGTCGACGCGTTGGCGCCGGTCATACGGCCTGCGCATGCACATAGTCCCTCACCATCGACCGCCTTTTGTGCATCGGCACGGCGTCGTTGAGAAATACAGCAATACATTGTGTCTCGCAACGTGTATGGTATGTATCGTTAGTGAGGGGCGGGCCACAGACCGACGCGATGTCGCCGGCCATGAGGCCTGCACCGGCATACAATGCCTCACCGCCAATCGCCTGTTTTAGTGCACCCGGCACAGCGTTGTTAGTACGTACAGCAGTACATTGTGTTTCACGACGTGTATGATAAATATCGTCACAGTCGTCGCGACGCATGAGATAGGTCTCGTTAGTGAGGGGCAGGGCAATGGGTCGACGCATTGGCGCCGGCCCTAAAGCCGTGCACCGGCATATACAGTAGTCTCTCACCATCGACCGCCTTATAGTGCGCCGGGACAGCGGTGTTGTTGCGTACATCGTTCATTGTGTACCGCGACGTTGATTATATGTATCGTTAGTGAGGGACGGGCCGAGGGCCGACGCGTTGGCGCCGGCCACGAGGCCTACGCCGGCAACATATTTCCTCGTCATCGACCGTCTTTTAGTGCTCCGGCACAGTGTCTATGGAACGTATAGCAATACATTGTGTCCCGTAAAGTGTATGGTGTGTATCGTTAGTGAGAGGCGGGTCGCAGGCTTACGCGTTGGTGCCGGCCACGAGGCCTGCACCAGCATATCTTCCCTCACCATCGACCGCCTTTTAGTGCACCCGCACAGCGTTGTTGGTACGTACAGCAGTACATTGGGTCTCACGACGTGCATAGATGGCTACTAGGTGTATATGTGTCGCCACGCGTATGATAGGTATCGTTAGTGAGGGGCAGGGCCGAGGGTCGACGCATCGGCGCCGGCCCCAAGCCGCCCACCGGCACATCGTCCCTCACCATCGACCGCCTTCTAGTGCGCCGGCACAGTGATGTGTTACATACATCGTTCGTTGTGTACCGCGACGTCTATTATATGTATCGTCAGTGAGGGACGGGCTTAGCGCCGACGCGTTGGCGCTGGTCAGGATGACTGCGCCGGCATATAGTCTCTCACCATCGATCGCCTATTCGTGCGCCGGCACAGCGTCGGTGGAGCATACAGCAAATTGTGTCTCGCAACGGGTATCATATGTATCGTAAGCGAGGGAGGGGCCGCAGGTGGACGCGTTGACGACGGCCGTGAGACCCGCACCGGCTTTTCTTCCCTCACCATCGACCGCCTTTTAGTGCACCCACCCAGCGGTGTTGGTACGTACAGTCGTCATTTTTCCACACAACGTGTATGACATATACCACTATTCATAATGAAGGACGGGCCGAGGGCCGACGCATTGGTGCCGGGCACGAGACCTGCACCGGCCCAAGGTCCCTCCCCACCGACCGTCTTAAAGTGCACCGGCACAGCATTGTTGGTACATACAGCAGCACGTTGTGTCCCGCGACATGTACGTATGATCTGTATCGTTAGTAACGGACAAGGCCAAGGGTCGACAGCACTGGCCAAGTAGTTTTGTTTATATATATATCAGAAAAATGAAAAAATCAGCTGTGAGATCGAGGATACAAGGTATACGTCAAGTATATGCCCGTACGTGCGAGTATGCATCACCATTCCTTGGTGCGGCATGTCTGCGAAGAGAAAAAAGAAACCTGGTACGTGCTCGTACAGCACATATGCCCTCCGTTCAGGTGTCATCAGTATTTCCTATTAATGCCAAATACTCTGTGTGCGGCTATGTATCTCCATTCTTGCGCACGGCTTCTTAGCGGATTTCGTGATATCTGATACAGACTTTGTGCTCGGTGCAGCGGTGGTACGCCTGAATCAAATATCTCTACTGATGTACGAGTCCTGTATATGCTGTTGCGAATATCATCAGTTGTCCCCTCTGTGAACGGCTGATTCGCGATTTCGCCGGTTTTTTAGAAAAACTACACGTCAGGAAGGACACCCAAAGTTTATACGGTTGTCTACCCGTAGTACTCTCCATGCGTGTGCAAGCAACTCTTACCCAACCAACGGAGCGAGCCGGCCAAGAGAAGAAAACTCGTGGGAAAAATCATGGCTGCCGGCCCCAAGCGATCGAGGTCACGATGCCTGCAGGCGCAAGAGGCAGGCTTGTGAGTCATTGTGCATGAGAGTCGACAGCCCCACGCCAAATTGCGCTCAAGTTCAAGGTCTAAGAACCCTCAACATTCCCGGACTCTGGCCTCTTTCGCACGTCTCTCGCACACGCACCGGGAAGGCGTGCGCGCCCCTGCTCATCCTCCTCCCTTTCCATGATGCTGCAGCTCGCCAACCGCCACTGTTGCTGCTGACTGCTGATGAAGTGAAGAAGAACCGCAACAGAGAAACCACAACAGTAGGCCTAGCCTCTAGGCCTACCAATCGGCAGCGAGCAGTGCCGTACTCTACTCGTGCACCTATCACGAGAAGCTAGGAGGGGGTACGGGGTCAGTATGGTCGTTCTTCTCTTATCTCTGCCTCTGAACATATTAAGCCGTTTAGTTTCCGTCGGTAGAGTTCATGGCTATAAAAAATAATTTCGTCGGTTGTGAACAAAACAGGCATCTCACATGAACTAAGAGATACTACGCAAGCTTTAGTCCGGAAATAGAGTCAGCCATAGTATACCTACCTGCAGTTTCTATTTATTCATTTCCCGAGCAATATTGATGCACGGTGTGGTATATACAACACACAAGCATACAGGGGGGGTAACTCGCGGTGCGTACGCTTTGTACAACATGTATATATGATGAAACTCCAAAGTACTGAAATTTACTACTACGGGGGTCCATAGTTAACAGGACCTATGGTGTACATAAAAACTATATATTTGCCTATTTTTACGAAAAAAAATGGTTCCGTTAACTATGGACCCCTGCAATACATTAATAGGCCTTATGGCAAGACTTAGCGACTCTTGGGAATATCTATCTATCTTCCCATCTTAACGAGTAAAGTAAACCTGTTGAAAAAACACATATCAGGATGTGCAAATATTGCATGCATATTATATATGGTACTCGTACTGCACTGTTCCCGGTACTACTGTAGGTCGTACGGCAAGATCTCTCTGGATCCTTGGGCCTACCACTCCTCTTGCTTTCACGAGAGTGGAGACCTATACCTTTGACCCCACACAATGTACAGGATTAGCGGCCCATACGACCACAGCAAAGTATCAACACCGCTGCCTCTCGGCATGAAGTACTGCTGTGAAGTCATTTAGCTTGGCAGTACAGCAAGCAGGTTATTATTTGGGTGACAGCACCCCACGAACGACACGTTAAAACTGATAAACACACTACGACAACCAAAAATAATATGTCGTCACACAGCTCTTGTGCCCGGTTCGTTGGCATTTCGCTTGCTATCTTCGGTATTTCGGTCTATCCCAGTACGTTGGCACATCGCTTGCTTTTACTCATTATTAATATGTGGTTGATCTGCACAAAATTAGCGTCTGTCAATAATAAGGATTCAAGAACGGACACTGGGTTGGACTGATGTTGTTGGGCATAAAGAATGGTATGTGACACACATATAAGTCACGGATCATGTTCGTTGGGTCTCCATACAAAAGCAGTACCTAAAGGATTATACGTACGATCGCACCTTATTCATGCTGAACGCAAAGTATTTTTCTCTTCATTCATATGCTATAATATAGTGTCTTCAGCATATTGAGCTGTATCACACAGCCTCAGTTTACTCTTGGCGCATTCGCAGTATACCTCTATTCACTACGCTGCGTAAATCAGCAATGAAATACTTACTGCTGTACTTCTCTGTTCGAAGGTTAGAGCGAAGCATAAGAATCTGGTTTAGATTACATGAAATAGTGTCAGCACGGAAACACAAAGATAAGGTTTAATAGTGTTCGACCTTCGATATACTTGTACCCGATCTGGGTCGTACCCTGAAAGAGTTCCGTTGGTTTTGATCATGGTTGGCTTATTCTTTTCATCTAAAATAATACTGCAGTCCCGTTTTGGGGACAAACCACTGAAGGCCCGCGTGGTCTAGTGTGTCGCTTCTGTTTCTAGCATTGACCATGGAGCTCGAATCTCAAGATGGGTGAGGCGGGGATCTCCTCAATATATACAATATAAAAAGTGAAGAATCAACTGATGAGATCGCCAAACGAGGGGAGGCGCAACAAAAGACTGAAGTCTTCTCGCATTAAAATCCAAGTCACAGACCGAGGCTCGGAGGGGAATAAAGAGCTTGCTCCGTGACCCCGGATATTTATATGTGGGAGAAATAGAGAAAGAGCGAAGAAAACATTGCATTTTGCTTTCAAAGTCGTATTATATTAATGCGCAACCCCCCGCCCGGAAAGGGGGGTTGGAGAAGGGGTGACCCCCCCGGGGCTGCCCCATCGGCAGCCCCACGCTAACATCCGTATACTCGAGTCAACCCCCAACCCAACTCTTGCTTTGATTATTGCTTAGTTCGGAAGAAAAACTTGCTTGTGCTGTGATTAATTACCGATGTCCACAAGAACTTGCATACTTGCTTATTTCACAGTGAAATTGTGTACCTGGTAATTTTTAGTGAAGCGGATGGCGATTTCGCAGTGCTTAGCACGCGACCATCGAACACAGCCAGCAAACACACAGTAAATAGTAGCCGTAACACAGCACAACACATATTACACAGCAACCAGACCACAGGTACAGGATCACCACACCCAACGATTTACAACGATCGAATAACAACTATGTGCTCTGTGTCGTTGATTGGGGAGCGAAGAATCATACTTGCTTCTGGGCAACGACGTATCACGCGGGGTATTAACTCGAGTATCGAACGTTAATGCGGTCGAGCTCAGCTGACGCATTGAATATGTGCTGGTGAGTGCATAAAGCACCACGCAGCTTGCACTATGGAGTAGCAATCATTCGACCGGTCGAACCTACAGCTGACGGATCTGACAACAACTTGAGAAAAACATCTCGTTCTTTCATCCTCCACACCCCGTATGTTTGCTCTCTTCTGCACATCTAGAAAATGCGATCGACCATACCTCGTCTCCTTCCGTCCTGTTGGTACTTCGACCCATGCACCAGTTTACTCGCCCAGTGAAGCTTTGTTATTTCTGAACGCGTGTGTAATATGCTCTATATTCCACAAGAACTGCAGCGTAGCCGCGCCAAAGTCCTCAACTTCCCTGAGCTTCTGCGTATATAAGGCGCAAGTATACATACAGATCACCAGTTGCTAATGTTAGACCCCGTCTTCTCCATGGCGGGCGTTTCGTACCGTCTTTCAACCTACCTGTACACTCGTCAGGGCTAAAAATATCGTGTTCTCCCAAAACCTCAGTAAACGAATAACACGCGCTCAAATTCAAAGTTTGACATTACCCAAACAAACGCCTACCATCAGCAATTCTTCAGTTTTTTCAACGTGGAGGACGTAACCACCTTCACCCCCGCCCTTCTTTGTAGAACAAGTGATTCCGTCAGTAGTTTGATCGTCAAACCCAATAATCAACTGGAATGCTCGGTCAAGTTGTTTCCCCCAACCCCTACGTGGTTGAAAAGGCGCCCAAACGCGAGTTGTTGAAGGAAAGCCGGCCAACTGCATTTCGTTGAACTCCCAGTCGGACAAGGTACCGAATTCCAGACATTCCATCGAGTCTGTTCTTGCGACCAAATGCACCCTACTGTCGTCGAGCCTCGTCTCAAGCACCATTTGTTTTGACCCCGGCGAGAGAGCACAAAGAAGGAGTCCAAAGCATGCGTAACCGCACATCCCATCTGACGCTCAGCACCCAACTCTCTGGCACGCGGGTCCCATGATCAAACCCATGATTAAAGTAATGGAGTGTTTCGCCATCAGACTTCATCGGGGATGGGAGAGGGTGTTGTCGCAGACGACCAATTTTGCACGAGGCAGCCTTCGAATAGCTCCACAGGTTCGCAACGATGTTTCCCGGAGCTCTTTGGCGGACGTGTATCACCCCCCCCCCCATCCACGTTGACGACGACGGGTTGAGTGGCCTGTATCAGGCTGATGGAGGATTACAGCAGTGCTGCGACGACAAAGTACGAAGATATCTAGTACAGAATATGCAATGGAGCACGCGTGTTTGCTTACAATACGCACGACAAGGTTGCGTTGATTATGATTAGATCAAGCAACCCGAAACGGACTTGGCTAGCCATTTTTTAATTATAATTGCTTACCAACACTATCTGGTACCCACGATTATATCGGTCGGGAAAATCCATAAGCTTGATGTCCATGATTAGGTCCATACGCTCTCTCTCGACTGCGATACCAACGACACACAAACTACTGCTCTCCCTCCCTCGCATTTCCCTTTCCCAGCCAAACGTTAGCACAGCCCACTCTCCCCCCCTTTTCCAAGCCCAAAGCAATCTGCCACACCAACTTTGTGAGGAAGAAATGATATCCGGACATAAACAGTGGGCGTTGATATGTAACATTTCTTATTTGGCCAGGGTGGAATCCCTATGTAAGGCAAGGTGTGTCCCACCCTTTATGTAGTACAAAAGTTGTCATGTTTTTATTTTCGTCCAACCATCGAGCTTGAAGTTCTCAAGAGTTGAATTGTACCGGCGAGTGATGTCGCGTAAACTGCTGTTGTCACCGAGTTGTAGTCAATCAAGTTCTCCTGTAGTCGTCAGGTCGCGTACTGCTGTAGCCATCACGTCATCATGCCGGTTTTCGACACGCATGCTTAACGCATGCGCCCTTTTGTTCGGAGCTTTGAGCAGTATACCCGTGTACGATGCTAATTTATATGTGGCTGAGGTAATTATCGTGGCGACAAGATATGGTCGTTAGCCGTGGAAAGCAATGTCAACCATTTTTCCTGCAATTAGATACGTTCCCCTCGCTGGCTCGGCAATGAGGCATGTCCTATGAAGCTTATAGCGAGTGTGATAAGTCGTTCTGGCGGGTGTAAGGCCAGACTCACCCTGAAGGAGTGATACCTTCCTGCCGCTGCGTGTGGCCGCGAGGCTTGTTCGTGGCACTACGCTTGGGTGGTACGTGGTGCGTCAGGCACCGAGGGAAAGGGCGACCAAGCGTCGACAAATGGGGAAGAGACCGATTGAACTCACCCTGCTCGAGATTTTTTGTTTTCAAGTCAGAACCAAAAATGCGAGAAGCATTGCATTTTTTACGGGGGAGGGGAGGAACTAACAGAAAGGGAATGGTAACGAGAGAACGTGCTAAAGCGCCCGCCGATTGGGCTAAGGCGACGAGAACGGCATTAGGATGGCTCACAGAGGTCCACGAACGGTGCGCACACCATGAGAAGAGACACCAGTCATCATGTTTTCGAAAATTGTTTTGTACGAGGCATACTGTGTACCTGAATTTTACGTCTTGGGTCTTTGTAGAGGCGCCAGTCTATATTCCTCATGCAGGATGACCCCCGCAATTGTCATGGACGTTTAACGAGCTGTGTTGCACTCTTTGTCAGACAGTCCGGCAGGGCATGACGATCGTTGATACTTGCATAGTGGTGCGTGGTTCGATTGCTCTGTTTGTACTGCATGTGTTCGAGTCGTCACTCTGACAACACCCCAGACAGACAGACAACAGACACATACAGTGTTCCTCTCTATGTTACGACGATACTGTGCGTTCCGTAGGGTGCAGGTAGCACTCCAGACAGCAACCGCTCTATGTATGTAGTCAGTAGCCACAAGTTGGTTAGGTGTGGAAACGGGGAGAACTCTATATGTAGTAGTTGAGTGGATACCCGCGGCGATATTGCTTCAGTTTGCATGTTGGTTTCATTTTGTGTGCGCCGTCTTCGTATCGTGTATTTCATTGTGAGAAGCGTCGTGCTTCAGAGCCGTTTTTTGGTTTGCAGAATATTCTCGTGGGGTAGCGCCGCGAAGCAAGAGAACAGGTGTTTTGTGCGTACGGAAGAGTTAGTAGATCGGCACGGATGTAGGTCTTGTAGTGGACAAACGTACGACGTCAGGTATGCAAATGCCGCGAACTACAACGAACGAATATTACCCGCTGTAGTGAGGTGAGCAGACGAGCAGGCATCAAGCATGCAATGATGAGACAAGTTGTCGAGCCAGACGTTTGCGGAGATATTCGGGAGTGTTATTTTTGTGTCGAACCGGTATGGCGGAGGAACGAAACGGAAGGGTGAGGGATGATGACAAAGCGCAGGAGAGAGAGGGTGCCTCCCATGTCTTAGACCCAAGCGTCACACCATGTTGGAGAGGCTGGAGATGACGATCGACATTACACCCAGCGCGATGGACGCAAGGGACGGGCAAGTGTCGAAGGAACTGAGGACAGTGGGGGTGCGGCTTCGGGAGGCGTTGGGGCAGATCAAAGTGGTGACAGAGACGGATAAGGATCTACACGTGCAGTTCGACCAGTTGAGTTTAAATATGACCCATAAAGGAATTGCAAACGCAGGAGGAGGAGGAGCATGATCGGGTGGACATAGTGCAAGCAGGAGCACTCGGGAGTGACAAGTGGGGAAGCTTGAACATGGGAATGACGTTGCGATGTGGAAGAAATTGGGCCCCGACAAGTACTGGATTCTTGGTGATAGGATACCACCAGTCACGTGGAGATCAGTTCCGGACCTGCAGGAACCGTTGGGAGACACACTCGAGGTAACAGCAGTTACGGTCGATAGGCGATATCAATGTGTTACGTTTTTCCCGTGCATGTGAGCTCGCACGACCACGAAGTTGAGGTGGCGGACCGCACTGACCAACCTCCATAGGCTATAAGGTCTCCCCTAAGCTTAGCGATAGAGTAGGAGTGGATGCATTGTACCTTACGACGGTGCACAAGCTCAACGCGGTCTTCGTCAAAGTGCGCATAGCCAGTCGGGCGCACGTGCTCCAAACCCTTGATTTCCTGGGTTGCGCGGGATAGACAAAAATCCTCGACGACATGATCAATGCATATCTTCGCTTGTTGATTGGTGAGCTCACCAAGGCCGTGCAGGGCGATCGCTCGCCAGCTATGCCGCCACGGGCTTGAACGGTTTTCGAGACGCCCCCCTTGCGAGTATTCCTCGCGGTCCATGAAGTCGTTCGCAGGGGAGGCACGCAGTTCTAGCCACTACGGGACGACAGCAGCGGTGGCGGGGCCGTACCGACCAGCGTGGGGAAGCTGCAGGGAAAGGGGATAGCGGCGACACCGATACCCAAGCGCAGGAGATCGCACATTGTTCACTCGTTCCGCGTTTTCAATACTTGTAGTTTCGGTAATAGAAGCAAGTTTTCCCACGACATTCACTAAGCAACGCACACCAGTGATGCAGCGGGGGAAGGGGTGTGTGGGCAGGGCGCTGATAACAGCATGGGAATCGGTGTCGTGGGGAGAGGCAAAGCGTCTACCGCACTGGTGGTATGGCTGGTCGGGGGGGGAGCGGTCATCGGTCTCGGGACGGAGCGCAGGGGGCGCAGGGTTGAGGGAGAAAGACCGGTGCCCTCGTTTGTAGACAGGGGTTAAGGCTACACCGGTTGCTGGGGCCAACCTCGAGCGGAGCGATCGCAGCGACATCGAAAGGTGGACGAGGTTTGGAGGAGCTCACGCTTGGAGTGTTGGCACTCGATGGAGGCGTTCGGTGAGGACGATTGGCATATATGCTAGCATCTGATCCCCGTTTGGGGAAATATTCGAACCGGGGTGATTGGCGTTGGAGAGGTTCAACCAGCGGAGTGGATGTTATCGTGGAGAATTATGCTTTCGGTAGATCAGGATATAGATGCCTGGCGTGTTCAACACGTCACGTGAACTGATGCACCATGATCCGTCACGGTAGATTTATTTGCGAGATCGCGGATATGTGTTCACGTTTGCTGAGAGGATGTAATATGAGTGAGAAAATCTTGACCTCCACTTTCGGTCTTCAAACTCTTGCTCCAAATATTGAAGTTAGACACGTAGAACACTGGGTTGGGAAAGTCACCAAGATTTTAATCCAATATTTCGTTCGATGCGAGCGTTAGTGCCGGGCGTGCCGGTTGACTTAGTGCAAGGGGGGAATCGAATTGAAGAGTTGAAATATGGCAATCACCCTGACGTCAGGGATCATGCGGAGGTCATTTCCAAAACGGTGATGGCGAATGTGGTAACGGGTCGTACGTTGGTGTTCAACGCGAAGTTTGTTCAGGAAATTCGAGCATCCGCCTTTCTCCGTTAAGTGTGGTGGAAGTATCCAAACTTCGCATTACTCAGTGTCCTACCATTCACAAGAGCTGCTAATCGGTCGAACTTCGACGAGGACACCGACTTTGACTGAGCTCCACCATGTGAGCTGGGGCACGTGTTGCGCGATGTTTGTTACACGTGCTTCATCTCCGGCAGAAACACGGGCCGGTTGCTCCCATCGGTTATCTCGCATTCATGTAGAACAAGCGCACCGACAGATCCCAGTAGAGCCGGAAGATGCCCCGATTTTTGGTTTCAGAGTTGGGCATCTCGCGGTAGTTGTTCTGCAGTCGCAGGTTGGGTGGAGGACGTTCCACGTTATTTTGGACTGTTAGTAGAACTAAAAACAAAAAAAACGTCATATACCAAGAAACAGCAGTAGCTATTGGCAAAGCTTCGAAAAAGCACGTCCTGTCGACGGCATCGCAGTTGTTGGCGGCGCGGCACGGAACAGGGGATCGGGCAACGTGGGGGCGAGTGGGGGTGCGGCCGTTGCCGTTGCCTTAGCGGTAGCGGTGGCCGCGGGGAATAATGGTGCGATGGAAGCTGCTGCTGCGGCAGCCGAGGCAGATGCCACTTCGGAGGTGCAGAACGTTGTTGCCCTTGCCGCGGCGGCTGCCGGTGAGGACGTGGTGCTTGCTCGACGTGAGGTCGAGGGGGATGGGGAGAATGTATCTATTGGAGAGGGTGCAAGGGCTATTCAAGGTGGCATTAGGGGTCAGCAGGGCGGGGGTCGGCGGTGAGGGTGGTGGGATACCGATACCAGCGGTCGATCAGACCGACAAAACTCCCTCTGCTTTGCTGCGATCATCGAAAAACTCGCGGTTGCCCTTCCAATAAGTAAAGGGTCGACTGAGCACGTCAACGCCTTGCAACTTAATCAACCGGGCGGCGGGGTGGGAGCTCATTTGGCGAGAGGAGGGGGGTCTCAGGAGGATGGCTTGGGTGTCGTGTCAAATCCCAACGAGGTCATGGGAAAATATTAGGTGGCGAAGCGATGAATCACGGAATATAGCAAGGACAGCACCAAACGATTTTATTCGATGACAACGGTAGTGCAGTCGTTCACAATAGTGCGTATTCAAGAAATTCTCGGGGAGGATCTGATAGTGAACTACGCCGTATTGATGATGTTAATGGCGTGCTCCGGGGTCCGCATCGATCAGTTCGCCCCGACAAAGGGGCCTGGGTGGGTTCGGTGGAGAAAGGGATGCTGTCGCTAATGCAGGCGACTGTTCAAGACCATTTCTCGTCGGTGACGAGGTGCGTCGGGGTTGTTTTAGGGGAGTACGTTCGGGCGGGCACTTTTGTTCAAAAACTGCCTGAGATTCGACAATGGTTGTTCGCGTACGCAGCCAGATACCAAGACGCCCTCGCAGGAGAATTCGGGCCCTATGCACCTGACGCAATTACCGCGTCGTTTGATCAGGATTTTGTGGACGTGTAAAAAGGGGTCGAAGACGTAGCGGCCGCCAAAGAGTCGTCTTTCTTCTAACTATGGAATTCTGGATTAAAGTTCCACATGTAGACTACTCTTATCGTTCAAAATTAAATCAAATCCCAAGTATGATACCAACGACCACACACTCCGTCAGAAGCCCCGTTCTTATCCCCCCTTTTACCTCTCATGGAAACCCTCCTACGTCTGATTAATCAGGCTAACCCGAATTAACATGGCCCCGCTTCAATATCTGCGAGGATACCTAACATTCACAACCAACACCCAAACAATAGCACGGATTAGTTGCAACCAAATCCTCCCCTCCCTTGAGGGCGGGCGGGTGGGAATATCGATCAATTGTCTGGGTCCACTACTGCTACGAGCTCTCGTTGTTGCCACAGCGACCGTCTATGACCAATCAGCTCTGGTGAGTAGACACTTTCGATCGACGCGTGGTTTCGCCTCATGCCACGGTTCTGCCCACCTACCTCGAGTTTTGAACTCCTCCACAACCTCCACCTCCCTATGGGCAGTTACGTTTTGTTTTGGGTAAAGAATTAAGCATTTTTCTTTAATATGCAGACTACCCTAATCGCGGCAAATTCAGTCAAATCCCGAATATGATACGAACGACCACTCACTCCGTCAGAAGCCCCGTTCTGATCCTCCCATACACTTCTTATGGAAACCCTCCCACGTTTCATGAATCAGGCTAACCCGAACTCTGATGACCCCGCTCAAATCTCTGCGAGACTATCTAACACTCACCCCTTTTGTGCAGCCTGACCTTTGAAATCGTTTGTTCATGCTATTCCCGTTATTCTACGTATCTGCGAATGCAACGGAAGTGAGTGTTCCCCTTCCCCTGCTACTCTCACGTGCGTCATAAACTTCCAAGACTTTCACCTTCCTGCGCGCTTGATTTCCAACCTCGATATTCCTTGGGACGCAAGCTGGGTGCCCCCCCCGATCCTTCCTGAGTGCAGCGCAAACTGCATGGGGTCTCGACCGCTGCTACCTATCATGTATCTCAGCGCCGCGACCACTTCCGTCCTAGTTTCTACCCAACTGGGCCACTCCTAACGGCCAACGGCGCTTCCACTGGTAGCAAAGGGTATACGTCACGAATTTCGAGCAGAGTCTCGAACGCACCCGTCGACGCCCCCCCCCGACATCTTCAGCTTGACGAAACGAGTGCGCGTGATGGGGCACCCAGCTAGTTGTTGGTTGCACTTGGACGTTCAAAACACTATCGGCACCTCTGTGGCAATCGCTCTGTTCTAAACCGTCACCTGCACTCCCTTGTGAAAAAATAAATGCATTTCCGCGTGAGACAAAACTCGGGGTTAACCTACACGTTTGCGTACGCCCACATCATTAGCGCTCGGCACAAAAGGAAAATGGACACACCGAGTGCCACATCGCGCAACCCCCGTCTGACATGCTCACGCCTGTCTGTCGCTGTTGACTGATCTGAAAATATAGACGCAGCTGGCACGGAAACGCGTGGCTGACTCGAGACATACCACTGAACTCCTCCTATATTACGTCCGAGCTGTCGAGTCGACCCGCCTCATAGTGATCGACATCTAACGAGTGGCATTGGTAGGCAGACACAACCCAATATCTCAACACTCTGATACCATAATCCTTGTCGGGCATGTAACTCCTCAATCTACGATGGACCTTATATGTCCTGTTTGTGAGTACAATCAACTGTCGCCCTTCCGCTAGAAGTACCCACGCCAGGATTTATCTATTTTGGTTTTTCGTTAGAGAGATACTGTGCGCCCTGTCTCCCCTTTCTTACTGCAACTATCATGCAATGAGACAAAGGTAGATCCCAGACTGAGAACATCACGTGGACAAAGGTATTGGCCGCCAAGTACCCTCTGACGGTCGATTGCTGGTTATTATGCACGAAAAAGCGGGACGTGATGAATTCGAGCAGTTCAGTCAGCGTTGCGTTGGGATCGTCAAAAGTATGCGACCACGGCCCTTCACCCTGTACGTGTCTATCTGTCACGTAGGTGTTTCACTTCGTTTTATAGTTCTTCTGAGTACTCTTCGCGACTGAACCAGGCGCGAGCGTTTAGAAAAACTTCCCCACCTCTTCTTTCTCTCCTCCGTTGATGTCTCCTGTTCTTCTGAGGCGCGTGCGTGAGCGGTATGCATACCACGCGTTGTGCGAGACATGAATACAAAAAAGCGCGCGAGTCAAACGAGTTCTTTTGCGTCGTTCAATATGAGGTTGAATAGAATGTCGTCGTGTTTGTTGAGGATGTTCTTTATCTCTAACACAACATAAAAAATCCCCGAACTCTGCCGACCAAATGATCGTTCGTACTCGCTGGAGTGGGTTAGCTCCCAGACCTTGTATGCCAGTATCTTTCTAGGCCACTGTGAAATTCCATCAGCTTAAGAGATATGCACGCCCGGCATATGTTTTGCTGTGTGGTTCAACCTCCCGCGAGTTCAAGGCGCCCCAGAATTCTCATGAGTGAGCACACCCTTTCGTCAGTCGCCCCACCGCTTCGACGCACCCACGATACGGCAGCCATGGTGTTCCTTTGAAGAAAAATCGAATCCCATGCCGCGTCCGGCCGATCCTCTACCAATTCGAGCATGACCCACGCAGTCACAACCATTCTCAGTAACTCAACAAGTTGGCAGTGATGGTACAGGTTTTTTACATATCAGCTTTCCTTGCAAGTTCGGCAGTCAACTTTGTCGGAAAGTCGTATCTCCAAAACACCCTCATCTCAGGACAGCAACCCCCCGCCGCCTCGAAACTCGAGTCAGACAGCTAGTGCTTTTCATCGGGTCGTTTTATCGCCGTGTAACGGGCGGCGCGAAGCGTTTTTCCTTCTGGTAGAAGCTCTTGATCTATTGCCCACTTCCTAAAGAAGAGGTCAGGAATAATATTTCTGCCAAGATCTACCATGCGGTTATGATGTTTCCTAGCGCTTGCGTCGTGTTTTTCGGTCAGTCGCAGAAGCCTCCATATAAAATGACCTGCCCGCTCGCACTACGCACATGAGGTTTTACAGCTTCCCGGCCCTGCTGAGAACACCCCTCGCGGTCACTCGCCTTCTGATCAAGAACCACAGATCATGCAGCATTTTATTTATAGCGTCGACCTTTTCGCGCGGGAACAAGATTGTCATTGTGTGCGACTTGATAGTTAATCCTAACGCGTCAATCTTGGAGTCCCAGTCCGTACTCTTTTTCAGGGATAAGATGGGCGCTACTCCCTCCCCCCCCCGGACAAAAAACGTACGTGTCCCGAGGCAAGAGGGGCTGACGCGTTTAGGCCCGTATTGTCGTCGTCAGAATATTTAACCTTGATTAGGAGATAGTCGTCTACAAAAACGGTTGTGAATAATGGGTCAGATATCTCTCCCCCGCTGTGCGCTCTGACTTCAGGGTCTGGAAGATTCGGCGTGGGTGTGCCTTTTTCCCACCTATCTACCACCTTAACGTGGGCCATCGTGCTGCTTCCTTCTTGAAGTAGCTGGCTCGACTTGATCGTGGTGTTTCAGTGCGCGTGTTCGGCCGGGGGCGATATGTCACCCCAGAAATCCGGTGATCCCGACCATCCGAACGTGAAACGAACACCAATCACAACCAAATCTCCTATTGTGTGGCTAAAAATGTGAGCTTGGTCCGGGTCTACCCGCACGTTCCTGGAGATGTCCGATACGTCGACATTACTCATCAGTATCTTCTCTACTGGGAACGTTTTTCTCAGCGTCACGTGCTTGTCCAGGAACGTGAGCGTCGCGTGTGCGCACAGGGTTTAGGGGACAGGGTCAGGGTCTGCGTCGCCGTTGAGTCCACACATGTCTTCCCTCGACTCTTTACATCGAACGATAAATCTTTTATGATCCTAACCTTGTGTGTCACTACAGCCGCCAACGGGGACACTCGTAGATTTGGGATTTCGTGCACAGTTTATTATATATCACTACGCATATTTGACGTCTTACATCTGTGCCGATTTTCTTCCAGACTGCTAGCAAATGCTTGTTGACATTGTGGTGGTTTCCGTACTGCAATGCGGGCTTCAAATCTTCACCCGTCGCTGCTGCGCTCACCCGTACCCCCCCCCTGACTGTCGTGACGATCTCGTCCATCGCACCAAACCCTTTCAGGTCTAAAATAAGTGTACGGGGTCTACCGGTGGTGCGACCAGAGATCCTCTTAGTGCTCGAGCTACGTCACTCACGACTCCTTGCTTATCGCGCATCATGGTTGTGCAAAGATTAGCGAGCGTATAAAGCAGTTATTCTCTTTCTCGTGCGTTAAGATCATCATTTCCGAGTTTTACTCTTTCTTCGTGCCATGGTTGTACCATGCACGTTGATCAGTTTCGACTTAGCGACTTCCCATTTGGAAGCCGTGCTCGTGCTGACCCGCTACTCTCCCGCGCGTCGACCGGAACTAGTGTTGATCAATATAACTGCTGCAAGGGTGGCTGGGCTTGCCCTTGCTCTCTCTGCCAGGCGATGTGCATCGACGGTGCTGCTGCGGAGATTTCTCTGTACTAAACGGGTGGACATCCCTTCTGATTCGAGCCTTCTGCAGGATCGAAATTGTATCGATTCTGCCTCGGTTTCCGGCAGAATGGGGTAATTTAGCCCTCTGCTCACACCAACCCTGCTGTACTCAACCTTCGGCAACCTCGGTACGGTCCCGATTTGCAAAGAAATGGGGAAATCTGGCCCTCTGTTCAGGCTGAATGTCCCGTTTATCAAGTACTCCCTTCTTCTATCAAAGCTAACAGGAACGATTCAGCTGGCGATAAGGATCTGTGTCCGTGTGCATTGCGGCGGGGGGCAAAGGGGAGTGTGTGTCGGTCATGCGAGGGCCGATGGGACGAGTGGCCTGTCTTGCTATATCCCTGACCTCTTGCGTGAATCCTTTTTTCTTCTTGACGTACGGTCGTTTGCCGGGGCGCTGTCTCAAACGATCTGCTGCTTGATTCACCGACTCTGTTTCTCGGCGCATGACTCTCACCGTGAAACAGGGCAAGCGACACCGACCCGGGAGTGGGTGCATGGAGAATTATGATGGCCCTTATGGCGTCTCCGAAAACTGTCTATTCTCCGGTCACCACTGCCCCCCCTTCGGTCGGCCCTGCCAGATGACATAGCCCGTATTGTCAGTTGCTGCCGTTCCCCCGGACCGCTCCACCCCGGCGGACGCACTGCCCCGGCCGCAGACCACATAGCTTCTAAAACGTGCGACGCTTGGCTACCGTCACGCCTCTCCCCCCCTTCCTGCCGTTCTTCCACCTGTTGCAGCGGCCGCCTGATACTGCGACGGCTGGTGCAGCAGAGCCGGGGTGCGGGAGCGGGGGCGGCCGCAGCGACGGCAGTGCTTGGAGCTGTTGCTGCGGCATTGCGACTGACGGACCTGTACCGGCGGCTAGGACGTGGGCAAACGTGCGGTTTACCCGCCGGCATGTATCGCCGCGCACTGCTAAATCGCACACGCCGGGCGGAGTTCACTGCTCTACCATGCGAGCCTTGACCGTGCACCCTCCGCAGCCGGCCCGGGCATGCGAGTAGGCACTCCGCTGCCCTCCCGTGTTGATGGCTACCTTCATCTCAGTGTTTGCTTGTTCCGGCGCCTGTTTCCAGAAACACTGACGCACCGTGAAACTGGAATCCAGCGCCTTCCTATACCGCGTGAACGCCAGAGCGGTCATGGGGACGCATGTTCCGGCCGGGGGAGCTGCGGATTGGTTCGTCCGGTGCAAAAAAGGCCCCCTGCTTCGCGAGGTCGACCATCACCACCTGCAGACCGACGTTCATGACTGTCACAAGCACCTCGCGGACCTTGTCCTTGTGATCCAGGAGTGATTTGTAGTGTTGACGCAGGTAGACCTCCACTGTTTCTTTAAGCAGTTCGAGCTCCTCCTGTACGGTGCGAACCGTGTTCCTGCACACCGCCTGCGCTCCCTCGATACCGTGCTCAGGAGTCGCCACGAACGCCGAAACAAATTTAGAGAAGTGCACTTCCGCAGGCATGTCCACCGGCTCTTGCCCGGCTGGCTGACGGGCTGGCAGAAGAGGGAAGAAATCCTCACCAGCAACGCCAGACAGAGATCAGCGCTGCTTTGTGACAGCTTCGGAAACGCAAGCCACTTCGTTGAGTTCCAGAAGAAACAGTGGGCGGGTTACCAGCTCGTGCATGGTGAACCCCCACCGGACGATAAGCAACATAGGACCTTCTAGTGCGTGCCATAGGTCGGCCACCTGCTTTGCTGTATCTTCGACGTCCGAGGAGATCACAGCCTGCAGGTTTGCGTCTTGCGGAGCTGGTAGCAGATGACCTCCCATGGCCCCGCCGGCCCACGGGGCCAACAGACCGCCAGCGATAGTGCCCCCCGAGGTTTTGACAACTTACTGAAGTGGCTGGATTTCCCTGTTGCTCCTGTTACTGTTGCTCCTGCGGCTGCGGGTGAACCTGGACTCTTTCTAGGCATGGCAACCGAGCCGCGATTACGTGGTCGCTCGCCAATAACTGTTGCAGCACCGCCTTCATGGCGGGATCACCTGCTGCTGCGGGACGGCCCGGGCCGATGCCCTACGCTACGCCGTTGCCGATGCCTCCAGCAGGTGCTCCAGGGCTAGGTCAGTTTCTTCCCCTTGCTTACCCACCACGTCAAGCACGGCGTCCGCGCCTCTCACCACATCTAGCGGGGGGTCCTCGCCTCTTACTGGGAGGGATAGCTGGGCGGCCATGACGAAGAGGAAAATCGATCAATTGTCTGGGCATAGTACTCCTACGAGCTCTCGGTGTTGAAGCAGCTGCCGTCTAAGACCAAGCAGCTCTGGTGGCTAGATGCTTTTGACTGACGTCTGACCTTGCTTCATATCACGATTTTGCGCAACTTCTTCGGATTCCAAACGCCTAGACAAACTTCACATGCCTGGCGGAAGTTGCATTTTCCCGAATGGTCCGCTCATGCTGGATCAGAGGGTTGCAGAATTGACACCGCCGGAATTTCCGAGAACACGCTCACCCACTGATCGAACTAGAGGGGTGCATCAACAGGTGGTATTGCAATCAGTGACGGGGTGAACGTAGAAGGGCTGTGGAGAGAGGGAGGAGGAGGTCCGTTGGGGATGAAGGGCACGCCTCCGGGAAGAGTTCTGTATCAGCGGCAGCTGGCACAGACGACGCAAGCGCTTGGCGTTTCAACACGAGTAGGAGAATAGGAAGCGTCTCGATGCCCACGCCGTACGTGCATTCATCACTGGAAGAGTGAAGGATGTCCGTTGGAGCAGTCGTGTCGATTCAAGCACGATATGCATGCGACGAACAGCAATGCCGGCGGTGGAGGGGTGGCATCGGGCGGGTTTGGTTCAGGGGGTGGTTTTGGACTAGGTAGAGTAGGATCTGGAGGAGGAGGGAGCGGAAGGGGAGCGGAACGTGGGGGATCGTCAAAGGGGGGGCCGTCAGGGGGTTATTTCGGTTCGGCTCCACTATCTGGCGGTGGGGGTAATTTTGGTGGCCGGGGCGGGGTGGTAATTTTCGACGGCGAGCACACGGGCTCGAGCTCGTTGTGGTGATTTTCATGTAATTGCGAGGGTTTCCACTGGCTATGACCTATTTTGTATTGCTGTCTGGGTCCTAAACTTCGCCTGCACAGGCGGTTCTACGACGGCTGTAAAGCGATGATTGGATGAAACAAGTTACAAAATGAACGAATGTTTTGTAGACTGTAGTGATGGAACCATCTCTTTCTTTATGGTGTATTTTGGTTGCTGGCGTATGTACGTATGTTGTGTCGGCCGCACCTAGTGCGAAGGCATGGTATTGCGTAGGCTATTCATGCATTACGGTGTGTTATCTCTGTGTCGTAGTCTGTGATCACAGAGCTCGTATCTTTCTAGGGTGAAGAATCAGCACGGACACTGGGCTTGCTGGATGTCGACGAGTAGAAGAACGGTTTAATGTGAAGAACACACACACACATGATACAAAGTGAACCAAGCTTTGCTGATTATTGTTTTTGTGATGGTTCAGATGGACGACGACCCAAAGTGAACCATGTTTGTTTGCTGACGATTGTGATGGGGCCACAATGCAAAGTCAACGAAGTTTTAGCTGATTTTTGTGGTGGGACCACAATGCCAACTCAACGAAGTTTAAACTGATTATTGTGATGGGACGAATGGACCACCACACAAAGTTTCGAAGGTGGTTGGACATTGTTATGCGACCATGTAACAAGTTGAAGTAGGTTTGCTGGATATTATGATGGGACCATGATAAAAGGTGAACGATGTTCTTTTTATGAGTATTGTGATGTGATTTACGGACCGTGATAAAAAATGGAACGTATTGTATGTCTGTTGACAATTGTGATGGGATGGATGGGCCATGTTCCAAAAGGCTCAATTATTTGCCCACTATGGTGATGGTATGAAAACATATACGAGGTACGACGTGAACATATTTTTTTGTTTTATTATCTTTGTCGCTTCGATGGACCATGGAGGACAATCATTGGTTTAGTATGGTCAATCCCTGCTCGACGAACGAAGGAGGGACCATCATTTAAAGCGGGTTTGTGATTGTTTTGCAAGATAAGCCAACATACCATGTGTACAACGAACCGAGGCTGTTTTGGTCAGGTGATGGTTGCGATGAAGAAGTGGTTCCAACAGTTTCAGAGAATCAAATTCTTGAGCAAATGGTGAGATTGGGGGAGGATTACCACCAGGTAAAAAGAGGCTGGCATAAGACAAGGCACCTTTTGCGGAAGCTACAGAGAGATCCTATTCCTTTAATGCAACTCATAGAGAGAGATCCAAAGCAATTCAAGGAGAGGCGGAAAGATCCAACGCATTAAACGTCTTGCAAAAATTGGGAGATATTGCAACAGAGGGGGTTTTTAGGTGTGGTGGAAGTATGGGATGGGTAGCTGCTTTATGCGGTAGGGAATTGATAGCTTCTAAACGTATTGCTACATTTCTCGAGTAACGTTTCGATTAGAAAGGTTTAAATGACATGGAGCGCTTGATGCAAGCGTTCAGGCACTTCGTGATAGTCGATGTTGTCCAGGGAGGAAAATTGATACAAATTGGCAATTATTCCAGCACGTTACAGCACAGTTGTTTGTTGTTGCACAGACTCATAGAGGACATAGTGAGCGGTCGCGGTTCACCTTTACACTGGTCGGTAGCTCGTACGGTCCGGGGGCTTAGAGTATTCCTAGTGGCTGAGGAAGGTGAACGAAAAAAAAAAACGAAAATCATATTATATTCCACGATAGGACAAGCAGTAAATACAGACGCATACTTCGACAAAGCGCCTGTGTGTGATTTGGGGGAGGTCCTACTCAGGTATGTCACGCCGACGTGCGCTCGTTACCAACAAGTCGGCGCGGAAAAACTCATTTGTATTTCAAAGATGGACTTGAAAAACGCATTCAAAAGAGGTCACATGGAGTTGTGCAAATCACCTATTTTTTAATGGGGAGTACATTGTTATTTAGGCCACGTTGGCGTTCGGTTGGCGTTCATCACCTGGATGGTGGGGTTTGATGGCTGCGGCAATTCTCGACTCGCATCGCAACACAGACGGTAATACAGCAGTGGATTTGCCACAAGCGCAATTTCATAGCAAAGGATGTTAGGCTTTTAGTTCCTGTGGCGGAGGCAAATGCGACTTGTTCTCCTCCTGGATCGTTGTCGTCGTGCCTGAATTACAGGGTTACTCAGGGGCGGGGTTTTACGTTGAGCTGTATGTCGACGACATGCTTAATTTGGAAGCACGTAAGCGTGGTAACGAGAGTCTGCTGTTAATATCCAGACTTTCTGCGCTTTCGGATTACATAAGGATGTTTGGTGATGACAGCAAAAATCATGTGTTTTGTCACAATCCAACTTGACGAATGTGGCAGTGTGTAAAGACGTTTAGGGTTTAGCCATTGATCCGCAATGAATAAGGATGGAATTGACGGAGAACGTAATGAAGTCTTACTACTGCTGTTGCGAAAGTGGCTGTCGACTAACCAGTCCGCAACCGCTAAGAAAGAGAAATTGCGTCATATCGCGACGGTCGTGCGGCTAGGTCATTTCCTTGTTGTGTTGAGCTTGTTGTTGACGGTGTGTGTGTTCTTCACTTTAAACCGTTCTTCTACTCGTCGACATCCAGCAAGCCCAGTGTCCGTGCTGATTCTTCACCCTAGAAAGATACGGGCTCTGTGGTCACAGACTACGAAACAGAGATAAAACACCATGATGCATTAATAACCTCCTACGCAATACCATGCCTTCGCACAAGGTGCGGCGACACAACATACATACATACGTCAGCAACCAAAATACACCATAACGAAAGAGAAGCACGTGCGGCGACACGACATACATACATACGTCAGCAACCAAAATACACCATAACGAAAGAGAAGCAACGAAGAAACCAAACCGAAAAAGAAAGGGAGACGAATCCCATATAAATCAATAAAATGGGAAGGCAAAGCTCAGACACATACACCGAGCATGAGCCGAAATGGACGTGCAAGGGGGAATAACCGGGAAGGAAAAAGGAAAAAGGGAAATATGCATCCCGGGGAACACTTAACTAAGTAAAAAGAGAATGAAGGAGTAGGCCAAAAGATATAAAAAGAAAAATAAACACTCTCGTCACCCACCCACTTTGTAGTACTTCTTTCATAAGGATAAGAAGGGGAAAATATAGGAAAAATTTAAGTCAAGGAAAAAAATCAAAGCACCAAGCCAATACATACCGAACGGCCGCAGCAGTTGGCGGTACGAGTAGCAAAGAAACGTGCAACCTATTAGTTGACCTGGCACCTTACTGCCCTGTCTGCGGTCTCGTTGCTACTCTCTTCTACCGCGGTTTCCCTTCTACTCCTCACGTTCCCCCCCCTTCCCCCATACACTTGTACGGTGTTCCTTCCACCCCTCCTGCTGTTACCCCTCCCGCCGTTCCCGCTAACACTACCCGCAGCGGATGCACGGCGCTGTCTACTCAGCTTTATCTCAGTCTCGTGCCACCTGCCCATTAACCGTTCAGTTGCTTCGAGGATTCCTCGGTACCACTTTCCCGTCTGTTTTGCTGCAGTGGGCCACAGTGCGGTCCCAACTCCAAAGACTAAGGGGGAGTCTTCCGTTGACCCCTCGGTGGCTTTGAACACCGTAAGGTCCTCAGCAATGGCCCTTGGCCAAGTCTTGAGCTGCCCGCCTGGTTTCGGGCTCTCCCCAACAGCGATCGTTCCGAGCATCAACCGACTGGGCAATCGCCCCTCGTGTTTCCGCATCAGAGCCTCCGCACAGAAAAGTCGCCGTTAACGGATGGTCGTTTCGATACTTTCGCATCGTGTCATCCTGAGCGCCTTCGCGTACAAGAGGGTGGTGTGGTCGGTGCGTAGTCGGCGCTGGAAGCCTATGACTCGCAGAAGGTGGGACTGGACGGCCTGCAGGAGTCTAGTGATACGCAGTAGGCTGCGGTACAAAAGGGGACTATTTCTTGATTCGGTCAAGAGTTTCATGCGGATTTGGATCGATGGAAATGGGTTTTGCACGAATCAAATTTGGTGCACGGTGTGTCTATGTACTCACCTGCTGTTTCTCGCGTGCATTGGTCTCCGGAACGGCGTCGGCTCTCGGATGCTACTCTAAGCGAGGTTAGAGGTTTCTGCGCAGAGACAGGGACGTGTTGGAGATACACTTAAACATCTGAAGAGCAAAGCAGGTCGGAGGCAGGGGCAAAGTACGCAAAGCATAACACGATTTGAGTTGATCTGTTGGAATCGCTGGGGATGGTATTGACAGCGTATGTGATGTTAGTGCGGGAGGCGAACTACTCGACCATGGTTGCGGCGCCCGTTGTTATGCTTGAAGACAATGTGTCGGCGGTGACGTGGGTTAACAAGAGCGGGGGGACACCTGGCCCAAGAGCTCTGCGTCTTTGATGCGATATTTGGACAAGTTCGAGATGCGAGCTGGTTAATGCTTTGAAGATGCGCATATTCCACGAGTCAAAAACGCTCTGGCCAATAGTCTTTCTAGGTGGCCTCGAGAAAATATGAGTTCGCCCTTATCTCTCCTGTTTTACCCGCATGTGCATCGTCGGCAGGGGGCAAGTATTTTTTTATTGATAATGTTTTTTTTTATCATCACTTATACTTTCCAGCCTGATTCGTAGAAGGCTTTACCCTCAGAGATCTTCTCGACAAGCCGTGTGTCGTCCCTTCTCCCCCCCGGTACGTGCTTTTATATTTTGTCGCGCATAGGGTTCAGCATTCCCACTGCTCGTCGATTTTCGTCGAACGTAGCTTACTCACGCTCTCGCGCTTTCCGCTAATAATTTTTTTTGCAAGAAAAAGTCCCTACGAGCATGCACTCGGTGAGACTTGAACCCCCGAAATTGATCATGATCTGCATGCGGACCACCTACCAAGCCACCGAGAACGCCAGTATAGAGAAGAGTGGTAGAAAAACTTGTTCGGAAATCTTGCAGGGCTATTGGCGACAGTCAGAGTGGGTCCTTCGACTAACGTCATTCAGAAAGCTGCCTGGCGTTTGTGGAGGCAGTGTGGCGTGTAGCTGCCGTTCACAAAAGCGTATATTAGGAGATGGAGTTGGGAGAGGAGGCGGTGGCGAGTGAGATCGCGACGTTTATTGCGCATTTGTACTTTTCTCGTGGAGACAAAATTTGACGGTTGAAGGGAAACTGGCAGGTGTACAGCATTTTCATGACCGAGTGGGAATATAATTAATTGCCGATATAGCATTACCTCATATAATCCCTAAACGTAGGCATTGCGAAGAGAACACTGGAGGGGAAACCTCAACAACTTTAGCGATCAATTTCGTGGGTCATGTTGAAACAGGGATTGTCAATTCTTTCAGAGTGGGGGGCAAAATAGTTGATGCTGGCGGTTCTACTTTTTGTTTGAGCCGCGCGTCGGAGATGCTTGCATACGACGACGGGAAAACCCCTAAGGATTTCGGAGTGACTACAGCAGAGGAGACGTGCTTTAGTTTGTGGTATGGCACAGATGCAAGCGCCTGAAATGAGGCAGTGTGCTGATCGGGTAGAACTTTTGTTCAGAAGTTTCAAAGGTTGTCGGAAGAGACAGAAGTAGTTCCACGCAAGAAACGGTGGTTGATGCGAGTGAACTCATTTGGGATAGTATGCCACCGTCTATTATTGTGTATTCGGAGGAGGAGGCCGACAGATTTAAGATGATGCTCCAATTGTTGATGCTGTATCCCAGCTTTGATGTACGTAGTCCTCTGGCTACATGTGCAGACGGGAATGGATGGAGAGTGTCGACTCGGACCAGGCCACTGCTGCTGTGTCACCAAGAAAAATTGTAGGAAGCAAAGGTTTGACACCGCGAGAGGATGGATTGCATTCGGGAAAGACTGGAGGAGCAACGAGACTTGTGGCAGGAGGGGTGTGGACTATGAAAATCCGACGTCAGGCGAGGTGGAAGAAGGATTATTTTACGATGCATGCGAGAGCGACAGGAGAGGAAGAGAATAGAGTATCAAGAGTTTTAACTTCTAATGCAGTGGCCGTAGGGATTCGGCCAAGACAGTGGCAAAGTGGTGAGAAGGAGAGGGGCGGACAGACCTTGATAATAGATCTTTATGGGGGTTTTGTGTTCGACGCCTGAAGCCGACCCTCCGACCCGAACCCTAACCCTAACCCTAACCCTATGACAGTGGTCAGTGCTGGGATGCTGTGCTTCTTAAGACTCTAGGTTGGCTTGGCCGGCGTGGATGCTGAGCTTGGGAAGACTCCAGGTTGACTGGGGATGACTCGGGATGCGGTGGCTGGGAATTACTCGAAATATGATTAAGCCGCGTAAAACATACCCCTAGGAGCCAATCAGAGTGCCCAATTAGCTACCCCGGGAAGATATACTATCAAGGTTTGTCCACTACTGGCTACTGGGTAAGTCCAGCAAATAATTCCAGATTCATAAGCAAAACAATTCAAATTTCCATAAGTTGCCAGCGAAGGGCTTGGGGAATATCCATAAAGAAGCATCGCAAAAAACATACCAGTAATAAATTGGCATTTTTGCTAAATGGAATATAAACGAGACGTATTACGCAGCTTGCAAAGTTGAGTACCAGGTATCAACTATTAAATCAGTCGAACTCACAGCTGACGTATTTCAAAATTTATAAAATACTCACAGCTGACGTATTTCAAAATTTATAAAAAAATCTAATTTTCCAAAGCGTTTGGAAAGACGTCTTCCAAAACGATCCTCATCATGCCTAATTTCGAGGTGGGAACCAAGAAATATACAACAAAATCAATCAATGACAAAGTAGTAGTGGACAAACCTTGACAGTAGATCTTCCTGGGGTAGCTAATTAGGCATTCTGATTGGCTAGGGGTATGTTTTACGCGGCTTCATCAACTTTCGAGTCTTTCCCAGCCACAGCATCCCGAGTCATCCCGAGTCAACCTAGAGTCTTCCCAAGCTCAGCATCCACGCCGGCCGAGTCAACCTAGAGTCTTAACAAGCACAGCATCGCAGCACTGACCACTGGCATAGGGTTCGGGTTCCGGTTCGGGTTCGGGTCGGAGGGTCGCCTTCAGGCATCTAACACAAACCCCCCGTAAAGATCTACTATCATCAAGGTCCGTCCACCCCTCATCCATGAGCACATGTGTGTGTACAAAAATGTTCAAAGGTTGAGTTAGATTGACAAGACGAGCTTATAGCGACGCTGACCCTCGCCTAGTGTGATGAACTGCTGCTGCTGCTGCTGCTGCTGGTGCTGCCCGTTGCTGCTGCTGTTGTAGTAACTATGAATAAATGTTGCCGCTGCCGCTTCCGCTGCTGCTGCAGTGCTGCTGACGTTGTTTTGCTTCTTTGAAACAACGAACCGAAACGCCACAAGTTGGTCACGTACACATACGACCGGGTACATACAGTAGTAGATGTTCGATCGTGTTGGTTCAGCACACCATCCGTGACAGATGTGGCCAAGGCAGGCATCGCCGATGCCGCCCCACAGTTCTATTAAGACCAATTTCGACAGTAGTATTAGTAGTATTCACATTAAGGCTGTTTCGTATGCGGTTCGATTTCGGGCTTCAGATTCGTGTTTTTCGATATTAAAAATGAATGACCCTGATGATGCAGTCCAAATATGCAAAATCCGACCGGAAACTTTTCGATTTGAGAATCCGATGACCCAAGTCGTCGGATTTTGGCCATTTCAAATGGCCAAAATCCGACGGCTGGGTCATCAGATTTTCAAACCGAAAAATGGCATGCTCTTTAAATTCAAGATGTTATCCACGACAGCAAACAGCAGAACGATCGACGGATTGGACGGCCATACAGCTGTATAATGACGTTGCTTCGCGCCCGACGCGCGAACGGCGCGTCCCTCCGTGGCCAGACTAGAGTCGGCTGGCGCGGGCTCGGGCCTAGAGATCAAGAGAAGCGCACTCGGCACGCGCCTCTCCGTGGATACGTACCGGTAGACTACACTGCTGTGCAGCAGCAGCAGCAGCAGCAGCAGTCAGTCACAAAATGAAACACAAAATACCAAGGTAGGTTGACTCTAGCGTACTCGTCACGTCTCTTCGCCGCCAGACCAGAGGCAGTCAGCGTGGGCTCGGACGCTTGAGCCCTACGCGCAGGGCAGCGCACCCAGCGCGTCTCCTCGCGGCGCCAAACCACAATAGCAGCAGTGGTCTCGGCGTTTGCTCGAATCTCCACACGCACAATAAATCTGATTTGCCAAGTTCATATCTGAAAATGCCATCGGGTCAAAATCCGAAGCACAAAATTCGAACCGCATACGAAGCGGCCTAATAGTATAGTTGCGTGTAGCGATTTGGAAACACAACCGTCGTATGCGAATTTTGGATGGCAAAACATACGTAGCACTTTACGAATCTTCATTATGAGAATACTTCTATCTGCAAACGTACGAACCAGGTAGTTTCGGTAGGCCTCAGGGCTGAGTTGTGTCCCAGACTAATCCCACCCTTGCTCACTCGAGTTCTTTTCTTCAAACAACTCACTTGTGGAGTTAGAAGCACAAGCAGCGTACTCTGCCAGCATCGACATCACTGTGCCTCTTACCATCTTATATCCCTGCACCCCTTCACACCTGGCAGTTTGGTGGGGGGCCACGACATTTTTTTTTCCGGTCCATTTTCCACTCACTCTTTACCTTGTTCATCTGTCCGATTACCAGTTTTGTTTTTATTCTAAGTGTGTTTGTCGTGCCTATCGTATCCAGTATCATGATGACATGTAGTGTTGGACATCGTACCGAAACTTTCGATACATCGTTCGATGTATTGTTTTTTATCGAACCGAAAAAAGTTTGTATATCGATATTAGTTTCGATAATGCAATAAACGATAACGACACGATAAAACGAGATAAAAGGCCGAACGCCTCCACGGGGGACAAGGGACACGGCAACAAAACCCCTATCGCCCCGCCGCTGTCCTTGATAGCAAGGATGCAGGCGATCGAGCATGAGCTTCAATACCTCACGCTTCAGAAGGGGCTTGAAGGCGATGAGGACGACGACGACGGGAGCACCGGGGAGGACGTCTTGATGAGCTGGTGGTGCCGGCACCAGTTTGCGTACCCAACCCTGGCTAGATTGGCCAAGACGTTTTTATAGCGATTCCTGCTTCGTCGGCTGCGTCTGAGCGCGTTTTCTCAGCGGCTGGTATTGTCGTAACGAAAAAGAGTAATAGGTTAGGAGATGACACTTTCGATGCCCTCGTGTTTTTGGACGGTTCGCACGGATTGGCATGGTCAAGCGGAATCTCACAGGAGGCGCTCGGCAGGAAGACAATTGTTTTATTTTTTTGTTTTTTTGTGGCAGCGACGATGGATTGTGAGTATACAAGTCTTTCCGAATAGTATTGTGCAGCATACATTTTGTCGTTGCGCCCTCGTACTTGACAGCTGCATATCTTCTGCTGCTGTTACGGGGGGGCGTAGTAAATAGGACCAAAGATTGTTGGTGAAAAAAGGGAAATGTGTAGCATGGTGGGTTTTTTGTGTGTACCGTAGGTCCTGTTTACTTTGTTTGGTCCCCTGCAATAATAATACAGCATAATAAAACCTCATCAGGTGTAATTTTTTTTCATGCCGGCGTCCCCGGTGGCTTGGTAGGGGTGGTCCGCGTGCCTATCAAGATCAATTTCGTGGGTTCACGTCTCACCGAGTGCATGCTCGTGGGGACTTTTTCTTGCATACAAAATTGATTAGCGGAAAGCGCGAGAGCGTGAGTTAGCTGCATTCGATTTCTTGCCTGAATTGAACTTTTTTATCTCTCGTCCCTTTTCGAATTTTGCTTTTTTTCCCCTATTTTGGTTTCGTTTTTTTGAAGTCGAGTTGTTTTTTTTCATCCTGTACATTTCTTCTGGGTGGTATGTGGTCTTCTCGGTTTATGTGGCGACTTGTACGGCGTACCGCTTGACGTGCGCGGACCCGACTCTTATTTTTGTCTGAGGTGTGCATGTGCTTCAGACGTGTGTGTGTGTGTTCTTCACATTAAACCGTTCTTCTACTCGTCGACATCCAGCAAGCCCAGTGTCCGTGCTGATTCTTCACCCTAGAAAGATACGAGCTCTGTGGTCACAGACTACGACACAGAGATAACACACCGTGATGCATTAATAGCCTACGTAATACCATGCCTTCGCACTAGGTGCGGCCGACACAACATACATACATACGCCAGCAACCAAAATACACCATAAAGAAAGAGAAGCAACGAAAAAACCAAACCGAAAAAGAACAAGAAAAAGAAAAATAAAAGGGGAAGAATCCCAAATAAATAAATAAAATGGGAAGCCAAAGCTCAGACACATACATACTTACCCCGAGCATGAGCCAAAAGGGACGTGCAAGGGGAAAGATACGAGAAGGAAAAAGGGGACTAAGAAGGGAAAAAATCAAAATGCATACCGAACGGCCGCAGCAGTTGGCGGTACGAGTAGCAAAGAAAAGTCCAACCTATTAGTCGGCCTGGTACCTTGCTACCCTATCTGCGGTCTCTCTGCTACTCTCTTCTACCGCGGTTTCCCTTCTACTCCTCCTGTTCCCCCCTCTGCCCCCATACACTCGTACGGTGTTCCTTCTACCCCTCCTGCTGTTACCCCTCCCCCCATTCCCTCTAACACTACCTGCAGCGGATGCACGGCGCTGTCTACTCAGCTTTGCCTCAGCCTCGTGCCACCTGCCCATGAACTGTTCAGCTGCTTCGAGGATTCCCCGGTACCACTTTCCCGTCTGTTTTGCTGCAGTGGGCCACAGTGCGGTCCCAACTCCAAAGACTAAGGGGGAGTCTTCCGTACGTTGCTGTTGTGGTGTTGTTTTCTTCACATCAAACCGTTCTTTCTACCCGTCGACATCCAGCACAACCAGTGTCCGTGCCGATTCTTCAATCCTAGAGTAATACAAGTTCTTCTGTGGTCACAAAGCTACGCCACAGAGATACTACGTGGCCACGTATGCAATGCAACGCCATGTCATCATACTGCGCACGACAGGCACGACATACACATTCCATGACCTAGAGAATCTAAACGAAACAAAGAGAAAAAAAACAAAAACAAAGACAATTAATTCGAAAGAGAAAAAGAAACAAGAAAAAAGAAAAAAGAAACAAATATATACCTGGTATATGTATATATAGGAACAAACCATCGTACCCCCCCCGCAGGGGATCCGGCAGACACTTGAAAAGAAGGAGCTAGAATAGAAAGGAAAAATATTAAAACACCACTAGTCGTCAACAGAGTAAGACTAAGAACCAAGGGAAAACAACAGGCAAACCCAACAAAACACAAGGCATGCTCCAAGTAGCGGCAGCAGTTTATGGTACGAGTAGCACAGTCAGGGTCTTCCTGCTGGCCCGCCTGGTACCTTGCTACCCTGTCTGCCACCATCGTCCAGCGTTCGTCAACTATGCCCGGTCCCTCGGCGTCAGACAATACGAAACAAGCAAAGCAGGCTCGTCATCCACCCACGCCACACGACTCCTTCAATAAGGCTTATCAATCGGAGAAAGGAAGAGAAAGAAAATATAATGAAAACCACATAGATAGGGTCAGCGCAAAGAAGAAATTAAAATGAAAGAAAAATCAACAAAAACAACAGGAAGACACAGGAAGACCACGTTCGAACCAGCTGCACCAGCTGGTGGTACGAGTAGTATAGGCATGTTCTACTTCTTAGTCTGCCCGGTACCTGGCTATCCTATCTGCCATCTCCTTCTTACTTTCGTCCACTGCAGTTTCCCTTCTACTCCTCTTCCCCCCCCTCTCCCCATTCCCTTGGTCGGATTTTCTGCTACTCCTCTTTTTGCCCTTCCTCTCCCCATTCCCTTGGACACCACCAACGGCGGATGCGCGGCGCTGGCTACTCTACTCAGCCTCAGCCTCGTGCCAATTCACCATGAACCGTTCGGCTGCTTGCAGGGTCCCCCGGTACCACTTCCCCGCCCTTTTTGCAGCAGTGAGCCACAGCGTGGTCTAAACTCCAAACACCAAGGGAGCAAGTTCCGTGGACCCTTTGGTGGCTCGGAACTCCCTAAGGTCTTCGACTATGCATCTATGCCAAGTCTTAACCTGTCCGCCAGGTCTCGAGTTCTCCCCACCTGCAATCGTCCCGAACATTACCCGACTGGGCAATCGATCCTTGCTTTGCCGTGCCACCCCCTCCGCGAAGAAGAGACGCCGTTTGCGGATGGTCGTTTCGATGCTCTCGCAACGTGTCATCTTGAGGGCCTTCGCGTACGAGAGGGTGGCATGGTCAGTACGAAGTAGGCGCTGGAAGCCAATGACTCGCAACAGGACTTAGTGGTGAGCCGTTCGAAGCTTGGCAAAGTGTTCCGCTCTGAGGGTCCACGTCACACACCCGTACAGAAGGGTCTCAATCACCTCGGCCTTCAGCATTCGGACTTTCAGGCTAAGGGGGGCAATCGTCCTATCATACAGATCCGGGCCGAACCGTTTGAGGCATGCTCGCATGAGACGGGTCCGTCGGTCGATTTCGAGCGAGAGGTCAGCGTTTTCGTGGATAATGCCGCCTAGGTACAAGATGCGCGGACCTCACTCAATATTTGTCTGGGATGTACATACATGTGCTTCAGTTTTTATGTTTGTGTGTTCTTCACATTAAACCGTTCTTCTACTCGTCGACATCCAGCAAGCCCAGTGTCCGTGCTGATTCTTCACCCTAGAAAGATTTGAGCTCTGTGGTCACAGACTACGACACAGAGATAATACTGTTGTTTGGTTGTTTGTTTTTTTACCGAGGAGGTATTTCGGCCGGGCGTCCCCGGTGGCTTGGTAGGTAGTCCGCGTGCATGTCAAGATCAATTTCGTGGGTTCAAATCTCACCGAGTGCATGCTCATAGGGACTTTTTCTTGTATCAAAAATGATAGGCGGAAAGCGCGAAAGCGTGAGTTTGCTACATTCGATGACAATCGACGAGCAATGGGAATGCTGAACCCTACGCGCGACAAATAATAAAGGCACGTACCGGGGGGGAGTAGGGACGACGCCTGTGACCACGGCTTGTCCAGAAGATCGTCGAGGGTAAAACCTCGTACGAGTGGGCTGGAAAGTAAAGGTGACGAAAAAAAAAAAAAGAAAAAAAAAAAGAAAGAGTGACGGGAGCTGTGTGTGTGTTCTTCACATTAAACCGTTCTTCTACTTGTCGACATCCAGCAAGCCCAGTGTCCCGTGCATTGTATTGTTGCGATGAGTTAATGCGAGAACGACAACCTGGACTACGTTAATCCTGCGAACCCCCTGCTGGTGTTGTGTTCACGTGTATCACGGGTCCTCTTGGTGATGACGCGACCCTAAAAATAATGAAAAAGGGTCTTCATAGCTCCGGTTTGCGCCTCGATAATCGTTATCGTTATCGTTATCGCTATCGCTATCGGAGTTATTTTTGCCTTATCGTACCGAAACGATCATGGTTTCGATATCCAACACCAATGACATGGCATTCCGTTGTCTACTCTGCTTATTACTGCATACGGTAGGATGTGTTATCTTGTGTCGCGTAGTTTCGTTACCACGGAACATGTTTCTCTGTAAGATTCACGATTCGGGTACGGACACTGTGGACGGTTAGAACGAACGAAGACTCAAACTCAACTTCAAAATAGTGTTTCTATGCCGCGTTATTTGCACCCTCAGCCGTGTGTTCATGTGTTCATAGTCCAAGCGTTGGGTAGTTGTTGTTGATCTCATCTTAACTCTCAAGTCGAGGAGTTCGTGATCACAAGAAGGTGCTGGAGCTAAGTAAAAAATCGTTCGAGACGGTTCCCACCTATAAATACACGAGTAGAGTTTGAGACGCTTCCTACCTCAAAATACGAAACGAAGAAGTACCTTGGTGTAAGCGTTTCATATATTCATACGACTTGGAATAAGATCAAGAGGTTCACAGGTAAGATACGTATTTCGAAGTTTTAGAAAAACGTCTCACGCAGCCTGCTTTGTTTAGTATCAACTGTTAATTCGTAATCAGTCGAACTCACAGCAGCAGACGCATTTGAAATATTTTTAAAAATAATAATGAGGCGCGCGAAGCGCGCAAAAAGCGGGCGAGCCTTTTTTTTCTTGGAAGTTCCAAGAAAAAAAAAGCCTCTTCATAGCGGCTCGGATACGAGCGTGGAGTGCCTTGTTTTGAGTTTTTCTGTATGTGTGTGTGTGTGTGTGATTCAACATATTTTTGGGCAACGTTTGACCACCGCCCTCGACGCACACCGCACAAATTCCAGTGCCGGCGGGCTCTGTGGACGCGCACACACAAAAGAGACCTCCTGGTGCTGGTGCGGTGGTAAGTCGTTCACAGCAGCTCGAGCTAGGTGTGGCAACGTGTGTATAGGCACATGTTGGTGCTGGGCCATGTTGAAAAAACACAGAACCAACAACACATCATATTTTGAAACCCAGCTAGCTCCACGAGTACTCGTAGGTAGGCAGACTGTGCCTGTCCACAGCAACGAGCGTTCGGGCCATGTCCCCGAGACATGCTGCAGGCCCACCCTCCTGCTGATGAGGGGACTGAGAAGCAGGAGAGTATCTGCTGTATAATAGTTGTTGTACAGCAGTAGTAGTAGTGGTGGCACTGCTAGAAGAAGCTCTGCTGGACACACGTCAGATTGTAGATTTTTCGTCTTCAAATTATGAGTTCGGGACCAGGAAACACATGTACGAAGGGTTCACACACAAGCCGAGCGTACAGCGACGCTGACCTGGCCTCGTGTGTCCTACTGCTGCTGCTGTTTTGCTGCTGGAGAAGCTCTGCTGTAGATGTCGTACATCATCTGTAGTAGCGGTGGCACCTGCTACCTGCTACGAGAAGTTCTCTCTTGGACAGAGCACGTCGAGTGCATATTTTTCGTCTTGAAATTATTATGCGCTCTGCTGGACACACGTCAGATTGTAGATTTTTCGTCTTCAAATTATGAGTTCGGGACCAGGAAACACATGTACAAAGGGTTCACACACAAGCCGAGCGTACAGCGACGCTGACCTGGCCTCGTGTGTCCTACTGCTGCTGCTGTTTTGCTGCTGGAGAAGCTCTGCTGTAGATGTCGTACATCATCAGTAGTAGCGGTGGCACCTGCTACCTGCTACGAGAAGTTCTCTCTTGGACAGAGCACGTCGAGTGCAGATTTTTCGTCTTGAAATTAATTTGCCGAATTTCGAGTTCAAAACCAACACAGGACAAAATCGACTACGTGTACAAAGGGTTCAAGGGGTGAGATTGACAAGCCGAGCGTACAGCGACGCTGACCCTGGCGTCGTGTGTCCTACTGCTACTGCTGCTGCTGTTTTGTTGCTGGAGAAACACTTCTGCTGCTGTAGATGTGTACAAAGGGTTCAAGGGTTTGATTGACAAGCCGAGCCGCCGAGCGTACATCGACGCTGACCCTGGCCTCGTGCGTCCCACTGCTACTGCTGCTGCTGCTGTTTTTGTTGCTGGAGAAACACAGCTGCTGTACTCGTGTGTAGATGTCGTACATCAGTACAAGCAAGTAGTGGTGGCACCTGCTACGAGAAAGACGCGTCTTCTGTTGGACAAATATTTTCAGATGCAGATTTTTCGTGTTCAAATTAAGTATGCCGAATTTCAACCAGAAAACACTTGCTGTTGGAAAAACGGAAAAATAAAAAATATATATCAGGTGTGTGTCTATTTGTCGTCTTGTTCTTTCCACCCGTCGACAGCCAGTTCCGTGGTCACACAGCAGTAGTACATATTTTCGTCTTCAAAATACTATGCCGGATCTCGAGATGGAAATACCAGGATACACACGACAAAATCCAGTACCTGGTATTTGTTACAGGTGTGTCCGTACTGCTGTGCTGTCTGTGTTTTTCAAGAGCAGGATATGATGCCAAGAATATTTACGGTTATGAGATTCACCAACGACGGCGTATAGGTAGTAGGTACAGCAGCAGCAGCAGTAGATGTTCGTTCGTGTTGGTTCAGCACAAATCAAATGTTGTGCATGATGCATCGCAGATATGACTACTGCAGGTATTGCTGAGGTCACGCCTCATTACCACCAATTACTAGAACAGTATAAAATCAATAAAAATATTTTAAAAGTGAATTGTTTTCAAATTCTGTTAACGACCATTTTTTTGCGCCCAATACGATGCCATCTTGGACGACGACTCGAAAATGGATAATATCAATGTTTTAGGACGGACAATTCTTCATCGGTGATGTAGCCACTTTGAACAATAACGGGGGGCCATAGTAAAAATGACTAAATATTGATATAAAAAACAGGTAAATATATAGGTTTTGGGGTGCCCGTAGGTCCTACCAGTATTTACCATGGTCCCCCGTAATGTGTTCCTTCTCCTAAAATCAAACATTTTTGCATTTTATCGAGATTTTGTCGTACTCGCTCGCAACTTCGAGTACAAAAAAACACTTGGTAAGTTGATTATGGTTGCCTACCACCTGCCGCACCTGACGCCCTCACAAACCCCGTCAGGAGCATCCGACACTCGATTTCTGGGGCTGCACATTCCTTTAGAGGAGCCGTAGTAACCTCTGTACCTGCTTCGTGCGCAAGGAAGTGCGAACGTTCAGGTGGGGGTTGATTTTTTTGCCGTATTTTGTGCACCTCAAACTTTGGTAAATGAACGTTCTACCACTGCTGCAGCGCACACCTGTATCCCACCGTTCGTTCTGTCGGCTGTGATGAAACTTGTTCGACCAACGGTTACCCTGGGGTAATATGTACAACCAGACGAAAAGTGGTTTACAAATTCCGATGTTCCAATTTTTTTCCTGTGCCGAAATATCTATTAATACCATGTACTGCTGTAAAGGTGTTGGAATATGATGCATACCGCACCTACTACAATATCATATAGTAAAATATACGACAAAAATCGAAAGATCGCGAACGAGGTCTGGTAATATTAATGGTAGGTTCATGACGATGCTGTTTTTCAGCAGCAGTGGCTTGGCCGGTGGTATTACGGGAGACCATAGCAGTGAATACGACTAAATATTGTTAGTAAAAGGAGGTAAACATATATAGGTTTTATGTATGCGATAGGTCCTATTAATTTTGGACCCCTATAATATCTCTTCTTGCAGTCATCAGCAGGTCGAAATGGGCTCTCAACCTCTTACGAAGCAGGTCTTCCGTCTTCCAGCCCTCAGCTTAGAAAATCAGCAGACATCGAACCCGCTTTGGCGCAACCTTAAAACACCTGTTATTGTTTCTGTAGGTCTTCTATATGTATTCGTACCGACCAATGTTCTCGTACGAATCATCATGCATACACATCACTCTTGACAAATGTACCTGTAAGGAAATAGGAGTAATTTCATTATAACACCCCCGCCAGGTGACAATCATTTTTTAAATATGTATGCATTTTTTTATCTTGCAGCGTGTTGATAAACAAATAAAGCCCAACCTCACCACACGTCCATATTTAAGGTCTAGAACAACATCGTGAGTTCGAGTCTCACCGTGTGCATGTATTCGTTCGCACGTGGGACTTTTTGCTGCATAATATACAACAATATAGAGTCATTAATTTAACAGCGTAAAGAGTTCGGCCGTGAGTTAGCATAATTCATTAGATGAAGGAAGTAAACGAGCAGTATTAGTGGGAATGCTGAACCCTATGCGCGATAAGAAATTAAAGCAAGGACTGGGGGGAGAAGGGATGACACTTATGACCATGGCTTGTCCAGAAGATCGCTGAGGGTAAAACTCCTATTGATACCAATTAATCTGGAAGAAAGCAAAAATAGTGACGATATAAAAACAAAATAAATAGTCTTCATGGGAATCGAATTAATGAGATAGACAGAGACCTTTGGAGTATAATAAGAAACATTCTAATTACTCATTTTCAAGGATTGTATGGCAAACAAACGTATATATATATATCCTAAGCTGAAAACCGCATTTTCCTATCGCCAAATCCAACGTGATGGAATTTACAAACACGTGATGAACGCGAAGAAATGAAAACACAATTGGGACGAGCAAAACATCTTGATTGATTGATGTGCATTTAGTAAGTATTAGTAAGTAAAAAGTCAGGTACTTGGTGCATATTTTCAAAGAAGGTACGATAATAGCATAATATTTTACTGTCTGTGTACCCCTAACGATAACTGAATCAGCCTTCTTACTTTCTTTCGTGTAGTTCCGAGGAATACAGGGGAGTCAATAATAAAACAACCAAAATCACGTACATTTATTTGTATATTTTTGGGCCTAAATCAGTTGATATTCAAACAACAAGACTTATGTACAAATCGCACGCTAAGATCCTGTCTATTGACCAGAATATCATACTGTGTCTGAGCTTTGACTTCCCATTTTATTTAGTATTTATTTGGGATTATTTCCTTTTTCTTGTTCGGTTTGGTTTCTTCGTTGCTTCTCTTTCTTTATATATGGTGTATTTTGGTTTCTGGTGTATGTATGTATGTATGTATGTATGTATGTATGTATGTTGTGTCGGCCGCACCTAGTGCGAAGGCATGGTATTGCGTAGGCTGTTGATAATGCATTACGGTGTGTTTTTGCTGTGTCGTAGTCTGTGACCACAGAGCGCGTATCTTTCTATGGTGAAGAATCAGCACGGACAATGGGCTTGCTGGATGTCGACGAGTAGAAGAACGGTTTAATGTGAAGAACACACACATACATCTAGTAAACGATATTGTTTCGATTTGGCCCTAGGGTATACCTTATTTTTCTTATCTGTCTAGCTTTTCAATCGACATTGGCCAGCTTGAATCAACCCGAGAGGCACGTCGAATTTCGTGAGTCACTATATATATATATATACCAGGTACGAATTAAGACCTGAAATTTGGAGGTACTGTCAAACGTGACACAACATTCATTGCAATTTAAGAAAAAAGTGTATTGAAAAAAAACATGTTTGTTTGTAATACGACTAGATCTCGACGATATATTCATTGACGAACACTCAAAAACACCAACTTTTCAACTCAAGATAATGAGAAAGAAATCGTCGATCTCGATGAAGGCGAAATATGATGACAGACATATAGATGAAGACCCTACGAAAAGAGCGACAATAGTTTTTTATTGCTCAATTCGCCAACCATCAAGTCTGAGAGATGTCGACAAAGCACGAATTCCAATACGATAATATATTGATTTGTTGTTTTTCAGCTATGTCACGTTCAAATTTGCGAGTTTCGACGGAAACATTTGACCTCGCATTAGCACGACATTCATATTCAAAAAAACAGAAAGTGATCATTTTTTTTCATCTTAGACAAGGTACACTCGTTTTTGAAGTTTAACGGATCCACATCTTTGTTTAGGTCACATCTCTCGGAAAAAAAGGCTTGCTTTCCATACGTGGGTTGTGGGTGCATGATCAACACCGTGTCAAAAATCGCATCCAAATACATACATGCATACGTAGTATTGAGCGGGTCCTGGACAATCAACCCATTTAGCAGCACCTAGACTGGGCCAGCTCCTATTTACACTGTTTTTTCTGTGCGTAGCAGGTAGGCGTCTGTCTGCGGTCAGTCGGTTGCACAATTATTTTTATTGTACGTGTGATTTCACTCTTTTTTTCTTTGGGGTGTACGACAAAGACGTCAGGAGACAACAATTATTTCTCCCCTTGACGGACAGCAACTTTGCCTCGACATGCCTCGACTGATACCCAACTACTAGTTTTTAGTCTGGAACACTTGGCCCTACACCCTTGCTTGACAGCGCCAGGGTTTACCTTGCTTGACATGTCCGCTGATATCTTTGGTGTACAACGCACTTGATTTTGTTGCTATTACCGGGGACCATAGTTAATACGACCTTCGGTGATACAAAATCCAATATATTTACGTCCTTTTACTGACAATATTTGGTCCTATATACTATGGCCCCCCGTATTATAATATGTGCTCTCTGTTGTTTTCTATGCCTACACCCTAAAGAAAATAAGAACGCCGCAACGGGTAGGGTGGACGATAACTGGACCAAGTCCGGCGGGAAGGTCACATATAACCTCGGTTTTGGTCGGTGGGTGAACTCGCACAAGTCCCACACTACCCGGGTAACCGGGTGGTTATCTCCAACGCACGTGCTCCTCTCCGGGGTTAGGTCGGGTCAACGTGCTCAAACTCCAGGGGTAACAGCAGCCTTTTCTGAAGTTACAACGGGAGCTAAGGGTTAAAATGACACAAGACACGAGATTGGAACGCGGCAGTGTGGTGAGCTTGAGCTTTTTTTTTACTAATCAGCCGGAGGATAACAAAAACAAAATAAAACAAAACACAAAACAAAGCCAAACAATTCAGATTTCCAGGTCACACGCTATGTTCAGGCGCAGCATATATATATTTTTTTTCATGGACAAAAACCCGTTCGTGGCGCGCGTTCCCACTTTGTTTTATTTTTCAAATGAATTAGGCCGAACAGGAGTGGTTCCACCCCCATAAAGATCTACTATCAAGGTCTGTCCACCCCTCGTGCCAGGTACCTGATTTCGGCCACACCTTCCTCTGTAAAAAGTGGCCTTTATGGCACCTAATTTGTCTGTTTCGAGATGCATGAGGCATTCATCTTGCTTTTTCAATCCGCTTGAGACCGCGATTTTCAAAACAGAAGCCCTTTCGGGTTGGGGGCTCTTAAAAGATTTGCAGATGCCGGTCAGAAGATCAAATGCAACCCGCGTCACAAGTGCCGCACATTTATTTATTTTTTGTGTTTTTTCAGATGTTATATTAATCCGAGGTATTCTTCCACGTCAGAGTTTGTGGTCCCTGTCCTACCACCACACACTGACTGCACCTCATTTCGGCGATGAGATAATGTGAGAACAACGTCCCGGGGTAATGCTTAGTCAGGCAACAAGGAATATTTATGACGACACTACTGCCGACCAGACCTAAGTCCCCAGGGTAACAAGATTATCGAATTTGACGCCACCCATCATGAACCATGTACATACGTGGATCTTTGTTTTTTCGACAGACCGACACCAGCACCACCTCAGCACTTCTTGCACACCCCTACTGTCAGCACACCACACAGCGACCTCCACCGTCTCTGTCTGAACAGAAAAAGCGCAGGCCCAAAAAATCACACTTACGTACAGGCAGACATCATCGGCAAGAGGGAACTTGTTAAAGGTATGGGCGCATTATGATAAGCTTGCGACGTAGTGGCTTGACGCAGGGCCATGACATTTGTGTTGCCGCATTTCGTGTACCCGCTGGGGGCATGAGATAAGAGCTAAAGGGGATGTTTTTGTACCTTTCGTTGGAGCTGGGACTTGGCTTTGGGGACAAGTATCTGGGAGTCACAATTTGGTTCATTTTTTCCTCGCAGATTTGGTATCAATGCTGCTGTACATCCATCAAGGCTCACTCAGGAGTAAAAGTCTAAGTCTCAGCTCTTCTTGCAGTCATCCTGTCGTTTTCGAGGACCTGGTCCGACGAAGTTAGAGCGGGTCTAAGCAGTCGTCGTTTGTCCGAAGGGCATGCCAGTTCTTTTGCCACTGCTGCTGCTGTTGAGTAGATGTTGGATCAGTTCCCGTTACCTGGCAGATGATCTACTCGAGTACCTAGAGCTGCAGAAGATCGTTCTGGTTGTGAATACATGCCGTTCCACGGGCAAGGTGATATGTTGCAAAAATTTGCAGCGCCAATGCCTGGTGGGAACCCTTGTCTGCTGGGTATGAGGTTCTCAAATACCCGCAGGCTCTCTTATCGATATGTGTATCCGCGGAGCTGATGTTGTGTTTATATAGTGGAGTTCGTGTCAGGAGTTGTTCTCGAACCTCTTAGGTTGTTGCGTGTTGCTATTAATAGTGTTTTTTTTTTACTTCGGCTGTTCTTGTGAAAGTCAACCTGTATCGAATTATTCCTCGAAACCTATATTACAACGATGCGTGGGATATACCTCTATTTGATGTTGTATTATTCGATCGCGCGTGCTGCCGCATGTGTGTGTGTGTTTGCACATTATTGTGTGTCTGATTCCTCGTCAAAAATATATATGACGAGTGCGAGGTCACCCGACAGGGCAAGGGCCATAATAACTCTGGGTTGGGAGAATACCTAAAAAATGTGAACACTGCACAATAACAACACAACAGCAGTGCAGCACGATTGAGAACTTCTCACGCAATCAAACCGGGCAGGCGAGATATAATTACAAACAGCATAATAATCTGCCCAAAAGAACAACGAGAAGAAATAATGGGTGTTGTTCATACTCGTGCAAGCGGCCTACAAATCAGCGAAAAACGTACTACGTATTTAGCAGTATATCAGTACGCGCGTCAGCATCCAGCAGGGTTTCCGAATGCGCCTGAAACGCTGAAGCAACTAAAGAGCGGTATAGTCTGCGCCAGTCTTGCTTCATATGTCTCCAGTCTCCCATAGGGCGTTGAAACAGAATTGATAATCTCCCACCTGTTGAATCTGATGTTATCAAGACACCAAAACCGAAGACGTATGGACGGGTGGACGCGAAAATGACGAGATGGTCCGAGAGGAGAAGAGGGAATCGAAACACTTCAAAATGATAATAACGATTTTTTCATGATCTGCGGTGCTATACAGCAGTGCAAGTCTGTGCGGTTGCACTGACCCGTTCTGAACTGCGCGGGTTTAACTTCATTTTTGTAACTTGCCCTCTAAAACTGCTGTATCTCACACCGCCGTCTCAACTATCAATGCCTCGTTAGTACGCCGGACCAACTCTCTTGGCCAACCCTAATTTGCCGTCCGTGTGAGCACATCACATTAAACTTTCTATCTGTATTGCGACATCGACCACAACCAGTGTCCGTCCGAACTATTCTATCCTAGAGATATATCCAACCCCCATGTCATTGGCAGCAGCAATTCGATTGGTTCCGTCCCCCGCCCCGCTACCTAGCGTCCGTAGTACCAGGATTTACCGGGGTATTCGATGCGGGGTCGCGGCAAGTGGGGTAACAGAAATAACGGGTGAAAGTCGTTCGCTGGAGACGCAATTCCTCCCCAGGGACGACCCGTAAGCCCCTCCGACGATGCTTGCCGCCACTTGATGGCCCATGTCGCTGCCTTCCTTTCAAAGGCGCCCAAAGTGTTTTCTACGGCGATGGTGACGATACGAAACTCTACGTGTTCGTACGATTAGTATATAATACGTGCAAGTAAAATCCCATCCCGCGTCGGCGCTGGAACGTCAAATCCTTCAACACCGCACCGAACCATAGGGCATTACACCACACCGTTGTATTGTGACAAAGTCGTAACCCTGCAGACATAGTTGACGAACGCTGGACGATGGTGGCAGACAGGGTAGCAAGGTACCAGGCGGGCCAGCAGGGAGACCCTGGCTGTGCTACTCGTACCACAAACTGCTGCCGCTACCTTGAGCATGCCTTGTGCTTTGCTTGTGTTGCCTGTTTTTTTTCCCTTGGTTCTTAGTCTTACCCTGTTGACGACTAGTGGTGCTTTCTTTTTTTTCCTTTTTTTTTTAGTTCCTTCTTTTCAAGTGTCTGCCAGATCCCCTGCGGGGGGGCTACGATGGTTTGTTGCTATATATATACATAAACCAGGTATATATTTGTTTCTTTTTTCTTATTTCTTGTTCTCTTTCGAATTGTCTTTGTTTTGTTTTTTCTCTTTGATTCGTTTTAGTTTCTCTAGTCATGGAATGTGTATGTCGTGCCTGTCGTACGCAGTATGATGACATGGCATTGCATTGCATACGTACCGGCAACGTAGTATCTCTATATCTGTGGCGTAGCTTTGTGACCACATAACTTGTATCTCCCTAGGATTGAAAAATCGGCACGGACACTGGTTGCGCTGGATGTCGACGGGCAGAAAGAACGGTTCAATGTGAAGAAAACAACAACAACAACAGACGTCTATTATTAACTAGTTTACTACGTTTGCATTGCTATTTGAACCCGGTACCGGTATTTTACCTAGCCGCGACTACATTGCTCAGAAGGTCCATTTGATCTCCACTGTTAAATCATATACCGCCGTGGCCAGAGGTGTAGTACACGAGTTGGGGCGTCTCGGAGAAATTGAACGTGCGCGCAAGAGGTTCTGGGATTTTGAATAAACGTTTTATACCATCTGATACCCAGTTTGGTTCTTTTGACCACTCACCGGGCGATAGGAAAGAATTTTCCCGTTGGTGCAAGGGTCTGAACCCACCGCCCCCTACTTACTTCATAGACAGCGGATTGGTATGGTACAGCACCCGTTATACTTCGTCTACAACAAACGGTAGTGATGAAGAGGCGGATAAAATGCATGTAAGTACGTGCACAGCACTTGAACTACTACTCTGAACTGCACCGCCTCTCGTAGTTCGTCAACAGCAATTTGCCCTTACAGTACAGCCACCAGATCCACCTGATCCCATTTGGTACCATGTAAAGCCACACAATATAGATTTAAAATCTTCAACAACCCTTGAGACTTTTTCTTGCTGCACGGAAACAGAGTGCGCGTGGTTTCTCTGTTGGTGATTGGAAACACATCGTTTTAACGCACGGTCGCGGCCCTTTTTCAGCACTGCACTATTATTAATTCTACTACTGCTGTACATGATGTACAGGAAAGAAGTAGATTTGAGCCTTTTTCGAAGTGCTTTGTCCCAACATTGGGAGCTTGGTTGGAGAGCTGTGGTGAGATGTCAAGACCAGACGACCCTTTCGGTTTCACTCGAGAATTACCTTGAAATTCTAAGTTTTTCACCACAATGTACCTGGTATATTTTTTCCTGTGGAACGATCTTCTCAGAACACAAATGTCACGAACCGAGGATAGTTACCGTCCGATTGTGTGTTGTGCGTTCTTGACATTGACCCGTGATCATTTGACAAGTCCAAATCCCAGACGATCTGACCCGCCCAGGTTTCTTTTTTTTTTTCTTTTGATCCGGTATTATTCTGTGTTCACTTTGTTTTTTCTCTCTTTCATGGATTGTGTGATCTGCCGTGTCCGTCGTATGTTCAGCTGCGTACGTAGTTTAGTTGTTCTCTCGTTCGCACATTAACACATAGATACAAATGAAATGCATTTTGTGGAAGCACGGGAGGCTCTAATAGAGTGGAGTGCATTTGTTTCTTTTTTTATCCATCACTTTTACCTCCCAGCCCACTCGTAGGAGGTTTTACCCTCGACGATCTTCTGGACAAGCCGTAGTCACAGGTGTCGTCCCTTCTCCCCCCCGGTACGTGCCTTTATTTTTTGTCGCGCATAGGGTTCAGCATTCCCACTGCTCGTCGATTTTCATCGAATGTAGCAAACTCACGCTCTCGCGCTTTCCGCTAATCATTTTTTTATGCAAGAACAAGTCCCTACGAGCATGCACTCGGTGAGATTTGCACCCACGAAATTGATCTTGAAGGGCACGCGGACCACCTACCAAGCCACCGGGGACGCCGGCTATGTACATACCTCGGTATAAATAAGAAACAAGCACATAATAATACACATGACGACCCTACACGTCACCAAAAAATTAAAAAATGAGGTCTGTGCTCGTGCGTATAAGATACGTACGGTACGCTGTACTAATACTGGGGACCACAGAGTAACTTCCACCAAATATTGTTAGCAAATATAGTTAAATATATAGGTTATTCTCTGTACCGTGAGTCCTACTTACTTTTTTTAATTTTTAATCATCACCTCCTCTTTCTAGCCTAACTCGTAGGAGGTTTTATCCTTAGCGAGATCTGAACAAGCCGTGGTCACAAATCGTGTATTTTGACCTCCGGTTCGTGCCTTCATTTTTCGTCGCGCTCGACGCCAGTATTGGTCCCCACAGGAACCGAGAAGATGGCATACTACCTTCTATTAACAGAAAAAAAATATGGGATGGAGAAAACATCCCGACGCCGGGAAATTGAAAAAGGAGCTTAAAAAATACAAATCTTGAGGAAAGAGAGAGAAAGAAAAAAATATCGATTCGAGCCAGAATGCCAGAAATGCGGATTCGAAAACACACCAGAGACTTTTTATACGAAGTACAGCAGTAGTACGATGATCTGACATTGCCACATACAAACTAGATACATAGTTCAAGTTTTACCATCAGCGATCTTCTCGCCAAGCCGTGTTGACAGGTAGGTGTCGTTCCTTATTGGCATCGATAGGTGCCTGTTTTTTCATCGCGTTTGAAAATAATCTGACCTACGCTGTTTTCAGTAGTACTAAAACGAAAGGGAAAACTCAATGCTAACCGAAGCACCTCAAACGAAAATGCCCTCCTGGTAGGGGCAGCCATAATAGTAAGAGTCGGCCATGTGGCCTGGTACCTTGCCACGCTATCTGCCGTCCTGGTCCGGCTTCCATCTGTAAGGCCAAAATAGAGAACACGCGCCACCAGGCATCCCACGTATTATCGAACAGCCAGATGATGTCGCTAGCCACAACACTACGATTAATTTTCAGAAGTCACACATGCTAACTACAGCACATCTTTAGCTCCGACGAATGTGAGATCATGGCTAGCAGGCATCACGTATATCCGCTACGCTCTAAAAAGTCGACACAGAAACCGAGATTCTGGTATGATACCCACATGAAAATTTATTGTTGAAAATCACCCTGTTATGATACCCACATGAAAATTTATTGTTGAAAATCACCCTGTTATTAGGAACATTTTTCTAGTCATCGAAAGATCAAAATCGAATTAAAACGCAACAACGTAGCGAAGAGTGACAAAAAATTCTATATATATACCCCCCTTGTCTATTAATAGGAACACCTATAGATCTCAGCAACCCTTGTATAACAAGGATTCATGCGTGAAACGATACTTGCTAACCTGCTTTTCAGATTACTTCGCAGATTGTGCAGATTACTTGTGCTTCGCAGCTTGACTCGCAGAAGGTTTGACCTCTAAGCGATTTCTTGGACAACCAGAACAGTCGTCGCAAGCGTCGACCCATCTCCCCTGGTTACGCTACTTCATTTTTGTTGCGCCTACGAAGGATTCAGCACTTCCAATACTCGTCGATTTTCATCCGATAATATCAGAAAATTAGCATGAAAAAGAAAGGGAAGGGGGAAAGGCTTTTGTTGTACATGCAGACTGCGAACCGGAGTTTGTACAATATATCAATCGGTCGAAATCACAGCTGACGTATACGTATACCAGGTATGTTCAATTGCATGGAACAGTATGACTCGACAAAAATTGGGGACTCCAGGTATTAGACCGAAGCTGTGGACCTCTACCGGACCACGAATTGGACTCTTTTATTCTCGTAACAAAATAGAAAGTATCAAGGCCTTTCTCGGGTAGAAGGCCAAATCTCACGGGTCTGACCGACCCGACCATCGAAAAATATAGGTGTACTGACTTGACAGCACCCCACCTGCGAGATTTGAAATACTTTTTTCCTGACCCGACCACACCCGCAACATTGACAACGCTGTTGACCCGACCCCACCAGACCCCACCCGCTATATTTCAACCGCTGTCGACATGACCCGACACTACGCGCCAACTTCCAATTGACGCGTGACCCACGTATTGAATATGTTCGATGCGGGTCGGTTCAACGACGAAAGAGCTCAAGCGTCCAAAGATATGAATTTTGTCAATAATAGCTTGTCCTTTCCTTGGTCGATTGTGCTTCTCATGAAATATGCTGTTCGGTTGTTTTGTATATTTTGTCTAGAATAGTGTGCTGTGCGCTTTCAAAGAGATTATGATTATATAGGCTTACACCCGCACTTCTCTGGACTGATACCTCCCGACCCTTGGGTTGACAGAATGGCTCCTATCCAATGGTTTCTGTTTCTGCCCAAGTGAGCGACCTCGATGTGCAGCCTACGTTCCCGGTAAAGATCGTGGATGAGCGGCAAGCACACCCGAGGCGATGGATCTGTTGCGCGTGTTGCGATAACGATATCATCGCGATATGTATCAAAATAACAGCTTTTATAGTTGAAAGCCCCTGGCATTCAAACCTTTCAATTCCCCCTGGTCGATCCAATTGATTCACGCGACTCCTGTTGTATCGCATGTAATAGAACACCACGTTTCGTCTGCTGCTTGCGGCTAAATCTCATTGTCGATGACATGTTCTTGATGTCTGCAATCTATCGCGATAAAGAATAAGACCAACACTATTCGTGCGTATAGTTACGTTTGCCGTGCCCCAACTACTGGCGTCGGTAGCAGGTTTGTTGTCTGTCACGGAATTTGTAGCGTCCCATGATAGCATGGTCTTGAACAAAGGCAAGTGCACAACTCTCTTTACAACACAGCAGTGTGTTGTTAGGGGCATCCGACTCAAACATAAACATTATATTTGTTTTTTCCAGTGGTGAATTAGTTATCATGGCAATGGCCTTGTGCAATTTGGATACGATTTTACCACTACCTATAACAGAAAGGGAATATCTAACGAACCATCCCTGTTGCCTCTGCTTTGGCGCACCTCTTCTGTCCCTCTCTTTCTCTCTCTCTCCGTTTCTGAACACACCTGTGGGTGCGTACAAGGCGTTACGGCGAAATCATGAAATTCGGATACGTGCTTTTGGGTCTGGTGACGCTTACGTCCATTCATATCTCGAGCGGTGAGTACTCGTTAGATGAGTTTGGTAGAGTAACTCCGACTCTATATTTTCCACGGGGGGGGGGGGTTACAAAATCAACAGCGGTTTCGTTGAAAAGGTCAATGACATGGGACCCTTGTCCGATGACTTCCTTACATACATACGACGCTATGGCTTATCACCAAGATGGGTAGAGTACGTACAGCCTTATTTATGTCTGGGAGTGCCTTTACGTCGCCGGTGGGTTCCAAGCATTTTTCGTAGCTTCACCTGTTTGCGCCGAGGGACACTGCCTAACCCCATACACCACCTTTACCACTTACCCCTCTTCCTCCCTCTGGTTCAATGCCTTAAATATCTGAATGACATACGAGCCGAAGATTCCAACGTTCAACACGAACTACTAAATCGGTTGACCTCCCAAAATAGCGTGTTGTATTGACTCAAACATTCCAAACCCCTCTACGGACCAATTAAATAATTAAAACTTGCAGCTGTCGTGCTGAGTTGAATTTGTTTGTTATTATGCCCTATACTGCTACCTGAGGACGTGATTGCAGGTGAGAAGGAGTAGGGGGTAGAGGTGGTTGTTGTTGTTCTCTCGCATTAAATAAAACGCATAGAGTTCATGGCAACAAAGGTCATAGAGCCACATCCCCCCCGAGAAAACCACAAACAATCGAAATTTGGCTGGGCAAAAAACCACGAGGCAACAAGGCGGACACAAAAAGAAATCAATGTGCAAACTGACATCATTTAACATGGCCGCGGGTCTATGTCCTGTCAACTACTACAGAGTTCCCCTGTGCCTACCAGTAACCAACTCATGGCTACTTACTACAGCGCCTGCTGTCTAGAGTGCTGCCTGCACCGTACAAAACGCGCGGTAGCAAAGAAATTAATTTTAAAACACATTATACACTTTGCAACGCTTGTTGAAACCTACCGTCTAATAGACGTGGCAGTCAAGCTAGGAACGTGAAGTTTTTCATCTCCACGGTGGCAGTTGGATGCTTCGCAACAGGCATGGGAATATTTTGCTACCACGTACCCTTCGCGCGAACATGTTCAGCTCAGTTTAAATGTAACTCGCGGTCACAACAACCGTCGACGTGCGCACCCACGCTTGCCGCGATGCGTTGTCGTGATGTGCTGAAGGCCAATGCAGCAACGGTTTGGCAGGAGTCGAGAACAACGACATCTGCTGCGATGCTGACTGCGGCACTTGCGGAGGGAGGCGGTGCGCCAGGCGGACTGGCGGAGCGGTAAGTTGGTTTTTGTTGAAGACGCGTGCCACTGCATAGGGATAAGAAGTAGTTCGCCGAAACAATATTTGTCTGGTTACTTTGAGCGTTGCATACCTTATCCAACAAAAGCAGCTGTGAGAATACGTGAGGTTTAAACTCGGCATAAGTTTCTACGGGTTCTACTATTATTTTAGAAACATCTGGCGAACTCAGACGTGTACGGATACTATTCAGCCAGCTACGCCGACAAGCCCGACAAAAGCATGCTTCGATCTCACGCTCTTATTGTTTTTACAGGACAACTGCTGCACTAGCCGGATCCGGGACAGCGGAATTATGTGCAACGCCGCCGGGGTTGCGCCGTGCATCATGGATGCTGAAGGTGCGTCGTACGAAAGTCGGGCTTGAGAAGTGACTGCGGCCTTTGTTGGATTTGCACCTTTCGTGATATCTGATTGTACTTCTCTACTGTTATTTCTGTCAACAATCCACTAGCTGCACCAACAGACAGGAACACTGGCTTGACGTTCTACGACACGCATATACTGGATGGCGTGGCACATGGTCGAAAATGTTAATACGCCCTACGGATGTCTAACTATTCTCAGAACCACCTGCATATATCGCTTTGCAGCTTTCAGCGCTTCTGCTTGTGCTCCCTGGTTTGTATTTTTGACGCAGCTCTTGTTGATGTTTGCACCGTGGCAATGTCCCCTAACCGTGACGTCGCTTGATGAACTTACACCAACTTCAATGCGTGCTCTTCTTGTGCAGAAACTTTCTGCAGTAACGGCCTCCCGGGTGTCGACGATGGCGACGTTTGCTGCGCTGCTAGCTGTGGCACTTGCGGAGGAAGTGGTTGCGCCAAACGATCCGGAGGAGGGGTGAGTTGATGTCTGTTCAAGACGCACTCTATCGTTGGAAAAAACTATATATAGTTTAGTAATCTTCAAGCTCACCCATATAGTGCGATACCTCCCGCGACAAACCATCAAAATAATGGAAACTTGAGCCCAATACATACCAGCATGGACCAACTTAAGGTCAGCCACAACGTTGCTACGTCTTTGTCACTAACCAAACAAAAATGTATGGACCACCTATCTGTCTATAACTCAGTAGAACTCTCCATCTACGTTTACCACCAAGCTTGCGAGATGAAGTTTGAGTTGAAGGTCGATTGAAGATCGTCGGTTTCTTTTGTTTTTCCTAAATGCTTTCCAGCCGAATTTATGCTGTTGGTGCTTGTTCGATTTTCCGACGCCATCAGCGTCTCTGTGTGACAACGGACTATTTGATTCCAGAAATTTGTGAACATTAGCAATAGTTATGGTCATGTTTAAATATATTGATAGGTGGCATGTTTTTTCCCTGGAATACTCTGTCTGACATGGTCCTTCACCCAAAATCGTTGACAAACCGTTTTTCAGTTACGAACTTTTAGTGGTCAACTTACGTCGTGGGATTGTTGATCGGGCTGTGCTTTTCGGTTTTTCTTGAAATCGGTTTCGAAATATTGGAAGTAGTAAGCTCCCCTAGCATGGAACATCGGGGAAAACGTTGGGTGCAACGTTTCCACAGCATTTGGAGTAGTCATCTAACAAGTAATGTTTTGCGAACAACATCTGACGCAAAATACTTTTGTCTTCTGCTCCGATGAGGTCGGGTAGAGGTCGCATGTATCTGTAGACCACGCACGGTGAAGTGGACAGACGTGTCTTCCTCAGTCCCTAAATATGCATCGGTCTTCTGAAAGCATCTTTGTCCCCGCCCTTTGTTACGTGGACAGGACAACTGCTGTGCGGGCGCGATCGAGGACTCTGGCGACTTGTGCAGCGTCACCCAGGCGGCGCCGTGCATTATGGATGAAGAGGCAGGCGCGTCTTGATAAACTGTCGTCCTAGGTCGGCGACGACCACCTCTGTAGTAAAGTTGCCGTTTTCATAAATACTGCCTGTATCTGTTGAGCGTTTGACTTGCACATACTGCTTTATGCTGCGCCTAGCAACGTAGAACACTTGAAGTCGTTCTGTTTTTGTCACGTCCAAGACACAGACGCAAGCCAACCCATTCAACGCTGTTGGGCGTACTACACACGGGTTCCCCACCTGGGAACCTACCGAATTCCCCTCCAACGTCGTGTACGTTTCACTTCGACATTTATGTTCCGCGTAGGCGGTCCATGATGTTGCGTATCAAGTTTAATTTCCGATGTTGCTCAAGGTCGGCGTCTGGGTGATATTCATCGCCCTTTTTGCTTCACCTCTAATTAAACAAAGTAGATTTCGCATGAGTTCGTGCTTTGAGCGGCCTACGATGCAACGTGACTTGTCTCTGCATTTCTGCTATCGTTTCAAAACTTTGGTCCCTCTTGATACCCCAACAGACCCTACGTGCACCAACGGTCTGCCCGGTGTCCAATCTGGCTCCATCTGCTGCGAAGCTGAGTGCGGGACCTGCGGAGGAACCGGTTGCGGCTCGCGCCCCGGTGGCGAGGTTCGTTGGTGCCTATCGTTTTTTGTGACTTGCTTTCTGTTACCAGGCGCCCCTAACGACGCATACAGTAGTATTCCGCGACCTCGAAAGCGGGGGAAGGCTTCGAAGCACCAACTATCTGTTGGTCAATCGTCTGGCAAGAAGACGTTCCCTGCTCAGCGCCCTAACGTCAGGAAGTTCTGACCAGCAATGTCACTTCCAACTCTTTGCTCAACGTTTTCTGGACGAATGTTGTTTGTACGAGACAAAGGGGTTCATCCCTTAACAATATTAGTTGAGGGGGGAGGGGGTTAGTCAGTTAACGTTAGGTTTGCTTTTTTTCCTTGCTTGTACACACGGTCTGCCGTCTGGGGATAACATTCTATTAGCCGAATTTCATCAGCACACTCATGTCGTGAATAAAAACTCTTTCCCAAGTCGGTAGAACCGTTTGAATTACTTATTAATATGAGGCAATCATTATTCTTTGGGACAGTGGTGTGGTCCAGGCACAGCAGTGTTTGTTTAAACTCTTGGAAGTACTGACGCAAGCATTCCCTGCCCCTTCCCTTCGTCCACAGGACGCCTGCTGCACGTCCAACATCATGAGCGATGGCATGAACTGCACTACCACCATGGCCGCGCCGTGCGTCGTTGACGGTGAGGCTCCGTCGGGTTCATATTTAAGTTAAACCGATGCTTACAACATCCTTGATTCGTATACTGTTTTCCTGGCGTCGTCTCAAGCTCGCCACCTCGGCGTTCAGTGCTTCACAGCTCTCGTCAGAATGCGGCGACGTACCTCCATGCTTCTCGTACCAAACAGTAAGCCAAAACGCGGCATGTAGGGCGGGGTATTAACGATTGTGGCCGTTGTCATTGCGCTATTGCTGCTGACTCGAGCTTTGCGATGTCTAGAGGTAGCGTTGTTTTCGCAAAAATGTCACTGGGACTGTCGGGCTCGTTTACGGAGTAACTGTTAAATATTGTTTTGACGAGACTCGTGTCGAATTGAAATTAGCTCATTTCGGCAGAACCTTTTTCTGAACGAAGGAGCCACCTGTTCCCGAATCATCGAAATTTTATTCGTGTTGTTCAGAGGGTATTTTCGCTGTACGTTCATTGTTAGGACAGCATTGTTCACGTGTAGCAGTCACACTTTGCTCCAACTCTCAAGTCAATTTGAGTGAGGTGTACAGATCCATACAATCATATGAGGGGGGAGACTCAGATATCAATTGGTGCACCTACTCGTGGTACCGTATCATGCGTCACTTGTGTAGTCATTGTTTCCATTATTGTTGGCTCGACACCTACGATAGGTCAAAGTAAATTGCCCGTTTTATTTGTCGGTCAAACTCAGTTGTTGGGGCGCATGGAGTTCCTCACGTTGGAACCCTCGGCGCACATAGGTGCCACCCTTACCAGAAACGCACACGCGCCCTGCCGTAGTGCGAGGAGGGTGGACAGGTTGACTTGCGACACCGGTGACGTGAGGAGAATATCGTTGGCAGTCCCACCGTGCACACGTCTAGCTCCAATTTTGATTTACTCAGTTTTCAGTCTACCCTGACTTAATGTTCAAGGCCGTGTCTGGAGGTCAACAAAAAATGCGTGTAAAAACGGCATACATAGTTCGTTAGGAGACACGCTAGATTTCCATATTTAGTTCGCTCGCAGTCTTCTGCCAAACGTAATAGGGTCCCGGCTGCTGTGGTTGTGCACAAGTTCGTGCCTTTCGACACTTTATGTGTGACTCCGCATCTCTTTCTGCGGTCGCTGCGTGTATGATCTTGTCGAAACAGGAGACTTCCCTGAGGTACCTGTGGCTCTTTGCAGCAACGGTGTTGTGGGCGTGGAAGATGACGGCTTCTGCTGCGAGGCTGGTTGCGGGACATGCGGAGGAAGCGGATGCGCCAAGCGTCCCGGTGGCGGGGTGCGTTAGAATATAGGTGTCAGACGCATTCTGCAGTAGATGTGCAACATGTGCTCTCTTGCGGCGATTAAATACCCCACCAAACATCTGACCTTGAAAAAACTCGAAGCCCAACCGGACAAATAATGTAATGGCCTAGATATCCAGAAGTATTTGTTTGCGAAAGAAAATATAAAGTCCGACGAACGTGGGTTCGTGAGTCCCGTCATTCGTGCAACCGTAGATGTGGCCCCTTTGCTTTGCGTACTAGTTGTGACTTCAAAGGTTTTTCTGTAATGACGGATTTGATAGTCGATGTCATTGGAAGCACATTTTGTGGAACATTGCTAAGTCATGGGTTTGCGCGACAAATGTCGACGTCGGTCTCTGCTCATCAATATATCAAATCGACCGAGGAGACGAAGCTCTTCGTGTTGACAGCATGAACGAAAGCCGGTTCACCACTGTCTGACCCTAAAGCGTGTGTCTCTCATTTGCCGGGCTTTTCTGAGAAACCTCGGGAATGGGTTTGACATAAAAAACAGGGGCGGCTCACAAGCACTTATAGAAAGGTGCCGCTTTCGGTTACAGGTGTTGCCCCTGTGCGCCCGAACATTTTTTTTGATGATAGGGCCCCTACACTATCGCAGTTGAGATTTCCATCCAGTGCATTTTTAGCTGATATCTATCGTTACAGAGGTTCCGTTATTATACTCCACGTCACCTCGCTCTTGGATATGTGTACCGACGAAGTGGCTTGTATTTGTTGTCCAGCTCTTTCACTGTAGGAGTCGTCCCTTTATCGGGACAAATCACTCAAGTCTGGAGTGCTCTGTCCCCGTAACGTGTCTATAGACGGCCCTGGTAAGTTGGAAGTCCTCAAGTAGGAAGCCTCATATTATTGAGTTGTGCCCGCACCGTACCTCCAGCGGGAACGCGCTTGCTGGTTTGGGCCCCTGACATTGGCCTGTCTGAGACAAACGATACATTGTTTGCTTCTGCTGCGTCTTGTAGGACGCCTGCTGTACCGGCCGGATCGAAGAGAGTGGAGTGATGTGCGCCACTACGATGACGGCGCCGTGCATCGTCTAAGAGGACGCGGACGACGACGATTCCTAAAGAGAGGTACGATCTGACATATGATGCCAGTACCCTGTACAACGCTTGTCCAGCTGTAATAGCGAGCTGGTGCTTGCCGGCTAGCTAGGACAACTCGCAATCTAGGACCCGAGTAGGTCTCTCTTATTAAACATCTTACATCACATTCTCGGGAGACATTGAATCACTGACTTCCATAAAGAAAGCGTTAGCTCTAGCTAGACCGAAGGCCGGTTATGATCCGCTCGTGGTTCGCCGTGTACGCTTTTAACGGCTATTTGATGCGCGTTCTCTGCACTCCGTGAAAACGAATACATCACATAAAGACAGACCAATGACATCATTGTATCAGTGTCACACAAATCAGCGTGGAGAAACGCTGAGGCAGAAAAGATTATATGCATCATATCGATAAAACATAGTTTACAGGTTTTTAGTTGACACGGCTAGGGGTTGATCTAGGGGTAGGTAGCTTGTTGTAAACAAAATACGATGGCGAATTGACCTGAACGAGCCGGTTTGACGACTTACATAACCATGTACACGGGAAATGGAAGTTGAAACAAATTTAACAGACCTACTCGAAAAGTATGACGATGCTATCTTTCGGATTGCATGTTCTGACCCCCTACGCCGCCGCCGTGCTCGCCCCCCCCCTCTAACCTTCATTGAGCAGGGTGCGTACTTGGATCCCACCGACCTCCGTTCACCTTATGCCGGGATCTACTGACTGTTTTTTCCTGGTGACATATTGGAGATAGCCTTAAATTAAAGATTGGAGAAGTAATTATTATCGGAATATACATCGTAGGTTTGAGGACTGGGGGTCCTGGAGGTTTCTCCCAGCAGAAAGTACATTGAACTCCGTCATCTCGGTACTCGAGGGTGTGCCGGTAGCGTGAGGTATGAGGCTCTTCACGTACCGTGGGTAGAGCATGCCGATATCCTCACCAGACCGTTTCATGGTTGGTATTGTGCCAGGGTGTTCAAAGCCGTCTTGTTGGCGGGAATGGGGAAGTTGCAGGGAAGTGCGGTTGATATACCATATATTTGTCGACTAGAGTCAATACGCAAGTCGGGTATGTCGATGGTCTTGGTGAATTGTGTAGCACACTCAGTTGATTTGTTTAATTGCAATCAGCATGCAGTGAAAGCAATCACTGCTGTAGTAGTATTTTTTGCATCCGCATCCTGTAATGCGTTGCATTTTTCACACTCCCGTGGCGACTATGCGTGGGGCTTGCATAAAAGCTGGAACTTGTGTTCTATTGTGACAGTTTGTCGTGCTGCTCTTAAGACTGTGTCGTGTCCACCACAGGCGGAGCGATGTCGTTCGGCAGTGCGTTATCTATGTGAAGAAAACAGTGTTTACATATTTGTGGAGGTTTTCCCAACATGCTTTTGTTTGCTGGACTTTTTTCCTTCCCGTATTCACTGTCTAAATATGTTTGAAAATCTTGACTGAAATTGCGAAATTTGATGTTGGAGATATTAATATCGGGACTGCCGTTTTTCTTAGTAACGATATGTAGTTGAGCTCTGGATCGTTATTTTAACCACGGGCAGCTATGTACAATAGTTTTTGTTCATGCGCCGCTTTACCTGGCGAATGGACGGTTTTCTTTCGAGACCTCTCTTGTGTCTCGCACCGAGTAAGAAGGTTGCTTAGAATACTGTTGTGGTTGATGCCGGTGTTTGAGAAGATGCGGTTTCGTGTTGTGGCGACCGCTTTTCGCAACAGGTGCGTTGTACCGAAGGCAGCATCGACTGCGTGTCTCGCTCGCCAGGGGTCAGATGTTCGTGGTGGGGGTCGTTGTGTTCACCACGATCCGCGTTTTATTTGTCGATTGTTTTCATGCGCCGCTTTACTTGACCTTTGTCGTATCCCACACCGAGTCAGAGAGGAGCTCCAAAAACGGCGATCGTTGATACTAGTCTATACCTGGAAATGGTGTTTTATATTGAGTAGCGTAGCGAGCGGGTCTCGGAAAGGGTATCCTGTCCCGAATGCTATGTCGACTGGGTGCTTCATCTGCCGGGAGTCAGCTGTTGGTGGTGATCGCTGTTTTGACCACAGCCAGCTTCTACGATAGGATTTTTCCATGCACTGCGTTACCGGGAATTGGGGATTTTAACTTTGGCCTCCTGTGTGGTACCTCGCAACGAGTAGGGGCGCTGCTTGTATTCCTGCGGTAATTAATATTGGTCTACGAGTAGAGGATATTTGATATTGGGTAGCGATTGCTTGTCGGGAAGAGTGCCGTCTCTGTAGCCGCATTGATTGGGTGACTCTCCTGCCGGAATAGAGGACAGGAATTGATGGTGTAATATTACAACACTCGTGTGTGTACCAATATGTGTGGAGTGCGGCTGAACGGTATGACTCATGCGTGGGTAAGGAGTCTCTCATGCTCACAAACCGGCTCATGTACTTAGCATATATCTGGGACCAATGCAACACCTCGCCGGTATTATGTGTCTGGAGTTCGTCATGTAAAGGTTCTGCCCCAACCTCACGTTTTCTTGGACAAGCGGCATCTATGCCTGAAAAAGATTCGTCGCCATGGTATTGCATAGTCGTCTTGTGTAGGTTTTTGCTGCTTGCTGCTGCCAAGGAAGCACAACAGACGGGAAAATGACACCATTCTCCCAGCTAGGTCTAAACGAAAGCATCCCCGCCAGTAAAGCTGCGTACTTATTGTTCAGTGGTTATGCACTGCGGTAGTATATTCGTCCAGTAGTTTTCACATTGCTCAATCAGTACATGGCTGAGAATGCTGTTGTTATAGTATGCATCTCATGGATTGTTGTACTCATGATTACGACAAACAAACTTGATTTATTCTTGCATATGGAAGGTCGCCAGGAGAATAGAAAGCGAACGACAACACCGGTACGCCAAACGAGCTCAACTTTCGTGAGAGTTGGGGAAACAATTGGACAACGGGGTGTAGTATGGTTGCGTCGGCGAACTTGCCAGGACCGAACATTCCGCTGATCGACTAATCGACGTAGTGACACGATTTGCGCAAGCGCCCGAAGACAACGTTGGTTCCCAGACTACTGGTTTGGCCTATGGCCTCTTGACGAACTATCGGGTACGGGAGATTGGCGTAGCGAGTTTAATAACGGTGAGCAAACCGGGAATGGTCTCAATGCCTCCAGCTGGCGAGAGGACCGTACTGGCAGTGCCAACGGAGGGGAAACCTAACGTGTGTTGGTTTCATTTCCCTCGTAAAACGGTATCAGTATTGAAACATTTTTGGGTGAAGGTGGTTGTTCGGAGTGCTCACGTACTCAGTGCAGGGGTTCATGTGCAACGGTATTTCGGAGTTCTACGCAAGGAAAAGGCGTGTTTCTGTGTCGACCATTCAAAGAGCTGCGACATATCTGTGCGCCCCTTATTCCCTACTTTATTTCAGGACTCTTACTTTTTTTCCTGTTCTTGTGTGTCGAACGTGATAATATATACCAGGTATATATATATATACCCTGATGGGCTGCTATGAACCGACTCTGGCTCGGCCCATCACATCTGTGAGTGCGTCGAACACGCTAGCGTATTGTTCCATTTAGACGTACTCGCTGATTAGGGCTTGCTGGGAGAGATATATGTTCCGGCTATGAGTGAAGGCAAATACCACATTCAGGACGGGCGAGATCCGATGCAAACGGTGCCAGCGGACTGGTCAAGCCCTACCGCAGTGTAAGGTGGTGGTGCAAATCATGGACGCTCCGACCCCGTTGCCCAAAGCCTACTTCGACGATAGAATCTTTCCGCCTGGCTCCCACTACATTGATTACAGTCGTGCTCACCAGTGCTGAGCTGGCATCGCTGCCCCCGCATCATCAGTGGGTCTCAGATCAGGGACAGCGACAACTAGAGCAGCAGCAACAGTAACAACAGTGGCTTGACGAACAGTCTCGATAACAAAAGCTATACGAGCAGCAGCTCGATAAGAGACGGCAGCAGCAGTGCTTCCAGTGCGTGCAGCAGCACCAGCAGCACCAGCCACTTAAGGTGACTGTGTCGGTAGGAGGTAACAGGCAGTTTGCATGTCAGTATAATATTTCTGCTTCTTTTACGCCTCCTGTGGAACGCCGGGTGGATGATTTTTCAGAGTTTACACCCGAAAATGTGAGCGAGAGCGCGCAAGAGGTCGGTGGGAGACAAGAGAACAGCACGCAGGCGATGCAGAGGTAGTTGCACTGTGAGACAGGGCAGAATGGTGCTACAAGCAGACGACTATCATCGCGGGGAAAGGCACTCTCCCGAACGCGAAAGAAGTTGTGCCAGATGGTACACACACGTGTCGGAAGCAATGATAATAATAGAGTTCAACACGTGCGTGCGCCATGCAGAGGTAGTTGCCTGGTGATACTGAGCTGCATGCCTTTCCGACCTTGCCCATCGTCGCCGACGCGGGAGGGACTTCACCGCGCGCGAGAGACAGCGAATCGGAAGGTAGGCATGAGTAGACGTCCCTGCTTTACCGGCAGGAGCCGTCGCCTACTAAAACAGGCGAGACAGCCGAGTGTTTGCAAGCGATGCGCATCCGAGGAAGAGCATCGCTATTGTGCTTTCCCCGAGAAAGAGTCGTCTGCTGAATTCGGTGCAAAAAATGTCGAGGAAGAAATGAGGGGCCCCGCGGTGACAGTGGGGTGTCTGGATCCGAGGACGGCCACAAAAGGACGAAAAGCAAGGCGGAAAATGAGCAATGGAGGGAGATCCCGCATTGCTGACCGTGGATCGCAGACCAGGCTACGCCGGAGACCGACTTCGAAGCAGACACGAGTTAAACGAAAAGGAAACGAAAACAGAGAGTTGGAAGGTGGGAGCTTAGTGTTTTTATTTCAGGTTGTTGTTTTCTTGGTGTGGTTTGGTTTAGTTGGTCGGATGATTTAGCGTATTGTTTTTTGGGACAACATTTTAAAATAAATGGATTTGTTTTTTGTCAACGGTATGTTTTTGATGACTGCTGTATGTTTCCCTCGACCCTACCCCCCCCCTTGTCAACCTCCCCTTGCGCATTGAGGTTGACCTGTATATTAGTTGATATGATATTGGAAGAGTGTGCGATGAGGATCACAAGTAGCCTAATCCGACAGCCTGCTGCCGTGCCCTGACAAATGTAGCCATCTACGCTGTACTCTGTTCCTTCGCGTTGATATTTTTAAGCAGAACAGGACGAGGACTTTCATTTTTCGTCGTGTGCTTGATTCCTGTTTGATGATCCTCGAAATTAGAATTTTGGCACTAAACAATGCCATTGTCACCATTGTGCGTACATGGGTACGTTTTGTGTGATTCCATTTGAGGGGTTCATCTCTAGATGAAATATTGATGCCATGATGGTTGATAGCTCAATACGTCATTTTCGAAATATGTTTTTGCGATCATCATTCTACATACCTGGGATATAAATTGCTGTTGCGCTATTATTGCGCTTACGCAACATTTTAGTCAAAACTGCCGTTTTCTCCGAGGGCCTGGTTGCGCAATATTTTTGGCGGCAGACCCAACAAATTGTTCCAGCCTTTTCTGTTCGTCGTTGAAACACTGTTTTTCAAATTATCCTTTCATGATATTTTTTTCGAATCTACTCTTTGAATTCGCCGCAGGCGTTTGTTTTTCTGGCCATTTTTCTGTTCGCCTGTAGTAGAACAAAAGAAAATTAGGTTTTGATCCCGATACATATTTTTCGGGATTCGGTAAGCGTCTAACCGTATTTGGTTACCTTTTTATGGCATATACGCGCGAACATATCGCAATTCTTTGTCCTCTGGCGTTCCAGACATCGTACCATTAAATATTTCCCGGGAAAATACACCGCAGGAAATACAAGAGTACTCATCTGTCGACTAACACCGAGGACACAGTCTTTGCCCACAATGTCAGGATACAACGCAATTATCCGTAACAAGTTGTACAAAAGTTCCAACTGCCTAATATCCAGGTTTGTTCAGCTTTCCTTCCACAACAGTCTTCCAGCGCGAAAAATGCGGGAGAAATAGCATCACTCACGAAATCACGATGGAAAGAGCCCAGAACATGTACACAGTACATGGCACCCCTTACCCGCGTACTAAACATTGCAAACAACAGGGGGGGGGGGGGGGGGGGTGGGGCGGTACTCGATGTCATGCATGGCCGCTCCTCTGCGTCGACTACAGGCCCTGGCATGGCCAGAATCCCGGGACGAAATACGCCGGATTGTCACCGATGACACACGCAAAAAAATCGCATAATATACGTTACATGCCGAAACGGTACATAGACTATGACCTACGATACAAGAGCAGTGTTACTTAAACATTGACTCATACATGGTCATGTGCAAACATTTCAATACTACTCCCCGTCAACGTGAAATTCGATGATGAAAACAATAAAATCAAGAAAACAAATCAAGTCAGTGATAACAGAAATAGTGAAGAACCACCTCCGCTCAATGCAAGCAAGCAGTTCATTCAATGCGTTAGCCAGTAGAAATCAGAACGATGTTTTCGTGCCCTATGCGCATACGTTTATGTGCTTGCAAAAATACTGATATTGTATCCTACACCAACCAATTTTACTATACCCTCAACCCTACATGGCTCGTTCAACCAGTTATGGTGGGAGGCAGATTGTTCACAATTGAAACAGCAAGCTGATTCACACGAAACACAGATTCACAAACAAACACACAAACACTAAACACAATGTTGATGACACAAACATTTAACACCAGATGTTGACGACAACGTTGACGTCAGAAGTCGCTGATGGTGTCTAGTAGCTCCTGGAAGCGCGGCCTGGCAAAATGCTTGGTCCCGATGTCGGCGGGGTCGTCTTTGGTGGAGATGTAGTGAGTCGAAACTGTCCCCTAGGTGACCAGCTTGTGGATGTAGAAGTATCCGAGTATATAACCGTACCGGCGATCTCTTGGTACCTCTGTTTCTCGTCGGCGTTCAGCAGTGTATCTTTCGGCTGCTTGGTGGAGAGCTCAGGTCCGTGACCGGGGGTTAGCGTAGTTCTGCAGGTTGCGAAGCCGAACCGCTCCAGCGCGGACTCGGTGTAGCCCTCTTGGTCGATATTTAACGTCTTCTCGGCATGGTTGCGCGTGACCTGCAGCCCACGTACACGCGATACATCGCCCATGTCGGTCGTCTTGAACCTGTCCATTAGCTGTCCCTTGATCTCCTCGATCACTTTGATGTTGCCACCAATCACGAGTAGATCGTCCACGTACAAGGTCGAGGATGATGGTGACACCCTTATGCTGGTTATATATAGATGCAGGTGTCGGACTTCAGCGGGATGAAACCGATGACCTTCAGGACGGGAATAATTGTGTGGAACCAGTTCCCGGGGCTCTGAGCTAGCCCGTAGATGCTTTTCTCCAACCTCATGATCGCTCTCCGGAGCATTACAAAAAGTGCCTCCATCCTTGTCCTTGATCTCGAAACCAGGCAGTTGTGCTACGAACACACCCTCCTCAATGTCCGCATAGAGGAAAACAGTTTTTCCGTCCAGCTGTTTACTTTCAAGTCCAGCTCTGCTGCTATGGGCAGTACGATTCGGATGGTTTGCAGTCGGGAAACCGGAGCGAACGTGTTGCCGAAGTCTAGGCCCGGAACCTGGTGCCAGCCTTGAGCTACGACCCGCGCCTCGTTCGAGTTGTCAGCCTTGCGCTTTAAAACCCACCTTGAGTTGATTACTTTCTGTCCCAGAGGAGAAGATTTCGGAATGAGCTTGTAGACTCCTAGTTCATTCAGACTAGCGATCTCCTTGTCGGCAGCAGCTTTCCAAAGTGCGGCGTCCGGCAGCTTCATGGCTTCGTAAATAGTACGATCTTGGAACTCTCGGCCGCAAAGTCTGCACGGCATACGCGTACTCCACGAACCGAGGCATGTCGTCCTTGTGGGTGACGTCCTGACACTCCCCCTTCGTGAAGTACGCCAAACCGAGCCGTCTCAGTTTGCTGAGGGTCCTGGCGTTGGGCTGGTTCGCGGCAGGTCTGGTTGTGGCCGGTGTAATCGCGCGACCTCCGCGCAACGCAGAATCACCACGTGAAGAACCACCACGCGAAGAACAACCACGCGAAGAACCCCCGCGCGCAGCACCAGATGGCGTAGATCCCAATGGCGAAGCGGGCGGCAGAAGGCCAGGTGACGGAGAACTCTGACCGGAAGGGATCACTCCCCCAGCCGACGCAGGTGGGTAGGGGCAACAGGGCTAATGCCAAGGTCGCAGTTAGTGACATCACGGATTTTCCCCAAACCCTCAAGTCACTAACGGGTCTGCAGGGGTGTAGGGAACCGATTTCTTGGTGAGACGTGCATGCGCGCACATCTCGTACCAAGTCGTCAATCTCGTCGTACGTGAAATCTCCGTCGTCAAAGCCACCGACCTCCAGGCGAGGCAGTGCAAAGGGCGGCTCAATGAAGACAGCATTTCGACTCTCCCTGACACGTTTCCTTGCGGCATTGTGAACCCGGTAAGACTTGCTGTTCGGGCTCTACCCAACCAGGCGTCCTTCCCAAGCACGCGGCTGCAATTTCTTGATGTGGGTCTCTACTTGCTCGAACGACCTAGCCCCGATCACCGGAAGGATCCCGGGGTAAGCATCGTTGCCGTAGAGTGCCTGGTAGTGTATACCGTTACTCGACGCCGCATACGGGACCCCATTGCTCAGGTAGACTGCTGTCTGCATCAACTCCTCTGATGGGAAACCCCGGAGACCCAAGTTAGCAAGCAAACAACGCACAACGGTGGCAAGCGCCCGACCTGCCCGCTCGTTCTCGCCGATCTGCTGAAATGTATTGGTAGACGCGAAGTCCAACTTGACGCCGAGGTCGAGACAGTACTGCCGGAACTCCTCACTCGTGAACTCCGTATTTTTTTTCCCCTCTCGGGCGGACTAAACGCTCTCTGGACGGAATGACGACGGCCTTGTTGAACAGCACGAGGGAGTCGATAGTGTGTGTCTTGCTCTTTGTTGAGGAATATATCCTTCCACTTCGTCAGCAGGTCAACAAACTTGATGACGTAGGTGTAGCCTCCCAGTGCCGGAGGGTTGATCGGCCCCATGGTGTCGACAGTGACAAGCGCAAAAGGCCGCTTGACGTTATACGACGCTTGCATTTGGTGAGGTTTCTTCTCACTCTTGCCGAAGGGGGGGTAAACGTCGCACAACGTTAGATCACAGTTGTCTTCAACACCGCTGTGCGGCATCTTCCGTAGAACTTCCATGGTGGTGGGTTGGCATGCCCCATGCGACGGTGCCGCAGATCACCAGAAACCACCTTCAAGGCAGCACCGTTCTGCTTCACGGAGATCCTAGCACAGGTTTCAAGCACAACAGCGATGGAGTACATGATTTGTCCGATCGTTGCGTTAACGCCCAGGGTATGCATCGGCACAACGAGGTCGCCCTTTTCAAACCGCGGTTTGTCCTGGTAAACCAGGGCAGCCATCCCCTCCACCATGGCCAGAGAGACAGAGAACAGGTTCGTCCCCCGCCCAGGTACGATGATTGCACGGAAGGAGAAGCCCCGTTTGTTCCAACCGTCATCGATAATGGTGCCGCTGATGCTGCTCGCAGCTACCCCGTACAGGACGTGCTGGCCAGCCGCGGCTACCTCGTGAGGAATCTGCAGAGGTTCGTAGTACCGCATTGAGGTTAGCAGTCCCGGGGTCAGCTCCGGGTCGACGAAGTTGGATGATGCCCCGCTGCCCACTAACATCTCCATGAAGGTGCCATCGGTGAGAAGCCCACCTCCACCTGACAGGTCGTGAGTGCTCGCCATGAGCGCTCGAAAGCCCTCATCGGATAGACGATAGTTCGGCAGTGATGCCGCAGGAGCAGACGCAGGCTCCGACGGACTCCGCGGTGAGAGCCCCAGGAGATGGCGTGGCCGCCGCTGGCAGGGATACGTCCATCGCAATGAACGAGTAGATAAAGGTCTTATGTGTCTGCTAAGGAGACAGAGCCATGGGCGCGCTCTCGACGTGAGCGAAGCCAGCCGCCCCCGACCGCGGCTGAGGAAGAGCGGCCAGGTGTGCGCTCCCGACGTGGCCGAGGCTGCCTTGTCCCTGACGCTGCAGCAGCGCCAGGCGCACAGTCGGCGACTGGATCTCTCGGTGCGCTTTGCGCTCGATGTCGCTGTGAGTGGTGGTCTTGTGATAGCTGCACCACTTCGGAGAGGGGTCCTCCCGGCTGACGTTGTTGCCCTATTTCTTCCTCTGCGACTCTTCTGGCTTGGACCCGCTCTTCTTGGCCGCTTTAGGGCAGTTTCGCTGGTAGTGCCCGTACTCGTTGCAGTCGAGACACCGGTCGTTGCTGGTCGCGTCCATCACCGCACCACGGCCTGAGACCGCGGGCCCCGACGGCTTCCTCGACTGAACGTCGATGAAGTAGTTGACGGCGGTTCGCTTCGTCGCCTCCCCGTCTGGAAACGGGTGCATGTAGTGCATATCCCGCAGGAAGCTGTACTCCGACGAGTGGACGAGAGCATTCAATACCAGGTCCTCGAACGTCTCATTCGATGAGGACTGCCCCATGTCGTCGAGCCGAAGCTTGAGGTTGCCCATGGTCGCCAGGAAGTCGATGACGTTCTGACCACGTTGGAGCTTGGCGGCGCGGAGCTGCTCCCTGAGGGCCCGCCGGGATTCCTTGGTATCGCCGGCGAAGTGCTCCTTGAAGGCCACCCAAGCCCAGGGCCCATTTCGCCCGCAGACTTGCCTGCTTCGTGGCGATGTTGGCGGATTCGACAGTGGAGAAGTAGATAAAAGAGTCCAACTGGTTGTTTCGGTTTTTCCAGCTGTGTGTTGCTGTGACATCGTCAACCCCATCGCCCTCCGGGCACGTTTCCCCGTCGAGGATCTTCAGGAGTTCCTGTGAAAGGAGACCCAACGCCATACGAAACATGCCCGCCTACTCTCGGCAATGCCGTTGATCCTTGCACAGGTTTCGAGCGTCTTTTTCAACCCGTTGTAAGACGCTTCCGCGATCGCCTCCCGACCTCTAGTCAGGGACCGGGGATAGGCGCAAGGCACGCAGGCTTTCCTCACACATATAGCACCGCGAGTACCTGAGTACTATCGACGCGCAAGGGACAGTGCAGGGTGATAGTGTTGCTACAGGGATGTAGGCGTTGCAGGATTGCAGCCCCGAAGCTCACAATCCTAGTCTGGACAACCGCCAGTATCCACCCAGATCCGTATGCTCTGCAAGGTACGGATTCAACCTACCACAGGTGACTAAGCTGCGATATGTGGCGTCGGAGGCGTCAACTCCGGCCACGTCTTGCAGTCACACAGATCAAATGCACTGCTCAGACTGGTCGAATCCTCAACCTTAAACACGTCCTAAAAACCGGTACCAGAAAGGTGGTCTTGGATGTAGACCCTACCTCGCGTGACGACGCACGCGCAGATAACGTGATGCGATTCACGTTGTATTTATGAGACTGCTGCAACGGATACACCTAGTTTAGCCAAATCATCACTCGTGCACACGCTACTAAGTCGACACCAAGCAGTTGGAATGTATCTTGGACAGACTGCGCCTCGCGGTACGACACGCGCAGGCGATTTCGGGAAGACAACTACACACACGCAGAACACTAGAACGGTACTCTGCACGTGAAAACCAACAGCCCTGCACAACTCTATTCGCCGACCGGAACCAACGCCTAGAAGTTATGCCTCCGGATGCTTTACACACAGCAGTAGCGTACCGAATGTGCAGTCGAAAATCCAGGTGATCTGTCCGGATTCAACAGCAGACGGGTTGACTCAATGTGGACCTCCAGCAGAAAGCTCACTCCAGTAGAAGAAGCCTCCGCAGAGAGGATGTGTGTGCATACTACTCGATAAACTCGAAGCTTAAAACCTATCATGGATAATTGCGTTGTACCCTGACAATGTAGGTAGAGACTGTGTCCTCGGTGTTAGCCGAGAGATGACACCGGGCAAGCGGTCGCCCGAGGAGTAAGATACTCCCGTGTAGTCAAGAGAAGAAGACGTGATTACACCTAAACACTGGTACTTAGATGGGCAACACACACATGTACTCCACAGAGAATGCAGAAGTTCAAATGACGGCAGCTTCCAGAGATGAACAGGCAGCTAGTATACCATCACGAGCCGGGTAGAGATCACATCAGAAAGTAATATACTCGGTCCTACGTGCAGAGACGATACTGCTGCTATTCCTCCTCATGATATAAGTTTCATGCAGAAACGGTACATAGACTATGATCTACGATACAAGAGCAGTGCTACTTGAACATTGACTCATACATGGTCATGTGCTAACATTTCCATAACAAACGTTGTTACACTGAATCCGTACGTACGTACGTAAGCGAAATCTGTTGTATGCGAAGTCCACCGCACTAGACCGTGGCGTTAATTCAGAGACGAAACACGCGTGGTCATTAGGCTCCAGGCCCAGAGTGGTAGGCAACGCACCCTGTGCAGGGTGATGTTTTTCGGGACCCTCTACAGGTTGGACCATCTCCAGAGGTACCCCTTTTGCATGGCCGTGTGAAAGTGACCGGAGGACCCTGCACAGGGTCAGGGAAGTCAAATACTGTCCGGGGATCAGCTCGCTGACCCACGCAGGGCCCAACGTGTTTACCCGCTGCAGGGTATATATAACGGAACCTGTCCAGACTCTTGCAGTTCGACCCTTTGCAGGGTTGCATCAGTGGGTTATGTGCACATAGGGGGGCGTTTAACGCATTATATACCTCCACGGATTATGATGCCCTGTAGGTCGCCTGTTCTGTAGAGACGCGATGGGTCCATATACATTTTCATTTAATACTCGCGTCAGACAAAATGCTCGGAACGCACAATCACATACACACAATAAAGTCCAAAAGAGGAAAAAGGTTGTTATCAACTGTATAAAGCCCCACCCCCCCCCGTATGGCCACAACCGAAAAACAATTACCTCGTCGAATATGCTCTACATTTTCAAGTTCGCGTCACAAGCGGTCCAGGATGCCGGCCCATCCTTCATATAAACGCGAAGGGCACGAACAGACACGTACAAAGGAATAATCGCAAAACATGGTAACGAAAGCATCGAAACAACAACAACCGTTAATGATGCCTCCCTGCAATGAGATCGGAACACAGAACACGGGGCCTATATCACTACTAAGATATCAAACGAAACACTGTCGTGGATGCCCCCCCCCCGCCCCTGTATCGAATGCAACTAAGAACACAAAAGGCCACGCAAACACGCCTGCTTGACGACAATACTAGTGATATAGTGGAACGCTATGCCACATGATAAGTAGTATAGAGGTACGCCACGCGACAAAGTAGCCGCTATGTGGCGGAGACAACAACACTAATACCACTAATGAAAGAAGGCCACGACACCCGGGCACGAAAACACCGACTTTCCAACCGACTCATCCAACCACCCAACCAGCGATGCCTACCCATATACTAGTCGACACATCAAATATTACCAACTCACCAAACCATCATCAGGCACCCACTTAACAAAAAAAACACACACACAAGTTTCTGCCCTCCAGAGTCGAGGGCTCTACCGAAGTATTTCTGTACGATGAAGCGATGGCATACTTGAAACCCTACAATTGCCAAACCCAACAAAAATTCAAGTCATACTGAAGCTCACACCAATGCTCACCCCACCCGCCCGAAAAACCAAACAAAATAGGTGGGATTCGACCTCTCAGGCGTCTGGCTCCCGTAGTCGAGCACCGTACCAAGGAGCCAGATAGTGTCCACGTGTACATCATTGCTGTCAATAGGTGTTGGCGTCAGCGACCGCCATGACATAGCTCTAGCAGCGCGCAAGACACTATAGTCCGAACGGAAAAAAAGGGTATGGCGGAAAGCAGACCCAACCCCTTACCATACACCTACAGTTGTACTATTGTTGATTTCGCCTGTCAAACCAAAACAAGTGACGCAGCAAAAATAAGCGCAATCACCTCGAAAAGCAAAGTCGCCCCATACTCTCCTGGCGTAAGACTAAAATACTGCCGTGCCCGCATTCCCTTCTCATCTGGAGGTCAAACTCTAAGATACCCGGTCACGCGCCTACTCTTCACATACCAAATCGTTGCTCATTCTAACACCGGTGCATGGTCGACTTCCGTTTTAGGCACGGACGGAGATCTTCACAGAATAGTGATTATCGGAGATGTTACAGTCGAAGTTGGCCCCCATAACACCCATTTTTGGTCTGTCCGTCGTCATCGTTTCCTTCACTTCCCCACCCCCTTTGAGGCAATCCTTCACTGTCATTATAGTCGTCGCTTGACCCCCACAGGCAATCTGCGTCGGGAAGCACCTGTTCTGCGCCCTCTTCCATGGACGCTGTCTCTTCCGCGCATTTCGCACGATTAGCGATTGCGCCTTCTGCACGGGTTGGGACAGTCGTGATTGGGTCGCTTCGGTTTCGCGCACGGCATCGCCTTCCGTATCTTCTTCACGCGTGGCCTCGCGCTCGCGACCGGCCTCGCGTCCCGTCACCGCTACGCGATAGTGATTTTGTGCGCCCTCAGACTGTCACGCGGTTCCGCGTCCGGCCGGCGGTTAGCGATCGTGCTTCAGTGCGGCTTTGCTTCCCACCGCCGCTTCGCGCGCAGACTTTTGTGCGACACTCCCTTCTCACTGCGTTGCCTGCTGTTCCTTTCAATGCTTTACGTGCGGACGTGGATTGGCGTCCCTTCTATGTTTCACGTTCGGCCAGTTGTTCCTGGTTTCCGCCTTTAGGGAAGTAGAGGCACAGAAGATCACGACTAAAGCGAGAGGGCGCGTCTCGGCCAACTTCTGAATATTCGAAAACAAGCGCCCGTCGCGCTTAGGTGTTATTGTTTTTTGCATGTTCCTTCGAGCAAGTCTCATTTAAATTAGATAAAACATGATACGTTCGGATAGTGCAGTCGACTTTGCCAATTGCGGCAGTTAATACGACGATTTTGCGAAATATAAAACTAATAATATTTTCAATACAAGCAGTACGTCGTATGCCTGACACTAGACCATCGTGTTTTTATGGAGCATACAATAGAAGAAGGTATACACGCGTGCACGTATTTAGTTGTCACGGTTTTGCTATGTTTTCAGTATTTAGTGGGTTTTATCGGGGAGACGATGGGAAAGCCGAGCATGTTTATTTCCTTTGCCCGGTGCTTGGCGCGACAGCCGTACCCTACAAGAAAAACTGACTTCCCGTGATTTCCTGTAACAATTGTCAAGAGCATCCCTGATATTGTTTCTCTATTGAGCACGAGAGACAAAAATTTAGTAATCTTTATACGCGCCTAAAAACCGCTCCGTGGGAAACCCGACACGGACGTGTTGCACGTAAAGCAATTGGCTTGCGAAAACAGTGTCCGACAAAAGTATTTACGAACATGCAGGGCAGTACATAGCGAAAATATATTAACAATACCTTCGCTCTTGGGTATGACATATTTATGGTACCTCATGTCGAAGATGTCGTCTAGTCCTATATCCAGTAGGGGGGATGTAGAGTGCCCTCCCCCGGTGCCAACGTCGAACACGGCGGACCACACCCCAATCGGTGAGGTTGTAGAAATAAGTATCGAGACACCTATGGAGGGGGGGGGGGGGGGTACTCACTACAACGAATGACCGCAGTCGTATATCCATAGACATTCGAATCCCTACAATGCCTAGACGGAGCACGTCGGATTTTCATCGACCAGGCTAACATTGCTTGCACCAAGCGCGAAGCGCCGTGAGGTATCGGGCGAGTCGCATGAAGGGTGAGCTGCATCCTACTAAGAACCGCGTTAGAGGCAGACATTCTTGCATATGGGGGGAGGGGGGGCTTCTTCGTAGCACTCATTGGAGGATGCACCCATACATTCGCAGGTGGCAACCTCGAAGACAGGTTTGGGCGGAGCGAGAGCAATGTTTTTTTTTAATTACATTGTGCTCTTCCCAGGGGGCATCCGCGACGACGGTGAGTGGCGAGCTTAGGCATAAATCAGCAATGGTTGTATTCCAGTAATGTACTGCCACCCTCTGTTCGTACCTCTTTCGCTATACGTGTACACGCATGTGGTTAGTTGATGGTCGGCCGCAGCATTAAACACATAATCAACGATTTTGTTTCGTATAACGACACCCATATCATAGACTTATTCATCTTGTATGCTTACAATATGCAAAGACTGCTCGTACTTACTCGCTGTCCCTCTGAATAAAACGCGCTCCTGTGTTGGTCACAGAATACATTCTTGACGCCAGTACGAGGGAGCTTGTCCATAAAAATTCCAAATATATGTAGTGTTTTTTGCGCATATGATGCTGAGTTGCATGGTTGGGAGGGGGGTGTAAACCCGCATGGGGGTGGTGGGGGGCACGTAACAAGCTTCTGCGGGAAGGAGGGGTCGCGGAGTTATTGCATCCCTGATGTTATTTTAACGCAGGATGTGATGATATATTCACGTTGTTGATGTGTGAATAATCTCATGGACAGATGATGGATGTGGGTGAGGAGGTAACAATTTTTTACGGGCTGTTAAAGCGATCGATGTTAGCGAATAGTGTCACGCACTCATATGGGTGTATAGGTGTGTAAGTAGCTGTGTTTAATACACGAAACGTGATATATCGTTTGCATGTCTTATTGGGGTTGCACCATGCGATAGTTGCCTTGTACACGGTTCGAGTTCGAGTCCTTAAAGTCAGTCAAATTCCATGCAGATTGTAGCGGAAACGGGACTGCAGTTCTAAAAGCGTTGAGACCCTAACAGGGTCGGGTGTCTGTACACCGAACAGCGGGGTCCGATTATCCAGTCCCCGTTAAGATCTCAAGCAGCACAGACTGGGTTTTAGATCATCGACCCCGTGCAGGGCATCGACCGTGTCAAGATAAGACACAAAGACCCCAGCAGGGTGGCGTACCTGTTCACCTAGTACAAGATCCCTTGTCACAAACCCTGCCACGGCCTTAACCTGCGTGGGGTGTGTATGATTGACACTATTCAGGGTGTCGGCCCTGTGAAGGTAAGATGATGTCGCCCTAGCACGGTCCTAACTTTCACAGGGTGTGTATGATTGACACTGCACAGGGTACACTAGCTGTGCAGGGTTTGTACTCAGTACCTTGCCATTGGGTTATCACCCTGTGCATGGTTTGTTCACAGTCCCCTGTAAAGGGTTCTTACGCTGACAGGGTGTTACCACAAAACCTCGACAGGGTTCCAGACCCTCAGCGAGGTCCTCACAGGGTCTCCACAGGGCGTCGACACTGGCAAGGTATTTACAGGCCATAGCCGAGTGTTCACGTGTGAAGTCTGGTTTCTCGTTGCCGTTTGACTGGATTAACAGTGTGTCCTGTAACCAGGCTACATGTAATTGGTGCTTGACCGAGGTAGAGAGTTTAACCCAAAAATGGGCCTGCAGTACTTAATCCTGAAAGGAGATGATTTTCTTTTTCTGATAATTGAGGAGTTGCCTGTGGGTTTTCCTTAGTTCGGGGGGCTTGAATTGTATATTGTCGAGGTTTGAGAAAAATAGTTTTTACGTTTTCTCCGAGAATGTGTTTCGGGTTTTGAGCAGCTGCTCTCTGCCATATTTCTGAGATCTGAAGAAATAGTTTAGATCTTCGTGAAATTTGAGACTTTGATATTTACGTTTTTTTTGATATTCTGGCTTGGGGCGTCGTTGATCTTGACTTGGTATAGATATAAGTGCGATTTTGTTGGCCCTGTGCTCTCAGTGCTCCTCAGCGTTTCTCAGACGTATTGTTTTTATTGTTCGCCCTAGCTCGAGAGGAGGTCAACCTCACGGGACGAAACTGCATCATCGTGATCTCCGACCCCGATTGTGTCGGAGACGGCTTCGGGCCTTCTTGCGCTGAGCCCTGACTGTCGACTGGCCAGGTTTGAATACGTCAGCTGTGAGTTGGACCAGTTGAGTGGTCGATACTTGATTTTTAACAGTCTCGTGGCCAAAGAATTTATTGACGGCTTACCATTGCCCCGTCAGGCCTACGTTTGGCCCGTCAAACTCTTATCTTAAATATATCAGTTTTAATTATTGGGATGTACTTGACAGCTGCGACGGGTGAGCTGTGCTCGTTAAAAGTTTCATTCCAACGTCAGCTGTGAGTTGGATCAGTAGTGGTCGAGAAATGACTTGTCAAGTCTCGTGGCCAATTTGTTTGGTTGATAGCATACCCTTGCCCCGTCAGGCCTAACCTGGCTGGGCCCGTTAAACGTTCTTCTGAAATATAATAGTCTTCGACATCTGGATATCCTTGACGGTTGCCCGTCAAGGGGCAAATACGCCGTTAACCCCCATCTATGCTCGCTCGTGACCATAACAAATTCTCTATTTTCTACCCGAGCATCCAGACTGGGCCTGTGGTTCTTTGGCCGAAGCGGGAGGTGCCGTAGCCTCCGCTATTTCTGACAACTCACTGCGGCAAGCATGTGGTCAATGTGGTCTGGGGCCGGCGGTGTCGTGCTCCGCCGTTGCTTGTGCGTTGGGAGTTGGGTGTTCCATAAACTAGTGTCGAAATTCCGATTCGGTTATTTCACGTGTAAAAGCACGAGTTTTTCTCACAACTGTTGAGATTCGTAGGCGAGCATATGGTCGCGAAGCGAGCGTTGCGAGGCTGCTGTGCACGCCGGGCGACCAGACTCCGTGAGGAAGAAAAAATGGGGTCTATAGTCTCGACCGAATCGGATGAGCCTACGCCGCGGGAGGAGCGGTGCGGTGGTGGAGGTACAAACAATGTCTAAAGTTTTGTGTTCTGTACACGCAGCACTGTAAGGTAGTGTCACATGCATCGTGGAGTTTTGATTGTATTGTGAAGGCGTTTTGTTCTCATTATGTAGCAGACAAAATGAAAACTAAAGTCACGGACGAGTACATGTATGTACGGGTTACGCTCACCATGCAACATATTCCGGAGAAAGTCGGCTTGAGATACAGCATAATGCAGTTCCTCCTCGTGCGCCATCGGGTTCCCCTTCTTCGACAGTTGTGCCAAGGGGAAAGCCTCGGGCGTGCATAATGTGCTACAGGGGCAGCTGCTGCCGCTGTTATGCCGCTGATCTGGTCCTGGGGCTATTACGTGCTACTGCTTTGCTGTCTGGCTGCTTCTCTTCCTATGTCTCCGGTACGCTTTTGCTGCTGACCCCCGTGAGCATTATTACTATGCAAGTCACCATCTGTAGGTGCTTCCTCTCCGCTCTTAAAGCCGAAAGACAGATCCAACTACTACGGAAGCTGTACTGGTACCGTTTCGTGATAATTTATTGGCGTCTCGGCGGATGTCTCGTGCCAGCGTAGTATTCGTACGATACGTACCTGTACGCTATGCTGCTCCTGCTTGCTACCGCTGAGTATGCTGCATCAACGTTATCGACGGCGCTTCGTTCTGTTGATCAGCTCCATCAACCGTTGCGTAACTAACTGTTTTGTGGCTATCTACATACGCAGTATACAGTACGGGCACCGAGCGTACCGTGCGTAGTACTTTGTAGTACTGCTTGCATCTGTACGGACGAGTTGTGTGCTGTTGTACCAGGTCATGGATGGCAATACTCGTTTTCCTGTGTTTCCATAGTTTTCTTTCTTTTCACTCAATTTTTTTTTCATAATGCACCCCTTGGCAGTACTGTCGCATTAACAGCCTCGAATTACACAAAGGTACACCTTCAGCTATTGCGGGCATACGCGGAGCCGCCAGCGGGCGGCAGTCCGCCCGTGGCGAAGCCCCCCTTGATTCTGAGTATAATATCTTGGATTAGGATGCTTTGCCGGTCTTGGCTCATCTCCATGGTATTTTACCATGAGCGATGCTTTGCTACCCCATTCAACAAGCAGAGAGCAGAGGGGCTGTTTGAAATGCTCACGTACTCGATGCGGGGATTTATCTTGTAGAGGTATTTGGGAGTTCCACACAGGAAATACCAGGTATTCGTTTTTCTGCGTGGAGCATTAAACGGGTTTCGACATTATTTGCACACCCCTTCCCTACTCTGCTTTATGACCCCTCCTTTTCTTTCTTGTCTTGTCTGTTCTACGTGATAATATATATGCCCCGAGGGCCTTCTATGAACCGTCTCTGGCTTGGCCCATCATATCGGTGAGCACATTGAAGATTGTTAACGGCCATCAATAAAAAAAAGTGAGGAGGGAGCAAACAGGAAACGACAAACAGAACGTGCGCTCATGGGTGTGACGATCGTCATATTTTGACCCTAGCGTAAGCGCATCATAGAATAATTTAGCATGTGAGGTTTTAACATCGCTTCCACCCTTGGGCACAGGGTATGGAAAGCTCGCATCCAAGGTTCCAGCACCGAAGCAAAAAACTGTATCTTGTGAAGAACTAACGTCAAAAGTAATTACCGGGCTTCGACGTCCATTTGTTCCCGTTTTCAGCCTTGACCCCTTGCCAGCGCGCGGTTAAGTCGCGCGCCGCTTATTTGTGGTCACATGATCGAAGGGTGTCGTGACCAAAAATTCTATTGCAGGCTTCTAATCATATTCACCAGCAGGAACAGGCCCTGCAGCAGCGTGCACAGAGCCCGTGGCGTCATTGGCTGAAGCCACCTCGTCCATCGTGGTCCCTTTTTATTTCTCGTTTCCTCGCCCGAAACGAATTCTGACGGGCTTCTGCAAGCATAACATGGAGGGACTTAGTACAGCCGTTGGCATCATTGACTAAAGCGGCGTCTACGTCGTGATAGTGGACTCGCCTTCAACCTCACACTTATTTTCCAGAAATGTACAAGTATTGTGATGGGCTTCTGTAGGAGTAAAGTACGTGTAACATGCCGTTATTCTCGGGCGTACGTAAGACCAATCTGCTGATAGCACTTGCTACATAATCAGCGCATTGATAGGTATACCTACTCCTGGTAGTACAGGAGTAACCTTCTCTACAACTAGTCCAGGCTCCGGCCGTGAACCAAATCAGAATCATCGCCCCACCTATCACCCCCTTCAAAAAAATACACAACACCCATACCTTTAGCGTTATCAATGAGATATGCATAATACCACCCACTCGAGCAATCCAACCCCAGTGGTAGTTTTTTATAATACCTAAGAGCTATCAGTACGGTTGGGAATTGTTATCAGGAATCACCTAGGTATGAGTTTTTCCCGCAATCACCACCGCCACCACTGCCACCACCACAGCCACCACCTCTCGACATTTGTAGGGCTGTGTAACACAGTGGTGGCCTAGTCGTAGATCTCAGCCTTAACGGTATTGGAGATCACCAGGACCCAGGGGGAGGTAGGCGACGATCCTGGCAAATTTTAAAGGGGGGGTGAACAACATCGAGGGGGAGAAGGAGGTCATAATATGCCGTCCCAACAAACGCCGAGCAGAGTACTTTCGTTTCAGTGTCTTTTTGGTGGTGGGGGGGCAACACGGCGGCGGCGAAGGAGACCATCATATGCCGTCCAAATAAACCCCCAGCCTAGTACCTTAGTTTCAGTGTCTTTGTCAATTCGCTAAACCGTCTGGGTTTGGGGCGATGTTCCTCGTTTTGAAATCGCCCTATGAAACGTACCTTATTTGTCGATGATGCACGGCGCTGTCGATGTGGCACTGCACATCATGTCGCTGGACCAGATTTGACCTATGCAGCAGGAGAAACGAGGGCTGGGTAAGGGACGAATAATGGCTTTTCGTCAAACCTGGCTGGGCTGACGGGTAATGCAGTGTGCGTTGATTACGCTGGACACGAACCAGACTACTGGGTTGGCACTTGAGAGACTTCTTCTGTTTTCGAGACAAAGGACTTCAAAACGCATGTTTAGATTAAAACAACTTGGCAATGGGTGGCGAAGGCGACGTCACGCGCGAACGAAGTTCGCCGCCAGGCCACTGGATACAATTTACTCCTCCGCATGTTCGGCATTGAGTATCGCAGCAGGGGAAATATTTTCCCACACCGCGCCCACCGTTGCTGCAAACTGCCGCTGGTACTCCAGGTAGGTTGTCGAGGGTTCAAAGGATTGAGCGACGGCGGTGGTGCGTTGTCAAGACGCTCAAGGATACAATTGGTTCGAAGCAATCAAAGGCCGGCATCGACGGATCTTGCTATGGGGGTAGATCAAGACCGTTTGAAGCTGTTCACACAGGAACATTCTACCTCGCTTCTACCCTACCTTGCAGGGGACTTACTCGAGCCCAACCCGATACACAATATATTTGGCTAGTCATAGAGGACTATTGATGTGAACTGGACGTGGGTCACTTTGCGATTTGGTAGACCCTCAGTAGATCACCGTGCCTCTCAAAGACATTTAGGCCCACTACTGTAGTACTACTCCCCATAACGTAGCTTGGAGCACTCGGCTTCTCTGATCTCATGAGTACAGCATTTACTATTTTTGAAACTCACATAGAAGCACCGCCCTACAGCAAAACATGTTCGAGGTATGTCTTGCGTTCAAACTAATGTTTGGCCTACAGTACATTCCAACCACTAGCTTGCACGGCCGGTGCTGATGGCATAGTTTGATATTACGGGGGTCCATAGTTAATAGGGCCTATGGTATGCATAAAAACCTATATATTTACCTATTTTTACTAACAAAATTTGGTCCCGTTAACTATGGACCCACGTAATGGTTAGATCATGCGCTGAACCTGTAGACGGCGCGAACTCTAGCCAACTTACCGTCACCGATGCCTCGGTCCTGATACCTTCGCACCCGCTTGGCACTATCGCACGGAATGCGTGGCGATAATGGAAACAATCGTTTTCGCCGGAATACACGCCACGTCCGGCATGCCACTTTGCTACTGTAGTGCCGTACTTGACGGCCATTCAAGTACGTTTCAGAACACAGACTGCGCACACTGAACTCCCGAAAGAGTGGCTGCAATACCTAGATAATCAGCAACCTCAACTATGGAGGTAGTTAGCACTGATTACTCTTGAACTTCCACGTGACACATCGTGGTCGCCAATGATGATGAATGGCGTCATCGGGATATCGCCGCACTGAATAGCAATGCCTATACGCTATATTTTTTAGCAGGAGCAGTGCCCTCTAGTTACAATGTGCGGTATCGGGGGCCGAGTAGTATACCTGGTACGTCTTGTTGTCAGATGTTTATCTACCGAGTGGTGGGTGCGATGTTTACGCGGAGGGGGTCGTGATTGGTGTACGATAGCAGAGACGACGCGCACCCGGAACATGTTACGGTTAAATGCGGCACGTTCTGTTTTATCATGTTAGGTTGTCTCTGAAGAGGGCATGTTACGCCTTATCCCAATGGTGTCGGTATTCAAAGTTGCTAGCGGTAACGAAGAGCAAATGATAAGCATGATCGATGCATCGTGTGGAGTATTTAGCAGGTAAGATCTCAATGACAATCAAGACACACACATGTAGTAATACGTCGTAGGGCCATGGGCCTCTAGGCATGTCCGGTGAGAAGTTTCCGAGATGACTACAAAGCCTTATCCTACGAAACGTCAATGTTCGCGACGATAATTGCTCCACCGCAACTAGCGGTTTTGTGGGTTCGTATAGTAGTATGCCATTACAGCTCATTGCGGCGGTTAAAGCACACAACGGTAAGACACAGTTGAAAGTAGGGTTCGGTTGTCTTCGATTTTTTTCTGTTCACCGGCGAATTATTTTAGTGCTGAACATACCATTGTAGCAGTATATACGTTTGAGAAGCAGCAACTCGACTCTACTGGCTTTACTGCAGCTGGCACATGCTAATTACGGACATGCGAGCCTTCCTCCGTTTTGACTTGTAGGAAGACAAAGAAGGGCAATCACAACAACTGACACCAACGAACCTTGCGACAGGGCCCGTGGCCGCAATTGCTTCCTCTTCTCACGTCTTGCACCGAGTCCCATAGCACGGGCTATCTTGTTGCACACAAAGCACACATTTGCTGAAGCCTCTTCCGGCGCTGCCGTTGTGTTTCGAGTGTTCAGGATATTGCTACCTTAACGTTTAGTCTAGAGGCAAGCGCAGCGGACTGTCAACTTCAAGCTGGCTTGCAGTCAGCTTTCATAAACTTGCATGCCCTTGCTTGTATTTAAGCTTCAATCTTTGATGAACTGGCACACAGACAAAACCACCTGTTTTGATCTTTGACGCGTAATATGGTGAGGTATCACTTCGTCCATAATTCACACCCGCTGTTTGCCCAAGCACGCAAAGTGCCATCGCCCTACCTACAGCACATCCACACGCAGCGGACACTGCTTACTCTAGTCTCAACCCTACCACCAGTAGAAACCACGTAATCGTATGTAATACTAATATTTGTTTTAGGCGAGAATGTTAGAATGACGAAACATCGCCATCTCGATCCCGGCATATTTATCTCAATAGCAGACCTATATCAATCTCCCAATCCCCGATTATCTGGAAAAATGGTTTAGAGATCGCGACAAATGTTAAACATGTGATCTCAATCTTTAACACTCCTGTAGAGGCCAAGGGGATGGAAAAATCCCCAGCAACAAAATTCGAAAAACAAACAGCAAAACAACATGAATATATACGAACAGAACGCAAAGCACAGTACAAACAGGACACGAGACTGTGACCCACGTGGGTCATCTGAAGGGATCTGCTGTTGTAGAAACATCACATTAGCACATTTTCGATCGCTTCCATACTACAAGTATGTCATTTGAGAGCGGTGTTGACACCGCCATGATCGCTTCCCTACGCGAGGGGAGGTATAGCACTCGTTTGATTAATGGAGCGCCATGGCAGTCCCCAACATTTTGCATGTCATGATCAGCTATTGCAGGGTGCATGACTGCTTCCACGACATTGTTTTCATCACCAGCCGGGCGTCACACTCGTTTCACCAGGTGCGTCTTGTACGCTTCGACAACCGGGACCAAACGCATCCAGGAGGTGGGCATGGACAATGACGGTGGACCCTGCCACCGCACAGGCCACTTAAAAGAGCCGTCACAACGCTCGCCGCAAAAAGACTCGACAAAATAGGGAGATGCGAAAAGGGAAGGCACTGCCACGTCGTAACTGACGGACGCCGAGGGCACCGGAACCACGTTCAGGGAGACACTTACAGAATTTCGAGCTCCAGTTCCTCGACAGACAAAAGCTGGGGAGCTACCGCCCCCTAGATCACTGGCGTGAGCGGCGAGGTGCAAGTAGTCCGTTATTTGGCTGACCTTATCTCGTGTGGCGACAGTCCAGGCCGACTGATCATGTCCGATGACCGCGCCGGGCCCGTGCAGTCTAACGTTGTCCACGATCAAACACCCGCGATCGACTCCGCCGTCGCAGCAGCCACCAATCATAATGCATAACGCCTGCTTAAAACGAATGTTCAATCACCTCGCCCACAACATATTTGCTCGCATCTCCATCCTCCCTGTTCCAATATTCCCTACGACGTGCAACGAGCTCAGCTACGAGCGCCTTCTCTCTACGACGTGGAGTCCTGGCAGGGTGTACTCCCTACAACAGATCGCCAATGCATGCCACCACGTCTGATAAGCCTCGGACCGCCCCCCTCGCCGCCTTGACCAAAGACGGATTTGGACAGGTGTCGCGTGCTTTCGAGGACGGAGTCACAGGAGCAGAGACGTTGACCCCCGTGCTGAGGTGGCTGACCACCAACGTCGATTACGTGCACCCCGGGGTGGGCACCCTGAGGTACAGTATTTTGCTGTGTCTAACGGGACACCCTCTTGAGGCTTTAATTGGGAACTTGTGTGGTAGTTTCATCAGCGAAAGGCGCTAAACGCGGTTTAGCCCCAGGGGTGGAGGTATTGTTGGAGGGGATCCGGATGTCGGTTAATGAGCAGTCCCCCGTTTGACGCCCACACAGTACCCAGGAAAGTTAACCACGGTACCGAGGCCGTTCCGCACCTTCCACACCATGCTGTGGGCTTTCCGGACTCTTTTGCGGACACTAAGGCACCATATGTCAACTGCAAATATAGTGTTCATTGCGCGCTTCTTCGACAGGTGGGCGGCTATGCCCCCCGTCGGGGCCCCGGCCCGCCGGTATTGGGAGCAGCCAGGGTAAGGCGCCTTTGCAGTCGCCGGCTTGGCCAACGAGACAACGCAATAAACTGATTGTTCTATACTTCAATAAATTTATCCCCCACTTCACCAACTCGTGACTGGATACGTCTTCCAATTGCTGGCCCCGCAGGCGAGCATCACCAGGCGGACGTTCACACTGTTCACCAACCCCAGACGACCGACGACCCTCGCCTATAACGCGGCCTACTCAAATCGACCGTTCGCGTAACCACATTCCACTATAACACCACCTATACTGCCACAAGGAAACGCACCCATTCAAGCCGTGTAGACACCCCCTCCTTGACTCGCGCGGTAATTTTGAACCCTGACCTGCGACTATTCGGCGATAACGGTGAGGCGTACCGACGTTGGCAAGCGTGCAAGGGTCGACATCGCCGTGAGGACAAACCCTCCAACTCGAACAGCCAAGACAACCAGGCGAAACACAAGCGCCGTTCCGGCCACTCGCGTGGGCTATACCAGCGCGAGGTCAGCAGGACAAAGAACACCACAGCTACAAGCCAAAACCGGTACCACGTCGTCTGTATCTAGCTCCCGGGGGGGGGCGTTCCGCCTTCACTCGCAGGCTCCGTCCCTGCCCCTGCCTATAACATTGGCTATGTTGCCTCCTATAGCTCTGGTGGAAACCATGACGGACGCCAGCCAGGCACCTTCCGCATCGGGAACTGACAGGTCGATGGCATTATGGCTCCTCCAGAGCGTTTGCCACCCGCATTGGGGAACCGACCACCATGGCTTCCACATGGTTTCTGTGTTCGAGGCTCGGTGAGTGCGAGGTGTCGGCCGTTCCCGACCGCAAACTCGCCTCCTGGCCATGCGCTGAACACGATTTCCCGTACGTACGGTCATCGTAGCGGCACACTCACACTTGCTGCGGAGGCGAGCCTATGGGCTCCTCTTCCAGCGACGGTAGCTTGTGCCTCGAGCCCCGCTACCCTCGCCATTCACACGAGAGTCTACGCTTCAAGCGCTTCCTCCCAACCCACGCGCCCTGCACGACCAGGAATCTTTCGCCTGCGCGTCGCTTGGTTCAGGGAGGGTGTCCTCCTCTGCACGGCTTTCCAAGCCACCATGGGGTCCGCGGAAAGCTCCCGTTTGCTATTCGGAGCAGGAACGATGTCGAAACGGCGGCATGTTTCATAATGAAGTTGCACAGGGACGAGACGCGGAGAAGCCAGCTTCGTCACACAGCTAGGGACGCCAAGCTCGGCGACAAAGGAGGTGGGGCGGAGGTTGCAGGTAAGTCGTATCTACGCAGCTGTCGTCGAATTCGGAAACGAAATGATAGATTAGGTGACCAGTTATCGGTTCCACTAGACCATGAGTTCAAGCACTTTCTGTTGTTCGTTTCTTGTTGAGTTGTTTAATGGGGGGGAACGTGACAGCGGCAGTGCTGGCATTTTTCACCGCTGTTGACGAGAGTACGAAGGGGATGGTAAAGGGTGTGGTTAGGTCCCCGAATCGCTTGTCTAGCAGAGACGGAGACCCATCTTACTATCACCGCCTGGAGTACGATATTTTTCTTCTCCCTTCTCTCTTTATTGCTGCTATTTTTAACTTTTGTCTCTCCCTCTGTTTCCTTTCCCATCCCAGCCGTCCTTACGCCGTTTGTTCCTCTCCTTTGTGACGTTTCGTCGCCGTTATTTGCCCTTCTTGAGTAAGGATGCTTTCCTTCTAGCAGCCTTTCTGATGTTCTTGCTTCAGGTTTAATATGTTTCACTTCAGAATGTGTTTTAGCTTTTGTTGTTATTTTCTGGTTTCTTGTATTTAGCCTTTTCTCACCCGGTACGCGGGCATCTGAATTTATTTTCCAATGAACTTGCGATTACGTTTCGCTGTTGATCTTTCTCTGTCTCACAATCTGTGACCACATAATTCGTACATGATATCTCTCTAGCACAAGGAATCAGGACGCCCACTGGGTGAACCGGTGAAGCTGGGTATGAGAGACGAGTTGATATGAAACCGACACACACTCGGCCGATCGGCCGAATATAGGGCCTGAAAGTGACCCCCCTACCGCAGTCGGAAACAAACTAAGTTTCGAATCCTCCCATAAAAACGAAGTAAATTTAAACCCCCACACAACAAAGCCCTATCATATCTGACCCCTACACAAAAACCAAGTTAATTCCGATATCTACACTGGAGAAAAGTAGCTTTCGATGGCCGCGCTATTGACAATATCCCGGGATGAATCCGGGATACCAGATATCACACATACTCTTCATGCCAGAAGCACGCGATGTACATCCTGGATGAGCGTCAATAATGTTCTGTGGTGCCCCTGCACAATAGGCTGCAAAGGTGGGCGCTATCAGTCCATTAACTGACCGAGCAGACCCAGTGTGTGTCGAGGATGAGAAAAATGGATGACTCTTGAGAAAGGCCGCCTCAGGGCAATAAAGACTTAGGGCGATAAACTGTGGTAACTTCACATGTGGTTTGACGCGAATACGTGGGGGCGGTACTCCAGGTCCTCAATCTTCATGGGCTCTTACAGCAACATCTATCAACGGCTTCGTGCTGGAACTCGTCGACTACAACAACTGCTGAAAGATTACCGGAATATCCCGTTACTCATATTGCGGTGAATTTAGTTGAAGCACAACGTACGAGGCATTGCCTCAATAGGCTGTGCACATGTTATCTATTTCTTAACTTTACCGTCCACTGCAAGTCGCAATGTATGAACGATGATTACGCCTGGTCGATAGAACATGACTAAAATCCTGATCATGTTTAACGACTACCGGCACTTGGTGGATGCGATAAGAACAAAAAGATAGCACCGACCATGGCTAAAGATCACCAGCCCTTGGTGGAGGTGAGAAGATGATTACTAAAGTACCGATCACTGCTATCTATCGCAGTTAAAAGCAACGCTACTACTTCACTAGAACCCAGATGATGTATACAAAACAGCAAATATTTTGCAATGCAACCTTACCATTCCATCCAAAAAAAGTAAATAAAGACAACCAATAAAAACGGGAACCCTTTCTGTCTGATCATCTGAACTATCTCACTTTCAGGCTCTGAAGTCGCTAGTGAATCTGAGCAGGGACCGCTGCCTTTGCTTACTGAGACGCTCAGTGACACTGTCAACAGCTGGTCCTCTGTTTTTCACATTTTTGGCGGTGATTCTTCCCTTGTTTACTAGTGCCTTGGGTGAAGAGGTACGGTTTAGCTGCATGCTTAACTCGCGGCTGTGGGTCCAATTTCCGGCGACGTGCAGAGCTGAGGTGTTGTCGAGATATAGTGATACGCTGTCGAAATGCGTGTCGAATCCCAGTTCCTTCACCATGTTAGAGAACAACACCGCTCCCTTTCCTAGTGCTGCCGCCACTAGTTCTGCCTCCGTAGTGGATTGCGCTGTCAGTCCCTGTAGCCCCACCTTGGAGCTATCCGAGTCGTTCGAAAATTAGACAATCTACGAGGACACTGAGTTCTCGTTATACGGGTTCTTGCCCCAGTTTGCATCAGAGAATGCAGTCAACTCGAAACTTTCGTGCTTGTGCGACATGGCGAAATCCACCGTTCCAACCGGGTAGCGAAGTAGATGTTCGACTGCCGTCAAGTGAGCTTTGTACGGTTTAGACATTGTCCTTGTCAGCTGGTTGACGGCGTGGAATATGTCGTACGGGAATCTCCTGTCCAATGTGCATTACTCTGCTCGTGATGGCCTGGAAATGAAGTTTCTCTCGCTTGCTTTGAAAGCTGTCGTCCGGCTGGTCCAGCGACAACTCTCTTCGCACACCAGGCGTGTGCGTTGAATTGCCGTTTGCCATATTGTTTCGTTTGAACTGGGACTTGGTTTATTTCTTCTGGGCGATGGTCACCGTCCCCTTCTCGGGGTCACGGGTAACACCCACCCCAAGCACGAGCGACACGTCTATCATGTCCGTCATTGAGAAACAACTCGTGAGCTTCGTCTTGACCCGCCTCAGCACCAGGACGTCTTTTCCGGGCAAGAGAACGTCGTGGACATATATATTAAGGATATAAAGGTCACCGCACTCCGAGAAGGTGTTGGAGCACGGGTCCGACTTGACACGTCAGGAGCTATTTTTCACCCGATGTTCGCCGATCGTGTTCCACCCCACCAGTTAGTCGGGCTCTTGCGGAGGCCGTGTAGGCTTTGAAATACCCTCATTACCGGTATGACTCCATTTTTGTCGAATTTTTCGTAGCCGAGTGCCATCTTGACGTACACTTCCTCTGTGACATCGTCGATCAGAAAGGCGGTGTTGTTGTGTACCTGACAACACTCCAGGTTGAACGCCGCCACTATTGCCAGCACCATACGGATGCTCTGGAGCCTGCTGACGTTGGCAAACGTTCTGCCGAAGTCAATGGCCGGCAATTGCCTCTTCTTGGTACAACAACATCTTCCGTGTTTAAGTTGTCTACCTTGACCTTGTAACCCCATCTACTGCCGATAATATGATGTCCCGCGAGGACAGAGGTCGCCGGCAGGAAGGTGAAAACATTGTCCTTTCTAGTCTTACCATTTCCATTTCGGAGACAACTCTCAACTGTGCTCTGTCATTATTTCTTCAAATGTGGTAGGGGGTATTTCCCCATTCCCCCGGGCCGAACAGCTTTGTATGGTCGTCGCTGCGTAAGCGCATTTAACGGCAGAGTCTGTTCCGTACGTCTCACGTGCGATGTCCGGCAGGGGTATTAGTATAGAGCTTCAGCCCACAGAGCATAGACAGCGCGGGGCCTGTGGCGATCGCCGCTAGGTAAGCAGAATCTGAACGGCTGTCAGCGTTACGCCTCGCAAACGATTGTGCTGCATGCCGGCACGCGTAAATGCAGGAGTCGCTTCTTGACGCGAACGTTCCCGCTTTTGAAGGGCTGTAATGCAGTCAGTGGTGTTCTCACGATCGATCCCGCGGTTGACATTGACTGCTCCTGTGGTTGGAGAACAACCCCCTGCGAAATTCCGTCCATAGGCTCTCCCCCAGGCATCGTCCCTTCTTGCAATGGTCCTGCAACGCCCTCGTCCAGTGTGTCGCTCCTAGTGATCTCGATGATGCGTTCCAAGCGTTCAGCCACCGGTGGGTTGTCAAGAGCCTGCCGACGGCGTTGTGGTCAGCAGAAGCACCGGGAAGCGATTGCTACACTGGAGTGTATTCGCGAAGATGGCGCAAAAAGTCGTCGGTAGTGCTGTGGTTGTGGCTATTCACGCCGTTTCTTGGCGGATTCATCTGCTGCAACGTTTCTTCTTACCTTGGTGGAGATAGGCGTGATGGTGGGTCTTTCGCTCTCCATAATGCACCTGGTGGCCGGATTGTAAACTCGATAGCTCTTGTTGTTGCTTTACCCAACCAATGGTTATTCCACCGCCCTGAGTTCAAGCTGTTTAGAGTAAGTCTCAATAAGCTTGAAGGCCCACGCACCGATGGTTCGAAGAAGTCTCAGATCCAGCTCCGTTTCGTGTAGCACTATGCACAGAGACTGCAAGCCGATTTCATAGTGCGGCGCCCTGTTGCCAAGAACGCCGCCGTGAACATCAATTCCCGACATAAACTTTGGCAGCCCGCTGTCGGCAAGCGCACACCCCACCATAGCTGCGAAAGTTCTTTCAATGCGTTGAGACATGCCGATTTGCTGTGGCGTTATTGGTGCTGGCGTACCCGAGCTACACCGTCGTCTGAAGACAGTAGTCCTGGACCTCATTACCGATAAATGCACCTCTTTTGTCAGCCCTTAGCCGCTCCACGCGGAACCACTTGGAATCACCATAGATACTGGCAATACATTAAATGAGCCATGAGCGTCGTGCTCGGATTGCAGCAAATACGTGTCCGTCCACATGCTGTACTAGTCGGAAATCGTTGCGATGTATTTGTAGCCCCCGATGGCCTATGGGGATAAAGGTCCCATCACGTCTGCGAAACAGAGTGGGAAAAGGGTATTTGCCTTATGATGGGTGGTCTTGCGGTGAGCCAGCTGGTGATTCGTGGCCACGGCACATACTTCGCAGTCTGGCACACGCGCGTCGAAGCTCACCCCGTTGTTCTCAATGTTTGTCAGAAGGTTCAAGCTCTTGCAGTTGAGGTATCTTAATCGCCGATGCCACAGATTGGCTTGCTACATTACCAGCTCCGGCCCGTTGCCACTGCCGGTTAGGTCCGGCGAGAAAGAATATAGATCGTGTCTCATCCCTTAGAGCCGAAATATTTTGTTGTGGGTTTCCAGCCTCGGGTCGGTCATGTCAAAGATGGACACCAGACTTTTACGCGCTACTTCGTTGACAGAGAACAGGTTACGTCTAAGGCCTGGCACTGTCACACGCAAAAGCTGAAATGACAGTCGCACTCTGTTGTCGTCGATGACGTGGCTCTGGAGGACTCCATTTGCAGTGCAAATTTCCCCCTCCCGGCGGGTAAGATTTTTCGTGGCACGTCCAAAACCCTGTACGCTTTTAGTCTGTCCCAAAATCCGGGGATGATGGCGCGGTCGATATAATGTCCTGACGCGCCACTGTCCGCCAGCACATGCGCCACTGTCCGGCGGCACATCTACGGAGCCGTTGCTGCCGTGTCATCGCGGCCTCGCGGTGGGTTCGATCGTGGCAGCCGACCCATTGTCCGTGCTGATGACGCCCCCAACGACCTCGGGCTGTCCAAACGTTTTCATGACCGTTCGGGCATACAGGGAGTTGCCAAACGAGAGCCACAAACAGTGGGGAATAGCCGCCATCATTACAGCACGGGTCGTAGACGTCAACCCCCCGGCAATGTGCTCTCGGAATCCCAGTTGATGTGCCGGTTCTTCCTCGGCCATAAAGAGCGAGTCACTAATCTCTTCTTCGCTGACGTCGCCGAAAGACTGGTGTCGACTGGTTTATCCATCGGGTCAAATGGCTATAATGCTTTCTGCTTTGTCGGCGCTTCCACTGCGGTGAATGCGATCGGGTGGTCGATGTAATTAGCTGCATAGTTGGCGTTTTTAGCGTTGGCACTGCCGACACTATGCTAGATGCGGCAGTCCGCATCTGTATGCGTAGTGCTCTTATGGGAAGCGCACCACTCAATTTTATCTCCTTCTCTCCTCGCGTTTTCTCATCTCTCTTTTCCGTGGCGAGGCAAGTACTGTTTTCGCTGAAGTTGCTGACCCCGCGGATTAGGCCTACGCCGGTGCTCCTTCGTCAGGATGGCGCAGCTCTGCGTGACGTGTCCGAATTGTTTTCAGTAGTTACACTGCACGTCACTGCTGGTGTGCCCTGCCTCATGCATAAGAATGCCTTGGCCAGCGATCAGCATACCGTTGACCGAACGCGAAACTTTATCAACGTAAATAGTGCGCACCATGTGCCGAATGTCGTCCAGTCTACAGTTCCGCCTCTCGTAGCTGGCGGTTCGCATCGTCTCGTACTCCAGCGAGAAGGGTCGGGAGAATGATGCCATCGTACCTCTCGTCTATTGCGGGGGTCCATAGTTAACAGGACCTATGGTGTACGTAAAAACCTATATATTTTCCTATTTTTACTATCAAAATTTGGTCCCGTTAACTATGGACCCCCGTAATAGTGTTTTCTATCCCTTTTAGTCGGGGAAGTCACGGCAATATTCAAAATAAACATAAGTCGTCCGGGTCCTAGCCAGGCTCCACCTTCATGTTGATGAGGTCTTCGTGACACGCCCTTCTGGCGTCCTCAGTGTAGCCGTTGTAATTCTCAGTCAGAGCCTTCCACGCCAGCTGTTCGTACCCCACTCCATCGTCTGGCCGGTTCCCCTCGTACGTGTTGACGGTGTTGTTGACGGAGCCAGATGTGGTGAGAAGTAGAAAACTCCAGAGATCTTGGTTCGCCTGTAGCCATTCGTGCTCAGCTACAGCATTGAACATCGCGGTGTTGGTGCTGCCCAGAATAGATGATGGCTGGGCCTTGCGTTGAAACATTCTTGCCGTAGAGAAAATGTCAGACGCACAGCTTGCTCGTGTATATTAGTGAAACGACTCCTTGGTCTTGCCAGGAAAGACGGAGCAGCTCTTGATGATTGCCTGGGTGTTGAACGCCACACCCTTCATGGGGACCTCTCGACGCTAGAGTGGAACTTGTCGTTCGAGGCACAGGAAACGGTAGATACAAGACGAATCCACGTCTCAGTCGCTGTACTGTAAAAAAACAAAAACATCAAGCAAACAAATCTAATCTGACAAACAAGCAAGCGAACATGCAAACCAACAGACAAACTCGCCCGAGTATGCGTTGGAATATATCGTAGATAAAATTGAGTACACCAAAACGAACCCGAGTCTCGGTGGCGGTATTAAAAAACAACAACACACACCCTCCCGAGCCTGTGTTGGACCGCCGCTGAGTCGCGGATCTAAGCTGCGTCGTCGGCTCGCTGACAAATGAAAATATAGCTCCGGGGCTTTGTTTAACATCAAAATGAAGCTGCGAAGCTTTGCGCAAAAATCTCCAGTTGCTGCTTCTGCTCCAGGCCCACGAAGGTTACTGATGCGCGAGCCGCGCTGTACAAACGATAGCTCAAAAACCTGCAACGAACAATCGATTATACCCCTGCACAATAGGCTGCAAATATTTGAGCTGTCAGTCGCTAAACTGACCGAGCAGACACGCTGTGTGTCGAGGATGTGAAGAATCGATCACTCTTGAAAACTTCCGCTTCAGGGCAATAAAGGCTTAGAACGATGAACTGTGGTAACCTCAGATGCGGTTTGACGAGTACACGTGAGGGAGGTGCAAACAACCCAGCTCCTCAACCATGATGGCCTCTTACAGCAAAGTCTATTAACGGCTTGTTGCTGCAACTTGTCGTCTACAATAACTGCTGAAAGGTTGTTAAAAAAAACGGTTTCCCGTCACTCACAATGTGGTGTAATTATTACGGGGGCCCATAGTAAATTTGACCTACGGTACAAACAAAAATCTATATATTTACATATTCTTACGAACAATATTTGTGTCCTATCAACTATGGTCCCGTGTAATAGTTGAACCGTGACTTACGAAGCATTGACTCCAGAGGTTGTGTACATAAGGCCTATGGTATTTCTTAACAATGAGGACATATATACAACCCATAGTACGCAATTTGTACGAGTCGTAGAGATGATGATGGTGTTCAAGTACATATTTGTACAATAATTAATATCAGGTGTGAAATACACACCGGAGGAATTCCCTTCTCGTCGCAAGCTAAATACAACCTTGGACAATTGTTTCGCAAATATGTAGACACACACCGCCCTTGATGTCACAGATGTCTAAATCAATTTCTGTATTTTTCATAAACGGTATGTATACTGCATGAGACCATACCAATCCTGTAGTACCGGTGATCGATGTATCACACATATTTCGGACAAAATCCTCGATCTCACAGTTATTGTTTCAATTTCAATTTTTACACGTGTTCCTCTTCGGGGTGTGGGTAACGTGCAACCCCGGGGGCGTCGCAAGGCGAAAAAGGAGTAACAGGTAACACACATGTAGCTGTTCTTGGCGGAAACGTGAACAACGGGTTATAGCGTATTTCTCGGAGGAAATTGTGGTAATCAGCAAGACCTGAGTGCTAGTCCTCGTTCGGGGTAGTACAGTAGCATATACGACATCTTTCCTCCTGGAACAGGTGGGAGCTGGAGCTGTGGATACGCGCTGTAAAATGACAGCAGGTACGCGCAAACGAGGATTCTCGCTCGTCGTGTACAGTTGTCCGCACAAATTGAAAAGTGCTCAAGGGCTGTTGTATCGCAACGTGGAATAGCGTTCGTTGCTGTATAGCACGTCACATGTTTTTGCAGTCGGCGGTAATTGATGGGGGTGACCAGCGAACGTGATTCGCACTTGGATGTTGTACAATTTATTGGCGGCAACAATTTCAGTATGTGTCGCAAACGTGGTGGATGTTGTACAAACACCTTGCACGGTGTGCAACAGCAGTAGTTCATGGTCTGCGGCATATATTTGACTGACCTAATCTTCCGTTGTAAGGTGCTGTGCGGGATCTGTGTATACATTTTTTTTAGTTGGCGCAGATTTTACTAGTATCAGCAGTAGTCGTGTTATTACGAGGGACCCATAAAAAATAGGACCAATTTTTTTTTATTCAAAACAGGTAAATACATAAATTGTTGTGTGTACCGTTGGTCCTGTTTACTATGGCCCCCCGTATACTAGTTCATTCAAATTGCACGCCTCGTGCCTCTCTTGTAACGAGCTGCCGCGGACGTCATCTATACCATACAAGATTCGTAACAGATCAGTTCTCATGTATGTCGATCAGGAAGTAGGGATCGATGATCTGTCGTATTGTACAGCAGTAGTACACGCATGACACTACAAGAGGGGAGCATAGTGCGCCGCAGTGTCGAGTCAGTACGGGGGACCTAGAGTAAATAGAACGAAATATTGTTATTACGGGGGTCCATAGTTAATAGGACCTATGGTATACACAAAAACCTATATATTTACCTATTCTTACTAACAAAATTTGGTCCCGTTAACTATGGACCCCCGTAATAGTACAAAGATGAAAATGTATAGTTTTTTGGGCGTACCGCAGGTCCTATTTGCTATAGTCTATCGAGGTGGCCACACCAGAAATTCCATAAATGCATTGATGCTGTGACCAATATGCAAGAAAATCCGCCTCTCAAGCGGTTGTTAGTAGGATGCAGCTCACCCTTCATGCGACTTGCCCAACACCTCACGGCGCTTGGCGCTTGGTGCAAGCACCGTCTGCCTGGTCGTTGGAAACCCGACGCGCTTTGTAGGGATGCGAGGGTGTATGGTCATACGACTACGGGCATGCATGATATTGAGTACCCCCCTCGTCATACTATGGCCATGCATGATAATGAGTGCACCCCCCTCCCCCACCCCCCCCCTCCCCACCCCCCATCCGCCGTCCGGCCCGTGTGCAGGCCAATTTCGAGCACCAGAAAAAGCGCGGAGGTGATGACGCTGTGCCCTACATCCTCGCACGCACCGTGAGAAGTTATTTGAAGTACAACGCGGCTGGTGGGATTGGGTGCAGGGGTGCCGGCAATCAATGCAGGCGTGGCCGGTGCTTGAAGCGCATGATGGGGATATTTAGTGGGGACGGCATGGAGGGTATTCCCAAGGAGGTTGTGCTGGCGTTGCTTAGGCACAAGTGAATAATCTCGTTAGGCTAGTAATTTTTTTTTTTGAGGGGGTCTACCCTCGTCGCCCCCCCTCCTACAAACACTCCCGCCCGAGCACACGAAGGGTGTTCCCAATGAGGTTGCGCTGGCGTTACTTGGACAGAATTGATGAAGAAAGTGTAGGGGGGTGGGGGGGGGGGGGGGGGGGGTAGGGGCTATACCCTCGTCGCTTTTACATTGGGTACACTAGATAGCAGTGACTAAAGGACCTGTATTGTAGGAGAGAGACGATGGCCGCAGACGGCGAAACAGCAAGGGGATAAGATGAGCAAAAGGTACCTATGAATTATAGTCAAGAAAACGTAGTGAGCGCCCAACTGCTGGTGGTGGTGGCTTTATTACGAGCATGAACGGTGCTCCGTCTCGGAAGGGAGGAGTGGTCAGTGTTCAATTGATGTGAGGCGAACAGAAAATGAGTACACCTCTCCCCTCCTTCCCCCCCAGATACCCCCCCCCCTGGCGTTGCTTAGGCATGAGTGATTGAGAATCTGATTGAGCGAGCATGTTTTCTTTATGAGGGGGGTCCACTCTCGTGCCCCCCCCCCCCGCCCCCGCCCCAAACATCCCCACCCGGCATGACGGAGGTTGTTCCCCAGGAGGTCGTGCTGGCGTTTTTTTTAGGCAGAAGTGATGAAGAATCTCAATAGGCGTTTTTAATTTGTTTTTTTCGGGGGGGTGGGGTGGAGGGTATCCTCGTCACCCCCCCCCCCCCGAACCTCCCCCCCCACTGGCGTTTTCGAGCACCACAAGCAGAGATGCAGCGCAGACGAAAACGTGTTGTACTTCGTTGCGAGTAATAATTCCAGATTCGCCGCAGTACATTGTGTCTGAGCACATTGTGTCTTGGGTTAGGGATAAGCAGTGTGTGCCTATGTTCAGTTACTGCTGGGCGCAATGGAGATGTTTGTTGTAAGATGGAGTTTGCTCGTAGAACGGATGCTGGCGCTTTGGTGGTATGAACGCATGCGCTATATCTGAAGTTGTTTTGTCCTTTGAAATCGATGGAGTTTTTCGTGGGTGGTAGTTAGGCGGGTGAGCGAGCAGGGTCTAGTTTGGACGCCAGGGCTAAAACTTGCTGTAATTTTCCGATTGTCTGACAAGGTTTTGGTGTTTGGGCTTAGCGACGAACGCGTTCCTTCTTGTTTCCGTAGCCAAATAAAAAGGGATACGCTTAGTTATTGGCAATGGCATCCGCGACACACGAAAACTAATCAAGTCGAAAAGTTAAATTGTTTACAACATGTTTGCGGTGCGAGCAAAGCAAAGCGTTCATGTGTTGGTAGTACACCATGCACCCCCCCCCAGGACGAGAAATAAGAATGCTTTTTTTATTATTGATGCCGCGGGAGCGAAACGGCCTCGTCGTAATTCTTCCCGCCATGCGTGCCTCCGCACAAATTCCTAAAATACTTGCTGACGGCCTGCTCCTCGAGCCCCAGGTCACGTTCAACTTCTTCCTGCTTGCGCCAGTGACTCGGTCGTGGCTGAGCGCACAACATCGCAGGAAGATCCATCGCCGAAGCATTCACCGGAACAGGCGCTGTGTGCGCGCCTGCGTATGATCCCCACAGCACAAGAAAAGGCGGTTTTGTTATTGAACGCTACGCCGGTGTTTGCAGTATGTCACACTCACGGTTTTGGTGTTTTCTTGACAACATCATAATGCAAGTATACTTGAGGGCTATTGATAGGACCGTCTTCACGTCATCTATATCCCATCCCTGACCTTGTGAGCACTGTATCGAGATCACGATGAACAGCAGCGCAAAAGCGGGTGCACCTGACGTTCTTTTGTTTTGCAACAGGTGGGCAAGCTTGCACATGCAAATAACGGTACCACAGCACCGTTTGAATGGTGGAAAAGGCCGTTTATAAACAGCAGTAGGTATGTGGTACTGTATTTTTCTTCATTGCAGGATAATGCAATAACATGGGCATCGGGTTCATGGATCCGTCCGGAATTCAGCCATATTTTATGGAGTAGGCGTTCTGTCCAAGACGAACAAACATTGAATGGTTGCCCCCGTTACGGGTGGTTCCGACAAGCTTTCTTACCGGTAGGCTAGCCTGCGCATACTAAAAATGGTACAAAAACATCATTTTTTCAAGGATTTTACGACATTTTTTCGAGCATTCTAGGTACGTCATCGGATCAAACCGCTCCGCTACCTTGGGCTGCAAGACTCAAGAGAGGCCTACAGAATCATCTACGTGTAAATTACGATGTTCTATGGAGTAGGCGTTCTGTCCAACGGGAAAAAAAACCATAGAAGAATGGCTGCCCCCAATACGGGTGGTTCCGACAACCTTTCTGACGGTAGGCTAGCCTGCGCATACTAAAAATGGTACAAAAACATTTTTTTTTCAAGGGAATACGACATTTTTTGGAGCATTCTAGGTTTACGTCATTGGATCAAACCGCACCGCTACCTTGGGCTGCAAGGCTCAAGAGAGACCTACAGAATCGTCTACGTATAAATTACCATGTTCTATGGAGTAGGCGTTCTGCCCAACGGGAAAAACCATAGAAGAATAGCTGCCCCCAATACGGGTGAATCCAGCAAGCTTCCTTACCAGTCGGGGAGCGTGCACATACTGAAACTGGTACAAAAATCACGTTTTTTGAACGATATAAGACGTTTTTTTCTGGCATGAAGGGTTTACGGTATTGGTCCATCCAGGCCCGCAGCGTTGGTTTACCTCCATTTTTCTTAGGTCTACAGATTCGTCTGGATGTCAGCTACCTTGGGCTGCGAGACATTTGGCCGAGTATGCCAAAGCCAAAGAGAACGGCGGGACTCAAAACGGGTACATATGGCCCTGTCTTCGCAGGGGTGGGTCCTAAGCACAGTGTTACCTTACCAGACCTGCATAACCAAAACATGGATTTCTACTGCTGTACGGCACCTCGTGCGCCAATTCCACCGCAGGTGATGGACCACACATCAGGGCAGCGACAGTGATTGCCGTGGTTGGTGGTGTGTGTTTGTGTTGTGTGTGCAGCGTGGATTCTTGTACAAGTACGCCTCGATAACCCTGGCCACCCCTCCGGTCCAGATTTCGGACCAATCTCAGACCTTTTGGGCCCAAAGTCGACTTATACATGCTCGTTTGCGACGCTGCGGGGGGGGAATCACCTTCAAACAACACGGCGGTGAGGTCAAGCCTTTATGTGGTAAGTTGCGCGGTCTGTGAGACGAGCACAGGGGTAGGACGCCTTAGCCACGGGCTCAAGAGGCGGTCTAACCAGGGTTGTCGGTCACTAGAACACGCCCACACCAGCTCTCGACACACAGTGCACCGGATACCACCAAATTTTGACAGGCGACATGTCTCACGACCCTGGTAACCCTCTTACCTTGTGGGGCCGCCATAGATCCGCAGGCCCGAGCACCGCTCACCACGCCGATAAGCCAGAAAGCGATTCGCATAGTTTCCAGAGTGATTTCTGCTTTGCCTCAAGTCACCCTCAGCCTTCCATTGGTCCGAAACCTGACAGTCTCGTTTTGTAACTGTAGCTTTTTTTTATTGAAATGATGTCGATTTTGTAACTGTAGCTTTTTTTTTATTGAAATGATGTCGATTTTCACAAGTAGGGGATGAAAGGAGCTGAAGGGACCTGAGCGTGCCACCGAGGGGTGGACAGACCTTGATAGTAGATATTTTATGGGGGTTTTGTGTTGGACGCCTGAAGCCGACCTTCCGACTCGAACCCGAACCCTAACCCTAACCCCAAACCGAACCCTATGCCAGTGGTCAGTGCCGGGATGCTGTGCTTGTTAAGACTCTAGGTTGGCTCGGCCGACGTGGATGCTGAGCTTGGGAAGACTCTAGGTTGACTCGGGATGACTCGGGATGCTGTGGCTGGGAAATACTCGAAAGTTGATTAAGCCGCGTAATATATACCCCTAGCCAATCAGAGTGCCTAATTAGCTACACCAGGAAGATCTACTATCAAGGTTTGTCCACTACTGGTTTTTAAGAGGAGCCAAACATTTTGATGTACTCTCTGTTTATTCCCGTGGAAAGAGATGCATGGAAAGTGTTCCCGCCTGAAGCCGCCACGACGTCGTGCATGTGACCGGACATGTGACAGCCGATACATCTCAGCAGGCAAGCTGCATCAGATATCTCCAGTTTCGTTCACCATGGACCAATATCCATGATTTTGATTGTAATTGTTACTGCTGTTGTTGTCATTGTCTTCGTCGTCTGAGGTGTTACAATTTGGCATGTTGCTGTTATTCGACGTGACACGTGTTAGATCGATGTTGAACATGGGAGGAGCATGTCCTGTATTAGCAACGACGAACTCGGAATAAACGACGTTGTGAACGTAGTACGCTCCTTTGATATGCCGTGCGGGTTGACGAGGAATAAGAGGTTTTCCCGACAGGTGGTTCTACTCAAAGCGACGTACGAGTACAGAGTTTATACGTCAATACAGAAGAATTTCAGCCGAGGGAGGGCAGACGCATACGGAGAGATAACACAGTGTACGTATGGCCTCCCTGATTAGTTCAAAGTTGGCCAAAATCAGTTGAAAGCTAGACAGAGTAGAAAAAATCAGGTGTACCTTGGCCTTTTCGTGCCAAAATCAGATACAATGTCAGCTTGGCCAATAGCAGGGCTCCTGGTGTGTGTTTTGTACATGATTTCAGTATGTAACGTTTTTTGGCACAAAAGTGGCCAGGTATACCTGATTTTGGCAAAAAGCCGTTTGCTTTTCTTTGTTGCCTTTCCTCTCTCTGTCTGATAGAATGTGTCTGTCGTGCTTACTGTCTTTTCTATATTGCCTTTCGTTTCTCTATCTCATAGAATGTGTATGTGGTGCCTGTCGTATCCAGTATGATGAACATGTCATTGCATTGCCGACTGTGCTTCCTGCGTACGTGGCAACGTACAGTAGTATTTTTTCATTAGGCGGCTACGTGACCACACACTATGCACAGCACTTGTACCCCTCTTGTGGCTTTCAAGAATCGGCTGCGTACGTGGCAACGTACAGTAGTATTTTTTTCATTAGGCGGCTACGTGACCACACACTATGCACAGCACTTGTACCCCTCTTGTGGCTTTCAAGAATCGGCACGGACACCGGTTGTGCTGGATGTCGACGGGTAGAAAAACGGTTTAATGTGCTAAACTTTAATAAAGTATGAATTCCTTCAAATACATATATATATGTTATTATCATAATTTGTGCACAATTTCCATACTCTAAATGAAATATAGAACAGCAGTGGTTGGCGTATTCGCAACTTGCAAAATGAAGTATCAACTATTCAAGAAACCAGTCGAACTCACAGCTGACGACATATTTTGATTTTCTTTCAACTCGCCGACCGTGAAAAAGATATCAAACCCCCGCTGCTCGTACACCCCCACCAGTAGAGTACTACGTACGGTAGATGGTCTTCTTCCACACTGGTCCTCTTCCTCACTGTGTCAACCCTTCCTAGCCTGTGTCCCTAGTTCCACCAACTAAAAAACTGCACCCGTTATCAACTCTATGCACCTCTTGCTGATCCCCTCTGTCGCATGCCAACGATTCAATACCTCTCCACAAACCCCAGATTTTCTCCGTTCAATCTTTTACATCTTGATGTGGGTTACAGGTTTTCGACCAGACCGTCGCATGGGTATTGTCTCGCGGAGGTCCCACCATTCTCGCCGAGGTCGTGGATATCCGTATATCTTATTGGACGACTGTGGTCATCCATATTCCATTACTATTTGTTGTCGTCAGCAGAGATGTCGTCTGCAGTGACATTGTCCCGTGACATGTAGTCACTGCAGATTGGAATGCAATGCCCGTGCCTCGCACACACTCTCTTTTCCTCTCCACTCATCGTTCGTTGTTGATGGTTGTTTCGTGAGATCGTCCGTACCGATACTACACCAAAACCTGGCGTATCCTACACGCTACACCCTCTAAGAAAAGGAAGTGTCACAGATGTCGAGTCGAACCTGGGGGTCCTCGTCAGATTAATCTTCATATGTAATATGAAATCGCTCTGTACCACATTTAGTTACTTCATTTTTCTTCAGCAGAAAAAGCCGTGCTGGTGTTGATGATCTGCTTCAGCAGCTAGCTCTCTGAATATTTGTTTGGAAATATTCAACAGTCAAATGAACGTGCAAATGTTTTGTTTCTTTTGTTTTCTCCTTCATTTATTTTTTCTTTCGATTTAGACCCATACCATACAAAAACTCAACAGTACTCGATCAATATTTGTAAATTGAAAAGGTTTCGACATGTTGAAACGCATGTCAGTCTCCCTTGTCCGGGTTGTTGTTAATAGTACCAGTGCGCAGAATGATTGTTCAAATGATCTTGTTGACGCGGGCAGCATATCCATGGCCTATATATCGACGGTTAGTTTCTTATATGTATTTTTATCTTGTTTATTTTCCCCTTTCGATTGGTCTTCTTTGTGTTTTTTTTTCTTCGTTTCGTTTCGTTTTTCTATTTCATTGTGAAACGTGTATGTATGTCGTGCCTGTCGCACCCAGTATGATGACATGGCATTGCATTGCCCACTCTGTGCTTACTACATACGTGGTAACGTAGTATCTCTGTGGCGTAGCTTTGTGACCACAGATCTTGTATCTCTCTGTTAATAGGATTGAAGAATCGGCAGGGACACTGGACCAGTTACTGATGTCAGTACAGCAGTACCAGGTATATAGTATTATTACGGGGGACCATAGTTAATAGGACCGAATATTTTTAGCAAAAATAGGTAAATATATAGTGTCTTATCTTCACCGCAGGTCATGATAACTATAGACCCCCGTAATAGCAAATATTAATAGTAGTAGTGGCACCTGTCATAAGGGTTGTGTGTTTCGAGTTGTACCCAAAGAAACCCAACTCTACGAGTACTCGGCAAAGTGTGCCTTTCCACAAAATACGTCGGAAAAAATCCTATTGTTGCGGAACTGCTTGTTGGGGATCACGGTGCTGACTGGTCTCTCTCGTCACTCTCACCAACTCCAACTGCGCCTTCACAAAAATAAAGACAAGCTAACTGACAACAGCGCTCGAATGCATTTCTTCGAGGGCAATAACATGCACATATACTTGAGGGATGTTGATAGATTCGTCTTGATGTCACCTATCTTTCAATCACGAGACGTTTTGAGTAACACATCCAAACCAGCATGAACAAACAGTAGCGCCAAAACAGATGAACCTGACGTGCTTTCGTTAATGGTGGGCGAGCCAGCACATACTAATAATGGTACGAGAAAAACAGTTTCCTAATCCTAAATGACGTTTTCTGGGATATGTTAGGCTTGCGGTACTATAGTACGGGGGTCCATAGTAAATAGCAACAATCAGTAAAAATAGGTAAATATATAGGTGTTCATGTATACCATAGGTCCTATTAACTATGGACCCCCGTAATAATATATATATATTTTACGATGCAATAACACAAGAATGAGGTTCGTACATCCGTCTAGACATCAACCATGTTTTTTCTATCAGACGTCAACTCTAAAAAGACTAAATCAGAAAGAGCAACAGCCCCCATTACGGATGGATCTGAAACGCTTTTAAAAATAGTACAATAAAACGAAAAAGCCATATTTTGTACGATACTAGCTTTACGGCATTGGTGTTTTAGTGTCCGCAACGTTGAGCCATGGGACTCAAGAGTGTTTGAAAGATTCGTCCAGATGTCAGCTATATTGCACCCATCGGATACAGAGTCCGAAATGAAAAAACCGGGGAGAACAGTAGTCCCCATTGCGGGTGGATCCGACATGCGTTCGCACCTGTGGGCGAGCTTAAATATGCTGAAATTAGTATTGAAAAATCGTTTTTTTAGGCCATCTTTTGTAGGATGCTAGGTTTACGGTACTTGTGATTCACTGTCCACTACATTGGGCTACAAAACTCGAGAGGCTTGTAGCTTCGTCTAGATTTGAGCTATCATCTCTGTCTGAGCTACGAAAACCAAAGCGAACAGCAGCCTCAAAACGGGTGAATCTGGCCCTGGCTTATCGTGGGTGGGTCCTAAGCATAATCTTTCGTTACCAACCCTCCACAACTAAAACATCGATTTTTACTGCTGTACGGCACCTCGTGCGCCAGTTCCACCGCAGGTGATAGACCATACATCAGGCCAGCGACAGTGGTTACCTTCGGGGGTGACGTGAATTAATTTGTGATGTCGTTGCAGCGTGAATACACACCTTACTCACCCCAGCTAACCCTACCCTCTTGTCCGGTTTAGGACCAAAAATCGGACTTTTCGGGCCCAAAGTCAACTTCTACATGATCGTTTGCGACATTACATAGGGTTAATCTGCTTCAAACAACACGGCGGTGAGGATGAAGCCCTCTTCGAATAGTGTCCGCAGTCTGTGATGCGACCACTGGGGTAGGACGCCTGAGTCACAAGGTCTAGAGGCGGCCTAACCAAGCTAGTCGGTGGCCAAAACAACCCCAAACCAACTCTCCACACGCAGTCAACCGGATAACACGATTTGTTCGCAGCCGACATGACTGAGGACCCTGGTAGGCTTCTCACCTTGTGGGGCCGCTATAGTTCCGCAGGCCCAAGCCGCGCTGACCACGCCATAAACCCAGATACAACGACTCGCATACCTTCGCGATTGGTTTTATTAAGATTTTATAAAATTATGAAATACGTCAGATGTGCGTTATACTGATTGTGAAGTAGTTTATACTCAACTTTGCAAGCTGCGTAATGCAATTCGTCTATATCTCATTTATACTGAATTTTATAAGTTTTACATGAAGCCGAACGCGCTTATTCTACATTAAATTCCTTGTTAACGATATGTTGTTGTTGTTTTCTTCACATTAAACCGTTCTTTCTACCCGTCGACATCCAGCACCACCAACAGCGCATATACAGCACCGTCATAACAATCCGAACGTTCAACCCAAGTACAACCCGTCTGTCGGTAGCACACAAGCATGAACGGGGATAAGAGATCCCCAACAAGCGGTCAGAGGCTGATGACTCCCTGTTATCCAACGAAACGCATGTCGGTTGAGAGAAGCGACAGACTGACGAAAGATCTCTCCGCCGCGAAATATAAGAGATCGCCAAAAAGCAGTTCCGCAGCGACAGAATGTATCTCCCACAGCGGGGTCATTATTTTAGCACCGAAATATGCGATGAGGATCGAAAAATGAAGAAAGAACTACACACTGAGGGGGCACATCAACATGAACGGAGAGAAGAGATCCCCATCAAGTGGACGAAGAGCTGACGATGCTCTGTTGGCCAATGAAAAACATGGTCCCCTGTATTGAATCGGTTGTTTAGTACAAGGTATGAAAGCACAGGTTGACAAGGGATTGCTGTACCCCGAAATAATAGAGATCCCTCAAGGAATGCTCTTCTCGTGTTGAAACAGCAGTCACTATGGTATCTATACTCGTTTCTGCTCGGTCGCCCTGAAGGCATATGCTCTTGACAAAATGTGCTCTTGGTGTATTTTCAACAACTGGTTATTAGAGTTGGTACAGCAGCATGTGTACTCGTTCCTGCTGTGTCGCCCTGACGGCATATGCGCTTCTTGTGCACTTGACGCTCTGCCATCGCTCGTCATATAAGAGATCCCCAACAAGCCTTTTGGTACTGTACAGCAATATTATACCTAACGAGCGATATCATGCTCTTGCGCACTTGTTTGTGTGCTGCTGTTGCTCAAGCGCTTAGACGACCCACTTGGTCCTGCTGCTGGCTGTTGTTGCAGGCGTGACTGCTGGCTTCTGTTGCCGTTGCGGCTGCTGCTGCTCCCTGGTGCCATCGCTCTCCTTTTGCACTTCACCTCGTCATATATCACGTCATCATCTTGCACCTTCCTCACTTATCACCTCATCACATTGCACCTTCAACGTATGACCTTCTCGTTACTTTCTTGATGTGATATCGTATATTGGTAAATGGTACATGGTATGATGGAGCGACAGGTTGAAATATTATATGGAAACATGCGGTATGGGATGTGGGACATGTTGGCGGTATGGTATATGGAAAAAACACCGTGGTATGGTATGTTGGCGGTATGTTAAGGAAAAAACACAGTGTTTAGTATGGTACATTGGCGTTATGGTACGTGTTACTGTGTCGTGGAAATATTATATGATTAAATTAGCCTGGTGAAATGGTATGGTTCAGTATATAAGGTCCCTAAGGGTCGAATACGCCGTAAGGGTATCATCAGTAACGACGTTATATATATCAACCATTGGGTATTTGTTTGAACGTATAAGCCATGCAGACAGACAGACAGACAGACAGAGGGACACATTTGCAATTACCGCTACTGAGACTCATTTTGGCAAACTAAAAATAACTATTTTGCTAGGAAAACATCAATAACTTGGAATACTACAGAAATCAACCCAGTGTTGACTTTTAAAGTGTCATTTCTTATGCTGTGATGCTAACACGCAGGCTCACACAAATCGCCTACCCCGGGTGTATTGAAGGTCCGGCGATGGGTATGCCTGCCATGTTGAGCGCTTAGCCACGTAGAAGTCACTGGTGCAAGCAGAAATTGGTTTAGCGTGAGGTGGGGCTCGAGGGGCAGGCTATCAGTACGTGTGTTATGGACCTGGGCAAAGGCGCGCATGGCAGGAAGACGTTCCTGAAGGCTGTCACCGAGGTAGCAGCTGCTGGAGTTTACCGAGTCGTTGGTGGGGCCAGCTACAGAGACAAAGGCGGGGCGCGGGGGGTTGATTAGGAAACATGACATACTCTTTCGGCAGGGGGGGGGTCGTTGTGTTGTGGTGCCAATGCCCGATCGACCTGTTATGATTGCACGGTAAAACCTACGAACGCATTTCGTGACACACGTTTTTGTGTTTCGTCTTGAGGGGGTGCACGGTGTTGAATGGCTAAAACATGAACGCCTTGCTTTGCTCGAACAGTAAACATGCCGCAAACATTGCATGTTTGTATTTCATACCATGTATTTTTGTTGGTATTTCACGGTTGTCATTGCCAATCACAAAACGTTTCAAAGTTTGGGTACGGGGCAAACAAACGCGTGGGTGGGTGAAACCCAAACCCCAACACATTATTCAGTCAAACCGAAAAGTACAGCAAGGGTTTAGCGATGACGTCGAAACTAGCCTCTGCTTGCTACTCCGCCCCATAGTCATCTACAAAATCAGGCCATTGACATCAACAACCAGCCTGCACCGACGCTGCACAGCCTTGCTAGAAGCAATTTCTATCTTCCAAGCGAACTCATCCCTTGTGACATTCGGAGACTACCCAAGCAACACGCTGGTTATCCAGCTCCCAGAACCCAACGCACTAAGCCAAATTGTACGACAGCCAAGTCCGAAACCGTGATTGTAACGAAGTACAATACGTTTTTGTCTGCGCCGCATCTCTGCCTCTGGCGCTCGAAAAATATCAGAACGCTGACGCGGTCGGGGGGTGGGGGGTGGGGGGCCGACGATGGTAGACCCCCGACACAAAAAATACTCGTCCAATGGGATTATGCATCACTAAAATGACTAAGCAACGACCGCACAACCTCCTTGGGGCGTCCTTGTGGTTGGCACAAGGCATCTCCATCGCTCGCTTGAAGCACGGTCCACGTTTGCACTGGTTGCCTGTCCCAACAGCCGCATTGTCCTGGCTGCGAGGGCCTACGGGATGTCGCCATCGCCTCCACGCTCTTTCTTCTGGCACTCGACAAATGCCTTGATGCGGAACAGGGGGAGCGGGGTATGTCGGGGAAGTGTGGGCCGAAAAAAACGTTATTTTTTATTTCGCGTTCATGAGGGTGAACGGGGAATGGATGTTCGATACAGCTCCAGTACGAGGGGGGGGGGCGTAGACATACACGTGTGCATATCAATTACGAGGTAACCACACCATATTCTGAATATCGGGGTACACCGCCGACGTTACCATACTATAATCTGACCCGTGGTGACGACCAGGTACCTGGAAATGCGGTAACATGCTTATGTTGGACTGAACCACTGTGCTGTTACACTATGAATTCTCATTCTGTACTCAGGTTCGGTAATTGCAAACTTGCCTCTCTGTCTGTCTGTCTATCTGACGGCCTGTCCTCAGTCAGAACAAAACTCCCGTCCTTGCGAAATCCGGTCCCGAACCGCCCCCGACGTTGACGTGTATACTGCGAAAATCGATAGCGGACACACATGCAAGCAGCCTGGGCCAACTTTCTGGTTTAACGGAGCCCTGCGCCTTGAGCTACGTGACTCAGCCTCACTGGGGGGACAATCGCGTGTAGACACTCGTGCCAGAGTCGGTACGAGCAGCAAAATATTTCACAAATAGTCTACAGCGCATCGATCGTAACAAACGTGGGATCATCTTGCAGAAGCGTGACTCGCTCAGCGCGGTTGACTAGCTGCATTAATGAGGTCGTCGCCCGCGCGCAAACGGCCGTGCAAGGTCGCCTCTGGCTGCATGGTCGTGGCCCATGGGGTTTGCAATATATTTTGTGACGTTTTCCGGCAGGGTCGCTTCCTGCTCTACGGTAAATCGGAGTCTAATTATCAAATATCTGGTAGCCTGGTAGGCAACAACAGTGACAGCAGCAGCAAACTACTATTGCGGGGGACCATACATATAGGATTGAATATGGTTAGTAAAAATAAGGAAATGTGTAGTTTTTTGTTTGCACCGTAGGTCCTATTTACTGAGTTGTATTAGTTTAGCTGCACAAATGGTTTCTGGGCTGTGACGCGAATCGCTTAAGTAACGTATTTAGAACTGCGAAAACCGTTAAATCGATCACAATCATGTGGTACTGGTGCAGGCGCTCGTGCCGCTGTGGTGCCCTCCGACTCGTAGCACCTCAATTGAAACGGAAGTATTGTCCTTGGGCCCACGGCGTCATACCTGGTTTGTTGTGTGCTCGGAGTCTCAGCCGCCTGGCAGCAGCTCTGGCCTGTTCCGGTCCTGCTAGCGGGATATCTGCCGTTAGAGGACATCCAGTGTCCATACCCTATCGTAGACACAGAATCCGACGACTTGGGTGATCCGCTTTTTTTGTAAAAAAAAAAAAGCAAGCTCTCTGAATTCAAGATGTTCTCCGCGACAACAAACGGCAGCGGAACCATCGATGAGTTAGATGGTACCGCACCTACTGCATAGCGTCGTTGCTTCGCGCCCGACGCGCGGTCAGCGGGCGGCGCATCTCTCCGTATCCAGACTACAGTCGGCTGGCGCGGGTTTGGGCCTAGAGACCAAGAGAAACGCACTCGCCGCGCACCTCTCGGTGGGTACGTACTCGTGGACTACAGCAGCGGCACAACTGCAGCAAGCAGCAGCAGCAGCAGTCCGTCACATTGTGAAGTACAAAATACTAAGACAAGTTGACTCTTAAAGCACACTCGGCACGTCTCGCCGCCGCCAGACCAAGGAAAGGCAGTCGAAGTTAGCTCGGACGCTTGGGTCTTACGCGCAGTGCAGTGCACCCGGCGCATACTTTCGCGACACCAGACCACAGCAACAGCAGTTGGTCTCAGCATTTGCTCGAATCTCTCTGCGAGCACGATAGTTCCGATTTTTCTGCATGATGACAGAACGACTGTTTCGATTGCAAAGTTCACAGCTGAAAAATGCGATCGAGCCAATATCTAAATATCAACAATTGTATTTCGCAACTGACTGCTGCCGTGGTCTACAAATACGTGTCCACGGAGAAGTGAACGCCGAGCGCGCTTCTCTCGGACTCTAGGTCCGAGCCCGCGCTAGCCGACTGTAGTCTGGCCACGGAGAGATGCGCCGCCCGCCGACCGCGCGTCGGACGCGAAGCAAGGTCGCTATGTAGCTGTGTGCCGGCGCAGTTGCTCGTGCCGCTGTGATGCCTTACATTTGAATCCGAAGTGTTCGACCGCTGTGTACATCATACTAACTAATTAACCTCCCTTAAACACCTGGCCATTTACTCTGTACAACTGCTGTGTCCGTCGAAGTTACGACCGCCGTTTATCCCGTACTACTGTGCTTACTGCATACCTGGTACGTAACAATGTTTATATCGAAATGGCTTAACAAATAGCACAAAGCACAAGGCACCCTCCAGGTAGCCGCAGACGGTTGGTATTCGAGTAGCACGTTTGGTTTCAAGTATATGCATTGTCTACTGTGCTCCGTATCAGGTACGCCTGAAGGGTATAGCATGATGGTTGATAGATTACATAGCCGGTTGAAATGCGTCAGGTTTCAAGGGATGTCATATCAAACTGTTATTTTTACCCGTCGACATCCAGCCTAACCAGTGTCCGTGCCGATTTTCCAACCCTGGAGTGATACTAGTTATGTGGTCACAAAACTACGCCACAGAGATAACACATTGTTATTAATGGAGTAAAATAGATAACACAAAAAAAACAGCAAAGGAAACAACAAAATAAATCGTAAGGGAAAAATCACAATGAAAAAAGAAAATATAAAATTGTCGTCGTGCCTCCCAAGATCGTTTGGTCTGAGAGATGCGTTGGATAGATCAGACAACATATATTATTATTCTCTTGGCTGACACAGTTAACTCCGCTGCAGGCATAAGAGTCAACAACTGTGACGAGAGTAAAACCGTCACACAGGCAATCACACGTGTATCTATCATGATCTTAAGGGCACTATAACCGGCATCCCGGTGGGAATTGCCGAGGCAAGGAGACGCAACGAAATGTTTTGTACCCAATGGTAGAGGGCTGAACGAAGCATGACAATTCATGCCCAGACCCACACTGAGTTACGGACAAAACAACAATTCCATCGTCTTGTCATAAAACTGGTCGAAATAAATGCCACAAAAACAGGGAATAGGAGCCAAGCGACTCCGCCCCGCTTGCAAACGAAGTCACCCGTTGATGCACTTAGATCAACAAAGTCGATCTCAACGTGCTTCGTTTTCTAAGGTGTCCCGGAAGGTACGGTTTGAGTAACATTCCCGGTTGTACTGAATAGGACGACATGGTTGTTTTCGTTTCTTTCTCGTTCTTGTTAAGATCAAGGGTTGCAGGACACTTTGTATCTCTGGACAGGTCTGCCTTTTAAGTCGGTAATCGTTATTACGGGGGTCCATAGTTAATAGGACCTATGGTATACATAAAAACCTATATATTTACCTATTTTTACTAACAAAATTTTGGTCCCGTTCACTATGCACCCCCGTAATAGTACTCACGTGTGTTGCTTGCTTAGCTATAGAAGAAGAGCAGTTTTAACCCTTTCGTGCACGCGGAGACTGAGACCAAGCTAGTGCGCCTCCGGGAAACCCCTGGTTTTCCATCTAAGATACGCCTTCCAAGTACAACGAATACGTTCCCAGTTACTGAACCCAGGTAATTACCGGGCTTTTAACCTCATACAAAGCAGTATCATAACACTAGCCCACTCTGATGAGTCGTATATGCAGAATTATGGGAAATTCGTGGAAACCCCGATTCCACGAACTAGAACATGATTCGAAGATGCGGCTCTTCAAAACCCACTCCCACACCTCTGAACGGCGAGGCAACGAAGCCGGCAAAGTACGTAAAAAAAAAGGGAATACCTAGCCTTAAGGGGCAGGAAGAAACCGTCAATGAAAGCCACCGCCATGGCGCCCGCGCGGGGGGGAAGGCGAGGAAGATGCACGGAAAAGCGAAAAGTGAGTACGGGAACGAAAAGAAAAATAACACGGGAGACGGCAAGAACCACATAAACCCAGTCCACAACTCTGAAAGCGCGTCCTGGGCCGTAATTGAGCGGCCGAGTGCCCAGACCAGTCCCGACACGGGGTGGGGGGGGTAGGCAGGACAGAATACGCAAAAACACATGCCTAACCCAGCCAAAAAACAAAGGAAAACACACCAGAAACATATCGGGCAGGCAAACGTTAATCCCCCAAAGTCCAGGAAGACGACAAAATATATATATATCGAGTGCAGTCAAGAAGCGAAAATCAGCTATCCACGGCGGTACCTCGACATTCATCTACGTTACGCCGGACCCCCCGTGCAAACGCGCTAGGCAAGTGAATTTGCAAACACCAAGAACCTTGTACAGCTCTCGTCGAAGTCGTGTAGCGCGCCAGAGAAAGAGGAAGCTTGATTGGTCCCGAGTCGTCCGAAAATCGAACCAAATATACTCCATCCGTCGGTGTAGTTGCGCTGATTTCCCGAGCCACCACAGACCGTCGTCGCTCTTGTACCAAACGTGGGCCTCGTTGGGAAGTACAGTGTTGCTATATCGGCGGAGTCAATCGGCGTGCGATACGCAACCATAGCCGGGTGCCAGAAACCGCTCGCCGTTACACCGACAAAACTCCCGTTGTGCCGCGCCAATTCTCATTCGGCGGTACAGGCGGTTGGTTTGGCGGTGTTGGTTCGGGATGCCGGCCCAGTAGCGCAAAATTGCGTGGCGAGAAAGCTGGAGGTCCATTTCCCGTTCCCAGGATGGCCGGGAATAACCTTTCCAGTGCGTCTCGCACATCACCGCGATGACGCCACCTCGACCTCTAACCGATTGATATCCAGTAATCGTTTCCACTTCGAGTCGTTCAAGAGGGGTCGAAACGTCGTCCTCCATGACGTGGTACGGAGGGGATTCCTTGGAGAAATTGTTGAGCACGTATTGCGTCAACCCCGCAGGCCAATACTTCGGCATGTCGCCACGGTCGTGGGGGTTGGCACAGGGCTTGCAACGTTGAACAGATACGCGCCGGCGAGCCTCAGCGCCGGGCATATCGGAAGGAAGATCCAAATACAGGAGCTTTGCTCCGAGAGGAGATTCGTCCGGAGTTTCCGCTGAGGAGCAGCGGCCAACTGCGAGAACTTTGCAGGGGCCCGTCCAGTTGAGTGAGAGTTTGGCCTTGAGGACCTTGGCGTCCGTGTCTGGTTTCGCGCCCTGGCGGATGGTGGCCGCCGTATTGTACACCCACACCCAACCACCAACGTCAAATTTGGGGACCGGACGCAGAGAGTCGGAGAGGGCGGACTTGCGGCGGTTCACGTGAGCGACAGTGAGGGCGTGGTATTCTCGAACGATATCGTACGCGCGCTGCTGGCGGTCCGTCGCCAAGTCGCAGTAGGCGAGGTGGTTGCGGGCGAAGCTCTGGTGGCCGGCGACTCCAGCACGCTCGAAAATCGTGAGAGGGAGGCGTGGGAGCCGACCCATATGTACCTCGTTGGGAGCCAGACCCGTGGCGGCACTGACGGAATTGTTGTACGCAAATTCGACGTGAGGGAGCTGTTCATCCCAGTTGTTTTGGAGCTCGTTGACGACCATTGCCAACATCTGGGCCATCGTGTGGTTTACACGTTCCCCCCCACCGTTGCCGTTTGGGTAGTAGGAGCTGGTGGTAATCTTTCGAACCCCGAGAAGCTGATATACGGCGTGCGAAAGCTTGGAGCAAAACTGGAGGCCGTGGTCCGAGAGGATGCTGCGCGGGCACCCCCAGGATGGATATACCGATTGATGAGAGTGTTAGCCGTGCCCTCAGCGGTGAACTCTGCCGCTGTGACGGCGTACATGTCAGCTCGGCGGCTGAAACGATCAGTGAAAAGCAAGAGGTAGGTATTACCTCGAGGCGTCACTGGGAGGGGGCCGAAATAGTCGATGCTGACGGCTATGCCGGGCCCTTCCGGCAAGGGCAACGTGATGGAGGGCCACCGGACCGTCTGCCGCAACGTTTCCATGCTTGACACTTTATACAGTTGCGTAGCCACCACCGGGTGCAGATGCTCGTGCCGATCCACCAGTAGAAACGTTCGAGCATGCGTAGGGTGCGCGCGGTTCCTAGGTGGCAGGAAGCCGTGGAATGGCAAGCCTGCACGACCCAGGGGCGCATGAGCAGTGGAACATAAATGCGAATAGGCTCGTCGTTCAATAAGCAGGCCGTACGACCCACCGGGCGTGGCGTATCTAATGCAGGGGGGGGGGGACGACTGTCGGAAAAGTAGAATAGTGCCCGCGTCGGTGGTGTGCAAGCGGCTTTTGTTGGCCAGCTCCTGAACCTCCGAAAAGGGAGGGCACTGGTGGGAAGGGAAACCTGATTAAAAGTCGTCTGGCAAAACTTCCGGTCGACAAAGGGCTATGTAGCGCATGGCGGCGTTGCACGCGGGCTCTGCATGTTGTTCCCGAGCCCAGTCGGCGTGCGAATAGCGCCCTGCGGAATCACCGAACTGAAACTCGGCAGCTGCGCCGAGGGCGTCCATGTCGATCGAGGTGATGGGAGGTACGTCAGTTGGCGGCGGAGGTCGTAAAATAGGAGTTCCCACGCGCTCGGTGCGATCGCGGCCGGACGGGATGAGTACCGTCGGGACGGACGAGGCAGGAGTCGGGGCAAAAAACGACGGGTGCGGGCGGTCACGGCCGTGGGGCTTGCAGCGGGGTGATAGCACACCGGGATGATGGTCTAGGAGCCCCGCCGGGCCCGAAGACAAAATCAACAGCAGGCGGGACGGTGCCAGCGGCGACGGCTGTTCGTCGGCGCGTCCGAGATGAGATGCGTCCTGAAGACGGCAAAACATTCGGAGGAGCCGGGTTGCCAGGCGGCGATGGGCTAGACGCGGCCGGATCAGTGATCACAGCGGAATATTTTCCCTTGTAAAGTGCTCGTCGGGGGAGGAGTTCGCTGGGCGACAATCGTCGCTGCAGCGGGGGCGTCTCCAGAGCCCTGGTATGAAAGGCAAGACGCGGCTGGAGCAGTGCTCACGACGGAATCGTTTCCCTATAAAGTGCTCGTCGGGGGAGGAGCGCGTTGGGCGACAATCATCGCTGCAGCGGGGGCTTTTTCAGAGCCCTGGCCTGAGAGGGAAGACGCGGCCGGAGCAGTGCTCACGACGGAATCTTCGACCTGTAAAGTGCTCGTCGGGGGAGGAGCGCGCTGGGCGTCAATCGTCGATGCAGCGGGGACTTTTGCAGAGCCCTGGCCTGAGAGTCAAGACGCGGCCGCGGCAGTGCTCACGACGGAATCTTCGACCTGTAGGGTGCTCGTCGGGAGAGGAGCACGCTGGGTGACAATCGTCGATGCAGCGGGGGCTGTTGCAGAGCCCTGGTCGCCCCCGGAGGGTCCAACAAAAACCGAAGAAAAAGCGGCGTTGGCGGGGGGGTGAAAAAGCCCCTAAGCCAAGACGGCGGTCGACGGTGGCGACGGAAGCAGATACACGAGCGACGAATCTCCCCGAAGGAGCAGAGAAGTCGTCAATCTTCATACCTTGCCCGTGTGTGCGACAACCACGAAAATCCGAAGAGGCGAGAGGTAGCCTACCCAAGACGGCACTTTTGCTGCAGGACACCAGCCCACCCAAACCGACACCAGGGGTCGGCGAAGAGCGAGTGCGAAGCCCGCAAGCATGGAGTTGGAATATATCATGGTCCTCGACGTGGTTGAGGCAGCTAGACTCACTGCGGTCGTGTTCTGTGGCGGGGTCTGGCAAGCGGGAGAGAAAGTCAGCATTTCCGTTGGCGCTGCCCTTGCGGTACTCGAGGGTGCAGTCGAACGCGGTGAGGAACTCGAGCCACCGCTGGACTCGCGCGTTGTGGTCCCCTACTTTGCTGATACTCTCAAGGGCTTTGTGGTCCGAAACTATTCGAAACTTCGTGCCTGCGAGGAAGCAAGTAGTCTCATGTTCTCGACAAAATTGGACGCTCAGGCGCACACTCGTCGAAGTCTTCAGAGGGGCCGATTCGCCAACCCCCCGCCAGAAACGAGTGGCGCCTTTCTGCTCGCACGCGAGAGATGCCGCACCAACCGAGTGCATGCGATCCAAAACATCTCGTCAGATGAACGTCGGGGGGGAGCCAGTGTCAAGGAGCGCCACGCAATCAGAAGGTGCAAGAACGCCACCTCCGCTGTGAATCGCGATTTTGGTTGTAAAAGAGGCGTTATCGAGTGTAATATTGGTGCCCCCGACGAGGAAGGGGCCGTGTTCTGGAGCGCGAGGGAGGGGTCGACACTAGGTGCGACAGACAAAATCTCGCGTCTGTGATCAGCCGGCGCGTCAGAAAAATAGGTCGAAAACTCCAAAGAAGGACCTGGGCAAAGCGCGTCCACGGGCAAAGGGCGGGGAGGCGATGGTGCAATCTCATGAATTCTGTCAGTTCAAGTTGGGGTGCAGAATTGATGAGAGGAGGCGGGGTGTGCCAACCCGGCCTCACTTGAGCTGAGGGTGCCGCGAACGGCGGAAGGAGCTTTACCAAGCAAATTGTTTACATGCCACCGAGAGGCGTCGTGAGCGTCGGGGTCGTCTGCCCGCAGACCGATGCCCCACACGGCATCAAAAGGGCTGGCTTCAGCCAACATTATGGTGCCAGTGCTCAATAGGTGCTGTTTCATGGCCGGGTTCTGGGAGAATTTATCAAAACTACCAGCAAAAACAGCGTCTTCCCGAACTCGGTCCCAGATAGCGCAGTCGAACTTATGCACGCCTCGACCGAGGCGTTTTTGCTCGCGTGGGTCTGGCGAGGCAATAATCCGCCCCCGCTGTGCCGTGGTCCTGGAAAAGGCGAGCCTTTTCAGCCATCATATACAACTCCGCGCAGGAATATGACACATCGTCGACGACAAAAGACGAGGGGGACCATTGCGAAAAATAGGAGGGGGGCTGACAGAACAGTACCACCCGCTCCGTTGTATACTCGAGAGTAGGGTCAAAGACCGACGGTGCCGAGTGGTCGGTGGCCGCAGTTGCTGCGTGTGGGGGGGGGGGGAGTATGATTCTCTGAGAACACTGAGCCCCTGGTGCACGAGACGAGTCCGGTTCCACGTGCACTGGCTCTGTGTCACCATTTCCCGCAGGAAATTCATCGCCAGAAGGTTCTCTTACTGCGGCCGATGATCTCTGTCCTGGACAAAAGGGGGCAGGGGGCTTTGAGCCCGTTCTGCTTGACGAGAGCTGCGATTCCTCCGAATTGCTGTCCGGTTGATCTGACCGGAGGCCGTGGAGTCACCACTGGCTCGACGGAGAGTGCCAGGTTTTCCCTGTTCCACCGGAGTTGAAGGAGCGCTGCGCACGTGGAGTGGCGTGCGCGACGACGAAAGAGGGCTTGCAGACCTTATAGACGTCTTCAAGAACGGTGCTCGGGTAGGGGGCAACAAAGAGTCCACCGGAGAGGGCTTCCGTCCTGTAGACCTGGTGGGGACGGGGGACGAGGTAGCTAATCTTGTCGACTCCTCCTTGATAGGAAAAAGGGTGGAGTGGCCCCCGTTATTGCGAGGAAACGCCGAGTCGAGCTTCAACTGAGATCTTGGGGTTTCGGTCTTTGCCTTACCGCACCTCAAACTGACCGCCACCGCAGGTGTAGGAGGGGGACACCCTCGTTGAAAAAATGGACGCGACGGCGCGACACCCGTCGTCTTGGGCGGTGCGTGGTTCGGGAGAGAGGCGTTTATCGCGCCTGCTCTCGTGGTCACGTTGAGGGGAGCGGCGTTTGAGGCGCGAGCTCCCGCCGTCGGAGAAGACGCCCGGGGGCTCCCCGGGTAAAGCAGTGGAGCTGAGTCGCGGCGTCGGTCCGAAGTAATGAGTAACGCGCGGGGCAGGAGCGGAGTACGCCAACGCTGAATGCTGAGGGAGCCTGGGACGCGACAATCTTGTGAAATCAAGATTTTTTCTCTCGACAATGCTGGCGGCGGGCGGGCAGGAGGAGCAGAACCGCCGTCGACCTGTCAGTTACCGGCGCGGAAGGTGCCTGGTTGGCGTCCATTCGGGTTTCCGCCCGAGGTATGCGAGCCACCGTAGCGAACCCGCGAGACGGGAGCCGAGGCAGAAGAGGTTGTGGCGGTCGATCCACCACTGTGATGGCCGCAGTGAGACTGCTGGTGTCCTCGTGCCGCGTGTGTGTTGTAGCCGTCACCTTGTCTGTTTTTGCTGACCCTGGCCGCGATGTTGCCCGCGCGAGTGGCCGGGACGACGCATGTGTTTCTTCTAGTTGTGTTTGTTCGGTCGTGAATTGTTCTCGCGGCGGTGTCTGATCACGCGTTCTTGCCAACGACGGAACGCCTGGCCGTCGTTGCCAAGCGTCGGGGTTCAAGATACCACGAAGGTTTAGAAAGGGGTGCCTACACTGTCGAAGTGAGTGTGGGTCTTCGTGACAGTTTCAACTGTGCCCTCGGTTTTTGCTGAGGACGGGTGCGCGAGCGGACGAAGAAAGTAGGCCGCTCCCGAGAGGAGGACCCTGGGTCTGGATGGACATACAAACAGCGTGAACTTCGGCATAGTGGCGTTCTTCAAGGGGCCAGCAGTTGGAAGAGGAGTCAAGCCACGGGTCGAGGCAGTCAGGGATGGATTTGTTGACATTCATCACAAGCGGATTATTGCGCGATCCCGTCGGCCATGAAGGCGACTGGGGAAGCGTCCGGCCCTAGCCGCGACCAATATTGGCGGCCCGGGGCCCCGACGCGGCGGATGACCGCACATTCGTCGAAGAAGCAGACAAAGAAAATTATCTTTCGCCGTTGACGGCAGGTGTCTTATTATTCGCAAGAGTCTCGAACACTAACCACATGGCGTCCAAAGAGACGAACGGCCTCGATACCGTAGCCAAACCTCCCGGGTACAGCGTGGGCATCAAGCTAGGGTACTGTTTGTTCACTGCCATCCGAACTACCTCCAAAACAACCTCCACACCCGGTACAAAAATACGCTCAGTCCACGTCGCTGCGGACACCACCCCTCCCAGTGCACGACTAAAATTGCAATAAGGCGTCCCGTTAGCCACGCAAAAATTATGCAACTTGGTGTAACTGGCCCCCTTGTTGGTGCGGTCGAAGTGGTTGCTCAGCAACCCTCAGGAGGAGCGTGAACGCCTCGGGTCCAGTCGATCCTTCTGCGAGGGCGCGCGACACCATTCCAAAAAACTCATCCATCAAGGTAGTGAGAGGGGCGGCCGTAGGCTTGTCAGGCGTGATTGCGCGCGCGAAGGAATACTTAAGAGGGTACTCCCAACCGGGGATCCAAGTAGTAGAACTAAGGCCTTCATGTCATCGTTGCACATGATGAGAATATCAGAGGCGGAGGCCTTTACCGAACGAGTGAGTAGCTGCGCGGCATCGCAACGGTCGATCGAGGAGGGAAAGGTATGGCAGAAATGCGCGAAATATCCTTCTGTCCCAGGCGTTTGTACGCCCGTTGAACGTCGGCGGTGTGCTGTTTCGCGGCGGTAGCGGAGGCGGAGTCGATCGCCGAAGTTCGGTCTTGAGCAAGGTTAAATGTCAAAGGCGTGGCGCGGTCATCGGGTATGGTTAAACGGCCAAGACGCGCGGCGGAAGAAGCAACCTCAGTCAGCGAGGGGATCACTTGCCTCTTGCTTATTGGGTGTTTCTGTGGGACGGGGGCTCTTGTGTTGCCGTCCGAGGAAGAACTGGGGGAACTAGCGCGACATTAGTTGCCCCGTGGGCCGTACCGGCCCGTCACCCGATCGCTCGTTCCCCTTCCCCCGGTTTCTCCGACGTTCCGCCCCGTTGCGCCGGGACGAACTGCCACCAGTTTCCCCGCCTGAGCCCCGGCGGAACCTGCCGCTCGGACCGTCCGAATCCCCTCCAACCCTTGGGCGTTGGCGGGCCTGGTCCCCAGCGCGGCAGCGAGAACGGTCTCTGGCCACAGAGCTGTCGCCAAGTCCCCGGTGTCCCCTGGAGAAGGTGGGGTGGTCGTCAGCTCCCAGGTGTCCGCTGGAGGAGGTGGGGTGATGTCCTGCAGCCGGTCCCGAGTAAGGGGGGGTGCTCCTGGAGGGCGGTGCGTGACCGCCGTTTGCAGTGAAGAAGGTACGCGGCAGGTCTCAACGATGAGACGGTGGTGGGAGAAGCGTCGTGGGCCTTCCGGAGGCTGACCACCAGAGCCATAGTGTAGGCCCAGCACTGTTGAGCCGCCCTGGAATGTTCCGCCATTCCGAGCCAAGCGTCGTAGACAGAGAGACCTTCGGCCGGCATCTCGGGTCGGAGGCGGTGAGCGGCAGAGACCACCAGGGCCGCCTCCTCGGGGGGGAAGCACGGGTTTGGCTCGGCCGCCATGCAGGCGACACTCCCCTGCAAAAAGTCCAAATCCCTGGTACGCTTGGTCCGGGCATCGATCGCGATCGTAGCGGGGGAACACGGGTCCGTGGGGCCAAGGCCGGGAGCTGGCGCGGCCTTCGTTGTGGAGGTGGCGAGTGGAAGGCTCTCCGCTGGGGCCTTCGTCTCGACGGCCCGACTGTTCTTGGAGGAGGCTGTCGCCCAGGCAGCCCGCAGCGCTTCACTGGCTCGAGATATGGAGTCTCGTGCGCAAGAGGCGGAGCGTGCGGCTTCCTCGGAGGCCGCCATGGCGACCGCGGCGGCAACCGTGGAGGCGCGGGTGGCAGCTACAGCCGCGAGCTCGGCCGACACGCTTGTCTGCGCCCGACGACTAGCCGTTGTCGCCAAGGCAGCCCGAAGGGCCTCGGCGGTTGCCAAAGCCTGCTCGGCCGTTAGGGACGTCGGGGTGGTGGCCTGCGGCACCAGGAGTCCGCGCGGTCGCGGCAGTGGCGGTCCGGCCGGGCGCGGGGTGTTCGGCAGCTGTCCCCGTCTCAAGACATGAGTGGGTAGCCCAACGCTGGATCACAACCGCCTGCTCCTGCGGTGAGAGGGAGGGCCACGCTCCAGGTAGTTGGGGGGCGGGTGGGCTGGGCACTGTCCGGGTCCTCGGCCGCTGGTCCTGCATCCTTCGCGGTAGCCAGCCGCTCGTCCTCTGAGTCAGGGGGCTCGATGTTCACGGCGTCGTCCAGAGTCGTGGGGCCCGCGGGCTCGGGTGTCCTCGCTCCCGACGAGGGAGAGGAGCCGTAAGTCCTCAGGCCGCTGGAAGACCTAGCTGGGCTCGGTGACTCCTCTCGTGCTTTTGTCGTCCGTGACATGCTGAGGCGGGGACGGGCGGAAAACACCGGGGCAAAGGGCGACACGAGGGCAGGGGGGGACACCGAGGCAGGGGGGGACGGGAAACGGCGGTTCTCAGGGTCGTGGAGCGTAGAAACAGCGGCGGCAGGAGCCGCGGGTTGTGCTTCAGCAACTTGTATAGCTGTGATCAAGGTCTGGCGGGGCATTCGGCCGGCACTACGAGCACTTGGGGAGCGAGCTTCGACTCTAAATGGAGTCGTGATAGGGTGGCGGCTGTCGCGGTTTATATGTGTACTAACGGCAAGTGTAGTTGGTGTTGGTGCGTCCCCGATACTGGAGGCCCTATCAAAAGCATCGTCCGATCTAGCAGCATTATAAAAACTCACATCGGAACGAGAATGCTCGACCGGATCGCCGCGGGTAGCTACAGCAGTGGGCACGCCGGTACTGGAGGGCCTATCAAAAGCATCAATCTCTCTAGCAGCAGTATTAAAACTCGCACCACGACGAGTATTCTCAGCGGAATCGTCGCGGGTACCCACAGTAGCGGGCACTCCTGTACTGGGGGGTCTATCAAAAGCATCGTCCTCACTAACACCAGTATTGGATCTCGCTGCAGTAGTGGAATTTCCAGCGGAATCGGCGAGGGTGGTTACAGCAGCGGGCGAAAAGGACGCAATACTGAAATTCAGTGTGCCGTCTTGTGGGCGATGAGCGGGAAAAATTTCACGAGCGGCCGTAGCGCTCCCTCTATCTGCAGCATGAAAACTCGAACCAGCACTGTCATTTCCAGGATCTCTGTTTGTAGCTCTTAATAGAGCAGCGCGGGAAGCAGGCTCAACAACGAAATCCAGTGTGCCATCGTGTGGCCACGGTACAGAAAAAAATTCAGGAATGGCAACATCACTCGTGGTCATCCTACGAGAGCGAGCAGAGTCGGACAACAGCGGAATGCGAGGCGGAAAAACAGTCTCAAATACTCTCTCGTCTGGCCCAGAAGCAGGTAGATCCGGCGGCGAAGAGCGCAACTGGGATGCCTGCAGATCGCTGCGTCCAGGTTTGTCCGACGTGGTCCGGCCCGGAGAAGACGCGGCTTGCTCCAATGGGCTGGCTGGGTCCGCGCTCGGCGGAGCGGAGTCTTCCAGTTGTCTTGGACAGCAGAGGGGACGAGTGGAGAGACAACTCTGCAAGACCCAAGGCCTGGCTGGTGGGGCGTGTCACGCGCTCTTGGTAGCGGGAGCGTCCAGTTGTCTTGGACGGCAGAGTCCGTCTGGCGCAGGATGCTCGGGCCTCGTCAGGGGGCTCCAGTCGAAGCTCTTTCTCCTCATGGTCTGTTGTACAAGGTGCTCGATCCACGTCGTTCTCATGGGGCTCCTGCCTAGACTCGTGCTCCATTCGTTGGTCTGATGTACAAGGCGACTCGATCCACATCGACGGGCCTTGGGCGGTGGGGCACTGAGGGGCCCTGGGCCTCAGTGGCTCGGCCACCGTGAGGGGAAGCAGACCCTTCCACCTCTTGAGTCCTTCGTGCAGTGGCCGGAACGAACTTACTCTACAACAATAGGAACGCAAACAAAACAAAACAGTGACAAACAACTCAAACCGACAAAAAAAGCGGAAAGTCCTAAGCCGAAGACGCCACGTGTTAAGATCAAGGGTTGCGGGACACTTTGTATCCGTGGACAGGTCTGTCTTTTAGGTCGGTAATCGTTGGTACTCACGTGTGTTGTTTGCTTAGATATAGAAGAAGAGTAGTTGTATTCCTTTCGTGCATGCGGAGACTGAGACCAAGCTCGTGCGCTTCTGAAAAACCAATGGTTTTCCATCTAAGATACGCCTTCCAAGTACTACAAATACGTTCCCAGTCCAGTGACTGAACCCAGGTAATTACCGGGCTTTCAACCTCATACAAAACAGCACAATAACACAGACCAACAAGTGGAGCACGAGTTTAGGCAGGATCCCCATGAGAACGACGTGGATCGAGCGCCTTGTACAACAGACCATGAGGAGAAAGAGATTCGACCGGAGCCCCCTGACGGGGCCCGAGCAGCCTGCGCCAGACGGACTCTGCCGTCCAAGACAACTGCAAGCCCCAGACGCAGGTAGATCCGGCGGCGAAGAGCGCAACTGTGATGCCTGCAGATCGTTGCGTCCAGGTTTGTCCGACGTGGTCCGGCCGGGAGCAGACGCAGCTGGCTCCACGGGCTGGCTGGGTACGAGCTCAGCGGAGCGGAGTCTTCCAGGTGTCTTGGACAGCAGAGGGCACGAGTGGGGAGACAATGCTGCAAGACCCAAGGCCTGGCTGATGACGCACGTCACGCGCTCTTGGTAGAGAGAGTACTTGAGACTGTTTTTCCGCCTCGCACTCCACTGTTGTCCGACTCTGCTCGCTCTCGTAAGGTGACCATGAGTGATGCTGCCATTCCTGAATTTGTTTCTGTACCGCGGGCACACGATGGCACACTGGGTTTCGTTGTTGAGCCTGCTTCCCGCGCTGCTCTATTAAAAGCTCCAAACAGAGATCCTGGAAACTACAGTGCTGGTTCGAGTTTTCATGCTGCTGATAGAGGGAGCGCTACGGCCGCTCGTGATATTTTCCCCTCTCCTCGCCCATCAGACGGCATACTGGATTTCAGTATTGCGTCCTTTTCGCCCGCTGCTGTAACCACCCTCGCCGATTCCGCTGGAAATTCCACTACTGTTGAGTTTTAATACTGGTGTTAGAGGGGACGATGCTTTGGATAAGCCCCGCAGTACCGCAGTTTCCGCTGCCGAAGCTACCCGTGACGATTCTTCTGCAAGTTCTCGTCCTGATGGGAGATTCAATACTGGCGTTAGTGAGGACGATGCTTTTGATAGGCCCCCCCAGTACAGGAGTGCCCGCTTCTGTGGCTATCCGCGACGATTCTGCTGAGAATGTTCGTCCTGATGCGAGTTTTAATACTGCTGCTAGAGAGGTTGATGCTTTTGATATGACCTCCAGTACCGGCGTGCCCACTGCTGTAACTTCCCGCGGCGATCTGGTCGAGCATTCTCGTTCCGATGCGAGTTCTTATAATGCTGCTAGATCGGACGATGCTTTTGATAGGGCCTCCAGTATCGGGGACGCACCAACACCAACTACACTTGCTGTTAGTACACATATAAACCGCGACAGCCGCCACCCTGTCACGACTCCATTTAGAGTCGAAGCTCGCTCCCCAAGTGCTCGTAGTGCCGGGCGAATGCCCCGCCAGGCCTTGGTCACAGCTATACAAGTTGCTGAAGCACAAGCCGCGGCTCCTGCCGCCGCTGTTTCTACGCTCCACGACCCTGAGAACCGCCGTTTCCCGTCCCCCCCTGCCTCGGTGTCCCCCCCTGCCCTCGTGTCGCCCTTTGCCCCGGTGTTTTCCGCCCGTCCCCGCCTCAGCATGTCACGGACGACAAAAGCACGAGGGGAGTCACCGAGCCCAGCTAGGTCTTCCAGCGGCCTGAGGACTTACGGCTCCTCTCCCTCGTCGGGAGCGAGGACACCCGAGCCCGCGGGCCCCACGACTCTAGGCGTCACCGTGAACGTCGAGCCCCCTGACTCAGAGGACGAGCGGCCGGCTACCGCGAAGTACGCAGGACCAGCGCCCGAGGACCCGGACAGTGCCCAGCCCCCCCACCCCCCCCCAACTACCTGGAGCGTGGGCTTCCTATCACCGCAGGAGCAGGTGGTTGTGATCCAGCGTTGGGCTACCCAGTCATGCCTTGACACGGGGACAACAGCCGAACACCCCGCGCCCGGCCAAGCCAACACTGCCGCGGCCGGGCGGACTCCTGGTGCCGCAGGCAACCACCCCGACGTCCTCGCGGCCGAGCAGGCTTTACCGCCGAGGCCCTTGTGGCTGCTTCGGCGACAACGGCTAGTCGTCGGGTTCAGACGCGCGTGTCGGCCGAGCTCGCGACTGCAGCTGCCGCCCGTGCCTCCACGGCTGCCGCCGCGGTCACCATGGCTGCCACCACGGTCTCCGAGAACGCCGCACGCTCCACCTCTTGCGCGCGAGACCCCATATCTCGAGCCAGTGAAGCGCTGCGGGATGCCCGGTTGGCCGCTTCCTTCAAGCACGGTCGGGCCGCCGAGACGCGGGCTCCAGCGGAGAGCCTTCCACTCGCCACCTCCACAACGAAGGCCGCTCCAGCTCCCGGCCTTGGCCCCACGGACCCGTGTCCCCCCGCTACGATCGCGATCGACGCCCGGACCAAGCGTACCGAGGATTGGGAGTTTTTGCAGGGGAATGTCGCCTGCATGGCGGCCAAGCCAAACCCGTGCTTCCCCCCCGAGGAGGCGGCCCTGGTGGTCTCTGCCGCTCGCCGCCTCCGACCCGAGATGCCGGCCGAAGGCCTCTCTGTCCACGACGCTTGGCTCGAGATGTCGGACGATTCCAGGGCGGCTCAACAGTGCTGGGCCTACACAATGGCTCTGGTGGTCAGCCTCCGGAAGGCCCACGACGCTTCTCCCACCACCGTCTCATGGCCGAGACTTGCCGCGTACCTTCTTCACTGCAAACAGCGGTCACGCGCCGCCCTCCAAGAACACCCCTCCCTTACCCCACCTCCTCCAGCGGACACCTGGGAGCTGACGACCACCCCACGTCCTCCAGCCGACACCGGGGAGTTGGCGACAGCTCTGTGGCCGGAGATCGCTCTCGCAACCGCGCTGGCGACCAGGCCCACCAGCGCCCGAGGGTTGGAGGGGATTCGGACGGTCCGGACGGCAGGTTCCGCCGGGGCTCGGGCGGAGAAACTGGTGGCAGTTCGTCCCGGCACAACGGGGCTGAACGGCGGAGAAACCGGGGGAAGGGAAACGAGCGATCGGGTGACGGCCGGTACGGCCCACGGGGCAACTCTTGTTGCGCTAGTTCCCCCAGTTCTTCCTCGGACGGCAACACAAGAGCCCCCGTCTCACAGAAACACGCAACCAGCAAGCGGCAAGTGATCCCCTCGCTGACTGAGGTTGGTGCTTCCGCCGCGCGTCTTGGCCGTTTGACCATACCCGATGACCGCGCCAGGCCTGTGTCTTCTAACCTTGCTCACGACCGAACTTCGGCGATCGACTCCGCCTCCGCTACCGCCGCGAAACAGCACACCGACGACGTTCAACAGGCGTACAAACGCCTGGGACAGAAGGATATTTCGCACATTTCTGCCATACCTTTCCCTCCTCGATCGACCGCGCAGCAACTCACTCGTTCAGCCATGGCCTCCGCCTCTGATATTCTCATGATGTGCGACGATGGCAGCAATGAAGGCTTTAGTTCTACTACTTGGATCCCCGGGTGGGAGTACCCTCTTAAGAAATCCTTCGCGCGCGCCATCACGCCTGACAAGCCTACGACCGCCCCTCTCACTACCTTGATGGATGAATGTTTGGAAAGGTGTCGCGCGCCCTCGCAGAAGGGTCGACGGGACCGGAGGCGTTCACGCTCCTCCTGAGGTTGCTGTGCAACCACTTCGACCGCACTAACACGGGGGCCAGCTACACCAAGTTGTATAATTTTGGCGTGGCTAACGGGACGCCTTATTGCAATTTTAGTCGTGCATTGCGAGGGGTGGTAACCGCAGCAACGGGGACTGAGCGTGTTCAGCACCGGGGGTGGACATTGTTTTGGAGGTAGTTCGGATGGCAGTGAACAAGCAGTACCCTAGCTTGATGCCCACGCTGTACCCGGGAGGTTTGGCTACGGTATCGAGGCCGTTCGGCACCTTGGACGCCATGTGGTTGGCTTTCGACACTCTTGCGAATAATAAGACACCTGTCGTCAACGGCGAAAACTATTTTTCTTTTCAGCGAGGGTGTCCCCCTCTTACACCTCCCGGCGATGCGGTGGCGGTCAGTTTGTGGTGCGGCAAGGTAAACACCGAAACCCTAAGATCTCGGTTGAAGCTCGACTCGGCGTTTCCTCGCAATACGGGTGGCACTTCACCCTTTTTCCAATCAAAGAGGAGTCGACGGGATTAGCTACCTCGTCCCCCTTCCCCACCAGGTCTACAGGACGGAAGCCCTCACCGGTGGACCCTCTGTTACGCCCTACCCGAGCACCGTTCTTGAAGACGTCTACATGGTCTGCAGGTCCTCGTTCGTCTTCGCGCACGCCACTCCACGTGCGCAGCGCTCCTTCGGCTCCAGTGGAACAGGAAAAACCTGGCACTGTCCGTCGAGCCAGTGGTGACTCCACGGCCTCCGGTCAGATCAACCGGACAGCAATTCGGAGGAATCGCAGCTCTCGTCAAGCAGAATGGGCTCAGAGCCCCCTGCCCTCTTTGGTCCAGGACAGAGATCATCGGGCGCAGCAAGAGATCCTTTCGGCGATGTTTTTCCTACGGGCAATGGTGACACAGAGCCAGTATACGTGGAACCGGACTCGTCTCGTGCACCAGGGGCTCAGTGTTGTCAGAGAAGGACACTCACCCCCCCACCCGCCGCAACTGCGGCCACCGACGACTCGGCACCATCGGTCTTTGACCCTACTCTCGAGTATACAACGGAGCGGGTGGTACTGCTCTGGCAGCCCCCCTCCTATTTTTCGCAGTGGTCCCCCTCGTCTTTTGTCATCGACGATGTGTCATATTCCTGCGCGGAGCAGTATATGATGACTGAAACGGCTAGCCTTTTCCAAGACCACGGCACAGCGGAGCGGATTGTGGACTCGCCAGACCTACGTTAGCACAAACGCCTCGGTCGAGGCGTGCATAACTTCGCCTGCACTATCTAGGACCGTATTCGGGAAGACGCCGTCCTTGCTGGTAATTTTGCCAAATTCTCGCAGAACCCGGTCATGAAGCAGCACCTATTGAGCTCTGGCACCAAACGTTTGGCTGAAGCCAGCTCTTTTGATGCCGTGTGGGGCATCGGTCTGCGGGCAGACGGCCCCGAAGCTCACGACTCCTCTCGGTGACATGTAAACAATTTTGCTCGGCAAAGCTCTTTCCGCCGTTCGCGACACCCTCAGCTCACGTGAGGCCGGGTTGGCACACCCCGCCTTCTCTCATCAATTCTTCACCCCAGGCAGAAATGACAGAACTCATGAGATTGCACGAGCGCCGCGCCGCGTTTTGGCCGTGGCCCGCGCTTGCCCAGGTCCTCCTTTGGAGTTTTCGACCTATTTTCCGGACGCGCCGGCAGATCACAGACGCGAGAGTTTGGCTGTCGCATCTAGTGTCGACCCCTCCCTCGCGCTGCCAGAACACGGCCCCTGCCTCGTCGGGGGCACCATTACCCTCGATGACGCTCCTTTTACAACCAAAATCACGTTTCACAGTGGAGCTGGCGTTCTTGCACCTTCGGATTGCGTGGCGCTTCTTAACACTGGCTCCCCGCAGACTTTCATCCGACGAGTTGTTTTGGATCGCATGCACTCGGTTGGTGCGGCATCCCTCGCGTGCGAGCAGGAAGGCGCCCCTCGTTCTTGGGGGGGTTTGGCGAATCGACCCCTGTGAAGACTTCGACGAGTGTGCGCCTGAGCGTCCAAAAGGTTCGAGAAAATGAGCCTGCTGGCTCCCTCGCAGTTTGGGCCCGCGTGGTCCCCCCCCCTCAGTGATGCAGCATGCTGTACTGTTGGGACGTGACAGCTTGATGCGTTTTAATAGCCGCTCCTACCGCTCTCTGTCACCTCGGCTGTCTGATCAACTCGTTTTCGGCAAGCTGGAGTTAGTTCACCGCGCCCCGACTGGCATGTCCGTGTACGCCATTTACTCCGCCTCTTCGGGTGGAGGCTTCCATCTACGCTACGAGGGCGCAGCAGGCGTCACCCTGTCCGACGATCCTCAACTGCTTGCGGTTAACTTGGTTCGAAGCGATGGCTCCCCGCCCCACACTAGACACTACTTGGTCGACATGATGCCCCAGCCCGACCTACCCTCGGTCGAGGAGCACTTCGTTCCTCCGGACGACAGGTTCTTCCCCTTGTTGGAGTGGCGGCTCCCGAACCGGGGGATGTCCTCGGCGTCGCCCACGCCCCACAACTGAGCGTCATGCTGGACGTTTAGCAGCAAGACAACCGAGCCCCCAGCCCTCCCTCCGGACTAGGTGAGGTGTGTCCGGTCTCAGCAGTTACTGCCCTCCCCCTCGCAGCTCCAGCCTCGCCCTCACCTGAACTGCTTGAGCGTTTGACCTCAGAACAGCGTGCTTCGTTCCTGAGCGTCTGGGCACGCTTGCCGTCACATCTGCGGGAGGTGGCTTTTGATCTCCACGGCACAGGATGGACCCCTGCGGTCATCGAACAGCTGGGGGACGTTCGGTGCGATTTTCCTGACGTTTTTCTCGACGTCCAAGTCGGATTTTGGTTCCTGCTCGTTGATGCCTTTCGTGGTCTAGGTCCCGGAAGGAAGCGCTCCTGTCACGTCCAGGTTGCACCGCATCAACCCCATCCTGGCCAAGGAAATGGAGGCCACCTTGGATCAGTACCTAGCGGTAGGTCTGATCAAGCACTCGACTTCCCCGTACTCGAGCCCGCTGGTGGTCCTCCCGAAGCGGTCTGGAGGCGTTCGGATCACTGTGAACTACAAAATACTCAGCCAGATCGGCAACCTCAGCCAGCTGCTTATTCCTCGCGTGGACCCAGTCCTCGCATCCCTGGGGAAGGTACGGGTGTTTTCTCTCATCGATTTGGTCTCCTCGTTCCAGCAGATTACCGCGCACAAGGACACCGTTCTTCTCGCGGCGTTCTGCACTCGCACGGGCCCTTACGAGCGGCTCGGCATGCCCCAAGGCAGCAGTGCTTCGCCCGGTTGGTTCGTCAAAGTGATTAACGAAGTCATTGAAGGCCTGGCACAAGTGGCGGCCTACAATGATGATGTGATCGTTTTGGACTCGGACCCGATGGCCCACGTCAAGACGATATGAGCCCTCTTCGAACGCCTGCGCAAACACAACCTCAAGCTCCTTCCCTCGAAGGCTCGCCTCGGCGCCACGGACACCAATTTTCTGGGCCACTCCATTTCGCCCGCGGGTGTAAGCCCTAATGCGGAAAACGTTTCGGCCTTGATGAAAATGCCCATGCCAAAGAACCTCAAGCAGGTCCGGGCCCTGATGGGAGGCGTAAGATATTATCGCAAATTCCTGCCCGACCTTTCTGAACGGATACGTCCTCTCACCGCCCTTTTCGGGAAGGGAGTCAAGTATGTCTTCACGCCGGCTATGGAAGTTATCGTCCGCCACATCCTCGTCGAGCTCGCGGCCCCACCGATTTTGGTCTTCCCTGACTGTGATGCCTGTAGCCGACGGATTCCGCCCCTTCCACGTGTACTGCGACGCCTGCATCGACGGTTTCGGTGCCGTGCTCGACCAAGAACAACCAGACGGCTCGGTAAGGCCCATTGCTTGTATCAGCCGCGCTCCCCTCGATTCCGCAAGGTACTGGACACCATTGTTCCTCATCGCGTTCGACTACACCATCGAGTACCGCAAGGGCAGCGCCAACGGAAATGCTGACTTTCTCTCCCGCTTGCCAGAGCCCGCCACAGAACACGACCGCAGTGGGTCTAGCCGCCTCAACCCCGTCGACGACGGTGGTATCTTCCTCATCCAAGCCTGCGCGCTTCGCACTCGCTCTTCGCCGACCCCTGGCGTCGGTTTGGGTAGGCTGGTGTGCCGCAGTGAAAGTTCCGTCTTGGGTGGGCTACCTCTCGCCTCTTCGGATTTTCGTGATTTTCGCACACACGGGCCACGTATGACAATTGACGAGCTCTCTGCTCCTTCGGGGAGATTCGTCACTCGTGTATCTGCTTCCGTCACCACCGTCGACCGCCGTCCTCGTTTGGGGGCTTTTTCACACCCCGCCAACGCCGCTTTCGCTTCAGATTTTGTCGTACCCTCCGGGGGCAACCAGGGCTCTGCAGAAGCCCCCGCTGCAGCGATGATTGTCGCCCAGCGTGCTCCTCTCCCGACGAGCACTTTACAGGTCGAAGGTTCCATCGTGAGCACTGCTCCGGCCGCGTCTTCCTTTTCTTCTCATGCCAGGGCTCTGCAAACGCCCCCGCTGCTGCGATGATTGTCTCCCAGCGCACTCCTCCCCCGACGAGCACTTAACAGGGAAAAGATTCCGCTGTGTTCACTGATCCGGCCGCGTCTACCCCACTACCCCATCGCCACCTGGCAACCCGGCGCCTCCGAACGTTTTGCCGTCTTCAGGCCGCATCTCATCTCGGACGCGCCGACGAACAGCCGCCGCCGCTGTCAAAGTGCCGCCTGCTGTTGATTATGGCTTCGGGCCCGGCGGGGCCCCTAGACCATCAGCCCGGCGTGCTATCGTCCCGCTGCGAGCCCCACGGCCGCGACCACCCGCACCCGTCGTTTTGGTCCCGACTCCTGCCACCTAGGAACCACGGGCACCCTACGTATGCTAGAACGTTTCTACTGGTGGAACGGCATGAGCATCTGTACCGGGTGGTGGCTACGCAACTGCTTAAAGTGCCAAGAATGGAAAACGTCGCGGCAGACGGTCCGGTGGCCCTCCATCACGTTGCCCTTGCGAGAAGGGCCCGGCATCGCCGTCAGTATCGACTATTTCGGCCCCCCCCCGGTGACGCCTCGAGGTAATACCCACATCTTGCTTTTCACTGATCGTTTCAGCCACCGAGCTGACATGTACGCCGTCACAGCGGCAGAGTTCACCGCTGAAAGCACGGCTAACAATCTCATCAACCAGTATGTCCCTCTTTGGGGGTGTCCGCGCAGCCTCTTCTAGGACAATGGCCTCCTGTTTTGCTCCAAGCTTTCGCACGCCGTATATCAGCTTCTCGGGGTTCGAAAAATTGCCACCGGCTCCTACTACCCAAACGGCAACGGTGGGGTGGAACGTGTAAACCACACAATGGCCGAGATGTTGGCAATGGTCGTCAACGAGCTCCAAAACAACGGGGATGAACAGCTCCCCCACGTCGAATTTGCGTACAACAATTCCGTCAGTACCGCCACGGGTCTGGCTCCCAACGAGGTACATATGGGTCGGCTCCCACGCCTCCCTCTCACGATTTTTGAGCGTGCTGGAATCGCCGACCACCAGAGCTTGGGCCGCGACCACCTCGCCTACTGCGACTTGGCGACGGACCGCCAGCAGCGCGCGTACGATATCGTTCGAGAATACCACGCCCTCACTGTCGCTCGCGTGAACCGCCGCAAGTCCGCCCTCTCCGACGCTCTGCGGCTTGTCCCCAAATTTGACGTTGGTGGTTGGGTGTGGGTGTACAATACGGCGGCCACCGTCCGCCAGGGCGCGAAACCAGACACGGACGCCAAGGTCCTCAAGGCCAAACTCTCACTCAACTGGACGGGCCCCTACAATTTCTCGCAGTTGGCCCCTGCTCATCAGCGGACACCCCGGATGGATCTCCTCTCGGAGCCAAGCTCCTGTATTTGGATCTTCCTTCCGAATTGCCCGGCACTGAGGCTCGCCGGCGCGTATCTGTTCAACGCTGCAAGCCCTGTGCCAACCCCCACTGCCGTGGCGACATGCCGAAGTATTGACCGGCGTGGTTGACGCAATACGTGCTCAACAATTTCTCCAAGAAATCCCCTCCGTACCACGTCATGGAGGACGACGTTTCGACCCCTCTTGAACGACTCGAAGTGGAAACGATTACTGGACATCAATCGGTTAGAGGTCGAGGTGGCGTCATCGCGGTGATGTGCGAGACGCACTGGAAAGGTTATTCCCGGCCATCCTGGGAACGGGAAATGGACATCCAGCTTTCTCGCCACGCAATTTTGGGCTACTGGGCCGGCACCCCGAACCAACACCGCCAAACCAACCGCCTGTACCGCCGAATGAGAATTGGCGCGGCACAACGGGAGCTTTCTCGGAGTAACGGCGAGCGGTTTCTGGCACCCGGCTATGGTTGCGTATCGCACGTCGATTGACTCCGCCGATACAGCACCTTCTCAACGGGGCCCACCTTTGGTACAAGGGCGACGACGGTCTGTGGTGGCTCGGGAAAATCAGCGCAACTAAACCGACGGATGGAGTAAATTTGATTCGAGTTTTGGACGACCCGGGACCAATCAAACTTCCTCCTTCTCCAGCGCGCTACACGACTTCGACGAGAGCTGTACAAGGTTCTTGGTGTCTGCAAATTCACTTGGCTAGCGCGTCTACACGGGGGGTCAAGCGTAACGTGGATGAATCTCGAGGTGCCGCCGTGGATAGCTGATTTTCGCTTCTTGACTTCACTCGATATACATATATTTTTTGTCGTCTTCCTGGACTTTGGGGGATGAATTTTTGTCTGCCTGATATGTTTCTGGTGTGTTTTCCGTTGATTTTGGGCTGGGTTGGGCATGTGCTTTAGCGGATTATGTCCTGCCTACCCCCCCTGCCCAGTGTCGGGACTGGTCCGGGCACTCCCGCTCAATTGCGGCCCAGGACGCTCTTTCAGAGTTGTGGACTGGGTATAGGTGGTTCTTGCCGTCTCCCGTGTTATTTATTTTTTCGTTCCCGTACTCACTTTTCGTTTTTCCGTTCATCTTCCTCGCCTCCCCCCCTGTGCGGGCGGCATGGCGATGGCTTTCATTGACGATTTTTTTTCATGCCTCTTAGGGCCAGGTCTTCCCTTTTTGTTTTTTAACGTACTTTGCCGGCTTCGTTGCCTCGCCGTTCAGAGTTGTGGGAGTGGGTTTTGAGGAGCCGCATCTTCGATTCGTGTTCTAGTTCGTGGAATCGGGGTTTCCACGAATTTCCCATAATTCTGCATATACGGCTTATCAGAGTGGGCTAGTGTTATGATACTGCTTTGTATGAGGTTAAAACCCCGGTAATTACCTGGGTTCAGTCACTGGGAACGTATTTGTTGTAATTGGAAGGCGTATCTTAGATGGAAAACCAGGTTTTCCAGAGGCGCACGAGCTTGGTCTCAGTCTCCGCGTGCACGAAAGGAATAAAGCTGCTCAACTTCTATAGCTAAGCAAGCAACACACGTGAGTACCAACGATTACCGACTTAAAAGGCAGACCTGTCCAGGGGTTTAAAGTGTCCCGCAACCGTTGATCTTAACACTCGGGTAAGGGCGCGTCTGCGTGCTGAATGAAGTCAATGTACGGACCATAATCTGCTGTTTGAGCTGAGCGTAGGTTTTTCTATTTCGACGTCCGGAGCGTGGCATAGTACAAAATCACGGTGGTCATCAATGTAGATCCTGCTTTCGTCGTTCGTACTGATGCAGTCGCGGAGACGTCGCCGTGGTGAGGTCGCGAGGCGAGGGTCCCATGAAGCGGTCGTTACGACCGACGTAAGCCGAACAGAGTTTTTCGTTGATATTTAGCAACGAGATGCTAGACCTAGCCTGACTCGGTGGGGAGGCCTTTTTGACCCCCAGAGTCTTGCGGTTGAATAATCTCCCGATAGCTATCTCCCGGGGACGGGTCATCACCGTCCATGACGTGAGACCGCTAGTGCCCCGACATTCGATATTGCTTGCCCGGTGACGTGACCTTCGCGCGCGCGTGTTGAGAGATCTCCGATAGGTATCTCCGACCCTGGCTTCCACAGTTGAACCTTTTTATCCAGCTGGTATCACTCACAAAGGAATACGGGGAAGGGAGGCACGCAACAGGAGGAGTAAAAGGGAAACCGTGGTGGACGCAAGTAGGAAGGAGATGGCAGACAGGGTAGCAAGGTGCGTTACCAGGCCGACTAGTTAGTAGAACATGTCTATGCTACTCGTGCCGCCAACTGCTGCAGCTGGTTCGATCGTGGTCTTCTTTCGTCTTGTTTTTCTTTTTGCGCTTGATCTTCTGGTTGATATTATGATGCTGTAGTTTTGTTAAAGAGGACTGGATTTTTAGTTTACGTTCCCTAAATACCTGGCCATTTACTGCTGTGCCACTGTGTCCGTTAAAGTAAGGATCGCTGTGCAATTCATGCTAAACAACTCACGTCCCTCTAATACCTGACCATTCATTGCTGTACGACTACCAGGTATATCAGTAAAAGTATGGACGGGACGATGAATACCTGACAATTTATTGTTGTGGGGCTATGACCAACTCCAACTGCGACTTCCCAAAGAAAAAAACACAGATAAACTGAGAACAGCGCTCGAATGCATTTCATTGAAGGCAATAACAATATATTATACCAGATATCTATCGAGACTGCTAAGAAGCGAGCAGTACACTACTCGAATTATACGTCTACGAGAGGCGGTAGTTGTTCTTTCTACAGCAGTACAAGGTAGATCTTTACTCGTATATACCTCATCTAGACTAACGAAACGGGTGCAATGATCCGTGAGCGTACTTTGTGCGGTGATCTGTCGGTACTACTATATAAGGGGCAAGAAACGGCGCACTATCGTAGTCGTGGCAGAACGTGTAAACAACAGCAGTACCGCACAGCAAAAAGGTAAGGACACCCGTAAAACAAACACGGTCACCCCCAGACTTCAGCAAACAAGGGACAACAACGACGCACTCTCGTAGTCGTGGTAGGACGGGTAAAAAACAGCAGTACCGCATAGCAAATAAGAAGGGACAAACGAAAAACGAACACGGTCACCCCCAGACTTGAGCTCGCCAGTAAAGTAGGCTTGAGCTCGCCAGATAAAAGTAAATGTCGACCATGTAATCGTAGTATTGAGAATCTATTAAGGACAGCTAATACCGGAATTTTTCGATTGTTTACTGTTGTACTTAGGTCCACCTTACTATACATGCCCCCCCGTATTATATGAGTAGTCCAATAATTATTGCCCATGTACGAGCTGTAGTATAACATAACAGATCGTCGATTATTACTTCACGATCGAGATATAGCACGGTATGAGGACATATAAATTCCTGACCTTGTATAATATGTTTCTGACGTTCGAGGTGGCTCGTGATTCCGGAGACACGAGCCGCACAATTTGCATGATTTACTAAAAATCTGGTAGAAGTTTGACCTGCGCTAACTACACAAAAATGTACATGGTGTTCACAGCTCTCGCCCAGCATCTCACAACGGCAGGTTATCATTTATCAACAACAGTTGAATATAAACCGCAGCTCATGATCTGTCGCACACAGCAGTTCAATACAGGAGTGCATACCGCTCTGGACGATAATATTTTGACGTGTTCGTGTATATGTTATTATCAATACGGTTGTTGTGTTTTAGACCGAAGTAGTGGTACGTAAGTACTCGTACTCTATCTAGACGTGTTCTCGGTTTCTGGTATAATTGTAACCAACAGCACACAAACACGCAAATAGCCAAGTACCAGTTGTTTATCATTCAATCGTCGCATTACACGGCGGCAGCTTCGTACGACGAGGCCAAGACCACACACATGAATGCCTACTTCGGACACGATCTCGGGCAGCAGACAGTCGACAACGCCACACACCCCGCCCGTGGCGTCCTCTGCGCTGGTGAAGCCCTCTGCCCCCTTGACGTCTTCTGCTTCCGTTGAAGAAGAGTCTGCGAAAAAATTTGTCCCAAAGGTGCCTTTCGCAGCCTTCGTTTTGGGAACAGACCGTTCGGAAAGTCTTGATATTAGTCTTTCTTCTGAAGGGACAGCAGCAGGACCCAGTTCACCCCCAGAATCCTCCATGAGAGGCGCGGGTGCTCGCCGGTGCTACGACCGCCAGGAATCTCGTCTACCGGAAGGCCACTCCACATTATGTCTAGGATGCTCGTGTATCGATATTTATGCTTGCTCTTGGCATTTGGGCTTCGGGAGCAGACCCGCAACACTCGCATCTGAAGCTACAGGCAAAGGAGAGGCAAGTTGCCCAAAGAATAGCCAGGAGACCATCCTCGACCATAGTGCGCTTCAACGTTCGCGGCTGCCCATCTGGAAAGTGGGTCAGAGGGTGGCTATGGTTTGGTGGAATCCAAATGCCATGTTTCCCTTCTTGGTGTTTTTTTTTTGCTCGTACCTGGTGCACCGTACCCGTACTGCTGTATGCGTGCATAGTCGCTTCGCTCTATTTCCTAGTCGGTATTATTTTTTGAGGTTATTTCTAGCTTGAGCAGGTTTTTGCGATACCTATAACTTCGTTTTGGCGAATAGACCGGTCGGAATAATCACACCGTTCCTTTCAAGTCGCCGGGTCGTCTTATTTAGGGTTGGTGATCAACTAAAATACGGCCTACATTTGAATATTGATTATTAAGTGTGGTTTTGGCTTCATTAATCGTGAATATTTCATCATAATCATCTGGTCGTGATTAAATCAGAAACATAAAGGATGATCGGACGGGTGGGTGGGAATTCAAACTTTTTTATATACTGTATCACACCTCTACTAACTCTGACTCTGCTTGGCAACGTGCTTAGCTCGCTAGTCAGCAACTACGAACTAGTCAAGGCATGCAGCTCAAGGCTATCCAATTGTTACGTACAATTAACCCGCGTTGACCTGATTGGTTGCCCAAACTTCTTCCGTACATGTAAAACTCGCTTTTTCTCGTGCCTCGATAATACCATGCTTTGCACTTTGCTTTCAAAGTTGTATCATAGTATTGCGCACGCCCCCACTCGGAGCCAAGGGGGGCGGAGAAAAGGGCAAGCCCTTCTGGCTGCTCCAACAGCAACCCAACGCTAGCATCTGTAAACTCGAGTCAACCTCCATCCCAACTGGCAATGTCGAACGCTCGACGCCAGCCTCCAACAAATGGGATTGACCCGATTTACGAACCCACGCTATCGCCCCCCCCCCCCCCCCCCCTTGTTGCTAAACCATGAGGAACGCGTATGATAACCCAACCCCTCCATATTATTTTCTCTTGGCACACACGGACGCGCTGCATGACCGAAATATACATTTGGCTACGCCTGCCTGTCCAAATCCTTACGTGGATCAACCCGCTCCCACCCAGGTTCGGCGGTATCCCGTTACCACGACCCTCCCGAGCCATTCCGTTTGCTACCCAGCCGGCGTCCTGCCCGGTGACGGAACACGTCGATCGACCCCCGGGCCGCAACCCCTCTGGTACAGCTCCCAATTTTGACGAGTTATTTGCGCCTCCAATCCTCAGGGGCCGCCAAGCGTACTTATCCGCGCGCATACTCCCGCCAACGCAACCATTCGTCGCTGAGTTGTCAGCGGTTGAAACGAAGTCCACATAGAGCATCTGCCGCTGCCCACGCAGCACGTAACGAAGGGTCCGGCGAGGAAAACAAAGATAGAAACAAGACGAACATGCGAAGGTGGCATCGCCACCGACGCAACGAACCCGTATCCGAACACATGTAGAAACTGCCCCTTTTCCAAGCAGGTCACCCTTCCACTCACAAAATCGCACCTCAACGCGGGTTGCACTACGCTGCAAGTTGAACGGTTCCACGATTGACGTCAACATCAGCCCGTCGCACACCGACGAGATAGACAGCCCAACTCGCAACATCCACGGGGAAAAGTAACGAGGTGGACGATATACGAAACACTACCTGGGAAAAAATAATTGCCCCAGAATACTCGAGAATCAGTGCAGAAAATCACTGACTGACTGAAAACACACACCGTCCCCGCCTGTGGACGAGTGTTGCGCACGCCCACTGCAATAGCACACAATCCAGCGTGTGGCTCATGCTTCCCCAGATGAACAGCACCCGAAACAAGGACGACGAAGTTAACACGATGCGAGACCTGCTTCGCTGAAGCATCCGCACACACTGCAACGGCACACTCTCCCCTGTAGACGGCTACTTCTTCAAAAGGAGAAACAAGAACCTCACCTCCGTCTGAATCAATCAGAGAGGACTTGGTGCCGAAACACGGCGCAGAAATATGATGCGATACACGGGATGCCGGAAACATCAATCGAACAGAATCCCGTCGGACGCGTGTGAGATGTGCGTGAGACTACTACACTCGTGGGTACCGAAGCTCGGCAGAGGACGGACTCTGCTGAACGATTCCTACCACGCGGCCCTATCTCGAGGGATGTAGACTCATCCCTCGTTCACTCGTGCTACACCACTCACAGCACAGCGTACGGATTCGGGGCTAGTCATCGCCTCTGCGGTGGCCACCCTCCGTGGATACTGTGCTATCATATCTTCTGTGCAAACTCGGGAGCCACGGCACCGAGTGACACGCGGACGGGGAGCAAACCCACCGCATGCCGGAGGCCGCCGTGGCCAAATGCCCGCTCTACCATGTCCCGTTCGTGAGTGTAATGTTTCTCTAGTGGAGTCGCTACTTATCGGCTGTAGTCTACTGAGAGATTCCCGGTGCGAGTCTACACAGTATGGTGATGCAGGTGAGAAGGAAAGTCCCCAAGAACCGCCTCATACTTAAGGAAAACCCCCGACCAGCAGGTGCAACATCAACCAGCAGGAGCCACATCAATCAGGAGGCGCAACATACATTAGAAAGCCTGCAAAGAGGGTTCTCCTTTAGGCGCTCACGGTCGTTTGCAGGCACAGACTATGCTACCGGATTGGCCAGCGTGTCATAGAGTCGAGCGGTGCGCGTGTCATCGGGCTGTCCGGCCGAGATAGCTTATATTCCTCGGAAAGCTGCTCAAATATACCCACCTCCAAAACATCATGTATTAATTCGTTCTCAGAACAAACCGGGCGGTTAGACCGTCCGTCACACATGCACACACTCAAGCTCTTTCAGTTCGATGCAAAGACTGCCACCAGCATTCCCGTTGTTCCACCCCGCTTGCGGAACATACGCCTGAGTCACCTAGTTGTCTCAGTCGGTACTCCTCTGGTGTAGGGGGGCACTGCCGGCAGGAGGATGAGCTATATATGAAGCTGAAGGGGTGGAAAAGGGTTTTGACCGTCTGCTCACATCCCTACAGTCTCCGGGTTTAATTGGCATTGTCCCCTTTGCCTACATGCCGTGTCCACGTCTGAAACCCCTCGGATCCTTGGAATACCACCGTAACCGTAAACGGGGTATCTGCCAAGAGTAAACTAAGACTGACTGTGTGATACATCTCGATACGCTGAAGATACTGTATTGTAGTATATGGATGAAGAGCACAAACTTTGCAGTTAGCATGAATAGGCGAGTCGCTCGTATACCGGGCCAGTTCGGCTTAGCATTCTCCAATCATATCTCTCCATTTGCTTCGCATCGCGACGCACCCAATGTGTGGAAACGAATTTTTGTTTAGCATTGACCAATCAGGATACCCAGTTTGGTTATAACATCGCGCCGCACTTGCTTGGCACCGTGCCGCAAGGCCCGCGCTCACAGCACACACCCGGCATTTCGCACGCTTGGATTCCACTCTGTACACACCCCAGGACTCTCTGAGTTGGGGTCCATGCTACGCTCACCCCCGGGCTCCTGTGAGCCAAGTGTTGTGGTGTGGAAGGCCTCGGGCTTTGACAACCATGACGCCGGAAGCACACACAGACACTGGCCTCGACCTGAACGGCCAAGTCCCTTTTCCTTACAACACACACGCGACTGCAAGGCGGCCGGCATGTTACAATAACGTGAGTTCGGCTATGAGGCTTATGTGGGTGCTTTCATTGCCTGGCGGGTTAGGTACCGCTGTCTCGTACGTTTAGTTTCACCGCGTTCTGATCAAGTCTAGGCAGTGGGAGTGTCTTGCGAGCACGCGCTTTGACGATAACATCAAGACCAACCGTAGTACAGCTATCAGTCGTGTTGCAGCCACGGCGATAGGAGCGGCTGCAACACCGCTACCATGATGAGGCAGCAGCAGCACCAGCAGCAGCAACAACAGAAAAACTGCGGATGCTGCTGAAGGTAGCAGGAGGTGTGCCGGTTGCTTTGGCGGCATAGGCTGCGGCTGTTGATGTCCTACTAGTGTAGGTTTTGTTGGCCAGCAGTACCGCTAGTGATCATGTCATCTACAGGAAAGCAGCGGAAAAAGTGACAGCAACAGCAAGGCGTACGTAGCAGCGACAGCTACCTGTGGGGTTGCTGCTGTACATTGATAATCGATTGGCTCAGTCCCCTGCTGTTGTCGCTTCTGCCGCCGCCACTGCTATCCGAGGCATATATAGGCGGTACTTATTTTTACAGCGCGGTGTTGAGTACGACGACGCTATCCCGAAGCACCAGCAATGGCTGGGGCTTTGCTGCTGAGCTGGGGTTGCTGCTGCACAGCAGTAGCCGTGTCAGGTTCGATAGCTGCTGGGGCTGCTGTCGCTGCTGTAAACGGTGTTCTACTTTTCGTATTACCGGACAACAGCCGTCATGTTGCCACGTTCAGATCCTGCCTTTTAGGCATCATCCAAGATAGCTGGTAGTACAATAGTACCTTTGCATGACGCCTTTTCTTCTCTCCGCTGGTGCGTCATGCTCCGAACAATGGCCGTTTGCCTGGGTCAGCGATGGAAGGGGTCTGCAACGCCGTAGTGCCCGCGGGGAGCTTTTCAGTTGTGAAAAACTACGGTTTCAACAATAGCGCACTCTTACGGAGAGAAACGTAGATTATCGGGAAGAATGCCACCACGTCAAGGTGAGGTTGATTGACGGTTGGGCAGATGGCGTGAACTGATGGTTCGTTGATGGCTCGTTGAATTTCGAGCGGTGTAACCCCGGAACAGATGCGATGTGTGTTAGGCTAGTAGGGTAGTTCTTGAAATTCTCTATCCCACGTCGTGTGTTCTTCGCCCTTATGGTCGCCCGTAGCTACAAGTTGGCACAATGACACCCGCACGTTCTCCACCCTGTTCGGAGTGCTCACGTACTTGGTGTATGGATTCATGTGTAACGGTATTTGGGAGTTCCACACAGGAAATATGCGTGTTTCTATCCTCCGCTTTCTCCCTTCTTCTTCTTGTAGCTGTGTTTACTTCATGTTCTCCCCCTTCTTCCTGGTCTTGTGTTTTCTAAGCGATAATATATATATATACCCTGGAGGGGCTTCTACGAACTGACTCAGGCTTGGCCTATCATATCAGTGAGTGCATCGAACACGCTAGCGTCTGTTCCAATTGGACGCACTTGCTGGTTAGGGCTACGCCGGGAGAGCAACTCCCCGTTCGAGGACGAGCGAGAGATTTTCATTTTTTCGGATGCAGAGGCCAGAGGGTCCTCAACCGAGCAGAGGCACTGGCGACAACGAGGTCGACAGAACCAGGAGAGCTACAGGAGTGGCAATAACAGCGGCAGCAGAGGCAGTCAGCAACGCCGCGGCAGAGGCCGCGGAAATGGCTAGTAGCGCAGGAGCGCGAAACCCTGTTCCGCCAGAGGGCGGAACTGCTCCGCCAGAGGGCGGAGCAGAAACGAGTAGAAGGAACGAGGCTTCGCGGGAGGACGGAGCCGCAGGCCGCGATGATGAGATCGCCCGCCTGAAACGAGAGATGGCCGAGATGTCGCTCCGGCTGGAGATCAGAGAGGAGGAACGAACGAGGATGGAGAGGCTACAGCAGGGGGCTGGAGGAGGAATGCGCCCACCGGAGCCACATGGTCAGCCAGGCACGTTTCTAGTTGGTTTTGGTAAGCCTTCACCGAAACTTGACGGTAGTAAGGAGGGAAATTATTTCAAATGGTCGAAGCAATTTCTATCATGGGCTGTTACTAACACTTGCGACGATGTTTTGAAGGAAACTAGCGACCCGATAGTCTTGCAGGGCCCAAATAGAAGGAGTCAACAAGACCTCGACTACCGTTTCGGAACGGCAAGGGTAGCCGCTGCTCGCAGGGCATACGAGGGTATCACCAACGCACTGACTAATTCGTCTCTGTTATACAAGATCTATGACATAGGCAGCCCTAGTCTTGCGATGGCCGAGGTACGTCGGCACTACGTCCCAAGCGACGACCTCGACAAGCAGGCATACCAGAGAGAATACATCAATGATCATATGAAAGAGGGGGAGGACCCCACCCTTTATTTCGAGAGGATGAGCATCATCCGAGAAAAGCTCTCCGAAGTAGGGATCCCAAAAACGGATCAGGAAGCCAACCTCCACCTACTGCAATGCCTGACGTCCGAATACGAGGTGGACAAGAAAATCCTGCAATACGCCCAGAACTTGACCCTCAACATGATCGAGGACCGGGTTCGCATAACGTACCGGGAGTTGGAAGCGAGTAAGAGGAAAATGATCGATGGCTCAGCACAGGTCTTGATAGCCACAGGCGGAGGTGGAGCAGGTGGACAGGGGAGTTTCCCCGGTCCCAGCCCTGGCCACTACACGGGCGGCAGAGGTGGCACGGCGAGTGGTGGCGCCACTGGGCACTGGGGGCAGCAACAGCAGCAACAGCAGCAGCAGCAGCAACAGCAGCAACAGCAGCAACCACACTATCAACATCAGCCACCGCGTCAACACCAACAGCAACACCAGCATGGTCAAGGCTGGGCAGGCCAGGACTGGGGAGGGGCACGCTCGGGGAACAAGAACGGGAAGCCGAAAAAAAATCGGCAGAGGCAGGATTCGCACGCCAGCGGCGGCGGCGGACATCAACCATGGCCGCCATACGCCGGCCGCGGCGGAGGTGGGAACCAGTCGTGGCCGCAGGTACGCGACGCACGTTTCATCGGGCCCGGAGGACACCCACCAGGTACCGACCGAATGTACGACGCCGTCCGGTACCCCCCCCTAACCTACATCGGCCACATGGCACCGAGCCGGGAATCCACGCCGCTGACCCCCGCCCAAGATGTTACAGGTGCGGCCAGATAGGCCATTTTGTTGCGAACTGCCGCGCTATCGTGACGTTGGTAGATGACTCGAATCCACCTCGTGAAGTTTACCAGAGCCAACTCGCGGCGAATACCGCGAATACCGCCCAGTCTACAACACCGCTCCTCCCTCCCCCCAGACCCCATTCCGCAGCAGCAGCCGCAGTACCAACAGCAGCCACAGCAACAGTCCCACCATCAATCACAGTACCAAGCACAGTATCAACAGCAGCAGCTCCAACAGCAGTCACAGTACCACGAACCTCAACAGCAGCCACATCTTCAGCAACCACCGCAGTACCAACGTGAGCAACAGCAGTACTACCAACGTGAGCAGCAGCAGTACTACCAACATTCACAGCAGCAGGCTCAACAGGCGCAGCAGGCCCAGCAGGCGCAGCAGGCACAGCAGGCGCAGCAGGCGCAGCAGGCGCAGCAGGCGCAGCAAGCACAGCAGGCGCAGCAGCCACCGCAGCACTACTTGGCTCCTGAAGAGCCATCACATCTACTCACAGCACAGTCTGCTTTGGTCGGTCAGTACGATGTTTTGGGAAGGGGGATAGAGAGTTGGATTGCGGACAACGGGGCGACAACGCACATGACCCCGAACCCGGACCACTTGTATAACAAGCGCCCCCCCCCCTCCCCTGAGAACGCCAAAATATTTATCGGTGACGGAACAGAATTAGCAGTGGAGTACGTAGGCAGCGTGGATTTAATTTTTCACAGCACGGAAGACGTACGCGTAACCTTAGAGAGTGTTTCATTTATCCCTAGCCTAAAGGTAAACTTGCTGTCGCTGCACACTGTCCAGGCCAAAGAGGCGATCACTCTAGATGCTGCTGGTGTCCACCTAATGGGTGGCCGCTTATTTTTCCCCAAAGACAGAGCCGGATCAAGGCTGAACGCCACGCGTCCCCCCCCCCCCCCCCCCCCCCCCCCCGTACAGGGTACACCAGCTTTGATGGCCTTGTTGCACCCCCCCCCCCCCCTCCCCCCCCCATGCGCCGGTGCCTGTGACGTTACAACCGGTGAGGACGCCGGGAGTATCTGCTATGCCGCTGTCGCCGGGGGTGATGGTAGCGGTAGACCCGCCGGTAGCGATGGATGGTACAACGGTTTTGCAACCCCCCCCCCCCCCCTCCCCCCCATGCGCCGGTGCCTGTGACGTTACAACCGGTGAGGACGCCGGGAGTATCTGCTATGCCGCTGTCGCCGGGGGTGATGGTAGCGGTAGACCCGCCGGTAGCGATGGATGGTACAACGGTTTTGCAACCCCCCCCCCCTCCCCCCCATGCGCCGGTGCCTGTGACGTTACAACCGGTGAGGACGCCGGGAATATCTGCTATGCCGCTGTCGCCGGGGGTGATGGTAGTGATAGACCCCCCGGTAGCTATAGAACCAATGACAGCGGTAGCAACCCCCCTCACACACACCCTGCGACAGTGCCGGAACGTAGTGAGCCAGCGCCATCGTCAGCTAATCCCCCGGAAGAATGCCTTCCCCCGCTCCCCCCCGCGTTCCGCCCGGCGATTGCTGCTGCCGTACTCGTCCCCGGCACTAGACGTTTCAAGGAGATGGATATCAACGTCTTTCACGTGTGCAACGCCCACGCCCACGAGGGCCTTTTGCGCGAGACGGCCAAGCAGCAAGGCGTCAAGCTCACTGGTACTCTGGTCACTTGCAGTGGATGTGTGCAGGCGAAAGGCAGGCGTGCGTCTATACCTACGACTACATCGTCTCGGAAGACACTCCCCCTGCAGCGCGTTTTTGTTGACCTTGCCGGCCCCAGGAAAATCGCGTCTGCTGGGGGGGCTCTGTACCTGATCCTGTTCAAGGATGACGCGACACGCATGGGATGGCTATACCCCCTCAAGAGCAAGAGTGCCGCCGACGTGACCGCGGCGACCCGAAAATTCCTGGCTGACGTCGGCGGAGACGTCAAGTGTTTCCGGACGGACAACGGCACAGAGTTCGTGAACGCACTCTTCGCAAACTTATGCGCCAGTGAGAAAATCCGACACGAGCACACCGGGGTCGACGGACCGAAACACAACGGTGTGGTTGAACGTGGACTCGGCCTCATCCAGGAAGGCGGTATGGCCGCTTGCTTTGAGGCCCCCCGGCTGTTCCCCGGGCAGCTCCCGAACCTGGACCGTTACTGGGTGGAAGCAGCCATCTACATGAACGACTGCCTGAACACCACGGCGACGTCGGCGAACGCCCATTTCAAGTCGCCGCACGAGGCATTTTTTGGGACACTGCCACCGCCCAACACACTCGCCTTCATGCAGCCCGGATTCCACCGTATCCACCGCACCCACAAGTCTGACCCCAAGGCCGAACGGTGTTTTTACCTCAACAGGGGGAGAAACCATCCGCGCGACTGCGTCAAGGTGGTCACGGCATGCGGGCGTACGAGCAACTCGCGGGACGTCACCTGGGAGGTGGAGGGCAAGCCGATCATCGAGGCTGCGCCTCAGGTGAGGAAGGACTCGGTGGCGGAGCCGTGGGAGGCCGATCTGCACATCAGGTATTTACCACCGGAGCTGGCGACTGTGCAACCGGGGATACCACCGATGATGTCACCGGCACCACCGGCGGTACCGCCGACGCCGGCGATGACGCCAGCGCCAACGGAGGTGCCGCCACCGCCGACGCCGACGCCGGGGGTGCCGCCGCCGCTGCCGGGGGTGACGTCACCGTCATCCCCACCGGGGGCCGAGAACCATCACGTCGAGGACGACGAGGGCCCGCGGGATAACGAGCTCTTCCAACTGGGGCGGACGCGCGCTAGGACACGGGCGATGACGAAGGCGCCGCTTCAAGTGGGGATGCCACCGGTGATGACGCCGGCGCCACCGGAGATGCCGCCGACGCCGGGGGGTGATGTCACCGTCATCCCCACCGGGGGCCGAGAACCCTCAGATCGAGGACGACGAGGGTCCCCCGGACAACGAGCTTCTCCAACCGGGGCGGACGCGCGCGAGGACGAGGGCGTACCACCAGGCGTCTACTGGTACATCGCAGCCAGCTGACCACGCACTTTTCAACCAGCGCCCGCCCAACCAACCCGCCCCTGCTCTGCCAACATGTGACGCGGGACAACTCTCGGAACCCGCGACCTACCAGGAGGCGATGCTCTCGCAATACCATGCGAACTGGTCCCATGCAATGGAGACGGAGATTGCCGGACTCGAGGGAGCTGGGACTTTCGGGGATGCTTAGCAGCAAAAGGGAGGGAACGTGGTATCGGCCAAATGGGTGTTCACTTGGAAGGCAGATGAGCATGGTAAGGTAGTGAAGGCGAAAGCGCGACTAGTGGCGAGAGGATTTAGCCAACGCCCCGGAGTTGATTACTACGAGACTTTTGCCCCCACCCCCGCCGCGTCATGTATCCGTATGATGGCTGCGATAGCCTGCGAGTTACAGTTAGATATATGCCATTTTGATGTACAACAAGCGTTTGTCCAGGCCGAACTACAGGAACTCGTTTTGATGCGAATGCCACAGGGCTGTGGTGATCTGAGCGGCAAAGTAATGCGCTTGAATCGTAGCCTATACGGCTTGAAACAGGCGTCGAGATCCTGGCATAGACACTTGGTCACCCGCCTGAAGAGTCTTAGTTTTGAACAGAGCCTCGCAGATCCGTGTGTTTTTCGATTAATCGAGGCGGGGTCTGTTTCCATCATTGCTGTGGCTCACGTCGACGACATTTTTGCGGTAGGCCGTAAGGAGAGATGTGACCGTTTCTGCGAGGACCTGAACCGCGTAGTCCCCATTAATAACCTTGGTGAGCTGCGATGGTATGCCGGTTGCCACTATTCCAGAGACAAGGTCGCGGGTCTACTGACAATTTCGCAAAAATCTTTCGCGGAGAAGACGGTCAAGCAATTTGGTGTGACCACTGGTAGGAACACCCCACTTTCCCCTGATCTTTTCCTCGAGGTGTTTGACGAGGAGGAGCCCACTGGTGACTGGCCGTATCGTGAACTAGTAGGCAGTTTGCTGTGGCTTTCTAACCAGACGAGACCTGATATCTCAAATGCCGTAAGGGCGGTCGCGAGGTATATGCATGCCCCCAAACTCAAACACTGGTTGGCTGCGAGAGGGATTTTGGAGTATCTGAAGGTGACGAGTAGCTACGGTATTACTTTCCAGAGGGGCAGTGGATTGGAGTTGGTGGTTTATGCAGACGCAGCCTATGCCCCCCGAGACACTAGGAGGAAGTCTGTCTCGGGTGCAGCCGTGATGTGTGGGGGTGCGGCGATTCAATGGATTTCTAGGACGCAGAAGACTTCCACACTCTCCACGAGTGAAGCAGAGTACGTTGCGATGGCAGAGGGTTTCAAGGAGGCTCTTTTTCTAAGGTCAGTGTGGCGTTTCCTGTTGCCTGATTTTGGGGATCCGTGCATCCAGGTTTTTGAGGACAACAAGGGTGCGATCCAAATAGCGGTCAACCCTGTGACGAACTCTAACTCGAAGCACATAGATGTCCGCCACCACTTCCTGCGAGAACTTGTCGAAAAGGGAGAGTTTGAAATCACGCATGTGAGGTCGGAATACGAACATGCGGACTTCTTGACGAAACCCCTTCCGAAAGACGCTTTCCGTTTCCACAGGAACTTCATCATGAACATGAGTTAATTTGTTTGTTTTGTTTTGTTTTGTTTTTGAGTCAATGTTTTATGTCTGACGAGGCCGATTTTTGTATCTTTCTGTGATTTGAGGGAATTCGAGGAAGTTATCACAAATCTCATGAGATTTGAGAAGATAGTTCATGGATTTTATTGAGCTTGGAGGTCATGATATTTTATTGCTGAGATCTGAAGAGTTATTTTTTGGGTGATTTGACTTCATGCGGTCCTATGATTTGTGATTTAATTTATTTTTTGGGGGGGGGGGGGACGAGAGAATGAATCCGACATGCCACTATGTACCATTCTGGTTTATTATTTTTCGGGTTTTGAGCAGCTGTTCTTGTGGTACTATTTTCTGAGATATGAAGATCAAGTTTGTTTCTTTGTGAGATTTGAGACTTTGATATTTGTACTTGTGATATTCTGATTGGAGGCATTGGTGGTCTTGACATATACTTATCTTTGAGTACAATACCTTGGATTTGGATTTTGGGTGATCGTGGTCTATCATCATGGCATGGTACTTTATCATGAGCGATGTGTGGTGATCCCATTCACCAAGCAGCCAAGTAGAGAGCAGAGGGGCTGTTCGGAGTGCTCACGTACTTGGTGTATGGATTCATGTGTAACGGTATTTGGGAGTTCCACACAGGAAATATGCGTGTTTCTATCCGCCGCTTTCTCCCTTCTTCTTCTTGTAGCTGTGTTTACTTCATGTTCTCCCCCTTCTTCCTGGTCTTGTGTTTTCTAAGCGATAATATATATATATACCCTGGAGGGGCTTCTACGAACTGACTCAGGCTTGGCCTATCATATCAGTGAGTGCATCGAACACAGCCACTTTGGTGCGATCTGCTGCCGTTGTTCCTTACCACTACCGCACGGTGCTCTGCAGTAGACAGAAATATTGCTACGCACATAGAGCAGGCTCTCGTGCGCATCACGGGGGTCAAGGTCGTGGCAGACAACATCGGTGAAGGTCATCTCTTATACTTCCACGGGAGAGCGATGCGGTAAGTGGTACATGAAAATTCCATGCGCCCTGCCCATGTGATGGCCGTGTAGCTAGTACGTACCTGGTAGGTCATTTTCTATCGTTGGGCCCAAAATCGTCCCGAGCGTACAAGTCCATAGATGAGCAGACCGCCCTGGCCACTTATTTATTTTCTATTTTTGAGGGTATGTATGGCGAGAAAATGAGCCAAAGAGTAGGCATCCGTTGGACCGGTGGACAACGAGGTGTAGAGCAAGCGTGCTTTCTTGGCAAGCACGGCGATCCGTTGGCTTGTACTAGCATGCCTTCAGGTAAGAATGTTCTCTCCAGCATGTGGCACATCGTACCCAGGATGAGTTTCACAAGATGAAAGGGCCTACTAGAAAAAGAGGCGACAAGGTCTCAATGGAATGCACACCGTGTGCTAGTGCAATCTGGTCGTGCCTCAGGCGCGCTTTTTACTTTGAGATCTATCCCATATTTCTATTGTTTGTCCGTATTTTGGGATTATGACGATTGGCGACCTTCTACAATTTGGCCGGTTGTCGACAAAATCGCCTTGCTACTTATCCCCTACCCCGATAATTTTGTCTACCGTCTCTATTGCCAGCACCCATGGCGATATGCCTCAGTTGGAACCAAGGAAGAGGTTAAGCCGGATGCGTAAGGCCCTGGCCAGCTGTGTCCGACCTTGAATGTTATCCTATCAAGGTGAGGCTGGACGCGATCTTGCCAGTGGGGGGGAGTGTACTGGATAGGAGAGGTGCACTCGATCTCATGCATGGCCGTAGTCATATCACCATAGACCCTCGCTTCCCTACAATGCCGAGACGGAGCATGTCGGGTTTTTACCGACCAGGCAAACATTGCGTGCATTAAGCGCGAAGCGCCGTGAGGTGTTCGGTGAGTCGCATGAAGGGTGAGCTACATCCTACTAAGAACCGCTTGTGACGTGGATTTGCATCTGCATGACATCTTCAATGAATTAGTTCAATTTCCGGTGTAGCCACTTCCAGAGACACTTGCCAGTGGAGGGGGACTATTGAGCTATCGATAGCCAGCACGAGGAAATATCATAGGCATGATGGCTCGATTATTTCGCTGTTAGCGGTAATGTGTGTGTGTACGGCACCACACAAGGCTCGACCAAGGCGGCAATAAACAGTTATCTGTCACGACCGTAGTACGCAAGCAGCACTTAGTGAAAGCTTACGTCAATATAGAAACACGACTTGTATACATCGGTTTCGTTTCCTGGAGATCACCAATGAATTACACCCCTTAAACTCCCCTCCGTGCATTTACCATCGTCAAAATGTTTTGTGTACACGGTTTATTGGGTGTTTTGTCATAACGTCTTGTAACCCGTACTGCTATTGTCGAAAGGGGGGAGATGCTAGACACGGTGAGCGTTGCAATATACCCAAGTATGCAGCACCATCGTCGTATAGGTCGCTTTCGCTCGTACTTCATTTGCAGACGTTCGCTATGCGCCCCTAGCAGGTAGTAAGCTCTGGTTCGAGCGAGTCCTCGCAAGGGTCGTGGTCGATCCTGATTTTCCCATGATTTTTCAGGGAAAGCGCAGGGACATAGGCCCGAAGTTGCCCGTAATGGGGTTCTACGCACAATGACCAATAGACCATGTGCAGGAAGCTACACCCGGGTGGTTCCATCCTATCTTTACACGGTGGGTTTGAAGGATAACTCCGATATGTACCGTGTTTTTAGTATGGCTAGTTACCGCGCGGAATGTCAGCTAGACTAGTATGAGGTTGGATACTGAAAAACGTGTACGCTATCGTAAGTTTGAGGTGGTAGGGACGAGTACACTGACGCAGTAGATTGTGAAGAGGTCGGAGCGCCGAATGTAGGAACTGTGGACGGTCGAGCACCAACTTCTCGATAATGTGCTGCGTTCGTTCGTGTCTGTGCGACAGGCACGGAACACCATTAATTAACTGGGTATGGATTACTGACGCTGCTTCTGCACCAGTTTTACGACCCTCTATAATCTGCGTGGCTGCACGTACTCTACATATGTGCCATTTTCTTTCGCAGCGATCGTGTTGAGTTCTGAGCGAGTACTAAAGCCTGGTATCGTCACCCCTAGCGTCCTCACTGTGATCGGATTCGTTGGCGCCGTTTGCAGGCAGTCAGACAGGAATCCGTCACTTCAAAACCGTCCAGCCAACGGAGAAGTCCAAAGTTGATCACTTGCCCAGCCAAGACCGCAGAGCACGCGGAAACGATGTTGCAAGAAGCTGGCTAAGGGAATGATAACGGCTGACCGGCTAGTTTCGGGTTGGCTTTCAGTGAGGGCACCTTATTCCCGAGAGTCTCCGCTTCAGAAGTTGCTCAAGCTAGTGCAGTGCTGTGTGTCTATATTCGCGCCAGACACAGCGCAGAGGCGGAGGAGGCCAGCGAGCATGATATGGGATGCTGATCCTAGGGGGGCAGGGAGGTGATGTGGCGGGCGGGGAAGGCGATGACGTTGGCAGTATTTGTGTGATAGGAGGAATTATTGGCGGGGCGTCGTTACCAAAGAGGAAACGGAATGCGGATTCCTTTCGCGGTCTATTGATAATCGACAGTGGATCTACCTCGGAACCCTTTTTCCAAATCGCAGTCCATCTCTTCGGCATCGGTGCCGCGTCGTTGTGGTCGATACATGCTTGTAAAGCAGGCCAAGAAGTAGTTTGCCTTTTTGTGGCAACTAGGGAACCTAGAGAGTCAGATCATCCAGGCTGCCATAGAACCGGTATAAAGCTTGCATATGTATGCATATATGTGCGTTGCATTCACCACCGGCAATAATTACGGTAGCCCAAGCCTCGTGTGTCATGATTGGTGTGATTTAACATTGACAAAATAATATCAAGTAGCTAGATTACGCATACTACTACTGTAAAGTTCAAGTATACGCGCTACAACGAAAAACAAAGCTACCGGTGCCAGACTATATACTCGTATGACCACTGTGTCTGTCCTCTCAATCTGCACTTCTGCATTTATTTATGAACCTGCACGGTGCTGTCTTCGCTCCAGGTGAGTTAAAGAGAGTAGCCGCGCCTACGTATTATTGTGCCAGGTACATGTACACTACTACTACTGCTGTATGCGATGTACGTACATACAGCCAGTAGGCTCCTCCCCGATGGAAAAAGATAGCATCCTTGGCATATTGACGGGTGCGCCAGAGCGCAATCTCCTCACGACTTAGTGCCGTCGTACTACCTGCTCTCGCGAGGAAACTCGTTGTCGAGTACTACAAGTAGTACTGATGTACGTTGACATATCGCTCTTCCAAATACCAACAGTAAAGACATCGCCAGAATACCCCATTTGAGCAGCAGAGCGATAACTGCACAGACAGCGACGGCTACCGGCAACAGTGGGAACACTCTGCAGTCGCAGTCGGCAACGAACGTGATATCGAAGCGCAGAGCGGACGTATCCTCGCACCGCAGAGCCCTGTCTATTAGCGTTTACTGCATACTGTCCCAGTTACGTACAGCACAGGGTTTCCAAGAATTTTCGGGGGCTTCGCCCCGGAATTAAATTATTTAAAAACTGGCGCAGTACACGAAATCTTCGCCCATGAAAAACGTGCGATCGTACGGATGTAGAACTACTTGCACACTACTACTGTATGTCTACTGTATGCAGACCCCACGGATACGATTCGCAGGAGTACGCAACTCTTATATGTGGGTGCAATACCGTTCTTAATACCCAACTACATCAGTAGGGTTAGGTGTCCGTTCTGGTTTATTATATTTTGCAGACAAAGCAAATAATGAGTAAAGCAAGAAAGCAAGCGAAATGCCAGCGTACCGGTGAGTACCGGCTAAAGCAGGTGAAATGCCAACGTACCGGGTACGAGAATACGGCAACGGGTAAAACAAGCGAGATGCCAACGTATCGGGCACGAAAAGACCACAACACCAGCTATTTTAATGAACATACTGCATATATATGAGTTGTTGCATAGTAACTAGTTGTCCGTTTCAACGTAGCTTTCATGTGGTGCTTTCATACGAATAAGAACCTGATTGCCATACTGGACAGCTGACCGGCTTCACAGCAGTACTTCATGCCGGGAGGCAGCGGTAGTATGGGACACTATAGGAGGGCCCAAGGACCAAGGGAGATCTTGCCGTACGACATACAGCAGTATTACTCATATATAGAAACATCCTCCAGGTTCGTCCTTTCTACCCAGCTTCATCCAGCTTCAGCTTCATCCAGCTTCATTAGTGATACCCCGTGTGAATACTATATACTACTACTGTATGTACATACGGCGTGGTGTAGGAGATGTAGACGGCGTCCCCGGTGGCTGGGTAGGTGGTCCGCGTGCCTATCAAGATCAGTTTCGCGGGTTCAAGTCTTACCGAGTGCATGCTCATAGGGGCTTTTTCTTGCGCAAAAGAGATTGATTCGCGGAAAGCGCGAGAGCGTGAGTTAGCTACATTCGATGAAAATCGACGAGCAGTGGGAATGCTGAACCCTATGCGCGATAAAAAATAAAGGCACGTACCGGGGGGAAGAAGGGAAGACACCTGTGACTACGGCTTGTCCAGAAGGTCGTCGAGGGTAAAACCTCTTACGAATTAGGCTGGAAAGTGAAAGTGATGAGTAAAAAAAAAAAAAAAAAAAGAAGAAAAAAAAAGTGCATCCTGCAGGTACTGCTATGTAGGTGCTGTTTCAACGAGTCAACATGATGACTCGTCAAGATGGGAAGAGAGAGAGGCTCAAGGGTCCCTCGGAATCTTGCCCTACACTACAGTTTTGATCTTATTTTGTTGTTGTTTTCTTCACATTAAACCGTTCTTTCTACCCGTCGACATCCAGCACAACCAGTGTCCGTGCCGATTCTTCAATCCTAGAGAGATACAAGTTATGTGGCCACAAAGCTACGCCACAGATACTACGTTGACACATTGTATTTTGGATATATTGTACCAGGTATAGGGCAAATGGCAAAATCAGGTATACCTGATCCGTTTGAGCGAAAATCAGGTACGTGCTAAAACCAACTAGAAATCGCGCGACACGAGCGGTGTGATGTCCATGATAATCCGGTAAAAAAATGATGCGCCTAAAGCATTGAGCGTGCCACATGGCCTCCAAAATCTGAGTTGTTTTGTTTTCTTCAGGGTGTAGTACCACGGGCTCCACTTGGACCTGCAAAGATTCACTACTATTTATATGCTTCGTTTGTTTCGCCACGGCGGGAGCGCCAAGAGTATTTACTCAGGCGCCCCCCCCCACGTTGACAGCTATAAAGCTTCCAGACCGTCCTCGCGGAACCGTCTGCTCTGCACGAAATTATCTTGCCGTACCAAACCTGAGACCATCTCGACGCGGAGTGGTGCATGCAGAAGAAACGCCAACAGAGTACACACAACTATTAAAAACTGAAGCACATCGCACACCCCAAAGGAGAAAAAGTGAAACCAGCGTACGCATGTATGCATGTATATGCGTACTTACTTTTATGTACGACGTGCGAGTACAGAGTTTATACGTCAATACAGAAGAATTTCAACAGAGGGAGGGCAGACGCATACGGAGAGATAACACAGCAGTGCACGTACGGCCTCTCTGATTGGTTCAAAGTTGGCCAAAATCAGTTGATAGCTAGACAGAGAAGAAAAAATCAGGTGTACCTTGGCCTTTTCGTGCCTAAATCAACTACAATGTCAGCTTGGCCAAGCCCTGGTGTGTGTTTTGTACTTGATTTCAGTGTAACTGTTTTTGGCACAAAAGTGGCCGGCTATACCTTATTTTGGCAAAAAACTATTGTATACGTCATCTATATGCATATGTGTAAAAAGCATACTGCCAGCCACCCCCCCTGTACGTTTGTGGTGTGGTATCAACCAACCCTGCGTATCGATAAATAAACCTTGTTCGGGAACTAAATAAGTAAAAACTGCAGGTACAACGTACAGCAGAAGTATGGTTCCTGCATTTATTTTCAAATTACATGTACTATCTTTAATATATTATTAAATTATTTTATATTAATCGTGTACGACAATGCAGGTCGTCAGTACTATTTTTGAATCGTGTGTGGTGTATAGACCCCTGATAGTACTCTGTAGAGACGGGGATTCGGCTTTTCTGTGTAATTATTCCGTAGTTGAGGCGCCTTTGGTCCGGGCGGCGGTAGACAAGTACTTGGTGTTCGTGGCATGATAGCATCAGCAACTACGTCCAGCTTCACACTTAGCACCATATACGAGGGGCGATCATCCCGCGACGAGATTCAAAAGTACCCCCTGCCGCTGTTCTGATACCAGCAGCGAGATATTCTGCAACAATACGAGCACATGCGACATATGACAACGATAATACGGACAGTCGATCAGGTTGGGCTGACTCATAGAGTCGTCGTACATATATTGACAGCCCACCGCAATACTTTCCACGGTAGCCAAATGAATACGGCAGATCCATCATTTACTACTCAGATTCCATGCTTTTGCGAACACAACGGGCAGCCCGTCACTGGTATGAGCCGTGGCATGCTTGCTACCGATATCTCGTTGGGTCCATGTCCCTGGTCTTACATCGGTGGCCCAGCATATTGCGGCATGCGATGCGGGAGTTTTTTTATCGTTGGTGTGTGACTTGAATTTAAGTCAATCAGCAGCCTACCCCTTTTCTTTAGCGTTGGTGTGACTTGAATGCTAAGTCAATCAGGGCGACACAGCCTACCCACCCATTTGTTTTTGCTCTCGAGGTAAAACGTACACCAAGAAATATATCAGCATTTTCGACTGTGGATACGACAGCAGAACAAAGAGAAGGATCAATCCCACGGTTGTGTTTCACCCGCTCCATACCTGGTGGCCTGGTGCTAATCAGGTTGGGCTGCATCGTATATCTGTCATATAGCCCGAACCCTCCGGACACAGCAAGCCACTTTCCTCCGTTGTTTGCGAGCCCATCATCGTCCAGCTGATAGCATCTCACCCCGTGTGACCCGTGCCCCCCGAGTGCTTGCGTAGCCGATCTTCATCTGCTCAAGTTTTTTTTTTCTCCTTTCCTCTTATGCTTGGCTTGCAGTCCTTCAGGTGTTGTAACTGGTACTCGAGCGCAACGCTCGGTTGGTATTCAACACAGACAACGGTACGACCGCAGACATCGAAATGGGTCCAACGTGAATCGGACATTCCGTTTGGTGTGCATAATACGACGACTGGTCTAATACTACTTCTGATGTATAGTTGTTGTTTGTTGTTGTTGTTGTTTTCTTCATATTAAACCGTTCGTCGGCATCCAGCACAACCAGTGTCCGTGCCGATTCTTCAATCCTATAGAGATACAAGCTTTGTGGTCACAAAGCTACGCCACAGAGATACTATGTTGCCACGTATGCAATGTTGTTGTTGTTGTTGTTGATTTTTTCTTCACATTAAACCGTTCTTTCTACGCGTCGACACCCAGCACAACCAGTGTCCGTGCCGATTCTTCAATCCTGAAGAGATACAAGTTCTGTGGTCACAAAGCTACGCCACAGAGATACTACGTTGCCACGTATGCAATGCAATCCCATGTCATCTTACAGCGTACGACAGGCACGACATACCCATTCCATGACCTAGATAAACAAAAAACGAAACAAAAAGAAAAAAAACAAAAACAAAAACAAAAACAAAGACAATCCGAAAGAGAAACGAAACAAAAAATATATACATATATATATACCTGGTATATGTATATACTTCAGTATAGCAACAAACCATCGTACCCCGCCGTAGGGGACGTGTCAGACACTTGAAAAGAACGAGCTGGAAAAAAAAAAAAAAAAGAAGAAAACACCACCATTAATAGTCGTAAACAGAATAAGACTAAGAACCAAGGGAATAATAACAGGCTAACCAAACAAAGCACAAGGCATGCTCCAGGTAGCGGCAGCACTTTATGGTACGAGTAGCACAGCCAGGGTCTCCCTGCTGGCCCGCCTGGTACCTTGCTACCCTGTCTGCCACCATGGTCCAGCGTTCGTCAACTATGCCCGGCCCCTCGGCGTCAGAAAGTACGAAGCAAGCAAAGCAGGCTCATCATCCACCCACGCCACACGACTCCTTCAATAAGGCTTATCAATCGGAGAAAGGAAGAGAAATAAATATCACATAGCGTCACCGCTAAGAAGACAATAAAATGAAATAAAAATAGACAAAAACAACAGGAAGACAAAGGAAGACCACGTTCGAACCAGCTGCACCAGTTGGTGGTACGAGTAGTATAGGCATGTTCTACTTCTTAGTCTGCCGGTACCTGGCTACCCTATCTGCCATCTCCTTCCTACTTTCGTCCACTGCAGTTTCCCTTCTACTCCTCTTCCTCCCCCTCTCCGCATTCCCTTGGTCGGGTTTTCTGCTACTCCTCTTGTTGCCCCTCCTCCCCCCATTCCCTTGGACACCACCCACGGCGGATGCGCGGCGCTGCCTGCTCAGCTCAGCCTCAGCGTCGTGCCACCTCACCATGAACCGTTCCGCTGCTTCCAGGATCCCCCGGTACCACTTCCCCGCCTTTTCTGCAGCAGTGGGCCAGAGTGCCGTCTCAACTCCAAACACCAAGGGAGCAAGTTCCGTTGACCCTTCGGTGGCGCGGAACCCCCTGAGGTCTTCGACTACACATCTATGCCAAGTCTTAACCTGTCCGCCAGGTCTCGGGTTCTCCCCACCAGCAATCGTCCCGAGCATCACCCGGCTGGGTAATCGATCCTTGCTTTGCCGTGCCACCCCCCCTGCGAAGAAGAGACGCCGTTTGCGGATGGTCGTTTCGATGCTCTCGCAACGTGTCATCTTGAGGGCCTTCGCGTACGAGAGGGTGGCATGGTCAGTACGAAGTCGGCGCTGGAAGCCAATGACTCGCAACAGGACTTGGTGGTGAGCCGTTCGAAGCTTGGCAAAGTGTTCCGCTCTGAGGGTCCACGTCACACACCCGTACGGCAGGGTCTCAATCACCTCGGCCTTCAGCATTCGGACTTTCAGGCTAAGGGGGGGGCGGTCGTCCTATCATACAACTACGGACCGAACCGTTTGAGGCATGCTCGCATGAGACGGATCCGTCGGCCGATTTCGAGCGAGAGGTCAGCGTTTTCGTGGATATCGCCGCCTAGGTACAAGACTTGAACCGTCTGCTTATACCTCTGGCCTGTTGCTTCGATAACGAGCGGTGGTGCGAGGGTTTTGTGGTCTGGCGTTTGTAGAAGCATAGTCTCTGTCTTCTTTTAAGACACGGTAAGGCCTGCTGCTTCGAAGACAGTCACGATGACTGTCACCATTTTCGCGAGCCCTTCAGCCGACTTCGAGACAATCCCTGCGTCATCGGCGTACAACATGCCCCATACAGCCCTTCGCACGCACGCCAACGACTCCTGCTTCTTCGTTCCGACTACTCCAGCATCACTGAGTTGGACCAAATCCCTTACGATGGCTTCGTCATGGCTAAAGCGTACTAGTACGACGTGCAACGCAGCAGCGAAAAATACGTTGAACAGTAACGGTTACAGCACACAGCCCTGCCGCAGCCCCTGCGTTACATCAAACCATTCCGAGCGCTCGCCGTCATCCGTACGCACGCGAGCCCCCATGCGATCGTGGAAATTACGGATATTTCTTGGTTGGTACGCCAACACGTGTGAGTACTCCCCATAACAGCTCTCGGTCGACAGAGTCGTACGCTTTCTGCAGATCGATGAAGCACAAGTACAGGGGGATTTTCCTTTGTCTTCCAAGCTCTTCCAGCCGGCGCACGACGAACAACATATGAATCGTTGATCGTGCGGGGCGGAAGCCGCACTGTTCCTCCGGGAGTAATTCCTCGGTCTCGCAGTAGTTGCTGAGGCGCGACGCGACGATTTTCAACAAGACTTTGCCTGCATGGGCAACAAGCGAACTCCCTCTGTAGTTGTTGCAATCAGTTCGATCCTTCTTTTTGTGAAGGACCTTGATGATCGCGTCTTTCCTTTGCTGAGGGACTTCTCCTGTTACCCAAACATTGACAAGGATGTTGTGAAAGCACTGGGCGAATGCGGGGTGGTCGATTTTCAGGAGTTCGGCCGGGAGACCATCTAGGACGACAGCTTTCCAGTTTGACATCCCCTTAAGTGCTTCCGACATCTCGTCCATGGATGGTTCATCTCCGAGCGACACCTTAAGCGGTCGTGGTGGCGAGAGGTCGATGATCGTGGAATCGAGTTTAAGCGATTACGTGTTCAAAAGTTTGTGGTAAAACCTCCCCCACCGTTCACGAATTCGCACCTTATCCCGCAACAGCGTGCCTTCCTCGTTCCTAATGAACTGTTCGCTTCTCGCTTTAGTCCCAATGCAATGCAATGTCATCATACTGCGTACGACAGGCACGACATACACATTCCATGACCTAGAGAAACGAAAAGAAACAAAAATAAAAAACTAACGGGACAATTCGAAAGAGAAGAAGAAATAAGAAACAATTATATATATACAAGGCTTTCCTTCGGAGTGGGTATTCCGTCGTTTCGTGTACATATAACTGCAATTAATTGGCGACATACCCCAAAGCCAACCAAACTAAATGTGTTTGTGTAAGAAACGGTGAAGGATGTAATAATCGCGTAATTTATTAATGTAATGTGAAACGTAAGATCGGGTGACGCAAGAGTAAGGGCCGTTCCTAACGAACCGAAAAAAAAAATCACGATTCGTGATTTTTAGGCATGCCAAAAGATCACGATCCGTGACATTTCAGTTCTAACGAAAAAAGCCGAAAAACGTCGCGTTTCGTGATATTTTCAAACAGTTAAAGTTCTGATATTTCAAACCCAACGTTTTATGGGGGGGTGGAGCAAACTCTCGAGAGTGAGGCATGGCCAGGCCGGGATGGGCCGTCCGCACCTGGCCCAGCCCGTGACATATTCGAATTGCGGGCCGAAGCCTGACCCAGCCCGTGACATATTCGAATTGCGGGCCGAAGCCTGACCCAGCCTGCGAGATTCCAACTTCACCGGCCGTCGGCCAAGCTCGTTTCGCGACATTCCATCTCGCAGGCCGTCGGCCCGGCCTGGCCTGTGACATCCCCAGGTCATTTTCGCGTTTGTCTTCCAGCAGTGGCTCCTCCTCCTGGAAAGTTCGAGGCCACAACCTCCTCGTTAGCCCGCGCCCAGCGGTGTCTTTGGAAAGCCGCCCGTTGCCCACAAGCGGCGTACGAAGCAAAGTCTGCCATGCCCCTATGCCGACCATCGGATACCGTTGGTGCACGTGGGTTGCGTAGTGCCTTGATCAGGCGTATTTTGAGACACGACAAATGTCACGAATCGTGATTTTTTTTTTTTTAGGGAAAAGCTAAAAACATTGGCGTCATGAATCGTGATTTGTTTTGTCGTGAATCACGACAAAAAAAATCACGATTCACGACAAAAATCTCACGAATCGTGATTTTTTTAGTTCGTTAGGAGTGGCCCTAAGAATGACCTTCGTCTATTACGGGGGTCCATAGTTAACAGGACCTATGGTGCACATAAAAACCTATATATTTGACTATTTCTACTAACAAAATTTGGTCCCGTTAACTATGGACCCCCGTAATAATAATAAGAATAACATCTTTCATCAGTGTGAGGAGAGAGTGGAGTAGTGCTTGGCATGTGGATGATATACAACAACATACAGCTGCTGTTGTTTAAAGGAAGGTTTGGGACAGGAGAGAAAGCAGCAGTGCCGGCAACGACAACGGTTATGGAAATGTTGTGTAGTTGCTGGGCGGCCGCGATTTCGATGTAGCCAGCATAGGAGTTTGGATGAGACATGATATGTAAATAGTCTTCCAGGATGTATGTAGTAACGAGGCGGGAGGCCCAGAGTGTGGATCTGTTCGCTGTTGAACCCGTTGGATATGTGTAGGAAGAAATAATCGTGATTTTGGGAAATGTGGGAAACAATTTGTTTCCTTTCGTTCGTCCTGGATGGCGACAATCTGCTTGGCGTACTGCTTCGGAGGTCCGCGAAGCCCTCGAGCAGGCGAAATGGAAGGGAGTCTTTTTGCGCTTGATGATGATGTCTCCGTCTTTGATGGTGGGAGTCTGTCAGGCGGCAGTTGTAGCACTTGCCACGGACCTGGTCGAAGTAAACATATAGGGTGCGCGGGGCGGGAGTGGCGTGCAGGGAATGGCGGGGGAGGGGGAAGGGGGAAGGGGGGGGGGGGGGCAGAGTTCATTATTATTTGTACTACTCTACAGCGGCACAACAGCAGTACGTAATCGCTTGCTATACGACGGCAGCAGCGGCAGCACAAGCAGCAAGTACGTAATTTCATTGACGATACAGAAATATGTACACACACAAGTATAGTACAGTACACACACAAATCACGTCCAGCATGATGTACGGCAACAACGCAGCAGCACCACAAAAAAAATCATTGACGATACAGAAATATGTACACACGCACAAGTTTAAGTGTAATAATAAACACACAAATCATGTCCAGCATGATGTACGGCAACAACGCAGCAGCGCCACAAAACGACCAGGAAACACAATTATCCGAGAACATACAAACATTCAGTGAATATTGCGGCAGCTCTAAAAGCAGAGCAGCAGCAGCAGCAGAAGCAGCAACGGATCGCCACAGCTGCTAGCAACGATATGAAAAGAAGGGAGAAAAAAAGTACGTACCCCGAGGCCGTCCGAAAAGTATTTTTGGTACCTCACTATAGACCCACCTCCGCATGCTGTACGGCAACAACGCAGCAGCAGCATAGCAAAAATACGAAATACGAGAAAAAGTAGTACGTACGCTAAATGCAGGAGCAAAACGACCAAAATATTTTTTTTACGTATCAAAAAAACCATTTGGGTACAAAAATGGCCAATAAAAACAATAATCCGCATAGGCAGCAGCGGCATAGCAACGATATGAAAATAAGGAAGAAAAAAAAAGTATGTACCCTGGTATGCCGCAATCGCAAAACCTACGGAATTTCATTGACGATACCGAAATATGTACACACACAAGTGCAGCATGATGTACGGCAACAACGCAGCAGCACCACAGCAGCAGCATAGCAACGATATATATGAAAATAACCAAGCCAAAAACGAGAAATTGCAGTACGTACGCAAAATGCAGGAGCAAAACGACAAAAAAAAAAATTTCACGTAATCAAAAGGAACCATTTGGGTACAAAAACGAGCAAGAAAAACAGTAATCCGAGTACATACGAACATTCAGTGGATATTGCGGCAGCACATTAGCAGCAGCAGCAGCAGAAGCAGCTACAGCATTAGCAGCAGCAGAAGCTGCAACGAATCGCCGCAGCGTTGGCAGCAGCGTTGGCAGCAGCGTTGGCAGCAGCAGCAGCAGCATAGCAACGATATGAAAATAAGGAAGAAAAAAAGCATGTACCCTCGTATGCCGCCATCGCAAAACCTACGGAATTGACGATCCGAAAATATGTACGCTTCCAGCATGATGCACGGCAACAACGCAGCAGCACTACATACAGCAGCAGCAAGTGCACAGGAGCAGCAGGTGCACAGCACGGCAACAACGCAGCAGCACTACAGCAGCAGCGAGTGCACAGGAGAAGCAGGTGCACAGCAGCAGCAGCACTCATGGCGTGGCGCTGACACAGCAGCAGCAGCAGCAGCAGCGGCAGCCGAAAACGAGCAAAATGAGCATGTGGGGTCACCCAAACATGTACACACAGAAATCGTGTGCATGCACCGAAAATGCACCACAGTAGCAGCAGCACTCACGTCGTTCGGTGCAGCGGTGACGGCGACAGCTGAATCCTCCGTTCCTTCGTTCACGTCCCGCAAACAGTTGTGCATGTGCGCGTTCGCGTGCACTGTGTGTAAGAGGAGCCGACGCAACGCACGAAGGGAAAAAAAAAAAAAAAAAAACGCTTTGACGTAAGTTTGTATGCAAAAAGGCAATTGAAAACCCCAAAGAAACGTACTGGCAACATACAGCATGCAATATAGACATAAGACACTCACCACTGTCAGCAGTCTCGAGGGAGTACGAGACAGTCCCTTCCTTGATCGGGCGAGCACAGAACTCGCAGTCGGTTGCCCGGTCAGGATGATCCCGCCACCACGCACGTGAGATCCTTGCAGGTGGCGAAGGCCACGCTTTTGCCACCAGGCACGGAGTTCTTGACCAAGTGCTGGTCCGTGCACTGGTCGCAAACAACAGCCGGCACCAGGTCGGTCTTTGTCGTTGCCGCTCTCTTGCCAGAGGGCGAGGACCACGCGCCTCTCGACGAGGGGGAGGTGAGCTTAGGGGGCGTGGAGAAGGGAGAGGCGGGGGTTGCAGCACCAGCAGGTTCGCCACCGACAGCAGCAGCTTGGCCGCCGACAGCTGCACCTATCTATGCCGTTCGTCGAAGGCGAGACGCCTCTTTTAGGCGCCGTGCGAAGAGCTGTCTATTGGTTGGCGGTTTGCGGAAGAAGAAAGAAGAAAGGTTGTTTGGCTGTTTGGCGAAGAAGAAGGAAGAAAGGTTGTTCGGCTGTTCGTCTGTTTCAAAGAAGAAGGGCTGTTTACGAAGAGCTGTCTATCAGTCGGTCTGTCTGCCAAATAGCTAGCAAGTGACAACGACCTCAAAAATCGTAATTATAGTTGTATCTATATATAAAGAACAAACCATCGTGCCCCCCCCCGCAGGGGATCTGGCAGACAATTGAAAAGAACGAACTGGAAAAAAAAGGAAAAAACAAGGAAAACACCACTAGTCGTCGTCAACATAGAAGACTAAGAACCAAGGGATGTTTTAACAGGCAAACCAAACAAACCACAAAGCATCCTCCAGGTAGCGGCAGCAGTTTATGGTGTGAGTAGCACAGCCAGGGTCTCCCTGCTGGTCCTCCTGATACCTTGCTACTCTGTCTGCCACCTCCGTCCAGCGAACGTCATCTATGCCCGGCCCCTCCGCATCAGACAATACGAAACAAACAAAGCAGGCTCGTCGTCCACCCACGCCACACGACTCCTTTAATAAGGCTTATCAATCGGAGAAAGGAAGAGAAAGAAATACGATAAAAATCACATAGGGTCAGCGCACAAAGAAGAAAATTAAAATAAATCAAATAAACAAAAGCAAAAGGAAGACAAAGGAAGACCACGTTCGAACCAGCTGCACCAGTTGGTGGTACCAGTAGGTAAAAGGTTAGGCATGTTCTACTTCCTAGTCTGCCCGGTACCTTGCTACCCTGTCTACCATCTCCTTCCTACTTTCGTCCACCGCAGTTTCCCTTCTACTCTTGTCCCCCCCCCCTCTCCGCATTCCCTTGGTCGGGTCTTCTGCTACCCCTCTTGTCGCCCCCCCTCCCCCCGTTCCAATGGACACCCCCCACGGCGGATGCGCGGCGTTGCCTGCTCAGCTCAGCCTCAGCCTCGTGCCACCTCACCATGAGCCGTTCGGCTGCTTTCAGGATCCCCCGGTACCACGTCCCCGCCGTTTTTGCGGCAGTGGGCCACAGCGCGGTCTCAACTCCGAACACCAAAGATGCAAGTTCCGTTTACCCTTCGGTGGCTCGGAACTCCCTAAGGTCATCGACTATGCATCTATGCTAAGTATTAAACTGTCCGCCAGGTCTCGGGTTCTCCCCACCTGCCATCGTCCCGAACACTACCCGACTGGGTAATCGATCCTTGCTTTGCCGTGCCCTCCCCCCCGCGAAGAAGAGACGCCGTTTGCGGATGGTCGTTTCGATGCTCTCGCAACGCGTCATCTTGAGGGCCTTCGCGTCTACACGCATCGCGCCAAAAATTCTAGAAACTAAAGTATACGTGGTTTTCTTGAAAGTACTATGCCTACCAGCCGACAATGCACAGCTGTGTTGTCGAGGGGTTCATTGTTCTATAGGGTTAGGTACACCCAAACGGCGTGAGGCTCAACATTGTTAGTTTCCGGTATCGCTTTACCAGGCAAACGATACACGAGAACTTGCGTGTATTAGTACATACGGCACCTTTGGCTTGTATCGATACCTGTCGGTTGCATTTGGTTTTGAAGACAATATGGTCAATAGCATCCATTCATTTACTAACGAACATGCATGCGTGTGCGATCATAAGCAACGAGCGAACAGACGAGCACGAGCAACAGGCAAACGGAGCACGAGCAACGAGTATGCCTGCATACATTGAACAGATTAGTGTTTTCAAAGCCTTACGAAACAAACGAGCAGAGCACCATTGGCAGCGTGAATACTAAACAGGATATTGCACGTGGCATCATACAAGGCAGGCAACTACGAAAACATGTGGACGTACACATAAACCAAGTATGAAATAAAGTATTGTGCAACATCAAACGTGAGATTATACAAAGAACACGATGACATAACGTCACTGTTTTTCAAGCACTCTGATCTCCTACACACGTTTTGCGAACACTCTGACCACTTGCAATGCACCTCCATCTCTCTGGGTTCACCATGATACAGCGGGGTACAGCTCTCAGACCGTAAAAAGGACCTGCGCTCGTTAGATCTATGGGGCCGACGAACCTGTTGCTTGAGAGTTCGAGGAAGTGGCTTCGAGCAGTAATGATCGAGTCACGCAAAAAGTGGATCGATGCAATGCGGTATATGCAAGCAGCCAGCGTGAACAATCAACGAAGCAGCACAGACACGATGACGAGCGCGACGGGCACGGTAGGGCCCAAGGGGCTAGGGGTCGATAGGACAGGTACCACAGATCACTTGGCTTTGACATTCTTTCTTCAATTGGTGTTTTAAGTAAACACCGGACGGTCCCGGAACCTCGTTACTGGCTCTGTACCCGAGACCGAAGGCGTTCCCACACCGGGGATCCTCCCTGCCCCTATAAGGTAGAGGCAATTTCGGGCACAGCGACAAAAGGTAGGGCATTGTTCTTGATGACGACGCATTCCTATTGGTCAATACCCGATAATATACGGGGTTTACCGAGCGAGATAGATTACGACTTTTAATTACGACGATTTCTACTTGCCAAGAGGCCAAAATCACCCCGAAATCACCCCGAGGCTCGAATTCCGCTCACTGGACTGGCAAGTTTCGTGTACTAGCGGCACCTTTCTCGCGGCGCCAACACATCATCAGCAGCAGAGCAGTAGCGGCACAGCAGCAGCAGCCGCAGCAGCAGCAGACCAGGCAGTGAGAGCTCTCCGCGTCAGGCTCCAGACGCCGAAGAGGAGGAGCAGTGCCAGGAAGAGTACCAACGGCCTCCAGCAGCAGCACCCGCAAAGCAGCAGACTTCAACGGGAAGGCCGCTGTAACCAGAAGCACCAGTGCCAGCACTATCGACAGCAAGCAACAGCAGGAGCAGCAGCAGCAACAGAAGCAGCAACAGCAGCAACAGCAACCGACCAGGCAGCAGCAGGAAGCAGCCGACCAGGCAGCTCGAGCTCTCCTACGAGACCAGGCTCAGGATTTGCGGGGGCAGCGGCTTGAAGCCGCCCATTCTGTTGTACTCACAGGTGAACTGGGGGTTGTAGTACTCTGTTTTATGTTACAGGCTTGACCCAGAGCATAGCTAAACAACTACCGGTACCAACTTGGCAGTGTTATTACGGTGGTCAAGAGCAGACTTGCCTGTTTCGTCAGAACGAGTGACGCAGTTTGTTTTTCTACAAGACTCGACATCGCCTCGACCGGTCGTCCGTCGTCCGTCTCGCTTGTTGAACCCATCTCCAGATGACTCTTGTGCTGACCGCCCTTTACTTCAGGAGGCAACGGGGATCAGCGTACATCGAAAACGAGCTGACCGCCGTGATCCAGCATGCCCTTCTTCTCCAAAAGCTGGAGATGGAGCCCCTGCTGCCCATGTCCTTCGTAAGAGCGACTAGCCGGGTTGACTAGGAGGTTCTTGGTGTAGACGCGGGTGGGAGATGGTCGATTCGGGGGGCAAAACGTGGCGGCCATCAATGCACTCCCCCATCGTGGCACGCCCTTCCTCTTCCACTTGCAGAGGGTCTCTTGTGGGTTCACACAGGAGACGTTCCCTACTGCTCTCGAGGATCGACTAAGGTGAGCGTAGCCAACCACGAGTGCCATGACAAATAACATCTGGGTACGTTTTTCCCTGCGTCCCGTTTTTGTGGCAGGAGTACCTGCACTCTTTATTTTGTCTTTGCACCAACTTGCACGGCGACCGCCTTTCTGCTCGATGGACCCCTTGCGCTGACTAGCATCGCGATCAAAACGGATGCTGCGCAGGCTTTCAGCAACTGCGGCGTAGAAGCGGCAAATACCTTGCACTTGCCCGCTCGCTAAGTTGAAGTTGGAAGCATACTCGTTTGGATAACACGCCGCCATGACGGCATGCCTGCTGGGGAAGCAGTTGCCGAACAGCGCCATTCCGTGCTCCCGCTGTACGAGCGCTCGTCTCAACGATACACAACGGGACTAAGGTTATATGATACCTTCAACTCGGTCGTTCTGTGCAAAACGATGGTCGACTCGAAGTGCGCCATCGCCTCGCCTCTGCGTTCCCTGCACCTGAGGACCTGGCGCCCGGTTTAAAAATTATCGAGGAAATACGGTGGCCGGTCAAAGCTCTATCGAAAATGTCGGTACTGCAATACGTAACCGTAACGCCCAGCGCCCCTCAAGTGTGCTACACACAGAAGTACCTTCGTCCTCCCCACCCTCGTCTACGCCCCTCTCTGCGAAACAGGTCTCGTGTATGCCCTATCCACGAACAGGTGCGCCTGTATAGCACCAGCTACTCTCCGCGCGTGAAGCTCTCTGTCACGGGGAAGCTCGGACGCAGCGGGTCGGGCTGTGGGGAGCGGTCAAGATCATGAGGGAAACATCACTAGGTGTCTTCGTCCTGTACGCCAGGTCGCCGCCAATACCTGTGTCGTGAATGGCCGGGCAAGCGACGAGAAAGCGTTGCACAGAACGACATGCGATATCTATCTACTGCCGCAGGTCGGGACGCAGCGCCCGGAACCGGCACCCTATCTCCCACCTGCAGGAAATCGCAACAGGCGGTGACGAGGGATTTGATGCAGCCGTAGAGGCGAGCGTGCTGCCCAGGAAGGAGGAGGGTTTGCTGAGGGAGGGAGGGAGGGATAGGGGGCGTGTACGCCAAGACAATACACGGCCAGCGTCTGCTGAACCTGCGTTCGATGATTTAGCGTTGCCTGGCATATATATCATCCGCAGGCGGAATCTTACAAGTCACCGCTGGACGATGGTGCGGAGGCAATGGCGACTTCAACAACGAGGACCTTTTTACGGGGAACACCGCAAAGCGAGCAGGTGAATCATTTGTCGTTTGCTGGAGCTCTAACGTAAGGATGGCGGCATGCGTGTAAATATTCTACTTTTTTTTGCGTATGGTGGAGTTTGACATTTCTGATGCAAGCGAACGATATTGTGTAGCCCTTGCGTGTGATTGAGACTTCGGTTTCGCTGTCTTATTCGCTCATCTGGCGTGGACCGCATAATTTTCCATTTGATCGCCAGACAACACTGATGATGAAGGTGACGACGCTGCAGGTGGAGCCAGAGCAGGCAACGAGTGGATCGGTCTCGCCCTTGGTCAGGACGACAACGTCGCGGGTCTAATGCGACCAGGCGACAGGGATATACTGGTGAGCGGCGGGTATATATGCTTGTAAAACTATCCAAACAACATGCAGAGGCTTGCAAACTTGAGTGCGTGTGTTGGCAGCCTACTCTAGGTTACGAGTCGTGGGAAGGCATGGGGAGTACTCTTGTTAGCAGGGAGATGGCTAGCTAGCTTTCTTGAACAAATAGATAGCGGTACTACTGTCGTAATATAACTTCTATAATGTGGTATGTAAACTGGGTCCACTGCGCGTACCTTTCGGATGTACAAGAGTGGCTGCTCACTTGAATCTGCGGACACGCTTCGAAGTCGTTTTCGGGCCACAACCAATCACCGCTGTCGTGGCAACACTATTCTTGCCTTCTTGTTGCGTCCCCCATATTCAGGGCTACCGCCGGTATCTCTGCACTCTCCATTCGTCATTGCCATCAACAGGAAGATAGCCAGCCAACCTCAAAGCTATGCTTCGGTGTCTGAGAAACGCGGATAGCTCCCGATCATGAAAGTCGCCGCGGAGTCGTCAGGGGGTGATGCAGCAAGCACTGACCAAGATTTCAAGCACTGCCGTGGCCACGCCTCGAATTTTTGCTGCCAACCCCTCAATGCGGGATTCGTTGGCGCCATCCATGGTCGCCGCCAGGACGGTGGGGGCAGGGGCAAATATCTGAGTCCGCGCATTGCGGATGGATATCGCCAGGGGGGGGTGAGCGGAGGGGATGGCGGTCGTACACCGATGGAGGAATCCGGAAGTTGTCAGGAGTGCACGCACCGCAAGGGTGGGTGGTCTCAGATCGACCCTGGACCCATAATTGGACGAGCAACGGCGCATCGTGCCTGCTGACCCTTGCCCGGGGACGGAAAACGTATTCGCCGAAACGCAGAGGACAATTGAATTTCCTCCTTGCAAGTTCCCTTTCGTCCGTGGGTCGTACGACGACTCTAAATATGGCTGGCGTGGTCGCAGCGGCGATTCTCTTTAGTTGCCACTGACGTTTAACATGGGCTAACGTGAAGGATTTGGTGTAGCACTGGCTGCTGCTGAATATACATTTTGCGATTGAAACCGTCTTGTTCTTAACACACGTTTTTTGACGTTTTCCGTGTTTTGTATGTTGTTTTGGAGAAGACCGAGGGCGATGTAGACTCTGCGTTCTGTGTGTTGTCTAAAATGCATTGAACTTCGTCATTACACCACCAGACAACTCTCCATGCATCCATATTTAACACAGTAGTATATTATACGAGATACCACTTCCATCGGTCACGTTGCGTAGAGTATCTCATGTGTGATCGTTCTGTGTTGTCAGAGATAAAGTTCTAGAGCAGCAGCTAGCTGCAGTGGTACAGAATGTGTGTTTCAAGTTTTTGGTTGCCTATCTTTGCGACGACACCCCCGCAGCCCTTCACCTGCAACAAATATACCTGTACTGCCAGTCTATCCGGAACGTACCAGGTAATCCAACGTGAAAAACCGTTTAGCGATCGGATTTTATCTCGAACAGATATGCACTAATACATGAAGTCGACTTTTAACGCTGAAAACATTATCTTGCCTTCTACCAGAAAACAGGTAAAGGAGCCCACTGTAAGAGTAAATGACAGGAAAATGAGAAAATTGAATGCGGTTATACTGAACTCAGTATAGAATGTACCTTTTGACAAATAAGAAATTCGGACTGGACCAGCCGGTTTCTTATTTTTCCCACTATTTTCAAGTATTCGGTATTGTAGCTCGCCCGACAAAATCGCCTTTATATTTTTCTTGATATTTTTTTCGCGCTTCGCGCGAACAATCTATATAATATATATTTCTGGACCCCTACCTATGGTCCCTGAGCCCAATTTCGCAGTCTTAGGGCCTGAAACCTTTGTGACGTATGCCAATCACACACACTAAAATCAACCAAATTGTGACAAAATTCGTACGCTGATTGGATGATGACTCTAAGAACCTAGCTTGTCCTTTCCGCCGCCGATCCCAGCACGGCACACCTGCCACAGCAGGAGTGCCTGCAGGAGAAGCGCCTCACGACAGGTAGATAGAAAGCTCTGCTCGATGGAGGAAGCATCTGACGACCGCGCAGCAAGCAGCTAGCAGCTGCGACACGTAGCAAGCACGCCGCCCACAATCGTGTGATGCCACCGGACAACCCCGAGACCGGAGACACAGATCACAGCAGCAGCAGTAGAGCGATGGCAAAGCTTGAGAAGAGGTTGCGAGCGAGAACAAAAAAATCCAAACGTATAAACGAGAGGCAGAGCCACCTCGACACCCCGACAGCAAGCATATACATCTGTTGGAACTCGTACGATCACAGGGACTAGCTACGTCGTTGCCGCTGTTATTGCAGCGTCTGTGCAGCAGCTGTTTGTTATTATCGTAGAGAGAGAGCGCCTACTCGCCCAAATCCCAAAGTGAGAAGAGACGAGGGAGGGGCTTTGGGAAGAGCGTGGCGGAAATGTAAGGACCGTTGGGGCATAAAATGAAGACCAAACGGTCGTTACATTATTGCATAAGAATGGCACGTGCGTATCATTTCGGCGTCGTGGATGGCTGGGGCCATTTATAAATACCTGGTATCCCACATGCTCCGACGAATTGAGGTGGTTTAAATGCCTATGATGTACGAAGCTCTACACAAGATCAATCTAATGTGGCTATTTTCACGGCGAGGTTCTAACTACAGCGCTCTCGTGGTGGCGTCGCAGCAGGGAGCACATACATGCCACCGGCAACAACAACACAAAACTCGAAAACTTGGGCGACCCGTATCGAGAATGCCTGCGCAAGCCTTGGAAATGTTTCCCTCTCCTCTTTTTTCTTTTTTCGCCCCCCCCAGGCCCCACTACTAAAGAATTGCCATATAGGCCCAGAGGATGCTAACCAAACCTTTCCCTCTGCCCATCGAATAGACCCGACGGGTGAACCTCATCAGGACAGGTGTCTCGCGCCGTATTATCTTCCCCATAGCGCTGGTCACGACAGTCGCAGCGGTATGAACCTCCCTCCCTGGCGCCACTCGCTATAACACTAGAGATGTCCCAGAGAGAGGATTTCTCGTGCCAGGTAGCAGGTGCCACCGCTACTACTGGTGTACGACATCTACAGCATAGCTTCTCCAGCAGCAAAACAGCAGCAGTAGCAGTAGGACACACGATGCCAGGGTCAGCGTCGCTATACGCTCGGCTTGTGTGTGAACCTTTCGTAGATGTGTTTCCTGGTTCGGCACTCATGATGTGAAGACGAAATATCTACAACCTGACGTGTGTGTCCAACAGAGCTTCTAGCAGTACCACCACTGCTCCTGGTGTACAACAACTACAACAGATCTTCTCCTGCTTCTCCGTCCCATCGTCAGTAGGAAGGTGGGCCTGACAATACCACCTGCAACATGCCTCGGGGACATGGCCCGGACGCTCGTTGCTGTGGACAGGCACAGTCTGCCTACGAGTGTTTCGTTTGATAGAACTAGAAAAACAAAAAACACGTTATAGTTTACTCTTGTTGATTCTGTGTTTTTTCAACATGACCCAGCACAAACATTTGCCTACATACGTTGCCGCACCTAGCTTGACCAACTGTGAACGACTTACCACCGCACCGGCACTACAAAGTTTCATTTGTGTGTGTGCGTGCACAGAGCGCACCAGCGCTACAAAGTTTCATTTGTGTGTGTGCGTGCACAGAGTCGGCCGGTACTGGAGTTGGTGCCGTGTGCGTTGAGCGCGGTGGTCAAACGTGGCCCAAACAAATGTTGAATCACACACACACTCGCACACACAGAGATACTCAAAGCAAGGAACACTACCCTCGTGTCCGAGCCGTGATGATGAGGCTTATTTTTCCTTGGAAAACCAAGAAAACTAAGGCTCGCGCCGCGCGCTTCGCGCGCCTCATTACTAGTAAGTGGTGGTCATGGCGCGCGACCTCAGTAATACCCTCATTAGTCATATCTGCGATACATCATGCTGGGCGAATACGGATTATTATGTTTAGTTCTGAACCAACACGAACGAACATCTATCTGCGCCGTCGTTGGTGAATCTCAATATCGTAAATGTTCTTGGCCTCTTCTGCTCTTGATATAGGAAAAACACTGCAGTACGCACACACGGTAACAACTACTGGAATTTGTCGTGTGTATCCTGGTTTCCACCTCGAAATCCGTCATAAATATTTTAAGACGAAAAATGTGCGCTGCTGTGACCATAGAACTTGTATTCGTTTTGTCTCTCTCAGGGATTCAGGAATCGGCACACGGAACTGTTTGTGCTGGATATCGACTTGTAGAAATACCAAGAACATACAAACACACACTTGACATGATTTTTTCCAACAACACTGTTTTCTGGTTGCAATTTCAGCGTAAATTGAAGACGAAAAATCTGCATCTGAAGTGTTTTGTCCAACAGAAAGAGCTTCCTTCTCGTAGCAGGTGCACTACTTGCTAGTACTGATGTACGACATTTACAGCAGCAGCAGTATTTCTCCAGCACTAAAACAGCAGCAGCAGTAGCAGTAGGACGCACGAGGCAAGGGTCAGCGTCGCTGTACGCTCGGCTTGCCAATCTAAACCTTGACGCCTTTGTACATGTACTCGATTTCGTTCTGTATTGGTTCCGAACTCGAAATTCGTCATAATAATTCGAAGACGAGCCGGGCATGCTCTGTCCAAAAGAGAGAACTTCTCGTACCAGGTAGCAGGTGCCACCGCTACTACTGATGCACGACATCTAGAGCAGAGTTTCCCCAGCAGCAAAGTAGCAGCAGCAGTAGCAGTAGGACACACGATGCCGGGGTCAGCGTCGCTGTACGCTCGGTTTGTGTGTGAATCCTTCGTATAGGAGTTTCCTGGTTTGGCACTCATAATTTGAAGACGAAAAATCTACGACCTGACGTGTGTGTCCAACAGAGCTTCCAGCAGTGCCACCAGGGTTCTACACTATTGGATCTTGTCGTGGGAATGCCGTGGCATTGCCATGGTACCGCCCATGGCATACCATGGCATCACCACGGCATCCCATGGTGTGGCATAGGATTCCATGGCACGCCGTGGGGGTTGCCATGACATGCCATGGGTAGTACCATGGCAACTCCCGCTGCTACCGCCACGGCACTCCATGGCAACCCCACGGCATGTCATGGCAACCCCCACGGCACCCCAATGTCCACGGCACCTAGGTTAGGGTTGGGGTAGGGGGTTAGGGTTAGGGTTAGGGTTAGGGTTAGGGTCCCATGGTATGCCGTGGAGATCCGTGAAAGGTTCCGTGGTATGCCGTGGAAGATGCCGTGGAAGGTTTTGCCACAGATGGTGCCACGGCATGCCACACGGCATGTCGCGAAAAAAGACAATAATGTACATGTTTTTTTAACATGACCCAGCACACGTGTGCCTACACACGTTGCCGCACCTAGCTCGACCAACTGTGAACGACTTACCACCGCACCAGCACGACAAGGTTTCGTTTGTGTGTGCGTGCACAGAACCCGCCGGGACTGGAATTGGTGCCGTGTGCGTTGAGCGCGGTGGTCAAACGTGGCCCACACAAATGTTGAATCACACACACCCACACACATACAGAAAAACGCAAAGCAAGTCACCCTACCCTCGTGTCCGATCCGTTATGAAAAGGCTTATTTTTCCATGGAAAACCAAGAAAACAAATGCTCGTGCTTCGCGCGCCTTATTATACTACCACCCGAATCTCTGGACGGTCCAAAGCTATGCCTTCCTTATGAATCACCACTAAAAACATCCATTGAATACTACTGAAAGTTTAAAGCAGTAATAACAATGCATAGGTACGCGCACGGGCGTAGTATAGTTGTACCATACTCACAGCTCCTCCCTACGATTGTGATTGTACTTTATGCAGTAACATCAACAACAGTATCACCTAAATACTGCATAACGGGGGGAGGGTTACAAACATGCAAAGCAATCAAGTTGCTTCCAACCAGATCGGAATAATATAAATCAACCAGCTTCAAACTTTATAAAGTAGTACGATAGTCATATGTTTCCTCCCTACGTACGTGACTGTACATTATGCAGTAACATCAATAACAGTATTACCCAAACACTGGGGGTTTTGAAACAATCAAGTTGCTTCCAACTAGATCGGCCAACTATAAATCACCCGGCTTCAAACTTCAAAATCTGACACCTAGTGAACAAAACAAATTTATGGGTATCGACTCCAAACATGTCCGTACCTACACGTACATTCAATTCAAGATATGCGGATCACTCGTGCGTCGGGTGATGCGCCATGATGCGAGGAATCAAAAGAAGAAAATTATATGGTGTTTGTTGTGAAGTCTCAAATATTGTTGTAGACTAGTTGTGGTCATTGTGGTACCAGAAAAGACTAGACTGAGATCAAGGGGGTTCTCATCCTGCTTCCCCGTGACCCTGCTCAGCCATCCAGAGAGTTTTTCTATGCAACCCATTCCACAACCCGGGCAAGTTTTATACGTCACGGGACAGCTTACGCGGACTTTAATTGCGCGCCGCGCAATGTATGTAAAACCCCTGTTTTGGCAGATACTGGAGCGATGTATAGTCATTCCCAGTCACTAGAGCCAACCTTTATGAGAATCCTCGGCAGACATCGATCGACAAAACCAACGACACCGTCATGAAATCTGAACGGAATGCGCTGGTTAAGGCCACGGTGGCACGCGCAGGTCCGCTCAGGTCCTTTCATCCCCTACTTGTGAAAATCGACATCATTTCAATAAAAAACGGCTACAGTTACAAAACGAGACTGTCAGGTTTCGGACCAATAGAAGGCTGAGGGTTACTTGAGGCAAAGCACAAATCACTCTGGAAACTATGCGAATCGCTATCTGGCTTATCGGCGTGGTCAGCGGTGCTCGGGCATGCGGATCTATGGCGGCCCCACAAGGTAAGAGGGTTACCAGGGTCGTGAGGCATGTCGCCTACCAAAATTTGGTGGTATCCGGTGCACTGTGTGTCGAGAGCTGGTGTGGGCGTGTTCTAGTCACCGACAACCCTGGTTGGGCCGCCTCTTGAGCCCGTGGCTCAGGCGTCCTACCCATGTGCTCGTCTCACAGACCGCGTAAACCACCAGAAGAAGACTTCACCTCACCGCCGTGTTGTTTGAAGGTGATTCCTCCCCCGCAGCGTCGCAAACGAGCATGTATAAGTCGACTTTGGGCCCAAAAGGTCTGATTTTGGTCCGAAATCTGGACCGGAGGGGTGGCCAGGGTTATCGAGGCGTACTTGTACAAGTATTCACGCTGCACCCACAACACGAACACACACCACCAGCCACGGCAACCACTGTCGCTGCCCTGATGTGTGGTCTATCACCTCCGGTAGAATTGGCGCACGAGGTGCCGTACAGCAGTAGAAATTCATGTTTTGGTTATGCAGGTCTGGTAAGGTAACATTGTGCTTAGGACCCACCCACGCGAAGACAGGGCCAGATGTACCCGTTTTGAGGCCCGCCGTTCTCTTTGGCTTTGGCATACTCGGCCGAATGTCTCGCAGACCAAAGTAGCTGACATCCAGACGAATATGTAGACCTAAGTTCCTGCGATGTACCCCTACGCGGCGGGCCTGGTTGGACCAATACCGTAAACCTACCATGCCAGAAAAAACGTCTTTTATCGTTCAAAAAATGTTGTTTTTGTACCAGTTTAAGTATGTGCAGGCTCTCCTACCGGTAAGGAAAGCTTGCTGTATTCACCCGTATTGGGGGCAGCCATTCTTCTATGGTTTTTCTCGTTGGACAGAACGCCTACTCCATAGAACATGGTAATTTACACGTAGATGATTCTGTAGGCCTCTCTTGAGTCTTGCAGCCCAAGGTAGCGGAGCGGTTTGATCCGATGACGTACCTAGAATGCTCGAAAAAATGTCGTAAAATCCTTAAAAAAATGATGTTTTTGTACCATTTTTAGTATGCGCAGGCTAGCCTACCGGTAAGAAAGCTTGTCGGAACCACCCGTAACGGGGGCAACCATTCAATGTTTGTTCGTCTTGGACTGAACGCCTACTCCATAAAATATGGCTGAATTCCGGACGGATCCATGAACCCGATGCCCATGTTATTGCATTATCCTGCAATGAAGAAAAATACAGTACCACACACCTACTGCTGTTTATAAACGGCCCTTTCCACCATTCAAACGGTGCTGTGGTACCGTTATTCGCATGTGCAAGCTTGCCCACCTGTTGCAAAACAAAATAACGTCAGGTCCATTGCGCTGCTGTTCATCGTGATCTCGATACAGTGCTCACAAGATCAGGGATGGGATATAGATGACGTGAAGACGGTCCTATCAATAGCCCTCAAGTATATTTGCATTGTGATGTTGTCAAGAAAACACCAAAGCCGTGAGTGTGACATACTGCAAACACCGGCGTAGCGTTCAATAACAAAACCGCCTTTTCTTGTGCTGTGGGGATCATACGCAGGCGCGCACACAGTGAATGCTTCGGCGATGGATCTTCCTGCGATGTTGTGCGCTCAGCCACGACCGAGTCACTGGCGCAAGCAGGAAGAAGTTGAACGTGACCTGGGGCTCGAGGAGCAGGCCGTCAGCAAGTATTTTAGGAATTTGTGCGGAGGCACGCATGGCAGGAAGAATTACGACGAGGCCGTTTCGCTCCCGCGGCATCAATAATCAAAAAATCATTCTTATTTCTCGTCCAGGGGGGGGGTGCATGGTGTACTACCAACACATGAACGCTTTGCTTTGCTCGCACCGCAAACATGTTGTAAACAATTTAACTTTGCGACTTGATTAGTTTTCGTGTTTCGCGGATGCCATTGCCAATAAGTAAGCGTATCCCTTTTTATTTGGCTACGGAAACAAGAAGGAACGCGTTTGTCGCTAAGCCCAAACACCAAAACCTTGTCAGACAATCGGAAAATTACAGCAAGTTTTAGCCCTGGCGTCCAAATTAGACCCTGCTCGCTCACCCGCCGCCTAACTACCACCCACGAAAAAAAATCCATCGATTTCACAGGACAAAACAACTTCAGATATAGCGCATGCGTTCATACCACCAAAGCCCCAGCACATCCGTTTTACGAGCAAACTCCATCTTACAACAAACATCTCCATTGCGCCCATCAGTAACTGAACATAGGCACACACTGCTTATCCCTAACCCAAGACACAATGTGCTCAGACACAATGTACTGCGGCGAATCTGGAATTATTACTCGCAACGAAGTACAACACGTTTTCGTCTGCGCTGCATCTCTGCCTGTGGTGCTCGAAAACGCCAGTGGGGGGGGGGGGTGACGAGGATACCCTCCACCCCACCCCCCCGAAAAAAAAATAAATAAAACGCCTACTTAGATTCTTCATCACTTCTGCCTAAAAAACGCCAGCACGACCTCCTGGGGAACAACCTCCGTCATGCCGGGTGGGGATGTTTGGGGGGGGGGGGGGGGGGGGGGGGGGTACGAGAGTGGACCCCCCCCATAAAGAAAACATGTTCGCTCAATCAGATTCTCAATCACTCATGCCTAAGCAACGCCAGGGGGGGGGGTAGCTGGGGGGGGAAGGAGGAGGGGAGAGGTGTACTCATTTTCTGTTCGCCTCACATCCATTGAACACTGACCACTCCTCCCTTCCGAGACGGAGCACCGTTCATGCTCGTAATAAAGCCACCACCTCCAACAGTTGGGCGCTCACTACGTTTTCTTGACTATAATTCATAGGTACCTTTTGCTCATCTTATCCCCTTGCTGTTTCGCCGTCTGCGGCCACCGTCTCTCTCCTACAATACAGGTCCTTTAGTCACTGCTATCTAGTGTACCCAATGTAAAAGCGACCAGGGTATAGCCCCTACCCCCCCCCCCAAGAAAAACCCCCCTACACTTTCTTCATCAATTCTGTCAAAGTAACGCCAGCGCAACCTCATTGGGAATACCCTTCGTGTGCTCGCGCGGGAGTGTTTGTGGCAGGGGGGGCGACGAGGGTAGACCCCCTCAAAAACAAAAATTACTAGCCTAATGAGATTCTTCACTTGTGCCTAAGCAACGCCAGCACAACCTCCTTGGGAATACCCTCCATGCCGTCCCCACTAAACATCCCCATCACGCGCTTCAGGCACCGGCCACGCTTGCATTGATTGCCGGCACCCCTGCAGCCAATCCCACCAGCCGCGTTGTACTTCAAACAACTTCTCACGGTGCGTGCGAGGATGTAGGGCACAGCGTCATCACCTCCGCGCTTTTTCTGGTGCTCGAAATTGGCCTGCACACGGGCCGGACGGCGGGGGGGGGGGGGGGAGGGGGGTGGGGGAGGGGGGTGCACTCATTATCAGGCATGGCCGTAGTCGTATGACGGGGGGGGTACTCAATATCATGCATGACCGTAGTCGTATGACCATATACCCTCGCATCCCTACAATGCCGGTACGGAGCGCGTCGGGTTTCCATCAACCAGGCAGACAGTGCTTGCACCAAGCGCCAAGCGCCGTGAGGTGTTGGGCAAGGCGCATGAAGGGTAAGCTACATCCTACTAACAACCGCTTGAGAGGCGGATTTTCTTGCATATTGGTCACAGCATCAATGCATTTATGGAATTTCTGGTGTGGCCACCTCCATAGACTATAGCAAATAGGACCTACGGTACGCCCAAAAAACTGCATATTTTCATCTTTGTACTAACAATATTTCGTTCTATTTACTATGGTCCCCCGTACTGACTCGACACTGCGGCGCACTATGCTCCCCTCTTGTAGTATCATGCGTGTACTACTGCTGTACAATACGACAGATCATCGATTCCTACTTCCTGATCGACATACATAAGAACTGATCTGTTACGAATCTTGTATGGTATAGATGACGTCCGCGGCAGCTCGTTACAAGGGAGGCACGAGGCGTGCAATCTGAATGAACTATTATACGGGGGGCCATAGTAAACAGGACCAACGGTACACACAACAATTTATGTATTTACCTGTTTTGAATAAAAAAAAATTGGTCCTATTTTTTATGGTCCCTCGTAATAACACGACTACTGCTGATACTAGTAAAATCTGCGCCAACTAAAAAAAATGTATACACAGATCCCGCACAGCATCTTACAACGGAAGGTTAGGTCAGTCAAATATATGCCGCAGACCATGAACTATACTGCTGTTGCACACCGTGCAAGGTGTTTGTACAAGCACGGTTTTCAACACGGCGGTGTCTTGTGGTTCGGGCCATTTGCGTACGTGCGTACGTACACGTCTCTGCTCCTGGTATAATAGACCACTACACAAAAAAAGCCTGGGGGAAAAGGCGCGTAATAAAATAAGGTCGATCGATATACATTTCCCCAGTCATATTTATTTTTTCTCTGCTGCAAGGCAAGTAATCTATTATTTACGGGCGACCATAGTAAGTAGCACCTGTGGTGCAGACAAAAACCTGGATATTAATCTATATTTTCTGACAATATTTAGTCCTGTTTACTATGGACCCCCGTAATAGAACCAACACCACACAAGACATTGAGCAAATACCAGTGGTGTGATCATTGTTCCGTCCCACCCCACGGCGGAACGTACGTACGACGAGGGCATCGACCACGCACCTCAATGTCTAGCTACCTCAGAGATGATGTCCACCTGCTGGCGGCCGCAAGTGCCGGCACTCGGCCGGGAATCCTTCCTCTGCTTCTGCAGCGGCGTCTCACAAAGGCAGCCGCCAGCTTGTTCCATGGCACTTGTTTGTGTTCCTCCGCCATCTCCTCCTCCAGAGTGTTGGGGCCGGTATCCCAATCATCGGCACTCTCCTTGCTGGATGTGAACACGCTGACTATGGCTCCGAGTACCATGTACGCTTCCCTCGACCTTGCATCCTCGTATCTGCTGCTCCAGGAGAGGCAACTTCACCCGAAACAGAAGCCGGGAGACCATCCTCGACCTTGCTGCGCTTAGACGGTGGCTGCTGTCCATCGGCCATGGTCACGAAATCTGATGATAGAGTGGCTATTTGCTTGGTGGATTCAAAGCGCTGTGCGAGTACGAGTATCTCTCTTGCCACCGTGTGTTGTTTCTATGGTATGATGGGGACGGCGTGCATCGTGTTCGCTCTCGTACTGCTGTACTGCTGTACGAACCAGGTATATCGTGCATAATCGCCTGCTCTATTTCCTAGTCGATTGTATTTTTTTACGTGATTTCTAGCGGGAGTACTTTTGCGATACGTATTATTTTTTTTGGGCGAATAGACCGGTCGGAATAATCACGCCGTTCCTTTAAAAACCCGGGGTCGTCCTTTTACCGGCCAGATCGGATTCCTGAGCGTGCCACCGTGGCCCTAAGGTCTCCGACCCAGCCTAATGTCACAGTGCTCACACCTCCGTCGGTGATATGTGGCGTGGGCTTACCAGGCGTCTGATAAGAAAACATTTTGGCACTGGTCTGTAGAAGACAGACGACAAAAAATCTCTACCCCTCACCGATGGCAAAAAATAGACAATTTCTCAGGTTTGGCATCGATCGACAAACCCAACGATTACGTCACGAACTCTGAATGAAGTGCGCTGGTTAGAGGCTCCGACCCACACTAGTATCACAGTTCTCACACCTCGGTCGGTGATATGTGGCGTGGGTGGGCCAGGCGTCTACTAAAGACATATTTGGCAGCTGGTATATAGAAAAACAGACGACCAAAACTCTCGATTCCTCTCCGTTGGCACGAAACAGAACTTTTTGAAAGCTCTGACGAAGAGCATAGGACGCCGCGGCCAACCTCTCGCCCCCTAGACGACGGATTCCAATTATACCTCCCAGGCCATAATTTGCACTCATTGGCCTTGCCCGGTACCAAGTTCGTTGACCATGGGTGGAGTATATGTCGAGATCGAAGGTCAATCGTCGCGTGACTGCGGGGGGTGTGCGAGCTGCGAGCTGTGTCTTTCTTCTTCTAGCTTGTGCGCGGCGTGATTTCGCGTTGTTTCAGCCATTTGATTGGAAGATAGCTGGCGTCAACTGCCCCGTGTTATTTTAGACTTGCCATTCCCTCACTAAACCTGACTTATCTTTTCTTGCGAGTACGTCAGAAACCCCGATGAAACTCTGAGAAACCAAGTTTTACCTCAGACGTTTCGGTACTGGACGCAGTATGCAATGGTCGCATTGCTCTCATCGTTCCTTCCTAGGTGTTTTTTAAGTGAGTTTTACAGGTTCTTGAACATGAGATGTTCCCTTCCCCCCCCCCCCCCCCCTTTTTCGGGGAATGAAGGTGACAATCGAACCACGGACCTCGGTCTTCATATCCTCACGTCCTGTCGATGACGCCATTGTAGAGAAATGTAGACAGAGTGTTACGTGGGAAACGCTAGATGAATTTAAGGCTTATAAACTCGATTTTCACCTCAGAAAGCACAAACTCCACCGCATATGCCCCTTGGACAATATGCAGCTTCAAATATCACACCAATGAACCAATCAGAATACGTTAGGCTTTTGCGCGACTGGCTGTGAACAATTGCGATGTCTTACAGCAGGTGATGGCAGTTGCGGGAGACGGAAACAATTGCGGACGTGTATTTTTTTTTTTTTTTTGTTAATTTTGAAATACGTCAGCTGTGAGTTCGACTGATTAAATAGTTGTTACTCAACTTTGCAAGCTGCGTAATACGCCTCGTCTATATTCCATTTTTACCGAATTTTACAAGTATTGTGATAAACCGAACGCGCGTATTCTATATCAGATATGTAATTCCTTGTCAAAGATTTATTAGCAATTAATTGTTAGTGCACGGCCAAGGAAGGTGGTTGGCGTGCTTATATAACACATATGTGTGTACTAGGGACAAACTTCGTTTTTGCGCGGTTGCGCTGGCGCAATACTTTGGTCGAAATGATCGTTTTCCGCAATCGCCGCAGAGGGCCTGATTGCGCGCAGCCCAAGTAGAAGATTGAACGGAGGAAATCTGGAGTTTGCGAGAGGTAGTGAATCGTGGGAATGCTTGGACAGAGGGGATGGGCAAGAGGTGCATAGAGTTGATGACGGGTGCAGTTGGTGGATCTAGGGAGACAGGCTGGGACGGGTTGACACAGCGAGGAAGAAGACCATCTACCGTACGTAGTACTCTACCCGTGGGAGTGTACGAGCGGCGGGGGGTTAATATCCTTTGGAAGGTCGGCGAGTTGAAAGAAGAAGCGATTTTGAAACGGCCAAAACATTGAAACACCGCTGTTTTTCAAATTTGCCTTAGGCCAAAAAACATTTGAGCCCCCTTTTTAAATTCGCCGCAGATTTTTTTATTTATGTATTCCCTTTTTCAACAACTGAACTGCAGAACAAAAAAAAATAGGTTCTGATCTCGACACACGCCTTTTGGTGGTTCAGGAGGCGTTTAATAACAGTTAGACACACTTTGTTACTTGGTTTTCGGGGATACAATCCCGAATATATCCCCGTGTTTTTACACCGTCCGGCGGCCCTCCCGATGGGGCTTCCGGGGGCCCTCCCGAGGGAGCCCTGCGGGGGGCTTGAGCACCTGAGGCGCCCAATGAGCTTAAAAAAGAGGCTGTTGCGCTGCGCGCAACAGACACCTGACCACTAATAATATCCCTGGTGTGTACTCGTAACAACTAATTTGTTTGGTCGGGTTTGTCACAATATGAGCAGTAGGTCGGGTTTTTCACTGATGTGTATGCACAAAGGGCTACCATTCATCCTAATAATATTAATACAATGTACAACAGCATTCGCCTGATAGTCTAAACTTCTTGCTTCTTATGTACGTATACGGACAATACTCACATTCTCTCATTGGTTTTGCTCATGACTCTGGAATTTTTATTAGTAAGTGTTGGATCTTATGTAGATGGTCTTCTTCCTCACTGTGTCAACCCTTCCAAGCCTGTCTCCCTGGTTCCACCAACTGCACCCGTCGGCGTCAACTCAATGCGCCTCTTGTCCATACCCTCTGTCCAAGCATGCCAACGATTCAATACCTCTCCACGAACCCCAGATTTCCTCCGTTCAATATCACATATGATATCCTACTTCTTCCGGAAACCTTCTGCATTCAGTCAGTCGAACTCACGTCTGACGTATTTCAAAATTACGAAAGTTTCAAAGTTGATGTTTTTTTTTTGTTTACTCCCTATTAGGACCGCACCATTAATCTACCAGGTATCGTTTTAGAGTTCAGAGTACCTACTAGGTACCAGGGAGGGCACGACAGCAGGGAGGGAGGAGAGATAGACCCGGAAAGAGAGACCCGTGCGGGCTGTTGATGTTGCTGCTGTTCTCACATTTACTCATCGCCCCAACACATAACGAAAAGCTTCGAGTATACAGTCAGTATATATCTTATCTTGTCAGTGACAATTGTATATTTTGAAATAATGGGATATAGACTAGACGTATTGTTGTTGTTGTAGTAGTTGTTGTTGTTTTCTTCACATTAAACCGTTCTTTCTACGCGTCGACATCCAGCACAACCAGTGTCCGTGCCGATTCTTCAAACCTAAGAGAGATACAATTTCTGTGGTCACAAAGCTACGCCACAGAGATACTACGTTGCCACGTATGCAATGCAATGACATGTCCTCATACTCCGTACGACAGGCACGACATACCTATTCTATGACCTAGAGAAACAAAAACGAATCAAAGAGAAAAACAAAAACAAAAAACAAAGACAATTCGAAAGAGAAAAGAAACAAGAAAACGAAGGAAAAAAAAAAAATATATATATATATATACCTGGTATGTGTATATACTTCAGTATAGCGACAAACCATCAAACCCCCGCGTAGGGGACGTGGCAGACACTTGAAAAGAACGAGCTGGAAAAAAAAGAAAAAAAGAAAACAACACTAGTCGTCAACAGAGTAAGACTAAGAACCAAGGGAAAAGTAACAGGCAAACCAAACAAAGCACAAGGCACGCTCCAGGTAGCGGCAGCACTTTATGGTACGAGTAGCACAGCCAGGGTCTCCCTGGTGGCCCGCCTGGTACCTTGCTACCCTGTCAGCCGCCATCGTCCAGCGTTCGTCAACTATGCCCGGCCCCTCGGCGTCAGACAGCACGAAACAAGCAAAGCAGGCTCGTCATCCACCCACGCCACATGACTCCTTCAATGAGGCTTATCAATCGGAGAAAGGAAGAGAAATAAAAATCAAATAGGGTCAGCGCAAAGAAGACAATAAAATGAAATAAAAATAAACAAAAACAACAGGAAGACAAAGGAAGACCACGTTCGAACCAGCTGCACCAGTTGGTGGTACGAGTAGTATAGGCATGTTCCACTTCTTCGTCTGCCCGGTACCTGGCTACCCTATCTGCCATCTACTTCCTACTTTCGTCCACTGCAGTTTCCCTTCTACTCCTCTTTCCCCCCCCTCTCCGCATTCCCTTGGTCGGTTTTTCTGCTACTCCTCTTGTTGCCCCTCCTCCCCCCATTCCCTTGGACACCACCCACGGCGGATGCACGGCGCTGCCTGCTCAGCTCAGCCTCAGCGTCGTGCCACCTCACCATGAACCGTTCGGCTGCTTCCAAGATTCCCCGGTACCACTTCCCCGCCTTTTTTGCAGCAGTCAGCGACAGTGCGGTCTCAACTCCAAACACCAAGGGAGCAAGTTCCGTTGACCCTTCGGTGGCGCGGAACTCCCTAACGTCTTCGACTACGCATCTATGCCAAGTCATAACCTGTCCGCCAGGTCTCGGGTTCTCCCCACCAGCAATCGTCCCGAACATCACCCGGCTGGGTAATCGATCCTTGCTTTGCCGTGCCACCCCCCCCGCGAAGAAGAGACGCCGTTTGCGGATGGTCGTTTCGATGCTCTCGCAACGTGTCATCTTGAGGGCCTTCGCGTACGAGAGGGTGGCATGGTCAGTACGAAGTAGGCGCTGGAAGCCAATGACTCGCAACAGGACTTGGTGGTGAGCCGTTCGAAGCTTGGCAAAGTGTTCCGCTCCGAGGGTCCACGTCACACACCCGTACGGCAGGGTCTCAATCACCTTGGCCTTCAGCATTCGGACTTTCAGGCTAAGAGGGGCGGTCGTCCTATCATACAGCTCCGGGCCGAACCGTTTGAGGCATGCTCGCATGAGACGGATCCGTCGGTCGATTTCGAGCGAAAGGTCAGCATTTTCGTGGATAACGCCGCCTAGGTACAAGAACTGGGCAGTCTGCTTACACTTCTGGCCTGCTGCTTCGATGACGAGCGGTGGTGCGAGGGTTATCTGGTCTGGCGTTTGCAGAAGCATAGTCTCTGTCTTCTTTTCCGACACTGTAAGACCTGCTGCTTCGAAGACAGTCACGATGACTGTCATCATTTTCGCGAGCCCTTCAGCCGACTTCGAGACAATCCCTGCGTCGTCGGCGTACAACATGCCCCACACAGCCCTTCGCACGCACGCCAACGGTTCCTTCTCCTTCGTTCCGACTACTCCAGCATCAATGAGTTGGACCAAATCCCTTACGATGGCTTCGTCATGGCTAAAGCGTACTAGTACGACGTGCAACGCAGAAGCGAAAAATACGTTGAACAGTAACGGTGACAGCACACAGCCTTGCCGCAGCCCCTGCGTGACATCAAACCATTCCGAGTGCTCGCCGTCATCCGTTCGCACGTGAGCCCGCATGCCATCGTGGAAATTACGGATAATTCTCAGCATCCTGGTTGGTACGCCAAAACGTGTGAGTACTTCCCGTAACAGCTCTCGGTCGACAGAGTCGTACGCTTTCTGCAGATCGATAAAGCACAAGTACAGGGGGATTTTTCTCTGTCTTCCAAGCTCTTGCCACCGGCGCACGACGAACAACATATCAATCGTTGATCATGCGGGGCGAAAGCCGCACTGTTCCTCCGGGAGTAATTCCTCGGTCTCGCAGTAGTTGCTGAGGCGCGACGCGACGATTTTCAACAAGACTTTGCCTGCGTGGGCAACAAGCGAAATCCCTCCGTAGTTGTTGCAATCAGTTCGGTCCTTCTTTTTGTGAAGGAGCTTGATGATCGCGTCTTTCCATTGCTGGGCGACTTCTCCTGTTACCCAAACATTCACAGGGATGTTGTGAAAGCACTGGGCGAATGCGGGGTGGTCGATTTTCAGGAGAGTTCGGCCGGAAGACCATCTGGCCCGACAGCTTTCCAGTTTGACATCCCCTTAACCCTTTTAGTACCGCAGTCCCGTTTTGGGGACAAATCACTTGGAGTTAGACTGGTTTGTCCCCAAATCGGGACTGCGGTACTAAAGGGGTTAAGTGCTTCCGTCATCTCGTCCATGGATGGTTCATCTAGGAGCGACAAAGTTTAAGCGGTCGTGGTGGCAAGAGGTCGGTGATCGTGGAATCGAGTTTAAGCGATTTCGTGTCCAAACGTTTGTGGTAAAACCTCCCCCACCGCTCACGAATTCGCACCTTATCCCGCAACAGCGTGCCATCCTCGTCCCTAATGAACTGTTCGCTTCTCGCTTTAGTCCCTTCCAATCCTACCGTACTCTTAAGGTGCTTGTAAAAGCCTCTCTGTTCGTTGTTCGCTAGTAGTCGTTCGGTTTCAGCGAGGTACGCTTCGAAGTACGCATGCAGTCCTGCGGGATCACCTTCTGCAGGTTCGCACACGCAGATCTCAGTGTCTTCCACGCGGTTCTATCCCGGGGGTGGGCACGCAAGAATTGCCGTGCATCCTCCCTCGCTCTCCATGTTAACATGAATGCGGCCATGGTTTCTGCAGACTCACACCATCCATGTCTGCGGTGACGACGTGGAGGGGGTGGTACCTCTTTTTCGACCGCATCAATAATAGCCGCAGTGAAAAACTCAACCATGCCAGACGTATTACGAGGCTGGTTAAGCAGGGGTGGGATTCCGCATACACACAACGGCACCAGCCCGAGTGACCGTAAGCGGATGACTACATCCTAACCCGTCAAGCCCATCGACCTGGAGTACAAGATGTTAAAGTCGTCCCACAGCCTCCTGCCCCAGCTAAGGCTGACTCAGACCACAACATCTTGTATGTCGAAGTCCGACTATGTGGTCACTTTGCGTCCAACAGACAAATACGTAGACCGACGAAACGCCGAGAGTTCGACAGGCAGCTTTTTATGTCCGACGGAAAGTGTCGTGAACGAGTAGTCGCGAGGGTCATCTTCCCCTTTACAGCCAGGGTGCGCACATTGTAAGTCGTTACCGCGACCAGTGCCTCCTTCTGTCTTACGAGCCTCGCGTGCTGCTTTCTTGGCCAGCCGACGTGAGGCTCGTCCCCGCTTCTTTTTTTTCCTCTTTTGTCTCTTTTTTTTCTCTATGGCGAAAGTGGCTCTCTGTTTCGTAGCCCGGTACGCGCCTTGGTTTCCGTTGGCTGGGTGCAGCCGTCCCAGCCAACGCCGACATTCCCATCCTTCCTGTCGTGCATGCATACCCACGCTGTGGCCAGCCTCTCCACTCCCCCGACTGCCCGTGTAGCGCTCTCTGCTGTGGTGATGTACCCGTCCCGCCAGAGGGATGAACTCCTTGGCGTCGGGGTTAAGAAGAAAAAACATCACCACCACCCCACGCGGTCCTTAAAGCGAACAGGCCACCAGCCGGACCGCGCAAGATACCCTCTCTACTCAGCCAGAAGCTCGATGTTCGTGTGACTGTCGCTAGACCGTTGCAGATCCTTGCGGACTTCCTCGGCCCACCCCAAGGACGGGGCAGGCCGAAGAGAGAGTGGACTTGGCGACAGGGGAAGATATTACACAGCTTGCAATGTCGAGTATCAACTCAGTTTCAGTGCCGAACTCACGGTTGACGTATTTCATAATTTTACAAAATGAATAGAAATTTCGAAAGCTCTAATTATTTGAAATGTTTGAAGTCACGAACCTTAAAAGGTGTTGGCAAACATTTAACTACAGTAGTACCAGGTACTTCAGTTACAACCGTGGGCCAACCTACGTAGGACGTACTGTTCAACTTCACACCATCTTGTATAGGAGGTTGATTTACATTCGAAAATAGAGTCTGCTTTTCCACTTGAAAATGGACTTGAAAAAGCAGCACGAGTCTCCCGCGTGACGTAAATATCAGGCACATTGTTGTTGTTGTTGTTGTTGTTGTTGTTGTTTTCTTCACATTAAACCGTTCTTTCTACGCGTCGACATCCAGCACAACCAGTGTCCGTGCCGATTCTTCAATCCTAGAGAGATACAAGTTTTGTGGTCACAAAGCTACGCCACAGAGATACTACGTTGCCACGTATGCAATGCAATGCCATGCCATCAAACTGCGTACGACAGGCACGACATACCCATTCCATGACCCAGAGAAACAAAAAACGAAACAAAGAGAAAAACAAAAACAAAAACAAAGACAATTCGAAAGAGAAAAGAAACAAGAAAAAGAAACAAAAATATACCTGGTATATGTATATGCTTCAGTATAGCAACAAACCATCGTACCCCCTCGCAGGGGATCTGGCAGACACTTGAAAAAAGAAGAAGCCAGAGAAAAAAAAAAAAAAAAAATAGAAAAAGAAGAAAACACCACTACTCGTCAACAGAGTAGGACTAAGAACCAAGGGAAAAGTAACAGGCAAACCAAACAAAGCACAAGGCACGCTCCATGTAGCGGCAGCACTTTATGGTACGAGTAGCACAGCCAGGGTCTCCCTGCTGGCCCGCCTGGTACCTTGCTACCCTGTCTGCCACCATCGTCCAGCGATCGTCAACTATGCCCGGCCCCTCGGCGTCAGACAGTACGAAACAGGCAAAGCAGGCTCGTCATCCACCCACGCCACACGACTCCTTCAATAAGGCTTATCAATCGGAGAAAGGAAGAGAAATGAAAATCACATAGGGTCACCGCAAAGAAGAAACTAAGATGAAATAAAAATAGACAAAAACAACAGGAAGACAAAGGAAGACATAGTTCGAACCACCTGCACCAGTTGGTGGTACGAGTAGTATAGGCATGTTCTACTTCTTCGTCTGCCCGGTACCTGGCTACCCTATCTGCCATCTCCTTCCTACTTTCGTCCACTGCAGTTTACCTTCTACCCCTCTTTCCCCCCCTCTCCGCATTCCCTTGGTCGGTTTTTCTGCTACTCCTCTTGTTGCCCCTCCTCCCCCCATTCCCTTGGACACCACCCACGGCGGATGCACGGCGCTGCCTGCTCAGCTCAGCCTCAGCCTCGTGCCAACTCACCATGAACCGTTCGGCTGCTTCCAAGATTCCCCGGTACCACTTCTCCGCCTTTATTGCAGCAGTGAGCCACAGTGCGGTCCAAACACCAAGGGAGCAAGTTCCGTTGACCCTTCGGTGGCTCGGAACTCCCGAAGGTCTTCGACTACGCATCTATGCCAAGTCATAACCTGTCCGCCAGGTCTCGGGTTCTCCCCACCAGCAATCGTCCCGAACATCACCCGGCTGGGTAATCGATCCCTGCTTTGCCGTGCCCCCCCCCCCGCGAAGAAGAGACGCCGTTTGCGGATGGTCGTTTCGATGCTCTCGCAACGTGTCATCTTGAGGGCCTTCGCGTACGAGAGGGTGGCATGGTCAGTACGAAGTAGGCGCTGGAAGCCAATGACTCGCAACAGGACTTGGTGGTGAGCCGTTCGAAGCTTGGCAAAGTGTTCCGCTCCGAGGATCCACGTCACACACCCGTACAGCAGGGTCTCAATCACCTCGGCCTTCAGCATTCGGACTTTCAGGCTAAGGGGGGCGGTCGTCCTATCATACAACTCCGGGCTAAACCGTTTGAGGCATGCTCGCATGAGACGGATTCGTCGGTCGATTTTCCGAGCGAGAGGTCAGCGTTTTCGTGGATAATGCCGCCTAGGTACAAGAACTGGGCTATCTGCTTATACTTCTGGCCTGCTGCTTCGATAACGAGCGGTGATGCGAGGGTTTTGTGGTCTGGCGTTTGCAGAAGCATAGTCTCTGTCTTCTTTTCCGACACCGTAAGACCTGCTGCTTCGAAGACAGTCACGATGACTGTCATCATTTTCGCGAGCCCTTCAGCCGACTTCGAGACAACCCCTGCGTTGTCGGCGTACAACATGCCCCATACAGCCCTTCGCACGCACGCTAACGGCTCCTTCTCCTTCGTTCCGACTACTCCAGCATCACTGAGTTGGACCAAATCCCTTACGATGGCTTCGTCATGGCTAAAGCGTACTCGTACGACGTGCAACGCAGAAGCGAAAAATATGTCGAACAGTAACGGTGACAGCACACAGCCTTTACTACTCCCTCGTTCAAAACTCTTAATAACTCATCTCTACCAGCTGTGTGTGATACTTCGATCGCGCGCACGATGAGGGCGGTTTTGTTTTTGCTTCGCGCCCGGTATACAAACCCTTATCCGATGAAGACAAAATCTGAAGCTGCAGAATAGATCACTTGCAATAAGATCATAAAACACATTTCGCTCTTGGGGGGGCAAGCGATTTGTGTGTAGGCATGAAAGCCGAATAACTTAGATGAATCAGGATGAATCAATACTATCCAGCTTTCTCCGTCTTTTGTGAAAACTACTGCTGTCGCCCGTAACATCTTAGTGCCGTTTTGGAGACAAACCACCCAAATTTGAAACGTAGCTTGTCGCCCAAACGAGACTGCGGCTCTAAAGGGAATAACGTTTACATGGAAGTAAGATGAGCAGAGTACCTACCAGGTACCAGGGTGGGCAAGACAGCAAGGGAGAAGGAGAGACGGAGGGAGGAAGGCAGCGAGGGTGGAGGGAGGGAGGGAGTAAGAGAGGGATTCAGAGAGGGAGGGAGGGAGAGAGGGAGGGCGGAAGGACGGAATGAAGCGGGAAGGAGGGAACAACGAAGGAAAGGCTTTGCCACTGCTGTACCGCTGATCGCTCGTATCACAGCAGTTCCAGAATTTCATATCAAACATAGAGCTGACATATTTAATATAGAGCTGACAAACAATGTTTCCGCGGCCCTTGGGCGAGGTCGTGTCCGGTCACCTCGTTCGGGCTGCTGAAAGTCAACTCTGCAAACTCCACACACAGAGCACGCGAAAGATTGTGGTTTAGACCATGACGATCGCCTTTCGCGAGGGCTTCAACCTGATGCGTCCGGCATGGGATTAGTCGTTTCGAAAGAAATTTGTCCGTAGGTGACCATTGAGGGACCCTGATCGGACAGACAGACAGACAAGATTTATGAACCAAGTGTACCACCTGTGGAACTTTAATTACAGACGGCAATTACGGCCAAAACCCGGCCTATATCCTCTGGTGTGTGTCGAAAGCGATTTCCACGAGGGCTCGCTGCCAGCAGCCATAGACGTTGCTGGTGTGTAGTGTGCTGCGTATATTGCGTTGTGGTTGTGCGCGGTTATTGTGTGCTGTTTGATGGGGATTTCACTACTACAAACGGGGGGGGGGGGGGGTGGGGGACGCGTGGATCGGGCCCAACTATTACGGCGAAAAAACAATCACGAACGTCTCAATCTGATTACGGGAAGCTACGTGTACTCCCAGACCGCTCATTCTGGTCACGAGAATCTACTTGTACTACGGTAACTACCATCACTGTGTAGGACCGCACTATGGTTTTAGAGATCAGAGAACCTACCAGGTACCATGTAGGTTACAAGAAAGCAAGGATGGGGGGTCTGCTGGCAACGAGATAGGCGGACAAGGAGCTTGAGAGGGAAAGAGAGCAAATAAGGTATGGAGACAGGAACGGAGCCTCCGTAAGGGCTTCGACTTAATGCGTGCAGCATGGGAGTAGCCGTTTCGAAAGACATTTGTCCGTTGGAAAGCATTGCACATTGAGTGACCCTGATCCGACAGACAGACAAGTTTCGTGAATCCGTTTCAGAGACAATAAGGGTACCACTCCTGGAACTGCAGTAAACAGCCAGCCTTGTACTGACGGGGATTGCTTTCAGTGCCACCTAGCGGGGAGAGAGGAAAGTTATGTCGGTTGAATCATATGTCGTGATTCCCTGACAGCAGCTAGCAGCAACAACCTAACCAAGAACGACTGTGCATTACCATGGTGACGAATCCCTTTAAGACATTGATTACGCCGTGTCTGAGGAAACAAAAGATTGGAGCAGACGCCTTTCATCACGGACTCCGAACACATAATGCCCGCGAGCCATCTCATTGGTCCCAAACACTCGCGAAATACATAGGTCGGGTTATGTGCATCACCGAGTCTGTACCCACGCATGAGTCATAATTCAGACGGACTCCATACATTTTGGTCCACACGAGTCTCGTAATATTACACCCAAATTCTTGTCCTCTACTCCGGCAGGCGAGCCTCCCAGTCAGCGCGGTATTCGCGTCGGGACGATACACTCTTGAATGATGAGTTATCGCCACCTACATAAATATCAAACCCCATCTCCCTGTAGACCAATATCATCCACCGAAGACATACAAGCAGCGCCCCTACTCGGTAGCGATCCCCTGCACGAATTGCTTGGCCTCGGCAGATGGGCCACCGCGTCGGTGCAGCATTGCGTACAGGACACCCGTTCCGAAACGCGCTCACCACACAACTTAAAATCCCATCTCCCCATATGCACTACTGTAGTACCAACGGCCGCAGTATTCTGACCATTCCCAAATGCACGCGAAATACATACGTCGGGTTATGTGTATCACCGAGTCTGTACCCACGCATGAGTCATAATTCAGACGGATTCCATACATTTTGTTCCACAGAGTCTCGTATTAGTACACCACAAATTCTTGGCCTCTACTCCGGCAGGCGAGCCTCCCAGTCAGCGCGGTATTCGCGTCGGGACGATACACTCTTGAATGATGAGTTATCGCCACCTACATAAATATCAAACCCCATCTCCCAGTAGACCAATATCATCCACCGCAAACATACAAGCAGCGCCCCTACTCGGTAGCGATCCCCTGCACGAATTGCGTGGCCCCGGCAGATGGGCCACCGCGTCGGTGCAGCATTCAGTACAGGACACCCGTTCCGAAACGCGCTCACCACACAACACAAAATCCCATCTCCCCATATGGACTACTGTAGTACCAACCGCCGCAGTATTCTGACCATTCCCAAATGCACGCGAAATACATACGTCGGGTTATGTGTATCACCGAGTCTGTACCCACGCATGAGTCATAATTCAGACGGATTCCATACATTTTGGTCCACACGAGTCTCGTATTAATACACAACAAATTCTTGTCTTCTACTCCGGCAGGCGAGCCTCCCAGTCAGCGCGGTATTCGCGTCGAGACGATACACTCTTGAATGATGAGTTATCGCCACCTACATAAATATCAAACCCCATCTCCCAGTAGACCAATAGCATCCACCGCAGACATACGAGAAGCGCCCCTACTCGGTAGCGATCCCTTGCACGAATTGCTTGGCCCCGGCAGATGGGCCACCGCGTCGGTGCAGCATTGCGTACAGGACATCCGTTCCGAAACGCGCTCACCACACAACATAAAATCCCATCTCCCCATATGGACTACTGTAGTACCAACCGCCGCAGTATTCTGACCATTCCCAAACACACGCGAAATACATACGTCGGGTTATGTGTATCACCGAGTCTGTACCCACGCATGAGTCATAATTCAGACGGATTCCATACATTTTGGTCCACAGAGTCTCGTAGTAGTACACCACAAATTATTGTCCTCTACTCCGGCAGGCGAGCCTCCCAGTCAGCGCGGTATTCGCGTCGGGACGATACACTCTTGAATGATGAGTTATCGCCACCTACAAATATGTCAAACCCCATCTCCCAGTAGACCAATATCATCCACCGCAAACATACAAGCAGCGCCCCTACTCGGTAGCGATCCCCTGCACGAATTGCATGGCCCCGGCAGATGGGCCACTGCGTCGGTGCAGCATTCAGTACAGGACACCCGTTCCGAAACGCGCTCACCACACAACATAAAATCCCATCTCCCCATATGGACTACTGTAGTACCAACCGCCGCAGTATTCTGACCATTCCCAAACACACGCGAAATACATAGGTCGAGTTATGTGTATCACCGAGTCTGTACCCACGCATGAGTCATAACTCAGACGGATTCCATACATTTTGGTCCACAGAGTCTCGTATTAGTACACCACAAATTATTGTCCTCTACTCCGGCAGGCGAGCCTCCCAGTCAGCGCGGTATTCGCGTCGGGACGATACACTCTTGAATGATGAGTTATCGCCACCTACATAAATATCAAACCCCATCTCCCAGTAGACCAATATCATCCACGGCAAACATACAAGCAGCGCCCCTACTCGGTAGCGATCCCCTGCACGAATTGCGTGGCCCCGGCAGATGGGCCACCGCGTCGGTGCAGCATTCAGTACAGGACACACGTTCCGAAACGCGCTCACCACACAACACAAAATCCCATCTCCCCATATGGACTACTGTAGTACCAACGGCCGCAGTATTCTGACCATTCCCAAATGCACGCGAAATACATACGTCGGGTTATGTGCATCACCGAGTCCGTACCCACGGATGAGCCATAATTCAGACGGATTCCATATATTTTGGTCCACACGAGTCTCGTATTAGTACACCACAAATTATTGTCCTCTACTCCGGCAGGCGAGCCTCCCAGTCAGCGCGGTATTCGCGTCGGGACGATACACTCTTGAATGATGAGTTATCGCCACCTACATAAATATCAAACCCCATCTCCCAGTAGACCAATATCATCCACCGCAAACATACAAGCAGCGCCCCTACTCGGTAGCGATCCCCTGCACGAATTGCGTGGCCCCGGCAGATGGGCCACCGCGTCGGTGCAGCATTCAGTACAGGACACCCGTTCCGAAACGCGCTCACCGCACAACACAAAATCCCATCTCCCCATATGGACTACTGTAGTACCAACCGCAGCAGTATTCTGACCATTCCCAAATGCACGCGAAATACATACGTCGGGTTATGTGTATCACCGAGTCTGTACCCACGCATGAGTCATAATTCAGACGGATTCCACACATTTTGGTCCACACGAGTCTCGTATTAGTACACCACAAATTATTGTTCTCTACTCCGGCAGGCGAGCCTCCCAGTCAGCGCGGTATTCACGTCGGGACGCTACACTCTTGAATGATGAGTTATCGCCACCTACATAAATATCAAACCCCATCTCCCAGTAGACCAATATCATCCACCGAAGACATACAAGCAGCGCCCCTACTCGGTAGCGATCCCCTGCACGAATTGCGTGGCCCCGGCAGATGGGCCACCGCGTCGGTGCAGCATTCAGTACAGGACACCCGTTCCGAAACGCGCTCACCACATAACACAAAATCCCATCTCCCCATATGGACTACTGAAGCACCAACGGCCGCAGTATTCTGACCATTCCCAAATACACGCGAAATACATACGTCGGGTTATGTGCATCACCGAGTCTGTACCCACGCATGAGTCATAATTCAGACGGATTCCATATATTTTGGTCCACACGAGTCTCGTATTAGTACACCACAAATTATTGTCCTCTACTCCGGCAGGCGAGCCTCCCAGTCAGCGCGGTATTCGCGTCGGGACGATACACTCTTGAATGATGAGTTATCGCCACCTACATAAATATCAAACCCCATCTCCCAGTAGACCAATATCATCCACCGCAAACATACAAGCAGCGCCCCTACTCGGTAGCGATCCCCTGCACGAATTGCTTGGCCCCGGCAGATGGGCCACTGCGTCGGTGCAGCATTCAGTACAGGACACCCGTTCCGAAACGCGCTCACCGCACAACCCAAAATCCCATCTCCCCATATGGACTACTGTAGTACCAACCGCAGCAGTATTCTGACCATTCCCAAATGCACGCGAAATACATACGTCGGGTTATGTGTATCACCGAGTCTGTACCCACGCATGAGTCATAATTCAGACGGATTCCACACATTTTGGTCCACACGAGTCTCGTATTAGTACACCACAAATTATTGTTCTCTACTCCGGCAGGCGAGCCTCCCAGTCAGCGCGGTATTCACGTCGGGACGCTACACTCTTGAACGATGAGTTATCGCCACCTACATAAATATCAAACCCCATCTCCCAGTAGACCAATATCATCCACCGAAGACATACAAGCAGCGCCCCTACTCGGTAGCGATCCCCTGCACGAATTGCGTGGCCCCGGCAGATGGGCCACCGCGTCGGTGCAGCATTCAGTACAGGACACCCGTTCCGAAACGCGCTCACCACATAACACAAAATCCCATCTCCCCATATGGACTACTGTAGCACCAACGGCCGCAGTATTCTGACCATTCCCAAATACACGCGAAATACATACGTCGGGTTATGTGCATCACCGAGTCTGTACCCACGCATGAGTCATAATTCAGACGGATTCCATATATTTTGGTCCACACGAGGCTCGTATTAGTACACAACAAATTCTTGTCTTCTACTCCGGCAGGCGAGCCTCCCAGTCAGCGCGGCATTCGCGTCGAGACGATACACTCTTGAATGATGAGTTATCGCCACCTACATAAATATCAAACCCCATCTCCCAGTAGACCAATATCATCCACCGCAAACATACAAGCAGCGCCCCTACTCGGTAGCGATCCCCTGCACGAATTGCTTGGCCCCGGCAGATGGGCCACCGCGTCGGTGCAGCATTCAGTACAGGACACCCGTTCCGAAACCCGCTCACCACACAACTTAAAATCCCATCTCCCCATATGGACTACTATAGTACCAACGGCCGCAGTATTCTGACCATTCCCAAATGCACGCGAAATACATAGGTCGGGTTATGTGCATCACCGAGTCTGTACCCACGGATGAGCCATAATTCAGACGGATTCCATATATTTTGGTCCACACGAGTCTCGTATTAGTACACCACAAATTATTGTCCTCTACTCCGGCAGGCGAGCCTCCCAGTCAGCGCGGTATTCGCGTCGGGACGATACACTCTTGAATGATGAGTTATCGCCACCTACATAAATATCAAACCCCATCTCCCAGTAGACCAATATCATCCACCGCAAACATACAAGCAGCGCCCCTACTCGGTAGCGATCCCCTGCACGAATTGCTTGGCCCCGGCAGATGGGCCACCGCGTCGGTGCAGCATTCAGTACAGGACACCCGTTCCGAAACGCGCTCACCACACAACATAAAATCCCATCTCCCCATATGGACTACTATAGTACCAACGGCCGCAGTATTCTGACCATTCCCAAATACACGCGAAATACATAGGTCGGGTTATGTGCATCACCGAGTCTGTACCCACGGATGAGCCATAATTCAGACGGATTCCACACATTTTGGTCCACAGAGTCTCGTATTAGTACACCACAAATTATTGTCCTCTACTCCGGCAGGCGAGCCTCCCAGTCAGCGCGGTATTCGCGTCGGGACGATACACTCTTGAATGATGAGTTATCGCCACCTACATAAATATCAAACCCCATCTCCTAGTAGACCAATAGCATCCACCGCAGACATACAAGAAGCGCCCCTACTCGGTAGCGATCCCCTGCACGAATTGCTTGGCCCCGGCAGATGGGCCACCGCGTCGGTGCAGCATTCAGTACAGGACACCCGTTCCGAAACGCGCTCACCACACAACTTAAAATCCCATCTCCCCATATGGACTACTATAGTACCAACGGCCGCAGTATTCTGACCATTCCCAAATGCACGCTAAATACATAGGTCGGGTTATGTGCATCACCGAGTCTGTACCCACGGATGAGCCATAATTCAGACGGATTCCACACATTTTGGTCCACACGAGTCTCGTATTAGTACACCACAAATTATTGTTCTCTACTCCGGCAGGCGAGCCTCCCAGTCAGCGCGGTATTCACGTCGGGACGCTACACTCTTGAATGATGAGTTATCGCCACCTACATAAATATCAAACCCCATCTCCCAGTAGACCAATATCATCCACCGAAGACATACAAGCAGCGCCCCTACTCGTAGCGATCCCCTGCACGAATTGCGTGGCCCCGGCAGATGGGCCACCGCGTCGGTGCAGCATTCAGTACAGGACACCCGTTCCGAAACGCGCTCACCACATAACACAAAATCCCATCTCCCCATATGGACTACTGTAGCACCAACGGCCGCAGTATTCTGACCATTCCCAAATACACGCGAAATACATACGTCGGGTTATGTGCATCACCGAGTCTGTACCCACGCATGAGTCATAATTCAGACGGATTCCATATATTTTGGTCCACACGAGGCTCGTATTAGTACACAACAAATTCTTGTCTTCTACTCCGGCAGGCGAGCCTCCCAGTCAGCGCGGCATTCGCGTCGAGACGATACACTCTTGAATGATGAGTTATCGCCACCTACATAAATATCAAACCCCATCTCCCAGTAGACCAATATCATCCACCGCAAACATACAAGCAGCGCCCCTACTCGGTAGCGATCCCCTGCACGAATTGCTTGGCCCCGGCAGATGGGCCACTGCGTCGGTGCAGCATTCAGTACAGGACACCCGTTCCGAAACGCGCTCACCACACAACACAAAATCCCATCTCCCCATATGGACTACTGTAGTACCAACCGCAGCAGTATTCTGACCATTCCCAAATGCACGCGAAATACATACGTCGGGTTATGTGTATCACCGAGTCTGTACCCACGCATGAGTCATAATTCAGACGGATTCCACACATTTTGGTCCACACGAGTCTCGTATTAGTACACCACAAATTATTGTTCTCTACTCCGGCAGGCGAGCCTCCCAGTCAGCGCGGTATTCACGTCGGGACGCTACACTCTTGAACGATGAGTTATCGCCACCTACATAAATATCAAACCCCATCTCCCAGTAGACCAATATCATCCACCGAAGACATACAAGCAGCGCCCCTACTCGGTAGCGATCCCCTGCACGAATTGCGTGGCCCCGGCAGATGGGCCACCGCGTCGGTGCAGCATTCAGTACAGGACACCCGTTCCGAAACGCGCTCACCACATAACACAAAATCCCATCTCCCCATATGGACTACTGTAGCACCAACGGCCGCAGTATTCTGACCATTCCCAAATACACGCGAAATACATACGTCGGGTTATGTGCATCACCGAGTCTGTACCCACGCATGAGTCATAATTCAGACGGATTCCATATATTTTGGTCCACACGAGGCTCGTATTAGTACACAACAAATTCTTGTCTTCTACTCCGGCAGGCGAGCCTCCCAGTCAGCGCGGCATTCGCGTCGAGACGATACACTCTTGAATGATGAGTTATCGCCACCTACATAAATATCAAACCCCATCTCCCAGTAGACCAATATCATCCACCGCAAACATACAAGCAGCGCCCCTACTCGGTAGCGATCCCCTGCACGAATTGCTTGGCCCCGGCAGATGGGCCACCGCGTCGGTGCAGCATTCAGTACAGGACACCCGTTCCGAAACCCGCTCACCACACAACTTAAAATCCCATCTCCCCATATGGACTACTATAGTACCAACGGCCGCAGTATTCTGACCATTCCCAAATGCACGCGAAATACATAGGTCGGGTTATGTGCATCACCGAGTCTGTACCCACGGATGAGCCATAATTCAGACGGATTCCACACATTTTGGTCCACACGAGTCTCGTATTAGTACACCACAAATTATTGTCCTCTACTCCGGCAGGCGAGCCTCCCAGTCAGCGCGGTATTTGCGTCGGGACGATACACTCTTGAATGATGAGTTATCGCCACCTACATAAATATCAAACCCCATCTCCCAGTAGACCAATATCATCCACCGCAAACATACAAGCAGCGCCCCTACTCGGTAGCGATCCCCTGCACGAATTGCTTGGCCCCGGCAGATGGGCCACCGCGTCGGTGCAGCATTCAGTACAGGACACCCGTTCCGAAACGCGCTCACCACACAACATAAAATCCCATCTCCCCATATGGACTACTATAGTACCAACGGCCGCAGTATTCTGACCATTCCCAAATACACGCGAAATACATAGGTCGGGTTATGTGCATCACCGAGTCTGTACCCACGGATGAGCCATAATTCAGACGGATTCCACACATTTTGGTCCACAGAGTCTCGTATTAGTACACCACAAATTATTGTCCTCTACTCCGGCAGGCGAGCCTCCCAGTCAGCGCGGTATTCGCGTCGGGACGATACACTCTTGAATGATGAGTTATCGCCACCTACATAAATATCAAACCCCATCTCCTAGTAGACCAATAGCATCCACCGCAGACATACAAGAAGCGCCCCTACTCGGTAGCGATCCCCTGCACGAATTGCTTGGCCCCGGCAGATGGGCCACCGCGTCGGTGCAGCATTCAGTACAGGACACCCGTTCCGAAACGCGCTCACCACACAACTTAAAATCCCATCTCCCCATATGGACTACTATAGTACCAACGGCCGCAGTATTCTGACCATTCCCAAATGCACGCTAAATACATAGGTCGGGTTATGTGCATCACCGAGTCTGTACCCACGGATGAGCCATAATTCAGACGGATTCCACACATTTTGGTCCACACGAGTCTCGTATTAGTACACCACAAATTATTGTTCTCTACTCCGGCAGGCGAGCCTCCCAGTCAGCGCGGTATTCACGTCGGGACGCTACACTCTTGAATGATGAGTTATCGCCACCTACATAAATATCAAACCCCATCTCCCAGTAGACCAATATCATCCACCGAAGACATACAAGCAGCGCCCCTACTCGGTAGCGATCCCCTGCACGAATTGCGTGGCCCCGGCAGATGGGCCACCGCGTCGGTGCAGCATTCAGTACAGGACACCCGTTCCGAAACGCGCTCACCACATAACACAAAATCCCATCTCCCCATATGGACTACTGTAGCACCAACGGCCGCAGTATTCTGACCATTCCCAAATACACGCGAAATACATACGTCGGGTTATGTGCATCACCGAGTCTGTACCCACGCATGAGTCATAATTCAGACGGATTCCATATATTTTGGTCCACACGAGGCTCGTATTAGTACACAACAAATTCTTGTCTTCTACTCCGGCAGGCGAGCCTCCCAGTCAGCGCGGCATTCGCGTCGAGACGATACACTCTTGAATGATGAGTTATCGCCACCTACATAAATATCAAACCCCATCTCCCAGTAGACCAATATCATCCACCGAAGACATACAAGCAGCGCCCCTACTCGGTAGCGATCCCCTGCACGAATTGCTTGGCCCCGGCAGATGGGCCACCGCGTCGGTGCAGCATTCAGTACAGGACACCCGTTCCGAAACGCGCTCACCACACAACTTAAAATCCCATCTCCCCATATGGACTACTATAGTACCAACGGCCGCAGTATTCTGACCATTCCCAAATGCACGCGAAATACATAGGTCGGGTTATGTGCATCACCGAGTCTGTACCCACGGATGAGCCATAATTCAGACGGATTCCACACATTTTGGTCCACACGAGTCTCGTATTAGTACACCACAAATTATTGTCCTCTACTCCGGCAGGCGAGCCTCCCAGTCAGCGCGGTATTTGCGTCGGGACGATACACTCTTGAATGATGAGTTATCGCCACCTACATAAATATCAAACCCCATCTCCCAGTAGACCAATATCATCCACCGCAAACATACAAGCAGCGCCCCTACTCGGTAGCGATCCCCTGCACGAATTGCTTGGCCCCGGCAGATGGGCCACCGCGTCGGTGCAGCATTCAGTACAGGACACCCGTTCCGAAACGCGCTCACCACACAACATAAAATCCCATCTCCCCATATGGACTACTATAGTACCAACGGCCGCAGTATTCTGACCATTCCCAAATGCACGCGAAATACATACGTCGGGTTATGTGCATCACCGAGTCTGTACCCACGGATGAGCCATAATTCAGACGGATTCCACACATTTTGGTCCACACGAGTCTCGTATTAGTACACCACAAATTATTGTCCTCTACTCCGGCAGGCGAGCCTCCCAGTCAGCGCGGTATTCGCGTCGGGACGATACACTCTTGAATGATGAGTTATCGCCACCTACATAAATATCAAACCCCATCTCCCAGTAGACCAATATCATCCACCGCAAACATACAAGCAGCGCCCCTACTCGGTAGCGATCCCCTGCACGAATTGCTTGGCCCCGGCAGATGGGCCACCGCGTCGGTGCAGCATTCAGTACAGGACACCCGTTCCGAAACGCGCTCACCACACAACATAAAATCCCATCTCCCCATATGGACTACTATAGTACCAACGGCCGCAGTATTCTGACCATTCCCAAATACACGCGAAATACATAGGTCGGGTTATGTGCATCACCGAGTCTGTACCCACGGATGAGCCATAATTCAGACGGATTCCACACATTTTGGTCCACAGAGTCTCGTATTAGTACACCACAAATTATTGTCCTCTACTCCGGCAGGCGAGCCTCCCAGTCAGCGCGGTATTCGCGTCGGGACGATACACTCTTGAATGATGAGTTATCGCCACCTACATAAATATCAAACCCCATCTCCTAGTAGACCAATAGCATCCACCGCAGACATACAAGAAGCGCCCCTACTCGGTAGCGATCCCCTGCACGAATTGCTTGGCCCCGGCAGATGGGCCACCGCGTCGGTGCAGCATTCAGTACAGGACACCCGTTCCGAAACGCGCTCACCACACAACTTAAAATCCCATCTCCCCATATGGACTACTATAGTACCAACGGCCGCAGTATTCTGACCATTCCCAAATGCACGCGAAATACATACGTCGGGTTATGTGCATCACCGAGTCTGTACCCACGGATGAGCCATAATTCAGACGGATTCCACACATTTTGGTCCACACGAGTCTCGTATTAGTACACCACAAATTATTGTTCTCTACTCCGGCAGGCGAGCCTCCCAGTCAGCGCGGTATTCACGTCGGGACGCTACACTCTTGAATGATGAGTTATCGCCACCTACATAAATATCAAACCCCATCTCCCAGTAGACCAAATATCATCCACCGAAGACATACAAGCAGCGCCCCTACTCGGTAGCGATCCCCTGCACGAATTGCTTGGCCCCGGCAGATGGGCCACCGCGTCGGTGCAGCATTCAGTACAGGACACCCGTTCCGAAACGCGCTCACCACACAACATAAAATCCCATCTCCCCATATGGACTACTATAGTACCAACGGCCGCAGTATTCTGACCATTCCCAAATACACGCGAAATACATAGGTCGGGTTATGTGCATCACCGAGTCTGTACCCACGGATGAGCCATAATTCAGACGGATTCCACACATTTTGGTCCACAGAGTCTCGTATTAGTACACCACAAATTATTGTCCTCTACTCCGGCAGGCGAGCCTCCCAGTCAGCGCGGTATTCGCGTCGGGACGATACACTCTTGAATGATGAGTTATCGCCACCTACATAAATATCAAACCCCATCTCCTAGTAGACCAATAGCATCCACCGCAGACATACAAGAAGCGCCCCTACTCGGTAGCGATCCCCTGCACGAATTGCATGGCCCCGGCAGATGGGCCACCGCGTCGGTGCAGCATTCAGTACAGGACACCCGTTCCGAAACGCGCTCACCACACAACTTAAAATCCCATCTCCCCATATGGACTACTATAGTACCAACGGCCGCAGTATTCTGACCATTCCCAAATGCACGCGCGAAATACATAGGTCGGGTTATGTGCATCACCGAGTCTGTACCCACGGATGAGCCATAATTCAGACGGATTCCACACATTTTGGTCCACACGAGTCTCGTATTAGTACACCACAAATTATTGTCCTCTACTCCGGCAGGCGAGCCTCCCAGTCAGCGCGGTATTCGCGTCGGGACGATACACTCTTGAATGATGAGTTATCGCCACCTACATAAATATCAAACCCCATCTCCCAGTAGACCAATATCATCCACCGCAAACATACAAGAAGCGCCCCTACTCGGTAGCGATCCCCTGCACGAATTGCTTGGCCCCGGCAGATGGGCCACCGCGTCGGTGCAGCATTCAGTACAGGACACCCGTTCCGAAACGCGCTCACCACACAACACAAAATCCCATCTCCCCATATGGACTACTGTAGTACCAACCGCCGCAGTATTCTGACCATTCCCAAATGCACGCGAAATACATACGTCGGGTTATGTGTATCACCGAGTCTTTTCCCACGCATGAGTCATAATTCAGACGGATTCCACACATTTTGGTCCACACGAGTCTCGTATTAGTACACCACAAATTATTGTTCTCTACTCCGGCAGGCGAGCCTCCCAGTCAGCGCGGTATTCACGTCGGGACGCTACACTCTTGAATGATGAGTTATCGCCACCTACATAAATATCAAACCCCATCTCCCAGTAGACCAATATCATCCACCGAAGACATACAAGCAGCGCCCCTACTCGGTAGCGATCCCCTGCACGAATTGCTTGGCCCCGGCAGATGGGCCACCGCGTCGGTGCAGCATTCAGTACAGGACACATGTTCCGAAACGCGCTCACCACACAACTTATAATCCCATCTCCCCATATGGACTACTATAGTACCAACGGCCGCAGTATTCTGACCATTCCCAAATACACGCGAAATACATACGTCGGGTTATGTGCATCACCGAGTCTGTACCCACGGATGAGCCATAATTCAGACGGATTCCACACATTTTGGTCCACACAAGTCTCGTATTAGTACACCACAAATTATTGTCCTCTACTCCGGCAGGCGAGCCTCCCAGTCGGCGCGGTATTTGCGTCGGGACGATACACTCTTGAATGATGAGTTATCGCCACCTACATAAATATCAAACCCCATCTCCCAGTAGACCAATATCATCCACCGCAAACATACAAGCAGCGCCCCTACTCGGTAGCGATCCCCTGCACGAATTGCTTGGCCCCGGCAGATGGGCCACCGCGTCGGTGCAGCATTCAGTACAGGACACCCGTTCCGAAACGCGCTCACCACACAACACAAAATCCCATCTCCCCATATGGACTACTGTAGTACCAACCGCCGCAGTATTCTGACCATTCCCAAATGCACGCGAAATACATACGTCGGGTTATTTGTATCACCGAGTCTGTACCCACGCATGAGTCATAATTCAGACGGATTCCACACATTTTGGTCCACACGAGTCTCGTATTAGTATACCACAAATTCTTGTCCTCTACTCCGGCAGGCGAGCCTCCCAGTCAGCGCGGTATTCGCGTCGAGACGATACACTCTTGAATGATGAGTTATCGCCACCTACATAAATATCAAACCCCATCTCCCAGTAGACCAATATCATCCACCGAAGACATACAAGCAGCGCCCCTACTCGGTAGCGATCCCCTGCACGAATTGCTTGGCCCCGGCAGATGGGCCACCGCGTCGGTGCAGCATTCAGTACAGGACACCCGTTCCGAAACGCGCTCACCGCACAACACAAAATCCCATCTCCCCATATGGACTACTGTAGTACCGACCGCCGCAGTATTCTGAGCATCCCCTCTACTCGGTGTGCGATACGACAGAGGCCTGATAAAGCGGCTCATGAAAACAACCCATTGGTAAAACACCTGACTGTGGTCATAACAGAAACACCTACTACGAACTCTTGACCCCCGGCTGACGAACCACCCAGTCGATGCAGCATTCCGTACTGGGCACTCTTTCCGAAAAGCGCGCCTGCAACCAATCATTCCACCTCAACTCCTCGAAGACCAACATCAACCACCGCACATATTTACTCAACCTTTCTACTCGGTGCCAGACACGACAGAGGTCCCGAAAAAACAGAAGTCCTTATGCCAAGTAAAACGACGCATGAAAAACCGATCATATATACCTACCCGCGGCTAAAATAACGATACCAAACTCCATTCGATATCGTCACCAAGGTAAAACGGCAGTCTCAATGTAAATAGCTCGAAACATCTACTATGCATTTTTAGTCAAGATCTTCCTACATGTTTTAGACGGTGAATACGGGAAGGAAAAAAGTCCAACAAACGAGGGCATGTTGGTAAACTCTTCAAACTAAATCTTGACACTGTTTTCACATAGATAACGTACTGCCGTATGGCATCACTCCACGTCTTGAGCACTGTACACTGAAAGAGCAGCACAACAGCACGGACCTGACTCAATAAAACTCACTTCCAGCCGGATTTAGGCCCCAATCTTGTCTCCTCGGGAGAGTGAAAAGTTTCAACGCCTTCCAGCATCCGGAAGGATATATCATTACTACAGTAGTGATTGTGTTTCATGTATGCTGGGTGCAGTAAACAAATTACGGCGGTGCTCGACGCGATTCACCAAGACCATCGGCATGGTCGACTTGCGTATTGACTCGAGTCGACAAAAGAATTGTCTCGAAACCTGACGTCTGATCGCCATGCAACTTCCCCGTTGCAACCAACCAAACGCCCCAAATACCCAGGCTCGATGAACATCATGAAATGTGGAACGGTTGCGTGAGGAGATCGGAATGTTCTGCCCACGCTTCGTAGACAACTACATACTTTTCGATACTAACACGCCCTCGATGGTCGAGATGACAACGTACTTGCTGGTGGTAGTAACTTCCTGGACCTTCAGTCGCCAAACCTATGATGTAGGTTTTTTCAGAACGTTTTTTGTTCATTTTCTATCGAATGCTAACCTTAATAAAACCAGGTTAACACGATGGGTAGACCCGGACATGAGGTTAATGGGGGTCGGTTGGATCCAAGTGCGCACCCTGGTCAAACATAGTTGTAGGGGGCGGACGAGCACGGCGGAAGCGTACGGGGTCAGCACGAACAATCAAAACGAACGCACCTCGTATCTGTTTTCGAGTAGATCCGTCAAATTATTTTCAACCTGTTTTTGATTTTTCCGTCAAGATGTAAGTTGTCACACTGGCTCGTTTGGGTCATTTCGCAATTTGTAAACGTTGATGTAACGAGCCTTCCATCCCCCGATGAACCCCTCGCCGTGTCCACCAAGAACCTATAAAACACCAATTTGGTGCATCAGCCCTGATACATCAGTTTTTTCTCAAGATTTAGATTTAGGGTGTTGACATATACCATAATGTCAATAGCTTGCCTCCTTGTTCGTGTATTGGTTCTACCGGAACTTTGGAAACGCCCATCAAGCAGCCGTTAAAAGTGGAAACCAAACCACTGGCGTGTCGTAGTCGACATTCGGCCAAACGCAAGAGCTGACACCTTGCTGTTAGCGGTCAGTGATTCAATATCCCCCGATACTGTGATTACTATGTTGATTGAGGCGAACGCACCTCGGGCTTTACTCGGTTGCTATAGTACTAGTAATAGAACGTCAAAATCTAGGATAAGTGGTTGGTAGTTCACGGTGAACGGGCCGCTCCCTGGTCTGGGCGGGGTTCCTCACGACAAGCTGCTGGAAGCTCATATAGCAGTGTTGGAGAAAAGTCAGAAAGTGGATGCGGCGAAACCCTCCAGTAACTCTCGTCCGGCTGTAAATCGACATGTCTTGCACGAATTGTCGTCGCAACTCCTATACGTGAATTTGCTGTTCAACTCCTGTCCTGAACGTTTCTATTTCGTCACTCGAAAATGCGCAATAAAACACTTCAAACACAGCAGTTACCGTTGCTGAGTGCATTTGGTCTGAAGGGAATATACATCTTCGACTGGGACGCACGCTACGGTAGGTGCGCACCCTTTTTCCCCTGTGCTTCCCAGCATGGCCTTACGGTGCTCCAGGAGTTGCATACGTACTTCACCTAAAACTACCAATTTTTGGAGAACCGGGTACCTCTTACCCGACCGACAATATTATGGTATCCATCTGTTTGATTTTGAAGTCCCGTCTTGCGGACAAGCTTCTGGAATTTTGAGAGGTTTATCCCAGCCAGGAGACTGCAGTGCTGAACACATCGAAACAAACTGCAACACACGGATAAAATTCCGACAACCTTTAGATGAACCCTTTCAGAACTACCACTCGATTTGGAAGTAGTTTGTCCCCAAACATGACCGTGATCCTCAAAGGGTTAAGGAGCTCCGTCATCCACGAGGCGGTCATACTTCTGTCATCGCACGCGTCCCTGTTCGTTCCTACTGTACTCAACGGCGTTTACACCACCAGTGGTGTGCTACATAACATGGATAAAACCACAACCTGAAGAATAGAGACACAATAGTCTATTGCCAGCGACAATAGTCGAGGGAAAAATCTATCGATAGATATTGCCAGCGACAGCAGACAAGAAGAAATTCCATCAATAGACATTGCCAGCGACGATAGACGGGGGGGGGAACTATCGATAGATATCTGCAATGACCACAGACAAGAGGAAAATCAATCGACAGATATAACCAACGACAACGAGTTGTGCAGCGTGTCCATCGCGGATATCCATCGATGACCATTGTCAGTCATGAAAGATTTGAGACGGTAACAATCGATAGACATTGCCGAGAGCAATATACGCTTCCCTTGCACTACATAATACCCCTACTATGGAGCAGCGGCCATTGTCCGTTGTCCAGCATCGAAAACCACGTATTCAGCAACGCTTGAGATCGAAATACATAAGCCTCGAAACGCCCATGCTTCCGCTACATTGATTGGCATAGCTGAGAACGCGTGGTTACGATATACCGTGCCGTGAACCCATTGTCGTTGTGTCAAGTGGTGTCCAGATAGCCAATGCCCTCATAATATCTATAGCTGTCGTCGCAATATATTATTTTGCTTTTGGCACACAACAAGTATCTTGCTGTGCGCAGCAGAGTACGTTACACGTGTGTCGATCGACATGTCTTTTGCCGGCTACAGTAGATGGTGAGCCGTGCCTACCGATGGACACTGTCCGTGAACATACATTTGAAGACGGTAATAATCGTTAGACATTGCCTGCCACAATAGGTTGTGGGGAGTGTCCATCGATGGCCATTATCGGTGACAATAGATTGGGAATGTGATCCATCGATAGACATCGCTCCCAAAACATTATGTGGTGAGCCGTGCCCACCGATGGTCACTGTCGGTGACAACAGATATGGGATGTGACCCATCGAAAGACATTTGCCTGCCACAATAGATTGCGGAACACCTAGTCGATAGCCACTGCCGGTGACAATGGGCTGTAGGGTGTAGCCAATCGATAGCTACTACCGACGACAATGTATTGGGTAGGACGTCAATAGATAGCCCCGAAGGGTGACAATACACAGGGGTAGTACCAAATCGATAGACCCTACCGACAGCAATAGAAACGTCCATTGCGCCATATTATATTGCTGTCCCAGTGGCCATTGCCCAGGATATGATTACAAACATCTCGGGCTGGCCTAGCCATCATACAGATTTCCATTTGATCAGTGTTTTTGATGTCATTCGATACTAGTATATACAACCCCAAAGTACACATCATAGTTCCTGAGCCAACAGTTCGCCTGCACTAATGCGATCTTTGGAATCCAACATGGTTTCGCGGGATAAATATTGGGTGTTGGGTAAACCCTGTCACGTACGCATATTATTTACATGTCACGGTCGACACGAAGCTCCGAAACTCATGTACAGCTGTAAACCTTCCTGAATTCCGAATGATTTCGTCGAGTTTGATTGAATGCTCTGCTGGCGATTCGCATGGTGGCACATATAGTTATTTCTTTTTCCGGGAAAGGCTCACATTAAAAAGAACATACAGATCGACCACACCGAAATAGGAAAACGCCGGCAAGTATCAGCTCGCGAATACGGCTGGACCAGCGTTCTACAGAGTACTGGTATCATGTGTCAGGTCGTACCTGTCTTTTAGCAATCGTCGTCGTCCGCGTCCTCTTATATAATGCACGGCGCCATCATCGTAACGTTGCACATCACGTTTCTGTCTTGGATCCGGCTGGTGCAGCAGTCGTCCTACAAGCAGGAGCAGAGGCAAGGAAAGTTTTTTTCAGTCCGACCGGCCTGTGTTGGGGTTCGAGCACAGCAAGGGTGTGTCTGCTGGAGGCTCGGTGCGGGCAGCGTCTCATTATTATAAGGCTTCCCACTTGAGGAGTTCAACGTATAGCACCAACAACCAACTTATCCCCATCAGTGCTACCTATACACCCGTTTTGGGGACCAAGTACTGACGATTAAGGTGCTTTGTCCCCCCCAATAGGGCTCGGACTACTGCAGTAAATTAGTAGGAAAACTGATACAAGCCAATACGCCGGTACACATATGACGTGAGGTATACTAATGGAACCTCTGTCAAAGCAGTTACTGGTTCAAAACGCATTCGATGGCCACCTGAGCTGCGATGGTGGAGGGGCCCCATCAGCGATAGATATATTTGGGCTCAAAGCGGCAACGCCTGTCGATGTACGCTGCACCTTTCTACGAGTGCTTTCGATTCATCCTTCTGTTTTTTAGGTCAAACTTAACCCGGAGGTTTTTCAAGAAAGCCCGACTATGGAGGGACGCACGCTTTACGGCAAGACCGGGGTGAACAGGCTTTCTATCATGCTACTAACACGAAGAGCTCGTTTTCCTCTCTCTATGCCATGTATGTTGCATGCCGATGAATACTCCCTAGCCTTGGTATACAAATACATGTAAATACGGTTTGTATTCAATCTTGTTGGATAAAAGATCCTTAAAGTTAGGAGCTGTAGCCAAAAGATACCAAGCCGTGGAGGTTTCAGTGTAATCGCATGTGTGAGTGGAGCAGTGGCCGGGGATCCTGTGTGATGTCCCCTAGCCACCTGGCTCGTGGTCCGATGAGGATCACTCCGTGATAATACAAGCTCTAAGAACAAGACTTACTGAGTGCGAGGCCAGCGAGACTGGTGGAGTCCCTCGCTGGAAGCCCTCTTGCTGATATCATCTGGCAGAGGCCATAATATCTAGATATTCGCGGAACTTCTGTTGGAGGAGTTTTCGGCTGCGGAGTATTGGGTCACAGCTGGGAAGGCAGTTGGCCCGTTGGACGGATCGAAACGGCTTGAAGCGCACAGCAGGGGAGGACGCTCCGGGAGCTGGAGGACGCACAGGTCAGGCGGCAGTTTCTCCGTTATTACAGTAGAGTCCAGGTGGACTGCTGTGGATTATGGCGCACACGGCAAGCACGCCGCTGGTGGTAGGGGAGTCTCTGACTCCACCGAAATACGGAGAGGTGTGGACCGAGCAGGCCTCTCGTGTTTTTTACGCAGCGTACCTCGATTATGAGGAACGGCTGCAGCTCGCCAACGCTCAGGGGGTGGTTCAGCACTCCAAAGTGAGCATGGGCCAGCTTATCCCCAATTACATTCATCGGTGTTTTGAGGGATTTTACAAGCATCAGACTACGATGACCGCCTCGGAGTTGTTGGACGCTGTTAGGCAGCACGCTGGTTACACAACCACCAGCAACAGATTTGACACCTCGCGGGCGGCAGCGGACTTGCGTCGCGTTCTCTCAATGAGGCGCGATGAAAAGCAGGGCGGTGAAACATCCGTCAAAGACCGCGCGATGATGGTAAACTCCGCTATGGAAAAGTATTTTGCGGAGAATCACGCGGTGCATGCCATGTACCGCGCGCAGGACCGTTCGTGGTTGCCCGGACCGGCGGAATTTGTGAGCATGGCGTTGGTGGATGGCTTATGGCCGTCCGAGTTCAAAAAGTACGTAAAAGGTCAGCTCACGTACGCTGCAGGGTGGAAGAAGGACCCGGCATTGGTCATGGACCAAATTTTTTCTGCTGCAGAACAGTGGAAATTCATCGAGGCGTATGGTCGGAAAGATGCTGCAGGGGCAGCTGAACCGCGACGCCAACAGCAGCAGAAACCGAAACAGCAGCAATCCGCGAAAAAGTCGTTTGTTCGCGTCTGTTTCGAGTGTGGTGATCCCAACCATTATGTTTCTGATTGCCCAAAAGCTCGCGGTGGCGGCACAGCTCCCAGCAGTGGTGGGCGCGGGTCGTCAGGGTATCGCGGGGGCCGCAATGGCGGCCGGGGCAGATTCAACCATGGACGCGGGCGCGGTGGCCGTGGTGGCAATCAATTGACAGCGGGCGGTGGAACTTCTGCTGTTGCTTCTTCAACTTCTGGTGCGCCAGCGGCAGGAGCCGCTGGGTCGGGATCTGGTTCGTCTGTTGCCGGCCGAGCTGTATACGTTGGAGGAGCTGGAACATCGGTGGGTGCTGCTGGAGCGAGAACTTCGCCATCCACCGAGCGGGCGGAGTCAGTGTCTGGTGCTGCTGCAGGGGCGGTAGCGCCGGAACCGTCTGTATATTCGACGTCTTGGTCGGGGTGGACCGCCGATTCTATTTCTTCGGCGCCGGCTGTAGGAGGGCAGCCATGGCGTCAGGTGACTCTTGGTACCGACCAGAGTTCAACGGCAGGTGAAGTGCCTGTCGATCGCAGCGCTGAGTGTTTACGCGCTGATCTCTCTTTGCCAGGGTCGGTTGGTTCGCTGATGGCGCGTGTGATCCTTGATTCGGGGTCGGCGCTCACGTCCATCGGTGTCGGCTTACTTCAGCAGCTGTCTTCGCATTTCGGCGGCGCCGATCTGCAAATTCCGTTCGAAAATGGCCCGCAGCAGGCGAAAACCGCTACGGGGGTTTCAGTGATGGTCACGCACAAAACGGTGCCGATTGCCGTGAGTGTACGGACGCCGTGGGGAGCGGTGAAATTGGAGCCCATCACTTTCGCGGTCATGCCTGGTACAGATAACGTCGTTCTGTTTGGCATGGCTACCATGAAAGCTCTTGGCATCGACGTCTACCGTGAAGCTCTGGAGAAGCTTCGCCCTCGCGCAGTGCCGGTATCGACCGGTGTGGAGACTCCGAGTTACCTTGCGGCGCGCAGAGTGACGGTTTCCGTGCGTGCTTTTCAGACCGAGGCTACGGTGGATGCTCCGGAGGACAAGGCGGTGGAACATTTGGTCGACCGGGGGCCAGACATGTTCATGGATCCGGAGGAGGAGCGGACGGCCCGAGAACGGGCGTTGGAGGACAGCGTGCAGCAGGCAGAGCAGAGTGGATTAAGCGTCGGCGGAGCAACCCGTTTGCGCGAAATTTTGGCTCGTCGCGTGGGTGCTTTTCGCCGTGCGCTGTGTGGTGATCCGCCAGCGCAAGTGGAGCCGATGCGAGTGCAGCTGAAGCAACAGGCGAAGCCTGTCAAGGCAACGCCACGTCGGTACGAACCGACGAAAAGGGACTGGCTCTCGAAGTGCATTGCTGCTTTGGTGTTTTTTGGCTTTGTCTACCACAACATCCAGGCGGTGTGGGCGAGTCCGGCGATGGCGGTGCCCAAGAAGGACTCTTTCCGTTTGGTGAGCGACTACTCGGCGGTGAACGCACAGGTGGAGAAGTCCCCGGGCGTCATGCCCAACCATGAAGACATGGGAGATCTGCTGGGGGCGCGTTTCTTCGGCAAGCTGGACCTACTTCAAGGGTACTGGCAGATGCCTTTGGCTCCGGAGGCGCAAGACGTCTTCACCATGGCGACAAGCGACGGTTTGTTCACGCCTACCCGTGTTCCCCAAGGTGTTTTGAATGCGACTTCTTATTTCCAAGGTGTCATGACTGAAGTGTTGCGTGGTTTGGATTGCAAAGTTTGGGTCGATGACGTTTTCTTTTTCGCAGACACCGAAGAAGCTCTTCTGCAGCTGCTTGATGACATTCTTGAACGCCTGGAGAATGTTGGACTGTTTGTCGCCGCCCACAAGTGTACCTTCTTCTCTCGTGAACTGGTCTGGTGTGGTAAGGTGTATTCCAATGGTGTCGTGTCCCATGACCCCGCTCGAGTGCAAGGTTTAAGTGAAATGCGTCGTCCCGAAAACGCTGGAGAACTAATGCAATTCTTGCAGGCTGTCAACTGGTTGCGTACATCGTTACCACGTTTAGCGGAAACGGTAGCACCGTTACGTGATTTTTTGGAGGAGCTCCTTGTTGGGGCTACACGTCGGACTAAGCGAGTGGCGCGCAATCGTGTCATCAAGGATACCGCGTGGACGGAGGATCGGGTGCGGGCGTGGAATGCCGCACGGGGTTTGGTGGCGCAAGCAGTGCCGCTTCATCATCCTCGTCCCGGGTGCGTTGTTTTGATGTTTCCTGACGCTTCTGATTTCCATTGGGGTAGTTTTCTCACCCAAGTGCCTGAACACGAATTTCGCAGTGGATTGGCGTTGGAAAGCATGTCTCACGAGCCTCTCGGATTTCTGAGTGGTTCGTTCACAGGTTCGCAGTTGCGCTGGGCGACTGTCGACAAAGAAGGTTTTGCGATCGTTAATACGTTCCGGAGGCTCGAATACCTGCTTTGGGGTGGTGTTCATATCTTTACTGATCATCGAAACTTGCAGTACATTTTCAATCCGGAGAAGTGTGTCACGACGGTCACAAAGACCATGGCACAACGCCTAGAGAATTGGAAGGGTGTTTTAGGACAATACCGCTATGCAATCGAACACATCCCTGGCGATCGAAACTGTTGGGGGGATCTGTTGTCTCGTTGGGTCAAAGTTCCTACGGTGCCTGTTCGTTCGGTTGCCGTGCACAGCCCATGTAATGCTGACGATTCGCTTCCCGCATTGGATGTGATTCGTGCCTCGCAACAAAGGTCTGTCGCTCGTATCGGCGTTGGTGTTCATGAATTTTCGACAACCTTCGGTCAAGCTACCTTGGCCGATGATGGTTTGTTTCGTGTGCGTGTTGGGGTGCGTGACGTCTTGTGGATTCCGCCGGATGATCTTGCTCTTCAAACTCGTTTGATGGTGTGCGCGCACATGCGCTCGGCTGGTCACCGTGGTGTGGCGCCGACTTTGTTTCGCCTGAAGGAATATTGTGTTTGGCCTCACATGGATTCTCAGGTTCGCGAATTCGTTCGCCAGTGTTTGCACTGTGTAGACACGCGTGCAGGTGCACTCATTCCTCGTCCCTACGGAGACACGGTGCATGGTACCGCTCCGGGAGAAGTGGTGCACTTTGATTTTTTGTATGTTGGCCACAGCGGGCCCGAAGGTAGCGATGGCCTGCCTGATGAGGATGGTTTCCGATATGTTTTGGTCATCATGGATGATTTGTCCAACTACGTGGCGTTGGAACCGGCCGAGGCTTGTACAGCCGAGGTCACAGCGAAGCATTTGCTAGCCTGGTGTAAGACTTTGGGGTGCGCGCGTGTGTGGGTGAGTGATACCGCCACGCATTTCAAGAACAGGGTGCTCGCTTTGTTGAGCGACGCGTTGCACATCGAACATCGTTTTGCTGTCGCTTACACGCCGTGGTCGAACGGTACGTGTGAACGCATGGTAAAAGAGGTGGTACGTGCTCTGCGTTCCATTCTGTCAGAACAGCGTCGTCAGGTTTCGGAGTGGGTTGATGTTTTGCCGGCCGCTCAGTGGGCCTTGAACACTTCGTTTCGTGAACGTTACCGAAGCACTCCGTACAGCGTGATGTTTGGGCGTGCTCCGCGTACCGATTTCTCGGCGCTCGTTTCTGAGTCTGATGGCAGGTGGAATGTTGACGTGATGAATGCTGACTTGTTGCGTGCGAACGTCCGTGAAGTCGTTGCAGAGCAGGAGAGATTTTGCGCCGATATTCGCGCAGCTGTTGCCGTGTCTCGCGACAACAAACGTAAACAGGCTCAGGGCCAGGTGGTGTTGCCAAAATTTGCGGTTGGTGATTTCGTGTTGTATGCTCGTGTTCGTCGGCAGGGTGCCACACCGAAATTGTTGTCCACATGGACTGGTCCGTGGCGTGTGGTAGCAGCTGATCATGATCATGTGTACTCAGTTCAGAACATCGTTTCTGGGAAGGTGCATCAAGCTCACGTGGCTCGTTTACGATTTTATGCGGATGCGACGTTGAACGTCACCGCTGATCTGAAGGATGTTTTCCAACATTCCTTTGCGCAGGGTGAATGCCGCATGAATGCTTTGGTGCATGTGGCCGAAGATGATGCCAACGAGGTGATTGTCTTGGTCGATTGGGATGGTTTCGAAGCAGAGGAGCGCACGTGGGAGTCTTTGCGGTCGATTTATTCTGCTGCGCCTGAATTCGTCGTGAAGGAATTGCGCAAATTACGGATGACCCGTGCGCTCAAGATTAAAATTGCTTCAGAGTTCAGCATTGATTTGTGATTTGCCGCATGCGATTTCGTCTTGGTTTTTTGGTTTTGTCAAGCTCGTTCGTGTCGAGTGAACTCGCTTTGGGGGTGCTGTAGCCAAAAGATACCAAGCCGTGGAGGTTTCAGTGTAATCGCATGTGTGAGTGGAGCAGTGGCCGGGGATCCTGTGTGATGTCCCCTAGCCACCTGGCTCGTGGTCCGATGAGGATCACTCCGTGATAATACAAGCTCTAAGAACAAGACTTACTGAGTGCGAGGCCAGCGAGACTGGTGGAGTCCCTCGCTGGAAGCCCTCTTGCTGATATCATCTGGCAGAGGCCATAGAGCACGTTGGTACGTGTTCATGGGGCAAGGTCAGCCAATCAGGAATGCTTCGGTCGCAAAGATCGCACGTACCCCTGTGGTGGCACGCGTTCATGCTCCAACGTAGAAAATCACCATTATTTTTCGTAACATGGCAAATATGTTAGGTTCAGCGTTTATCAGCTGATCGTGCGAGGGATCGTCTAGTCTCGGGAGTAGAAAGTCAAACTGTACCAACTGCTGTATTGTTCGCAGGGAGAGGCCGACACGCTCTACGCTAAGGGTGTTAACCGATTGTTTTTCAGTCTCCTGCTCTCGATTGGTTCGATGTTCCTTTTGCTCAAACAATACTCAGGCACAGGAAACAAAAAGAATAACGTTGCCGGTCGCCGGGCAACCCCATGGCCCAGGAATACAACGGAAGCACTCCGAACCCAAATATGCTCCCACCGACATCTTCAATTTTGTCCCTCATTACAGCAGCACCCTGAAGTCCCAACTTATGATCGTGCGCAGAGCAAACGCGACATATATATGATTGCACACATCGACGGCGAGAAATTGCGCGTGCTGCGATAGAAGAATATAACAACATGGTCAAAAAATGTTTTTGAATGACGGGGCTCTTGAGCGCATATTCGTCTGGACTCTAGTATGGTTCCGCAAACATAAACGCTTGGATATCTAGGCCAATACAATATTTATCCGGTTGTGGTTCGAGTTTTTTAAGGTCCGTTATTGGGTGAGGTATAAAAAAAAGTCGTCAAGCGGGAAGCCTCAGATAGAGAGTGATGCCCGTCTACTGCAGCATGCGTCTGACACCCATCTACAAACGTACCGCGCCACCGGGAGCCCTGCCGCATCCCCCTCCTCCGCATGTCCGGCAACCAGCTGCGCAGCAGACGCCGTTATTTTCCAAGCCAACCACGTCGTTGCTGCAACGTGTCTCTGTTTTGACAAGATAATACATATAGCGACCGAAGAAAGTGATGCGGAGACACACATCAGGTCTCGAAAGGCACGAACGTGTCCACAACTACAACAGCTGGGGCCCTCCGTGAATGACAAAGGACTGCAAGCGAAAAACAAAGTGGAAGAATCGCGTGTGTTCGAAGTACCTATGTATGTCATTTTTACACGCAATGTTTTGTTGAATTTCAGATATTGCCCTATACACCAAAAGTCAGAGTAGACTGAACAGGGAGTAAACCAGAATGCGACCTAGAGGTGTACACCAGCGGGAACGCTGCAACCGATCTTCCAGTCAGTCATAGGTGTCCCAATCCCGTAGCTCGTCCACCCTCTTTGCACTACCGTAGGGCGCGTGTGCGTTTCTGGTAGGAGTAGCACCTACGTTTTCCGAGGCTTCCAACTTGAGAAACTCCACGCTCTCCACCAAACACAGAGTTTGACTCAACGACACAAAAAACGGACGTCGCACCTTAGCCTATCGTAGTAGTCTCGGCGGAACAATAATGGAAACAATACCTACACCAATGACACATGATACGGTACTGCGAGTAGGTGCGCCATTATGTTGCCGAGTCTCCACCCCTCACATGACCGTATGGATCGCTACACCTCACCCAACTTGACTTCGACAAGTTTGGGGAAAAGTGTGGTTGCAACACGATGAATAATCAGATGTCTTAACAATACACACAGCGAAAACAAATGCCTGAACAACACGATAAAATTTCCGACGATTCGGGAACAGAGGGCTCTGTCGTTCAGAAGACGGTTCTTCAAAAAGGGCGAATTGTATTTTAGCACGCGTCTCGTCTAGCGATATTGGATAGTTCCTCCGTTAACGAGCCCGACAGTCCCAGTGTGTTGCGGAAACAACGCTGCCCTTAGATATCGAAAATAAACGCATCAGCACCAGCAGCGCAATGACGACTGTCACAATTGTTTATACCTCGACCTGCATGCCGTGTTTTGGCGTGCTGTTCGCTACGAGAACTCGTGAAGCAAGGAGGTACGTCGCCGCGTTCAGACGACAGCTGTGAAAATCTAAACGCCAAAGTGGCGAACGTAAGCCGACGTCAGGAAAACAGTACACGAATCAAGGATGTTGTAAGCCTTGGTTTGTCTATATATATTATCAGGCTCCGCGATATACACCGCGTACGAAGTGTGTCGATATTCGGCGTCGACAACACCAATGTTTCCGTACATTTCTGGATTGAAGGTAAACGTACGGGGCTACCCGCGCGGTTGGCCTACAGACGGTCGTGATGACTGGGGTACACCCCCCACAATAGTCAAACCTTTCAGGAAGCGCGACGATGACACAGCGGGAACAATCGTGTTCGTCAAAACACAATCCACGTTTGATGTGCCGCTCTGTACCACTCGCGGAGCATTCAGATACGTTGCTACGTTCAGCAGAAGTAAAGATGTGTAAGTATAAACCGCCGAACCGATACAGGCAGTAGTCATGAAAGCCGCAATTCGTCGCCGACCTAGACGAAAATTCACCAAGACGAACCTGGGGTATCGATTATGCAAGACGCCTTCAGGGTGACGCTGCATAAGTCGCCCATTTCCCTGATCCGGCTGGTGCAGCACTTCTCCTGTCCACAGACGGGGGGACGGGGGCCAAGCATACGTTTGACAGACCGGTGTATGCTGAGGGGCTGAGGCAGACACGTCAGTTCAATATCCGCTGCTCGGTCAAACGATGTGTGCGACCTGTACCCGACATCATCTGAGCAAAGGACAAAACTCATCTTGCTTCAGATGTTGTACGCAACCACAGTCTTCGATTTATACCTTGAACAAATGCTACGGAAAGGGTGCACCCAACGTTTTTCCAATGCTCCTTGCTTGGAGAGCTTAATATCTGCAATAGGCCTCGAAAGGAATTAAAAAAAACTTGAAAGGGCAGCCTGATCAATAATCCCACAATTTAAGCTCACGACGAAAGGGGTCTAAATAAAAAAAGGCATTTCAACGTCAACAATGATATTCCAGGGGGGGGGGAAACCACCACTACTACAGCAGTACCACGCGTCCTACTGATAGGTTTGCCTGAAGTTTTGTGTGTATCGACCGCGAACAACAACACATCCGGGGGACCATAGTAAATAAGATCAGATATTGTCAGTAAAAAAAACGGTAATATATAGGTGTTTGTGTGTACCGTAGGCCCTACTTACTATGCCCATGTAATATATAAGTATCCCTGCAAAAACTAGAACGTCTAGAGCCACCTCATAAGTACTTGATATCAGCGTACGTTTTTCCGTATTATATGACGCCCTAGCAAGGCATACCAACGGTAACTCTATATGCTGCATGCCTAGACGAACAATACATCGAAACAAGAGCATGTCTGGATCGAAACAAAATGACGTCTACTCGTAATATGAAATTGGTGTACGCGAAGATAACAAATTGTCGAAATCTGGGATTTTTGGGGGGTTGTGCCGTATTTCTGCGTTCGTCGTATATACCAGCTATGAATGTCCTGTCGGACCCGTTGTTGCACTCCATTAGCACTCCACAACTACTGTCGTTATTTCTGTTCTCACATTTCTCCATTCAAGTAGAGCCTCTGCAACCACCGGAAAATCCGGAAAACCAACAGTCATATTCAGCTGGAAAACCTATCTAAACAAATAAAAAGAAAAACCCCGAAGTTACAAGTATGAATCAGAAATCTACTCAAAACTCATCTTGCAAGCTTTGTGTTACAATTTGATCAAGCGGTGTACGGGGTGTGTAGTTTGTTCAGATAGCTGGTTCGTACTACTAATTCCTACTCGTAGGACATCATTGTTTCGTTAGTGCTCCACACCTGTTCATAATAATAGCTTTCTTGTGATCACCTGGTCGAAAACGTGTCGTTTCACACAAGGAACGTCCCAAAACCACTTCTTGGGTGGAATCAGATTACCCTTGACCAACTTCAAGTTTACTCTCATTCTGGTGTATTCTGACTGTGCTTAACCCTTTTAGAACTGCAGTCCCGTTTTGGGGACAAACTACTCTAATACTGCAGTCCCGTTTTTGGGGACAAACTACTCTAATTCCAAGTGGTTTGTCCCCAAAACGGGACTGCGGTTCTAAAAACAAATATTTCGATTATTGGTTGGTCGGAATAGATATCGAACTATGTTTATAGAAGCTTGAACATGTTTCAGACACTTTTTTTCGTAATCCTACATTAACGCGCGTTTTCAGCAGGCTCAACTGACCCGTCCGCCGGGTAGTGCGCCGCAACCATCTCCTCCGCAAGTGCCACAGCTAGCATGGCAACATACATCGCTACCATTGTCGATTCCCGGGATGCCGTTACTGCAGACGGGTCCTGCACAACAAGAGCACGCATCGAACTGGGTGTAAGTTCGTCAAGCTGCGTCAAGTTCAAGATACCGTTTGTAAGCACCTACATGCGGAATGTTCAGGCACGTTGCCACGGTACAACAGCAACAACAGCTGAGCAAGAAGAACAAATGAAGAAGCACAAGCATAAGCCATGAAAGCTGCATAGCGAGAATACCCAAAACATCTGCAGGGCGTATCTACATCCGACGATGAATCGCGCCGCCTGGGTGTCGTTGAACGTCAAGGCAATGTTGCTGTCGTTTAATGCAGCTGTTGGACTGTCCACAGAAATAACAGCGGAAGAAGCACAAACAGGTATCACGAAAGGTGCAAACCCATCAACGGTGGCAGTCACTGGTCTAGCCCGAGTTTCTGACGATGCACCTTCAACATCAATGATGCACGGCGCCTGCTGCTTGACGCTGCACAAAACTTCACTGTTCAGGATCCGGCCGGTGCAGCAGTTGTCCTGTTAAAACCAATAAAGGCGTGAGAACGAAGCATGCTTTAATCGGACTAGTCGGGATAGGGGGCTTCGCAGTACACGTCTGTGTTCGCCAGATGTTCTGAACGTATGTCGTGTTTAACGTAAAGGTACTATCGCTATATATTATATTGGATGACAAGGTAAGTAACTCAAAGTAACCAGCCGAACAATATCTCGGCTCACTACCTATCCCGATTCACTTGTACGCGTCTTCCATAGACAGCAACTCACGGGACCGCCGGGTCGTTGGCGGCAACCACGGCCTCCGCAGGTGCCGCAGTCAATATCGCAGCAGCAGACGTCGCCATTTTCGACTCCTGCCAAACTGTTTCTGCATTTGCCTTCGGCTAAACAGAAACACACATCGCAGAATCGTGGGTGCGGACGTCGACGGTTGTTGTGAGCAATAGTGCGATCGGAACTAAGTTCCAAATGATCGCGCGAAGTGCACGTAGTAGCGAAATATTTCGATTCCTGTTGCGAAGCACTCTGCTGTCGCAGTGCGAATAAAAAATCCGATATTTCAATTTGAAATCATATTCAAGTTAAACACCATGAGTAAGGGACGACACCTGTGACCACGGCTTGTCCAGAAGATCGCTGAGGGTAAAACCTCCTACGAGTTAAGCTGGAAAGTAAAAGTGATAATAAAAAAAACAAAAAAATCCATGTCTATTTGACGGTATGTTTCCACAAGTGTTGCAAAGTGCATTTCTTCTTAACGACTTCGAAATCTTCCTCACTCGACACGCACCGTCGTTCAGAAACAAACCTCGACATACCGTGGTTCATGTCCGAAGCGTCACCGAACGCATTTGCTTGCTGTGCCGATGCTGGAATCTGTTTCAAGGTTCCAGTCTTCTTCCTGATAAGGACCTTCTAAACTTTAATCTTTGTTTCACTAAAATACTGGCTGTTTCATTCACAAGATACATATTGGCTAAAATGGAACAACTGCTCTCAAACTAGATGCATATTGCACCATCTTCTGTACTGTAGACGAATTAACTCGTAATATTCAATGTACGGACATGCATAAGCAGGAAACCCGCGAAACTCACCCCGTCCTTCCCTTGTAGTCAAGGCTGAAATAATGGAGTGCCAACTTGTAAACAACGGGTGGAAGAAATATGCGTACCACTAACCTAATATGCCGAGAGGCACACCCTACAACTCTAGCCCCATACAACACCTCTATCCCCTACCCGGTATCCATAGCCGACTTAATGCCCTCGGATAGCTGCATGGGACAAAATAATCTACACCTTCAATACAACACGCAATCTGTTACTTCAACCAGTATATTAGTTTCACGACGTTAAAGCCCGTGCTATGCTATGCAGCTATCTCAGGAAATGATTTAGCGGAAGGAACAGGAGTAAGCGGTAGAGGTGGCGTATGGGCTCAGGGAGTGCCTCTTGGCGAAAACAGCTAAGAAACACGAAATATGTTTGTACCCCGCAGGCGACAAAGAGGCACTCCTCTACAAACTAAATCTGCAAGTACTCCATCTATGGGGACAGAGAATACTGTTCAGCCATAGCACCGGCCAACGGTCCCATGTCATTAACCTTTCTAACGAGATCGCCGGCAAAACTTCAACCCTTCCCCCCGTGGTGTTTTGCAGTCGGAGGTAGTGCACGCGTCTTCCAACGCATCAGAAGTGTTCTCACCTCTCGAAATATGAATGGACGTAAGCGTCAGCAGCCCCAATAGAACGTATCCGAACTTCATGATTTCGTTTTTACCGCCTGCTGCGGCCCCACAGGTACGTGTGTGTGAGAGAGACAAAACGTGCGCCGAAGCAGAACGACCGAAGATGTTTCGTTAGATATCCTCTTTGTTACAGGCACAATGGCGTCCGAATTGCACCTCGCACGCCTTTGCCATGCTTGAAGTGTCACTGCTGCAAAAATCATGTGAAATAATTTCTTCTGTATGATGCCCAGAACAATACACGGTGTGTTGTAAAGAGCATTGCACACTTGCCGTCATTCGAGACAATGCTACGATGGCACGCTGCACGTTCTGTGACTGGCGACAAACCTACTACTGGCGCCGGTGGTCGCGGCACGGCAAACGTAACAGCAGTTTGGCGGATGAAATGTATCTATCCACCAGGTGCTGTGGTGATTTGGAGTTTGATGATCGTTTCAGTCGCCCCCACTTTGGGAGTGTGTGCGGTATTCAACGTACACCATGTGATAACGTGATCGAAAAAACAAACAAATTAACAATCGCCGCGTGCTACTGTGGGGAGGGAGGGAGGGTTGCCTACAGCAAGAGGCGTGTGCTTTCTTCTGTGCGTATACGAACGAACGGTGTCTGTCTTTTCCTATTTCGCGGAATTTTGCAAACGACAAGAACTTTACATTGAATAGTACGATTGAACCGAGTGCAGCGGACCAAACGTGGTACCATTGACAAAGAGTCATATGCATTCTATCAGGAAGAATTAAAAAGCTTGAATGCCAGGGTCGGTATGAAAAAAGTCAGCTGTAGTTTTAATAAATATGGAGAATGTATAGTCATCGCAACACGATATACAGATCCGCCGCCTCCGTTGTGCTCGCGGCTGATGTATAGCCACGCTGTTTTTCGGGGTACGTAAGCTGCACACCTAGGTCGCTCGCTGGGGTGGAAGCAGAAGCTATCGGATTAGAGCTACCCGGTCGACCGAGGTTTCGGGAGGGATCCGCCCAGCGGAGTGCCGGTGTGCGCGTTGGTCATCGTGGTCGTCTAGCAAGCGCACACCACACAATGCTCCGAAAACAATCCGTACAAAAAAAAGGACTCAACCCCACAACATTTGTGGACAAGCACAAGGGACAGGGGACCAACCGACATTCATATCTTTGCAGCAGTCAGCGTTCGTCGTTTACCCGTGAGGGAACTATGGCGCTAGTTGACCCGACTCTCGTCAAACGCATGATGTTGTAGCGTGTGTCGCGTGTCTGTAGGAAGGTGGCGCGTAGAGTCGGGGCATGTCGAATTGAAATCTCGCGGGTCGGGAGTCGGGTGAGGAGATTGTGGAATGTCACTGGTCGGGGACCGTCTGTTCGGGTCGACAGATTTTTTAGACCTCGTGGGTCTGATCGGGTGAGTGCATGATTCTTCCACATCTTGTGGTTGGGTAGCACACCTCGTTTCTTAGCGGGTCGGGTCGGGTCAGACCCGTGAGGTTTGACCTGACCCGCGAAAAGCCCTACAATTTTCACAATTTTCTACGCTGCGACAAAAAATGAATTTTGCTCGTCCAATTTGTGGTCAGCTACGTAGCCCCCCGCCCGAGTGGCGTCAACACAGTTGAATGTGATTGTTTTGGTTACCCTTCCTTACCTTAGCTCCAGTTCTAGGCTTACTGCCCTATGAAAGGGGAAAAGCCCTGGTCAGAGTGTTGTCGTCCTTTCTCCCCGCCGATACGTGCCGTCATTGTTTGTCGCGATAGGTTTCAGCGTTCTTACTGCTCGTCGATCTTCATCGTACGTAGAAAACTTACGCTCTCGCGATTTCCGCTAATATGTTTTTTTGTTTTATGCAAGAAAGAGTCCCGTTTACACTCGGTGAGATTTGAACGCACGGAAAATATCTAGGTAGGCACGCCGACCAGCCACAAGCCGCCGGGGACGCCGGGTTTGGATGTACAGCATTGACATGACCTCTACCATGATGAAATGAACCAAAGTGATATTCGAACATTCTTGTCCCTCTAGCGTATTGGGTTCAGCCCTAACGGAAGGAAACAAAACCTCCCGCTTTCAGCTCTTGTCTCAACCCCTCAGATCGCACACGGAATTCGGCAACACAAATCTCGTGGCTCGCGCAGGCCCCGCGCCGCGTCACTAGGTCGCAGGATAATATTTCCGCCTTACCTTTACCTAGTTGACGCCTTTGTCGAACATGTCTTCCTGTATGTAAATGTGCTTTTTTTGCCTCCTCTGTGCACCCCGAAGATAGTAGAAGGAGTCTTTTTGTTGTGGTGTACGGACGGACTGACGGTGGGGGTGCACGACGTGCTGCGGGGCTGCTGGTGTGGGGATGTGCAAAGAAAATGCAAGATCTACGCATGTATATGGGTAGATGATGGGTGGCGTCACACGAACGATAAAGTTGTTGCCCTGGGAACGTAGGTTTGGTCGTCAGTAGTCGTCGCCGTCGTAAACATTCCTTGTTGCCGGACTCCGTATTACCCCGGGTTGATATTATTGTTGTTGTTATTATCCCATGAACTCAATCGTATTTCCAAATGACAGCAGTAGTGGTGCAGTCCGTGGTGGTAGGATAGGCACCGATACCGAATAACACCCAGGTATTCTTCCACTCCAGAGTTATCAGAGCCTCTGTCCTGCGACCCCGGAGTGACTAGATTACAATAATCAGTGGCGATAACGTAATGTGGGAACAATAACCCCGGCGGGGTAATGGCGGGGTAGTAATGCTGAATCAGGCAATATGGAATGCACGACGACCACGGACGACCGAATCTAAGTGACCAGGGCAACAACTTCATCGTTCTCTTGACGCCACCGATCATGCACCATAAACATACGTGGATATTCAGCACCACCGCACGCAGCACTTCGTGCACCCCAAACGTCATTTCACCACTACTAAACGACTTCTAATATCTTTACGGTGAAATAAGGCCACTTCTTGTGCAGTCGGAAGCTATATAGATTTGAAAAAGCCGGCTTCCGATGGGTTGTTTTTCCGACTGGATTGTGCATAGCTACCCTTTTGAGTGTCCGTCGGATCGAATATCTCGATTTTGTGTTTTTTCTGGATACGTTTGATGGAAGGGAGTGACTTTCAAAATGATCGACTTTGGATAGCTCCAAACAAATGGGTAGGGCATGCGGAAGTCGGTTCGAAACTGCTTCGCCTCATTGCTCGTGGGGTTAGAGAGTTCTTCACCCTCCAGCACCTGCGCCCACACACACACATGCTGATGTATCACGTCTTCCTCGAGCAGTGTGTGAGCTTCACACGCAATGCGCTCTCCTCTATCTCGACGTGCTCGAGGCCATCGTAGCGCTAGATTTCTTCCAGTATCATCAAAGCTGCAGCCAGAGCAAAGCAGTTGGAAATAGGTCATCGATACCGCGGACTGCGGCCATCGGGTGCTGTCACGTGCTGCTGCTGACGGGCATATACTAGGATGAATCACGCTGACTCGCACTCAGAAGCAGCAGAAGTGACAGCAGCCAAACTAGCATCGCCGACGTTGTGGTGTGGAATCGTGTTCTATGTCGTATATTGTCCAGTTGGAAATAATATTGGAAAAATCTTGGATTGAACGCATAGACCGCACATTCTTGTTTCTGATTGGAAACCGGATTATTCTATCCATGTTTTCGACTGCGTAAGAAATGGTGTAAAGGCACTCGGACTAAAACAAATGTGAACCGTCCCATAACTGTATTCGCCAAATAGGGGGGGGGGGGGGGGGGGTTACTAGAGCCATGCGCAAAATTGAAAAAATTGATATAAATATTATATATATATCTTCCTTATTTCACCATGTGATCAAAAGGGTTGCAACGGTTTTCCATTCTCACGTCTGGGGGTGCGGTGTGTGGTTTTTCTTCTTCACGTTCGCAAAGAGTGGAGCCACAAAACGCCACACTTACATTGCTTGCACACAGGCAGATATAATCAGCAAATGCGCAACTTAGGAAAGGTAAGTGCGACGTAGTGACGGGGCGCGGGGCGTGTGCGAGCCACGAGATTTGTGTTGCCCCCTTCCGTGTGCACTCTAGGGCGCCGAGATATAAACTAAAGGCGGGAGTCTTTTTTGCTTTTCGATAGAGCTGGACCCAAGCTTGGAGGGCAGGTATATACTGCGGACCAACGCTCCAACGGTTAGGGTTAACCCTAACTGGAGTAAGTCTGGCGGGAAGGCCCCATAGCCTCGGTTTTTTGTTAGTGGGTGAGCTCCCACAAGTCCCACACTACTCTGGAAATATGACTCTTGTCCCAGGTGGCTATCCACAACATACTTGCTCCTCTAGGGGGTCAGATTGGGTCAACGTGCCCAAACCCCAGGGGTAACAGCATCCTGTTTTGGGGTTGCAACGGGAGCTATAGGCTAAATTGACGCTCGACACGAAATTGGAACGTGGAAGTGTCGTGAGTAAATTTTCAATTTTACCCATCCGCCGGAAGATAAAAAAAGAAGGATATTGGAATCACGCTTGGTTCGTTTTATCTTCGCAGAAGTACTGCTCTATGTCCAAGGGTCATCACAAGTTTCAGACCTTAGGCTTGCAGTTATCCCTGTCACTTTAGACGAGCCGCAGTTCAATGATCCGATCAGCCAGTCGTTGGTACGGAGGGCAGGCCAGCCATATTGCCACTACTGTAGAATGGACGGCTGATCAGTTTGCGTCACCTGAAAGAGGATCTACTTGAGTTCTAAGTGCTACAAAAGCTGGTTTGAGTTGAGTCCTGCTAGTTCTAAGAGTAATATGATATGATATATATATAGTTTGTAGCTCCAATTCCTGGTGGGAAATCCTTTCGCTCCTGGGACTCAGGCTTGCAATACCCGAAGGTCCACGCCCGTACGTGACAATAATATTAAGTATTACGGGTGTCCATAGATAACAGGACCTATGGTATACATAAAAAAACATATATTTACCATATGTTTCTAACAATATTAGGTCCTATTTACAATGGTCCCCCGTAATAGTATTTTCGCATTAAACGGTTATTTTTACCCGTCGGCATCCAGCACAACCAGTGTCCGTGCCGATTCTTCAATCCTACAGAGATACAAGTTCTGTGGTCACGAAGCTACACAGCAGCACACCGCAGCAGCGATAGAACGTTTCCACCTAAGCAGCAGCAGTGGACAATAGTGCAGTCCCATGTCATCATACTGGATACGACAGGCACGACATACCCATTCCGTGAAATAGAGAAACAAAAGAAAAAAAAAGACCAAACAAAAATAAAGAAGTCTAATCGAAAGAGGAAAACAAAAAGGGCAAATGGCAAAATCAGGTATACCTGATCCGTTTGAGCCAAAATCAGGTACATGCTAAAACCAAGAAAAAAACGCGCGCCACGAGCGGTGTGATGTCCATGACAATCCAATAAAAAAAGACTGCGCCTAATAAACGTGTAATGCACTAAGCGTGCCACATGGCTTCCAAAATCTGAATTGTTTTGTTTTCTTCAGGGTGTAGGTACCACGGGCTCCACTTGGACCTGCAAAGAGTCACTATTAATATGCCTTGTTTGTTTCGCCACGGCGGGAGCGCCAAGAGTATTTACTCTGGCGCCCCCCCCCCCCCCCCCCGTTGACAGCTATAAAGCTTCCAGACCGTCCTCGCGGAACTGCCTGCTCGGCACGAAATTATCTTGCCGTACCAAACCTGAGACCACCTCGACGCGGGGTGGTGCAGACGAAACGCCGAGTGTCCATGGTGCTGTAAAGACTGCTGTGAACATAGACAGAGTACACACAACTACGCGTGTTAATAACTGAAGCACATCGCACACCCCAAAGTAGAAAAAGTGAAACCAGCGTACGCATGTATGCATGTATAGACGTACTTTTACGTACGACGTACGAGTACCGAGTTTATACGTCAATACAGAAGAATTTCAACCGAGGGAGGGCAGACGCATACGGAGAGAAAACACAGTGTACGTATGGCCTCTCTGATTGGTTCAAAGTTGGCCAAAATCAGTTGAAAGCTAGACATAGTAGAAAAAATCAGGTGTACCTTGGCCTTTTCGTGCCAGCATCAGTTACAATGTCAGCTTGGCCAATAGCAGGGCTCCTGGTGTGTGTTTTGCACTTAATTTCAGTACGTAACTGTTTTTGGTACGAAAGTGGCCAGGTATACCTGATTTTGGAAAAAACCAAAACAAAAAAATATAAAATGGAAGGAACAAGCTGTCGTTCTTCCAACACAGGGGATGTGGCCGACACCTGAAAAAAACGAATTGACAAAAAAGGCGAAAACAAAACACTACCTGTAAACAGAGTACGACCAAGACCTATAAATAAGGGGAAAAAAACAGGCAAACCAAAGCACGAAGCATTCTCCAGGTAGCGGCAGCAGTTTGTGGTACGAGTAGCATAGCCACGTTTCCCCTGCTAGTCCGCCTGGTACCTTGATACCCTGTCTGTTAGCGTATGTGCGTTGATATTCATATACGTATCTATTGTGATGTGCAGTCAATACGCACTGCTACGAGTACTCGAGTAGCTTAGTTTGGTTATTTGGGTAAAAGCAACATACAGATAAAATACGAGTCTGTCTTACTCGTTGTACGGTATACTGTAAATTCAACGTCCCTCTGTCGACACGTTGACAGTACGTATAGCAGGGCAGCTAGCTTACTGCTATAGGACCCTCACCATTAGGAGTGTTGATATAGGAAGGACTAGCTGATAACCAGGAGTGATGCTATAGGACGGACTGTCAGCCAGTAAAATGAATAATCCTTAGATTAGCTTTTCTGCCCGTAGCATGGCCATTGTACCGGAGGATCAGGCAACGGTCAGCCGTACTTTGATCATTACTCCATACTCGTACTCCCTCTTCCTTTTCCTTTGCTCTCCTCCTCTTCTATTTCCTCTGCTTCTCTTCATCTCTGCGATCAATGTCCCTTCCTATGTGACCACATTTGCCCCAATTTCAAGTATTTTTCTTTCTTCTTCAGAAGGTATTTGCACGGACACTTCGGTGCCACTTCTGGCATCTCTCTTCACAGAGGCAGAGCCTCGACACAGACATTATTTTTTCACTGTCTGCTGTCTCCGTCCTGCGTTCATTAACTATGTTCCGCCCCTCGGCGTCAGACAATACGAAACACGCAAAGCAGGCTCGTCAATCACCCACGCTACACGACTCCTTTAGCAAGGCGTTTCTATAAAAGAAAAGTAAGGAAATAAAGAAAATCAAATTCACAGAGGATCAGCGCAAAAACGAAAGAAAAGGCAAAGGAAGGCCACGTTCGAACCAGCTGCATCTGTTGGCAGCACGAGTAGTGTAGGCATGTTTTACATCCTAGTCGGCCTGGTGTCTTGCTACCCTGTCCGCCATCACCTTTCTATTTTTGTCATCTGCAGTTTCCCTTCTACTCATCCTGTCCCCACCCCTCCCCAAATTCCCTTCGTCGAGTTTTCTGTCACTCCTCCTGTTGCCCCCCATCCCCCGAACCCCATGGAAACCTCCCACGGCGGATGCGTGGCCCTGCCTACTAAGCTCAGCCTCACCCTCGTGCCATCTAACCATGAACTGCGCGGCAGCTTCGAGGATCCCCCGGCACCACTTTCCCGCTATTTTTGATGCAGTGAACCACAGCGCGATCTCAACTCCAAATACCAAGGGGGCAAGTTCCGTTTAAACCGTCGCTGGCTCGGACCTCCCCAAAGTTTTCGATTATGCATCTAAGCCAAGTCTTAAACTGTCGGCCAGGTCTCGGGTTTTCCCCGCCAGCCATCGTTCAGACCATTGACTGACTGGTATTCGCTGTTTGCTCTGCCGTACCACGCCCCCTGCACAATAGAGCGGCCGTTTACGAATGGTCGGTTCGAAGCTGTCGCAAAGTGTCATTTTGAGTGCCTTCGCGTACGGGAGGATTTTATGGTCAGTACGGAGTCGATGCTGAAAATAATAGACTCGCAACAGGACTTGCTCATGAGCCGTTCGAAGCTTGGCAATGTGTTCCGTTCTGAGGGTCCACGTCGCACACCCCATAAAACAAGACCATCACGCAGGCTTTTAGCATTCGGACTTCCCGGCCAAGGGGGGCAGTTGTCCTATCATACAACTCCGGGCCGAACCGTTTGAGGCATGCTCGCATAAGACGGACCCGTAGTCTGATTTCGAGCGAGATGTCACCGTTTTCGTGGATAATGCCGCCTAGGTAAAAAAACTGGGCCGTCTGTTTATAACTCTTGCCTGCTGCTTCGAGCTGTGGTGCGAGAGGGTTGTTTGGTCTGGTGTTTGTAGAAGCGTTGTCTCTGTGTTCGTTTCCGGCACGGTGAGGCCTACTGCTTTGAAGGCAGTCACGATGACTGTCATCATTTTCGCGAGCCCTTCACCCGACTTCGAAACAATTCCTGCGTAATGTACAACATGTCCCATACACTTCGCACGTACACCAACGGCTCTGGTTCCTCGGTTTCGACTACTCCAGCATCACTGAGTTTGATTAGACCCTTTACGAGGGCTTCGTCTTGGCTGATGCGTACTAGTACTACGTGTAACGCAATAGCGAAGAACACGTTATACGGTAACCGTGATATCACACAGCCCTGCCGCAGCCCCTGAGTGACATCGAACCGTTCCGAGTGCTCGTCGTCATCCGTGCGCACGGGAGCCTGCATGCCATCGTGGAAATGACAGATGATTCTCAGCATCTTGGCCAAAGCGCATGAGTATCTCACATGGCAACTCTCGGTAGTACGCTTTCTGCATATCGAAGAAGCACGCGTACAAGGGGGTTTTCCTCTGTCGTCCAAGCCCTTGTAACCTGCGCACGACGAAAAAGATATCAAACGTTGAATGTGCGTGGCGGAAGCCGCACTGTTCCTTCGGGAGTAATTTCTCGGTATCGCAGTAGTTTTCAACAAGCCCTTGCCTGCGTAGGCAGCAAGCGAAACCCGTTTGCAGTTGGTGCAAACGATTCGGTCTTTATTATAATGAAGGATCTTGATGATCGCATACTTTCGTTGCTGGGAGGCTTCTCCTGTTTCCCAAACATGGACAAGGATGTTGTGAAAGCACTGGACGAATACGGGGTGGCCGATTTTCAGGAGTTCGGGTGAGAGACCATCTGGCCCGACTGCTTTCCAATTTTATATCCCCTCAAGTACTTCCGTCATCTCGTCCATGGATGGCTCACCTCCGACCGACAGTTTAAATCAGTGGCGGTGGCATGAGGTCGGTGACCGTGGGATCGAGTTTAAGCGATTTCGTGTTCAAGAGTTTGTGTAAAAATCCCGCCCATCGCGCACGAATTCGCACCTTATCCCGCAACAACGTGCGATCCTCGTCCCTAATGAACTGGTCGCTCCTCGCCGTAGTCCCTTCCAACCCTACCATACCCTTAAGGTGCTTGAACAAGCGTCTCTGATCGTTGTTCGCTATTACTAACAGTCGTTCGGTTTTGGCGATGTACACTTCGAAGTTCGCATTCAATCCTGCGGCAACCACCTTCTGCTAGTTCGCACACGCAGATCTCAGTGGCTTCCCCGCGGGTTTATCGCCGGGGTGGGCACCCAAGAATTGTCGTGCATCCTCCCTCGCTGTCCGTTCTAATATGAATGCGGCCAAGGTTTCGGCAGCTACACACCATCCATGTTTGTGGCGGCGACGTGGAGGCGATGGTACCTCCTTTTCGACCGCATTAACAACTTCAGCTTGAGTGAAACTCAAACACGCCAGAGGTATTACGGGGCTGGAAATACTTGTTGAGAGTGGAAATAATTCTCGCGACTATTCGTTCACCACACTTTTAATCGCACATAAAAAACTGCCTGTCGAACGCTCTGTGTCTTATCAGTCTGTGCATTTGTCTGTTGGGCGCAAAGTGACCACTGGGTCGGAATTTGAAATACAAGATGTTGTGGTCTGAGGCAGCCTTAGCTGGGGCAACAGGCAGTGGGACGACTTTGTACTCTAGGTCGATGGGCTTGACGGGTTAGGATGTAGTCGATCTGCTCACGGTCATCCGAGCTGGTGCCGTTGGCTGTATGCAATATCCCATCCTTGTGCGTGTTGAAAAACGTGTTGATGAGAGCTAAGTTGCAATTGGTGGCAAACGACAGGAGTCGTTTGCCATTATCGTTACAAACATCACGTCAATATTCTTCAAGAACTCTACTTTCATCATCATCGCACCCTTCCCTTATCTGTGCAGTTCGTTGGCATATATGAGGACAGACACTCTTTCGTCGGGATCTTTCCCACCAAGTCCTGCAGCTTCCGCCAGAAAATATGGTTCGGTTCTGCGTCCTTGGTACATTCAGTTGGAGCATACGCAACGCCCAAATTAGCTGCCGCGCTTTTGCTAGCGATCTTAACGCGCATAGACAATAGCCGATCGTCAATGAACTAGTGCGTGTACAAGGACTTACTGCACAACGACTCCTTATAAGCTAGACCTACTCCGTACAGCCCTTGTCTGGCAGCTGCTTTTTCCTGACCTGAACAGAAAACGCGAAACCCTTGCCACACGGGACGTCGTGCTGCCGGACCTCGAAATTTCCTGCAGGCCTGAGAAGCCATAGCCGACGAGTTCCCGTGCCTTCGCCAATACGTGCGATTCATTTACTTCATTATCCTTTTTCGCGACATGCCGTGGCATGCCATGGCACCACCTGCTGCTAACCATTCCGTGGCAACTTGCACGGCATTCGAAAGAACCTTGCACGGGCCTCCAAGGCATACCACGGAACCCTAACCCTAACCCTAAACTACGTGCTGTGGACACTGAGGTGCCGTGGGAGTTGCAATAACATGCCGTGATGTTGCTATGGAGTACCGTGGCGGTTGCCGCGGAGGTTGCCATGGTACCACCCATGGTATGCCACGGCATCCCCCACGGCGCCATGGAATCCTATGCCCCCCCGCGGGATGCCATGAGGATGTCGTGGATGGTACCACGGCCATACCACGCAAACAGCATGTAGTGTAGAACCCTATTTATTTTCATCTCTATGGCGGAAGTGGCTCTCTTTTTCGTCGTCCGGCACGCGCTCTGGCTTCCGTTGGCGGGGTACAGCCGTACCAGCCAAAGTCGACACTCCCATCCTTCCTGTTGTGCACGCATATCCACTCTGTGGCCACCATCTCCACTCCCTCGGCTGCCCACGTCGCGCTTGCTGCTGTGGTAATGTACCCATCCCGCCTGAGAGATGATCTCTTTAGCGTCGGGGTTAGGAAGCAAATACATCACCACCACCCCACGCGGTCGTTACTGCGAGCAAGCCGCCAGTCCGAACGCGCAAGATTCCCTCTCTACGCCGCCCGAAGCTCAATGCTGGTGTGGCTGTCGCTAGGTCGTTGCAGGTCTTGGTGGACTTCCTCGGGTCACCCTAAAAACGGGGCTGTGAAAGGGTCTCGTGCACCGTACGTGTATATAATCGCAGTGACCTGACATCATGTGGACCTTCTCACACATCTATCACGATATACCAGGTACATCGCAAAGAAGCCATGCGAGGTCTGCCTCAGGAGAAGCACGAGAATTCAGTACGTACGGATATATTGTACATACCTGGCGCGCATTTTCGGGTCATTCTTATCCGAGAGTTTCCCTTAATTTCCATGTTTTCACTACTCAGGTACCGAGAAACAAATAGATGCATGTATGTGTCTCAAACTTAATAAGTTCTTGCTGAAGACTGAAAAAAAAGTACGTAGATGTTCCTCTGCACCACATAACTTCTTGCTGGATTTGTTTTCAAATAAGGTTCCATCAGGACGACCCGACGTTTACATACCATAAATAATAGATAACTCATACGACTGACTGGGTGCGGTGGTAATTCTAACGCCACGGCTGGTCGATCCACCCCGCCCGTGAGATAGGCATCCATGGCGTCCGTGCCGGTCACACCGAACACAGACGTTAGGAGGCAGCATATTCACCCCTTGACAGACCGCGACTTTGCATCGACATGCTTTGACTGACACCAAACTACTAGGTTTTATCGTGCAACACTAGGCCCTTCATCCTTGACAGCGCACGTTTTGCGTTCCACTTGACGACATGTTTGCCGGCATATTTGGGCCACACTACCAGTACTGGTGTGTCCGTCAGTTCAGTGGTCTCTGTGCTGTTTGTTGGTAGTGGCAAGGCTTTGGCTGTGGCAGGTGTTGCGGGTGGACATATGACGTATGAAAATTCATTAAACAAAAGGAAAATAAGGAACCACCGCCAGCTGTAACACTCACAACTTCGCATTACGGGGAAACATAGTAAATAGGACCCACAGTACAAAAAATATATCTATATATTTTCTTTTTTTTACCAACAACGATTGTTTACTATCAATATAGTCCCCCGTAATAGTAACGTCCAAGTTATTTCGTAGATCGTGCTTTTTGTGTGTGTATGTGTAGGGAGAACTCGAGACCTGGCCGACAGTTCACGACTTGGCATAGATGCATAGTCGAAGAACTTGGGGAGTTCCGAACCACCGAAGGGTCAGCGGAACTTGCCCCCTTGGTGCTCGGAGTTGAAACCTCGCTGTGGTCCACTGCTGCTAAAAAGGCGGGGAAGTGGTACCGGGTGATGCGCGAAGCAGCCGAACGGTTCAGGGTGAGGTGGCACGAGGCTGAGGCTGAGGCTGAGCTGAGTAAGCAACGCCACGCATCCGCCGTGGGTGGTGTCCAAGGGAATGGGAGGGGGGGAGGCAACAGGACAAATATCCGAAAACCCGACCAAGGGGATGCGGAGAGGGGGGGGAACAACAGTAGAATGAAAACTGCATTGGACGAAAGTAGGAAGGAGATATCAGACAGGATGGCAAGGTACCGGGCGGACTAGGAAGTGGAACATGTCAACTCTTCTCGCGCCACCAACAGGTGCAGCTCGTTCTAACGTGGTCTTCCTTTGTCTATTTTTGTTTTGTTTTTTGTTTTTATTTTCTTGCGCTGATCCTCGGTGATTTCCATTTTATTTCTTTCTCTACCTTTCTTCGATTGACAAGCCGTATTGAAGGAGTCGTGTGGCGTGGGTGGATGACCAAGCTGCTTTGCTTGTTTCGTATTATCTGGCGCCGAGGGGCCGGGCATCGTTGACGAACGCTGGACAGAAGCGGCAGACAGGGTAGAAATGTACCAGGTGGACTTGCAGGTAGAACCTGGCTGTGCTACTCGTACCATTAACTGCTGCCGCTACTTGGAGGATGCGACATATTAATACAATATTAGGAAAATTCTACTTCGTGTTGTTGGCATAGATATTTAATAGTTGTGCACGAGACACTTTCGCAGCCTACCATTAATATTAATGTTACTAGAAGCTCGACAAAACGGGTCTCGAGCACCTTTCGATCAATACCAACAAAAGAAGTGTGAGTTTTAGTGAGATGTAAGTGCATGCACAGGTATCAGGTACCAGGTACCACGCAATGAGTACCAGGTGCCAGGTACCTGGCGGGTCTTAGTTAGAATCGGCACAGACACTGTGCTGGATGTCGACGTGTGTCTTTGTGCGTGTTTTCCCTACCCGTTGACATCCAGCACAACCAGTGTCCGTGCCGATTCTTCAATCCTGGAAGAGGTACAAGTTCTGTGGCCACGTAGCCGCCTTGAGACTACTTACTGCTGTACGTTGCCACGAACCTGGTATGCAGTAAGCACAGTGGGCAGGCAATGTAATGCCATGCCCGTGATACTGGATACGACAGGCACGACACATTATAGGAGATAGAGAAACGAACGGCAACAAAGAAAACACAAAACAGCAACGAAGACAAATCGAAAGAGAAAAAGAAAGAAGAAAAATATACGAGAAACAAAATAGTTGTACTTTCATTTGGATATATAAACAAATCATCAACCAGTTGCTGATCATCAACACCAGCCCGGCCTTTTCTGCGAAAACAAATGAAGTAATTGTGGTACAGCGCAATTTAGCATTACATATACGAGATTAAGATGACAAAAATACGTCTTCAGCTGTGAGTTCGACTGATAAATTGAATAGTTGATACTCCATTTTGAGTATGGAAGTTGTGAACAATTTTTGGTGACATGTGTATTTACACAGGAATTACTGCAGTTTTTTTTTCACTCAGCCAATGATCAATCACTGTAGGTATTGGATTGGATGAGGCCTCCTGTTCCGGTGCAGGAGGGCCTCGCCCGGGATAAACCCCGCGGTGAGTGCGCTCTCAGCGCGGCGACCATCTCTGGGATTGAAATGATCGTGCTGAAAAAAATACTACCAAGCCTGTTGAGTGGGCGGGAAGGTCTGTATTTTTCCTGTGCCTATCACCCTGTTCTCGCAGGGTAGGCTAGGCTTCGACAGACTGATCGCTTCGTGCGTTCTAACTCCGGGTGAATCCAACAAATCCTGGATTCATATCGTGAAACCAAAGATTTATTGCTTAGAATGGGTCACGATTTTAATACCTAAGTATTCTTGCACGCTGCCAACGATCATTCAAAGTAAATATCAGATTAAATAAGGCTCCGGCCCCGGTCGGCGTAATCCTACTCAAATTTTTCCTTTTGTTTCTTTGTTCGTGACTAGCCACCTACCGAGCTCTGTGTCGTCTCACCTAAACTTGCTTCGTGCTGGTAGATTTTAGCCGTGCGTGGGCGCGTACGCAGATAAAACTGGCTCAACAACTGGAGACAGCGGCAGCTAGCTTGTGATTGGGTATTAGTGGTCCCGTTTCCTCTTCGACAATTAATGATAACATCTGTATTTATACAGGAATTACTATTGAAGTTCAGTACAACTCGAAAAATTTCGATTTCATGTAAATTGGGGTGGAAATGGATGGGAACAGACGGTCACGAATGAATCTTGCAGGGGAAGGGGAAACTTTTGTCCACCGGGAGCGGTGTGACGACGGGACGGGACGATAATTTCCAACGGGAGAGTTTTTATAGGCGGGACGAGACAATAATTTTTCGGTGTCACGGCGGGACGGGACAGAAATTTCCATAGCTTCCCACAGTGACTGAGAATCGCGACGGGACGGGACAGATTTGATTCGTTTGGTGGGGAAAAAAATGAAAACGGGACGGTAAAATGAGGGCTTAAAACGTTGGCGGGACGGGACGGGACGGGACAGCGGGTGCCAAATTTCTCGACGGGACGGGACGGTAAAAGTCAACGGGGCTGATTGTCACGACGGGACGGGACGGTCAATATTTTTCATCTCGGCAGGACGGGACGGCAAATATTTTTTTCCTAGGCGGGACGGCACGGTACTTATTTTTTTCCTCGGCGGGACGCGACGGTAAATACTTCTTTCCTCGGCAGGACGGTGACGGTAAATATTTTTTCCCACGGCGGGACGGGACGGTGATTTTTTTTGCTTCGGCGGGGCGGGACAGTAAATATACTTTTTTTCTATCCCGCCGCACGGTCGGCGCGGTTGTAAGTGAAAAAATTCCCGCACACTGCTGGTTCCGCGAAGGGAGCCGTCCCGACGTAGACGTTTTCTTCTCGACCCGCGCAGCCCAAGCCCCGAGAAGTGCTGCCACTACACGGCAGACGGGCGACGTCTTCTGATGTTTTCCACCCCTGTCCAAAGCGCTGTTGTTGCGTTGCCAGCTCAAGGTGGCTGTTCTGATGGTTGTACTTGCGCCGTGTTACTGGTGGTCGTGCAGGTGGAGGTGGTGGCGGCGGCGGTGGTGATTCTAGTGCCGCTGCTGGTCGATCGACTCCGCCCGTGAGATAGGCATCCATGGCATCCGTGCCGGTCACACCAAAAATGTTAGGAGATAGCACTTCCACCCCTTGACAGACAGCAACTTGGCATTGACATTGACATGCTTTGACTTACACCAAACTACTAGGTTTCAATGTGTAATACTCGGCCCTACATCCTTGACAGCGCACGTTTTGCGCCCCGCTTGAAGGCATGTCTCCTGAAATCGTTTTGGGCCACACCAGTAGTACTGGACTGTGGTGTGATCGCGTGGTCTGCTCTTTGTGTGTGGTGGCGAGCCTGTGGCAGGTATTGTGTTAGATTACACTGCTTTCAGTTGCGAGTGCAAAATAAGTATAAATGTAAGAAAAGAAAAAAGCATAACGACCAGGTATACACTTACTACTTGGTAGTAATAAGGGTTCCTGCTACGTTACCGCCGGTGGGTCGTGATCCCACGTCTCTCTGTGGACACAGAGTGTTCTGTCTGTTGAACTACGACGGCTGAGTGATGACGTGACAGGTCTCAGACGAGGGTCTCGTGACAGGACAGGAGAAAGAGAACTCTGAGAGAAGTGAGGAAGAGGGCGAGGAGGCAGCGTCACTCCTCCTGCCCTCCGGTCTCGGGACAACGGGACGACGGGACATGTATGGACGACCCGGCGGGGTTTCTAGAATCCCTCCGGGACGTTTCATCAGGCAGCGGGGCCAACCCAACGGATCCGTTGAGCAGATGTGGACCGGTGGCTTCCCCGGTTCATGACAGTCTCCTGACATAACCGAGCGAACGCTCCCAGAAATAGAATCTGGAAGGAGCTGGGTTTTCGACCATATGCGTAGGCGTGTTGTTACCGGGGGTCTGGTATCCACAGTAATTTTCATTTTTTTTTTTCGGTAATATTTGTATTCAAAAACAGATCATCAACCAGCTGCTTATCAACACCACCAGCACGGCTTTTTCTAGCAGAAGTAAATGCAGTTCCCAGCAATTTCATACCAATGCCCAGGTATTATATAAGCAAGACGATGAAAATACGTCATCTGTGAGTTATTAATGATTGAATAGCTGGTACCCAATTTTACAAGCTGCGTAATACGCCTACTCGCTGCTATTCTAAACGTATTTCCTTTATAGATGGGAGTTGTGCACAATTTACGATAACACATGTATTTGTATAGGAATTACTATTGAAGTTGGTACAACTCAATTTCTTGATTGATTTCGTCATTCGTGGTGAAAATGGATGGAAACAGACGACCACGAATATTTTTTGGTAGATAGGGCAAGAGGCAAGTTATGTCCGCCGCAGGCGGTGCCACGACGGGACGGAACGATAATTTTCTACGGGAGAGTTTTTATCGGCGGGACGGGACGGTATTTTTTCGGTGTCACGGCGGGACGGGACGGTAATTTTTCGGTGCCACGGCGGGATGGGACGGTAACTTCCAACGGGAGAGATTTCATAGGCGGGACGGGACAGTAAGTGACGACGGTCAGGGATTTTATCGGCGGGACGGGACGGGGGGACCATCTGGACGGCGGATCATCTTTTCCGTCCCGTCCCGCCGTTACCGCCGTTACCGTCCCGCCGAAATTACAGTGATAAGCCTTGGAAATTTCCATCGGAAGAGATTTTGTCGGCGAGACGGGACGGTAAGTGACGACAGTCAGGGATTTCGTCGGCAGGACGGGACGGGACGGGACGGCGGTTTTAATTTTGACGGCGGTTTTACCTTCCCGTCCCGTTCCGCCATTACCGCCGTTGCATAATCCAAATATACCGTGATAAGCCTTGATACCAACTGCAATCTAGAATCTAGTACATCGCAGCAACAGCAGCCGCAGCAGCACAGTAGTAACTCACCTTCCCCCCCCACACACACATGTACATAGTATCATATATAATACTTATCTAACACTAAGTAGATATATTTCTGCTACTGCTGTAAGGCAAGTTCAATATAGAACTCAAGTTTTTTATTTCAAAACCAAATCATAGATCTCGACTCGTACCACTAGTAATGCAGGAAACAACAGCAACAACAACATGGCGGATGGCTCTACGTTGCGAACACTAACACACCAATACAGTAAAAAACTAGCATCGTACAAAAATTGGCTATTCTTTTCATCGTATTTTTAGTACGTGCAGGCTCACCAACCGGTGTAAAAGCGTTTCAGATCCACCGGTAATGAGGGCTGTAACAGTTTCTCTTTTTTTTTTGTAATGTCGACGTCTAATCAAATGTAATAGATGAAAAATGGCGGATGTCTAGACGGATGTACGAACCTCATCCTTCCTTTATTTATTGCATCGAAATAAAAGAAATTACTAGACTACCGCAAGCCTAACATAATCTTAACTAACGTCATTTTGGACACGGAAAATGTTTTCCGTGTTCGGTTATTGGTATGTGCAGGCTCGCCCACCCATATCAAAAGCACGCCAGGACCATCCGTTTTGGCGCGACTATTCATGCTAGTTTAGATTTGATACTCAAAACGTCTCGTGAATGAAATATAGGTGACATCAAGACGAACGAATCTATCAACACCCCCCAAGAATATTTGTATGTTATTGCCCTCGAAGAAATACATTCGTGCGCTGTTCTAAGTTAGCATGTCTTTTTTTTGTGAAGGTGCAGTTGGAGTTGGTGATAGTGACGAGAGAGACCAGTCAGCACCGTGATCCCCAACAAGCAGTTCCGCAACGACAGGGTTCTTTCCGACGTATATTGTGGCAAGGTGCACTCTGCCGAGTACTCGTAGAGTTGCGTGGCACGCTCAGGTCCGCTCAGGTCCTTGCATCCCTACTTGTGAAAATCGACATAATTTCAATAAAAAAAAGCTACAGTTACAAAACGAGACTGTCAGGTTTCGGACCAATGAAAGGCTGAGGGTGATTTGAGGCAAACCGCAAACCACTCTGGAAACTATGCGAATCGCTATCTGGCTTACCGGCGTGGTCAGCGGTGCTCGGGCAGGCGGATCTATGGCGGCCCCACAAGTAAGAGGGTTACCAGGGTCGTGAGACATGTCGCCTGCCCAAATTTAGTGGTATCCGGTGCACTGTGTGTCGAGAGCTGGTGTGGGCATGTTCTAGCCACCGACAAACCTGGATATTTGGCCGCCTCTTGAGCCCGTGGCTCAGGCGTCCTACCCCCGTGGTCGTCTCACAGACCGCGGAGACCATCCGAAGAAGGCTTCACCTCATCGCCGTGTTGTTTGAAGGTGATTCCTCCCCCGCAGCGTCGCAAACGAGCATGTATAAGTCGACTTTGGGCCCAAAAGGTCTGATTTTGGTTCGAAATCTGGACCGGAGGGGTGGCCATGGTTGTCGAGGCGTACTTGTACAAGTATTCACGCTGCAACCACAACACAAACAAACACCACCAACCACGGCAACCACTGCTGTCGCTGCACTAATGGATGGTCTACCACCTGCGGTGGAATTGGCGCACGAGGTGCCGTACAGCAGTAGAAATTCATGTTTTGGTTAGGCAGGTTTGGTAAGGTAACATTGTGCTTAGGACCCACCCACGCGAAGACAGGGCCAGATGTACCCGTTTTGAGGCCCGCCGTTCTCTTTGGCTTTGGCATACTCGGACAAATGTCTCGCAGACCAAGGTAGCTGACATCTAGACGAATCTGTAGACCTCCGTCGAGTCTTGCACCCATACGCTGCGGGGCTGTTTGGACCAATACCGTAAACCTAGCATGCCAGAAAAAAACGTCTTACATTGTTAAAAAAATGTTGTTTTTGTACCAGTTTAAGTATGTGCAGGCTCCCCTACCGGTAAGGAAGCTTGTTGGATTCACCCGTATTGGGGGCAGCTATTCTTCTATGGTTTTTCCTGTTGGACAGAACGCCTACTCCATAGAACATGGTAGCCGACACGTAGACGATTCTGTAAGCCTCTCTTGAGTCTTGCAGCCCAAGGTAGCGGAGCGGTTTGGACCAATGACGTAAACCTAGAATGCTCGAAAAAATGTCGAATTTCCTTGAAAAAATGATGTTTTTGTACCATTTTTAGTATGCGCAGGCTAGCCTACCGGTAAGAAAGCTTGCCGGAACCACCCGTAACGGGGGCAACCATTCAATGTTTGTTCGTCTTGGACTGAACGCCTACTCCATAAAATATGGCTGGATTCCGGACGGATCCATCAACCCGATGCCCATGTTATTGCATTATCCTGCAATGAAGAAAAAAAAACACAGTACCACATACCTACTGCTGTTTATAAACGGCCTTTTCCACCATTCAAACGGTGCTGTGGTACCGTTATTCGCATGTGCAACCTTGCCCACGTGTTGCAAAACAAAAGAACGTCAGGTCCACCCGTTTTTGCGCTGCTGTTCATCGTGATCTCGATACAGTGCTCAAAAGGTTAGGGATGGGATGTAGATGACGTGAAGACGGTCCTATCAACAGCCCTCAAGTATATTTGCATTATGACGTTGTCAAGAAAACACCTAAACCGTGAGTGTGACATACTGCAAACACCGACGTAGCGTTCAATAACAGAACCGCTTTTTCTTGTGCTGTGGGGATCATACGCAGGCGCGCACACAGCGCCTGTTCCGGTTAATGCTTCGGCGATGGATCTTCCTGCGATGTTGTGCGCTCGAGTCACTGGCGCAAGCAGGAAGAAGTTGAACGTGACCTGGGGCTCGAGGAGCAGGCCGTCAGCAAGTATTTTAGGAACTTGTGCGGAGGCACGCATGGCAGGAAGAATTACGACGAGGCCGTTTCGCTCCCGCGGCATCAATAATAAAAAAACATTTATATTTCTCGTCTTGGGGGGGTGCATGGTGTACTACGAACACATGAACGCTTTGCTTTGCTCGCACCGCAAACATGTTGTAAACTATTTAACTTTTCGACTTGATTAGTTTTCGTGTTTTGCGGATGCCATTGCGATTACCTAAGCGTATCCCTTTTTATTTGGCTACGGAAACAAGAAGGAACGCGTTTGTCGCTAAGCCCAAACACCAAAACCGAAAATTACACCAAGTTTTAGCCCTGGCGTCCAAACTAGACCCTGCTCGCTCACCCGCCTAACTACCACCCACGAAAAAAATTCCATTGATTTCAAAGGACAAAACAACTTCAGATATAGCGCATGCGTTCGTACCACCAAAGCGCCAGCACATCCGTTCTACGAGCTAACTCCATCTTACAACAAACACCTCCATTGAGCCCATCAGTAACTGAACATAGCCACACACTGCTTGTCCCTAACCCAAGACACAATGTGCTCAGACACCATGTACTGCGGCGAATCTGGAATTATTAGACGCAACGAAGTACAACACGTTTTCGTCTGCGCTGCATCTCTGCTTGTGGTGCTCGAAAACGCCAGTGGAGGGGGGGGATTCGGAGAAGGGGTGACGAGGATATCCTCCACCCCACCTCCCCGAAAAAAACAAATTACAACGCCTATTAAGACTTTTCATCACTTCTGCCTAAAAAACGCCAGCACGACCTCCTGGGGAACAACCTCCATCATGCCGGGTGGGGATGTTTGGGGCGGGGGGGCGGGGGGGAGGGCACGAGAGTAGACCCCCCCCATAAAGAAAACATGCTCGCTCAATAAGATTCTCAACCACTCATGCCTAAGCAACGCCAAGGGGGGGGGGGGGTAGCTGGGGGGAAGGAGGGGAGAGGTGTACTCATTTGCTGTTTGCCTCACATCAATTGAACACTGACCACTCCTCCCTACCGAGACGGAGCACCTTTCATGATCGTATTAAAGCCACCACCACCAACAGTTGGGCGCTCACTGCGTTTTCTTGACTATATTTCATAAGTACCTTTTGCTCATCTTATCCCCTTGCTGTTTCGCCGTCTGCGGCCACCGTCTCTCTCCTACAATACAGGTCCTTTAGGCACTGCTATCTAGTGTACCCAATGTAAAGGCGACGAGGGAATAGCCCCTACCCTCCCCCCCCCAAGAAAACAAAACCTACACTTTCTTCATCAATTCTGTCCCAGTAACGCCAGCGCAACCTCATTGGGAACACCCTTCGTGTGCTCGGGCGGGAGTGTTGTGGGGGGGGGGGGGGGGGGGGGGGGGCGACGAGGGTAGACCCCCTCAAAAACATTTTTTTCTAGCCTAATGAGATTCTTCACTTGTGCCTAAGCAACGCCAGCACAACCTCCTTGGGAATACCCTCTATGCCGTCCCCACTAAACATCCCCATCACGCGCTTCAAGCACCGGTCACACTTGCATTGGTTGCCGGCACCCGTGCACCCAATCCCACCAGCCGCGTTGTACTTCAAACAACTTCTCACGGTGCGTGCGAGGATGTAGGGCACAGCGTCATCACCTCCGCGCTTTTTCTGGTGCTCGAAATTGGCCTGCACATGGGCCGGACGGGGGTGGGGGGGGGGGGGGGGGGGGGGGGGGGGGGGGGGGGGGGGGGGGGGGGGGGGGGGGGGGGGGGGGGGGGGGGTGCACTCATTATCAGGCATGGACGTAGTCGTATGACGGGGGGGGTACTCAATATCATGCCTGGCCGTAGTCGTATGACCATATACCCTCGCATCCTTACAATGCCGGTACGGAGCGCGTCGGGTTTCCATCGATCAGGCAGACATTGCTTGCACCAAGCACCAAGCGCCGCGAGGTGTTGGTCAAGTCGCATGGAGGGTGAGCTGCATCCTGCTAACAACCGCTTGAGAGGCTGATTTTCTTGCATATTGGTCACAGCATCAATGCATTTATGGAATTTCTGGTGTGGCCACCTCCATAGAATATAGCAAATAGTACCTGCGGTACGCCCAAAAAACTATATATTTTCATATTTGTACTAACCATATTTCGTTCTATTTACTATGGTCCCCCGTACTGACTCGACACTGCGGCGCACTATGCCCCCCTCTTGTAGTGTAATGCGTGTACTACTGCTGTACAATACGACAGGTCATCGATTCCTACTTCCTGATCGACATACATGATAACTGATCTGTTGCGAATCTTGCATGGTATAGATGACGTCCGCGGCAGCTCGTTACAAGGGAAGCACGAGGCGTGCAATCTAAATGAACTATTATACGGGGGACCATAGTAAACAGGACCAACGGTACACACAACAATTTAGGTATTTACCTGTTATGAATAAAAAAAATGGTCCTATTTTTCATGGTCTCTCGTAATAACACGACTACTACTGATACCGGTAAAGTCTGCGCCAACTAAAAAATTGTGTACACAGATCCCGCACAGAATCTTACAACAGAAGGTTAGGTCAGTCAAATATATGCCGCACACCAAGAGCTACTGCTGTTGCACACCGTGCAAGGTGTTTGTACAAGCACGGTTTTCAACACGGCGGTATCTTGTGTTTCGGGCCATTTGCGTACGTGCGTACGTACACGTCTCTCCTCCTGGTACAATAGACCACTACACAAACAAAGCCTGGGGGAAAAGGCCCGTAATAAAACAAGGTCGATCGATATACATTTCCCCAGTCATATATAATTTTCTCTGCTGCAAGGCAAGTAATCTATTATTTACGGGCGACCACAGTGAATAGCACCTGTGGTGCAGACAAACACCTACATATTGACCTATTTTTTCTGACAATGTTTGGTCCTGTTTACTATGGACCCCCGTAATAGAACCAACATCACACAAGACAGTGAGCAAATACCACTGGTGTCATCATTGTTCCCTCCCACCCCACGGCGGAACCTACGTACGACGAGGCATCGACCACGCACCTCAATGTCTAGCTACCGCTGAGATGATGTCCACCTGCTGGCGGCCGCAAGTGCCGGCACTCGGCCGGGAGTCGTTCCTCTGCTTCTGCTGCGGCGTCTCACAAAGGCAGTCGCCAGCTTGTTCCTTGGCACTTGTGTTCCTCCGCCATATACTCCCCCAGAGTGTTGGGGCCGGTATCCCAATCGTCGGCACTCTCCTTGCTGGATGTGAACACGCTGACCATGGCTCCGAGTACCATGTACGCTTCTCTCGGCCTGCCCGTTCGCTTTGTCGATTAGGGACGACCTCGCATCCTCGTATCTATCTGGTGCTCCAGGAGAGCCAACTTAACCCGGAAGAGAAGCCGGGAGATAATCCTCGACCTTGTTGCGCTTAGACGGTGCCTGCTGTCCATCGGCCACATGGTCACGAAATCTGATGATAGAGTGGCTATTTGCTTGGTGGATTCAAAGCGCTGTGCGAGTACGAGTATCTCTCTTGCCACCGTGTGTTGTTTCTATGGGTATGATGGGGACGGCGTGCATCGTGTCCACTCTCGTACTGCTGTACTGCTGTACGAACCAGGTAAATCGTGCATACTGGCCCACTCTATTTCCTAGTCGATTGTATTTTTTTACGTGATTTCTAGCGTGAGTAAATTTGCGATATGTATTATTTTTTTTGGGCGAATAGACCGGTCGGAATAATCACGCCGCTCCTTTAAAAACCCGGGGTCGTCCTTTTACCGGCCAGATCGAATTCCTGAGCGTGCCACCGTGACCTTAAGGTAAAAACTCATCACACAAAACCGGTATGACAGGTGCCACCACTACTCTACTACTACTGCTACTACAACTACATACTGCTGTACCGGGAAAAACAACAGCAGATCTTGTCCTGCTTCTCCGTCCCCTCGTCCGTAGAACTAGGAGAATTTAGGCCTTACAACGCCACCTGCAGCATGTCTTAGGAAACGGCCCGCACGGTGTTCGTTTGGATCGTTCCAGCAGCGACGGTTACATGTTGTAGAGGGTTGCGTATATCTTTGCAGGCGTTATTATGAATTATGCCGTGTGTTCACGAGGAGAGTTTGAGCACTCCGTTCTCTGCGCCGTTCTCTGCCCCGAGCTACGAGCTAGGGTCGCTCTCTCTCCCCTCCTCTGTCCTCTAATACAACGATCATAAAGAAACTCATCAGACCACGTGGTGGTCAGGGCATCCAGGCTTGGACTCTACGAACACACTAGTGTTCTTGAACGTTTGAGGTCTGGTACCAGAAGCCCACGATGCCCTCGAAGGGATCGGCTCAAGAAGAGCGCGACTCTCCAAGTGACGTTGAAACGCTGCGACGCGAGATCGAACTGGCGATGGAGAACAGCGAGGCGTCGATGCTGAACGCCATGAGGGAAATGATGGCCGAGTTCATGAGGAAAAACGGTCGATCGGAGCCAGGCAGCGCTGAAGGCAGCGTTGCTGTAGGAGAAAGTCCAGCAGAGGTAGGAACCACTGCTGTAGGGGAAAGCCCAAGAGGGGCAGTACCCACTGCTGAAGTACGAGAGACTACTGCTGCTGTTGAAGCAGGCATTGGTCGATCGGAGTCCGCCAGCGCTGAGGGTAGCGCTGGTGTAGGGGAGAGCCCACAAGGGGCAGTACCCACTGCTGTAAGAGAGATTGCAGCAGAAGAAGAGACAAATTTGCGTGAGGGCGCCTCGCCAGATTTGGGAGCGACTGGACGCGGAGGAACCGCGTTGCCTGTCGAGGTTGGCCCACCGAGGGGTGAGCCAGACCAGCACGGGAGGACAGGAGGATGGGGCGCATACCCCGGCGGTGAGTTGGGTGGTGGATTTGATCTGCCTCTATCGCGGCATTTGGCCTTCAAACACACTCCTGTGCCATCGTTTAGTGGGCTAAAATCTGAGTTCAACCCCTGGACAAGAGATGCTCGGTATTACGCCAAAGGAGTTGGTTTCTTGTTTGCTTTCGTGTCGGATCCACCACAGTCCATTCCCGTAGGGGAATTAGACACCGAAAACTCGATGCTTGTCGCTAGGGGGTTTAGCCGCGAAAGTGTGCACAGACATACACTGGCATGGAATTTCCTGTCGACGGCCCTCAAGAGCAAGAGCGATAAAAGCATTTTGCACCTGTGTACCTCGCCGAGGCAAGCGTGGGACGCTCTCCTTGCGTGGTACGGCCCTCAGACGAGGGGGGCCAGATCAGACCTCTCCCGACGCCTTAACAGTTTTAAGATGGCGCCGGGGAGCAACCCGCTCGAGGAGATGGGCAGGATCGAGGATCTTGCCGCCGAAATACGAACGGCAGGAATGTCAGTAGACGACCACATGCTGTACACCATCTTTATTGACGCTCTGCCTGCCGAATACGAAGTGGAGGCTCGGAACCTGGCATCACGTGACAGCATCGGCCGTGATGACAACATCAAGGCTGTTCGAGAACGGCATCACCGACTTTCTGGAAACAGCAAGAAAGGGTTCAACGCTGGCCACGCGGGCCATGCTATGCACGCCGGCGGCGGCGGCGGTGGCGGTGGTCGCCGGACAGGTGGAGGAAATGGCAAATAAAAAGGTGGACGACGGGGTCACGGACGAGGCGGTAGAGGCTCCAACGAGGATGGTGGAGGCTCGGCCGCGGCTGCTGGAGGCAATGGTAGCGACGCCAACGCCGTCAGCGGAAGTACTCCAGTGGGCAAGTGTCATAGGTGTGGCAAGAAGGGCCATTGGAGGAGCGAATGTACGGCGAAGCTATGCAGTCGATGCCAGGGACGCGGGCAATCTGCCGATGCCTGTCCCATGTCCACGGGTCGATGCAGTCGATGCAACGGGCTGGGGCACGCTGCTGATGTCTGCCCCTCATCGAAAGAAGAAGCTGTCATGGCGGTGACGAGTAAGGATTGGGCAAGGGACGACGACCCGGAAAAAGGTACGGTCCAGGCGTCAGCTTTCAAGGCCAAAGAGACAGGCAAGTGGAGCGATGGTTCGGGGGAAGGGGAGTCTGCTTGGCAGGTAGGAGACGAGGCTTGGATATGTGATAGTGGTGCGTCTACTCACATGACGCCCTCCGCTGACTGCATGATCAATTATAGAGAATGCAACTTGACTATCCGAATCGCTGACGAATCCACCCGAGCGATCGAAGGTTACGGTGACGTGAGTGTTGTCTTTCGGTCCGGAAACGGTCCCGTGCAAGTGCTGCTTACGAACGTTGCGCACGTGCCGGATCTCAGCTACCATTTATTTTCCCTGCCCACTCTGGTCAAAAACGGCCATACTTTCGAAGGGCGCCCCACGGGGGTTGTAACCAGGCTCAAGTCGGAGCGTTCGATCGTGTTCCCGTTGAGTGGGACTCTCTACAGCCTGTACGGCTACCGGGTCGACCGCAGTTGTGGGGAAAATGCCTGTGCTGTACTCGCCCCGGGACAACTGCCCAACAAGTCTGCAATAAACATCAACGATATCCACTGCGCTGCTGGACACTCCCACGAGGTACTACTTCACAAGACCGCGGAGCAGCAAGGGATTGTCCTCGAGGGAAAGCTGCTAAAATGCAAAGGGTGCTTCATGGCAAAGGGTCTCCGCAAAGGTATCAAGCAATCCATACACACGGGCAAACAAGAAGCTCGGGAGGGTTTTTGTGGATTTGAGTGGACCAACGGTGGTAGAGTCTCTCGGGCGCAAGCGGTATACTCTCATCGTGCGCGACAATTTTTCACGATATACGTGGGTGTACTTTATGCGCCACAAGTCGGACGCCGCAAAAATGTTCGAGCAGTTCCTTGCGGATTCTCGTGCAGACGATGTCCCTTCTACGGTGGTAATCGTCCGATCTGATGGGGATGGTGAATTCCCCGGGGGAAAGTTTGGCGACCTGTGTAGATCGCGAGGGATCAAGCAAGAATTCACGACGGCCGACAGTACCCAATTCAATGGAGTAGCAGAACGCGCGCTAGGTTTGATAGAGACGGCCGCAATAGCGGGCCGAATCCAGGCTCAAGAGCGTTTTCCTGGCGCGAAACTCCCGGCCACGACGTCGTTGTGGGCGGAAGCGTCCCACTGGGCGTGTGACGCTTTGAACCGCACAGCAACAACAGCTAACCCGCAGAACAAGTCGCCACATGAAATGTGGCATGGTAGCCCCCCCCGGTAGTACTACTGCCCTTCCTAAAGCCTGGCTATTGCAAGGTGAAGAGGGAAAACAAGTCACAGGCGAAAGCGCAAGAGTGCTTTTACCTCGGCCCTGCAACAAACTACCCCGGAGACTCAGTACGAGTGCTGACAAAGAACCGCACTGTGCTAATAACGCGCAATTTCACCTGGCAACGGGTGTCGCCTGCACCACCTGTATCTGCCCAAGCGAATGCCTCCCTGTCTACGGAAAAGGGGGGGTCAGAGGCAAACGAGGTGGTGGATGGGTGGTGGATGAGCTGGACGACGGTCTGGCTCACTTGAACGACCTCGCCGTGACGTGGGGTTTTGACCTGGACGCGTTTATGCAGGAGCGCGCACAGCAGGCACCTGCCGCCGGCGAGGCCGGCGGCGAAACACCGGAGACGATGGGTTCGTCTCAAGGGGGCGCCGTGGACGACTCCTCGGTCGCGACAGGGAGGGCCGAAACAGCCGAGACGATGGATTCGTCTCAAGGGGGCGCCGTGGACGCCTCCTCGGTCCCGGCAGGGAGGGCCGGAAGCGACTCGGGCGCAGCATCAGCATCCGACACCGGGAAAGAAGACGTTGAGGATCCCCCCGCGGTCCTGTCGGGCCGGCTCCCACCGACTGTACGGGGCCGGACTCGGGGTCAAAGCCAACGCCTGCAGGGTGAACCTGCTGTGCACCAGGTAAGGATGGATGAAGGAGCCACAGACGCGCTGCTTGCGGCAGCATACGAGTCGTGGACGAAGCCTGGGAGTATGCTGGATCGTACGTCCTGGAGGACGGAGGACGCAGTGGCTTTGATTGCCGGAGGACCTGCTGTGGAGAACAAAGGGGAGTTGAGCGTGTGCATGCCGAGTGGTTTCCCGGAAGACGTAGAACCGCCCCCACAGTCCGTAGCAGATGTAGAGCGTTCACAATACAAAGCGGCGTGGCACGAGGCCATGAAAATTGAGTTGGACGGTCACAAAACGACCGGTACGTACGAAGCGGCGACACCGCCAAAAGGGCGGAAACCTGTAGGTGCGAAGTAGGCGTTTACCTATAAGACCGATAAGGATGGCTTGATAGTAAAGACAAATGCCAGACTTGTGGCCAAGGGTTTTACCCAGGTGCAGGATGTAGATTATTTTCAAACGTTTGCACCAACTCCCTCGTCAGCGTCAGTTAAAATTCTGGCGGCTGTTGCAAATGAACATGGTTTAAAGATTTTTCATCTAGACGTCGCACAAGCTTTTGTTCGCGCGAAACTCAACGCCGATATATAAATGAAACTGCCCGGTGGGTGTGGTGACATGTCAGGAAAGATCGTCCGCCTAAACAGATCACTGTATGGTCTAAAGCAGAGCGGACGGCAGTGGGCCGGATTATTGGTAGAGACCGTGGTAGAGTACGGAATGGAGCAGTGTAGGTCTGACCCGTGTGTGTTTCGCATGGTTGTGGACGGCAAGGTAGAACTGATCATGGCCGTTCATGTAGATGACATCGTGATCGCAGGATCGGATGAGACATGTAGAGATTTCCATGCCGCGCTAGCTATGAAATTTCTCACGAATAACCTCGGCGAACTGACTTGGTGCACTGGTTGTGCTTTCAAACGCGACTGGGAACTGGGGACGTTGGAGATTACGCAGAAGGCGTTCATTGAGAGCATGCTGAATCGTTTTGGTGTTAACTCATCCTCTGATATCCTCGTGACCCCCGGTGTGGAACTAGGTCCAAGAGAGGAGGGCGAACTTGGAGGAGACTGGCCGTACAGGGAGGCTGTGGGCAGCTTGATGTGGCTGTCGACCATGACGAGGCCGGACATCTCGAACGCTGTGCGTGCTGTGGCGCGCCACTCCCACAACCCAACGGAGAGGCACTGGAAGGCAGTTTCGAAGATTATGGCTTACCTCCACGGGACCAGGTTTATGGGATTGACTTTTGTACGGGGCTCGGGTTGGGATTTGACTGCGTAAAGTGACGCTGATTATGCGGATACGTCGAACGATAGGCGCTCGGTATCGGGGACGGTAATTACCCTAGGGGGTGCGGCCGTCAGTTGGGCAAGTAGTACGCAGAGGTGTGTTACGGTGTCGACAGCAGAAGCAGAGTATGTCGCCCTGGGTGAAGGGGTGAAGGAAGCTTTGTTTACGGGCGTGGTGTTGTCGTTTATCTGTCCAGAGCTATGTGGATCATGTGCCCGGGTTTTCGAGGATAACCAGGGGGCCATAGCGTTGGCTGAAAACCCTCTTAGTTCTGCTCGGAGTAAGCATATCGACGTGCGTTTTCATTCTGTCAGAGAGCTACTTCGTGCTAAGAAGATCGACATTCAGTTCGTAGCTTCGGAAGAGCAGCACGCGGATATTTTGACGAAATCCCTTGCTGCGACCCCTTTTAAGTCTCATCGTAGGTTCTTGTTGAATCTGCCTTTGGAGGGTGAATGAGGGGTATGAGCATTATTCGATGAGTACCATGTTTGAGTGATGCGAGGAATAATTTGTCAGGTCGCCAACCCTGCGCTACTTTGAGGGGCATGGGGGAGTAGGGCACCGCTTGGCATTTTGTTTTCTGGCCATGGTCATCGTTTGGAATGCGGCCGTTGTTCCAATTACAATGGTTTGGAGTATATGTGTTATACAGGGGGTTTCGACCCGGTGGTCGGGTTTCCTCATGCGGGACTGTCGTTGGCTGTTCTTAGGTCCTAGCAAGTCTTGAATGTCCTTTCGGTCTCGTCACTGCCGTGAAAAGCCAGGGAGGGTGTTCGTTTGGATCGTTCCAGCAGCGACGGTTACAAGTTGTAGAGGGTTGCGTATATCTTTGCAGGCGTTATTGTGAATTATGCCGTGTGTTCACGAGGAGAGTTTGAGCACTCCGTTCTCTGCTCCGTTCTCTGCTCCGAGCTACGAGCTAGGCTCTGCTCTCTCTCCCCTCCTCTGTCCTCTAATACAACGATTATAAAGAAACTCATCAGACCACGTGGTGGTCAGGGCATCCAGGCTTGGACTCTACGAACACACGTTGCTGCTGTCGACGGGGTCCGCCTTCGAGTACTCGTTTATTGGTATTACTAAAAGAACACAACCGTTTGATGTTTTTCGGTTCTGTTTTGCCACCCATGTGTGCCTACACACGTTGCCGCAATTACTGTTGTAGTTCGACCGACTCAAGCTTCGCGTTAGCGCACCTCATTTTATTATTATTAGGTAGCAAGCTTCTTGGCATTTCAATGTCATGCATTTCGTCGCGTCGAGTTCGGAAAATAGGAAATTACCTCTATTCCCAGCACGATTTTCGCTCATGCGTCCCACCAGGTCCTACCGAAATCTCATCACCCCAGCGTGTGCATATATGTATCAAGGTATCAAGTGTTCATTACTGATGTATGCGTACGTACGAAGTACGAGTGTATTTGTTCGTTTGAAATATGCTGCAAAAGAGAAGGGGGAAGAGGGGAGAGGGCACACATTCGTACGTCATACAAGGTTCCCCTCCGGGAGGTGCCGTATTAATTTATAGGGGAGTGGCGCAAGAGCGAAATAATACTCGTATGAAACCCTGCACACTTGTTTATAGAAGTAACACCTACCTGCACCCACCCATCATTTTAACGCGAAGAACACACACAACGTATTTTTGAGGACAGACTATATTATACTATTCGCGGAATTAGTGTGGGATCATTACTACAATAAAATATAATAAGGTAGGTATCGGTAAGGGAAGTGGAGATATATATTGATCCAGCCGACTCGCGGCGATTAATTCGTAAGTACAAAAAAGTTGCGCGAGGTCGAGGTTGCGCCATAATACTTTGTGACCGGCCGAGTAAGGTACAGCGCATAAATACTACATGTTGGTACTACAATATAATATACAAGGCGCTTCGCTCCGCGGGCGGCCTACGCCGCAAGCTACGCTCGCTCAGGAAGGAAACATCCAATTATGCGAAGCGGACAGAGGTCTATGATTGAATATTGTTTTTTATTGGCCACTGTAGTTAGCTGCAAACTGGCGACTTGATAATGCCAAGAGTCCCGCCGCCATGCTTCAGGAGAAAACAGCTCGGACGCCACACATGCTTCGCGTCGCGGGCGGTTTTCCGCTACGCTCGCTCACGCGTCGTGCATGCATACGTACATATCCCAGGTAGGGTACTTCTTTTTTTCTTTCGATGTGCTCTGTGTCTGTGTAGTCGTCGTATGTACGAAGATAAAGCACAGAACAGCACAGCAACACAGCAAAAGCAATGAAAATGAAACCGAAAATTTCTAAATGAGAAAAAATCCCCGTCCCCTTTCGTGTAATAATTAACTACCTGAGTGGAACACCTTACACCAGTCAAAAAAAGAAAAAAATGAAAAAAAGAAAAAATCTTACAGCAGAGCTTCTCTCTCAGCCTCGTACGCCGCCCGCCCCTCTCGCGACCATCTCGCCACCGTTTCAGTCCGGGTAAAGTTTCCCTCCCTCTCTTCCACAGTGAGCCCCGTCGCCCGCCTCGCGTGAAGCCCGGTGCTCACTGTGGACCTCGACGCAAGCTCGACAATGTTGGTGCTCATTCGGGGTACCTCCCTTTTGTGACTCTCAGTCCGGTCGCGAAAATAAGCACCGCTTGAATATTATCTTACAATCCCGAACGACCCTTAAATACTCGTACGTACTCTATCCAAAATCACAAATGGAGGCCAGACAGAGCCTATTGATGCCGCCCTCGTGTCTCGAGGCACACGCGACGCCTAGGCACGAAAGCGGCGACCGCGCTCCTTGCAACTCCCCCCCTCTACTCGCCAGCACCCGCTGACACCCGCGACGGTGCCGGGTTTGCCCGCGCAACCGTGCTCGGAGTACACGCACGCACACGAAACGAAAGAAGAAAAAAGGAAAGGACTGAAAGTACGACGAGAAATGGAGAAAACAAAGACTCGCTGGAACGGTCCGGCAAGTAATAAATGGAGGCGATTCCCAAGTGGGAGCTCTGAGAGGCCAGGGATGTACCAACCGAGCACGCTCAGAGGTTGAGATATCTATACGTATATCTCTATGTTCCCCCAAAATAAATGTTTCTTGGTGCTAAGGGTAATATCAAGGTTTCACAGGTAAACGCTGGAGATCAATCGCAGTCCGAGTACTGAGAGTATCGGAGTACTGGCGGAAAAAATATTGCGAGTACTGAGAAGGCCCAAATACTTAGAGTAATGAGAGTGTGAGCAGTACCGAACCCCAAGAGTACAGGTAAATATGTACCCACAGTAGTATCGAAACACGAAATACTTGGGGTAAAGGCAATATGCGCAGTAAAGAACCTCGAGATACTGAGAGTATTCGAAGTACATGCATACATCGAAATACTGCCAGACTGCTTTATTAAGTGCTCGAGTTGTCTCCAGCGAAAGTAGTTTGCTCCAACTCCCACTCGTGTGGGACTATCTGGGTGTGTTTTGTGCCGAACGCTGGGCCTGTGACTTCTCGACTAGGTGCACACAGACGGTTGAAGTATACTTCATACTCGAAGTATACTGGGCATATTGAGGGTATTTCATTATTGCGAGTACTGAGTCTCGCAGAAGCAGCAGTACGAACGCTACCAACGGACGAAATATTGCTAGACTAGCACTGGTATACTCGAAGTACCCGCGGTACAGAACCCCGAGATACTTCAAGCACAACAGGCGGTATCCATGCCAGCAGCAGTAGCGAACCCCGCATCAGTGCGAGCACGAAAATATACGCCTTAGTAGTAATATCTACAGAATCACAAAATAATGCGAGTACTTGCAATATCTCGAGTACAAAAACCCCGAAATACTGCGAGTGTACGAAGTAATACCCACGGTACTATCAGCAGTATTTTCTCGAACATACTTTGCTTTACTCCCAAGTGTTAGTATTCAGAGTAGCTGTGAAATGTTGAGGTATAAACGCACGCAACACGCAAACGCGCCCAAACTCTTTAATTTGGGCTAAAAACACGCAAGCAACATGTACTACAAAAACAAAAATGTATATTATACATTTTGAAAAGAGAGGTCTGGACGAATGTAAATTATTACTGAAGTACTGTTGTAGTCCTGGTACAAAAACAGTCAACAGTGAAATTGGAAAAAAACGTGGATGGTGCGAGTCGAACCTCGGAAACGAAAATGTTGTCCACATGTCATGCAGTATAGACGTATACGCTAGAACAACAATGGTGCTCGTATAACTGGCACGTCGTGTTTTTTTCGCAATCTAAAACACTTTGCACGATTCTCTACAGCAGTAGAGTAGCTTGTACAGGTACGACTGCATATTCAGCAGTACTGCTGTAAAAAGCCACGCGAGATACGTACGTGTACTGATCCCCTTTCAGCTGGCTCTAGGATCTATCGGTCATCAGCAATGTAGGACACACTGCAAAAAGAACTACTACTGTACTGCTGTAAGTATGTTGTGTACGAACGCTGCTGTACGAATGAGCCGCAGTACGATCATCCATACGCGCAAGGTGTGCCCACTTCTGCTGCCGCTGCTGCTGGGCAGCAGGGTTGGTTGTGGTGCTGTAGGAAGCTGGAGGTAAGCACGCTCAGTGCACTGCTGTGGGTATTTGTTCTCTAGGCAGTGGTCCGTGCTCCGTGCAACAACCCAAAAAAAATGTAGGGATAATATACGTCATCCTGGGTACATTATACGGCATCCTGGGTACATACGGATAAAACAATATATGGCAGACGATGGAAAGCGGACGGCAGTCTCCGACAAACACAACCAACCACAGCAACGCTGCGCATATGGGTGTGTCGAACACGCACGGCGTGTGGGCGGCAGCGTTGGAACGATGGGATCTGTGCACGTTGTCTGTTGTGTACCTCAGGCATGTGCTCACAGTTCATGAGAGCTGGGGGGACAAAACAGAGAGCATGTATGTGTACCGATACGTAGGTACAAAATAAGGCCTCTCGTACTGAAACCAGGGAAATCGTCTTATCCACTCCCGCCGGAAAAAAAACTTTGGGCGCCCGTCACGTGCTCAAGAGTGCACGGATCGCACCGAGACCTTGACCAATGTGTCCGGCCGGGCTTCCTGTGTCCGAGCATTTGGTGTTGTGCCGAAACGTGTTTTGTACGAAGAGAAAAGTTGGCTAAAGTACAAAAATTTGACAATTATACGTACACACATACAATGCACATCATCGATATCGGAAATATTAAACGTGAAACATACCGTAGTGCAAAGTATTTATTTCAATTTCATACGCCTGCGGACTGCCGATCGAGAATTGAACCCGAATAACTGCTACGTGTAAAGATGGATTATTGACACCTGTACAGCTGTAGTACATAGTTTACTGCATAACAATGTACAGAAGTAGTTTCTCTGGGCCGTAGGTTTGTGACAGCAGAGCTTGTACCTATCTAGAACTGCAGAATCGGCACGGACACTGATTGCACTGGATGTCGACGGGTAGAAAGAACGGTTGAATGTTAAGAACACACATAGTTCAAAGACGACAACATCATGGCGGTCTCTGCTGTCCGAAGTCTCGAGTTTCGAATCTTGAGCAGCACAACAATGTACGGCGGTAGCAAATGTCTGCGATATTTTTGTTCGTTTATGAGCTAACGAGCTTTATTCGGGGTTCTACGTTCTCCGGTATGTTTGGTTTTTCATTGTTGCACATCCCGGCCCAACAAAGACGCACAGGACAGCACACCGCACGGTTCTTCAGCAGCATGCAGCAGCATTCAGCAGGAGCAGCCACACAGCTCTGCAGCAACAGCGCATTTATGGCACCGTCATAACAATCCAAACCTTCAACCCAAGTACAACCCGCCTCTCGGTAGCACACAAACATGAACGGGGATAAGAGATCCCCAACAAGTGGTCGGAGAGCTGATGACTCCCTGCTGGCCAACAAAAAACATGTCGGTTGAGATAAGAGACATACTGAAAAAAAAATCTCTGCACCGCGAAATATAAGAGATCGCCAACAAGCACGTCCGCAACGACAAAATCTATCTTCAACAGCGGGGTTGTTATTTTAGTTTCGACATATGCGATGAGGATGGCGAAATGAAGAAATCATTACACATTAAGGAGGCACCAAAACATGAACGGAGGTACTGTTACAGCAGGGTACAGTTCTCAGACCCTGAGGACCTTCGCTCGTTAGATCTCTGAGGCCGGCTCACCTGTTGTTTGGGAGTTCGAGGTAGTGCCTTCAAGAAGTAATGATCGGGTCACGCAGAACGTGGATCGATGCAATGCGGTAGATGCAAGCAGTCAGCGTGAACACTGAACGAAGCACTACATACACGATGACGGGCACGACGGGCAAGGCAGGGCCCAAGGGGCTGGGGATCGATAGGACAGTATCACAGATCGCTTGGCTTTGACTTTCTTTCCTCCCTTGGTGGTGTTTTTGTAAACACCGGATGGTCCCGGAACCTCGTTACTGGCTCTGTACCCGAGACCGAAGGCGTTCCCACACCGGGGATCCTCTCTGCCCCTATAAGATCCGCCCAGAGGATGCTAACCAAAGCTTGCCCTCTGCCTATCGAATAGACCCGACGCGTGACGCTGATCAGGACAGTGGTCTCGCGCCGTATTATCCTCCCCATAGCGCTGGTCACGACAGTCACAGCGCTATGAACCTCCCTCCCTGGCGCTACCCGCTGTAACACCCCCCCTGCCCGACACATAACCATTGTCGGCACAAAGCCGGCGCCCCGGTGCTAGCCCGGCGACAGCGTGTGCGCTTTCCTCCTCGGACACCCCCCCAGACGGCGCATATGAGCGACGGTGCCCAGCGGGTATTACGATCATGGACCGCTGCAGCGCCTCCGCCTTCCACCTCCGCACCTCGCCGTCGACTCGATGTTGCAGCTCCTCTCCTTCCCTTAGTGCTGCCCTCAGACGGTGGTAAGAAGAGCGGTGGTCCTGACCTTCGTCCAGACGTTCTTCAGCATTCCTCTTCCATCCATCGCCGTCGGCCCGATGTTGCAGCGCCCTTCATTTCCGCGGAGTTGCCCTTGGACGGTGGTAAGAAGAACGGCGGTCCTGACCTTAGTCCAGATGTTCTTCAGCTTTCCTCTTCCATCCATCACCGTCGGCCCGATGTTGCAGCGCCCTTCATTTCCGCGGAGTTGCCCTTGGACGGTGGTAAGAAGAACGGCGGTCCTGACCTTCGTGCAGATGTTCTTCAGCCTTCCTCCCCCGTCTATAGCCGTCGGCCCAATGTTGCAGCGCCTCTTGTTCCCGCGGTGCTAACCTTGGACGGTGTTGAGAAGAGCGGCGGACCTGACCCTCGTACAGTCTTCACTTGCAACTGCCAGCGCCACATATGTCTAACACGCTCGGAGCATGTACTAATCTGCAAAAAAACATGTTTTCTTCCTGGCTCACCTGCATCTAAGGTGGGGGTTCCTCTCGACGGCCTACGTCTGCACTTTGACAATAACCTACACGTTTAAGCTTTTGGCCAGACATGCATTCCACTGAAAGCTACCATCGTCCTACCCCACCACCTAACCTTTAACTGAGACTTCAGATAAATCTGCCAGTCCTTTGTCGTATGGCTATACGTGGCCACACTACCGAGACACTGCGGTGGCTGTCCACCTTGCCCCTCTCTCTATATATATATCTGCGGGCTTGTCAAACCTGTTACAACAGTTCACCGATCAGTATTCCAATATACTCACGTACTTGTTTGTATCGATGTGGCAAAACATCACGTTTCCTTGCGAATGTGGAGGTCGTTTTATGTATACGTTCATCACGGGCTGTAGGAAGTTCATGAGTTCTTTCTACTCCGGGCCAAAATTATTATTCGAGTGACTTTGGTCGTTTCAAGGTACTGACGTTCACGCCACATCGACTTGCTGGCACTAGCCAAGGTAAATATTTGATTCCGAGTTAAGTAAGTGTTGGAAGCTGCTGGCGTTTGCGCCACCTTTATTCGAGTGACCTAGGTCGTTTCAAGGTACTCCACATCGACTTACTGGCGCTAGCCAAGGTAAATATTTGATTCCGAGTTAAAAAGTGTTTGAAGGTACTGACGTTTACGCCACCCCCCCAGCACGGACACTGTCCACTCGTGCAACTTGTTCGTGCTAAAATCAATCACGCGTCATAAAACGGCATTCGTCTAGACCTACTTCCAAATCGTACCCCTCGTATAACGCTTTTTGTGGAAGTAGTTGCAGCAAGGTGGAGACAAACACCCCCCCAGAACAGAAACTGCCTACCACCTACTGGCATTCCAATCACACCTGTCGATTCGTTCCTTCAACCCTCGACCACTACGCTTGGAGCGACAAATAGTATTCTGTTAGGTTGCGCATGTTCGTCAGCCCCAAGCACAGGTAGTCAAGACACCCAGACAATCGAATGAGTTGATGATTCAGGTCGTTTATTATTATCTCCCAGCAGTGGTAGGGACAGCAGAAGTGACATGGTGCGTCATCCCATAACACCCAGATGTCAAGAATCACATAATGCACAACATGCCAATATCCCGAACCGGCACGTAACTGTCAATCAAGCTAAAGAGGCACAACGAACACCCTCCCTGACTCTTTACGTAACATTTACGGACCAAGACAACAACACACAACTCCATGACCTAAACCAACCACAAACAAAAAAATGAAAAGAAAGAGGAAACCCACCCCTGTGAGCAAAAACCTCTCACTCTCCCCACAGAGAAATGTTGCAATTGTAGACGAAATTACAATATATCCACGCCAAAAGCGATAAAAACTAAGGTGAAAAGTACAATGCCAGAGATCGCGGAGAACCCCGTTCCCCCGGACAGAAGTCTCCTTTTGCCCCCTACTCCCGTCATAAATTCTCAGATCGTAACGGTAATGCGAGATCGCATACGTCCTTTTTCACTTGTAAAATTAGAATTTATCTGACGCTAAAGTTACCCGAAAAATAATAGTCGCTACCCAGTAGCTCCTAATAATCGAATAAAGAAACAATAAAATGCCGGTACTGCTGTCGACACGAACAGCTTAAGCCCTCCCAGCTACGAAAACTATTCGATCATTCGCAGAAAATATTTTGATGTTACACTTTTCTCCGATGCGAACAAGTATTCGCAAAATGATACTGTTGGCAGAACAACCAATCAACCATGAATATGCTCACCCTCCTGTATTTTGCAGGCAGTAGTCTACTGCCAAAAATAAAAGATACCCGCAAAATTCAGTAACATCAGTAGCTACCGCCAATACCAGCAATACACCTCGCCTCCCTTTGGTGTATCCGCGTACCCTTATTTCTCCATACCGCTACGAGTATGCATTTCATTTCTACCAGGCCCCATCTGGTCCTGTCTACACCAGAAAAACACTACAAGTTTTTCGGATTTACAAAGACCGTTTGATTTGAACATGAAAATACATTTCGAAGCTACCAGGCGAACAAGTCTACGTATACCACCCAGAACGAATCGCAGATGATACATCGTCTACTATGTACGGTTTCGGCCGCACTTTCATGGTATTACCTCCTATGGGCAATTAAACTCATTTGGCGCGAAGCGCCAAAAATAATTGGGAGCGAAGCGACCAAACGAAACGCGGTGTGTACAGGCTCCCAATATTTTACGAGTGTCTGCATGAAATAGTCGAGTTTTTGCATTACCGATTGCGCGAGCTGTACGTTAGCGATTTCCACAACCCCGGTATCTGCAGAAGCGGGCCATCTTGAGCTAACGCGTGGGACTTGTCTCGTTGCAAGCCATCTCGAGTTGCGCTCGCATTTGCCGTGGTACTGGTGTGTTTTGAGTGCTGCAGGATTTAGTTTTGTTTCCGTCATTTTTCTTACGAGCGCACAAGGCCTACATACCGCATGTGCAGCCTTGCCTCATTTTTCTCTATATTACTGCTGCAGTACTGGCCTACAATGAAGCTTTGGGGGCCATTTATACTCGCATACAGCAGAGATGCTGTTCACTCTCTCTTTCTTATTTCGCTCTGCCTGTATAGATAGATAGGTCTTCTTCCCTTTCTTCTTGGAATTTGAAATTGGTCGATGTTTGATGTGACAACATCACGAGCACACTCACCGTGAGTGAGCAGCTTTGCCGACCGAGTGGAATGAAGAATAAATGAGTACGTGCAGGTGGAAGGCTATGTAAGATATGAACACAAACATGCGCATATTCTCTTGTCGTGGTACATATTGACAATATCGAGTAATTTCTTTGTCCCATAATGTGGTATCATGTTTTGACACTCTTAATGGTTTGCCCCTCGGCAGTAGCAGTCGTGAATTCTAATTGGTTGAACCGCGCAGAAGCAGTCTGCGTTGATCACTGGTCCCACAGCCCCCCTAAGCATACAAACAAAAAAATGTTCTTCACATATAGCTCAAGCGCACCCCGCTCTTGGACGCTGTGCACCGACCGAAAGTGTCGGGTGTAATTGCATGAGAGTATACCTACAATTCGTGCGAAACGACCAAGACACGTGAAAACGTTGATTGGAAGAATGCGCAACATAAGAAAATACCATCATCATCTTGTTCTCAAAGGGGTAAAATAAGGTCGGCTAAAGCCTATTATATCTGCTTGAAACACAAGGAGTCAATGTACACGTTGCACGCGTCGTACATCATATAGTTTGATCTGAGTAGTACTATCCAAATTGCCTGCACTTGACACACACTACTATTGCTTGTGCGACCGGCCAGAATTGAAGCCCGCCTGATGTATTTCGTCTCAGGCGCATCCAACTCGCACTGCCGACTGAATTTACAAATGACGTTCTTCTCCGACGACTGTCTTAAGTCGCGGCAACGCTCGTCTGGTACACAGCAGTGAATGTGCCCTCCCACCTTGTGATCCAAACAACTGATTCTGGTGTTATTTTTATGCCCCCACTGTTATATAATATCCAGTTGATACGACGTGCGGGCAAACGTGCCAAGACACCTATGTCATTGATGACTGCACAGCAATACTCTTGTGTCCCCTAATCTCGAACAGCTTGATGTTCTGCATACTATCTGTTTAAACTGAAGGTCGTCGTCGATACCACGCGTGGCGCCTGCAGGACCTCCACTATCCACGGCAGCGCGCAGCTTGTCCTGATGGGCTCATATTTCTCTCGAACGGGCCTTAGCGCTTCCCTGCTGATGCCTGCGTCATCACCCGTGGGGCGCGGGATATGGGTAGCACGTGTCATGCTAGCCCAAAAACAGTAAATACGGTATAGGGCCTCGCTCGAGCACCCAGAACTGAAGAAAACGGGATAGGTTTCGTTCGATGTATTAACAGTACGCCTCAAGGTGGCCGGCCTTGTTGCTCATTATCGAGACGACCACCGCAATATTTTTCGGCTTCCATATCGGCGACGATATCGTACACCTCAATGACGGATTAGGAAAGTGTACAGAGCTCCGTCGGTACGACGAGCGTCATTAAAGTGGTGCTGGGCTTAGAGGGGTGGCCGGTATGTTTTACAAGGGCGGCTTGCGACTCGAACAAATCGGAAGCGAAACAGCCCTGCTCGAGGGGTATGCATCAACCTCCAGGACTGCGTAGTAGCATTGATTCTATCGTGACATAATTCTTCAATACCTCCCGCACGCTTGACAGCCAACACCTCCCGCGCGTTTGGCATCCTGCTACGATAACTGGATTAGGCCCCAACGTCACAGTCAGATATTGTGGAATTCCAGTTCGGATACTTCGCGTTGCCCAACAGTACGAAGACGATTATTTCACACGGGCGAATACAACCTATTCAGGCGATAGCAAATATTGCGTGTCAATGTCGGAACAAAAACACTGTGGCACCATATCCAGCACTCGATCAAACTATTCCTGCATGGCCCCGTGTACCAGCTGCTCATACCCCCCCCTTGAAAGTTATGCTCCGTCCCTGCATGATAGGGATGCGAGGGTCTATGGTCGTACGACTACGACCATTCATAATATTTATTACGAGGGACCATATTAAGTAGGACCTACCGTACACACAAAACCTATATATTACTCTGTTTTTACTCACAATATTTGGTCCTATTTACTATGGTCCCTCGTAATAGTACACCCCCCCACTCCCTACGTCAGCAATATCAAGATCGTGGTGTGATCAAGAGTGACCATAGAATCTCCCTGCATGCGAGCAGACACACATACACTCTTCTGCACCATTTGTACTGCAAGCACGCTGATACGTTAGAAAGCCAGCCGCAAATTACTCCCTTGCCTGGATACTATATTGGCAGGCCATCGGAATCAGTCTGTCAGTCAGCCTTGACGTGCAGCCTTCCTCGCTTCGTCCCTCTTCAAAGACTGCTGGGTCTTCAACCAGATTGACCCACCAAATGGGCCGCCGATGCTATTATATCTCAGAAGAAGATTTCATCATGCTCATGATGACGGGATCATCCTGATAGAGGTGGCAACGAACAAGAATAGGACAAAACAGCAGTGACAACGTCATATGTTGTGCGGAACAGCAGTGACAACTTACTTGACGGGAAACCCAGTCAAAATCCTTGCCACGTTGCGGCCGTATATTCACTTGGCAACACGGCACTCGACGAACTTAAATGGGATCAAGTCTCGCACCCGACGTGAATTTCACGTTTACCGTTGAAGCTAACCTTCGGTAGGTACCCTGGTATGAAAGAAGCGATGCCACTCCCACTCGTTTTTCGGTCTACATGGTCTTGACTCCTGACCTTGTGGCGGGGGGCCTGCTCCACCGCCTCGAATTCCTCTGCGCTTTCTTCATAAATACGCATCTCCCAACCATAGAAAAACCGTGCAGACCACGGCTGCTGCCTTGTGTAATGGTAGGTAAAGTGTAGAGAGAGCTCGTGAGGCACAGGCGACAGCTATCTACTGGAGGGATTGCTGCGCAGGTTGCGACCGGCACACGGCAGCCGTGCAAGTTGTGACGCACCAAACAGGTGCCTCCCTCGTAGGCAACATTCTCTTACAGCAGTCAGTACCTGGTAAAGCAGCAGTACCTCTCCTGCTGGTGGGGTAGGCTGCTGTGTCGCCCTGATTGACTTAGACTTCAAGTCACGCACCAAAGCTAGAAAACATGCGCAGCGCATGCCGTAATATGCGGGACCACCGATGTAAGACCAGGGACATGGACCCAATGAGATACCGGTAGCAAGCATGACATAGCGCATACCAGTGACGAGCTGCCCGGTGTGTTCGGAAAGGCATGGAATCCGAGTAGTAAACTGATTGATGTGCTGTACTCGTTTAGACTACCATGGAAAGTATTTCTGTGGGCTGTCAATATATGTACGACCCCATTAGTCAGCCCAACCTTGTCAACCGTCAGTATTTTCGTTGTCACACATCACATGACATGTACTGGTGTTGAAGAATATCTCGCTGCTGGTATCGAAACAGCAGTAGTAGGGAGTACTTTTGAATATCATTGCGGGATGAGCGCCTCCCATCGATGGTTCTAAGTGTGAAACTGGACGTAGTTACTGATGAGCCCACCATGCCACGAAAACTTGTCTACCGCCGACCGGAGCAAATGCGCCTCAACTCGGAACTACACAGTAGAGCCGTACCTCCGTCTCTACAATGCTATCAGTAGTCTAAACACTACGCACGATGCTCAAAAAGATTAAAGGAAAATAGTGCTGATGACTTTCACTGCCGTGCACTATTGGGATTAATATCAGTCTTAGTGCATGTAATTTGGAAGAAAATACAGGAACCATACTGACTGCTGCTGTACGCTGTACCTGCAGTTTTTATTTATTTATTTCCCGAACAAGGTTGATTTATCGATATACGGGGTTGGTGAATACTAAACCACAAGCGTACAGGGGGGGTGGTTCGCAGAATGCTTTTTACACAACGCACATAAAGGACGTATACAATATACCCATAATACTAAAACTGTACGGCAAGATCCCGAAGGACCCTTTGGCTCGCAGGTGGCTCGCAGCACGCTTACACATACGTACATAGAGGACGTATACAATATGTCCTTAATACGTAAACTGCTGTACGGCAAGATCCCGAGGGACCCTTTGGCTCGCAGTATGCTTTGTGCACAAACGTACATAGAGGACGTATACAATATATCCATGATACTAAAATTGTATGGCAAGATCGCGAGGGACTCTTGAGCCTATCTCTCTTCCTATCTTGGCGAGTTATCATGTTGACTCGTTGAAACAGCACATACACAGCAGTAACTGCTGGATGCACTACACAACACCCGTATGTATATATGTAGGGTGACGAATCAGCACGGACACTATTGCTGGATGTCGACGAGTAGAGGAACGCTTTGATGTGAAGAACACACACATACACCATGTTCACATGGGGCATACTTGAAGCTGGATGAACAGAGTGAAGCTGGGTAGAAGACGTTGGTCTAAAAAACTCAAGACAACAACCTGGAGAATGTATATAAATATATGGGTAATACTATTGGTCGTACGGCAAGATCTCCCTCGATCCTTGGGCCTTACGATAGTTGTCCCTTACTACCGCAGCAAAGCATCAACACCACTGCCTCTCGGCATAAAGTACTGTTGTGAAGCCGTTCTATATGATATTCATACTACTATAAAGAAACTAACTGTTGATGATACTATAGGTCGTACGGCAAGATCTCTCTCGATCCTGGGCCCTAAAATAGTGTCCCATACTGCCGCAGCCAAGTATCAACACTGCTAACCTCCCGGCATGAAGTACTGTAGTGAAACCGGTCAGCTGTCCAGTACAGCAATTAGGGTTTCTTTCGGGTGAAAGCACCGCATGAAAGCTACGTTGAAACTGAGAACTATACAACGACTCATATGTTCACAACATAGCTGGTGTTGTGGTCTTCTCGTACCCGGTACGTTGGCATTACACTTGTTCTACCCGTTACGGTATTCTCGTAACCGGCACGTTGGCAATTCACTTGCTTTACCCGGAATTCACCCGTACGCTGGCATTTCCCTTGCTTTCTCTTTGTTCTTGCTTTACTAATTTTTCAATTTAATTATTTCGTACTGGAAATAGAGAGAATTATTTATTTTCCGTCTTCGGGCACACGAAATGCTTTGTCTGCAAATAATATTAAATCAGAACGGACACAGGGTTGGACTGATGTAGTTGGGTATATAGAACGGTATGGCACACACAGGGGAAGCACGAACCCCTGCGACTCATATCCGTGGGGTCTCCATACATTCTACACCCAGTAGTATTACAAAAAGGTTTTTACATCCGTACGATCGCACATTATTCATGCTGACTGCAAAGTATGTTGTCTTCATTCATATTCCATAATATACAGCAGTATCTTCAGCATACCGCGCGGTATCACGCAGCCTCAGTTTACTCTTGGCAGATACCCCGTATAATTGTGTCCACTACGGCGAGGAAGTGAGCAATGAGAGAATTACTGCTGTGCATGATCTTCGTACGATACTATAAATATTGTACTTCTCCGTCCATGGCCAAAGATTCGATTCAAGCAGTATTATCTGCTGTAGATTACGTAAATAATGTCCGCACAGAAACACAAAAAGATTATATTAATTAGGGTTCGACCTTCCATATACGTATACCAGGTCTGGGTCGTGCCCTGAAAGGGTTTCGTTGGTTTTAATACGGTTGGCCTATTCCTTTCATCTAAAGGCCCGCGTGGTCTGTTACGGGGGTCCATAGTTAACGGGACCAAATTTTGTTAGTAAAAATAGTTAAATATATAGTTTTTTATGTATACCATAGGTCCTATTAACTATGAACCCCCGTAATAGTGTGTCGATTCTGTTTTTAGCGTTGAACCATGGAGCTCGAATCTCAAGATGGACGAGGCTGGGATTTACGCAATATACACAATAAAAAGGTGTGGAATCAACTGCTGAGACCGCCTAACGAGTGTAGGCGCAACGAAGAACTGAAGTTTTTCCGCAATAAAAACCCAAGGCACAGACCACATCGGGGAGAGGAATAAAGAGCTTGCTGTGTGACACCGGGTGTCTGTACGTGTGAGGGATAGAGAAAAAAGGGCGAAGATAACAAATGGGATGGAAATCAATGATATATCTGTATCGTACATACATAACTACGTACGAAAAAAAATATAAGGTACCTGGTGTGAAAAATCAGCAAACGAGTACGAAGAAACACTGCATGGTCGGTGGGCGTAGAGGGGTTTCAAGATCGGTTTGGTTTGAAGAATACACTGCCACTACTTACCGGTTGTTAGGTCCAGACCTTACGTAAGTATCATCTGAAGATTGGGTTGTCGGAGAACGAATCTGGCCAGCAGGTAAACGCTGTAACCCCAAGAGTGTGGGGTGGTCAAATACATACTATTGTAGTACGCATTTCGTGTGATGTTCTCACACAATAACATCAAACTCCTGAAATCCCACCCATGGTCACAGAACAGGCTGTGAAACTAAAATACATCGTGACTGGAGCAAACAAACAAGTACGAAATAGTGCCGTACCGGTAGGTGAGAGAAACGGTATTAACGAGCTATTCGATATGGTGTATACCATCCCTTATCAATTGCAAATGAATGACACCATGAACGTGTCCATGCTATTACATTTACACCCTATTAATAGAGCTATAAACAAAAAGACAAAGAAAGAATAGTCCGTGCATGAACCAGAGCAGAGTGTGAGCGTCGCATGTACACCCAGCATAGAGCATTGAGCGGGCTAGGACTTTGGGAAAGAACATCAACGTTGATGTGAAAACAGGTGCTTCTTATAACGTGCCGAAACGACCCCGGATGGTTGGCTCCTATCATGAGTGCTTTGCCTGCAGGAATTACGACTGCTCTCCCGGAACTGATATATGCATCCTAAGCGGTAGATTCGAGATATATACACTATGCAAACCGAAACTGGGCAGAGAAAACCTGGCCTTTTCCGATAGTAAAAACCCTCCCCAGGACGCATATACTCATTCGCTGCTTTATTCACTAACGCGGTGAACAGAAAGGAAACCGATTTTGACGCTGTTGTAAGTATCTGACACGGCTCCCAATGTCGACTGGGCATCTTAGCCTTTGGTGTACTGCACTGCTGTACATGTACCTAAGTTTGACCCTAATTCCAAGTGTTTCGTCGTCGCAATGGAAAGGCAGTTCTAAAAGCCACATGCCCAATGCCCAAACTAGAGGTTCCCTGAATGTCAAAAACGAAACGCTAAAGGTGCGGGAGTTTGCGAACGCGAGCGTGTAGGTGTTGAGCGTACCACGCATCCCTATTTTATTTGTCCGTATCCGAGTAGCAGATGATCCGCCTGATCAGAGAGGAATGCTTGAAGAGACACTAAATTGCATGGCACCGAATGCATAGAAACATGTTGGGATCATACTGCTGCTCTCCACGTGACTATCTTTGATCGCCACGATGGCACAATAGTGACAGTCGAATAAGAGGCAAGTCGACACAAAACCCCAGCTAAGAGAGCGGTATAGCTGGATACAGCCAAGCATCTATTACGACCGACCAGGCTCCTTAACCCAATATCAGGGGGATACAGACCATCAGTGTTTCGCTATACGTTTTCGTGATAATGCCTAGGCTTTGGGATTGTTCACACCGATTCAGTTTATATACAGATACTCGACGTCACGCGCACAGGAGGTACATGAGAAGGCGTATACCAGGTATCATATCGTTTGGATACCCACATGTAGGAAGGAACGAGTGCATGTGCAAGTCGCCACACCACGCACAGGTACACATTTGTGAAACGCAAAACCGAGATGGAACGTGACGAGCTTTGGCATGATCTGCGCTGTTCGTTGCGCCTCTTTAGCTTGACAGTCACGTGCCGGTTCGGGATATTGGCATATTGTGCATTTTGTGATTCTTGACATCTGGGTGTTATGGGATGACGCACACTGTCACTTCTGCTGTCCCTACCACTCCTGGGAGATAATAATAAACGACCTGAATCATCAACTCATTCGATTGTCTGGGTGTCTTGACTACCTGTGCTTGGGGCTGACGAACACTCTAGAGTGTCATTGGTACCGACGCAGCCTCATCATGGGTGATGAACTTGATGATCTTAGAGCCGTAGTCTCGGAGCAGGGGCTTGCTCTCAGAGAGTAAGGCACAGCGGAAGTCCGGCAGGGAGCAGGGGCTACCTGCCGTAGATACAGCAGGCAGGGATGCTGTGTCGCCATCGTTGGATCGCTCCGACGATGGCACGGTGGAGCCGGGAAAGCGAAGGGGAGGTGTTTCCGGTGCAAGGCTGCGGGCCACTACAGCGACAGTCGCACCGCAAAGCTCTGCGAAAGGTGTGGTGGGGAGAGGACACGAGAGCAGCAAGTGCGCATCGCCGGCGGACAAGGATGAATCGCCGGCGGCGGCCGTGTTTGCGATGGTGGGGGATGCCGGAGATGATGTGGAGACGACGGCGTTTTAGGGGCACGCAGCTAAAAGCCCTACGGCGGACAACCGTAGGCACCTCCGCCGTGTGTTGCGAGCGGGGGACTTCAACTCGTACGACATTTATTTGCCGTACGCGCTCCACTTCAGAGGTTGTGGAGGCAGAAGATATGGGGTTATCGCTCAGCGAGGGTACATGTCTGCATGCGAATTCCGCGAGAAGCTGCACGGCCGCCAGCCGTGTGCAACCCTACCGGGGGGTGTTAGGTGGGGCAAAGTCGCGCGGCCTAATAGCTGCGTGCATTCTGCTGCTGTTAAAAAAGCGGTGGCAGGAAACGGGCGTGGGGTACTCGTGGACTGTCTGCAGCAGTACCAAATAACGATGGGGTTTCGTCCGAGTGGGAACAAGCGAGCAGATTGGGTATTTCGTCAGCCGGAGCTTCATGCAAGGTCCGGCAACATCGCGGGGCGGAGGGGGCAGGTCTGGTCATCATGGTGTGGTTTCGTAGGAATGAATGGTGAATTTAATTTTACGATGGATACACCTGTCGATCGAAGTTATTTTTTTGGTCGAACATGAGGTCTATTTATTTGCGGCCAGGGTGGAGAAACCGTGGCCGCACTCTCATGGTCTTACCTGATCGCCCATAAGGTTCTGGTCGAAAATATAATGATCACTTGGTATTCATTTTAGTCTTCAAACGGTTCTTGTTTTTACGCCTAGAGTAATTTTTTTTTGCCAAGTACCAAAGCATCCTGATGGGGTGCTCCCATAAGGCTCCCATAAGGTTTGGCCAATCAGCAGCACTATTCGCGGGGCGAGATCAATATGCGCGGCGCGATTAGTCTGGCATGCTGCATGTTGCCGCCATCCTCTGCCTGTGAGCCTGAAACAAGGCGCGGGTACGATACAAACTCAGATGCTTGCAGCAACTCAAAGGTGAAGAGGCGCTGGGCAAGCTGCTGGTGGTGGAGGTGCTTCTTCGCATTGTGGGTATTCAGCTGGTGGTGCTGGTGGGGATACAAAACCTCGGCGTGGCGGGATGAAAACCTGAAGTCACCAGGGAGAGCTTCCAGATTCCGCGTGCAAGAAGGCCTGCACGGCAGAGGGGGAGGCTTCTATGTGGCAGGTGCGCGTGTATGTTGTCGTGTTGTGTCACATGCTGCTCGTGTGCTCCCTGGCGATACGAGTAATCTACAACCTACAAGTGTCGCCTGCTGGTACAGAACTTTTGTACCTGGTACCTAAAAGAGTACTGCACCACAACAAAACTGTACCGTAGGTACTATTAATACTGCTGCTGCTGTATACTCGTACCTACCTGCTGTCCGAGCACCACAGGAGTCCCTCCAGCAGATCTTCAAGACTGCGTGTGCCGTACGGGCTTCACAAGGGCATCTGTGCTCGTACCGTCTACCACAACAGCAGCAGTTGTCTGAATTTTTCACGCCTCCCGTACTGACTGCACTTATATACTAGTACCGCTTGAAGGCACTTCCTCGAACTCCCAAACAACAGGTGAGCCGGCCTCAGAGATCTAACGAGCGAAGGTCCTTAGGATCTGCGAACTGTATCCTGCTGTAACATGGTGAACCCAGGGAGATCGAAGTGCATTGCAGGAGATCGGAGTGTTCGCAAAACGTGTGTAAGAGATCGGAGCGATTGCAAACTTGTGAAATAATGTCATCGTGTTCTTTGTATAATCCCACGTTTGATCTTGCATAATACTTCATTGCATACCAGTTATTTAGTATATGCATACATCCACATGTTTTCGTTGTTACCTGCCTTGTATGATGGTGATACATGCAATATGCTGTTATGTATCCACGCTGCCAATGTTGCTCTGCTTGTTTGTTTCGTGAGGCTTTGAAGATACTTATCTGGTCAATGCATGCAGGCGTACTCGTTGCTCGTGCTTCGTTTGCCTGTTGCTCGTGCTCGTCTGTTCGCCCGTTGTTCATGATCGCACACTCATGCATGTTCGTTCATAAATGACTGCATACTATTGACCAAATATTGTCTTCAAAACCGAATGCAATCGACAGGTATCGATACAAGCCAAAGGTGCCGTACGTAGTAATGCACGCATACTCTCGTGTACCGTTTGCCTGGTTAGGTGATACCGGAAACTAACAACGTTGAGCCTTACGCCGTTTGGGCGTACGTAACATTATAGAACCATGAACCCCTGGACAACACCGTGCATTGTCGCCTGGCAAACATAGAACTTGCAAGAAAACCACGTATACTTTGGTGACTAGTATTCTTGCCGCGATGCTTGTAGACTACATCAGTAGTATTAGACCAATCGTAGTATTATGCACACCAAATGGAAAGTCCGATGCACGTTTGACCCTCTTCGATGTCTCCGGTCGTACCATTTTCTGTGTTGTATACCAACCGAGCGTTGCGCTCGAGTATCAGGTACAACACCTGGAGGACTGAAAGCCAAGTACAAGAAGAAATGACAAAAATACTGGAGCAGATGAAGATCGGCTACGTAAGCCCTCGGGGGGCACGGGTCACACGGGGTGACATAGTTTCAGCTGGACGATGATGAGCTTGCACACAGCGGAGGAAGGTGTGGCTTGCTGTGCCCGGAGGGTTCGGGCTAGATCATTATATCGATGCAGCCCAACCTGGGTAGTACCAGGCCAACAGGTATGGAGCGGGTGAAACACAACCGTGGTGATCCTTCTCTTTTTCTGATGTCGTATCCACAGTCGAAAATGCTATATTATTCTTGCTGTACGTTTTTCCTCGAGCGCAAAGAAAACAAACTCGTCACGCCGAACGTGGATCGATGCAATGCGGTAGATGCAAGCAGTCAGCGTGAACACTCAACAAAGCACCACAGACACGATGACGGGCACGACGGGCAAGGCAGGGCCCAAGGGGCTGGGGGTCGATAGGAAAGTATCACAGATCACTTGGCTCTGACTTTCTTTCTTCCCATGGTGGTGTTTTTGTAAACACCGGGTGGTCCCGGAACCTCGTTACTGGCTCTGTACCCGAGACCGAAGGCGTTCCCACACCGGGGATCCTCTCTGCCCCTATAAGATCCTATTAGTGGATGCTAACCAAAGCTTGCCCTCTGCCTATCGAATAAACCCGACGCGTGACCCTGATCAGGACAGTGGTCTCGCGCCGTATTATCCTCCCCATAGCGCTGGTCACGACAGTCACAGCGCTATGAACCTCCCTCCCTGGCGCCACCCGCTGTAACAGTACGAGATCCCCATCAAACGGTCGTAGAGCTGACGACGCTCTGTTGGCCAATGAAAAACATTTCGTCCGTTGTTTTCTACAAGGTTTTAAACAACAGATTGACAACAGATCGCTGTACCCCGAAATAGTAGAGATCCCACGTAATACTCTTCTCCGGTTGTAACAGCAGTCAGTACGGTATAGATACTCGTTCCTGCTCTGCCGCCCTGAAGGTATACGTTCTTGACAAAATGTGCACTTGGCGTATTTTCAACACGGGGTTTTAGAGTTGGTACAGAAATATTTATACTCGATCCGGCCGTGTCGCCCTGAAGGCATATGCTCTTCTTGTGCACTTGACGCTCTGCTATCGCTAATCATATAAGAGATCCCCAACAAGCGTTTTGGTACTGTAGAGCAGTATTATATCTAACGAGCGATATCATGCTGTTGCGCACTTGCTTTCGCTGCTGTTGCTCTTCGGGGCAATCGCCAAAAGCGCTTAGCGGACCCACTTGGTCCTGCTGCTGCTGTTGTTGCAGGCGTGACTGCTGGCTGCTCTTGGCGTTGCGGCTGCTGCTGCTCCGTGGTGCTGTCGTTTTCCCTTCGCACTTCACCTCCATATATATCACCTCATCATCTTGCACCTTCAACGTATGCTCGTCTTGTGTACTTGCTTCATGTGATATCGCATGTTGTTACATGTACATGGTATTATGGTACTACAGGTTGACATATTTTATGGAAACACGCGGTATGGGATGTGGGATTTGTTGGTGGTATGGTATCTTGAAAAACACCGTATGTGGTATCGTATGTTAGCGGTAAGATACGGGAAAAACACAGTATGTGGTATGGTATGTTGGCGTTATGGTGCGTCTTACTGTGTCGTGGATAGGCTCAATAATTAACTTTTCCTGGCGGAATAAGGTCCCTAAGGGTCGAATACGTCATACGAATATCATCAGTAATGACCTTGTTTATCAGGCATTCGAACGTGTTCGTAAATATGAACCATGCAGACATACAGACAGACAGACAAAATTGCAATTACCGCTACTGTGACTCAGTTTTACCAGCTGAGAATAATTATTTTGCAAGGAAAACATCAATAACCTGGCATACTACAAAATCGGCCCAGTGTTGACTTAACAATAGTAATTTCTTATGCTGTGCTGTTGCCACGCAGGCCCGCACACATGGCCTGCCTCGGGTGAATTGAAGGTCCGTCGATGGATTTGCCTGCCATGTTGAGCGCTTATCCACCCAGAAGTCACTGGTTCAAGCAGAATATGTTCAGTGTGAGCTGTGGCTCGAGGGGCAGGCTATCAGTACCTATGTTATGGACCTGGGTAAAGGCACACACGGCAAGAAGATATTCCTGAAGGCTGTCAACGAGCTAGCAGCTGCTGGAGTTTACCGAGTCGTTGGTGGGGCCAGCTACACAGACTAAGGGGCGGCACGGGGGGTCAATCAGTAAACATGATATATTCTTTCGGCAGAGGGGGGATCACGGTGTTATGTTGCCATTGCCCGATCTGCCTGTTCTGATTGCACGGCATAAACTACGAACACAGTTCGTGAGACACGTTTTGGTGTTTCGTCTTGAGCGTGTGCACGGTGTTCAATGGTTAAAACATGAACGCCTTGCTTTGCTAGAACAGCAAAGATACTGCATACATTGCACGTTTTTATTTCACAACAGGTATTTTTATTGGTCTTTCACGGTTCTTATTGCCAATCACAAATAGTTTATTGCTTGGCTACGGGGCCAACAATCGCGTGGGTAAATGAAACCCAGACCCAACAAATTTGTCTGTCAAACCGAAAAGTACAGGAAGGGTTGAGCGATGACCTCCGAACAAGCCTGTCCAAACTAACCTCTGCTTGCTGCTCCCCCCCTTAGTCATCTACAAAATCAGGCGATTGACATCAACAATCGGCCCACACCGACGCTGCACAGCCTTGCTAGAAGCAATTTCTATCTTCCAAGCGAACTCATCCATTGCAGCATTCGGAGACTACCCAAGGCACACGCTGGCTATCCAGCTCCCAGAACCCAACGCACTAAGCCACGTTGTACGACAGCCATGGCTGAAACCGTGCTTGTAAGGAAATACAACACGTTTTCGTCTGCGCCGCATCTCTTCTGGCGCTAGAAAAATACCAGGACGCTGACGCGGTCGGGGGGTACGGTGGTGGGAACAGGGGGCCGACGATGGTAAACCCCTGACACAAACAATTCTCGCCCAATGGAATTATGCAACACAAAAAATGCGTAAGAAACAAATGCACAACCTCCTTGGAAACAACGTCCGTGTGGTTGACAGAAAACATCTCCATCGCTTGAAACACGGTCCGCGTCGGCACTGATTGCCTGTCTCCTTACACCCAATCCCAACAGCCGAATTGTATTGTAGCCAATTCTAAATCCTGTCTGCGAGGGCCTACGGGATGTCACCACCGCCTCCACGCTCTTTCGTCTGGCGCACGAGAACTGCTTATATGCGGACCAGGGGGGGGGGGGGTGATGTCGGGGATGTTTGGGTCGAAAAAAACGTTTTTTTGTATTTCGCGTTCATGTGGGTGAGTGGGGAATGGAATTTCGATACAGCTCTAGTGGGAGGGGAGCGGGCGTGCACATACACGCATGCACACCAACTACTACGAGGAAACTACTCGTATGGGGCATCTCGGAGTACACCGTCGACGTACCATACTATCATCTGACCCGTAGTGACTGCCACGTACCTGGAAATGCGGTAGCATGTTTTTGTTGAACTGAACCGCTGCGTTGTTGCACTATCAATTCTCAGTCTCAGTTTCGGTAATTGTAAACTTGTCTGTCCGCCTGTCTGTCTGTCTGTCTGTCTGTCTGTCTGTCCGCAGTCAGAAGGAAACTCCAGTTCTCTCAAAATCCGGCCTCAAACCGCTCCCGACGTTGACGTGCATACCGCAAACCGATAGCGGACACACGTACAAGCAGCCTGGTCCAACCTTCGGGTTCAACGGAGCCCTGCGTTTTGATCTACGCGACTCAGCCTCACTCGGGGGACAATCGCTTGTAAACGCTCGTGCCAGAATCGGTACCATCAGCAAACGGTTTCACTAACTGTCTACAGCGCATCGATCGTAACAAAGGTGGGATCACATTGCAGAAGCATGGCTCGCTCAGCGCCGTTAGCTAGCGGCGTTGATGAGGCCGTTCCCGCGCGCAAACGGACGTGCAAGGTCGCTTCTGGCTGCATGGTCTTGACCCATGGGGTTTGCAACATGTTATGTGACATTTTTCAGAAGGGTAGCTTCCTGCTCTACAGTAAATCGGAGTATAATTATCAAGTACCTGGTAGCCTGGTATGCAATAACAGTGACAGCAGCAGCAACCTACTATTACGGGGACCATACGTGTAGGATCGAATATTGATAGTAAAAATAGTGAAATACATAGTTTTTGGTGTGCACCGTAGGTCCTATTTACAAAGTTGAAATAGTTTAGCTGTACAAGGGGTTTCTGGGGTGTGACGTGTATTCAGAACTCCGAAAACCGATTAAATCTATCCCAATCCTGTGGTACGTGTGCAGGTGATCGTGCCGCTGTGGTGCCCTGAGACTGGTATTACCTCAAATGAACATCCGTATTGTTCCTGTGTCCCCGGGGGCGTCCCTGGTTTGTTTTGTGCTCGGCGTCTCTGCCGTCTGGCAGCAGCTCTCGTCTGTTCCAGCCCTGCTGGCGGAACATCTGTCTTTAGAGGACATCCAGGGTCCATGCCTTATCGTAGGCACATCATCCGACGATATGGGTGATCCACTTTTCGTATCAACTAACGGCAAGCTCTCTGAATTCAAGATGTTCTCCACGACAACAAATAGTAGCGGAACCATCGATGAGCTGGATGGTACAACAACTACTGTATAGCGTTGTTGCTTCGCGCCCGACGCGCGGTCAGCGGGCGGCCCATCTCTCCGGGTTCAAACTGCAGTCGGCTGGCGCGGGTTTGGGCCTAGAGACCAAGAGAAGCGCACGTCTGTCACATGGTGCAGAACAAAATACCAAGACAAGTTGACTTTTAAAGCACACCCGGCACGTCTCTCCACCGCCAGACCAAAGAAAGGAAGTCAGAGTTAGCTCGGGGGCTTGGGTCTAACGCGCAGTGCAGCGCACCCAGCGCGTCTCTTCGCGGCACCAGCGCACAGCAACAGCAGTTGGTCTCGGCATTTTCTCGAAATCCTGCGAGCACAATAGTTCCGATTTTTCCGCATGGTGACAGGACGACTACGGTCGTTTCGATTAGCAAAGTTCACAGCTGCAATATGCGATCGGGCTAAAATCTGCAGCTCAAACATTGTATTTCACAACTGACTGCTGCCGTAGTCTAGAAATATTTGTCCACGCAGAAATGCGCGCCGAGCGCGCTTCTCTCGGTCTCTAGGTCCAATAAGCCTGCGCCAGTCAACTGTAGTCTAGTCATGGCGCGAAGCAACTTCGTTATGCAGCTGCGTACTGGCGCGCTAGCTCGTCCAAGTGGAATGCCCTGCGGCTGGTTGCACTAAATTTGAAACCGAAGTAGTTGACCGCTGTCTATTTTAACTGAATACCCTCCCAAAAATACCTGGCCATTTACTCTTGCACAACTGCCGTGTGCGTCAAAGTCACGACCGCTGTGTATCCCATACACCTGTGCTTACTGCATACCAGGTACGTGACAATGTTTATATAGAAAATAGCTAGCCAAACAAGGCACAAAGTACAAGGCACACTCCAGGCAGCCGCAGAAGGTTGAATTCGAGCAGCACTTCTGGATTGAAGTATATGCTTTGTCTACTGTGCTCCGTACCAGGTACGTCTGAAGGGTGTAGCATGATGGTAAATATATCATATAGCCGGTTGATATGCGTCACGTTTCACGGGGTGTCATATTAAACCGTTCTTTCTACCCGTCGACATCCAGCGTAACCAGTGTACGTGCCGATATTCTAATCCTAGATTGATACAAGTTCTGTGCTCACAGAACTCCGCTACAGAGACACTGCTGTACATTGTTACGCATGGAGTAGAGGAGAGAACACAAAAAAACAACAAAGAAAACAAATCGAAAAAGAAAATTACAAGGAAAACAGAAAATAAAACTGTCGTCGTGCCTCCTGAGATTTGTTTGGTAACAGAGATACGTTGGATAGATCAGACAATATATGTATGTATTATGCTCTTGCAAACAAAGTTGAATCAGCTGTATGAGGGTCAACAACTGTGACGAGAGTAAAACCGTCAGGCATGGCAAACACACGTGTGTCTATCATGATCTGACGGGCACTATAACCGGCATTCCGGTGGGACTAGCCTGGGCAAGGAGACGCAAAGAAAATTGTTGTACCCAACGGTAGAGGGCTGAAAGGAGCATGGCCATTCATGCCCAGGCCAACACTGAGTTATGGACAAAACAGCAATTCCACCGTTTTGTCACAAAACTAGTCAAAACAAATCCCACGAACATACAGCCACGCGACCCCACCCCGCTTGGAAACAAAGTCACCCGTTGATGCACTTAGATCAACCAAGTCGATCTCAATGAGCTTCTTTTTCGAAGGTGTCCCGGAAGGTACGATTTTAGTAGTAACATTCCCTCTTGCGCTGAATAGCACGACATGGTTGTTCTCGTTTCTTTCTCGGGTAAGGGCGCGTCTGCGTGCTGAATGTAGTCAATGTACGGACCATACACTGCTGCTTAAATCGCTATTTGGCCTATTGCAGGCAATAAACTCCTCGAGCAAGGAACATTGGAAAAACGTTGGGTGCAACCTTACCGTAGCAATTGTCGAAGGTATGTAACAAAGACTGCTGTTGCATACAATGTCTGATTCAAAATTATTTTGTCTTCTGCTCTGACGAGGTCGGGTAGAGGTCGCATATAACTGTAGACCGAGCAGTGGATATTGGACAGGCATGTCTTCTTCAGCCGCTCAATATACACCGGTCTGACAGAAGTATGTTTGGCCCCCGCCCCCTCTTCTGTGGACAGGACGAGTACTGCGCCAGCCGGATCAGGAACAGAGGCGAGTTATGCGGCCTCACCCTGGCGGCGTTGTGCATAATGGACATGGATCCAGGTGCGTCTCGATAAACCCTCGTCTTGGTCGCCGACTGTGGTGAAGTTGCCGCTTTCATGGCTACTATCTGAATATGTTCGGCGATTTTACGTACGCGTCTGTATTTCGGCTGCACGTAGCAACGTATCTGAATGCGGCACGTCAAACGTGGATTAGGTTTTGACAAACACGATTATTCCCACTGTGTGATTGTTGCGGTTCCCCCCCTTTTTTGGCTATTGCAAAGGGTGTACTCCAGGCATCACGACCGACTGCCGACCAACCGCGCGGGTGCCCCCGAACGTGTACTTTCAATTCACATACCTACGTAACATTGGTGTTGCCGACGCCAAATAACAACACATACCCTAAGCGGCGCAAATCACACAGCCAGGTGATTTCATGTCGGTTTGTTTCGTCCATGTCTAAGACGAAGACGCAGGTCAACCCATATGGCAATGGGCGTACTACAGCAACTGCATGTAACGTATGTTGACGCAAGGGGTCCCCACCTGAGAACCTGTCCAGCCCCTTTGTGACCCCGTGTACGTATTACGTCGACAGTTCTTTTACGCGCTTAGGCAGTCCACGATGTTGTGTGTCGAGTTGTGCTTGTAAAGTTGGTCAAGGTCGGCGTCTGAGTGAAACACACGGCTTTGCTTACTTGACGTTTCCTTTAGCACAAGTCGTTCCCACCTGGATTCGTGCTTTGACTGGCCTTCGAAGTAACGCAACGTGTCTCCTCATTTCCTCTATTCGTTTGGGTTTTTCACCGTCCCTCAAGAACCCAACAGAACCTACGTGCACCAACGTCGGACCGATGTCCAATCGGGCTCCGTCTGCTTGCGAAGCTCAGTGCGAGACCTGCGGAGGAGCCGATCGCGGCTCGCGCCCCGGTCGCGAGGTCCGTTGACGACTGTTGCTTTCGTGCGTAGGCGCCTGTCAGCAGGCGCCCCTGGCGAAGACTTCAGTTTAGATTTTCCTGACCTCCAAAGCGGGTGGAGGCTTGGAGGCAACTATTACCTGTTTGCTTAGCGTCTGGAATTAAGACGTAACGTGCTCGGTGTCCTTACGTCGGAAATTCTGACAAGACGTCTCAGATTCTCCCGTTTGTTCGACATTTTGGGATTAAATGCTGTATATACGAGACGAAGGGGTACATGCCGAAACAATTGTAGTTAGAAGTAGTTTTTTTTAATGGGTCAGAGTTAGGTTGGAGTTATTGTGTTCATTAGTGAACACCTTATATTCGTTTAGCGAAATACGTTCTTTTGCGTACTATCATCAGCACAATAATGTCGTAAACTAAACCTCTCCTTCCGAAGTTGTTAGGACCGTTTGAATGATCTTTTAATACGAAAACAATCAACATTCTTTGGGACAGTGCATGGCCCAGGCACAGCATTGTTTGCTTAAGCTCTGGAGTAGCAGACGAAAGCATTTTCTGCCCCTTTTCCGCGTCCGGACGTCTGCTGCACATCCAACATCCTCATCGATGTAATGAACTGCACTACCACCATGGCCGCGCCGTGCGTCGTAGACGGCGACGCTTCGTCGTGGTCATATATATAGCCAAACTAACGCTTACAGCATCCTTGATTCGTATACTGTTTTCCTGACGTCGGCTTTCACTTCGGCGTTCAGCCTTTCACAGCTCTCGTCCGATTGTGGCGACGTACCTCTATGCTCAACGAGATCTTGCAGCCAACAGTACGCCGGAAGTCGGCACGAAGCTCGGGTATATATGATTGTGCCCGTCGTCATTGGGCTTCTAATTAAGACGCGTGTTTTACGATTTTTAGAGGTAGCGTTGTTCTCGCAAAACGGTCACTGGGACCGTCGGGCTCGTCAACCAAGGAACTGTCCAATATCGTTAGACGAAACGCGTGCTAAGACGAAATCAGTACTTTTTGTCAGAACCGTTTTCTAATGACCGGAGCCCTCTGATGCAGAATAGTCGGACTTATTTTCGTGTTGCTCAAAGAGTACGTTTCGCTGTGAATTGTTTAGGACATCGAATTGTCCATCGCGTAGCAGCAACACTTTCCTCCAAACCTCAAGACAATTCAAGCGAGATATAGAGATCCATACGGTCATGTGAGGGGGGATACTCGGAAACAAAATGGTGCACCTACTCGTAATGCCGTAGCATGTGTCATTGGTGTAGGTATTGATTCCAATGTTGTTCCGCCGAGACGTACGATAAGGCAACGTGAACGTCCTTTTTTTGTCGTTGAGTCAAACTGAGTGGTTTGGTGGGGAGCATGGAGTTCCTCGAGTATAAGGCCTTAAACCCCATACATGCTACCCGTACCTGAAACGCACACGCACGCGTCCTGCGGTGGTGCGAGGAGGGTGGACGAGTTTCGGCATTGATACACCGGTTACTGACGAAACGATCGGTTGCAGTTCTCTCACCGTGTAGACGTCTAGCTCGAATTCGGAGTTTCTCCTTATGCAGTCTACCCTGACTTATTGGTCAGGTCAATATCTGGAGTTCTACAAGCAATGCGTGTAAAAACGGCATACATGTTTTTCGTTATATAACGCGAGAGTCCATATTTTGCTTGCTTGCGGTCCTTTGTGATCCATGAAGGGTCCCGGTTGTTGTGGTTGTGAACACGTTCGGGCCTTGCGAAACCTGACGTGTGACTCCGAAAACAGGGGACTTCCCTGAGGTATCCTTGTCGCTTTGCAGCAACGGTGTGCTTGGCGTGGAAAGTGCGGCTTCTACTGCGATGCTGGTGGCGAGACATGCGAAGGAAGCGGATGCGCATAGCGTCCCGGTGTCAGGGTGCGTAGTAGATGGGTATCGGACGCATTCTGCGGTAGAGGTGCATCATTGATTGTTTTCGGGATCCCCGATAGAGGTTATATACCTCACCTAATAACTGACCATGGAAAATACTCTAAGCCCGACCGGTCAAGTAATGTCATGGCCCAGATATCTAAAATTGTATGTTCGCAAACCAAAATAAAGAATCCGACGAATGCGGGTTCGCGAGCCCCGTCATGCGCGCAACCATAGCCGTGGCACCTTTGCTACTTGTGACATCAGGGTATTGCTGTGACAAGGGGAGCATATTTTGTGGTTTACAATAATCTCGCAACAAAAAAATCCTGGGTCATGGGGTTGGTCGGGAAATGGCGGCTTTGGTCTGTCGTATCCTGTATATGAGTTTTATTTGGGTAAGAAATATCGACCCAGTAGAGGGGAGGACCCTGAAAAACGATCGGTTCTCACCCCCGTAGCGTAGAGCATGTCAGCCCCTTTTTATGAAGCATACAGTAGATGGTGTTGAGCTTGACGTTCTCCTCCCCGAAAGTGGAGAATCTGTCGCACGATCAAATGAATGACCTAAACCGAACATATTGGCCATGCTACTTTAAATAGTGGTTGTTTTTCACGTTGGAGGATGGACTAGTGCCACCACAGGGGTACGTGCAATGTTTTCGAAAAACTCGTTACTGACTGGCTGACCTTGTATCCTGAGAACGTACCAATCGATCCCTGAATACAGAGACCTTTTCGATCACGATTGCATACAAACGGATTTCGCATATGTATACATGGGCTATGAGAGTATTTATTGCCATGCAACATACGTCAAATTGAGCAAGGAAACATGCTTCTTCGTGTTGATAGCATGAAAGAACACCGGTTCGCCCCTGTCTCACGGTATAGTGTGCGGCCCTCAATTGCCCGGCTTTCTTGAAAAATCTTGAGAATGAGTTTATATCGAAACCAGGGCGCAGGCTCGCAAGCATATGTAGACAAATCTTCCGTACGGTGACAGGTGTTGTCTCTTTTAGCCCAAGCATTGTTTTCACTAGCGGGGCTTCTCAACCATCAAAGCTGAGATGGCCATCCAATGCATGTTGAGCCGATATCTGTTTCATAGAGGCTCCATAATCATACCCCACCACGTCACCTTACTCGTGGGTAAGTGTTCATGCGTCTTAGCTTGTATTAGTTGTCCAACCCTTTTAGTAGTCCAGTCCCTTTATGGGCACAAATAACTCAAATCTTGAGTACTTTGTCCTCAAAACTGGTCTGTAGGTCGCCCTGTTGGGTGGAAGTCGGGTGTTGGTGAATATGTTACTCCACAAGCGGGAAGCCTCATTATATTGAGGTGTTGCCCGCACGGTATCTTTAGCAGGAACACGCTTGCTGTACTCGCCCCCGACACTGGCCGGCATGACAAGAACAAAATCTTCCTTGCCTATGGTTCGTCTTGTAGGATGCCTGCAGCACCGGCCAGATCGAAGGGAGTCAAGTGATGTACACCGTTACGATGACGGCGCCGTGCATCGTGTAAGAGGACGCGGACGGCGGTGTACTAGTTGTCCAACTCTTTTACTGTAGTAGTTCAGTCCCTTTGTGGGGACAAAGCACTCAAATCTTCAGTACTATGTCCCCATAACGGGTTTGTAGGTAGCCCTGTCAAGTTGAAGACGGGTGTTGGTGTGATATGTTGATCTCCGCAAGTGGGAAGCCTCATTATATTGAGGTGCTGCCCGCCCCGTACCTCCAGGAGGAACACGCTTGCTGTGGTCGACTCCCAACACGAGCCGATCTGACAAGACCAATACAATCCTTGCCTCTGGTCCGTCTTGTAGAATGTCTGCTGCACCGGCCGGATCGAAAAGAGCCAAGTGATGTGCACCGCTACGATGACGGCGCCGTACATCGTCTAAGAGGACGCGGAAGACGACGAATGCTAAACGACAGGTACGATATGACATAGGACACCAGTACCATGGTAGAACGCGAGTGCAGCTGTAGTCGTGAGCTGGTACTTGCCGTCGTGTTCCTGAATCTATACTATCGCTCTGAAATTTTTGTGTGGGCCTTTCTCAATAACGCAAACGACTACCTGTGGCAGCATGCGAATCGTTTTTAGAATAATGTAACTAACAAACTCGATGAATTCCGTTGGGAAATCAGGAAGTGCGTCGTGAAGAGCTTGCACCATTGTATAGCGGATCACATACGGGGGCGTTCTATGATGAAGGTTCATCGTATTTTTTGCGAGAGCCCTCACTTGAAGAGCTCCACACCTAAACCGAAAACTGACTTGGGTAACAACCAATATGCATCCCGATGAATAATCCAAAGACCCAAGTAAGCAACGTTATTTTTCGACACAAAATTGGTATTCGGACGAATTTAGGTTAAGGAGCCCCGTCATTCAGAAAGCATTTAGCGGAAATGTGCTACGTCTATCGTAGAGCGCATCTACGGCTCGTATCTTTTAAGTGATAACGAATTAGACAATCGGGAGAACATCGCTAGTGTCGCCATGACTCGAAGACTCTCCACAGGGTCATCAGCTGTACACATATTTTGGGGTTTCGTGTCGACAGAGGTAACGAAATACACCCGTACGTGACATTATTTACGTTTTTTTTCAGTTTTGGACGGACGTATTTTGGATTACAAAGATAATATTATGTGCAAACGAATTGTCGGCTGTGTAAATTTGGGCTTGTCGATATCACGGTCAGATGAGCGCAAAACGCTAATGGAATGGACATCTGTGCAGACCATATCGGGGTGTATGCATGGTGTAGCACGGTCGTCGTATTGAAGCCTTTGTACCTGCCAGGAATAAACAGGGACGAGTGCTACGATAGAGGTATGACCGCCTTGTGGATGACGAAGCTCCTTAACCCCTTTAGGATCACGGTCCTGGTTGGAAACAAACTACTTCTAATTTCAGTGGTTTGTCGCAATACGTGGACAGCAGAAGGGTTAACCTAAACGCAGTCGGAAGTTCATCCTTGTGTTGCAGTTAAAGATTCGTTGTAGTTAGTACTGCAGTCTGCTGGTGGGGTCAAACGGCTGAAATTCCGAGGAGCTCATCCGCAAAACGGGACTGCAGTCTCGAACGGATGAAGGTCATAATGTTGTCCGTCTGGTGGGAGTCGCCCGTTTCTCCAAAATCAGACCTTTTGGGTGTGGGGTAAAACTACTGGAGCTCCGTAAGGTAATGCTCGGAAACTCGGGGGAAACAGGGTGCACATCTACCGTAACGTGCGTCCCAGTCAAGGACGTTGATTCCCTAGAAACCAAATGCATTCAGTGAAGGTAGCTGCTGCGTTTGAGGTATTTTATCTCGCATGGTCGAGTCGAGTAACGAGATATTTGACTTGTGTTAAGATCAAGCAGGACACTTTGTATCCCTGGACAGGTCTGCCTTTTAAGTCGGTAATCGTTGGTACTCACGTGTGTGGCTTGCTTAGCTATAGAAGAAGAGCATTTTTATTCCTTTCGTGCACGCGGAGACTGAGACCAGGCTCGTGCGCCTCTGGAAAACCCCTTGTTTTCTATTTAAGATACTCCTTCCAAGTACTACAAATATGTTCCCAATGACTGAACCCAGGTAATTACCGGGCTTTCAACCTCATACAAAGCAGTATCATACCACTAGCCCATTCTGATTAGCCGTACATGCAGAATCATGGCAAATTTGTGGAAACCCCGATTCCACGAACTAGAACACGAGTCGAAGATGAGGCTCCTCAAAACCCACTCCCACACCTCTGAACGGCGAGGCAACGAAGCCGGCAAAGTACGTAAAAAAGAGTAAAGGGAAGACCTAGCCTTAAGGGGCAGGAAGAAATCGTCAATGAAAATCATCCCCATGCCGCCCGCACGGGAGGGGGCGAGGAAGATGCATGGAAAAGCGAAAAGTGAGTACGGGAACGAAAAGAAAAATAACACAGGAGACGGCAAGAACCGCCTAAACCCAGTCCACAACTCTGAAAGCACGTCCTGGGCCGCCATTGAGCGGCCGAGTGCCCAGACCAGTCCCGACACTGGGCGGGGGGGGTAGGCAGGACAGAATACGCCAAAAAACATCCCCGATTCAGCCCCCCCCCCCCCAAAAGGAAAACACACCAGAAACATATCGGGCAGACAAAAATTCATCCCCCAAAGTCCAGGAAAACGATTAAAAATATATGAATGTCGAGTGCAGTCAAGAAGCGAAGATCAGCTATCCACGGCGGCACCTCGAGATCCATCTACGTTACGCTGGACCCCCCGTGTAAACGCGCTATCCAAGTGAATTTGCAGGCACCAAGAGCTTCGTACAGCTCTCGTCGAAGTCGTGTAGCGCGCCGGAGAAAGAGGGAGCTTGATTGGTCCCGGGTCGTCCAAAAATCGAACCAAATATACTCCATCCGTCCGTGTAGTTGAGCTGATTTTCCCGACGACGCCACTTGTTAAGATCAACCTTGCTTGGACAGGTCTGCCTTTTAAGTCGGCAATCGTTGGTACCCACGTGTGTGGCTTGCTTAGCTATAGAAGAAGAGCAGTTTTATTCCTTTCGTGCACGCGGAGACTGAGACCAAGCTCGTGCGGCTCTGGAAACCCCCGGTTTTCCATCTAAGATACGCCTTCCAAGTACTACAAATACGTTCCCAGTGACTGAACCCAGGTAACTACCGGGCTTTCTACCTCATACGAAGCAGTATCATAAAACTTGTTCTAAAATTGAGTGGGACAGCTGTTTCACGCGTGTAAAGGAGATACAGCGACATTTCGTGCAGGACATGTTGATGTACATGGACAAACAGATGAAAATTCCTGGTGGGTTTGGCCACGCCCACGTTCTGACTCTCCACCCACACTTGAGCAGATGGTCGTGACGAACCCTGCGTAGCCCAGCGAGGAACCCGGTTACCGTGAGCTACAAACCACGTATCGTATAGTTCGACGCTCTAGTACTGTAGCACCAGATTCACACGTTAGGAGCGCTCGACTCAATATTATAAATCGCATAATCGAGAGACACTGAATCACTGACCGCTTACAGTTAGTCGTCAGCTTTAGCTATAGACCGAAGGTCAACCTCGATATGTCCGTGGTTAGGTGTACGCTCTTAACGGTTGCTTGGCGTGTGTCTTCTGTACTCCATGAGATTTCAATACAACAAAGGCGAGGCAAACCAATCATAATATGGCACCAGTGTCAAAATATTCTAAGCTTGAAGCAACACTGCTTTCAAAAGGCTGATGTATCATATTGGTGTCTCACTGGTTCTTAGTTGAAACGGCGAGGGGTTGACCAAGGGGTGGAAGGTTCGTTGCATGCAAATTTACGATGACGAATTGACCGAAACGAACCGGTTTGACAACATGCATACCCACGTACAAAGCAAAAACAAGTTGGAACCAGTTGAACGGATCCGCTCGACAAATATGATGGTGCTTTCGTTCGGATTGTATGTTCTGACCCTTTACGCCGCCGCCGGCTTCGCGCCCCTCTGCCACCCCGATTGACCAGTGTGCGCACGTGGATCCCACCGACCCCGATACACGGAATGCCCGGATCTACTGATTGTTTCTCCCTGATTCATGTTGGGACTAGCATTACATTCAAGATTGGAAAGCAATAATATGTTTGGTGACTGGGGATTCGGGAGGTTACTCCCAGCAGCAAATACATTAAAGTCCGTCATCTCCGCGTTTGAGGGTGTGTTGGTAACGGGAAGTATGAGGTTGTTCACGTACCGTGGGTAGAGCATGCCGATTTCCTCAACAAACCGTTCCACATTTCACGATTGTCATCGTGCCTGGGTATTTGTTTGTGGAATCTGGTTAGCTGGCACGGCAAAGTTGCGGGATAGTTTGAAGTGCAGTTGAGATAACCAATTTTCGACTAAAGTCAATACGCAAGTACGGTATGTCGATGGTCTCGGTGCATCGTATCGCACACTTCGTTGATATGTTTTTTACACCCAGCATACAGGGAACGCAGCCATGACTGAAGTATTGGTTTTTTTCCTCTCCGGATGCTGTAATGCGTTCAATTTTTCGATTTCCTGCGTACACTAGCGTGGAACGTGAATACAATTGGAATCGATTTGTGTTGTAAAAGGGCCGTGGTACTGCTGTGTTGCTCTTTCAGTGTAGAGTCCACAACAGGCGAAGCGATGTCATATGGCAGTACGTTATCTATGTTACCACGATGTTCAAGTTTGTTTATTAGTTTTACCAACATGCTCCTGTATGTTATGCTTGTTTCCTCTCCGTACTCGATGAATACATTGTTTGGAAATATTTCTCGCAAAAATGATTTTCTAGATGCTTATATCGGGACTGCCGTTTTCCATAGTAATCAACGATATATAATGGAGTTCGGGGTCGTCATTGTTAACACGGGTATAGCTATATATGATAGTTTTTTCCCTTGCGCCGCTTTACCTGGCAAAAGGACTTGCTGTTTTTGGAAACCTCTGTTGTATTTCGCACCGACTAGGAAAGTTACGTAAAATACTGCGGTGGTTGATGCTGGTCTATGATATTAAGTTTCACGTTTGGTGGTGAGCGCTTTTCGTAAAGGGTGTCCTGTACCAAATGCTGCATCGACTGGGGGGCTCATCTGTCAGGGGTGAGCAGTTGGCGGAGGTGATCGCTGTTTGAACCACGGCCAGTTACTATGATGGGGTTTTTCGATGCACTGCTATACCGGGAAATTAGGAATTTATCTTTGTCGTCCTCTGTGGGTGTCTCGCACGCTGCTTGTATTTCTGCGATGGCTGATATTGGTGTTCGGGGATATGGGGTGTGAAAGTAGGTGACAATCGCTTTCCGGGAAGAATATTCTCACGAATGACGCTTTGAATAGGTGGTTCACCCGATGTGTATATATATATACATATACCAAGTATATATTTGTTTTTTTTTCTTGCTTCTTTTTTCTCTTTCGAATTGTCGTTGTTTCAGTTTTGTTTCCTCTTTGTTTCGTTTTAGGTTATCTAGGTCATGTAATGGGTATGTCGTGTCTGTCGTACACAGTATGATGACATGGCATTGCATTTCATACGTGGCAACGTAGTATCTCTGTGGCGTAGCTTTGTGACCACATAACTTGTCTATCTCTAGGATTGAAGAATCGGCGCGGACACTTGTTGTGCTGGATGTCGACGGGTAGAAAGAACGGTTTAATGTGAATAAAAACAACAACAACAACATTCGAATACACGAATTAGTGGTGAACTGAAATGAGACTTGTGGGTACCAAAACAATTTGAGTGCGACCGAATGGTATGAGCCATGCGTAGGCAAAGAGTCTGTAATACGGTCCATGTACTTTGCGTGTGTCTGGAGTCAATCTCATGGCTCGCTGGCATCATGTGTTCGGGGTCCGTGATACAAGACTTCTGCCCCGATCTCTCGTTCCCGGCATCAGAGTCTGAAAGGGATTCGTCACCATGGTAATGCATAGTCGTCCTCAGGTAGGTGGTTGCCGCTTGCTGCTGTCAGGGAAGCACGACACATGGGGAAAACGACACCATTTTCTCGGTTACGTCAGAATGAAAGCAATCACCGCCAGTAAGGCTGCATACATGTTGATCCTTGACTATTCACTGCAATACCACAAGTAGTACACTGATCGTCTCTTAAACGGATTCAGAATATATGTCTTGTCAGTGTTGGCTGTCCCATAAGGCTCACTCTATGGTCGCGTAAGGACAAAAGTCTTTCGAAAGGACTACGCCCATGCCGCACGGTCATCAGGTTAATGTCCTAGCGGAGGCAATTGTCATGGTCCAAACCACACATCATAGGGAGCATTGTGTCTGAAGTTATAAATTATCACATTCGGCATCCGAAACGGAGTGACTGGACGAGCAGCAGCAATCGCTCGCCCGAGGCCGGCGGCAAACTATTTCGTCAGCTCTAGATGGAATTGATTTGTGCACTGTGATACTTTTGTTGTTTTTTTTTTTGTTCTCACATTCAACTCTCCAAGGAAGGAGTCCGCAATGACACAAAGGTGCGGGAACCCTAGGAAGATCCGATCACCCATCAAGAACAGATTGGGCTGCCCGCATTTCATCTTGTGTGCGCCTTCGTCTCGTATCTTCCTGGCAGCTAATTTTTATTTTTTTTATGGTTTTTCGGATCTTCTTGCCTTTTCCGTGCAAAACGCACAGTAGTGGGATTTCAGCTCGGACCCTACTGATCACAGGGGTAGAACCCGTCCAGTATACTCGCCGGGTACCTGGGTATTTAAAACCAGGGTCCGACATCTGTCACGATCAGGGGAAGTATTTTCAGGTGTGTATTTTATACCAGGTACTTGTTGATACTGTCTATGTATATATATACTTGGCGTATGTTGATACCATCATCACTACTACCGAGCATCGAGAAAAAATATGGACGAGTGTCTAGATTTTAAGAGGGGGAAAAAAAGTGGTGCGTGCAAGGATCAAATTCCACTCACTTGTGAGGCAGGTGGAGACATGAAATTCGTAGGCACCTAGTCAAGGGTGAGTGAAAACAAATCCTGGACCCATGCTTCCCCCCCGTCCCCCTCTTTATCCGGCCCATTGTATTTGTTTCTCTCGAACAAAGTGGGTATTTCGAGGCCTTGCTGACACCAGTCGGTCAGCAAGACGTTGTGGAAATGTTACCTTTAAGCTGTACGCACGTTGTTATTATTATCTTATTCAATTCGTCTTACGTGCGTGTACTGTAGTTGGTTTGTTTTGGTTGATATTCGATTTTATTTATGTACATTGCTCGTGTTTGGTATTGGTTTACTTACTGTAGTTTGGGCTTTTTGGAAACCAACTGGCCTCGTCGGCATTGACACCCGACCCGTCGCCAAAGTGTTTTCCACATCCACAAACCCGCATCACATACGTTTTTCTTGGTTCTTCTTTCCACCGTGAGAACCCATGCACTCCTACTTAAAGAAGGGTAATGATGCACGTGGACATTATCGCAGGGCTTTGTTCGGTAGAGATCATGGAGCGCGACTGTGTGCTCGCGCGCGCCTTGGCCAGAGTTTGAGCAGTTTTGTTTGCTGAACCACGACCGGCCGATCCACAACCCCCGGCGGCAGCAGTAGTCCTAGCAGCAGCACTATTAATAGTAGCAGCTGTCCCATCGTAATTCGATCGCTCGGTGTTGCAGTAGTTAGTGCCACACAGTCAAACATCTGGCTTGCCGTTTATCGTCTTGGCGGTTTCCACACAAAAATTGTGCAACATGACCTTGTATGTCAGGCGTGATGGCGCGCCCCATTGATTTCTAGAGGGGATACTCCCAACGTGGGATCCCGTAGGTAGAGTTGAGGCCTTTTTGGCTGTCATCGTTGTACATGATGAGAAACAAATGACGCATAAACATTAACTGAGCGAGTGAGTTGTTGCGGGGCGTCCGAAGGGTTGATGGAGGAGGGGAAAGAAATTATAGAAATGCGAGCGATGTCGTTGGTACCGACGTATTAGAACGCCCGTTAAACTCTGCTTGTGTGCTCTATGGCGGCGGCTGCAGCGGCCGGTCGACCGCCGATGTTCGAGCGTGGAAGCCGTTAGGTGACACGGGCATGGAACGATCTTTGGACATGGTCAGTCGACTAAGAAGCGCGGCTGGAAATTTCAACATCAGTTAGCAAGGGAACCACTCGCCTCTTGCTGTTGATGCCCCTGATCTCGGGGGTGAGGGAGATTCTGGTGCAGTCCGTGCAAGAGCTGGCTCGATAAGCGCCTGTCCGCTAGCGGTTCCTGTGCCTGTTGCGCCCGTCGCTCGAGGTCTGTCCCCCGTTCCTTACCTCCTCCTACCGCCAGCCCCGTTGCGTCGAGCAATGCCACTGCCGTTCGCCTCCCCTTGGCCGCGGCGAGAAACAAACCCAGGTAGGGGCAGAACACACCGAGGCAGGGTGGAGCGGTTGCTGATGAGCATCAGGGTCGGAACCCGCAGGAGAAGCAGTGACAACAGCGTGGATGTGTACATCAGCCACTAGTACCGCGGTTGTCAAAGTGTGGCGTGCTATGCGCCGAGCCCTCTAAGCGCTGGGAGACAAATAATAAATACAAAAAAGCGGCGGGATGGAAGGGTGGTCGTCTGACCGGTCTCCATTGTCCGTAAGTGTACTAGCAGCAAGTTTGATCGTTTTTCCATGTCCCCGCTACTGAAAGGCTTTCTGAAAGCATCGCTCCTTCTAATAGCACTATTGAAACTCGCACCAGCGCTGATATTCAAGGCGTATTCAATGTTGGTGGCTACAACGACAAAGACGGCAGTCCCAATACTGAAATCCGTTGTTCCATGTTATAGACCAGGCGCGGGAAACTAATCACGAACGAAATGTTTGCTTGCGGCCATCACACGAGTACGAGTAACGTCAGACAGCAGTGGAGCGCTACAGTAGGCAGAATATCGGTCTCCAAATGCCCCTCTTCTTGCCCCAAACTAGACACACATTCTTGCCCCAAACTAGACACACTCGATGGCCGAGATCACAGCCTACCCGAGTTCGACTGGGTAGCGTGGAGAGCGCTGCTTTCGATGTCGACGTCGACGTGATAAGAAGACTGGGAGGTAGAGGGCTCGGGTAAAACAGCTGCAAGATACACGGCCTAGCTGGCCACGCACTCAGCTGAGCGGGGGCGTGCAGGTGTCTTGGACGGCGGAGGGCTCGGATTCAGAGCAAAAGCTGCAAGTGAAAGACCAACGGCCTGGCTGGATACACGCTCAGCGGAGTGGGGGGAAAAAGTGCAAGACCCACGGTCGGGACGGTCGCGGTCTCAGCTGAGCGGGTTCCTCCAGTTAGCTTCGACGGCAAAACTCTCTCAGCCGAGCGAGAAGGCACGGTAAGTGTCTCGAACGAGGCTCATCTTCGTGAGGCTGCACGGGCTTTGTTTCGGGGCTCCTGCCGAGACCCTTGCTCACTTCGTTGGTCGGCTGCACAAGGGGCTCGATCTACATCGACGAGCCGTTGGCCGTGAGGCAACGAAGGGCCCTGGGCCTGAATGGCTTGACGACCGCGAGGGAAACCGACCCTCCCACCTTTAAGTCTCCACTGTGCGTCGTGTGCGGAGCGAACTCCATAAAAGCCAGCCGCCAAGAAGGAGTGAGCACGGCGCGTACCAAAAAACCGCTAAACGTCCTGAGCCGAATATGCCACTCGTCCTGCCATCGACGCCTCTTGTCAAGTTCAAGGTCGGCACAATTTATATTTCTTGCTAGACTTGCCTATTGAGCGGGAATTCGATGGGACGCACGTCTGATGTTTGCTTGGACTCACGTGTGATGTTTGCTTGGAGATATAACGAGAGCAGCTATACATTTCATGTACGGTAAAGACTGAAAATAAGGATCCCGACTCGCTGGGAAAATCCGCGTTTTTTCATCTACGATACGTCTTCCAAGTACTACAAATACGATCCCAATAATGGAACCGAGGTAGTTACCTGCCTTTCAGCCTCACTCCAAACAAGAACATAACACAGAGGTAAATTATATCGGATATATGTGAGCTTTCGAAGTCAGATACATCATTTATTTTCGATAGAAGGGAACGGTCACAATATATTTCATTTGACTGGTAAATACGCACGATCAGCTGTTAGAGCGAGGGTTTCGTCAAATGTCTAGATGTATACGTTTTGTGTGGGATGACAGGATCGTGCGCAATGCAAAATATTAATATGTATATGCATAATATGCACTCGTGTTTTTTGTGCGTGCTGCTCCCCGGCAGCCGAGGGTCTTTCTCCCCCTCTCGGCTGCGGGGTAAACGTGGGGGCCGTGGGTACATTACGACGCATGTCTGGAACCCGGCCTGTCACCGTGGCGGTACTCGGGGTATGGAACGTCGTTGAGTTGGCTCTAAAAAACAAGGGATTGCATTCCGCCCCGCCGAACCGGAGTGGTGACATGGAAAACCCCGCAATCTGTTGTACTCTCTTTTTTGGTATTTTTTTATCACCCTCAGTAGCAGCATATCAACCTCAGCCGCAGCAGCAGCAGGAGCAGCAGCAGTAGATACGGCAGTCGTCGGTCGAGAGTCATTTATGTTGTAGCTAGTGTTGCAGCGCCGACAGTGCTTCGAGGAGGATAATACAGCGCGAGACAGCCGTTCTGATCAGTGTCACGCGTCGTGTCTATTTGCTAGGCAGAGGGCAAGCTTTGGTTAGCATCCTCTGGGCGGATCGTTTAGGGGCAGGGTGGATACCCGGTGTGGGAACGCCTTCGGTCTCGGGTACAAAGCCAGTAACGAGGTTCCGGGTCCACCCGGTGTTTACTCAACACCAACAAGTCAAAGCCAAGTGATCTGTGATACTTGTCCTATCGACCCCCAACCCCTTGGGCCCTGCCTTGCCCGTCGTGCCCGTCATCGTATCTGTGGTGCGTTGAATGTTCACGCTGGCTGCTTGCATCTACCGCACTGCATCGATCCACGTTCTGCTTGACTCGATCATTTTTGCTTGAAGGCACTTCGTCAACTCCGAAACAACAGGTGAGCCGGCCTCAGAGATCTAACGAGCGCAGGTCTTTTTTAGGGTCTGAGCGCTGTACCCTGCTGTAACATGATAAACCCAGGCTGATCGAAGTGCATTGCAGAAGATCGGAGTGTCTGCAAAACGGTTGCAGGGGATCCGAAGAGTTTTGAAAGTCGGGAGAATGATGCTATTATGCAAGCTCATGCCTCACCTCACATTGATCTCGTAAAATTGTCATATACACTTGTACACCCTCATTTGTATGCATGTGAAAACCCGCATGTTTTTGTTTTGCCCGCCTGGCATTATGGCCATACTTGCAATGCTGTTATGTGTGCACGCTGCCAATGACGCTCCGCCTGTTCGTTCTGTATTGCTTTAAAGATATGTGCTCGGTCAATGCATGCAGGCATACTCGTTTCTCGTGCTCCGTCTGCCTGTTGCCCGTGCTCGTTTGTCTGATCATTGTTCATGATCACACAAGTGCACGTTCGTTAGTAAATGACTGCATGCTATTGACCACATATCATCTTCAAAACCAAAATCCACACGACACGTGTCCATACAGACCAAAGGTGCCGTACGTACTAATACACGCACAGTATCGTATGCCGTTCGCCCGGGTTAGGTGACACCGGTAACTAACTATGTAGAACCCATTGCTGTAGTGATGCCGTCCAAGAGCGAGGTCACTTATAACACACGCCTTGACGAACACGTAACTCGCTTTCAGGCCAAGCATGGACCAAGAATTTGGAAACACTAACCCTAACAGTTTTTTTTGGAGGACAAGTCTGTACACCTGACACGCAGACAATCTCAAACAACACAAGGGCTGTGAACGATGCTGACCGAATGTGAATATATGTCCAAAATACGGCCAGGTACATGTATCCTTCCCCTATTTCTGTGCTGTCATACAACGCCCCGAGAGGATAGAACGTACAGCAGACCGCAGAAAGCAAAGGGAAGGAAATTGGACAAGGACGACCGGCACGCCACCAACGAGGACGACCGTCCCGGCGAAGGAGGCAGTACGCGGGGTGACGAACCATATCGAAACAGCAGCGACCGGGGGAGCGACAACGACCAGGACCACGGTGGTAACCGCAGCAACAACGGCCCCCTCGCGAACGCGTCCACAGCCCCTACGGTGACCAGGGCCAAGGCGTATGAGAGGGGGGCATGGGCGAACCCTACCCATCTAGCAACTACGACCGTGGTCGAGACCAGGTGCGGGAGGACAGCGGTCCTCGTAGCCGTGGCCGTCGCTCTAGTACCACCCGCGACAACACGCAACGCCGCAACCATGGCCGCAGCCGTAACAAACGCGGGCAGGAGCGGTGCCAACGCAGCCGTAGCCGCGACAGCAGCGAGCGCCGTAGCCGCCGGGGCCGGGGTAGCGACGGCAAGAAACGCAGGGGCCACCATGGCCACAGCCGCTGTAGCCAAGAGCGCCGCCGTCGTCACCATGGCCGCAACCGCGACAGCAAGGAACGAAGCCGCCACCGCAGTCGCGGCCGCAACCACAAGGAACGCCGTCGCCGCCCTAGCCAGGACAGCAGCCACGGCAGTGCGCCCCGGGAACGCCGCCGCCGCAGCAAGAAGGGGGGGTCGGTACGGAGCCAGCAACAGTTCCCGTCGCCAGAACGTCAAATGAAACGGCCGTCGTCGCTCTGCCAACAGAGGCAGCAGCTGCCACAGCAACAGCAGCAGCTGCCGCAGCAACAGCAGCAGCAGCTGCCGCAGCAGTACCAGCAGCACCAGCACCAGCAGCACCAGCAGCAACGGGTGTCGGTGCAGCCCCTGCGCCCGGCACCGGCAACAAGCCTGGCACCACACCCGATTGGCTACGCAGCGCATCCGTGAAGTCTGGGCAACATGGGAGGGGGGGGTATTCTCGCCCACATTACTCTCCCCCGCAGGCGCCCCAGGCGCAAATGTTACGCCAGCTACAGCCCGCATCAACGGCATACGTCAGGCAGCATGGAGCACCATACCAGCACTACCCACTTCCTACCCCCTAGATCTGGCAGTCGAGCCAAAACGCACAGACGCCCCAACCGACAGGGGTAGCACCGCCACAGACCGCAACCTACCTGGGGGCATTGGTACCCAGCAGTTCGAAAGAGGTCCAAAAGGTCGTGAGCAAGATCGTAGGTGACATGGGCCTGATAAACGGCCAAGATGGTTTGGTGGGACTGGTTGTCGCGCCTCAGGGCGACCTCTAATGGAGGAACGATCCAGTGCTGTTCGTCGACAAGCTTACTAAGATCATGTCACAGGTCGAGGTGACGGCGTGGGCCATGCCCCAAGACCAGTTCTCCATCGATGGGATCAATCCTGCCCGGCCCCGAGCAGATAGGCTGACGCCGAGCAAAGTCGAGTACTTTGGAAATCTCATCGCATACACCCTGGCGAAACGCGATCTGATGTGCCCGCACTCTACGGTGGAGGTACCTCTCGTACAAGGTTTTGTGTTTTGCCACATTCCCTTCGAGGAAGTACTTCATGTTCGCGCGGCAACAGCAGACGAGGCGAGGCCGCACACGTCGGAAGAATGCTACTTTTGGAGGTACGTGTCGGGGAGGAAGGTGGCGGAGCTCTGTGAACGAGTGGTAAATCTATTCTTTACCAGCGCCTCCGGTCGCAATGGGATGGCCGCCGCAGGTGCTTCGCGTGTCTTGCGGGCCTGAAGACGCGCCCCAAGAGGTTTTTCTCCTGGGGAACAGCAGTCAAAGTGAGGAACAAACGCGGGGTCGGCAGGAAGAGGAAGAGAGACGCCGTACCTACGACGCCGCTTCGACAAAGGACGGGGAGGGCGCTAACAACGACGAGGTCGTCCCGGCGCAGCAATACAGCAACTTCGCGTTGAGCGCCCTAGATGTGGACACCCCTAGCGGCGTGGCGGCCATGAGAGCGAGGGCTAAGCAGGTGTGGGTGCGCGCATTCGTGTGGCACCACACCAGAACCAGTTGCGGCATTCCTGTGGAGGTGCTGGTCGACACGGGGGCAGGGGGTGGAAATTACATTGCCGCGGCATTCGTACGCTCCGTCGAACGCAGTGGAAGAGGGGGGCCATCGGTGATGAGCCCGAGGGGACAGGGGTGGTTGACGGCAGCCAACCCCACGAACAGCGCAGCTCCACCAATGAAAATATCCGGGTCGTGCGAGCTCCCGTTGGTGTTCAGCCCGGAGGACAGGGTGCGCAAGGTACTGGTGCGGGTGGTGGAGGATCTCTCGTACGGCCTTATATTAGAAGCAGCGTTCCTGACAACGAATGGCAGGACTATCAGCTTGGCGGCCGCGGGAGATTTCAAACCGGCACCAGAGTCACCTTGGGTGTCCTTCATCTCGTCAACAGGAGCCTCCTCGTCAATGGTGGCGGAGCGGAAGGCGGTGAGCTGGCATGCGTCTGGTTAACCGAACAGAGTAGAAGTGGGGCCAGTAGCGACCGGGAACACGGCAATGTGGGAGCAATTTTGCGCCGTCAAGCCACCCAGTGGAAAGGGAGAGGCGGCGGAAATAACTGAGCCGCCGACACGACTCAGCGAGGGCTCAGTGGCCTGGGAGGACGATGGCACCCTACAGTGGGAGCGAAGTCCTGCCCGACATACGGTGGTACCGGGTTTCGTCAGCGTGCAGGTGGACGCTTATGCCAATAGAGTCCAACCCCAAGACAGGCAGCTCGTGGTAATGGAACAGAAGGATTCATACGACATGGAGACGGGGGCAGAGTTGGGGATCGCGCGCGGGGTGCAGTGGTGGCACCCCGGAACGTCGCTCCAGTGCAAGGTGGTGAACCGTTCGAAAGTACCCTTAGCACAGAAGCAGGGCGGGGTCGTTGCCCGGATTTAGCCGTCGACACGAGGGACCAGGAACGTATGCGAATGCCATTAGACCCCGTCGTGCAGGCAGACGACACATCGGAGATGAAGGAACAGTCAGTACTGGTGGCGCCGAATGAACGAGCTGGTGAGGGGGCGGACGCCGACGGGGTGGACTTGTCGTTGGCCAACGTCGCCCAGACGAGTGCCCTAGTGAAGGAAGCCCTAATTCGAGCGTTGGAGAAGTACGTCCCCGTTCCCGGTGAACCCGAATATTGGCCCGGCCTGCAATCGAGCTAAGCTGCAGCTTCCGCTGACTGACAACAGTTGGACGCCCCACACAGCAAAACAACGACAGTATTCGACGGAGGAAATGGCCATGATCCAGAGCGAGGTGACCAAGCAACAAAAAGCAGGGACGATTCCCCGGTCGCAGTCAGCGTGGGCAGCAAAAACTGCGTCGTTGTGGAAAAAAAGGATGGCACGGCGAGGGTCTGTCAGGATTATCGAGGGCTGAACGCGTTGCTGGAGTCCAATAGCGGAGGGCTGGGGGATATCGCAAGCATCTTCGACAGCATGAGGGGCGGCACGTGCTTCACGTCCATTGATCTAGCGTCAGGTTTCACCCAGTTGGAAATTGCCGAGGAAGACAAGTACAAGACCGCGTTTCGTGACGCCCATGGGGAGCTGTGGGAGTTCAACCGGTGCGGCTTTGGGCTGAAGACCCTTCCTTCCGGCTTTACGGCCGATGTGGGGAGGCTCTGGGTCCTCTAAAAAGAAAAGGCGTGCAGACCTGGCTTGACGACATCATCATCCACAATAAACACGTCGAGGGACATGTGGGCCTGATGGAGAAGGTGCTGGTGCGGCTCCAGCAATTTGGGCTGTTGGTAAACCCGGCTAAATCGACTTGGTGTGCTCCGCAGCAGGAATTCGTCGGCATGGTTGTCAGCAGACTGGGCGTACAACCGTCAAACCCGAAAATAGAAGCGGTGGCCAGACTCTCTCGCGCTAACACTGTAGAGGAGGTCAGGTCACTTTTGGGCATGGGCAGCTACCTCAGGAAGTTTGTGCCCGGATAGAGCTCGATCGTGGCGCATATCTCGGACCTGCTCAGAGATAAGCGGTTCGCGTCAAAAACGGCAAGGAGGCTCCGGGTGCTGTGCGGGGTGGAGCAGGACATGGCTCTGAAGGCGCTGATCGAGCTCCTCACATCGCCATTGATTTTGTCGTTGCCCAATTGGGAGGCCACGTTTGAACTGCATACGGAAGCCAGGGAGCTGGGTGCGAGAGCGGCGCTTACACAAGACACCAGGGAAGAAGAACGTGTCGTTGGATACGCGAGCCACCGGTGGTCAAGGACGGATGCCAAACGGTCCGCAACCGAACTAGAGGTAATTGCAGTGTTGTGGGCCATCCAGCATTTCAGACCGTACCCGTGGGGAAGGAGATTCGTTCTGTTCACCGACTGCTCCGCGCTCACGTGGCTGTTCAAGAGCCAGCCCCTCTCGTCGAAACTCCACCGGTGGGCGCTAAGGTTGATGGAGCACGACATCGACCTCCAGGGGCGACCGGGGGCAAACCACAGCTGCCGGACGCCCTCTCGAGGCTGCCGCCGAACGACGCGCCGCGCACGGACATCGATGACTCATTCCCAGACGATCCCTCCACGAGGACCACGTACCGGGACCCCAAGGGACCTGTGCTCGACGGCGTACTACTCAGCGAACTGGGGGCAGACGAGGTGAACAAACCAACGGGGAAAAACGCGGCGGTTGCGGCAAGCGTAACGTTGACCCCAGGCAGATTCGTCTACGCAGACACTGAGAGAGCCGCCACAACGTCTGCAGCCGAGGAGCATCCAGTCGCCGTGGTGCTCTGCTGCGGGGGGGGAGGTGGTCTCATGGCGGCGAAGGAGATGGTAGCAGTCAATGGTGCCACCGACCACGACTGGAGAGCGCTCGAGCATGTTAGGGAGAACGGGTTTGACCAAGGAGTTCGACTGGTGAGAGCGGAACCAGGGGGGGAAGATTGCAAAAGGCTCTTGAACGACTTGAGCCCGAGCGTCGTGATGGAGATGCATCAAGAACGTCAGGCCAGCGGGGGCCTGGTGGAGAAGCAACCTTGGCAACGAATATCGTGAAGGCCTACATTGATTCGACGACCAGGGTTCTCCTGCTGGAATGCTACCCGAATCTACTTCGGTCGACGGAGTGGGGGCAGGTAGTGCTGCCTGCGTTGAAGGAAGCGGCGTGTACGGTGGAGACAGTCGATATGGCGGCGGACATCGTGGGGGTTACGTCGGGGAAGAGGGAAACGTTCGCTGTCGGCGTGAAGAGCGGGAGGCCCGAAAGGGAAGGTGAGAGGCTAAGGGAGTGGAGGAAGGATATAGAAAGGCGCGACCCAGGGTGCACATCTCTAGAGAGATTCTTGGGGAGGAGGGGAACCTACTTCCTCAAGCGAGACGTGGAAGGTAGGGGGGTCTTTTCTTTTGACGATCCAATTATTTCCATCACTCGAACGCACATCACGGGCGAGAAACTCCCCGAGGGAACGTACGTACCGCACCCCTTGGACGCAAGCGATATCGACCAAGCAGACGAGCTGACGTTTGCGGAATACGAAAAACTCGCCACCGGACGAACGGACTACCGAGTGCCCCCAACCGTGAGCAGGGCAGCAGTGGCCACGAATTTTGCGGACTTTTCATCGCCACCTATGGCGAGAGAGGCCTTGTCGGGGTTGTAGGCAAAGGGGCTGTTGATAGACAAGGCCAGGGGGGGGCAGCTCCACGGAACTCAATCGCTGGAAAGCTTGCAGGCGCTCTTCGAGGAGAACATAGCCGAGGTAACGCCGGCGGTCACCAGGTCCAGAGCGGGCGTAGCGAAAAGAAGGTCAACAGAGCAGCATGCGCAGGTGCCAATGCCGCTTGTTACACTGTCGATCCCGCCAGCACTGCCGTCGTCATCGCGGGTACAACCCAGGGAAAACTTGCCGCCACAGTCCAGAGCACAGCCCCAGCAGAGGCGGCGAGCACCGAGAGCGGAATACTCAGAATACCCAGGACCCTCTAATCCATGGTCGACCAGGTAGCGGAAGTGCTGCGTGATAAGCCACGACTGGTGCAACGGCAACGAGAGGACGCGCGACAGATTGGGAGGAAGAGGTGACAAGCAGTCACCGGAAGGGACGGCGAACTACGTGCTGGACGATAACGATTTATTATGGAGCGCGCCTCGGGGGGAGGCACCGAAGTTGGCCATTCCGCGAACATTTGTGCCAGGGGTGCTGGCACTCGTGCACAGTACCTATGGCCACCCGGGAGTTGCGCGGACCCTCCTGCTGCTTAACGGCAAGTACGTATGGTGGACAGTAGCCCAGGATGTCAGGGAGTACGTACTATCGTGCGGTTGCAGGAGGAGAAAAAGGTCGCGGAGCCAACGCGTGGCCATGATGCCTGCCCTGTTACTGTGGCCTTGGGAAGTGTGCCTGAGATGGACCTCCAGGACGTGAAGCACGTATGCAGCGCAGGGAATAGGTACCTGCTGGTAGTGGTGGATCGGGTCAGCCGGTTCCTGTTTGCGTACCCGCTGGAACCCAACGATTAGGTGGTAGTGGCGAGGAAACTCCTGGAGCTGTTACTCACGTTTGGCGTGCCGCTGTCGATTAGGAGAGATGCCGGGAGGGAGTTCACTGCCAAGGTGGTCGCCCACCTGTGCCAGTGGCTCAGGGTGGAGCTGAATCATGGTCCTGCTCACCACCCTCGTAGTCAAGGAGCCGTGGAAAGGTTGGGGCGGTGGCTTCAGGAGGTTTTGGCGGAGCTTTGGAAATCTTGGCCGGCAAGGTGGGACGAATATGTAAGCGCGGCTTCCTGGAATCAAAGAACTACACCGGACCCGCGTCTCCCGTCAGGTGGGACGCCCTTCAAGGTTCTGTTTGGTCGTGATCCGCGCACAAACGTGGATGCTCTTATTCCCGCGCTGGATGGTGAAAATTTCAGCACTGGGCTTGACAATCTCGTGGCGGAGAGACACCAGACGTTCATGGAACTGCGGGCAATGATGAAGAAGCGCCAGGAGGACAAGAACAAGCGACGCGTACGCCACAATGCGGCCATTGGGTGACACTCTCCAGGCGAAGAGGCACGAGTGGGAGACCTGATGCTGGCAAAGGAGGCAAACAGAAAGATCGCGCGGGAGGGCACTCACGCCAAACTAGCACATGAACACTGAACGGGGCCGTGGCGGGTAACAGCCATTGCACAGCCGGGTGTCAGCTACCAGGCCACAATGAGCGGCCGCCGGACCCGAAGGAGAACGGTTTCGGCTGCCAACATAAAGGAATTGTGCGTGCGGCCGGAGCATCTGTGCCATGCCTTCGAGGACGAATTCGCGCATCTTGCATGGGGCGCGAAGTTGGGGTTGGCAGACACCTTGACGGCGGCGGTGCCGTTCTATACCTCGACGGACCGGCGAGCCATGGAGAGCACGAGGACCGGGTGGTAATGGCGGTACCGAGGCCGATACCAAAGCCGGGTGTAGTCAGAGTGGCTACCTGAACAGGAAGTAAAGGACAGCTTCACCCCTCTGCAACTCGACGTCTTCCATGCCTTCTGAGAAGTGTCCATAGGAAAGGACTGCCGCCCCCGGCCGGCGGAACCACTACCGAAGTGTGAGCGTGACCACGGGCTGCGAACGAGAGCGCTGGAGGACTTTCCGACGGGGACGCAAGTCAGGCGGTCGTTTGCTGGAGATGATGGGGTGAGTCGAGCGACGGTAGGAAAGGTGTACGACGTAAGCGAGCCGTATTGACGAGTGAGATACCCTGACGGAGATTGGGAGGACTTTAACCGCATCGAAGTGACTCGCGGGGTCGGGGAACACCGGAGCGGGGCGCGCCAGAGGTGACCCCCGTCAACAACAGGCGGGGAACGGAAGCGGTGAGCCGATTAGCATGGAGGGGCGAAGTAGCGTTCGGCTGCTGGGGGGGGCGTTTTGCTCCGGGGCATGCTGCGTTGGGCAGGGGGGGTGTTACAGCGCCGACAGTGCATCGAGGAGGATAATACGGCGCGAGACAGCTGTTCTGATCAGTGTCACGCGTCGGGTCTTATCATCCTCTGGTTAGCACCCTCTGGGCGTGAGTTTTGGTTATCATCCTCTGGGCGGATCTTATAGGGGCAGGGAGGATCCCCGATGTGGGAACGCCTTCGGTCTCGGGTACAGAGCCAGTCACGAGGTTCCGGGACCACCGGGTGTTTACTCAACACCACCAAGTGAAAGCCAAGTGATCTGCGATACCTGTCTTATCGACCCCCAGCCCCTGGTCCCTGCTTTGCCCGTCGTGCCCGTCATCGTGTCTGTGGTGCTTCGTTGATTGTTCACGCTGGCTGCTTGCATCTACTGCACTGCATCGATCCACGTTCTGCGTGACCCGATCATTACTGCTTGAAGGCACTTCCTCGAACTCCGAAACAACAGGTGAGCCGGCCTCAGAGATCTGACGAGCGCAGGTCCTTGTTAGGGTCTGAGAGCTTTACCTTGTTGTAACACTAGCTCTTTACTAGCTCTTTAACGTACACCACACACCGTACACCGAGCACGTACATGACAACAAAACTGCCTTCCTCGGTCCGTCTAGCTATGTAAGAACGACAGGCAATTGTGTGCACTTTGAAAAGCAAATTATTTTCGCGTCAGGATTGGCGAACTATGTACGACATGCACGATAGGCAGCTCTGTGCTCTTTCCAAATCAATTTTTTTTCGAGCAGTTGAAAAGCTTCGGAGCAAATATAGGCGGAATGCATTTCGTTCAATTAAAAATGAAACACTTCGAGATGAAAACCTCAAAAGCAAGGGGTTGCTTTCCGCCTCGCCGTAGTAGGTGACATGTGTGACCCCACAAGTTTTTAATTCTGTCTTTACAATATGTTTTCGGTAGTCCGCCACCATCGGACATGTTGTCGAGCCGCCGTTTTATCTGTTGCACCAAGCCCTTTGACGAGTGGTGTTGTGCTTTTTGATCAACCTCGACAGCAGCACCAGTTACAGCAGCACCAGAACACGTCTGTCAGGAGTCGTTTATGTTTCACCGAGCCCTTTGACGCACACCACACACCTTACACCGAGTACGTACGTGACAACACAACTTCCTCTCTCTCGGTCCGTCTACCTACATACAAACGACAGGGAACTAAAGTGGTGAGTTACTTTCCACCCATTTCAATTCCCTGTTTGTTTATGCTACGCTGTGACTATTGATAAACCACGACGGGAAACTTCGAACAGAGTAGGGCCCGGACTCAGAGGCAAAGCGTTTTGCCTTGGGCAACTGTATGTCGAGGTGGTCTCAGGTTTGGTACGGAAAGATGATTTCGTGCCGAGCAGGCGGTTGCGCGAGGACGGTCTGGAAGCTTTAAAGCTGTCAACGGGGGAGGGGCGCCAGAGTAAATACTCTTGACGCTCCCGCCGTGGCGAAACAAACGAAGCATATGAGTAGTGATTCTTTGCAGGTCCAAGAGGGGCCTGTGGTACCTACACCCTGAAGAAAACAAAATAACTCAGATTTTGGAGGTCATGTGGCACGCTCAATGCTTTAGGCGCTTTTGTTTTTTACCGCATTGTCATGGGCATCACCGCTCGTGTCGCACGTGTTATACTTGGTTTTAGCATGTACCTAATTTTGGCTCGATCGGATCAGGTATACCTGATTTTGGCATGTGCCCAAAACAAAAAGATACAGACACATTCTATGGGATAGAGAAACGAACGGCAACAAAGAAAAACCAAACAGATTAAAAACAAAAAATATTATCATTCTGTCTTTTCTTTGCTGCCTTTCGTTTTTCTCTCTCTCATACCCGGTAGAATGTGTCTGGAAGATTATCGTTTTGTTTTATATTTGTTGCCTTTCGCTTCTCCCTATCTCATAGAATGTGTGTGTCCTGCCTGTCGTATCCAGTACGTTGAGCTGTTTCAAATGTGTTCTCTGCGCAGGGGTCCTCCCTTGCCGACTAGGAGGCAGGTCGGTACCCCTTGTGGTGGTAACCTGTCTCATAGCCACTAGTGACCTTCCTTAAGTCCATTCTTCGCTTGCGTTCACCACAAATCGCACCTCTACGGAACTGGTCTGACCTGCGGATATGTTGGCCCCCACGTGCTGGTTGTAGTAGTGCTGATCTATGCTGGCTCCTTCGCTCGCTTTCGTTGATCGACAGGCCAGGTGTTGAGGACGTAAGGTGGGTCTCAGAGTATTTGGATTGCTCTTGGCCAGGGAAACACTTGTGTGTACATCTGCACTCCTTTCCGTCCGAGGTTTGACTTCCTGGAGGCGTGTTTCCCTTGGCATTTCTCATCATCGTCCCCTTTTGTTGGTCGACTGACAGCTCGGCATGGATCCTGTCTTTGCTCCGCATGTCAGTCTCCCTGGCAATCCTTTTCAAGGCAACCCTCCTCGTTCGGCATCAATCTATTCTGTCGGGCCTCTCGACGGCCACCTTAGCAATGCCCTGTTGCACCGAACCGCTGTAACATCCCCCCCAGCTTGGCGGCGCAAGCCAACAACGCGGCAAGACGGGCGGTACGTACGCTAGAGCTTCGTATAGGGAAAACCTTGCTCCGTAAGTACTGAATTAAGAAACCAACCAGGGCTTTTTATACTCCACAATCTAGCCGAAACTGACTATCTGTTCCTGCTGTATAGTTTGTACCACGGCTACTGTCACGGCAACGGGGCACTATTCGTTGGACTAGTTCAACTTGTCTGTCTCAACTCTTCGCTTTACGGCCTTCCTCATTTCCGAGACCGTCAGTTCTTCCCAGTCATTGTCCGGGAACCTAACGCGCCAGTAGGGCGAGCAAAAGTCATAAACCTGTCCTACCCGGTCCATCTGCTTATCATCTATCGCGTGGGACCTGGTCACTGTCGTTCCTATCAGATGTAGGGTTAGCGCTTCGCTTTTACTGAGGAGCGTACGCTTCTTCGGGCGAACGACCGCCTGAGTTTTCTCCGCGTCGGGGGGGTTCAAGTTCCACAGGGCGTGAAAAGTGTGTAGCCGCAAAGGGTAAAACTGTCTTGGGATTCTGCCTCTGTGACCCAGTCCGAGGAGACCCCGTCCAGGTATCTTCCCCGATATTCCCAACGGGTTATCCCTGTTTTACTCACCTCCTCCCTGCGGCCTATTAGACTCTACATCGGGGCCGCGGTGACCGTGTCTCCTTTGAGCCCCAGGTCAGCACCCCAAGCTATTTGTGCGAATTCGTCCCCTATCGGGTGTCTCACGTCTGATAAGCGCCTGTAGAAGAGTTTGAGCGATGCTACCGAGACCGTACGGGATCGTTTTTTTTTCTCCCCCCCATCTCTATGACAGCGCTAAGGCCCTTAAACAAGACCTTGGTCACGGTCCACGGACCTGTCCATTTTTCGTGTACCAACTTCGGTCCCATACCTTGTCTGAAAACCGGGCTGCCGCTCTCCCGTGCCAGGACCAAGTCTCCCTCCGCTACATTTGTACTTAGGGAGGACCGTGATATCCTGGCATTGTGGCGCTGACGGGATGCTTCCTTATCTTGGTAGATCTTTCGCAGTGCTTCCGCTTCCTCGCGCATGTTATGCCTGCGGTTCTCGATGAAGTTGATGAGGCCGCCTGTGGCCTCTGTGTCATATATCTGTGGATTCAGCGTATCGAGGGTTGTGCGAGGGCTACGACCGAACAGAATCTGGAAAGGAGTCACGGCGGAGGGTAGTGCCGGGTCTTGCGTAGTGCGTTTGATCCAACAAGCGGCGGCAGCGTACTCGTCCCATCTCGTTGGCCAGGCCTTACACAGTTCGGATAGCACGTCTTGCATCCATGCTCCCACTCTTTTCACTCCTCCCTGCCCCCTGGGATTGTCTGCTGGTCCGAACTCTATTGGGACTTTTAACCATCGACATAGGTGTCCCACTACTGCCGCTGTGAATTCCCCCCCACCGCCCGCGCGAAGAAATGAGGGCACTCCAAACGTCAAGCAATGGTCTAAGAGCAAACGGGCTACTCCGTGTGCTTCTTTCGACGGTAGTGGGTAAGCGAAGGGGAATCTAGATGCTCTGTCTACAACCAGCACTAAGTACTCGTTTCCCGCGTCCGACTTGTTGGGAAGTTTCTGTAGGTCTGCCTCTAGCACTTCCCATGGCTCCAGGAATCTGGCAGGAAGCATCACCACCTGTTGACTACGCGACCTCTTCCTGTGTCTACACCCACACGATAGTACATACTCTCGTGTGTCTCTACACATGCCTGGCCAGTGAAACCGGTCACTTAGCAACGAGAGGGTTCTTGCGATTCCGGGGTGACCGTGTTGGCAGTGTACTAAGGCGAGCATGTCCGCTACAAGGCAACTCGGTATGGCTAATACAGCTGTTCGCTTTACCAGCGCTCCTCTCTGTTCGAACTCACGCTACAGGAGACTCTTGTCGTCTAGAAGGTATCTGTTGACATCCTTATCTATCAACTCGTTCTGCCCGGCGACTTCTCCTTGACTACATAGTGCTCGCCTGACCTTGCTCAAGAAGGGGTCCGCTGCCTCGCTCCTGACCAAGTGAGGCACGTCTTGCAGCGCCTGGAGGGCACGCTCTATCACCGTTGTCGCCAATGGTTCCTTTTGTCGTGCTCGCCCCTCCCCCCCCGTTGGGAGACTGCACTCGACGGTGTCAGGCGCCAGAAGGTTTCCCTTCGTCGGTGGTGGTGGGTCTTTCGGAACCTGTATGGAGCCGGGCTCTGACGCCTGAACGGCCTGTTCGCCTCCTGTCAGTGATCGGGCTGTTGACCACAGACGCGCGGTGCTCGCAGGCCCAGGGGGACGGGCGGGGGCTTCCGGAAACAAAGTTAGACGCAAGGATGGAGTACGAGCGCCGCTGGATCTCCTTACTATCGGCCCGGAGCTGCCTGCATGCATCGCGGCAACCCGGTCATGGAACGGCAAGATGGCTAGCTGTGCGCTCGACCCTAGGTCGACGGGTTCTTCGGGTGGTTCTTCGAGCACGGCTACGGTCCGCGAAATGCTAGCAACGATTGCACTAAGCGCGGATGGCACCCGTTTACTGGTTGACCTTTCTCTATGGACAACATGCCGTTCCCTGATACCACCCGGTCTACCAGTCCCTCTTCGAGTGATTCTAGGTCATTTAGCAGATGTCCGTCTAGGACCGGTCCCCTGGGGCCTAAGTATTCAGTGGGTTTGCTGGATGATGCGTCGTCCGGGAATGTGTCGTAGATCGCGGCGCCTGTTGCGCCCGGGCGTAGCAAGCGGGATAGAGCGTCAGGCAGCTGGTGTGACGTTCCTGCCCTCCACTTCATGACTCTGTCGAATTCCGTTAGCTGGAGCGCCCATCTGCAAAGCTTGGGGTCCAGGTCCTGGCTACGAAATAGACACATCAACGCGGAGCAGTCTGTGACCAAAGTGAACTTTCTACCGCCAAAAAAGGTCGAAAGTGGACAACTGCCCATACAACCGCCATGCATTCCCTTGCCGTAGCTCTACGACGCGCGTCCGTACGAGACCACCGATGACTGGCGTATGCGACCACACAGTCCTTCCCATCGTGCACGTGTGTTAGCGCTGCACCCGCCCCTGTTTCACTGGCGTCTATGTGTAACGTGAATGGGATGTCCCAGGAAGGAAAATTAAAATAGGAAATGATGTGAGGGCCGCCTTCAGCGTCAAGAACGCGTTCTGTTGTTGTTCTGCCCATGGGATAGGGAGACGCCGCACGCGCTTGGTTGCAAAGGCTTTGTCTCGAAGGATGTCTGTGAGCGGTGCAGCTGGAATACTGTACCGCTCTACGAACTGCCGCAAGTAGCCCGTCATACCTAGAAAGGCTCTGAGTTCCTCCACCGTTGACGATGGAGGTAGCTCAGCTACGGCCGCCACGTTCGACTCCGACGGTCTAACCCCCTGTCTGTCCACTACCATCCCGACGAATTCCAGACTTGGGCAACACCATCTTGATTAATAAAAATTCACGGACAGTCCGGCAGACTGCAGGCGGTTGAGAATTGCGTCGATCAGAATGAGGTGTTGGTCAAAATCCTGGCTGTAAACAAGGATATCGTCCAAGTAAGTTTCAACGCCTTTGTCCCTTAGCCCGCTACGCAGCTCCGCTACCATACTTGCAAACGCTGGCGGCAGGATTATGAGCCCAAACCCACATCTCATGTACTCGCAAATTTGACCGCACGCGTCGCGAAAAGCGGTTTTGTGTCGATCTTCTTCTGCAATGGGTAGCTGGAAGAATCCGGAGGCTAGGTCGATGGAGGTGAACCATGAGCAACCCTGACATCGTTGGAAAATACTTTGCATGTCCCCGAGCCCCCCGCTATCTGTCTTCATGAGGTTATTTAGTGCGGGATAGTCCTGGCACAGACGCAGCGTGCCGTCTTTCTTGGGCACGGTTACGCACCTGGCTGCCCAAGCGGAAGTCGACTTTCGGATGATGTCTCTCTTCGCTAACAGTTCTACCTCTTTCTGGATAGCGTCTGCCTGCTCTGGGGAAAAGCGTTGCTGTTTAACTGCGACCGGGGGTGTGTGTTCATCGATCAAAGGTATTCGCAATTCTCTTATTGTGCAGAGCCTCACGCGCTTCGGGTCCTCCTGGAACAGGCCAACCACATTCTTCGGACCGAGGGTGTGTAATAGCTGGTTTTTTTGTCTTTCGCTGAGCTGACCGATGTTAGCATCCGAGAGAGCGACTGTGTTTTTGCGCCTATGGGTTATGATCGGCTTCTAACGGCAAGGGTTTGTCGGGCTGCGTCAAGGGCGGGGCGATGGGCGCGGGGTGGATGAAAAGCGCTCTAAACCTTTCAACATCTCGCACGTTGAGGGCGATTACCCTGGCGACGGGGTGCCCGTTCCGGACGATTCCTGGAGCGGGACCCGTGTTGACCACCTTGCAATACATTGGCGTGCCAGGCTCCCATCATTGCACCCATCGTGCCAATCCTATCACCGCCCCACTATCTGTGTCGTACTCTCGGAGGGCTGAATCATCGCCAGTTGTGTTTCACTAGGCTGCGGTCCATGTACGTGTGCCTCGACTGCGATCCCTACGAATCCTCCTACTTCCGCCGGGTTCCCCAGGCGGAGTTTCCCACTGTAACGTGCCGTCATCTTCCCACGCTGCCTGCCCCATAGAGCAGTTCGGTAACGGTGGGAGGTCCGGAGGAACACGGGGCGGTGGGGCTCGGGTGTGTGTGGTAGCCTAACCGCGCCGTACGCCTCTTTTGCATGCACACCTCCTGCGTTCCGCGACTGGAAAGGAACCCATGGCGCCCCGGGCGAGGGTTGGAACCCTTTGCTTTTGTAGAGGGGAATGGCGCTCCTGTTGGCACGAAGGAAGCTGGCTCCCAAAATATATCCGTATGGAAGATTGTTGATTGTACTCAGATACACGACATATAAGATCCATGGTAGATTGGGGAGCTCCACGCTGGAAAGGGATTCCGGCAGTAGGGTATTGGGATATCGGGGTAATGTGTGCCCACCAATGCCACTCGTCAGGTGGAACCCTCTACTGCATGTGAGGCGAGTCAACTCTACTGCGAGGATGTAATATAAGAGGAGTTCCGTGTCATGTCTGGAGTCAGCCACGCGTTCCTGTGCCAGCTGCGCCTATACCTTTAGTGATCAATCAACACACTAGTGGGATACCGGTGTTCTTCTGTTGGCAAGCGTAGCCCAGGCCAGCCCAAAGAGGCGGGAACCTGCTTCCAGCATGTCTATTCTTTTTAGATGATGTGCTTCGTGAGGAAGCCAGCATGTGTGTGTATTTTTGAAGATGAGATCGAGGTCCTGGAGGAGAGGACGTGTGTGTGAGAAGAGTGAGGAGATGCCGCACCAGGAGAGCAGCAGCGATCCCAGCGGGGCCAAGTTTGGGCCGGACCTTGTAGAATCGCTTGGCACTGGTGGCGAAGGCGCTGAAGAGTAGTAGTTGCAGGGACAGCAGCAGCTCCAGCAGCACCGTCAGCAACGTCGGCAGTCAGAGGATTGCTTCACTTTTGTTGCGACGATGAAGCGCATGCAGTAAGCACCATTACCGCCGCCGTCGTGTCGACCGATGCGTAACCGTCGCTGCTGCAACACCCCGGGATAGCCAGGCATCTGCCTGAACCTATGGGTTCGCTGCGCGCTGGCGACATAAATGTAGAAGGTTATTATTATGTGAAAGAGGGAGTTTGGCCGGCAGGAGCCGGGAGGGAAGGTGGAGACCACGGGAGCGACGCTGAAAGCGTTCTGGCAGAATCCGCCTGGACTGCTGAAGCACCACGCCCGCAGGTGGTTGATGGGGGGGACGTTGCCCCCGAGGAAGGAGTCGAGGGAGAGTGAAGGTGGGCGCAGGGGGAAGAGTCTGCATCATCATCTGTTCGGGATGCGGTGCCCCAAGAGAAGGGATCGAGGCGCCACCGGCAAGGACTTACGTCCGCACCAGGCACGTTTGGCTTTGTTGATTGACTGCTGTGGTGAGTTCATTTTTAAATTGATTGTGTATCGATTTGAGAGTTGGAGAGAATCTGCGAACATTGGAGATTCAGATTTATTTGGGAACACAGGAAATGAAATGAGATGAACAGACGTATACGTATACGTATACGTATAGCTTCCCTCACTGAAGTTTTTCTGTAGACGCACTGCTGTAGGACTATGACGTCTGTCTGTTTTATGGTTGACTGGTCGAGGGCTCTGGTTGAGCATCGACACGAGTACAGCAGGAAGAGGTGTATGTGATGAACCCTTGTGTGTGTGTTCTTGACATTAATTCCTTGTGCCCAACTACAGCAACACGTCTGTTTACGGCATTTCACATATTTACATCTTTGTATGCGGGTATCTCGTTTTTGAGTTGTTGGGTTGGTGTGTAGCACGACCCGCGCCAAATGTTACGTGCTAAAGGCAAGATATTTATTTGCGGACGGAGTAATATACTATACGAGTACAGCAGCAGCAGAAGTAGTATGGTACTGTGAGCTGAGACGAAAACGGTTTACTTGACACTGCTGTATATGTTCATCAAGTATGTACTGCAGCATATATAGTGGTCGAGGAATACATGGGTTTGATGTGGGACCAGATATTCTCGTTTACAAGTAGCTGTTTATTTGCAGTAGCATTTGAGAACTTAACTATACCAAAGAGGAGTTAGCAAGCAGTGCATATGCAGACCTTATCGCTCGAATGCACGCCCCATCCCTGCTGTATGCCGGGTCAATGCTGCGGAGGCGACGTTTGATTTCACCCAGGAGGAATAGCTGGATGACCCGAGCTGCGGTGACGCCATGAGTCCCAACGGAGAGGCAGCCGCGGCGGAGGCAACAGCAGTAGTGTTCGGGGCAGCGGGGTGATTCTTACTGAAATGTGGTTGCCTTTGAATCTGGATGAATATTTTCATTGCTTGTATTTTGGAATTGTTTCTCTGGTCGATTTGGAGGCCGCGAGAGTTACTGGAGTTTTCGAGTAGTTTCAATATCAAATATATTCAAGTGAAGTAATGTATGCTATCTCGCATTACCGTCGCGATCTGTGTATCTATGGCGGGAGTAGGGCACAAGGGAAGACCGTTGTCCGGGGGAACGGGGTTCCTTGCGATCTCTGGCATTTATTTTCTTGGCTTAATTTTTATTTTTGATGAGTAGGACTACTGTGATATTTTATATGATTTCCATTAATTCCTCATGAAATAGAGGGAGATTTTTTGGATAAGGTTGAAGAGAGACTTTGAAGCGCCTGGGGGCGTGTGCGGTCCATAAGATTTTTTTCTGATTTGGAAGGTTTGGGTAGTATTTCGGAAATTGAGAGTTTGATTTTTTTGGTTCTTGAAAAATTGTGCTTTTGTTCAAAGTCAGTACTGACTGAGTGGTCTAGCAGGTAGTGCTATATAATTCCCTAGGGTGGGTCGGGAGTTGAAGTCTCGCCGAATTCGTAAGTTGATCTTTTCGAGCGTGCGCGCTGGAGACAATACGAATGATTATGATAGTGTGCCTGTAGACACCAGTATCGTTTGGCGAGGGGAGGGCCCCGGAGATCACTGTACTAAGTCGACGAGATTCCACTGAATATCTTTTGACCAATTCCGCGGATAATGCCGTTTTACCTGACTGAATCCGAGAAGAATGCCGTTTTACCTGGCATTGGATTTCGAGAGTTTTATTAGTTTGCGACAGAGAGGCTGGGGATTTGAGCATTTGAATACTGATTTGAAGATTTGAGTGTTGATTCAAGAATTCGATTTTTGAGTTACAAATTGGATTTTTGACTTTCAGAGTTTGATTCGAGTTGATAATTTTATTGAGATGTATCAGCTCTGCGATGTCGTACATTTTCATGTACAGAGCTGAGGGGAATATTGCTCATGCAAAGGAGCAGGGGGGATATGAGTATGGTCGTCTATATTGAGTAGGGGGGATGTTGATTGTACTCAGATACACGACATATAAGATCCATGGTAGATTGGGGAGTTCCACGCTGGAAAGGGATTCCGGCAGTAGGGTATTGGGATATCGGGGTAATGTGTGCCCACCAATGCCACTCGTCAGGTGGAACCCTCTACTGCATGTGAGGCGAGTCAACTCTACAGCGAGGATGTAATATAAGAGGAGTTCCGTGTCATGTCTGGAGTCAGCCACGCGTTCCCGTGCCAGCTGCGCCTATACATTTAGGGATCAATCAACAAAGATATTTCACTACCCCCACCGGGACGTTCCGCACGCAGTCCTCGGGGGGAAACACGATGGGCAGCACTGTGGACCCCAGAATGGTCATTCCCGGCACCTCGATGTTAGCGGGGTTTGCTGCTTAAAGGGCCCCTTGACCCTTGCTACTGAGCTTCCTGCCGACGGCGCTCCCCCCCCACGCCTGAACGCTCTTCCAAAAAGCCAACGATATGTTGTTACCCCCCGCCCGCTCCTGCATCTGTCAAAACGCTTATTGGGATCTGCCCTACGACCCGACGTGGGTCCCATATTTTACCGTGGACCCACAGTTGTTGACTATTCCCTGCGGCAACCAACTGTTCCTCCGGCGCCCTCAACTCCTGGTCGCTTGGGCGGCTGGCCTCCGACAACCAAAGTCCCTGCAATGAACGGCGCATACGTCGCACGGGCCACGGTGCTAGCTGAACGATTTTAAGGTCTGAAGGGTTCCCCGGAAGGGCTACTGCCCCCGGGACGTACTTTCACGCGTCCAACTCAGTGTTCTCCACTCGTTCGCAGTCCTCTCCCATCACCCTTGCTAACATCCCTGCCATCTCGTCAGGCAACGCGTAAAGCTCATTGCGGGGTCGCGTTTCAGTTGGGTCTACGCTAGCTGTCCCGGTTCGCCGTCTCTTCGCCTCAGGGGATTAGAAGCGTCCGGCCGGGACGATGTTCTGGTCGTGGCTGAACGGGCAGGAGCTTTGGGGGAGTTGCCATTGAACACCAGGTGGAAGCAGAATTGGTGTCGCAGCAGGAAATCCACCTTCTCTTTGTCGCGGCGCGTCTACATCTGGCCTCTCGAGAGTCAACTTGTCCTCTCCGACATGTTCGCGCTCCCTGCCCTGTGGCAGAGCTCTCTTACTGCCCTGGCGCGTCCTCAGGTCTTCCAGCTGCGAAATGCCAAACGGAATTCCATGTCCGACTGGGGTGGAGGTCGGCTGGTGTTTAAGGCGGCTTCCGAGAGCTCTTCCCTAGTTCTAACCCCGTCTGGAAGCGACGAAGATTTACCGGCCGACCATTGGTATGCAGCTTCGTGGAGGCGGCTAGCGAGTGTATCGTCCAATTTGACTCTATCAGTCGTCGCGGCCTGGACTACTAGGGCGGCAATGGGGTTGCGTGTCTGGCTGAACATCTGGCGGACCTGGGTCATGGACCCCCCACCTACGGAGGCCAGGTGCTGGGATGACTTAGGGCCCGCCCCGACGCGCGGGTTGTTCACCAGCGTGTCGTAGGATGTGCGCGGCTCCGAGATGAAATCTACCCAATCTACAAAAATCCCTCAGTAAATTTACCCCGGCTCACCATGCCTGCGCTTTGAGGGTTCGCATAGTCTACCCGTAAGGGCCGGATCTCTTGCTGAACCCTCACAGCTTGAGCGTGCAACGCGCTTTCCATGCCTGACTGGTCAAAGGAACAGGCGAACGACTCTCTCCAACAGTCCAATGAGAATTTTCTCGGACACGTACCGCCAGAAATAAATGCTCTTTACTGGTGGGGGGCGTTCCGGGTCTGCGGTGAGCGCTCGAAATATCAGCACTAGGCGCCTAGCTGCGGCTCTCTACGCCTCCGAACCGTGTACTGTTATGGACGCGATTGCTGCTTCTGCTGTTTCGACGCTACCCGACTGCAACAGCCCTTCACGTGTCAGTATGCGCAGCCATTCGGTCATCGTGACTTGTTGGGCTGGGATTTATCGGAAGGTGCCATCGGTTTGTGGTACAGCGACGACTCCGTGGGAGGTGAGTTCGTCGTGTATGGACAAGGAGTCGCTAATGAGATCTTGTAGCACTTCGCGGCGGATCGGTGACATTCGGTCTAGTGTCGGTCGTTCATGGCAGGTGCCCCACTGATTGAGTGTGTCGACCGGCAGTGCTAAGATTCCCCCATCCGTAGCGCTAAGCACCCTAGCTGCCTTGTCTTGAGCAAGGACCCCGCCGTTTAGGGTTGAGAGGGGGCCTCCTGCTGTCCCTGAATACACGCCCTGCTTAGGACCAAACACTTTGTCTGCGATCCGCCTAATTGCTTTAGTTGGTTCCACAGTAGCGTGAGACAGGCAGTACTCACCTACCCCAACCGGGGTTGCCACCTGCAGGTGTCCCGGTGCGGGCCCGTAGTTGTATTGCCCCTGGTACCGGCCCGGCGGAGGGTATGCGAAGTACTGTTGCGGTTGTCCCAGGGCTACTGGGGGTTGGGCTGGAGGCGTCCCCGGGGGGAACGGGGGCCATACCTGGCCCGCCTGAGGGCGCGGAGGCGGCCCGGGGGGTAGGGGTGGCTGGCCCCGCGGCAGCGGGGCTAGCACCGCCTATTGGGGCGGCTGCTGCAAAGGAAGATGAAGCCCCTGCTGGTATTTGGGAGGCCATTGCACCGGTGGCATGGGAGTGTATACGCCGGGCGGTATTTGGGAAAAGGGGGGAGTGTGATACTGGTTAACGTCGGGCCGCCAGGGCGTTTCTTCTTTTTGTGGTGGATTTGTGCATTTCGAAGATGCTAGAGTCACGTCCAGGCGTGTTGGGTCGTTAATTTTGCTTCGCGTATCCTGAATTTCATAAAGTGGATTGATTTTTATCGCGTGTGACACGATAAAAAAACAAAAAAAACAATGTGAGAGTCACGCCTGGGGGGACTACTGGGGGTGTTGATTTAGTTCATGTCTTATGATTTTCAGCGAGTTGATTTTTTATCGTGTAGTAAAAAAAATGTGAGAGTCACGCCTGCGGGGGACTACTGGGGGTGTTGATTTCCTTCATATATCCTGAATTTCTGCGAGTTGGTATTTACCGTGTCGCATGAAAATAAAATGCAAGCGTCACGCCTGGGGGGGCTACTTGGGGTGTTAATGTCCCTTCTGTATGATGAATTTCTGCGAGTTGAGTTTTATCGTGTAGCATGAAAAACAAATGGGAGAGTCACGCCTGGGGGGACTACTGGGGGAGTTAATTTCCTTCATGTATCATGAATTTCAAAATGTGAATTAATTTATATCGTGTGTAACATGAAAGAAAGCAGGCGGCCTGAGCGAGTGAACGTGGTGACATACAAGACAGCAGGTTGTGGTGTGGTGCGGGTGCAATTTTTCCCATACAAGGGCTGATCGAGGGGGCGCGGGATTGGTGGGGGTTGGGGTGTGAGCGTGATGACATACGAGACAGCAGGCTGGGGGTGTGCTGCGGAAGCACCGTCTTACTCTATGTCATTGCTTTGTCTCCTCGTACCGCCGGTGGTCCCAACGCGGTGTGTCTGACCTGCTCCCATCCTGCGCTGTGGTGTGGTCTATGAGGTGGTCTTGTGTCCATCACGGTCTGTTGGGTTACCGTCGGGTAGCAACGGCTCTTGAAATAAATATTAAATGTATGATATATTGGATGTAGTATTTTTCTATGTCTCTATCAACCCGCCAGTCGACGGCAGTGGGCTCAGCGCGAGCAGTGGCACATGGCGAAAGGACCGGCCGCGCCGCGTACTCCCGACGCCGATGTTGCGATATGGTTGGAGCATTGGGTGGTTGCTCTTGTATTTCGTTTTAGTGTGGATTTGAGTGTGATTTACCGCAAACTTGAGGCCACGCGTACCGTACAGCACGAATTTAAACGGCGACAGACTCGACGAAATTCGTTCGTCTACCACATAACCTGTCAACCGCAGTGGCCTCGACGTTCGAAGTGGCGCTTACCTGGACAACGCCAGGGCTCAGATACGCGTTGCGGTGTTTGTTCGTCTACCACGTAATCTGTCAACAGCAGCGGGCTCGACGTTCGAAGTGGCGCTTATCTGGACAACGCCAGGGCTCAGCTACTCATGGCGTACTCAGGACGTCGATCTTGTGGTACAGTGTGATCTATCGTGTGGTCGTATTTTATTGGTGGTTACTGCTGTGACTTTGAGCGCATTTTACCGCCAAATTGAGACCATGAGTACCGTAATGCACTACTTCACGTGGCGACGGGCTCGGCAAACTTCGTGCGTCTACCACGTAACCTGTCCACGGCAGTGTGCTCAACGCTAGAAGTGGCGCTTACCTTGACAAAGCAAGGGCTCAGCTACGGGTTGCGTACTGTCCTGCGCTTTGCTGTTGTTACTGCTGTGGCTTTGAATGTAGTTTTTGTTCGAAAAAGGTGTGTTCGTTTTATGTTCTTTTTACTGCTCTGACTTTCATTGTAGTTTACCGCCAAATTGAGACCATGCGCACCGTACAGCACTACTTCATGTGTCGACGGGCTCGGCAAATCTCATGCGTCTACCACGTAACCTGTCAATGACAGTGGGCCCAGCGCTAGAAGTGGCGCTTATCTTGACAAGGCAAGGGATCAGCTACGCGTTGCGTGCTCAAGACGTATATTTTTGTGGTATTTCGTTATATGGCGTAGTCTTATAACATACTATTAATCGGAATCATACTTGCTTGTGTGCTCGGGAAGCAGGCGACCTTGACGCGAGGAAGCTCCAGGCTCCTCTACCAACTGTGAGCGAGGGGCTGCTGATGGCGACCCGGACGCTTGGTAACCCTGCTGCTGTAAAATGTGTGGGGGCCTCAGGGACTCCCCAGCCGTGAGGACTGGGCGCCTGTCGGCTTGTGGGTGTCGGCCGATGAAGATTGTTTTCGGATACTGTCCGGGGATCAGATCACTGGCCCACTGCAGGGCCCAACGTGTTTACCCGCTACAGGGTTCATATCACGGAACCTGTACAGACTCTTGCATTTCGACCCTTTGCAGGGTTGCATCAGCGGGCTCTGTGCACGTAGGGGGGCGACTGGTTTGACGCATTTTATATCTCCACGGAATACGATGCCCCGTAGGTCGCCTGTTCTGTAGAGACGCGATGGGTCCATATAAATGTTCCTTTAATACTCGCGTCAGACAGAGTGCTCGGAATGCACAATCACATACACACAATACGGGGGGAAAGTTTTGTTTTCAACTGTATAAAGCCCCCCCCCTGTATATGTCCACAACCGAAAACAAATTAACTCGTTGAATATGCTGTACATTTTAAAGTTCGCGTCACAAGCGGTCCTATAGGATGCGGCCCATCCTTCACATAAACGCGAAGGGCACGAACAGACACGTACAAGGCAATAATCGCAAAACATGGTAACAAAAGCATCGAAACAACAACAACCGTAAGGATGCCTCCCTGCACTGAGATCAGAACACAGAACGTGGGGCCTATAACACTACTAAGATATCAAACGAAACACTGTCGTGGATGCCCCCCGCCCCTGTATCGAATGTAACTAAAACCACAAAATGCCACGCAAACACGCCTGCTTTACGACAATACTAGTGATATAGTGGAACGCTATGCCACATGATAAGTAGTATAGAAGTACGCTACGCGACAAAGTAGCCGCTATGTGGCGGAGACAACAACACTAATACCACTAATTAAAGAAGGCCACGAAACACGAGCACGAAAACACCGACTTGCCAACCGACTCATCCATCCACCCAACCAGCGATGCCTGCCCATATACTAGTCGACACAGCAAATATTACCAACTCACCAAACCATCCATCAGGCACCCATTAAACAAAAAAACACACACACAAGTTTCTGCCCTCCAGAGTCGAGGGCTCTACCGAAGAATTTCTGTACGATGAAGCGATGGCATACTTGAAACCCTGCGTTTGCCAAACCCAACAAAAATAACAAGTCATACTGAAGCTCATACCACTGCTCACCCCACCCGCCCGAAAACCAAAAACGTTAGGTGGGATTCGACCTCTCAGGCGTCTGGCTCCCGTAGTCGAGCATCGTACCAAGGAGCCAGATAGTGTCCACGTGCAAATCACTGCTGTCAATAGGTGTTGGCGTCAGCGACACCCATGACATAGCTCTAGCAGCGCGCAAGACGCTATAGTCCAAACGGTAAAATGTGTATGGCGGAAAGCAGACCCAACCCCTTACCATATACCTACAGTTGTACTATAGTTGATTTCGCCTGTCAAACCAAAACAAGTGACGCAGCAAAAATAAGCGCAATCACCTCGAAAAGCAATGTCGCCCCATACTGTCCTGGCGTAAGACTAAAATACTGCCGTGCCCGCATTCCCTTCTCATCTGGAGGTCAAACTCTACGATACCCGGTCACGCGCCTACTCTTCACATACCAAATCGTTGCTCATTCTGACACCGATGCATAGTCGACTTCCGTTATAGGCACGGACAGAGATCTTCACAGAATAGTGATTATCGGAGATGTTACAGTCGACGTTGGCCCCCATAACCCCCATTTTTTGTCTGTCCGTCGTCATCGTTTCCTTCACTTCCCCAGCCCCTTTGAGGCAATCCTTCACTGTCATTATAGTCGTCGCTTGACCCCCACAGGCAATCTGCGTCGGGAAGCACCTGTTCTGCGCCCTCATCCATGGACGCTGTCTCTTCCGCGCACTTCGCACGATTAGCGGTTGCACCTTCTGCACGGGTTGGGACATTCGTGATTGGGTCGCTTCGGTTTCGCGCACGGCATCGCCTTGCGTATCTTCTTCACGCGTGGCCTCGCGCTCGCGACCGGCCTCGCGTCCCGTCACCGCTACGCGATAGTGATTTCGTGCGCCCTCAGACTGTCACGCGGTTCCGCGTCTGGCCGGCGGTTAGCGATCGTGCTTCAGTGCGACTTTGCTTCCCACCGCCGCTTCGCGCGCAGACTTTTGTGCGACACTCCCTTCTCACTGCGTTGTCTGCCGTTCCGTCAATGCTTTACGTGCGGGCGTGGATTGTCGTCCCTTCCATGTTTCACGTTCGGCCAGTTGTTCCGGGTTTTCGCCTAGAAGGAAGTAGAGGCACAGAAGATCACGACCAAAGCGAGAGGGCGCGTTTCGGCCAACTTCTGAATATTCGAAAACAAGCGCCCGTCGCGCATATGTGTTATTGTTTTGTTTGCATGTTCGTTCGAGCAAGTCTCATTTAAATAAGATAAAACATGATACGTTCGGATAGTGCAGTCGACTTTGCCAATTGCGGCAGTTAATACGACGATTTTGCGAAATATAAAACTAATAATATTTTCAATACAAGCAGTACGTCGTATGCCTGACACTAGACCATCGTGTTTTTATGGAGCATATAATAGAAGAGGGTATACATGCGTGCACGTATTTAGTTGTCACGGTTTTGCTATGTTTTCAGTATTTAGTACGTTTTATCGAGGAGACGATGGGAAAGCCGAGCATGTTTATTTCCTTTGCCCGGTGCTTGGCGTGACAGCCGTACCCTACAAGAAAAACAGACTTCCCGTGATTTCCTGTAACAATTGTCAAGAGCATTCCTGATATTGTTTCTCTATTGAGCACGAGAGACAAAAATATAGTAATCTTAATACGCGCTAAAAACCTTATCCATGGGAAACCCGTCACGGACTTGTTGCACGTAAAACAATTGGCTTGCGTAACAGTGTCCGACAAACGTATTTACGAACATGCAGGACAGTACATAGGGAAATATGTTAACCATACCTTCGCTCTTGGGTATGGCATATTTATGGTACCTCATGTCGAAGATGTCGTCTAGTCCTAGATCCAGTAGGGGGATGTAGAGTGCCCTCCCCCGGTGCCAACGTCGAACACGGCGGACCCCATCCGAATCGGTGAGGTTGTAGAATTAAGTATCGAGACACCTATGGAGGGGGGGGTGGGGGGTACTCACTATAACGAATGACCGCAGTCGTATATCCATAGACATTCGCATCCCTACAATGCCTAGACGGAGCACGTCGGATTTTTTCGACCAGGCTAACATTGCTTGCACCAAGCGTGAAGCGCCGTGAGGTGTCGGGCGAGTCGCATGAAGGGTGAGCTGCATCCTACTAAGAACCGCGTTAGAGGCAGACATTCTTGCATATGGATGACCGCATCAATGGATTCAATTAGTTTCTGGTGTGGCCACTTCCAGAGAGAGTATTGGGTTCACTATGTAGCTGCCTCGTGGGTGCCTCACCATATACACACTACGCGACACGATCACCCCCCTTGTGCGGAGTGAAGTTTCTCCCCGCACAAAGATGATCAACTTCGACAGCCAGCTGTGGTAATCGCCAAAAACAAAAATTACAAAAAACGGTACCCTGGCTGTCTAGCTCACGCAGTGCATGGGTGGAGGTGTTTACGTACGACGTACAGACTAAACAACCTATGAGAGCAATTCTATCTTCTTATCTTTTTTCGGTTGTAGGGGTTGGGGTGGAGTAAAAAATATTTTCAGACATTGGTTTCACTTAGCTCGATGTACCCTATTGTGTTCGGCGAGTCGAAGGAAAGGTGACTTCCAGAGGTTTGGGGGGGTGAGGGCTCATATACTCTACAGTTCAAATTTTATGCCGAGCATGAATATTGTAATATGTGTTCACCCCTCATCGAAGCACGCGTTTGCGATTTCCGCGGGCATCTTGCCTTTTAAGTGTTGGACGTTTAGTCGTTCGAATACACGAATAAGTTGTGAACTATACGCATTATAACCCGGACAGGCTGCGTACTCTATTGGCTGATGTTGAAGCTACTTTAGCATGGCAACGCGTTTGGGGGCTCTAGACTTGAAGCAGGACATGGGGGGAGGGGGGGCTTCTTCGTAGCACTCATTGGAAAATGCACCCATACATTCGCAGGTGGCAACATCGAAGGCAGGTTTGGGCGGAGCGAGAGCAAGGTATTTTTTTAATTACATTGTGCACTTCCCAGGGGGCATCCGCGACCACGGTGAGTGGCGAGCGTAGGCATAAATCAGCAATGGTTTGTATTCCAGTAATGTACTGCCACCTCAGTTCGTACCTCTTTCGCTATACGCGTACACGCATGTGGTTAGTTGTTGGTCGGCCGCAGCATTAAACACATAATCAACGATTTTGTTTCGTATAACGACACCCATATCATAGACTTATTCATCTTGTATGCTTACAATATGCAAAGACTGCTCGTACTTGCTCGCTGTCCCTCTGAATAAAACGCACTCCTGTGTTGGTCACAGAATACATTCTTGACGCCAGTACGAGGGAGCTTATCCATAAAAATCACACGCGAGTCAACACGTCTTCCAGCGGGCAGGACACTCCAGCACACTACGCTCGACGTGCCAAGACCAGTTACGCGCTGGCCATTCTAACCGATGGCATCTGGTACGACGTGATAAAGTACAACAGGAGAACTAAGAAACGCGAGAGGGGGACTGTTCAATCCGGGCCTGGGGTGTAGTCTTGTTCTAGAAAGTTGATGGAGAATCGCGCAGGTGGGTTTGGAGGGGCACATACATCAATGCTACTAGCACGCCTACGCTAGCTGTGTTGGCAGGCAAGTACCGAGGCGCAGCTCTTTGGGTGAAACCTTCGCGGATAATCTCATACCAAGCCGTCGAAGCAGGATATTGGAAGGCTCGCACGTACGCAATGTGGCAGAGACCCAGTGAACCCGTGTTGTTGAAGACCCACGACAAGTCCTTTGGTTGAAGGAAGATCGCTGAGTCTCACCCAACGTTCTCCAATGTCCAATGTCCATGTTGCCAGTTAAGCCCATCGCGTCTTGACGAACAGGTCACCATGAGTCCCAGGTTTTTTCAAGGTGACCCTCTCAAGGCTAGCAGCTGCCAAGGACAATGGAATGGAGGGAATTTAGTGAAAACGCTACGTACGATGCATCTGACTCGTGGGAATTGAGAGGGGGTGGTGGAGAAGACGTCGATATATGGACTACTACCCCATCAAGTGATGATGACGCAGACGTCGATATATGGACTACTACCCCATCAAGTGATGATGACGCAGTTGACATTGGAAAACGTTCGAGGGGGTGCATCCTGTACTTGTTCGAGCACAGAGGGAAGCAACCGAATGCCGGAGATGCTAGTGACGCCCGACCTATGTCATCGTGGGTGTTGTTCTTCGACTCCGCTGCCGCAGGAGTTAGTCGGGGACGACTGCCCGACGCAGCCGCTGAGCACCTGACGATGATATTGAGTGACAGGCACACAGGCACGCGCTCCTCATCTACCCGGCTGAAGCTAGAATGCGACACGTGCATCCCTACCACGCCTACCCATGCCTCGCAAACGCACTGGGAGGCGGACAAGCAGCACCACCGGGCGTGCGGCCGGTATGTGACCGGGTCTTGTGGTCTCGCACCGGACATGGGCTGTGAATTTTGGTGGGGCAAAAACACGTCTGGCGACACAAGTAGATGTTGAGCTCGGGAAGTGGCAACGGCAGATATCTTTTAAAAGAGCACCACCACAGCATCATCCAAGACGCTTTAGTCTGAATGGTCACGCTAGGAACGCTGCATGGACGGTGAATACAACGTACTCGACTTCACGCCCGACACTATGTGCTCGTTTTTATTTTTCAATACGGAATACTCGGGCCAAAGAGACAGTAGGGGTCGGAGATGCCACCTCGCTCTGTTTTGTGTTCAGCGTGTGACGTTGCCATCCCGATTTCGGCACTGCGGGATTATTCGCACGTGTTATCTCCCTTCTTCAATCACAACAGGAGCAGCTATTGTTCGTGATTGATGACGGAGGAAGAAGAGATGTAGCGGGGGGGGAGGACCTAGTGTAGTAGAAGGAGCGGAGCCCGGAAACGGGGAGCGAGGGGGGGAAGTACGTACCACGCATCTATATCTAAATCGACTAAATAATTCCAAATGTATGTAGTGTTTTTTGCGCATATGATGCTGAGTTGCATGGTTGGGAGGGGTGTAAAGCCCGCATGGGGGTGGTGGGGGGCACGTAACAAGCTTCTGCGGGAAGGAGGGGTCGCGGAGTTATTGCATCCTGATGTTGTTTTAAAACGCAGGATGTGATGATATATTCACGTTGTTGATGTGTGAATAATCTCATGCACAGATGATGGATGTGGGTGAGGAGGTAATATTATATTACGGGCTGTTAAAGCGATCAATGTTAGCGAATAGTGTCACGCACCCATATGGGTGTATAGGTGTGTGAGTGGCTGTGTTCAATACACGAAACGTGATCTATCGTTTGCATGTTATATTGGTGTTGTACCATGCGATAGTTGGCTTGTACACGGTTCAAGTTCGAGTCCTTAAGGTCAGTCAAATTCCATGCAGATTGTAGCGGAAACGGGACTGCAGTTCTAAAACCGTTGAGACCCTAACAGGGTCGGATGTCTGCCCACCGAACAGCGGGGTCCGATTATCCAGTCCCCGTCAAGATCTCAAGCAGCACAGACTGGGTTTAGATCATCGACCCTGTGCAGGGCATCGACCGTGTCAAGATAAGACACAAATACCCCAGCAGGGTGGCGTACCTGTTCACCTAGTACAAGATCCCTTGTCACAAACCCTGCCACGGCCTTAACCTGCGTGGGGTGTGTATGATTGACACTATACAGGCTGTCGGCCCTGTGAAGGTAAGATGATGTCGCCCTAGCATGGTCCTAACTTTCACCGGGTGTGTATGATTGACACTGTACAGGGTACACTAGCTGTGCAGGGTTTATACTCAGTACCTTGCCATTGGGTTATCACCCTGTGCATGGTTTGTTCACAGTACCCTGTAAAGGGTTCTTAAGCTGACAGGGTGTTACCACATAACGTCGACAGGGTTCTAGACCCTCAGCGAGGTCCTCACAGGGTCTCCACAGGGCGTCGACACCGGCAAGGTATTTGCAGGCCATAGCCGAGTGTTCACGTGTGAAGTCTGGTTTCTCGTTGCTGTTTGACTGGATTAACAGTGTGTCCTGTAACCAGGCTACATATATTTGGTGCTCAGCTGAGGTAGAGATTTTTACCCCAAAAAGGGCCTGCAGTACCTAATCCTGAAAATATATGTTTTTTTTCTGATAATTGAGGGGTTGCCTGTGGGTTTTCCTGAGTTCGGGGGGCTTGAACAATATATTGTCGAGATTTGAGAAACATCATTTTTATGTTTTCTCCGATAATGTGTTTCGGGTTTTGAGCGGCTGCTCTTTGTCATATTTCTGAGATCTGAAGAAAACGTTTAGATCTTTGTGAAATTTGAGACTTTGGTATTTCCGTTTTAGAGATTCTGGATTGGGGCGTCGTTGAGCTTGACTTGTTATAGATATAAGTGCGATTAATTGGCCCTGTGCTCTCAGTGCTCCTCAGCGTTTCTCAGACGCATTGTTTATATTGTTCGTGCTAGCTCGAGAGGAAGTGAACCTCCCGGGACGAAACTGCTTCATCGTGATCTCCGACCCCGATTGTGTCGGAGACGGCTTCGGGCCTTCTTGCGCTGAGCCCTGGCTGTCGACTGGCCAGGTTTGAATACGTCAGCTGTGCGTTGGACCAGTTTAGTGGTCGATGCTTGATTTTTAACAGTCGCGTGACCAAACAATTTATTGACGGCTTGCCATTGCTCCGTCAGGCCTACGTTTGGCCCATCAAACTCATCTTAAATATATCAGTTTTTTACCATTGTGATGTCCTTGACAGCTGCGACGGGTGAGCTGTGCTGGTTAAACTTTTCATGCAAACGTCAGCTGTGAGTTGGACCAGGTGAGTGGTCGAGAATTGACTTGTCAAGTCTCGTGGCCAATTTGTTTGGTTGATAGCATACCCTTGCCCCGTCAGGCCTAACCTGGCTGGGCCCGTTAAACGTTCTTCTGAAATATAATAGTCTTCGACATCTGGATATCCTTGACGGTTGCCCGTCAAGGGGCAAATGTGCCGTCATCCCCCATCTATGCTCGCTCGTGACCATAACAATTTATCTATTTTCTACCGAGCACCCAGACTGGGCCTGTGGTTCTTTGGCCGAAGCGGGAGGTGCCGTAGCCTCCGCGAGTTTTGACAACTCACTGCGGCAAGAGTGTGGTCAATGTGGTCTGGGGGGGGCGGTGTCATGCTCCGCCGTTGCTTGTGCGTCGGGAGCTGGGTGTTGCATAAACTAGTGTCGAAATTCCGATTCGGTTATTTTACGTGTAAAAGCACGAGTTTTTCTCACAACTGTTGAGATTCGTAGGCGAGCATATGGTCGCGAAGCGAGCGTGCCCTTTCGGCTGCTGTGTACGCCGGGCGACCAGACTCCGTGAGGAAGGGAAAATGGGGTCTATAGTCTCGACCGAATCGGATGTGCCTACGCCGCGGGAGGAGCGGTGCGGTGGTGGAGGTACAAACAATGTCTAAAGTCTTGTGTTCTGTACACGCCGCACTGTTAGGTAGTGTCACATGCATCGTAGAGTATTGATTGTGTTGTGAAGGTGTTTTGCTCTCATTATGGAGCGGCCAAAATGAGAAACTAAAGTCACGGACGAGTACATGTATGTACGGGTTACGCTCATCATGCAACATAAACCGGAGAAAGTCGGCTTGAGATATAGCATTGTGCAGTTCCTCCTCGTGCGCCACCGGGTTCCCCTTCCTCGACAGTTGTGCCAAGGGAACGGGCGTGCATAATGTGCTACAGGGGCAGCTGCTGCTGCTGCTATGCCGCTGCTCTGGTACTGCGGCTATGTACGTGCTACTGTTTTGCTGTCTGGCTGCTTCTCTTCCTATGTTTCCGATACGTTTTTGCTGCTGACCCCGTGAGCATTTTTACTATGCGAGTCACCATCTGGAGGTGATTCCTCTCCGTTCTTAAAGCCGAAAGACAGATCCAACTGCTTCGGAAGCTGTACTAGTACCGTTTCGTGCTAATTTTTTGGCGTCTCGGCGGAGGTCTCGTGCCAGCGTACTATTCGTACGATACGTACCTGTACGCTATGCTGCTCCTGCTTGGTACCGCTGAGTTTGCTGCTCCAACGTTATCGACGGCGCTTCGTTCTGTTGATCAGCTCCATCAACCGTTGCTTAACTAACTGTTTTGTGGCTATCTACATACGCAGTATACAGTACGGGCACCGAGCGTACCGTGCGTAGTACTTTGTAGTATTGCTTGCAGCTGTACGGACGAGTTATGTGCTGTTGTGCCAGGTCGTGGATATCGATACTCGTTTTCCTGTGTTTCCATGGTTTACTTTCCTTTCACTCAAAATTGTTTTCATAATGCACCCCTTGGCAGTACTGTCACATTAACAGCCTCGAATTGCACAAAGGTACACCTTCAGCTATTGCGGGCATACGCGGAGCTTCGGGCGGGCGACAGGCCGCCCGTGGCGGAGCCCCCCTTGATTCTGAGTATAATATCTTGGACTAGGAGCTTTGGCGGTCTTGGCGCATCTCCATGGCATTTTACCATGAGCGATGCTTTGCTATCCCATTCACCAAGTAGAGAGCAGAGGGGCTGTTCGAAATGCCCACGTACTTGATGCGGGGATTCATCTTGTAGAGGTATTTGGGAGTTCCACACAGGAAATACCAGGTATTCGTTTTTCTGCGTGGAGCATTAAACGGGTTTCGACATGATTTTCCCACCGCTTCCCTACTCTGCTTTATGACTCCTCCTTTTCTTTCTTGTCTTGTCTGTACCACGTGATGATATATATGCCCGAGGGCCTTCTATGAACCGTCTCTGGCTTGGCCAATCATATCGGTGAGCACATTGAAGATTGTTAACGGCCATCATTAAAAAAAAGTGAGGAGGGAGCAAACAGGAAACGACAAACAGAACGTGCGCTGATGGGTGTGACGATCGTCCTAGCGTAGGCGCATCATAGAATAATTGAGCATGTGAGGTTTTAACATCGCTCCCACTCTTGCGCACAGGGCATAGAAAGCTCGCATCCAAGGTTCCAGCACCGAAGCAAAAAACTGTACCTTGTGAAGAACTAACGTCGAAAGTAATCACCGGGCTTCGATGTCCATTTGTTCCCGTTTTCAGCCTTGACCCCTTGCCAGCGCGCGGTTGAGTCGCGCGCCGCTTATTTGTGGTCCCATGATCGAATGGTGTCGTGACCAAAAACTCTATTGCAGGCTTCTAATCATATTCACCAGCAGGAACAAGCCCTGCAGCAGCGTGCACAGAGCCCGTGGCGTCATTGGCTGAAACAGCCTCGTCCATCGTGGTCCCTTTTTATTTCTCGTTTCCTCGTCCGAAACGAATTCTGACGGGCTTCTGAATGCACAACATGGAGGGACTTAGTACAGCCGTTGGCATCATTGACTAAAGCGGCGTCTACGTCGTGATAGTGGACTCGCCTTCAACTTCACACTTCTTTTCCAGAAATGTACAAGTATTGTGATGGGCTTCTGTATGAGTAAAGTATGCGTAACATGCGGTTTTTTCTCGGGCGTACAATAGACCAATCTGCTGATAGCACTTGCTACGTAATCCTAATAGTTTACGTTTTTAGCGTTGGCACTGCCGACACTATGCTGGGTGCGGCAGTCTGCATCGGTAAACGTAGTGCTCTTATATAAAGCGCACGACTGAATTCTCTTTCCCCCTCTCCTCGCGTTTCCTGATCTCTCTTTTCCGTGGCAAGGAAAGTACTGTTTGCGCTTAAGTTGCTGACCCCGCGGATTAGGCCTACGCTGGAGCTCCTACGTCAGGATGGAGCAGCCCTGCGTGACGTGTCCGAATAATTTTCAGTAGTTACACTGCACATCACTGCTGGTGTGCCCTGCCTCCTGCATAAGAATGCCTTGGCCTGCGATCAGCATACTGTTGACAGAGCGCGAAAAGTTGTCGACGGAAATAGTGCGCACCATGTGCCGAATGTCGTCCAGTCTACAGTTCCGCCTCTTGCAGCTGGCGGTTCGCACCCTCTCGTACTCCAGCGGGAAGGACCAGGAGAGTGATGTCATCGGACCTCGCGTCTTGTGCTGTCCATCCCTTTTAGTCGAGGAAATCACGGCATTTGTTCGAAACAAAACAAAAGTTGTCCGGGTCTTAGCCGGGCTCCACCTTCGTGTTGATGAGGTCTTCGTGGCACGCCCTTCTTGTCTCCGCAGTGTAGCCGTTGTAAAACTCAGTCCGAGCCTTCCACGCCAGCTGTTCGTGCCCCACTCCAGCTGTTCGCCCCACTCCATCGTCACTCATAATGTGGTGTAATTATTTCGGGGACCCAGAGTAAATAGGACCTACGGCAGACACAAAAACCTATATATATATTCATTTATTTACGAACAATATTTGGTCCTATTAACTATTGTCTCCTGTAATAGTTGAACCGCGACTGACAAGCATGGACTCCATAGGTTGTGTACATACGGCCTTTTTCTTAACAATGAGGAAATACATACAACCCATAGTACGCCCTCTGTAGTAGAGATGATGATGGTGTCTAAATACATAATTATACAACAATTAGTAATATCAGGCTGTAGTACCGGTGATCGATGTATCACACATATTTTGGACAGAATCCTAGATCTCACATATATACAAGATTCCCCTTCGGGATGTGGGTAACGCGAGATTCGAGGGGCGTCGCAAATGGAAAAAGGAGTAACAGGTAACGCACGTGTAGCTGTTCTTGGCGGAAACGTAGACAATAGGTCAGCGTATTGCTCGGAGGAAATTGTAGTAATCAGCAAGACATGAGTGCTTATCTTTTGTTTAGGGCAATACAGTAGCCAGCAGGACATGTTTTCTCCTAGAACAGCTGCGAGCTTGAGCGGTGGATACGCGCTGTACAATGATAGCAGGTCGCGCAAACGAAGGTTCTCGCTTGCCATATACAGTTTCCCGCACAAATTAACGAGTGCGCAAGGGCTGTTCATCGCAACGTGGAATAGTGTTCGTTGCTGTATAGCACGTCACTTGTGTTTGCAGTTGGCGGTAATTGCTGGGGGTGACCAGCGAACGTATTTCTTACTTGAATGTTACACAATTGATTGGCGGTAACAATTCCAGTATGTGTCGCAAACGTGGTGGGGTTCGCTATGAGTTGAATGTAGTCCTCAACGCTGCGATACTGTTTTTGAAAGGAGCCAAAAACCTTGATGTACCCTCCGTTTATTACCGTGAAAAGAGCTAAATTGAAAGTGTTCCCGCCAAACGCTACAACGTCTTGCATGTGATCGGACATGTGATTAACTGGTTGGTGACGCACTATGATAAACTATTCTGGGTTGTGTAGCACATGACGGCCGATACATCTCAGAAGGCAATTTCCATCTCCACTTTAGTTCACGATGGACCAATATCCACGACTTTGATTGTGCTTGGTGTTACTGCTATTGTCCTTGTCTTATCGTCTGGGGTGTTACCAGTTGGAATGTTGCTGTTATTCGACGTGACACGTGTTAGATCGATGTTTAACATGGGAGGAACATGTCCTGTAGTTGCAACGATGAACTCGGAATAGACGACGTTGTGAACGTGATGCACTCCGTTGATATGCCGTTCAGGTTAACGAGGAATAAGAGGTTTTTCTGACAGGTGGTTCTAGTCAAAGCGACATACAGTTGCCCAAGGCAAAACACGTCTCCTCTGAGACCGAGCCCTACTCTGTTCAACGTTTCCCGTCGTGGTTTATTAATGGTCCTAGCGTAGCATAAACAAACAGGGAATGGAAATGGGTGGAAAGTAACACACCACTGTGATTCCTTGTCGTTTTCTTGTAGGTGGACGGACCGAGAAGGAGGAAGATTTGTTGTCACGTACGTACTCGGTGTAAGGTGTGTGGTGTGCGTCAAAGTGCTCGGTGAAACTTCAACGACTCCTGGCAGACGTGTTCTGGTGCTGTTGTAACTGCTGCTGCTGTCGAGGTTGATCAAAAAGCACAACACCACCCGTCAAAACCCTTGTGTGAAACAGATGTAGCGGCGGCTCAATAACATGTCCGAGGGTGGCGGACTACCAAGATATATTGTAAAGACAGAATAAAAACTTGTCGGGTTTGACATGTCACTTACTAATTCGAACGAAACGTATTCCGCCTATATTTGCTACGAAGCTTTTCAACTAATCGAACACTATTTTAGTTGGAAAGAGAACACAGCTGCTTATCGTGCATGTCGTACATAGGTCGCCAAGCAACCGAAAAAAAACAAATGCTTTTCAAAGTGCACCCAGTTTCCCGTCGTTCTTCCATTGCTAGACGGACCGAGGAGGGCAGGTTTGTTGTCACGTGCGTGCTTGGTGTAAGCGTTATGTTGTACGTCAAAGACCTAGCTGAAGCATAAATGACTCTCGACAGACGACTACCGTACATGATGCTGCTGCTCCTGCTGCTGCTGCCGCTGAGGATGATATGCTGCTGCCGAGGGTGATAAAAAAACAACACCACCCGTCAAAGGGTTTGGTGCACCCGATATAAAGCCGGCTTGAAAAAGTGTTCGAGGGCGACGTGCTATTTAAAAAAATACAAAAAAAGAGAAAAAAACTTATCGTGGGGTTTTCCATGTCACCATTTCGGTTCGGCGAGGCGGAATGCAATCCCTTATGTTTTAGAGCCAATTGAGCGACGTTCAATACCCCGAGTACCGCCACGGAGCCCGGACAGGTTCCAGACATGCGTCGTAATGTACCCACGTCTCGCTTGCTTGCCCCGAGGCCGAGAGTGGGAGAAAGCACATTCGGCCACGGGGGAGCAGCACGCTCAAGAAACAGGAGGGCATATTATGATTGACATTTGATTTTTTTTCATTGCGCACGATTATATCATCCCACCCAAAACCGAAACATCTAGATATCCGACGAAACCCTTGCTCTCACAGCCGATCGTGCGTATTTACCACTCATACGAAATATCTTGTGCCCGTTCCCTTTTATCGAAAATATCTGATTCGAAAAGTTCACATGTATCCGATATAATCTACGTCCGTGTTATGGTTCTGCTTGGTGTGAGGCTGAAAGGCAGGAAAATACCTGGGTTACGATATTGAGATCGTAGTTATAGTACTTGGGAGACGTATCTTTGGTGAAAAAACGCGGATATACCAAGCGAGTCGGGATTCTAGTTCTCAGTCTTTACCGTGCACGAATTACATTGCTGCTCTCCTTGTATCTCCAAGCAAACATCACACGTGAGTCCCATTGAGTTCCCGCTCAATAAGCAAGTCTAGCAAGAGATCTAAATTGTGCCGACCTTGAACTTGACATAGGCGTCGACGACAGGACAAGTGGCAATTTCGGCTCGGGACTTTCAGTCTTTTTGTTGGTACGCGCTGTGCACATTCATTTTGTACGGTGGGCTGTTATTACCGTACGCGAATGATATAGCTGATCTCCTGGTATCTCCAAGCAAACATCACACGTGAGTCCCATCGAGTTCCCGCTCAATAGGCAAGTCTAGCAAGATATAAAAATTGTGCCGACCCTGAACTTGACAAGAGGCGTCGACGGCAGGACAAGTGGCAATTTCGGCTCGGGGCTTTCTGCCTTGTTGTTGGTACGCGCTGTGCTCACAGATTTTGGCGGTTGGCTTTTACGAAGTAAGTTCGCTCCGCACACGATGAACAGTGGAGACTCACGAGGTGGGAGGGTCTGTTTCTCTGACGGTCGTCAAGCCACTGAGGCCCACGGCCCCTCGTTGCCCCACTGCCAACGGCTCGTCGATGTTGATCGAGAGCGTCTTGTACAGCCGACCAACGAGAGGACTACGGGTCTCGGCAGGAGCCCCAAGACGAAGCCCGCGCAGCCTCAAGAAGATAGGCTTCGTTCGAGACACCTACCGTGCCTTCTTGCTCGGCTGAGAGAGTTTACCGTCGAAATTAACTGGGGGAACCCGCTCCGCTGAGAGAGCGACCATCCCGGCCGTGGGTCTTGCACTTTTTTTCCCCACTCCGCTGAGCGCGTATCCGGCCAGGCTGTTGCTCTTACCCTTGCAGCTTTTGCTCTGAATCCGAGCCCTCTACCGTCCAAGACACTTGCGCGACCCCGCTCCGCTGACTGCGTGGCCAGCTAGGCTGTGTGTCTTGTAGCTGTTGCTCTCGACCCGAGCCCTCTGCCTCCCCGTCTTCGCATCACGTCAAATGCGAAGCTCGAAAGCAGCGCCCTCTACGCAACCCAGTCGAACTCGGGTGGGCTGTGATCTTGGCTATCGAGTGTGCCTAGTTTGGTGCAAGAAAGGCGTTTAGAGACAGATTTTCAGCTTAATGTAGCGCTCCACTGCTGTCTGATCTTACTCGTACTCGTGTGATGGTCGCAAGCGGATATTTCGTTCGTGATTTGTTTCCCGCGCCTGGTCTGTAGGATGGAATACCGGATTTGAGTATTGGACCTGCCGTCATTGCCGTTGTAGCCACCAACAAAGTCTACGCCTTGAATTTCAGTGCTGGTGCGAGTTTCAATACTGCTGTTAGAGGGGGCGATGTTTTCAGAAAGCCTTTCAGTACCGGAGACATGGAAAAACGATTGAACTTGCTGCTAGTACACTTACGGACAATGGAGACCGGTCAGACGACCACACGTTCATCCCGCCACTTTCTTGGACTTATTATCTCTCTCCTAGCGCCCATAGAGCTTGGCGCATGGCTCGCCACACTTTAACAAATGCGGTACCTGTTGATGATGTACACGTCCACGCTGATGTCACTGCTCTCCTGCGGTTCACGACCCTGATGCCCATCAGCAACCGTCTCACCCTGTCTCGGTGTGTTTCGCCTCTTTCTGGGTTTGTTCCTCGCCGCGGCGCAGGGGAGGCGAACGGCAGTGGTATCGCTCGACGCAACGGGGCTGGCGGTAGGAAGATCTACGGGAAGGGGGAGCAGCCCTCGAGCGACGGGCGCAACAGGAACAGGAACCGCTTGCGGGCAGGCGCTTATCGAGCCAGCTCTTGCACAGACTGCACCAGAAGAGCCCTCAACCCCGAGATCACGGGCATCAACACCAAGAGGCGAGTGGTTCCCTTGCTAACTAATGTTGAAATTGTCAGCCGCTCTTCTTGGCCGACTGACCATATCCGACGACCGTTCCATGCCGGTGTCACCTGACGTCTTCCACGCTCGAACATCGGCGGTCGAACGGCCGCTGCAGCCGCCGCCACAAAGCACACAGGCAGAGTTAAACGGGCGTTCTAATACCTCGGTACCAACGGCATCGCTCACATAATTCCTTCCCCATCCTCGATCAACTCTTTGGACGCCCCGCAACAACTCACTCGTTCAGTCAAGGTCCCTGCGTCATTTGTTTCTCATGATGTACAACGATGACAGCGAAGACGGCGTCAACGCTACCTCCAAGATCCCACATTGAGAGTACTCCCTCCAGAAACCCATGGGGTGCGCCATCACGCCTGACATACAAGGTCATGTTGCACAACGTTTGTGTGCAAGCCGCCTTGACGATAAACGGCAAGCCGGATGCTTGGCTGTATGGCACAAACTACTGCAATACCGAGCGATCGAAATACCATGGGACAGCTGCTACTAGTGCTGCTGCTGGGATTGCAGCTGCCGCCGGGGGTTGTGGTTCGGCCGGCCCTGATTCAGCAAACAAAAGTGCTCAAACTCTGGACATGGCGCGCGCGAGCACACAATCGCGCTCCATGAACTCTACCGAACAAAGCCCATCGATAGTTGTCACGTGCAACATTACCCTTCTTAAAGTAGGAGTGCTAGGATTCTCACTGTGGCAAGCAGAACCAGAAGCAGTATGTGATGCGTGTTTGTGGATGTGGAAACCACTTTGGCGACGGATCGGGAGTCCATGCCGACGAGGCCAGTTGTTTTCTAAAAGCCCCAAACTACAGTGTTTAAACCAATACCAAACAAAACAAATACATAAAAAAGCTCGAATATCAAACAAAACAAACCAACCACAGTACACGCACATAAGACGACGTAAATAAGATATTTATAACAACGTGCGTACAGCTTAAAGATGGCGTTTCCACAACGTCTTTCTGACCAACTGGTGTCAACAAGGCTTCGAAATACCCTCTTTGATCAAGGGAAATAAAACAATGGGCCGGATGAAGAGGGGGGCGGGGGGGAAGTATGGGTCCAGGATATTTCTTCACTCACCCTTGACCTGGTACCTAAGAATTTCATGTCTCCGCCTGCCTCACGAGTGAGTGGAATTTGATTCTTGCACGCCCCACGTTTTATCCTTCTCTTGAGAGGTAGACTCTCATCCATACTATGTATCGATGCTGGGTTGTAGTGATGATGGTATCAATGTACGCCAAGTATACATACTTAAGACAGTATAAACAGATACCTGGTATAAAATACACACAGGAATATTCCCCTAATCGGGACTGGATATCGGACCCGAGTTATAAATACCCAGGTACCCGGTATACTCGACGGGTTATACCCCCGTGATCAGTAGGGTCCGAGCTGAAATCCCACTATCGTGCGTTTTGCACGGTGAAGGGAGGAAGAGCTGAAAAACCATAAAAAAATAAAATTCAGCTGCCTGGAAGATACGAGACGAAGGCGCACGCAAGATGAAATGCGGGCAGCCGATTTGATTTTTGATGTGCGATCGAATCTTGCTAGGGTTCCGGCACCTTTGCGTCATCACGAACTCCTTCGTTGGAGATTAATGTATTCGGCGTCCCCGGTGGCTTGGTAGGTGTTCCGCGTGCCTATCAAGATCAATTTCGTGGGTTCAAATCTCACCGAGTGCATGCTCGTAGGGACTTTTTCTTGCATAAAACAATTGGTAAGTGGAAAGCACGAGAGCGTGAGTTAGCTACATTCGATGAAAATCGACGAGCAGTGAGAATGCTGAACACTATGCGCGACATCAAATAAAGGCACGTACCGGGGGGGGAGAAGGGACGACACCTTTGACCACGACTTGTCTAGAAGATCGCTGAGGGTAAAACCTCCTACGAGTGGGCTGGAATGTAAAAGTGATGATGAAAAAATAAACAAAAATGTGATAACAACAAAACAACAACAATATCACAGTACAAAAATCAATTCCATCTAGAGCTGACGAACTAGTTTGCCGCTGGCCTCGGGCGAGCGATCGCTGCTGCTCGTCCAGTCACTCGGTTTCGGATGCTGGATGTGATAATTGATAACTTCAGACACATGTTTGGTTTGGACCATGACAATCGCCTCCGCTAGGACATTGCCCTGATGCGCGTGCGGCGTGGGCGTAGCCGTTTCGAAAGACTTTTGTCCATACGCGACCGTAGAGTGAGCCTTATGGGACAGATAAGACCGACAAGATACATTTTCTAAATCCGTTTAAGAGACGATCAGTGTACTACTTGTGTTATTGAAGTGAATAGCCACGGATAAACATGTATGCAGCCTTACTGGCGGCGATTGCTTTCATTTGACCTAGCCGAGAAAATGATGTCGTTTTCCCCATGTGTCGTGCTTCCCTGGCAGCATCAAGCAGCACCCACCTACCTGAGAACGGCTATGCGTTACCATGGTGACGAATCCCTTTCAGACTTTGATGCAGGAAACAAGAGATCGGGGCAGAAGCCTTGCATCACGGGCCCCGAACACATGATGCCCGCTAGCCATGACATTGACTCCAGACACACGCAAAGTACATGGGCCGCATTACAGACTCGTTGCCTACGCATGGTCATACCATTCAGGCGCACTCCATTTGTTTTTGTAAACACGAGTCTCATATCAGTACACCACCAATTCGTGTCTTCTAGTCCGGCAGGAGAGCCACCCATTTAGTGCGTCACTAGTGAGAATATTCTTCCCGGAAAGTGATTGTCACCTACTCTTAAACCCCATATGCCCGTAGACCTATATCAGCCACCGCAGAAATTCGTCCGAGACACCGAAGAGGACGACAAAGATAAATTCCCAGTTTCCCGGTATAGCCGTGCATCGAAAAACCCCATCATAGTAACTGGCCGTGTTTCAAACAGCGATCACCTCCACCAACTTCTGACCCCTGACAGATGAACTCCCCAGTCGATGCAGCATTTGCTACAGGACACCCTTTACTAAAAGCGCTCGCCACAAAACATGAAACCTGATATCGTAGACCAGCATCAACCTCGCAGTATTTTACGTAACTTTCCTCCTTGGCGCGAAATACAACAGAGGTTTCCCAAAAACAGCAAGTCATTTTGCCAGGTAAAGCGGCGCAAGGAAACAAAACTGATATATATAGCTATACCCGTGTCTGAAATGACGACCCCAAACTCCATTATATATAGTTTATTACTCTGGAAAACGGCAGTCCCAATATAAATATCTAGAACATCAACTTTACGAGAAAGATGTCCAAAAAATACAGAGTGGTGCTCGGAAATTTTACCGTCGTTGTTTTTCCGCCCTGGTGGACGATCCCGGAATTCCGGCGGTTTTCCGGCACATTTCGTGTTACCGTCTACCGCCAAGGGCAGTACCGCCTAAAAACGAAATACCGTCTACCGTCTGCAAACAACCGTCGTATTGCATCACCGTAAAAAAAAATCCGTCAAGGTTCACTATTTCCGTCTACCGGCAATAGATTTCTGTCAGATTCACCGTTTCCGTCTACCGGCAAATACATACCGTCAACTCTAGACATCGCCAGAAAAGTTCCGGCAACACTGGATACCGCAAGAAAAGTTCCGTCCACACCGGATACCGCCAGAAAAGTTCCGTCAACACTGGATACCGCCCAAACGACCCCGTAAGTACTGGATATCGCGCAAGGTGGCGGATGTTATTTTTTCTTATTTCTTTTCTGCTCAGAAGGGTCAACTGGTTCCCTTTCGGGAGAACCTGTGCGTGTGGACGTGTGGACAGAGAGTGCCTGCCATCACGCCACCACGCCCACACACACCTGACTACCAAGCCCAAATGCACATGGTTGACGAGGTCCGCGAATTGGACGCCGCGAAAGAGCAGGCACGAGCTAGAGTAGGGAAGAGTGCCCAGCAATCGGCGGCGGCGCAGCTGCAGAGGGCAAACATGGTGGTTGAGATTTCCTAGATGCCACGAGCTGTTACCATCCAAGCGAGATCACGAGTAGCTAAAGTCCTCATACGATTACATTCGTCAGTTGTTCGCATCGTGTAGGCGAGCAGCTCTTGTGGTGGGTGAGGCGGGGACGACTCATGATAGTTTGGGTTTCAAAGGGAAAATGGCAGATGAGATGGGGGGAGTTAGACGAGGCTCGGTCGGGCCTATCCCCTGATTTTCTTTTCTATATATTTTCTCCGGTCTTTGTTGTTCTTTGCATGATACTGCTCAATTTCGATGTGATGAAAAGAGAAAAAAGAGCCTGCCCGCTTGCGCTTGCGAGACACGTACATATTGAACACACGCCAAATACCGGCGAATTTGGATTTTCCGTTTTCCGCCGAGGGCTCTACCGCCGAAAAACGAACTACCGTGTACCGTCAACGAATTTTGGTCGTGTCCTATGACCGCCAAAATGTTACCGGGATATTTTGGACTTTAGGTTTCCGTCAAATTGGTTACCGTCGAAAAACGACCTACCGTCTACCGTCAAAGAATTTCCGTCGTGTCTTATTACCGCCGAGATATTACCGGCATATTTGGGATTTTCCGTTCCCTTCAAATTGGTTACCGTCAAAATTCGAACTACCGTCTACCGTCGACGAAATTTCCGTCATGTCCTATTTCCGCCGAGATATCACCGGCATATTTTATATTTTCCGTTTCCGTCACACTGGTTACCGCTAAATAACGAAATACCGTCTACCGTCAGCATAATCACCGCCAAAGGTATTACCGTCCCGTCAGAGTTCCGTGTGAAATATCGTTTCCGAGCACCACCCTGAAAAATATATACATCGAGTACGTAGAGGCAACAAGTTTAACAAACTTGAGCATGTTGGTAAAACCTGAAATAAAAACTTCAACAGTTTTTCGCATAGATAACGTACTGCTATATGACATCGCTTCGCCTGTTGTGGACTCTACACTGGAAGAGCAACACTTTTCTAAAGCCCTTTTACAATTCAAATCAATTCCAGTCGCAGGTTCCACGCCAGTCTACGCAGGAAAGCGACTAATGGAACGCATTGCAGCATCCGGAGGAAAAATTCGAATACTTCAGTAGTTACTGCGTTCTCTGTATGCTGGGTGCAAAACACAAATCAACGAATTGTGTGACACTATGCACGGAGACTATCGACATACACCCTACTTGCGTATTGCCCTTAGTCGACAATTGGTTTTCTCAACTGCGCTTCAAATCATCCTGCAACTTCCCCGTTCCAGCTAACCAAAATCAACAAACAAATGCCAAGGGACGATAACACTCGTGAAATGTGGAACGGTTTGTTGAAGAAATCGGCACGCTCTACCCACGGTACGTGAACAACTTTGTACTTCCCGCTACCAACACACGCGCAATCGCGGAGATGACGGACTTTAATGCACTTGCTGCTGGGAGTAACTTCCCGGACCCCCAGTTACCAACCATATTATTGTTTTCCAATCTTGAATCTAATCCTAGTTCCAATAATAATCAGGGAGAAACAATCAGTAGATCCGGCCAATCGGTGAATGGGGATCGGTGGGACCCGCGAGCGCACCCTGGTCCATCGGGGTAGCAGGGGGGCGCGAGCACGGCGGCGGCGTAAAGGGTCAGAACATACAATCCCAACGAAAGCGCCATCATATTATCGAGAAGATCCGTGATATTAGTTCCAACTTGATAGGGCTTTGTACGTGGTTATGCATGTTGTCAAACCGGTTCGTTTGGGTCAATTCGTCATCGTAAATTTGCATGTATCGAACCTTCCACCCCTTGCTCAACCCCTCGCCGTGTCAACTAAGAACCAGTGAGATACCAGTATGATCCATCAGCCTTTTGACAGCAGTGTTGCTTCAAGCTTAAAATATATTGACACTGGTGCCGTGTTGTGATTGGTTTGCCTCGCCTTTAGTGTATTGAATCTCACGGAGTACATAAAACGCACATCAAGTAGCCGTTAAGAGCGTGCACCTAACCACGGACGTATCATGGTCGGCCTTCGGGTTATGGCTAGAACTGACGACTAACTGTGAGCGGTCAGTGATTCAGTGTCCCTCGATGATGCGATTTACAATATTGAGGCGAGCGCTCCCAACGTGTGACTCTGGTGCTACAGTACTACAGTAGAGCGTCGAACTATACGATACGTGGTTAGTAGCTCACGGTAAAAGGTTTCGTCGCTAGGCTACGCAGGGTTCGTCACGACCATCTGCTTAAGTGTGGGTGAAGAGTCAGAACGTGGACGTGGCCAAACCCACAAGGAACTTTCGTCTGTTTGTCCATGTACATTAACATGTCCTGCACGAAATGCCGATGTATCTCCCATACACGCGTGAAACAGCTGTCCTGCCCAATTTTAGAACATTTCAAATATCTCGTTACTCGACCATGCGAGATAAAATGCTTCAACCGCAGCAGTTACCATCGCTGAATGCATTTGGTCGCTAGGGAATCTACATCATTGACTGACGCACGTTCCGGTAGATGTGCACCCTATTTCCCCCGAGTTCCGAGCATTACCTTACGGAGCTCCAGTAGTTTCACACCCCACCCAGAAAGACTGATTTTGGAGAAACGGGCGACTCCTACCAGACGGACAATATCATGACCTTCATCCGTTCGAGACGGCAGTCTCGTTTTGCGGATGAGCTCCGTGGAGGTTAAGCCGTTTGACCCCACCAGCAGACTGCAGTACAAGCCACAACGACGTTAACTGCAACACAAGTATGAAATTCCGACAGCGTTTAGGTTAACCCTTCTCCCACACCCACAGAGTGGTCCGCCACTACTCTGCGCCCCACGACTTGTGGCTGCATGCCTAGATCTGTCGTACTTTCGATTGCTCCCACGTTCGTCCGCCGCAACACACCTCCAAGTCTGGTGCTATCTTCCAGATCTTTAGAAAGCGCGGCCCCGGATGACGGAGCTCCTTGTCTTTCTGCCCCCCTGCCAATTCCATCCCCGCCAGACCCGCCGTTTGGACCAACGGTTTAGGTCGGGGTGGTCGCCAGCGCCCTCTCTTGCTTCCCTCTCTTCCCCCCCTGCCCATTCCATTCCCGCCAGACCCGCCGTTTGGACCAACGGTTTGGGCTTTCCTCCGCTGTAGCTCCGGCGATTCCACTCCTCCATATCTTCTTCCCATTTCCAGCCAGACCCACCGCTTGAACAAACGGTTTAGGCTGAAGTTGTCGCCAGCTGCTTCCTTCGGTTTAAACTTGACGCTTGAACTGCTATCTCGACACCCCACTCGCCGCTATTAATGGCTGACGTCGTTCACTTCTTCAATGAACTTTTGCCGCCTTCGAACGTCTGGAAACCTCCGGAACTTGGTATCTAGCCGGTGTGCCTCGCTCGCTACTCTGGAAGCTGTTTCTCGCTCTTTCCTTATTGACATCTCCGGCAGGCGAGAACGGCAGTCTGAACCCTGGTACAGTCCATACAAAGCGTGAAATCTTTACAGCTGCCTGGAGGCGAAACCTGTACTCACCTCATCCGGATCCCGTTGGTGACCACTCCCATACTTGCGTGTCTCCACCAGGAATACGTGCAGCTGCAGCTGAGTAATACTCTCGAAAATTCCCGTCAATCCAGTCAAAACGTCCTCGCATACTCACGTGTTTGCGACGTCCCCTGAGAGCTTGCTATTGGTCATCGTGTACAACGGTTTCCGCCAAAGAATATTTTTCTGCAAGTTTTCTATCCGATTCCCCGACCAGGTGTGCGAGCCATATCGACGGCATTGCCAGGTCGGAGCATTCATGAAATGTCTTGATGCCCACTGCGAAGACCGTCGTCCCCGGTTTGGCAGTGCACCCGTCCACGTAAAATTTGTCAAACGCAATGACAGTCATCACAATAATCAATGACAGGCATGACAAACGTTTAGCCTCGGCCTGATACCCATCAGTGACAGGCCTGACTAACGTCAACAGAACGCATGGTGGGTGAAGACCTGGGGTGAAACGCCGAATCCATCACTCGGAGAGTACTTCTTCGGTTCACTGAAGAGGCGAAGACTTGCAGAGTCCCGATAATGCTTTCTGTAGCCACTCTCGCATAGTTCGACAGATCCCTGCCCTCGGGTGTGGTTGACGAGACCGTAGCACACCGACACTCTTAGCGACTGGCACAGGGGGTTCACGGCTGTAAATTCCCCCCCTGCATCGCCCCGGTCCAACAATAGCGATTATGAAACGCACATCGCTCAGTGTGAGGTTTTACCGCAAGTGCCTCCTTCGACGGCACAGGACACGTGAGCAAAAGATGTGCTCGCTTCTTCCACCAAGGACAACACATACTCGAACTTATTGAATGCTTGCAGCCCCTACTTAAGGTCTGAAATGTACATATCAGGAACCTTGCACGATTGTAGGGTGCTAGGGAGTGATACTGTCACTTGCATCGTCACCCATTTGCTACTCCTGCGCTTATATAAGAGCACATGCTTTACGTCCTTGGCTAACGTGAGCTACTTACGCTTGCCCTGGGTCAGAAAAGTTGGGCATGCCACGCCCGGACCACCAAACGTGTTGCGAACCAATGCGAACAACTCCGATGTCATTGCCTTCGATGTAGTAGCTAGCTTTGTCCTCGTTAGTAAGAGTCTGCCGGCGTATACCTTCGTGGTATTGCAAGTACCATCCATCTTCATCTTTGCCTCTTCATCTGGCCCACAGGCCCGACTAAGAATATTCGTGTTTCCGTGGTAGCATTCCACCATGAAAAAACCTCTTCCATGATCTCCCTCTAACAGACGCGAATTCTGCACTGTATCAATTACTTGGGTTGATAGGGCAGAGGGTGGACTTACGGGCCCCTCGTACCGTCTCGTCGCCCTTGGAGATAATCCACAGCTACGGCAGTAGTGACTCGGCAACACCAAGAATGTCACAAGTTTCCGTTATTCCAGTCGTCTTTACAACCATCGACGTTGACTGATCAGGCATGTTATGGGGGTCACAACGCGGTTGATTATCTAGTTTCGAGCGCGTTTACAGGTTATATGCATGCATAACAGGTGGCACCTGATGTGTACACGAAGCGTTTGTCTCTAATTCCTGTATCACTCTCTGTTGCCGGTGCAATCCCTTCGTCTGCAACAAGCTCCGCGAGAATAAATCCCTCCGATGCTTGTCCCTCCGGACCTCAGTACGTTTAACAACAAGGTGCATCGTCTGGAAAAGCCTCCCTGAACCTATCAACTCAAAGCAGAATACGCCAGCCTTGACAGGGTATTTGGGAGCAGGTGACGAGCTCAGGGTGACTACTACAGGTCCGTGGCGCATTCGATGAATCGCACATCTCTTCTGCGCTGCATGCAGGAAAGTCCCTGACGTTTGAACAGCCGAGTCGACGACGGACAACTCCCTTCCCCAGACATCCCGTCTAAACTAGTTCACCGACCACAACACCGCACTCACTTCCTGTGGCGCGGACGACCGCCCAGCCTTGCCTGATAACTCAAGGCGACAGTACTCTCGATGACACGCTCGGAGTTCGTGCGTACCTGGCGAGACCCTTTCTTTGTTCTCAATCACTTGCATGTGTTGGGCGTTTCTGTCTGGCCGGGACAGGTTCGTTCGTTATGCTTGTGGCCGGTATTGAGGCACGTGCTCACCGGTACCACGCCACGCTAACCAAGGGGCTCACCTTTCCCGGTACGTTAGCCTGCGCAAGTTGAGCATAGCGTTGATCTTGGAGTGTTATGGACTTACCCCTGAATTAACCACTCCCACTCGTGCAAACAGTTGTCGAGACACGCCGGTCCATTCTTAGCGTTGGGCGCCGTTTACCAGTCAGTTACCGTTCTCTCTGACTTCGTTGGGCGTGACTCTGTTACCTCCTTGGTAGTACCCGTGGTGGCTCCGGGGCCGGTTACCTTTAACTCCGGTTTCGTTGGGCTTGACTCTCCTTACCTTCTTTGCCTTATCCGTGATAATTCCGGATCCTGTAGCCTTTCTGTCTTATTGACCCTCCTAGTTTACCTCAAGAGTGGCACACAGTTACAGAGCCTTCTGCTTTCGCGACATTGATCACACTCCCGTATTTCTCAAAGGTTGTGGCACTCAATTAACTCATAGAGCCGCCTTCCATGATTTTTACCTGCGTTTCGAGCATTCGATCTCGGAGGCCGGTCGCCAGGAGAACAGGAACACCACTCTCGGCTGCTTCGCGTTTCGGAGCGATCCCTATATGCTTTTGGAGTCGATAATTTTATTAATTCCAACGTCTTCACCTTGGGGTTGATCATCCGCTTCCCGAGTGACCCGTTTACCTTGGTGTTGATTAACCTATTAACCTCTTCCTCGTAGGGGAACTCCACGACCGTTCACAGAAATCCTTACCTTGGATATTCTTCAAGTAGATCCGCGTTTTCATCGTAGGTGGGAGCGACTCAACCCCGGGTTGGGTTGACCACCCGAAGTACAGCAGTCCCCTTACCTAACACATCCTTTGCCAAGGGTTGGGTTGACAGCAATAATCCCCTTACCTTGGATGTGCTCTCCCCCCCCCCCTTGCGTTTCACTCGGCTGAGCGACCGCAAGACATCGAAGAATAAATCATCTACTCTGTCCTGTGTCTATCTCTGTGACACATCCACTGGATTAACGACAACTAGTTTCGGTGGAACGCTAAACTGTTGCTTTGGCCAATTCCTGGTGTCGTGGATACGGTTCGGATTCTGTATCAGGCATACATTCTGCATCCTACACTCAGTGCCGTCTCGATTAGCGTATTCAACCGTTTAGTTCCGGCCACATATTACCGTTGTTATACCCGGTAACGCGGTTTATTTCTTGGCTCGAAGCGCGTACCAGACGGTCTGCATCGGTGTTTAAAAACGTTGTTCCAAATAAATATGCGCAGGTGTATATGTAGTGGGTTTAACTATAACGTCTCGATAAACTTAGATATATCCCCTCTATGTTTGGTTTTTTCTTTCCGTCGTTCGTCCTCCTGAAAACTGCAGCAATCAGGATACGGTGGTACGTGAGAGCGTGGTTGGAACAACGAAAAACTCATCTGACACCAAGCCAAACGCACCACCGGGCGAGTGCATATTGATGGTATTAACTCTTGGATATTCGTGCATAAAACAAAGATAGGCTCTGCAAAAACATCAATCACGCACAGATACGATTGTTTGGTGCACACCTGAACGATAGGGCAGCATTTCTTAGTACCGTTACCTTGCATGTATGGATACTCCCAGTACTACACACTGTACTGAAAGAGGACTTGCAGTTCCTTCGTTCATCGTGGGCAACGTCCAAACTGCTGTTGTAGTGACAAGCTACGCGACCGCACCCGGATACGGCGCGCGCACGTGCATGCTTTTCGTTATTGCCATGCACAGAGCTGTGTCAAAATACGATCCGGCTCAATAGGCGAACAAGGTGCCTTTCATAGGTCACACAGAGCTCTTTGCGCGTCTAATATCGGAGCACCCAGGCTAAATACTCGTGGAAAACAGATGTCAGATACATACACATTGCTACAGGGCAGGGTATCATCCTCGGCCACCCACTGCCCGTTTTTGACGACGGCCCCCAACCTCACTTTGTCTGCGCTAACGTGGGAAATCCTTTGGCGCAGCGACGGCGCTAAATCTCACGCCGTCCTGGCCAACATGACAGCCGTTTGGCACAGCGACGGCGTAACACTACCTCACGTCGGTTGGGCGAACGTGGTACAGCGTTCGCAAAATAAATTAGGTGTAGCACACTGCTACGGCGCCGGGTGCGAACGTCTGCCCCCCACAGCCTGCCTTTGCTATGACGGCAGCACACAATATCACGTCGGCTAAGCAAACAAGGCTATTCCTTCGGCGCAGCGGCGGCCCAAACGTTCACGTCGCCTAGGCCAAAATGGCACAGCCGTTTGCCACAATGACGGCATAGCACCTCACGTCGTCTGGGAATAAGTGGCACAGCCCTAGCCCTAACGACGGCACATGACCTCACGTCGTCTGCGCACAAGTGACATAGCCTTTGCCACAACGACGGTACATAACTGCTGTGAATATATCCAATAGGTAAGCGGTACGGTGCTGTAGTATCCGACACCATGAGTAGCACAGCCTTTGCACTGACGACGGTACATAACTGCTGTGAATGTACCTAAGTGGTAATTGGTACGGTGCTGTAGTATCCGATGCCATGAGTAGCACAGCCTTTGCACTGACGACGGTACATAACTGCTGTGAATGTATCTAAATGGTAAGTGGTACGGTGCTGTAGTATCCGATACCATGAGTAGCACAGCCTTTGCACTGACGACGGTACATAACTGCTGTGAATGTACCTAAGTGGTAAGTGGTACGGTGCTGTAGTATTCGATACCACGAGTAGCACAGCCTTTGCCCTGTCACATAACTGCTGTGAATGTACCTAAGTGGTAATTGGTACGGTGCTGTAGTATCCGATACCATGAGTAGCACAGCCTTTGCACTGAAGACGGTACATAACTGCTGTGAATGTACCTAAGTGGTAAGTGGTACGGTGCTGTAGTATTCGATACCACGAGTAGCACAGCCTTTGCCCTGTCACATAACTGCTGTGAATGTACCTAAGTGGTAATTGGTACGGTGCTGTAGTATCCGATACCATGAGTAGCACAGCCTTTGCACTGAAGACGGTACATAACTGCTGTGAATGTACCTAAGTGGTAAGTGGTACGGTGCTGTAGTATTCGATACCACGAGTAGCACAGCCTTTGCCCTGACGACGGCACATAATCTCACGTCGTCTGAGCATAAGTGACATAGACTTCTCCATAACGACGACACACAACCTCACGTCATCTGAGCGAAAGTGAATGCATCAAGTTGCAAGTGGTACGGTGCTGTCGTGTCCATTACTCGTTATGTAACCACAGTGAGTGCATTCAAGTTGTACGTGGTATGATGCTATCCTACCCATTACTGATTATGTAACGGAGTAAACACAAACAAAAACCCCCACACACCCACCAAAACTCACGTCTCAGGGGAGAGCTCACCATCATCTGCCCCTATAATGACAAGTGCTCACCTTCACTGTCAAAATGCTATGCCCTCAGTGCTTACCTTCACTGAACTCAACCCACGGGGGCGCTCACCTCGCCACCAAACCAGACCCCATGACACTCAACAGCACATAAACCTACCGAACTTCTGGAATCCCCACAGCATCCAATCCTGAGGGAGGGGCTCACCTTCACCTCCCCTTTCAGCGATAGCACAATGACAAGTGCTTACCTCCACTTGCAAGGTGCTACGCTTATCAGTGCTCACCTTCACTGAGGTCAATACGCGGGGGCGCTCACCTCGCCATCCTGCTCGCTAGTAATGACAAGTTCTCACTCCCCAGCATGTTTCTTTACCAAGAGTACCAAGCATACTGTCATACAACCCCAACAACAGCCGTTAAACGAACATCTCAGGCATGCTAACATACCAAGAAGGCCAAGAGTACTATCCGTCATGCAACCCGAACAACAGCCGCACATTCCACGCTTCCTATTGTGCCAAGAATACCAGACGTACTAGCATACAACCCCCCTGGTTGATACGTGCAAATTAGGCTGTGAATAACATGAACACGTGCAAAGATGGCAATTCACTCACAAGCAGCAGGTGCAGAATAACGGTACTTGGCCACGGTTGTGCTGATCTTACGCTGCTGCTGTGGTATTATCGGTGTCAGTTCGTGCCAGATCTGTGTACTGTGTGTGTGGCTTTAGTTCATCCCTGCTCCACAGCAGAAACCACGGACTAGCAAAAGTTGACAGATCATACCATGAGTCACAGCCAGTGTGTGGATCACTGCTGTGTCTATACCTAGTGAGGACGTTTGCGTGGGTGCATACCGGCGTCCCCGTTGGCTTGGTAGGTGGTCCGCGTGCCTATCAAGATCATTTGCATGGGTTCATCTCACCGAGTGCATGCTCGTAGGGGCTCTTTCTTGCATAAACGAGATTGATTAGCGGAAAGCGCGAGAGCGTGAGTTAGCTACATTCGATGAAAATCGATGAGCAGTGGGAATGCTGAACCCTATGCGCGATAAAAAATAAAGGCACGTACCGAGGGGGAGAAGGGAAGACACCCGTGACCACGGCTTGTCCAGAAGGTCGTCGAGTGTAAAACATCTTACGAAGGCTGGAAAGTGAAAGTGACGAGTAAAAACACAAATAAAAAAATAAAAATACCGAGTGTGGTCCTTTCTGTATCGCTCCCTTATTTTCCATGCACCAAGTTTGTTTTTGACGGGCACGCAAAATAACAACAATAGTGTACCACCACGAACTACAGCAATGTACATACAGGACTAGACTCGCTTGATAATCAGCAGTATTGTGGCCGAATCGTAAACTACCAACACCAGCTGTGGTGCACCTAACTCAGCCAAGTACTCTTCCGGCGACTCAGTTGTATTTCTGTTGGGCTACTTTGTTTTCTTAGGTTTTCGAGGTTACGGCGTACCAGTACTCAATTTAGTACCGGGTCCATGGTTATTGCTACCCTTGCAGCATTCAACATGTACCCCCACGTCTGCGATAATGTATACCTCATACTCACCCAAACAAAGCAATCTATCAACCCCCCCCCGTTGTTTTGGGCGCTTATGACACCGCATTGACAAAACCAGGTGCGTTGGAAGGCTGGCCCAGTTCGTAGTGGTAGTATGAAATTTATCATGATATCTTTGTACGGTCCGTCCAGCAGGGCAACATGTCCGCTCATACCTGGTACTCGTTTAGGTGTTTACTGCTGTAGGTTTTAGTGTGGCGCTCGAAGCAGATATTCTTATTCGTGGGTGAATACTGCAGTACTTCATACACACCGATACTTGATAACTATATGCCGCTATTTATTAACAATCGTAGGGATAAACTGCTGTAGTTCATGCTGCTACAACAAGGTGCAAGTTTGATGACTATAGTATAGCTATTAATAGGGAGTTTGCCATATTCAAGCCCCATTATCCCGGCGCCAAAGATGTGTGGTTGATTCAAGGTTATGCGATCCGAATAGAGGTGAAATATGGTTGTCAAGACCGAACAGGTCAACGTAATAAAACGACTCTATTTCGTACGCGGTTGGACAGACGAACATACCCGGTATAATATAAACCACGTGTCGTGCCCCCCGAGCAGATGTGGCAGATGACACAAGAACCAGGAAAATAGAAAGCAGTATCACAACACGTAGGAAGGAGATGGCAGATAGGGTAGCCAGGTACCGGGCAGACTAAGAAGTAGAAGATGCCTGTGTGGCTTCCGCCCCGCACGGTCAACAGTCGATATGCTGTTTGTCGTGCGCCGGTTGCAGCAGCTCGGGCGGCAGAAGAAAATCCCCCTGTACATGTGCTTTATCGACTTGCAGAAAGCGTACGACTCTGTCGACCGAGAACTGTTGTGGGAGGTACTCACACGCCTTGGTGTACCAACCAAGATGCTCACAATCATTCGCAATTTTCACGAAGGCATGCGGGCTCGCGTGCGTGCGGATGACGGTGAACACTCGGACTGGTTCAATGTAACCCAGGGACTGCGGCAAGGCTGCGTACTATCGCCGTTACTGTTCAACGTGTTCTTCGCCGCTGCGATACACATCGTGCTGGTACGCTTCAGCAAAGACGAATGCATCGTAAGGGATTTGGTTCATCTCGAAGAGGACAGGGTTGTCGGAAAAGAGGAACCGTTGGCATGCGTGCAAAGGGCTGTGTGGGGCATGTTGTATGCAGACGATGCAGGAATAGTCTCGAAGTCGGCGGAAAGCCTTGCGAGAATGATGACAGTCATCGTGACTGTCTTCGAAGCAGTAGGTCTCACGGTATCCGAGAAGAAGACAGAGACGATGCTACTACGAACACCGGATCAGACGTTTACCACCTCACCGCTCGCGATCGAAGCTGCAGGCCAAAAGTATAAACAGACGACCCAGTTTTTGTACCTAGGAGGCATTATCCACGAGAACGCTGACCTCTCCTTCGAAATCGAGCGACGAATCCGTCTGATGCGGGCATGCCTCAAACGGTATGGTCCGGAACTGTACGATAGGACGAACGCACCGCTTAGTCTGAAAGTCCGGATGCTGAAGGCCGAGGTGATTGAGACCTTGCTGTACGGTTGCGTGACGTGGACCCTCAATGCGGACCACTTCGCCAAGCTTCGATCAGCCCACCACGAAGTCCTTCTGCGAGTCATTGGTTTCCAGCGCCGACTACGCACCGACCACACCACCCTCTCGTATGCGAAGGCGCTCAGGATAACACGATGCGAAAGTATCGAAACGACCATCCGTAAACGGCGACTCTTCTTTGCGGGGGCTGTGGTGCGGCAACACGAGGGGCGATTGCCCAGTCGGTTGATGTTCGGGACGATCGCTGGTGGGGGGAGCCCGAAACCAGGCGGGCAGCCTAAGACTTGGCCTAGGGCAATTGCTGAGGACCTTAGAGTGTTCAAAGCCTCAGAGGGATCAACGGAAGACTCCCCCTTAGTCTTTGGAGTTGGGACCGCACTGTGGCCCACTGCAGCAAAACAGACGGGAAAGTGGTACCGGGGAATCCTCGAAGCAGCTGAACAGCTCATGGGCAGGTGGCACGAGGCTGAGGCAAAGCTGAGTAGACAGCGCCGTGCATCCGCTGCAGGTAGTGTTAGAGGGAATGGGGGGAGGGGGGTAACAGCAGGAGGGGGTAGAGGGAACACCGTACAAGTGTATAGGGGCAGGGGGGGGAACAGGAGGAGTAGAAGGGAAACCGCGGTAGAAGAGAGTAGCAGAGAGACCGCAGATAGGGTAGCAAGGTACCAGGCCGACTAATAGGTTGGACGTTTCTTTGCTACTCGTACCGCCAACTGCTGCGGCCGTTCGGTATGCATTTTGATTTTTTTTTTCCCTTCTTATCCTTATGAAAGAAGTACTACATAGTGGGTGGGTGACGAGCGTATTTTGGCCCACTCACTATTGCTCTTTTTACTTAGTTAAGTGTTCACCGGGATGCATAGTCCCCTTTTTCCTTCTCGTATCTTTCCCCTTGCACGTCCCTTTTGGCTCATGCTCGGGGTAAGTATGTATGTGTCTGAGCTTTGGCTTCCCATTTTATTTATTTATTTGGGATTCTTCTCCTTTTCTTTTTCTTTTTCTTGTTCTTTTTCGGTTTGGTTTTTTCGTTGCTTCTCTTTCTTTATGGTGTATTTTGGTTGCTGGCGTATGTATGTATGTTGTGTCGGCCGCACCTAGTGCGAAGGCATGGTATTACGTAGGCTATTAATGCATTACGGTGTGTTATCTCTGTGTCGTAGTCTGTGACCACAGAGCTCGTATCTTTCTAGGGTGAAGAATCAGCACGGACACTGGGCTTGCTGGATGTCGACGAGTAGAAGAACGGTTTAATGTGAAGAACACACACACACATACTACTCGTACCACCAACTGGTGCAGCTGGTTCGAACGTGGTCTTCCTTTGTCTTCCTGTTGTTTTTGTTTATTTTTATTTTATTTTTTTGTCTTCTTTGCGGTGACCCTATGTGATTTTCATTTCTCTTCCTTTCTCCGATTGATAAGCCTTATTGAAGGAGTCGTGTGGCGTGGGTGGATGACGAGCCTGCTCTGCTTGTTTCGTACTGTCTGACGCCGAGGGGCCGGGCATAGTTGACGAACGCTGGACGATGGTGGCAGACAGGGTAACAAGGTACCAGGCGGGCCAGCAGGGAGACCCTGGCTGTGCTACTCGTACCATAAACTGCTGCCGCTACCTGGAGCATGCCTTGTGCTTTGTTTGGTTTGCCTGTTATTTTTCCCTTGGTTCTTAGTCTTACTCTGTTGACGACTAGTGGTGTTTTCTTCTTTTTCTTTTTTTTTCCAGCTCGTTCTTTTCAAGTGTCTGCCACGTCCCCTACGTGGGGGTACGATGGTTTGCTGCTATACTGAAGTATATACATATACCAGGTATATCTAGTTTCTTTTTTTGTTTCTTTTCTCTTTCGAATTGTCTTTGTTTTTGTTTTTGTTTTTTCTCTTTGTTTCGTTTTTGTTTCTCTAGGTCATGGAATGTGTATGTCATGCCTGTCGTACGCAGTATGATGACATGGCATTGCATTACATACGTGGCAACGTAGTATCTCTGTGGCGTAGCTTTGTGACCACAGAACTTGTATCTCTCTAGGTTTGAAGAATCGGCACGGACACTGGTTGCGCTGGATGTCGACGCGTAGAAAGAACGGTTTAATGTGAAGAAAACAACAACAACAACTATATACTAAACAGAGTAAGACCAAGAAAATAGTTGGCAAACAGAAGCACAACAGCCGCAGCAGTTTGTGGTACGAGTTGCATCGACTAGGTTTTATATACTATTAATCGATCTGATACCAACAGCAGTAGCTATCCTGTCTGCCGTCTCTTCCCCGTTTTCGTCAACCGTGCTCCCCCCCCCCCGGAACTGATATGGGCTAGGCAGCGCAAAACAAACAAAAAAGGCTCACCGTCCTTAATGCTGCCCGTGGGCGTGTACTATTAACATTATATATTCTTGAGGTCGCCAGGCTTGCGGTTTTCACTCGCTCTTTGACCTTTGAAGATTGTTCAGCATAGACATTGAAAACACGCCCTGATAATTCGCCATCCCAGCACGGGCTATGCTCTCACCACACTTTGTATCTCGCTTACTTCATGTCCCTATTAAAAGTCCTATCTCGGTGGCGCAGCGGTAGTGCATTGTCGTACGTGCTGCACGAGGAAACCTGATGAGATATGCCCGAGGGCGTAATACTACCAAACAAGCAGTGCGATTATATTATTATCAGAATGTCCAAATTGTAAAATCATACCAGTACCTGGTAGCTATTCACCCCGACGAAAACACACATTTTTTTATAGAATATTATTACAATCATGGACATTTACAATGGTTATTACTCACGGGATCTTCCACACCTTTTCGTTCATATGTAATAAGAACGGCGACTCTTTTTTCGCAGGTGATCATATCACTGCAGGTCGCCAGTTCGCGATTTTTTCCATCATCAGACATAAACCTCCTACTCCTTATTAGTGTTGATACTATTACGGGGGTCCATAGTTAACAGGACCTGTGGATTACATAAAAACCTATATATGTACGTATGTTTACTAACAAAAATTGGTCCCGTTAACTATCGGCCTCCGTTATAGAACTACTGATATAGTTGCAGCAGTGCCTAGAGATTCGAGTGTTTGTGGCACTGCTCGATGCCTTGGATACTACTGTGACCAGTACCAGTTGAATGCTCTCGTGACAATGCAGTCAGCCAGCGCAGACACTTTTTGCTTGCCTTGCCAGGACTTTACATCAGTTTGGTGCCACCTCCCTACTGTTGACAGCAGCCACGTACCTATGCAGCCCACCGCAGGTAGTACTCGAGCTAACTGAAGCAGACGCAATACATCACAACTGAGATTCCATGCATAGTTTTTAGCGTCGGTGTGTGTCAGCCTACCTCCCCCAGCTGTATGCTCGAGACCGACAGCAAGTATCACGTCAGCATATATTTTATTTACGACGGTGTACGTACCTATCAGCACTAGGGAAACGATTCCAAGGTTCTGTTAAAATTGGTCACACCCAGTCGGCTTTTCGATGCTTTCCGTCTGCTCGTATGGACGAAAACACGATTGCAAACACTAGCTCGTCCCAAGCTCATGCGGATAGTCACAAGCTGCCTGGCAAACACAGGTAACCCGCAAGTCAGTGTGATATTGATACGGGCTCACTTGCTATGCCGAGCTATATCCAGCTTATGACGAAGGGCAGCGTATTATCATATTTCGGTGTACGCGACAACGACAGCTGCAGTATTCATACAACAGTACATGTACTACTGCTGTAAAAGCATCGTGGGTCGCTAATCTATTCTCCAGTATATAAATACATATATGTTCACTATCACCGCAGTACGTCCTAGATTGTTGTTGGTACAAAATCCGTCAATCAATCGCACACGATAATTCATCCCATATTACTGCTGGAATATCCTCTGAAAATGGCAGATTTGGTCCTGTTCACGTGGTATAACTCAATGTCTTGTTATCGCCGGTTAGGTGCTCCATAGATGCGAACGGCAGCGCCACACGGCAGGCAGTCCAGCTACCAGCTGTCTGTCTGGCTTCGTTCGTGCTGCTCAACCTCCGTATATGCAACTTCTTGTGCAGCCTTCTACAACCGAATCCCGTCTATGACCCATCCGCGATGAGCTAAATTTTCAAGTTCATTTCGTTTTGTTGATTGATCTCTAAAGGTATAGGCGCAGCTGGCACGGGAACGCATGGTTGACTCCAGACAGTAACACGGAACTCCTCTTATATTATATCCGAGCTGTAGAGTGACAGCACATGCATCGTATGCAGGTCATTATCCAACAGGACGCGGGAATAAACCTCTCGTTCATCTCCACGAGTATTCGACTAAATATCCCTCTCCTATAAACCCGTATCAACATATGGAACTCCCTAATATTAGATGTAAAGTCTCCGTCGCGTTTCTAAGCACAATCAATATCCCCCTGCTCATTATACACGACCATACTTTAATATCCCCCCAGCCCTGTACACTAAAATGTACGACTCCGCTGGGTGGAAACATCTCAATATTATGACCAACTCATGAAAAAAAGCAGAAACGTAATTTCACTCAGAACCAAAAAACAAACTCTTAATTCCAAAATACTATCCAACCCCTCCAACTCCGATAACATTTTATATAGACCGCACACGCCCCCAGGCGCTTCATAGTCTCTCTTCAACCTTGTCCAAACTTCTCCCTCAGTTTCATGAGGAAATATTGCATATCATAAAATATCACAGTAGTCATACTCATCAAAATATAAATTAAGCCAAGAAAGTAAATGCCAGAGATCGCAAGGAACCCCGTTCCCGCGGACAAGAGTCTCCCCTTGTCCTCTACTCCCTCCATAGATACACAGATCGCGACGATAATGCGAGAAAGCATACAGTCCTTCACTTGAATTTTACTTGACGTTGAAACTACTCAAAAGAACCAAAAACTCTCGAAATCCATCACCAGGAACGAAATGGTATCATCCTCCGAATTAGCCAGGGAAAAACGGCAGCAGCTTCGGATTTATACGCAATTCAGACAAATTCTTCACTCTGAAACAACATAAAACCTTCCACCTCGGAAACAACCGCGTCAAATATTCATCAGAAAATCCCGGTGGTAACGAAACACCGTGTTGTTGAGCAGGTTTGTCAAGAAGTCTGCATGCTGTCTCTCCGACTCTACATCGGTAATAACAAACTCCCCCTCAAAAATAAGCTCCCGCAAAAAGTGGTGTCGTAAGTCGATGTGCTTCGAATTCGACGTGCATACTAGATTTTGTGCCAGGTGCCTTGCCCCCTCGTTATCCTCGAAAACCGTAATGCATCTCTCTCCAAAGCCCGGAGAAATAAAACTCCATACATAGCGCATAAACATTGCCTCCTTGATGGTGTCTGCCAGTGCTACATATTCGACCTCAGTGATTGAGAGTGTGACGCATTTCTGCGTCCTAGAAAACCAGCAAACACACGCCGCCCCAGCACACATGAAAGCTTCACCAGAAACTGACGACCTGTCAGTGGCTTCGTTGGCATAGTCTGCATCTGCAAACGCTGCCAGCTCAAGCCCGCTACCCTTCTGGAACGCAATGCCGAAATCACTCGTACAAAATTCATACTCTAAAATACCAACTGCTGTTCTCCAGTGTACTTCCCTCGGCCTATTCGTGTCCTTCCCTACCGCCCTCACCGCGTTCGCAATATCCGGTCGTGTTTGGTTCGCAAGCTACATCAAGCACCCCGCTAACTCGCGGAAAGGCCAATCACCCACGGGTTCATTCTCGTCAAACGCCTTGAGCTTCACACCAGTCAAAAGCGGGTTATTGCTCCCAGACTAACACCAAACCTCGTCGCGGTGTTTTCAGCGAACGCCTGCTGTGAAATCGTTAAAGTACCAGCATCCCAATCCCTCGAAAAACAACAACCAGCACACCACCGCAACTCGTCCAGATTGTTGATCGGAACAAGGTTGTTCAGGTCTTCACAGAAATGATGGCATCTAGCCTTGAGTCCTACGGCCAAAATAACATCCACATCATGAACTACCGTTACAATGGAGACAGAGCCCGACTCGACCAACCTCATGACAGACGCGTCAGCGGGGCTCTGCTCAAATCCTAGACTCTTCCTGTGAGTGAGAAGGTGGTTGTGCCACGACCTCGACGCTTGCTTCAAGCCGTAGAGACTGCGATTCAACCTGGCTACCTTACCAGACATTTGGCCGCAGCCAGAGGGCAGTCGCATGAATACATCCTCATCCAAACTCGACTGCACGAACACCTGCTCAGCATCAAAATGACTCAAATCCAAACCCAACTCGCACGCAATAGCACCCAAACAACGAAAACATGACGCTGCACGCGTCGGAGCAAAAGCCTCTCAAAAATCAATACCCTCACGCTGCTTGAAATGTCGTGCCACCAGCCTTGCTTTCGCCCGCACCACGTCACCATGCGCGTTGGACTTCCACACGAACACTCACTTCGCCGAGATGACGTTGAGCCCTTCTGGTTGCTACGTCGCCCCAAACGTCCCCGCGTCCGCCAGCCCATGGTATTCCTTGTCCATCGCCTGCCTCCAGATGGCCGATTACTCGTCCGCACACGCTTCAGCATACGAGTTCGGCGTCGAAAGCTCGCTCGCCGGGCGTGTGGGAAGGAGAGGGTTCTCGCGCGGTGGGGCTTGGTGGAAAAGTACATGACCTATACCTTCCCGCGCTGCCATCAGTGATTGCAGCCCATGCCCCATAGCCTCGTGGTTCCGCGCAGTCTCCCCTCTTGTCCGCCCCTCAGCACATCTCCACCTTCCGGGTGTCGCCCAGCTTCCTCGCTGGCCCGATCACCCTGCACACCGCCACCACCCTCCTGGTGTCGTGCGGTCTCCCCCCTAGTCCGCCCTCTCTGCAGAGCGCCACCGCTCTCCTCGTGTCGTGCAGTCTCCCCCCTTGTCCGCCCCCTCAGCACATCGCCATCCTCCGGGTACGGGATATAAGAACCCAGTGCCCGGGAAGCGCGATGCGAAAGCTGTGGCTGCGGTGACTGCTGCGGCGGCGACGGCGATGATAACGGCGGCGACGCTGATAACGGCGGCGACGGCGGTGGCGACGGCGGCGGCGGTGACGGTAGCTGTAGTGGCGGCGGTGACGATGGCGGCGGCAGCGATAGCGACGGCGACGGCGGCGGCAGCGGCGGTAGCGGCGGTGATGACGGCGGTTGCGGCGGCAGCAGTGGAGATGAGGACGGTGGCTCGGGCCATACGTCGGGGCCCCTCAGAGGCCCCGGCGCACGAAGCGGCAGTGGAGACGGCGACGGCGGCGGCGGGGAGCTCTCCTCCTCCGAAGGCAGTAACCCCACAAATGGTTTCCTCGGGTGTTCCCAAGTGACGTCACGGGAGATCGACCTCCGGCCTGACATCAGCAGACTCTTGCTGCAGGTAGCTTCGTGGTGGTTGCCGCCGTCGAGGTAGAAACAAGCCTCCGCCTTCGGCTCGGTCTTCAGGGCCCTTCTGACGTGGTGGAAGCCCGGCTTCAGAAACGGGAGCAACCGCGCAAAAACGGTGGTCTCCTGTATAATTTGCGGTACGGCGAGCGCATTTCCGGCTTGTCCCTTACCCTCGCCGTCATGTTGATCACATCGCTCGTATGCACGCATGACTCAATCCAGAGGGGCTGCGTCGCCGGCATCCTTGCGTCGCCCAACAGGCGGGTGGCCTCCAGGCGGGACGCCATTGCAAGCTCCAGCGTCATGGCGATCCGTCGCTCGACCACCCCGTCATGCTTCGGACAATCGACAGGCGTGTACTCGCGGCGGATGCCGTGGTGATTGAGCAACTCCACGAACTCTGCCTCGGTGAACTCGGTGCCGTTGTCCGAGGGAAGGCACTCCACGATGGACGGCATACCCTTTGCGTTGATGTCGGCCAGGAAACCAGCGAAGACCTTCGGGACGTCGGACTTCCGCTTCAAGAAATACGGCCACCCCAGTCGCGAGTAATCGTCGACGATCAAGTACTACGCACCGCCAGCAGAGGTAGGCTACTGTCACGACAGATCCACGACAAGACACTCCAGAGGCCTGGTATAACGACACTCGGTCGTCCACGGCACCGCTATCCTCCTCCCTTTCGCCTCAGAACACCCAGCACACGGAACCAACTCCCCAAAAACCTTAATGCCTCTCTCGCGTGCCGTCTCACGGAGAGTGTTAGCATAGGAGTGGGCAAGAGCAACGTGAAGGTCGCTAATATCAATCCTCCTCATTTTTCCAGGAGCCAAAACAGCGGCAGCAATCGGGGTCTCTACAATCCGCGTGGCGTCCACGTATGAACCCGCCTCCCTACGCACGAAGGACAGCTTCCCATTCAATGTGTGAGCTTCCTGGGCATCACGTGTCACCGGGCATTTCAACAATACTGCATGAAGCGAAAACAGGTTGAAGCGAACACCGGGTACGTATGCTACGTCCATCAGCCTAACTTGAACGTCACCCTGAGAGCTGTGCATCACGATTTGAATCTGGCCGAACTACTCTATCTTCAGTGACCTCATGTCACCGACCACCAAACGGCTCTTACCAGGGGGAAGGGGAGTACAGTCTACCATACCAAAAGGGTTACCAGTCACATGAATGGCTGCTCCCGTTTCCGCTACCCACTCGTCTTTCCCAATAACCCAAAACAAATCATCAGTCGCCTTGCCTTGGTGCGCAAACTGCGCGGTGAGGAGGTACGGATCGAACGTAGGCGAAGGGTTGCCGTTGTTCGCTGGGCCAGGGGAGGAGGAAGTGCTGAAGGAGGTTTGTTGTGGCGGGGAAGCTTCGGCCGAGGTATACCCACCACTGCCGTAGGGAGTCTCCTGCGGCGAGCCACCTCCGTAGTATGGTTGTTGGGCGGGTTGAGGAGAAGCGGCACCCGGGACAGCGACGTTCATTTGCGCGGGAGCTACCTGGCATTCAGCGGAGTGGTGGCCCGATCTGCGGAACCGGAAGCAGGGCCCCTTGCGCCTCCATGGCGTGTTGTTCGGTGGGGGACCCCAGCTTGCCGGAGTCGCAACGGGCAGTGGGGGCATCGGCGGCAACGTCCCTGGTGGTGGGTCGGTAAATACTGAACCCATGGGGGGGACTACTCCACCCGTGCCGAAGGGGTCTGGGGCTGAGTCATCCCAACGGTACCTGCAGGCCACGGCATCCCAACGCCATGTGGGGCCGGTTATTCCCCCCGACGAAGCTCCTCCCCGGTTACCACGTTGCTGATGGGGACGATGCTGCTGCTGCTGCTGGGGCTGCTGGTGCTGCCGTTGATACTGCTGCTGTTGGTGGGGCTGCTGCGGCTGATACTGCTGCCGCTGCTGCTGATACTGTCGCTGCAACTGCTGGTGCTGCTGGTGCTGCTGCTGTTGCTGCCCATCCTTGAAGCTCCCGCCTCTCCTGTTCCTCCCTTCCCCCTCATGGTCCCGCACCTCCGCCACCGGCGGGCTGCGCACCTCCGGCGTACAAGGCATGCCGATCTACCACTCCTTGTACGCCCAACGCCCTAGAAACCATTTCCTTCTCTACCTTGTCGTTTGCATGCGCGTCACGGATAATCTCATCGATCTCGGAACGGGGGATGGAAGGGCGGGAAATAATTCTTTATTACGATGCAATACCACAAGGATGAGGTTCGTACATCCGTCTAGACATCAGCCATCTTTTATCTATTAGACGTCGACTTTAAAAAGCTAAAAGAAAACAGAAAAACTGATACAGCCCTCATTACGGGTGGGTCTGAAACGCTTTTACAGCGGTTGGTGAGCCTGCACACAGTAAAATTACGATATAGTGAATAAGCCATTTTTTGTACGATGCTAGCTTTTTACGGTTTTGGTGTTCTAATGTTCGCAACGTAGAGCCATCCGCCATGGGACTCAAGAGTGTTTGAAATATTCGTCCAGATGTCAGCTATGTTTCACCCATCGGGTACAGAGCCCAACATGAAAAAAACGGGGAGAACAGCAGCCCCCATTACGCGTGGACCTGACACGCTTTCGTACCGTTGGGCGAACCTGTACAAAATGAAATTAGTTGGTTTTGAAAAAATGTTTTTTAGGCCATCTTTTGTAGGATGCTAGGTTTACGGTGGTACTGGTGTTTCACTGTCCACTACATTGGACTACAAGACTCTAGAGAGGCCTATAGCTTCGTCTGTGAGACAGTAGGTCAAATATGAGAAAACCAAAGAGAACGGCAGACTTCAAATCGGGCAGATCTGGCCCTGGCTTATCGTGGGTGGGTCCTAAGCACAATCTTACGTTACCAACCTTGCACAAGTAAAACATACCTGGTATACTTTGCTGCTGTATGGCACCTTGTGCGCCAGGTCCACAGCAGGTGATAGACCATACATCAGGGCAGCGCCGTGGTTACCCTCGGGGGTGGCGTGCACTTTCTAGATCTGTGCAACGTGAATACACAACTTGCTCACCCCAGCTATCCCTCACCCTTTTGTCCGGTTTAAGACCAATAATCAGACCTTTCGGGCCCAATGTCAACTTAAACATGAATGTTTGCGACATAGCATAGGGGAATCTGCTTCGGACCACACGGCGGTGAGAAAACAGCCCTCTTCGAATAGTGTCCCCGGTCTGTGGGACGAGCACTGGGGTAGGACGCCTGAGTCACAGGGTCCCAAGGCGGCCTAACCAATCTAGTCGGTGGCCAAAACACCCCCAGACCAGCTCTCGACACACAGTCATCTGGATATTACCATCGTTTCGCAGGAAGGCGCTATGACTGAGGACCCTGGTGCCCCTGTTACCTTGGGGGGCCGCTAAAGTTCCGCACGCCCAAGACGCGCTGACCACGCCGAAAACCCAGATGTAGCGATTCGCACACCTTCGCGATTGGTTTTAATAAGCTTATAAAAAATCATGAAATAATACGTCAGTTGTGAGTTCGACTGGTTATTACGTTGTTGATACTCAACTTTGCAAGCTGCGTCTCGTCTGTACCCCAATTTTACTGAATTTTACAGGTGTTACAATATGCCGAACGCGCTTGTTCTATACGTAATTCCTAGGCCAGTGGCTCCCCTGGATGCAGCTCGGGTCAACAGGACAGTTTAATCTGCGCACTGATACTGCATAATATCCCGAAAAAGGGAGGATGATATGCGTTGCAACATGTCGAAACCTTCTCATTGTACAAGTATTGATCGAGTATTGTTGAGTTTTTGTATTGTATGGTTCTAAATATGAGTAATTCTTCCCGGGTTGATCTGCTGCTAGCAGCTGTTGTTGCTGGTGCTCCGATGGATATGGTTTGAGGTGGAACGTAAATCAGTCATCGGTGTTCCCGAAACTACATAAATGCATAGTGGTTTCCTAGACTCTACAAGTTATTATATACCAGGTATGTGGTTTGTGTACATTACTTACAGTCAGTAGTATTAGTTATAGCTAGTAGTATTATTAATAGGTCGTTTTAATTGTGCGTGTTTTTCTAGCCTGTCGACGTTAGGTATAAAGACCGGCGTCCCCGGTGGCTTGGTAGGTGGTCGGCGAGCCTATCAAGATCAATTTCGTGAGTTCGAGTCTCACCGAGTGCATGCTCGTAGGGACTTTTTTTCTTGCATAAAATTGATTAGCGGAAAGCGCGAGAGCGTGAGTTAGCTGTACATTCGATGAAAATCGACGAGCAGTGGGAATGCTGAACCCTATGCGCGATAAAAACTTAAGGCACGTACCGGGAGGGAGAAGGGACGACACCTGTGACCACGGCTTGTCCAGAAGATCGTCGAGGGTAAAACCTCCTACGAGTGGGCTGGAAAGTAAATGTGATGAAAAAAAAACAAATCGTATATATATAGCGTGATGGTACTACATAAAAGTAGGAAGGAAGGAACGAACTGATACAAATTACCCCATCACATACCATCAATTCAATGTACGTCGTGTTTCCTATCCTTTCTCTTCTATAAAGTTCTGAATTATGTCAGCTGTGAGTTCGACTGCTAAAATAGTTGATACTTGACTTTGCAAGCTGCCTGCCTATTGTTTTTGAATTTTGAAATACGTCTGCTGTGAGTTCGACTGATAAAATAGTTGATACTTGACTTTGCAAGCTGCCTGCCTATTGTTTTTGAATTTTGAAATACGTCAGCTGTAAGTTCGAGTGATAAAATAGTTGATACTGTGGAGGACAGGTTTTGGGAAGGCTCGTAGAATGGTCGTCGCACATATACCCATGGAAGATACACCAGAAGTGTTATTACGGGGGTCCGTAGTTAACAGGACCTATGATGTACAGGGTCGTCGCACATATACCCATGGAAGATACACCAGAAGTGTTATTACGGGGGTCCGTAGTTAACAGGACCTATGATGTACAGAAAAACCTATATTTTTCACTATTTTTACTAACAAAATTTGGTCCCGTTAACTATGGACCCCCGTAATAGCACATCTGAGAGTCTTTCCGAGAACCGGGACAATCCGCTTAGACGGGCCTTGTTTGCCCGTCCGAACTTTAGTCTCTCGATCTCTGTCTTTCTTTCCACGCTGCTATCCCAACGTGGAGGACTCACTCCTTGCTCTAAATATAAGAAAGTTAAAGTGCAGGCTTCGGTAGCGGGTTAAAGCTACCGCATCACTTGGGACCTTTGTGACTCTACGAAAGAAGGGGCACCATATTGGCGTCGACGATGAGATCCGACCTCACGCGGGCAAATAAACTATGCAAGCTGCGTAATACGTCTCGTCTATATTCCATTTTTACCGAATTTTACAAGTATTGTAATATACCGAACACGCGTAATCTATATGAAGTTCCTTGTCAAAGATATAGCCCAGCGGCTCCCCTGGATGCTGCCTGCCCGGCCAACAGGACACTTTTAAATAACCATTGTGCGCATTGATACCATATAACCCAAACAAGGGAGAATGGTGTGATGTTGCAACATGACATGTCGAAACCTTTTCATATACAGCAGTTATCATTTAGTGGTGGTACCAGTTGAGATCTATGATTGGGTTAAATTTTTTAACTTGCAAGTCAGATTTTGAATGTGTCTTACAGCAGTAATGAACTAAATACATACCAGACACCTTATTGTATGAGTCAAGCAGTTTTTTTTTAATATGTAGATGTGAGGTGGGATTCGTTCCCGGGAGGGGGGGGGGGGGCATGTGTTATAACAGGCCGATCGCACGCATTCTATTAATAAACATATAATTCCTTGTCGAGGGTACAGGCCAGTGGCTCCCCTGGATGCTACTGGGGTCAACAGGACACAATTAAAAAGGGGCATATTTCAAAATCAGGTATACCTGATCCGTTTGAGCCAAAATCAGGTACATTCTAAAACCAAGTACAAAACGCGCGCCACGAGCGGTGTGATGTCCATGACAATCCGGTAAAAAAAGAATGCGCCTAAAGCATTAAGCGTGCCACATGGCCTCCAAAATCTGAATTTTTTTGTTCTCTTCAGGGTGTAGGTACCACGGGCTCCACACTTGGACATGCAAAGAGTCACTATTTATATGCCTCGTTTGCTTCGCCACGGCGGGAGCGCCAAGAGTATTTACTCTGGCGCCCCCCTCCCCGTTGACAGATTTAAAGCTTCCAGACCGTCCTCGCGGAACTGCCTGCTCGGCACGAAATTATCTTGCCGTACCAAACCTGAGACCACCTCGACGCGGGGTGGTGCAGACGAAACGTCGAGTGTCCATGGTGCTGTGAAGACTGCTGTGAACATAGAAAACAACAGAGTACACACAACAACTAACTGAAGCACATCGCACACCCCAAAGGAGAAAAAGCGAAACCAGTGTACGCATGTATGCATTTATATACGTACTTTTACGTACGACGTACGAGTACAGAGTTTACACGTCAATACAGAAGAATTTCAACCGAGGGAGGGCAGGCGCATACGGAGAGAAAACACAGTGCACGTATGGCCTCTCTGATTGGTTTAAAGTTGGCCAAAATCAGTTGAAAGCTAGACAGAGTAGAAAATATCAGGTGTACCTTGGCCTTTTCGTGCCAAAATCAGTTACAATGTCAGCTTGGCCAATAGCAGGGCTCCTGGTGTGTGTTTTGTACTTGATTTCAGTATGTAAATGTTTTTGGCACGAAAGTGGCCAGGTATACCTGATTTTGGCAAAAACCCATTAAAAAATCATGAGATACTATAATATCTATAGCCGGAATATGAGGGAGAATGACATAACGTTGCAACATGTCGAAACCTTTTCATTTACAAATACTGATTGAGAGTTGTTGATTTTTGGTATGGTATGGATCTAAATGTATTAATTAATTCTTCCGGGGATGAGCTGCTGCTGCTACTGTTGCTGCTGCTGTGATGCCTACTAGTGGTGTAGCTCATATTCGATAATAAGGCTCGAGGTGGCACCTAAATCAGGCATTGGTGTTCCCGAAGCTATACGGAGATTTCATAAACTCTATAACAAGGTGTGCGGTTAGTCTACGCCATTATACTTGTTATTACTGATATTATTATATTATAGTACGTCGTTTTATGTGTGTGTGACACCCTGGACAATTTACTATTTCGATAGTGTATTGTGTCTACAATTGATTCAGGAGGATGTGTGTTAATTGGATTTGTCCTGACAATTGTTTTTGGTGGCTGTCTACTAATTGAAATTGTCAATACAATTGATTTCGGCGATTGCCCATTAATTGAAATTGGCCAGGCAATTGTTTTGGGCGATTGCCTACGAATTGGAATTGCCCAGGCAATTGATTTCGAATACCATCTACTAGTTGGGTTCCAGCGTTTTCTATGAATTGGAATTGTCCAAATAATTGGTCGCGGAGGCTTCCAATTAATTAGAATTATTCAGCAAATTGATTTCGGGTACTATCCAATAATTGGAATTGCCCAGACAATTGATTTCGGGTGTTGTCCACTAACTGAAATTGTTCAAACAATTGATTTTGGGAACTGTCTATTAATTGGATTTGCCTGAACTTTTGATTTCGGCTGCTGCTTATTAACTGAAATTGTCCGCACAATTGATTTCGGGTGATGTGGAATTGTCCAAACGGACTTCGGCGACTGGAAAGTAGTTGGAACTGTCCGCACATTTCACTTCAGATGCCGCGCACGAAAACAAATTATCGACAAATGTCATCGCCGTGTACCTACAGTAGTTATTGTATTGTGATAAGACACTCCCCATTGAATTGGTACTACTTGTAATATGGCACAATAAAGGACCTCGCAAATGATTGCATATTGAGGGAAGTTCCCGATCCTGTTGAACAGGCAATACTAGCATGGTGGTACTGTTGTGTACTGACCATACCAAATGTAGTTCTACAAGTACCTGAAAGCTTTCAAATAAAAGAGCCCTCTTAAACTCGATAGTCATGACAATTCCAATTGGTAGATCGCTTCCGAATCCCAAAGTCCGGACCATTGCAATTAATACACGGTATCTCAAAGCAGTTGCCCCGACAAGTCGAAATAATGTAAGTCACCCGAAATCAATCGTTCGAGCAATTCCAATTAATAGACAGCCTGTGAAATCATTTATCAGCACAATTTCAATCGATAGGCAGTCTCCGAGCTCATTTGCCTGGACAATTGAAATTATTGAAAAGCTCCAAACATCAATAGTTCTGACAATTCCAATTAATGGACAGTCTCCGAAATCAATTGTCAGGGCAACTTCAATTGATAGAGTCTCCAAAACTATTTGTCCGGACAATTCCAATTGTTAAACAGTAGAGTCCGATATCAATTGTCCGAATATATCCAATTGTTATAACGGGGGTCCATAGTTAATAGGACCTATGGCATACATAAAAATCTATATATTTACCTATTTTTACTAACAAAATTTGGTCCCGTTAACTATTGACCCCCGTAATAGACAGTATCCAAGATCATTTGTCTAAACAATATTAATTGCTAGACAGTCTATGACATCACTTGCCCGGACAATTCCAACTAATAGACAACTTCGTGACTCTGCTGTAGGGGCAATAGTCTATTGATAGGTCTATTGTCCAAGGCATACGCAGAAAAGGGCGGGACACCTCAACGTTAGCTTTGTATTTTATGTCCGCGGGTAGGAAGTTTTGATACCGCTTAGCCCATGTGCTCAGATGTAATTATTAAAACAAAATTCACCAAACAAAGTAATCCGTATGCACTGTGGTTTTGAAATGTACCGGCAGTTAATTTAGGAGACTGCCCACCAATGATGGCATTTTCTGAAGTAGTTCTGGAGATTTCGTATTAGTCAAAATTGTCGGGACAATTGATTTTGTATATCGTCTAATATTTGGAATTGCCCGGACAATTGATTCAGAAAAGCGTCTGCTAATTGAAATTGCCCGCACAATTGATTTTGGAGACTGTGTATAAATTGCAATTGTCCGGCCAATTGATCTGGGAGACTGTCTATTAATTGGAATTGTCGCGACAAATACTTTTGGCGTCAGTCTATTATACTAATTGAAATTGTCCGGACAACTATATTTCGGGAGGCCGACTATCAATTGGAATTGTCGGGACAATTGATTCAAGAGACAGTCAGTCAATTGGAATTGGCCGGACAATTTATTTAGGAGAAGGTCCATTAATTGGATTTGTCCGGACATTGAATACAGAGACTACCTATAAAGTGAAATGGTCTGGACAATAGGGTCTGATAGGGGTCACTTAATAGAAATTGTCTGGATAGTAGAGCTTGACGCCTTTCAATTAACTGGAATTAGGGACCACAATAGTCAGTCAATTGCAATATGAAGATTGATAGACTATTGGACTATTGTCTGTTGTCCAGAGTCCCATTTTTCTAACCTCTCGACGTTAGGTATACTGTGATGGCATTACATACCAGTGGGGAAGGAGCTGGTACAGTTTATATCGCATACCATCAATGTCCTGTTTCCTGTCCTTTCTACTTATATAATTCCCATTATTACTATTACGGGGATCCATAGTTAATGGGACCAAATTTTGTTAGTAAAAATAGTTAAATATGTATTTTTTTATGTTTACCATAGGTCCTATTAACTATGGACCCCCGTAATAGTGGTGCAAGTCGAAATCTATGATTTGGTTTTGAAAGAACAAACTTGAGTTTTACGGTGAACTTGCCTTACAGCAGTAGCAGTAATATATCTACTTAGTGTGAGTTAAGTATTATTTATGATACTATGTACATGTGTGTAGCGGGGGGGAGGTGAGTTACTACTGTGCCGCTGCGGCTGCTGTTGCTGCGATGTTCTACATTCTGGATTGCAGTTGGTATCAAGGCTTATCACGGTATATTTGGATTATGCAACGGTGGTACAGGCGGAACGGAACGGGACGGTAAAACCGCCCCCAAAATTAAAACCGCCGTCCCGTCCCGTCTCGTCCTGACGACCCTGACGACGAAATCCCTTTCAGTCGTCATTTACCGTCTTGTCCCGCCGATAAAATCTCTTCCGATGGAAATTTCTGTCAAGTCCCGCCGTGACACCGAAAAAATACTGTCCCGTCCCGCCGATAAAATCTCTCCCGTTGGGAATTATCGTCGCGTCCCGTCGTCACACTGCTCGCGGTGGACAAAACTTGCCTCTCCCCCTACAAGAGACCTTCGTGACCGTCTGTTCTCATCCATTTCCACCCCGATTTACATATTGTCGAAAATTTCCGAGTTGTAATAAACTTCAGTAGTAATTCCTGTGGAAATACATACGTTGTCATTCATTGTCGAAGAGGAAACTGGACCACCAATACCCAATCACGAGCGAGCTGCCACTGTCTCCAGCTGTTGAGCCAGTTTTCTCTGCGTGCGCGCCCACGCACGGCTACAATCTAGCAGCACGAAGCAAGTTTGGGTGAGACGACACAGCGCCCGGTAGGTGGCTGATCACGAACAAAGAAACATCAGGAAAAGTTTGAGTAGGACCATGCCGACCGGGGCCGGGAGCCTCATCCAATCTAGTATTTACTTTGCATGATCGTTTTCAGCGTCCAAGAATACTAGTAAAATCGTGACCCATTCTAAGAAACAAATCTTTGGCTTCACGATATTAATCCAGGATATGTTGGATTAACTCGGAGTTAGAACGCACCGATCGATCAGTCTGTCGAAGCCTAGCCTACCCTGCGAGAAAAGGGTCATAGGCACAGGAAAAATACAGACCTTCCCACCCACCCAACAGGCTTGGTATTACGGGTGTCCATAGTTAATAGGACCTTTGGTATACATAAAAAAACTATATATTTGCCTATTTTTACTAACAAAATTTGGTCCCATTAACTATGGACCCCCGTAATAGTATTTTGTTCATCACGATCATTTCAACCCCAGGGATGGGCGCCGCGCTGAGAGCGCACTCACCGCGAGGTTTATCCCGGGCAAGACCCTCCTGCTCCGGAGCAGGAGGCCTCATCCAATCCAATGCATGCTGTGAATGAGTGAAAGAATACTGCAGTAATTCCCGTATAAATACATGTGTTATCATATATTGTGCACAACTCCCATACTCAAAAAGGAGTATAAATTTCAGTCGAACTCACAGCTGACGACGTATTTTCATCATCTACATCTGATATAATGCTAAATTGCTCTGTACCACAATTATATCATTTTTGTTCAAAGAAAAAGCCGGGCTGGTGTTGATGTGATCAGCAACTGGTTGATAATTTGTTTTTATATGTCCAAATGAAAGCACACATATTTCGTTTCTAGTATTTCTTTCTTTTTTCTTATTCTCTTTCGATTTGTCTCCGTTGCTTTTGTTTTTTCTTTGTTGCCTTTCGTTTCTCTATCTCCTATAATAAATTTGTGTCTGTCGTGTCTGTCGTATCCAGCATTTTATTTTCTTCTTTTGCGCTGACCCTATGTGATTTTCTTTTCATTTTCTTTCTCTTCCTTTCTCCGATTGGTAAGCCTTATTATGTGAAGGAGTCGTGTGGCGTGGGTAGATGACGAGCCTGCTTTGCTTGTTTCGTATTGCCTGACGCCGAGGGGCCGGGCATAGTTGACGAACGCTGGATGAAGGTGGCAGAGAGGGTAGCAAGGTACCAGGCGGGCCAGCAGGGAGACCCTGGCTGTGCTACTCGTACTATAAACTGCTGCCGCTACCTGGAGCACGCCTTGTGCTTTGTTTGGTTTGCCTGTTTTTTTCCCTTGGTTCTTAGTCTTACTCTGTTGACGACTATTAATAGTGCTGTTTTCTTCCTTTTCCTTCTTTTTTTCTAGCTCCTTCTTTTCAAGTGTCTGCCAGATCCCTTGCGGAGGGGGCACGATGGTTTGTTGCTATATATACATATACCAGATGTATATTTGGATCATTTTCCTTGTTGTTTTTTCTCTTTCGATTTGCCTTTGTTTTTTTTCTCTTTGTTTCGTTTCGTTTCTCTAGGTCATGGAATGCGTATGTCGTGCCTGTCGTACACAGTATGATGGCATGGCATTGCATTGCATACGTGGCAACGTAGTATCTCTGTGGCGCAGCTTTGTGGCCACAGAACGTGTATCTCTCTAGGATTGAAGAATCGGCACGGACACTGGTTGTGCTGGATATCGACGGGTAGAAATAACGGTTTAATGTCAAGAAAACAACAATACCAGTAGTATCACGGGCATGGCGTTGCATTGCCTGCCCACTGTGCTTACTGCATACGTGGCAACGAATAGCAGCAAGTAGTCTCTCTTCAAGGCGGCTACGTGACCACAGAACTTGTATCTCTTCCAGGGTTGAATCGGCACGGACACTGGTTGTGCGTGTTGGGAAAACACATACACACACGTCGACATTCAGCACGGACAGTCGTGTCTGTGACGATTCTAACTAGGACCCGCCAGGTACGTGGCACCTGGTACTCACTGCGTGGTACCTGGTACCTGTGTATGCACTTACATATCACCAGAGCTCATACTGGTATTGTTATTGAAAGGTGCGCGAGACCCTTTTTGTCGAGCTTCTATTAATAGCAACATCAATATTAATGGTAGGCTGCGAAAGTGTCTCGTGCACCACTATAAAATATCAATACCAACAACACGAAGTAGATTTCTCCTACTATTGTATTAATATATCGCATCCTCCAAGTAGCGGCAGCAGTTAATGGTATATACGAGTACGTAGCACAGCCAGTTTTCCCTGCAAGTCCGCCTGTTACCTTGCTACCCTGTCTGCCGCTTCCGTCCAGCATTCGTCAACTATGCCCGGCCCACAATACGAGACAAGCAAAGCAGCTTTGTCATCCACCCACGCCACACGACTCCTTCAATACGGCTTGTCAATCGAAGAAAGGTAGAGAACTGAATAAAATGGAAATCACCGAAGATCAACGCAGGATAAACAAAACAAAGACTATAAGAAAAACAAACACTAAACAAAAAAAACAAATAGACAAAGGAAGACCACGTTCGAACGAGCTGCACCAGTTGGTGGCGCGAGAAGAATTGACATGTTCTACTTCCTAGTCTGCCCGGTACCTTGCCATCTTGTCTGATATCTCCTTCCTACTTTCGTCCACTGCAGTTTTCATTCTATTCCTGTCCCCCCCCCTCTCCTCATTCCTTTAGTCGGGTTTTCTGACATTCGTCGTGTTGCCACCCCACCTCCGATTCCCTTGGACATCACCCACGGCGGATGCGCGGCGCTTGTTACTCAGCTCAGCCTTAGCCTCGTGCCACCTCACCCTGAACCGTTCGGTTGCTTCGAGCATCCCCCGGTACCACTTCCCCGCCATTTTTGCAGCAGTGGACCACAGCGAGGTGTCAACTCCAAACACCAAGGGGGCAAGTTCCGTTGACCCTTCGTTGGCTCGGAACTCCCCAAGATCTTCGACTATGCATCTATGCCAAGTCGTAAACTGTCGGCCATGTCTCGTCTTCCTTTCTCCGATTGATAAGCCTTATTATGTGAAGGAGTCGTGTAGCGTCGGCGGATGACCCGCCTGCTTTGCTTGTTTCGTATTGTCTGACACCGAGGGAAGGAACATAGTTGATAAACGTAGGACGGAGACGGCAGACAGTGGAAAAATGATGCATGTGTCAGTGAACATATCTTGCGAAGAAGGAGAAATAAAAAAAAATGAATTTGGCGCTAATGTGGTCATAATGGAAGGAATCTCGATTACAGAGATAAAGAGGAGAAGAGAAAAAAAAATGAGAATGAGAGCAGAGGAAAAGGAAGAGTGGAGGACGAGTACGGAGTAATGATCAAAGTAGAGTTGGCCGTTGCCTGATCCTCCGGTACAATAACCATGCTTCGGGCAGAAAAGCTAATCTAAGGACTATATTCATTGTACTGGCTGACAGTCCGTCCTACAGCACATTCCTGATTGTCAGCTAGTGCTTCCTATATCGACATTCCTAATGGTGAGGGTCCTGTAGCTAAAAGCTGTGTGCCCTGCAATTCGTACTGTCAACGTGTCGACAGAGGAAAGTTGAATTTACAATATACCGTACAACAAGTAAGACAGACTCGTATTTTATCCGAATATTGCTTTTACCCGAATAACCAAACTAAGCTACTCGAGTACTCGTAACAGCAGTGGGTATTGACTGCCCATCACAATAGATACGTATATATATGAATCTCAACGTTTCTTACGCTAACAGACAGGGTATCAAGGTACAAGGCGGACTAGCAGGGAAAACGCGGCTATGCTACTCGTACCACAAACTGCTGCCGCTACCAGGAGGATGCTTCGTGCTTTGGTTTTTGCCTGTTATTTTTCCTTCGGTTCTTAGACTTACTCTCTTTACAAGTAGTGTTTTTTTTGTGCCTTTTTATCCAATTCGTTTTTTTCAAGTGTCGGCCACATCGCCTGCGAGGGAACAACGGCAGCTTGTTCCTTCCATTGCATATTTTTTGTTTTCCTCTTTCGTTTAGACTTTATAACTATTTCATAGAATTTGTATGTCGTGCCTGTCGTATCCTGGATGATGATGTGGCATTGCATTGCCCACTGCTACTGCTTAGGTGGAAGCGTATTATCGCTGTGGTGTACTACTGTGTAGTTTCGTGACCACATAACTTGTATCTCTGTAGGATTGAAGAATCGGTAGGGACACTGGATGTGCTGGATGTCGACGGGTAAAAAGAACGGTTCAATACGAAAAACACTATTTAATATTAATATCACATATTGCCAAGGGAAGCGTGGACCCTCGGGTATTGCAAGCCATATCATTCCCAGGAGAGAAAGGATTCCCCATCAGGAATTTGAGCTATACATATTTATATATCATAGTACTCTTAGAACTAGCAGGACTCAACTCAACCCAGCTTTGGTAGCACTTGGAACTCAAGTTGATCCTCTGCCAGGTGACGGAAACTGATTGACCGTTCTACCGTACTGACAACAGGACTGGCCTGCCCTTCGTACAAACGACTGGTTAATCGGATCATTGAACTGCGGCTCCTCTAAAGTGACAGGGATAACTGCAAGCCTAAGGGATGAAACTTGTGATGACCCTTGGATGCAGAGCATTGATATTACTTCTGCGAGGATAAAACAAACGAATCGTGATTCCAATATCTTTATTTTTTTTACGGATAGGTAAAAATGAAGCTTAATAAACTCACTACACTTTCACGTTCCAATTTCGTGCCGTGCGTTAATCTAGCCTATAGCTTCCGTTGCAACACCAGAGCAGGATACTGTTACCCCTGGGGTTTGGGCACGTTGACCCGACCTGACCCCCAAAAGGAGCAGGTGCGGTGTGGATAGCCACCTGAGAGAAGATACATATTTCCAGGGTAGTGTGGGGCTTGCGCTGGCTCACCCACTAACAAAAACCGAGGCTATGGGGCCTTCTCGCCGGACTTAGTCCAGTTACGGTGTAGTTGTTGTTTTCTTCACATTAAACCGTTTTTTCTACCCGTCGACATCCAGCGCAACCAGTGTCCGTGCCGAATCTTCAATCCTAGAGAGATACAAGTTATGTGGTCACAAAGCTACGCCACAGAGATACTACGTCGCCACCTATGCAATGCAATGCCATGTCATCATACTGCGAACTAGAGGCACGACACACACATTCAATGACCTAGAGAAACGAAACGAAACAACGAGAAAAAAAACAGAAACAAAGACACTTCGAAAAAGAAAAAGAAACAAAGGAAAAAGAAACAAATATATACCTGGCATATGTATACCAGGTATATAGCAACAAACCATCGTACCCCCCCCGCAAGGGATCTGGCAGACACTTGAGAAGAAGGAGCTAGGAAAAGGAAAAAGAAGAAAATACCACTAGTCGTCAACAGAGTATGACTAAGAACCATGGGAAAGCAACAGGCAAACCAAACAAAGCACAAGGCATGCTCCAGGTAGCGGCAGCAGTTTATGATACGAGTAGCACAGACAGGGTCTCCCTGCTGGCCCGCCTGGTACCTTGCTACCCTGTCTGCCACCATCGTCAAGCGTTCGTCAACTATGCCCGGTCCCTCGGCGTCAGACAATACGAAACAAGCAAAGCAGGCTCGTCATCCACCCACGCCACACGACTCCTTCAATAAGGTTTATGAATCGGAGAAAGGAGGAGAAAGAAAATAAAATGAAAATCACATAATAGGGTCAGCCCAAAGAAGAAAGTAAAATGAAACACAAATATACAAAAACAACAGGACGACGTTCGAACCAGCTGCACCAGTTGGTGGTATGAGTAGTATAGGCATGTTCCACTTCTTTGTCTGCCCGGTACCTGGCTACCCTATCTGCCATCTCCTTCATTCCTTCGTCCACTGCAGTTTCCCGTCTACTCCTCTTCCCCCCCATCTCCGCATTCCCTTGGTCGGGTTTTCTGGCCCTCCTCTTGTTTCCCCTGCTCCCCCCCCATTCCCTCGGACACCACCCACGGCGGATGCGCGGCGCTGCCTACTCAGCTCAGCCTCAGCCTCGTGTCACCTCACCATGAACCGTTCGGCTGCTTCCAGGATCCCCCGGTACCACTTCCCCGCCTTTTTGGCAGCAGTGGGCCACAGCGCGGTCTCAACTCTAAACACCAAGGGAGCAAGTTCCGTTGACCCTGCGGTGGCTCGGAACTCCCTAAGGTCTTCGACTATGCATCTATGCCTAGTCCACCCTGACCCTTGGAGCGTTGATCCTCAGTATATACCTGTCTACAAAGGTTGAGTCCAGCTTTATCGAAAGGCCAAAAAGACTCCCACCTTTAGTTTATATCTTGGCGCCCTAGAGCGCACACGGAAGGGGGCAACACAAATCTCGTGGCTCGCACACGCCCCGCGCCCCGTTACTACGTCGCACTTACCTCTACTAAGTTGCGCCTTTGCCGATGATATCTGCCTGTATGTAAACACTGCCAGTTTGGTGTTTCTTGGTTCCACTCTTTGCGAGCGTGAAAAATAAAAACCACACACCACACCCTCAGACGTGAGCATGGAAAACCGTTGCAACCCTTGTCATCACATGGTGAAATAAGGAAAAGGAAAACAAAAAATATATATCCCAATTTTATTTGTGCTCTTGGTTCTTGTAACCCCCCTCGCCCCCGCTTGTTTACCAAGTACAGGTATGTGACGGTTCACATTTGTTTTGTCCGGGTGCCCTTAAACCATTTCTTACGCAGTCAGGAACATGAATTGAAAAATGCGGTTTCCAATCGCAAACAAAAATATGCGGTCTACATATGCGTTCAATCCAAGATTTTTCGAACATTATTTCCAACCGGACAAGAGACGATATAGAACACGATTCCACACCACAACGTCGGCGACGCTGGGTTGGTTGCTGGCACTTCTGCTGCTGCTTGGCGCGAGTCAGCGTGATACATACATATATACGCCCGTCAGCAGCAGCACGTGACAGCACCAGATGGCCGCAGTCCGCGGTATCGATGACCTTTTTCCAACTGCTTGGCGCTGGCTGCAGCTTTGATCACTCTGGAAGCAATTTCAGTGCCATGATGGCTTCGAGTACGTCGAGATAGGGGAGAGTGCACTGCGTGTGAAGCTCAAACACTGCTCGAGGAAGAAGCGAGACATCAGCATGTGTGCGTGTTTGGTCGCAGCTGCAAGACCTCTCTAACCCCACGAGCAATGAGGCGAAGCAGTTTCGAACCGACTTCCGCCTGCCCTACCCTTTGTTTTGGAGGTATCAATAGTCAATCAATTGAAAGTCACTCATTTACCTTAAACGCATCCAGAAAAAACGCAAACCGGGATATTCGATCAGACGGAAAATCAGAAGGGTAGCTGTGCACAATCCAGTCGGAAAAAACAACCGATCGGAAGCCGGCTTTTTTAATTCTTTATAGCTTCCGACTGCAAAAGAAGTGGCCTTATTTCACCGTAAAGATATTAGAAGTCGTTTAGTGGTGCAATGACGTTTGGGGTGCACGAAGTGCTGCGTGCGGTGGTGCCGAATATCCACGTATGTTTATGGTGCATGATCGGTGGGGTCAAGAGAACGATGAAGTTGTTGCTCTGGTCACTTAGATTCGGTCGTCAGTGGTCGTCGTCGTACATTCCATATTGCCTGATTAAGCATTATACCCCGCCATTACCCCGCCGGGGTTGTTGTTCCCACATTAAGTCATCGCCACTAATTTATGTACTCCAGTCACTCCGGGGTCGCAGGACAGAGGCTCTGATAACTCTGGAGTGGAAGAATACTCGGTGTTATCCCATATTGGTGCCTGTCCTACCACCACGGACTGCACTACTACTGCTGTTATTGGGAAATACGATTGAGTTCATGGGATAATAACAACAATATCAACCCGGGGTAATACCGAATCCAGCAACAAAGAATGTTTACGACGACGACGACTACTGACGACCAAACCTAAGTGCCCAGGGCAACAACTTTGTCGTTCTTTTGACGCCACCCATCATCTACCCATATCCGTACGGAGATCGTTCATTTGTTTTGCACAGCCCCACACCAGCAGCCCCGCAGCCACGTCTTGCACCCCCACCGTCATTCCGTCAGTACACCAACACGAAACGACCTGTTCTACTGTCTTCGGGGTGAACAGAGGAGGCAAAAAAAAGCACATTTACATACAGGCAGACATATTCGACAAAGGCGTAAACTTGGTGAAGGTAAGGCGGCAATGTTAGCTTGCGACGTAGTGACGCGGCGCGGGGCCTACGCGAGCCACGAGAGTTTTGTTGCCGACTTCTGTGTGTGCTCTGCGGGGTTGAGACAAGAGCTGAAAGCGGAAGTTTTTGTTTCCTTCCGTTAGAGCTGAACCCAACCAAGCTTTAGGGACAAGAATATTAGAAGAGCACTTTGGTTCATTTCATCCTGGCAGAGGTCATGATGTCAATGCTGTACATCTAAACCCGGCGTCCCCGGCGACTTGGTAGGAGCTCGGCGTGCCTATCAAGATCATTTCCGTGGGTCGGAATCTTACCGAGTGTAAACGGGACTTTTTCTTGCACAAGAGAAGTATTTTTAATCGAGGAAAGTGCGAGACCGTAAGTTATCTACATACGACGAAAATCGACGAGCAGTGGGAATACTGAAACCTATTCGAGCGACAAAGAATAAAGGCACGAATCGGCGGAAGGAACGGACGACAACTGCTGTGACTACGGCTTGTTCCCATTATAGCGGAGGGTAAAACCTCCTGATGAGGTATGCTCGGAAGAAAAAACGATGATTAAAACAAAAAAACAAAAAAGTCATGGAACGAGTACAAGTCTCATCCCTTGTGGGTATTCCTGTCGGTTTAGAGGGCCGGTAGTTCGATGGTCCGATGAACCGAGAGCAGGTTTTTGCAGTCGCTTGTCCGAGGGGCGCGCCAATCCTGCTCCTAGTGTAGAGTCAACGATTGATCAGTTCCCGCCACCTGGCAGACAATCTATTTGCGTTCCAAGGGCTACGGAAGCTGGTTCAGGATGGCTCCTTTATGTTACCAGGGGAAATATTATATGTATCTCTAACGCCTGGTGGGAAATGGAGATGAGAGTATGGATTGATCGTATGCCCACGCTCTACTTGACGGTATGTATGTATGCGAGAACTCCCGATTCCTGTGCGCAACAAAAAATAAAGGCACGTACCGGAGGGGATAAGGGAGAACAGCTGTGACCACGGCTTGTCCAGAAGATCGCTGAGTGCAAAACCTCATACGCGCTAGGCTGGAAAGTAAAAATTACGACTAAAAAGAAGAGAAAAAAGTGCGGCAAGCTGATTTTTTATTTTTTAGATAATGGAGTTCGTTTCACGAGTTATATACGAACTTGCTGGGTTGTTGCGCGTCGCTGTGGCCGTGACGTTTTCTTTGGAGTTTTGCTGTTCGTGTGAGAGTCAACCTGTATCATACGATCGACGTTTTGGCAGATGTAAGTTGAACTTACAGTATACCGTACTACGAGGAAGACATACTCGTAATTTATCCACAATTGTATTTTCCCGTGTACCCAAACTAAAATACTCGTATATTCATATCATCAGTGCGTAGTGACTGCCCATTACAATAGATACCTATGGATCATCCATACGCTAACACCCAAAGCCCTTTCCACCGCTATGGTTGAAATAATAAAAGTGGCATGTCCGCAAGATCCGTACATAACACAAGTGCTCTTAAAAACTAAACCCGGACAGGCGCTGGCAACGAAAATTTCTCCAACTCCGCACCGAATCGCATCGCACTACACCGCCCCTGCTGGACTGTGATAAAATTTCGTGTTCAAATATGCCGAATTTTCGAAGTCGCAGCCAAGAAGCACACAATAAAATCGAGCACGAGTAAAATGGGTTCACGGGGGCGACGCTGACCCTGAACCCTCGTGTGTCCTACCGCATGTACCTGGTACGTGTGTGCGCGGACCTCACACTTCATTTTCGTCGGAGGTGTGGATGTACTTCAGTTATAATGTGCAATTCCATTGTTTGTATTTGTTATTCCGAGGTATCCTGCCTGTCCAGACTTACAAGTATTTAATGATAGTTAGGCGCGACCTCAGTACTACCTGCCGTAGCCATATCTTCGATGCACGCCATTCTGTTCTGGTTTGTGCTGAGCCAAAACGAACGAACATCTGCGTTCGCGTTCGTACGTATCTGTGACCACCTTGTGACGTGCATGTTCATTTGTGAACAACATAAGAAATCGTCGGCAGCAGCAGCAGCAGTAATGGCAGCGGCAGCAGCAGCAGCAGAAGTAAACTGATGTACTTGTCTATTTCTATGGGGCAGTAAGCCTAGAACTGGAGCTAAGGTAAGGAAGGGGTGACGAAAACAATCCCACTCAACCGTATTGACGCCACTCGGGGGGGGGCTATGTAGATGACCACAAATTGCACGAGCAAACTCCATTTTGTCGCAGCGTAGAAAAATTGTAGGGCTTTTCTCGGGTCAGGTCAAACCTCACGGGTCTGACCCGACCCGACCCGCTAAAGAACGAGGTGTGTTACCCAACCCACGAGATTTGGAAGAATCATGCTCTCACCCGACCAGACCCACGAGATGGATAACTCTGTCGATCCGAACAGACCAGCCCCGACCAGTGACATTCCATGATCTCCTCACCCGACTCCCGACCTCCGAGATTTCAAAAGCTGTCGACATGCCCCGAGCCTACGCGCCACCTTCCGACTGACACGCGACACACGGGTGAACTGCGTTTGACGAGAGTCGGGTCAACTGGCGCCAAAGTTTCCTCACGGGTAAACGACGAAAGCTGACGGGTGCAAATATATGAATGTTGGTTAGTCCCTGGTCCCTTGTGCTTTTCCTCGAATGTTGTGGGGTTGAGTCTTTTTTTTTTTACGGATTGGTTTCGGAACATTGTGTGGTGTGCGCTTGCTAGACGAACATGATGACCAACGCGCACACCGGCTCTCCGCTGGGAGGATCTCTCCCGACACCACGGTCGACCGGATAGATGTGATCCGATGGCTTCTACTTCCACACCAGCGAGGGACCTAGGTTTGCATCCTACGTACCCCGAGAAACAGCGTGGATGTTGAACAGGGGCGAGCACAACCGAGGCGGCGGATCTGTACAGCGTGTGGCGATGACCATACATTGTCGATATATATAAAAAGTTCAGCTGGGTTTTATCATAACGACCCTGGTGTTCAATCCTTTAAATTCTTCCTGGTCGAATGTATGTGACTCTTTGCCAATGGTAGAGCACCACATTTGGTCCGCTGCACTCGGTTCAATCGTACTATTCGATGTCAAGTTCTTGTCGTTTGCAATATTCCGCGAAATAGGACAAGACGAACAACGTTCGTTCGTATATGCAAAGAAGAAAGCACACTCCTCTTGCTGTAGGCAACCCTCCCTCCCCACAGTAGCACGCATTGATTGTTAATTTGTTTGTTTTTCGATCACGTTATCACACACGGTGTACGTTAAATACCGCACACACACCCAAAGTGGGGGCGACTGAAACGAGCATAAAACTCCAAATTACCACAGCACCTGGCGGATAGATACATTTCACCCACCAAACTGCCGTTACGTTTGCCGTGCCCCGACCACCGGCGCCGGTAGCAGGTTTGGTGCCGGTCACAGAACGTGCAGCGTGCCATCGTAGTGGCAGTGTCTCGAAAGACGGCAAGTGGGCAATGCTCTTTACAACACCGTGTATTGGTCCGGGCATCCTACAGAAGAAGCACTTGTTTCACACTATTTTTGCAGCAGCGATATTTTAGGCATGGCAAAGGCGTGCGAGGTGAAATTTGGACACCGTTGTAGCACTAACAAAAACGACATGTTTTGAAATATCTTCGTTCGTTCTATTTCGGCGCACGTCTTGTCTCTCTCACACACACGCACCTGTGGGTATGCAGCAGGCGGTAAAACGAAATCATGAAATTCGGATACGTTCTCCTGGGGCTGCTGTCGCTTACGTCGATTCATATTTCGAGAGGTGAGAGCACTTCTGATACGTTTGAATACGCGTGCACTACCTCCGACTGCAAAACACCACGGGGGGAAGGGTTGAAGTTTTGCCGGCGATCTCGTTAGAAAGGTTAGTGACACGGGACCGTTGGCCGGTGCTAGGACTCAACGGTATTCGCTGTCCATAGATGGAGTACTTTCAGATTTTTTTTGTAGAGGAGTGCCTCTTGGTCGCCTGCGGGTTGCAAACATGTTTCGCATTTCTTAAAGCTGTTTACGCCGAGAGGCAGTCCCTGAGCGCATACGCCACCTCTACCGCTTACCCCTTTCCCTTCTGCCAAATCATGACCTGAGATAGCTGACTAACATAGCCGGAGATTCCAACGTTGAGAAGGAACCTAGTATTATAGTTGAACTCACAGATTGCGTAGTGTATTGAAGATGTAGATGAGTTCGTCCAATGCAGCTATCCGAGGGCATCGATTACGCTACGGGCAACGGGAATGAGTTAGAGGTGGTGTATGGGGTTAGAGTTATAGGGTGTGCCTCTCGGCATATTCGGCTAGTGGTACACGTTTTTCTTCCACCCGTTGTTTACAAATTGGCACTCCATTATTTCAGCCTTGACTACAAGGGAGGGACGAACCGGTTGCTTGCGTATGCATATCCGTACATTGAATATTACGAGGATTTATGTCAACGGTACGGAATATGGTGCAATCTGTATCTGCTTTTAGAGCAGTTGTGGTATTTTTGCCAATATGTACCTAGTGAATGAAACAGCCAGTGCTTTGGTGAAACAAAGACGAATGTTTAATATTTTCCGTCTCAGGAACAGCTTGAAACAGATTCCAGCATCGACACAGCAAGCAACAAGCGTGCGGCGACATCGGATATGAAGCACGGTATGTCGAGATTTGTGTCTGAACGACGGTGCGTGTCGACTGGGGAAGATTTCAAAGTCGTTGGGAAAAAAATGCACTTGCAACACTTGTGGAAACATACCGTCAAATAGACAAGGAACAGGAATCGAAATATTTCGCTACTGCGTGCACTTGGCGCGATCATTTGTAGCTTAGTTCCAATCGCACTATTGCTCACAACAACCGTCCACGTCCCGCACCCACGCTTTCTTCGATGCGTGGTCCTGTTTAGCCGAAGACAAATGCAGAAACGGTGTAGCAGGAGTCGAGAATGGCGACGTCTGCTGCGATGTTGACTGCGGCACCTGCGGAGGGAGGGGTTGCAGCCAACGAACCGGCGGTGCCGTGAGTTGCTGTCTACGGAAGACGCGTACAAGTGCATCAGGATAAGTAGTGAGCCGAAATAATATTTGGCTGATTACTTTGAGAGTTACTTACCTTGTCATCCAATAAAATATATAGTGAGAGTACCTTAACGTTAAACACGACATACCGTTCAGTACATCTGGCGAACACAGACGTGTACTGCGAAGCCCCTTATCGCGACTTGTATGATTAAAGCATGCTTCGCTCTCACGCCCGTATTGTTTTAACAGGACAACTGCTGCACCAGCCGGATCCTGGCCAGTGGCGTTTTGTGCAGCGTCGACCCGGTGGCGCCGTGCATCATTGATGTTGAAGGTGCATCTTCAGAAACTCGGGCTACACCAGTGATTGCCGCCGTTGATTGCTTTGCATCTTTCGTGCTACCTTCTTCGTCTAGTATTTCTGTTAACAGTCCAACAGCTGCATTAACCGGCAGCAACGCTGGCTTGACGTTCAACGGCATCCAGGCGGCGCGATACATCGTCGGATGTAGATACGCCCTGCAGATGTCTGTGTACTGCCGCTTTGCAGTTTTCATGGCTTCTGCCTGTGCTTCTTCAGTTGTTACTTATGCCCTGCCGTTGTACCGTGGCAACGTGCCGGAAATTCCGTATATAAGTGCTAACAACGATATATTGAACTTGACGCAGCTTGATGAACTTACACCCACTTCGATGCGTGCCCTTCTTGTGCAGGACCCGTCTGCAGTAACGGCATCCCGGGAATCGACAATGGTAGCGATGTCTGTTGCCATGCTAGCTGTGGCGCTTGCGGAGGAGCAGGTTGCGGCGCACTACCCGGCGGACCGGTTAGTTGAGCCTGCTGAAAACGCGCGGCAATGTAGGATTACGAAAAAAGTGTCTGAAACATGCAAGCTTCAATCAACATAGTCGATACCTACCAAGACTAACCACTAATCTAAATAATAGCTTTTTAAGCAGTTATAATGTACCAAAATAAGTCAACTTGAAGTTGGTAAAGGGAAATCTGGTTCCGCCAAAAAAGTGGTTTTGGGACGTTCTTTGAAACAAAACGGTTTTGACCAGATAATCACAGGAAAGGCGTTATTAATAGTAGGTGTGAGCACTAACGAAACAATGATCTTCTACGAGTGCGTGTTAACAGACAGTACGAACCAGCTATCTATACAAACTACACACGCAACGCTTGATCAAATTGTAACACAAAACTTGCCAAGATGAGTTTTGAGTAAATTTCTGATTTCATACTTGTGGCTTCAGGGTCATTCTTTTTTTCTGTATGGATAGGTTTCCCAGCTGAATTTTGACTGTTGATATTCCAGATTTTCCGATGGTTGCAGAACCTGCGTGCGACAACGGACTACGTGAACGCCGAAATGTGACAACAGAAATACCGACAATAGTTGTGGGGTGTTAATGGAGCGCAACAACGAATCCGATAGTACAGTCATAGCTGGTATATACTACGATCGCAGAAATATGGCACAAGCCCCCGAAAATGCCAGGTTTTTGACCATTTTTTCATCTTCGCGTACACCAATGTCATATTACGAGTAGACAGCTTTTTGTTTCGATCCAGACATCCTCTTGTTTCGATGTATTGGGTTGGGTGTGCAGGCATGCCTACAGATGCGGCAATATACATCGATACCCTTGGCGTGCCTTTCTAGGGCCTCACATAATATACGGAAGAACGTACGCTAATATGAAGATAGATGAGGTGGCTCGAGGCGTTCTAGTTTTGGCAGGGATATTATATATTGCATGATAAATTATTACGGGGGCCATAGTAAATAGGGCCTACGGTATACACAAAACCCCATACTTTTACTCTTTTTTTACGATCAATATCTGATCCTATTTACTGTGTAGTCCCCTGTAATACGTGTTCGCGGTCGATACACAAAAACTTCAGGCAAACCTATCAGTAGGACGCGTGGTATTATAGTGTAGTGGTAGTTCCCCCCCCCCCTGAAATATCATGCCTGACGTTGAAATGCCGTTTTTAAATTAGAACCTTTTCGTCGTGAACTTAAGTTGTGGGATTGTTGATTAGGCTGCCCTTTCAAGTTTTTCCTGAATTCGTTTTTAGACCTATTGCTGGTATTAGGTATTAAGCTCTTCAAGCAAGGAGCATTGGAAAGTCGTTGGGTGCACCCTTTCCGTAGCGTTTGTTCAAGGTATATGTCGAAGATGTGGTTGCATACAATGTCTGAAGCAAGATGAGTTTTGTCCTATGCATCAGATTGATGCCGGGTAGAGGTCGCAGACATCGGTAGACCGAGCAGCGGATATTAGACAGACGTGTCTGCCTCAGACCCTCAACATACACCGATCTGTCAAACGTATGCTTGGCCCCCGTCCCCTCTTCTGTGGACAGGACAAGTGCTGCAGCAGCCGGGTCAGGGACAGCGGCGTTTTTTGCAGCGTCTCGATGCAAGCGTCGTGCATAATCGACCCCCCAGGTGCGTCTTGATGAGTTTTCGTCTAGGTCGGCGACTGTAGTCAAGTTGCCGCTTTCATGACTACTGCCTGTATCTGTTCGGCGGTTTTTACTTACGCATCTTGACTTCTGCTGCACGCAGCAACGTATCTGAATACTCCCGTAACGAGCGGCACATGAAACGTGGATTGCGTTTTGACGAACACGATTGTGCCCACTGTGTCATCGTTGCGCTTGCCGAAAGTTTTGGCTATTGTGAGGGGTGTACCCCCGTCATCACGACCGACTGTCGGCCAACCGTGCGCTTGCCGAAAGTTTTGGCTATTGTGAGGGGTGTACCCCAGTCATCACGACCGACTGTCGGCCAACCGCGTGGGTAGCGCCGTACGTTTACCTTCAATCCAAAAATGTCCGCAAACATTGGTGTTGTCGACGCCGAAAATTGACACACCTCGTACGCGGTGTATCTCGCGGAGCCTGATAGTATATGTAGACAAAGGCTTGCAACATCCTTGATTCGTATACTGTTCAGATTTTCACAGATTTTTTCTGAATGCGGCGACGTACCTCATTGCTTCACGAGTTCTCGTAGGGAACAGTACGCCAAAATGCGGCGGGCAGGTCGAGGCATAAACAATTGTGCGAGTTGTCATTGCGCTTCTGGTGCTGACGCGTATTTTTTGATATCTCAAGGCAGCGTTGTTTCCGCAACACTTGTCACTAGGACTGTCTGGCACATTACCGGGGGTAATATCCAATATCGTTAGACGAGACGCGTGCTAAAGTGAAAATAGTCTTTTTTTGAAGAACCGCGTTCTGAACGATGTAGCCCTCTGTTCCCGAGTCGTCGGAAATTTTTTCGTGTTGTTTCAGACAATCTTTTTCGCTGTGTGTGCATTGTTAGGACATCTGATTGTTCATCGTGTAGCAGTCACACCTTTCTCCGAACGTCACGTCGATCTGGGTGAGGTGTAGAGATCCATACGACCATATGAGGGGGGGAGACTCGGAAAAAAAAAACTGGCGCACCTACTCGTAGTACCGTATCATGTGTCATTGGCGCAGGTATTGTTTCCAATATTGTTCCGCCGGGACTACTTCGATAGGCCAAGGTGCGACGTCCGTTTTTTTGTCGTTGAGTCAACTCTGTTTGGTGGTGAGCGTGGGGTTTCTCAAGTTGGAAGCCCCGGAAAAAGTAGGTGCTACCCCTACCAGAAACGCACACGCGCCCTGCGGTAGTGCGAGGAGGGTGGACGAGTTACGGGATTGGGACACCGATGACTGACTGGAAGATCGGTTGCAGTTCTCCCGCCGTGTACGCGTCTAGGTCGAATTCTGATTTACTCCCTATTCAGTCTACTCTGAATTGGTGTATAGGGCAATATCTGAAGTTCAACAAAAATTGAGTGAACAAATGGCATACATAGGTACTTCGAACACACGCGAAAGTTCCACTTTTTTTTCGCTTGCAGTCCTTTGTCATTCACGGAGGGTCCCACCTGTTGTGGTTGTGCACACGTTCGTGCCTTTCGAGACCTGACGTCTTACTCCGCATCACTTTCTTCGGTCGCTGTATGTATGATCTTGTAGAAACAGTGTGCAGCAACGACGTGGTTGGCGTGGAAAGTAACGGTGTCTGCTGCGAGGCTGGTTGCGGGACGTGCGGAGGAACAGGATGCGGCAGGCTTCCCGGTGGCGCGGTGCGTTTGTAAAGGGGTGTCAGACGCATGCTGCAGTAGAGGGGCATCATTCTCTGAGGCTCCCCGCTTGACGACTATTTTATACCTTAGCCGATAACTGACCTTGAAAAAACTCGAACCACAACCGGATAAATAATATGATGGCCTAGATATCTAATCGTATATGTTTGGGGAATCATACTAGAGTTCGCGATGCGTGCAATCATATATATGTCACCTTCGCTCTGCGCACTAATAATAGTTATTACTTCAATGTGCTGCTGTAGTGAGGGAGAAAATTGCTGATTTTGGTGGGAGCATATTTGTGGTTTGCAATGCTTTCCGTTATATTCCTGGGCCATGGAGTTGACCGGCGTGCGGCAACGTTAGTCGATTTTTTCTCCTGTACCTGAGTATGGTTCGAGCAAGACTCATCAACCCCGACGAGAGAAGCCTGAAAAACGATCGGATAACACCCCTAGCGTAGAGTATTTCGGCCCCTTCCTGCGAAACGAACAATAGTTGGTACAGTTTGACTTTCTGCTGCCCAAGACTAGACGATCCCTCGCACGATCAGTTGAAGAACGCTGAACCTAACAATTGGCCATGCTACGTTAAAAAATGGTTGTTTTTCACGTTGGAGCATTGACGTATGCCACCACGGGGGTAGGTGCGATTCTTTCGACCAAACCGTTTCTGATTGACTGACCTTGCCCCCTGAACACGTACCAATCTGCTCCTAAATGTGAGGACCTTTTATTCATCAAGATTGAATACAAACGGTATTTACATGTACGATGGCTAGGGAGTATTCATCGGCATGCAGCATACATCGAGTAGAGCGAGGAAAGCGAGCTCTTCATGTCAATAGCGTGATAGAAAACCTGTTCACCCTTGTCTTGCCGTAGAGCGTGCGTCCCTCCGTAGTCGGGCTTTCTTGAAAAACCTCCGGGTTGAGTTTGACATAAAAATCAGAAAGATAAATCGCAAGAACTCGTAGAAAGGTTCTGCGTGCGGCGACAGGAGTTGCCGCTTTGAGCCCAAATATGTGTATCGCTGGTGGGGTCCCTCCACCATGGCAGCTGAGGTGGCCATCCAATGCATTTTGAACCGATATCTGCTTTGACAGAGGTTCCAATAGTATACCTCACGCCATCTGTGTACCAGCGTAGTGGCTTGTATTACTTGTTCAACTCTTTTACAAATGTAGTAGACCGGGTCCTTTGTGGGGACAAAGAAAAGGGCAAAATTGCCTCCTTAACGGGTTTGTAGATAGCGCTGACGAGCACACGTCGGGTGTTGGTGATATTTGTTGACCTCCTCAAGTGGGAATCCTCATACTGTGGAGGTGTTGCCCGCACCGAACCTCCTGCAGGAACACGCTTGCTTTTCTCGACCCCCGACACTGGCCGGTCGGACTGAAACAAACTTTCCTTGCTTCTGCTCTGTCTTGTAGGACGCCTGCTGCACCAGCCGGATCCTAGACAGTGGGGTGATGTGCGACCAGAGGATGATGGCGCCGTGCATCATCTAAGATGACGCGGACGAAGATGATTGCTAAACGACAGGTACGATCGGACATATCACGCCAGAACCCTGTAGAACGCTGGTCCAGCCGTACTCGCGAGCTGATACTTGCCGGCGTTTATTATTTCGTTGGCGGTCTGTTTTTTTTTGTGTGTGAACTTTCCCCAGTAAAATAAATAACTATATGTGTCACCATGCGAATCGCCAGCAGAACATTCAACCAAACTCGACAAATTCATCCGGAAAACTGGAAGGATTGTAGCTTGTAACTGTGTACAGCGGATAACTGTGTACAGCGGATAACGTGCAGTTCACCACGACTCGAATAATCTCCACAGAATCATCCACTGTACATAGGTTTCGGAGCTTCGTATCGACCGTAGCATATAAATAGTATGCGTACGTGACAGGGTTTACCAAGCATTAACATTTATCCAGCGAGACCATGTTGGATTCCAAAGATTGTACTATGTGCAAGCGAACTGTTGGCTCAGGAACTATGATGTGTAATTTGGGGTTGTATTTACCACTGTCAAAAATCGATTTAAAAGGCTTGTCGAACATCAATCTGTATGATGCCTAGGCAAGCCCGAGGTGTATGTAATCACATCATGGGCAATGTACAATGGCCACTCCCAACAGCAATAGATTACGGCGCAAATCACGTTCGCCTTTAGAAGCTATCGATTGGCCTCCTACCCAATACGTTGTCGTGGGTAGTAGCTATCGATTGACTACACCTCCAGTCCATTGTCACCGGGAGTGGCTAACGTTTTCCACAAATCTATTTTAGCAATGTCTTTCCATGGGTCACATCACCAAACTGTTGTCAGCGACAATGACCATCGGTGGGCACGGCTCACCACAATCTATTGTGGGTGGCGATATCTTCGATGGGTCACATCCCCAGTCTGTTGTCATCGACAATGGCCATCGATGGACACTCCCCACAACCTATCGTGGCAATGTCTATCGATTGCTATAGTCTTCAAATTTATTGTCACGGACAATGGCCGTCGGTAGGCACCGCTTACGATCTACTGTAGCCGGCAATATACATCGATCGGCACGCGTATAACGTGTACTCTGCTGAGCACAGCAAGATATCTATTGTGTGACAAAAGCAGCATAATAAATTGCGACGACAGCTATAGATATAATAAGTGCATGGGTTATCTTGACACCGCTTGGTACAGCGACAATGGGTTCACGGCACGGTATATCGTCACCACGCGTTCTCAGCTATGCCAATCAACGTAGCAGGAAGCATGGGCGTTTCGAGGCTTACGTATTTCGATCTCAAGCGCTGATGAATACGTGGCATTCGATGCTGGACAACGGACAATGGCCGCTGCTCCATAGTAGGGGTATTAAGTAGTGCAATGAAGCGCTTATTGCTGTCCGCAATGTCAACCGATTGTTACCGTGTGCTAATTTTTATATCTGACAACGACCATCGATCGACAGATTTCTCAATCCATAGCGGATGGCAATGGTCCGCGATGGACACGCTGCACAACTTACAATGTCGTTGGTTATTTGTATCGAAATACTGTTCCCTCGTCTATTGTAGCTTGCAGTATATATCGATAGATTTCAATCTCGCCTGTTGTCGCTGGCAATATTTATCGACTGATTTCCCTCTTGTCTACTGTTGCTGGAAATATGTGTCGATGGATTTTCCCCTCGTCTGTTGTCGCTGGCAAATACACCATTATTTGTCTATTGTCCAGGTTGTGGTTTTATCCATGTTATTTAGCGCAGCAGTCGTGGTATACAAGCGGTTGAGTACAGCAGGAATGAACTGGGACGCGTGCAATGACAGATGTATGATCGCCTTGTGGATGACGAAGCTCCTTATTCTTCCTTATTCTTTAGTATTCCGGTCCTGTATTGGGATAAACTACTTCTGATTTGAGTGGTTTGTCCCCAAAACTGGACCGCAGTTCCGAAAGGGTTCATCTAGAAGTAGTCGGATTTTCATCCGTGTGTCGCAGATAATTCGGTGTGTTCAGTACTGCAGTCTCCTGGTTGGGAAAAAACGCTCAAAATTCAAGAATTTTGTCCGCAAGACGGAATTCAACATGAAACCGATGAACACCATAATATTGTACGTCGGGAAAGAGGTACCCGGTTCTCCCAATTCGGGTTTGGGTGAGGTACGTATGCGACTCCTGGAGCACCGTAAGGCCATGCTTGGGAAACTCAGCGGAAAAAAAATAAAAAAAGGGTGCGCATCTACCGTAACGTGCGTCTCAGTCGAATATGTATATCCCTCCAGACCCACGGAACTGCTGCGTTTGAAGTGCTTTATTGCGCATTTTCGAGTGACAAAATCGAAATGTTCAGGACAGGAGTTGGGCAGCTGTTTCACGTATAGGGGTTGCAACGAGAAGGCGTGCAGGACATGTCGATTCGCAGCCGGACGAGACTTACTGGAGGGTTCCGCCGCATCCACGTTCTGACTCTCTTCCAACATATGCAGCTTGTCGTGGACGAACACTGCCTCGCCCAGGGAGCGGCCCGTTCACCGTGAACTACCAACCATACTAGATTTTTGACGCTCTATTAACAGTGCTGTAGCATCAGAGTAACGCCCGAGGCGCGTTCGCCTCAATCAACATCTTAATCACATCATCGGCGAATATTGAATCATTGACCGCTAACAGCAAGGTGATACGCTGTATCTTTTTGTCGAAGGCCGACTACGACACGTGAGTGGTTTGGTTTCTGATTTTAACGGCTACTTGGTGGGCATTTTCTGAATTCCGGGAGAACCAATACACTAAAAAGGAGGCAAACAATTGACAGTATGGTATCAGTGCCAACACCCTAAATCAAAATCTTGCTGAAACCCTGCTATAGCAGAGGTGATGCACCACACTGGTGTTTTACAGGTTCTTGGTGGACACGGCGAGGGCTTTATCGGGGGATGGAAGGCTCGTTACATCAACGTTTACGATTGCGAAATGACCCAAACGAGCCCGTGTGACGCTTTACATCACTACGGAAAAACCAAAAACAGGGTTGAAACTAATTTTTGGCGGATCTACTCGACATTTTATGACGAGGTGCGTTCGTTTGGATTGTTTATGCTGACCTCCTACGCCTCCGCCGCCGTCCCCTACCATTTGTTTGACCAGGGTGCGCACTTGGATCCCACCGATCCCCATTGCCCTCATGTCCGGGCCTACTTATTGTTTTAACTTGGTTTTTATTCAGCGTAGAATTCGATAGGAATTGGACATGAAACGTCCTGCAAAACTATTTCATCGTAGGTTTTGCGACTGAAGGCCCGGGAAGTTACTCCCAGCAGCAAGTACATTGTCATCTCGGTTGTCGTGTTGGCAACGAAAAGTACGTTGTTGTCTACGAAGCGTGGGCAGAGCATGCCGATCTCGTCACCCAACCGGTTCATATTTCATTATCTTCATCGTACCTGGGTATTTGGGGCGTTGGGTTGGTTGGAACGGGGAAGTTTTATGGCGATCAGACGTGCGGTTTCGACATAACAAGTTGTCGACTCGAGTCAATACGCAAGTCGACTATGCCGATGGTCTCGGTGAATCGTGATGCGCACTTCCTTAATTTGTGTACTGCACCCAGCATACATGAAAAAAAACACTACTGTAGTATTACTATACCCATGCGGATGCTGGGGGCGTTGATAATTTTCACTCTCCCGTGCAGACAAGATTGGGGCCTAAATCCAGCTGGAACTGGGTTTTATTGAGTAAGTCCGTGCTATTGCGCTGCTTGTTAAGTGAAGAGTGCTCAACAGGCGGAGTGATGTCATCCGGCAATACGTTATCTGTGTGAAAACAGTGTCAAGATTTAGTTCGAAGGTTTTACCAACATGCCCTCGTTGTTGGACCTTTTTCCTTCCCGTATCCACTACTGTCCAAACATGTTGGAAGATCTTGACTTGAATTGCAAAGTTGATGTTTCGAGCCATTCACATTCAGACTGCCGTTTTACCTTGGCGACGATATCGAATGGAGTTTGGGATCGTTATTTTAGCCGCGGGCGGGTATATATGATAGGTTTTTTCATGCGTCGTTTTACTTGGCATATACTATTATTTTTTCGGGACCTCTGTCGCTTTTCGGAAAGAGTGTCCAGTACGGAATGCTGCATCGACTGGGTGGTTCTCCCGCCTGGGGTCAGGAGTTTGTGGTAGGTGTTTGTTATAACCACAGCCAAGCGTTTTACCAATGGGATGTTTTGATGCTCCACTTTATCTGGCCCTTGTCCACAGTGAGTAGAGAGGATGCTCAAAATACTGCGGTGGTTGGTACTACAGTAGTATAAATGTGGAGATGGGAATTTATATTGTGTGGTGAACGCGTCTCGGAACGGGTGTCCAGTATCGAATGCTGCACAGACTGGGTGGCCCATCTGCCGGGGTAAAGCAATTCGTGCAGGGGATCGAGGATGCTCAAAATACTGCGGTGGTTGGTACTACAGTAGCCCATATAGGGAGATGGGAATTTATGTTGTGTGGTAAACGCGTCTCGGAACGGGTATCCTGTACCGAATGCTGCAACGACTGGGTGGCCCATCTGCCGGGGTAAAGCAATTCGTGCAGGGGATCGAAGAGCTCAAAATACTGCGGTGGTTGGCACTACAGTAGTCCATACGGGGAGATGGGAGTTTATATTGTGTGGTGAACGCGTCTCGGAACGGGTATCCTGTACCGAATGCTGCAACGACTGGGTGGCCCATCTGCCGGGGCCAAGCAATTCGTGCAGGGGATCGAGGAGCTCAACATACTGCGGTGGTTGGTAGTACAGTAGTCCATACGGGGAGATGGGATTTTATATTGTGTGGTGAACGCGTTTCCGAACGGGTGTCCTGTACCGAATGCTGCTGCACCGACTGGGTGGCCCATATGCCGGGGCCAAGCAATTCGTGCAGGGGATCTCTACCGAGTAGGGGCGCTGATTGTAGACTTGCTGTGGTTGCTACTGGTCTACGGGGAGATGGGGTTTGATATTTCGTAGGAGACGATAACTCATCATTCAAGAGTGTATCGTCCCGACCCGAATGCCGCGCTGACGGGGAGGCTCGCGTAACCTTCGTGAGTAGAGGAAAGAAATGTCTGGTGTAATAATGCCAGACTCGCCTGGACCAAATGTATGGAGTACGTCTGAAATATAACTCATGCGTGCGTAAAGAGTCTGTGATACTCATAACCCGACCCATGTATTTTGCGTGTGTTTGGGACCAAGAAGAGATGGCTCGCGGGAATAATGCGTTCGGAGTCCGTGATACGAACCTTCTACCCCAACCTGTCGTTTTCCTCAGACACGGCGGCATCAATGTCACAAAGGTCACCATGTAAATATATGGTCGTTCTCGGCTAGGTTGTTGTTGCCTGCTGCTGCCAGAGAAGCACGACACATGGTGCAAACGACATCACTTTTCTCGCTCCCCGCTAGGTGACAATGAACGCAACCCCAGTCAGTAGGAGGCTGACTGTTTACTGCTGTTCAACGAGTGGTACACGTGTGGTCTCTGAAACGGATTCACGAAACTTGACCGTCTGCGAGATCAGGGTCACTCAATGCCCAATGCTTACCAACAGACAAATTTCTTTCGAAACGGCTACCCATGCTGCACGCATCAAGTCGAAGCCCTTACGGAGGATCCGTTCCTGTCTCCGTACCTCGTTTGCTCTATATTTCACTCCCACGCTCCTTGTCCGCCTCTTTCCCTGCCGGCAGACTCCCCATTCTTATTGTAATCTACTTGGTACCTGGTAGGTTCTCTGGTAGGTTCTCTGACCTCTAAAACTATAGTGCGGTCCTACACAGTGACGGCAGTTACAGTAGTGCACGTAGATTCCCGTGGCCAGAGTGAGCCGACCAGGAGTACACGTAGCTCCCCGTAATAAGATCGAGCCATTCGTAATTGTTTTCGCCGTAATATAGTAGTTGGGCTCGATCCACGGGTCCCCTACCCCCCCCTGTTTGATATAGTAATGAAAGCCCCTTGAAACAGCGCACAGCAACCGCACACAACCACAACACGATACACAGCGCACTACACACCAGCAACGGCTATAACTGCTGGAAGGGAGCCCTCGTGGAGGTCGCTCGTGACACACCAGAGGAAATAGGCCGGGTTTTGCCCGTAGTTGCCGTCTTCAATTAACGTTCCACGGGTGGTACGCTTGTGGCCCCTGGACCAGATTCAGAAGTCTTCTGTCTGTCCGACCAGGGTCACTCAGTGGTCACCTACGGACAGATTTCTTTCGAAACGACTACGCCCATGCCGCAGGCATCAGGTCGAAGCCCTCGCGGAGGCGGTCGTCTTGGTCTAAACCACACCTCTTCGCGTGTTGTGTGTGCGGAGTTATCAGAGTTGACTTTCAGCATCCCGAACGGGGTGACCGGACATGAGCTCGCCCAAGAGCTGCGGAAACATTGTTTGTCAGCTCTATTTTAAATATGTCAGCTCTCCTTTCGAAAAGAAATTCTGGAATTACCGTGATGCAAGCGATCAGCGGCACAGGAGTGGAAAAGGCTTTCCTTCGTTTTTCCCTTTTTCCGCTTCGTTCCGTCCTTCCAACCTCTCTCTCCGAATCACTCCCTTGCTCCCTTCCTCCCTCCCTCCCTCCCCCCCTCGCTGTCTTCCTCCCTCCCTCTCTCTTTCTTCTTTGCTCACCCTGGTACCTGGCGGGACTAACATGTTACGGGCGACAGTGGTTTCCCACAATACGGAGAAAACTGAAATAGTATTGGTACATCCTGATCCATCTAAGTGATTCGGGTTTCATACCTAGAAACAAATCCCCCCCCCCCAGAGCGGAATTTGTTTTGTGGTCTTATTGCAAGTGGCCTATTCTGCAGCTTCAGACTTTGTCTTCCTCGCACAAGGGTTTGTATACCGGCCGTGAAGCAAAATCAAACCCGCACTCGTAGTGCGCGCGCTCGAAATATCACACACAGCTTGCAGAGATAAGCTATTAACAGTTTCGTACGAGGGAGTAGTATGTACCTGATATTTACGTCACGCGAGAGGCTCATGCTGTATTTCTAAGTCCGTTTTCGAATGCACATGCAGACTCTCTATTTTCGAATTGAGAATAACCTACGCAGGACGGCCTGAAGTTCACCTTTACGTCCTATGCACGTTGGCCCACGGTTGAAACTTTCATATTTTCGCAGGATATAAGAAATGGGAATACCTGGTATTAATAGTTTAAAAAATGTTTGCCAACACCTTTGAAGCTTCGTGATTTCAAACATGTCAAATAATTATAACTTTCGTAATTTCTAATAATTTTCTAGAAATTTTATAATACGTCAGCTGTGAGTTCGACTGATTAAATAGTTGATACTCAACTTTGCAAGCTGCGTAATACGCCTCGTCTATATCCCATTTATAATTATATAAAATTAAGAAATACGTCAGCCGTGAGTTCGACTGATTAAGTACCAGGTAGTTGATACTCGACATTGCAAGATGCGTAGTACTTCTCGTCTATATGGCATCATTTCAATAATTGAAAAATTGTCACTGACAACATAAATGAGTTCGACTGATTAAGTACCAGGTAGTTGATACTCGACATTGCAAGATGCGTAGTACTTCTCGTCTATATCGCATCATTTCAATAATTGAAAAATTGTCACTGACAACATAAATTTTAAACTGATTGTATACTCGTAGCTCTTTGTTCTGTGTTGTGGCGATGAGTTAATGCGAGAAGAGCAGCAACACCAACAGCACGTACGGGTCTCTCTTTCCGGGTCCATTCTCTCCTCCCTCCTTGCTGTCGTGCCCTCCCTGGTACCTGGTACCTGTTAGGTACTCTGGCCTCTAAAGCGATAGATTAATAGTGCGGTCCTAAAAGGGAGTAAAAAAGAAAACATCAACTTTGAAACTTTCGTAATTTCAGAATACGTCAGACGTGAGTTCGCCCGATTGAATGTTTTCATAAGAAGTAGGAGATTGAACAGAGGAAATCTGGGGTTTGTGGAGAGGTATTGGATCGTTGGCACGCTTGGACGGAGGGTATGGGCAAGAGGTTAAGTGAGTTGATGACGGGCGCAGTTGGTGGAACTAGGGAGACAGGCGTACTGGAAGGGTTGACACGGTGAGGAAGAAGGCCATCTACATAGGATCCAGCACTTACTATTAATAATAACAACGCCAGATTCACATGAGCATAACAAATGACAGAATGGGAGTATTGTCCGTACGTTCGTAAAAAGTAAGAAGTTTAGACAATTAGACGAATGCTGTGATACATTGTACTAACAGGATGAATCGTAGCCCTTTGTACATACACAGCGAACAACAAACCCGGTTCAGCGAACAACCCTTTCGTACCTCCTTGGGCCCCAGACAGTGGCTCCAGTAACACGTTTGTACGTCCTTCTTTCGCCTTCACTTCGGTCTTCGTTTTCTTCTTCAGCCTTCGCTTCGGCTTCTGTCTCCTTTTGCGTTCGTCTTTCTTTGTTTTCATTTTGGGTGATTTCTCCTTTCGCGTCTGCTTTGAGTTCTGTCTCTCGCTCCTTTAGTCTCCCTTTTAGTGGTTATTCTCAGCGAACTCCCCCTCTTCGTAGTGTCTGGGTCTTGTTACGAGGTGTGGGGGGAACTATAGCCTCATTTCTTTTGTTTCGAATAACCGCATCTTCGACCACCTTTTTCCTGGCCGTTTGGGATGAACATTGTCATCACCCTCCGACCATCTTGTGGTCTGCATATACGACTATTCAGGGTGGGCTAATGTGATATGAGTAGACCACTCAAAGGCTATATATATAGATAATACGTTGCAGTCTTGTAGTCTCACGAATACGAGAATAATCCGAAGAATGGATTAACCCGGCTGATATTCCGTTTGTTGAGAGTAACGTCCTCTTCGGAATGTTCCCTAGGGCAGAGAACCCGTTAGACAAGAGTAATGTTCCTTAACGCCGATAGAACCACGAAGTGAGTAGTTCATATATTAGCAGAGGAACGATCGGTAGCCATAGGAAAGTTCTGTAGGCGTACATCAAACAAGAGGAATTTTGGAGAGCCTGTGGCGTGGGGTGGGACGAGTATATCTGGGCGTCGAGTCCCGCCCCCCTACCTCTCGCTTCTCTACCAGAGCACCTCCTCATCTCTCGCCATCAATAAGAAGATCTAAATCAGAAGAAGCGAAGCACTGCGTTCCAGCTGCCAGAACCACCTGCGTCCCTTACCACTACCCTTACTTCTACCCTAGAGCGGTCACCGCTTCACAAGTGAACAAACCGACCTACTCCTCATACTGTAACAAATCCGACCAAAACAAATTGTTACGAGTACACACCAGGGATATCGTTAGTGGTCAGGTGCCTGTTGCGCCCAGCGCAACAACCTCCTCTTTTGCGTGTTGGGTGCCTCAGGCGCTCAAGCCCCCCCCGGGGCTCCCCGGACGGAGTAAAAACACGGGGACATATTCGGGATTATATCCCCGAAAACCAGGAAACAAAATGTGTCTAACTCTTAAACGCCTCCTGAACCACCAAGAGGCGTATGTCGAGATCATAACCTAATTTCTTTTGTTCTACGGTTCAGTTGTTGAAAAAGGGCCTAAAAAAAAAACATCTGCGGCGAATTTAAAAAGGGGGCTCAAATGTTTTGTGGCCAAAGGCGAATTTGAAAAACAGTGTTTCAAATTTTTGGCCGCTTCAAAATCGCTTCTTCTTTCAACTCGCCGGCCTTCTAAAGGATATCAAACCCCCGCTCCTCGTACACCCCCACGATTAGAGTACTACGGTCTTCTTCCTCGCTGTGTCAACCCTTCCCAGCCTGTCTCCCTAGTTCCACCAACTGCACCCGTCATCAACTCTATGCACCTGTTGCCCATCCCCTCTGTCCAAGCATTCCCACTATTCGATACCTCTCCCAAACCCCAGATTTCCTCCGTTCAATCTTCTACCTATGCTACGCGCAGCCATGCCCTCTGCGGCGGGTGCGGAAAACGATCATTTCGACCAAAGTATTGCGCCAGCGCAACAGCGCAGCAGCTAAGTGTGTCCCTAGTACACACATTCGTGGAATAAGCACGCCGACCCCGTTCCTTGGCCGTGTAATAACAATTAATTGCTGATTTGTCGTAATTACATCCGCAATTGTTTCCATCTCCCACAACTGCCATCACCTGTAAGACATGGCAGTTGTTCACAGTCGCGCAGAAGTCTAAAGTATTATGATTGGTTGATATATGAAGCTGCATATTGTCCAAGGGGCATATGCGGTGGATTTTGTACTTTCTGAGGTTGGATATCGAGTTCATAAGCCTTACATTCATGTAGTGTTTGCTACGTAACATTTTTAGTCTTCATTTCCCTACACTGGCGTCGTCGACAGGACGTGAGGCTATGAAAAGCGAGGTCCGTGGTTCGATTCTCACCTTCATCCCCCGAAAAAAAAAGGAGAAAAAAAGAGGAACATCTCATGTTCAAGAACCTGTAAAACTCACTCACATACAAAACCCCTAGGAAGGGACGATGAGAGCAATGCGATCATTGCATGCTGAGTCCAGTACCGAAGAGTCGGAGGTCAAATCTGGTTTCTCAGAGTCTCATCGGGGTGCATGACTTACTCGGTGAGGGAGAATGTGGTGGAATGGGTGGCATAGAAATATCTTTGGGTGGCTGTCCAGGGTCACGGGGAAGAAGGATGGGAACCCCCGCCTTGACCTCAGTATAGTCTTTTCTGGAACCACAATGACCACAACTCATCTAAAACAATATTTGAGACTTCACAACACCATTAACTTTCTTCTTTTGATCCCTCGCTTCATGGCAAGGTTAAGCGCCGCATCACCCGGCGCACGAGTGATCCGCGTATCTTGAATTGAATGTGCGTGTATGTACGGACATGCTTGGAGTCGAGACCCATGGATTTTGTTTTGTTCACTGGGTATCGGATTTTGAAGTTTGAAGCTGGGTGATTTATAGTTGGCCAATCTAGTTGGAAGCAACTTGATTGTTTCGTAATCCCCCACCCGATGCAGTGTTTGGGTAATATTGTTATTGATGTTACTGCATAATGCACGGTCACGTACGTAGGGAGGAGCTGTGAGTATGGTACTACTATACTACGCCCGTGCGCGTACCCATGCATTGTTTATTACTGGTTTAATTTTTCAGTGGTATGCAATGGATGTTTGTAGTGGGTGACTTATAAGGAAGGCATAGCTTTGGACCGTCCGGAGATTCGGGTGGTAGTATAATGAGGCGCGCGAAGCGCGAAGCACGAGCCTTTGTTTTCTTGGTTTTCGAAGGAAAAATAAACCTCTTGATAACGGCTCGGACACGAGGGTAGGGTAGCTTGCTTTGAGTTTCTCTGTATGTGTGTGGGTGTGTGTGATTCAACATTTGTTTGGGCCATGTTTGACTACCGCGATCAACGCACACGGCACCAATTCCAGTCCAAACGAAACTTTGTCGTGCTGGTGCGGTGGTAAGTCGTTCACAGTTGGTCGAGCTAGGTGCGGCAAAGTGTGTAGGCACTTGTTTGTGCTGGGCCATGTTGAAAAAACAGAGAACCAACAACAGTAAAATATAACGTTTTTTTTTTTTTTTTTGAGTTATATCTAACGAAACCCAGCTCTACTAGTAGTCGTAGGCAGACTGTGCCTGTCCACAGCAACGAGCGTTCGGGCCATGTCCGCGAGACATGCTGCAGGTGGTATTGTCAGGCCCACCCTCCTACTGATAAGGGGACGGAGAAGCAGGAGAAGATCTGCTGTAACTGTTGTACAGCAGTAGTAGTGTTGGCACTGCTAGAAGCTCTGTTGGACACACACGTCAGGTTGTAGATTTTTCGTCTTCCAATTATGAGTGCCAAACCAGGAAACAAAATATACGAAGGGTTCGCACACAAGCCGAGCGTTTAGCTACGCTGACCCTGGCATCGTGTGTCCTGCTGCTACTGCTGCTGCTGTTTTGCTGCTGGAGAAGCTATGCTGTAGACATCGTACATCAATAGTAGCGGTGGCACCTGCTACCTGGTACGAGAAGTTCTCTCTCATCGACCATCATGTCGGGTTCGTCTTCAAATTATTATGCCGAATTTCGACTTCGGAACCAACACAGGACGAAATGGAGTACGTGTACAGAGGCTTCAAGGTTTATATTGACAAGCCGAGCGTGCAGCGACGCTGACAATGGCCTCGTGCGTCGTACTGCTACTGCTGCTGCTTTTTTGGTGCTGGAGAATCACTGCTGCTGCTGTAGATGTCGTACATCAGTACAAGCAAGGAGTGCACCTGCTACGAGAAACAAGCTCTTTCTGTAGGACCAAACACTTCAGATGCAGATTTTTGGTCTTCAAATCATGCTGAATTTTCAACCAGAAAACACTGCTGCTGGAAAAGAACATGTCAGGTGTGTGTTCGTGTGTTGGTATTTCTACAAGTCGACATCCAGCACAACCAGTTCCGTATGCCGATTCCTGAATCCCTGAGAGATACAATCACAATACTTGTAAAATTCGGTAAAAATGGAATATAGACGAGGCGTGACGCAGCTTCAAAGTTGAGTATCAACTAATTAATCAGTCGAACTCACAGCTGACGTATTTCAAAATTTAAAAAATACGAATACAAGTTCTATGGTCACAGCAGTGCAGATTTTTCGTCTTCAAATTAATATGACGGATTTCGAGGTGGAAACCAGGATACACATGACAAATTCCAGGATTTGCTACCGTGTGTGCGTACTGCAGTGTTTTTCATATACGAAGAGCAGAAGAGGCCAAGAACATTAACGATAATGAGATTCACCAACGACGGCGTAGATAGATGTTCGTTCGTGTTAGAAGCCTCTCCCTCTGCGGTGCGGGCCTTCTTGCAGGGAGTCTGGAAGCGCTCCCTGGTGACTACAGGTTTTCATCCCGCCACGCCGAAGTTTTGTATCCCCACCAGCACCACCAGCTTAATACCTACATTGCGAAGAAGTACATCCACCATCAGCATCTTGCCCTTCGCCTCTGCGCCTTTGAATTGCTGCAAGCGTCAGAGTTTGTATCGTACCTGCGCCTTTTTTAGGCTCACAGGCAGAGGATGGCGGCAGCATGCATGCTAGCCTAATCGCGCCGCGCACACTGATCTCTCCGCGCGTATATAGTGCTGCTGATTGGCCAAACCTTATGGGAGCCATATGGAAGCACCCAATCAGGATGCTTTGGTACTTGGCAATAAATTGCTACTCTGCGCGTACACATAAGATCCGATCTTAACGGGGAACAATAAATTTCGTTCAATCAGATGCAAATTAAATTAGAAAGAAAAAATCAAGTCAAATTGAAAGAACCGAAAGTCCTCGATAAGATAAGCTCTTGAACTAAATTAGAAACAAAAAATTCAATTCAAATTGAAAGAACCGAACGTCCTCGATAATATTGGCCCTTTTGGGAACACCCAATCAGGATGCCTTGGTACGTGGTAATAATACACTACTCTGGGTGTACACATAGGGACCGTTTAAACAATAAAATGAATACCAAGCGGTCCTTATATTTGGGACAAGAACCTCATGGGCAATCAGGTAAGACCATGAGAGTGCATCCACATTTCCCAACTCAAGCACAGTAATCCGTTGTCACACAGGAGCGCTGTAACCATCGGAAAATTCGATTAACCAACAGCCAAAATTCAGCTGGAAAACCTACTGTGTCTATGCAAAGAAACTAAAAAAATGACCCCGAAGCTATGAAATCGGAAATTTACTCAATACTCATCTTGCAAGCTTTGTGCTACGATTTGATCGCGCGCTCTACTGGTTGTTCAAGTTTTTCAGGTAGCTGGTTCGTACTACCTACTCGTGAAGCATTCTTGTTTCGTTAGTGCTCAACACTTAGCGATCCTGTGATTAGTTGGTCAATAACGTGTTTTTTCTTACAAGGAACGCCCCAAAACCACTTTTTGGGCGAAACCGAATTTCTTTTGACTTACTTCAAGTTGACTCATGCTGGTTTATGTCGAACTTAATTTTCAAATATTTGTATTGTTCGTTCGTCGACGGGGGGTATCAAACTATGTTGAGGAGCTTGAACTTTTTATAGAGAGATATTTCTTATCCCTACGGTAGCACGCATTTTCGACAGATATCACCCAACACCTCCGCCGGGTCGTCTGGCGCAACCTTTTCATCCGCACGTGCCACAGCTAAGATGGCAGCAGATATCTACACCATCGTTGATTCCCGAGAGGCCGTTACTGCAGAGGGATCCTACACAACAGGAGCACGCATCGAAGTGGGCCTACGGTAAGTTCGTCACGCAACGTCACGTTCAAGATACCGCTTGTTAGCACATACATACGGAAATTCAGGCACGTTGCCACGGTACAAACAGCAAAATAAGCCGAGCAGGACGAACAACCAAAGAAGCACAAGCAGAAGACATGAAAGGTGCAATTCGATTTATGCGGGTGGTGCTGAGTATAGCCAGATATCCGCAGGACGTATCGACAGTATCGACGATGCACCGCGCTGCCTGAGTGTCGATAGACATCATGCCAGTGTTGCTGTCGGTTGGTGCAGCCGTTGGACTGTTAACAAAAATAACAGCCAAAGAAGCACAAGCAGATATGACGAAAGGTACAAACTCAACAACGGCGGTGGTCACTGGTCTAGCCCGAGTTTCGCACTACGCACCATGGAGGATCTCCTCCATGATACACCGCGCCATCTCGGTGTCACTGCACATTTCTTCACTATCCCGGATCCAGCTGATGCAGCAGTGTTGAAGTCCAAGGAAAAACAGGGTGAGATCGAAGGATGCTTTAGACAGACTTGTCGATGTAGGGTGCTGAGCAGGACACGTCTCTGTTCGCCAGATGTACCTACTGTAGCTATAACCCATGAAATTGTATGTCGTGTGTAACGTTCACGTATTCTCACTAGTTCTTCTATTGCATGAGGTAAGTCACTCACAAAGTAACTAGCCAAATATTGTTTCGGCTATCTAATTCTTATCTCTATGCAGTGACACTCATCTTCAATAGACACTAATCCACCGTGCCGCCGGGTCGTCCGGCGCAAACCCTCCCTCCGCAGATGCCGCAGTCAACACGGCAGCAGATGTCGTCTTTCTCAACGCCCTCCAAACTGTCGCTGCATTGACCACCGGCATAGCAGGACCACGCATCGCGGCCACCGTGCGTGCGGACGTGGACGGTTATTGTCAGCAATAGCGCGATTGGCACTCTGCTAAAAAACGATCGCGCGCGGGAGGTAGCAAAAAACAATCGGAGCCTGTTGCGAAGCATTCCACTGTCGCAGTGAACACGAATAACCTGATGTTCTTCGCTTGACGAGCGAGATCAATAGTTAGAAAGCCGCCATTGCAAACATATTTTATTTCAACACGATGGATAAGTATTCCATGTCTGTTTGACGGTAGTTTTCAACAAGCGTTGCTAAGTGCAAATATTGTTCCAACGACTTTGAGTTCCTCCGCACCGTCGTTAAGAAAGAAAATCTCGACAAAGCGCGCTTTATACCCCATCCTATGTGTCGCCGCACGCGCGTTGCTTGCGCTGTGTCGATACTGGGCTCTGTTTTAAGGTTCCACTATACCCGAGAGGGAGTATTAAACATAAACTTTTGTTTCACTGTTTGCTTCACTATAAACTAATTAACGAGAATATAACAATAGCTTAAAACCAGATACGTATTACACCATATTCCGTACTGTTGACATACACACTCGTGACATCCAAGGTGCGTATACGCATGAGTCGCAAACCAGCGAGAAACTTCCCGTCCCTCTCTAATATTCATCAGTTAGTATATCTCATCTTCCTTCGAAGCTGAAAACAGGGAGCGCCTATTTATAAACCGGGAGTTGAAAAAATAAGTTTACCTCTAGCCGAATATGCCCAGAGACACACCCTAAAACCGTATCCCTATACACCACGTCTACCCCCAACCCCTGCCCCTTACCCGAAGGCATGCCCTCGGATAGCCGCATGGGGCATAATAATCCACGCATTCAATACTACACGCAATGTAGGAGCTCAACCATTCAATACAACACGCAATCTGCGAGTTCGGCCGAATCAGTAGCTGGTACTCAACGTTGGAATCTTCGGCTATGTCATCTGGGGTAACGATTCGGCGGGAGAGACATGGGTAAGCAGTAGATGTGGTTTTTAGGGTTAGGGGGTGCCGGCCGTTTACTCGAAACCATTCCCTAGATAGCTGCATGGGGCGTAATAATCCAAATATTCAATTCAGCACGACAACTTTGAGGTCCACCATTCGAGTGGTTGGTACTCGAGTTTGGATGCTTGAGATAATACAACACGCGATCTGTGTGAGTTCAACCGATATAGGAGTTCGTGATCAACGATTGAATCTTCGTCCATGTTCTGCAGCTCTCTGAAGAAATGATTCGGCGAGATGGCCAGGGGTAAGCGATTGAAGTGGTGAATGTGCTTAGAGAGTGCGTCTCGGCGTAAACGGCTAAGAGTTTCGAAACATGATTGCAACCCCCTACAAAACAACCCTGAAAGTATGTACTCGATACATGGACAGAGTAGTTTTGAGTCATAGCGTCTTATGTTGATAAGTTTAGTCACCGGCCAAATGTATCATGTCAATGACCTTCCAACGAGATCGCCGCCGATTTTATCCATCCCCGTCCCCCTTTGCATTTTGCAGTTGAAGCTAGTGCGCACGTCTTCAAAACGCATCAAACGAGTGCTCACCGCTCGAAATATGAATGTACGTAGGCGTCACCAGCCGCAGAAGCACATATCCGAATTCACGATTTCGCCCTACCGCCTGCTACGCACTTACAGGTGTGTTGAGAGAAAGAAAGAGCGAGAAAACGCGCTCCGAGGAAAAGCGTTGCATTTCCTTCTTCGCCGCAGGTACAACGGTATCCAGAGTGCACCTCGTAGGATGCAATTGTAAAGATATCGCTGCTGCAAAAAATCATACAAAACGTTTGTTTCTGTCGAATGTCCCGAACAATACCCTTCTGCGTTGTAAGGAACATTGCACACGTGCCATACTTCGAGACAATACTACATTGGCACGCGGCAAGTTCCGTTACAGGCAACAAGCCTACTACCGGCGCCGTTTGGGCACGGTTTGGTGGGTGAAAGGTATCCATCCACCTGTGGTGTTCTAATTCTGGAGTTTGACGCTGTCTTCAGTCGCACTACTTTCGGGGTTTGTGCGGTATTCAACGTACACCGTGTGATAACGTGATCGAAAAACACAAAGTAATCGCCGTGCGTGCTGCTGTTGGGAAGGAGGGTTGCCTACTGTAAGAGGCGTGTGACTTCTTCTGTGCATATACGCACGAACGGCGTTCGTCTAGTCCTTTACCGCGATTAATCGCAAACGGCGAGAACATTTGATCGAATAATACGATTCAACCGATCGCCGTGGACCAACAGTGGTGCTGTAGCTACGACAAAAAGAAACATGAAACAATTTGTCGACCACGCGGATTAGAAATCTAGGGTCTGTGTTAAATAAATAAGCTGCAGTTTCAGCACATATCGCGAATGTATAGCCAGCGCCACAAGCGATACATAATGACCCCACGAACAAGAAATATCACACAAAGAACTTCAGGACTGTTTGTACGCTAGGGGGTCCCTTCTAAGTCATGCCTTTCATATTCTCCAACCGCGTGAGAGCAAGTATCATTCTCTTCCGAGCTTTGTATCCTTTCGTGTTTCTTTGCGCATAGTTGTTCGTTTAGTTGGCTGACATATGTACGTCGCGTTTGTCGTGCCCAGGACGACGATGTAGCACTGTCCTGTCTGATCGGCTTGCAAGTACGTCATTGTGACATAATCAGTGCTCTAAACCACGTTTTGCGATCACGATGTATTCGCAAAAACATACCCGGCGATCACGACATATTTGAAGCGCCAGAACACCTCCGAAACCCAATGTACAACTCGACGTACATTATCACAACATTCAATCTTCTATTACGGGGGACCATAGTGAACAGGACCTACGGTACACACAAAAAAGCTATATACTTACCAATTTTTACTAACAATATTTGGTCCTGCTTACTATGGACTCCCGTAATAGTTTCCCGGTACGTCTTCTCTCCGACAACATGGAACCCGTCATTTACTTCAAAAGTTCACCAAGTAGGCGCATTTGAGGAAACGTGCAAGGGACCAAGGGCTAACCAACCGACCAACATTCATTTCTTTGGACCAGTGAGATTTCGTCGTTGACCCGTGAGGTAGTCATGGCGCCAGTTGACCCGACTCGCGTCCAATGCATTCAACTCGTGTGTCACGCGTCAATCGGAAGGTGGTGCTTCGGGTCGGGTCATGTGGACAGCTTTTGAAATCTCGCGGGTCAGGAGTCGGGTTAGGCTATTTTCGACTCTCACGGGTCGGGTCTGGTCGGGTCGGGTCACAGCTTTTTCAATATCACGTGTCTGCTCTCAAACCTCGCGGGTCGCGTACCGTCGAGTCAACACACCTCCAATTTTCCGCTGGTTGGGTCGGGTCTCAGACCCATGAGGTTTGACCGGAAACGCAAGATGTGTTTTGCTATATTTCTACTATGCGTCGAAAAATATTTATTTTTTTGCGTCAAATTCGTGGTCAGAAAAAGAGCCACCGGCCCGAGTGGCGTCAACACGGCCGGGTGTAGAAAACGGGGCAACCCTTCTGTACTTTTGCCCACGTTCTAGGCTTTACTGTTCCATAAACTTTTGTACACATATTTATAAGTCACCTGAGACTTCGACCGATTGATAATGGGTTTGAACTTAGCTGAACAGTCGGTTTGCAATACTATTATACTCCGTTTTCACGAACCCAGTTAAACTAAGAAATAAGCTATATTAAGAAAAAGAAGACAATAATTTGTGATTTTTGTTGGAGCCGATGATCGACAATTGGAATGTCGCTCTGTTGATTGTACTCAGAAACACGACATATAAGATCCATGGTAGATTGGGCAATTCCACGCTGGAAAGGGATTCCGGCAGTAGGGTATTGGGATATCGGCGTAATGTGTGCCCACCAATGGGCTCAGCGACTAGAGGTAGGGCATTTTTCTTGATTACGACGCATTCCTATTGGTCAATACCCGATAATATACGGGGTTTACCGAGCGTGATAGATTACGACTTTTGATTACGACGATTTCTATTGGCCAAGGGGCCAAAATCACCCCGAAATCACCCCGAAATCACCCCGAGGCTCGAATTCCGCTCACTGGACTGTCAAGTTTCGTGTACTAGCGGCACCTTTCTCGCGGTGCCAACACATCATCAGCAGCAGAGCAGTTGCGGCACAGCAGCAACAGCAGCAGCACAACAGCAGCAGCAGCAGCAGCCGCAGACCAGGCAGTCAGAGCTCTCCGTGTCAGGCTCCAGACGCCGAAGAGGAGGAGCAGTGCCAGGAAGAGTACCAACGGCCTCCAGCAGCAGCACCCGCAAAGCAGTCGACTTCAACGGGAAGGCCACTGTAGCCAGAAGCACCAGTGCCAGCACTATCGACAGCAAGCAGCAGCACAAGCAGCAACAGAAACAGCAACAGCAGCAACAGCAACAGACCAGGCAGCAGCAGGAAGCAGCCGTCCAGGCAGCTCGAGCTCTCCTACGAGACCAGGCTCAGGATTTATGGGGGCAACGGCTTGAAGCCGCCCATTCTGTTGTACTCACAGGTGAACTGGGGGTTGTATTACTCTGTTTTTATGTTACAGGCTTGATCCAGAGCATAGCTAAACAACTACCGGTACCAACTTGGCAGTGTTATCACGGTGGTCAAGAGCAGACTTGCCTTTTTCATCAGAACGAGTGACGCAGTTTGTTTTTTCTACAAGACTCGACATCGCCTCGACCGGTCGTCCGTCGTCCGTCTCGCTAGTTGAACCCATCCCCAGATGACTCTTGTGTTGACCGCCCTTTACTTCAGGAGGCAACGGGGATCAGCGTACATCGAGAACGAGCGGACCGCCGTGATCCAGCCTGCCCTTCTTCTCCAAAAGCTGGGGATTGAGCCCCTGCTGCCCATGTCCTTCGTAAGAGCGACCAGCCGGGTGGACAAGGAGGTTCTTGGTGTAGACGCGGGTGGGAGACGGTCGATTCGGGGGCAAAACGTGGTGGCCATCAATGCACTCCCCCATCGCGGCACGCCCTTCCTCTTCCACTTGCAGAGGGTCCCTTCTGGGTTCGCACAGGAGACGTTCCCTGCTGCTCTCGAGGATCGACTAAGGTGAGCGTAGCCAACCACGAGTGCCATGACGAATATTATCTGGGTACGTTTTTTCCTGTGTCCCTTTTTTGTGGCAGGAGTACCTGCACTCTTTTTTTGTCTTTGCACCAACTTGCACGGCGACCGCCTTTCTGCTCGATGGACCCCTTGCGCTGACTAGCATCGCGATCAAAACGGATGTTGCGCAGGCTTTCAACAACTGCGGCATAGAAGCGGCGAATACCTTGCACTTGCGCCCGCTCGCTAAGTTGAAGTTGGTAGCATAGTCGTCTCGATAACACGCAGCCATGACAGCATGCCTGCTGGGGAATCAGTTGCCGAACAGCGCCATCCCGTTCTCCCGCTGTACGAGCGCTCGTCTCAACGACACACAACGGGACTAAGGTTATATGATACCTTCAACTCGGTCGTTCTGTGCAAAACGATGGTCGACTCAAAGTGCGTCATCGCCTCGCCTCTGCGTTCCCTGCACCTGAGGACCTGGCGCCCGGTTTAAACATTATCGAGGAAATACGGTGGCCGGTCAAAGCTCTATCGAATATGTCGGTACTGCAATATGTAACCGTAACGCCCAGCGCCCCTCAAGTGCTACACACAGAAGTACCCTCGTCCTTCCCGCCCTCGTCTACGCCCCTCTCCACGAAGCAGGTCTTGTATATGCCCTATCCGCGAAACAGGTGCGCCTGTATAGCACCAGCTACTCTCCGCGGGTGAAGCTCTCTGTCACGGGGAAGCTCGGACGCAGCTGGTCGGGCTGTGGGGAGCGGTCCAGATCATAAGGGAAGCATCACTAGGTGCCTTCGTCCTGTACGCCAGGTCGCCGCCAATACCTGTGTCATGAAAGGCCGGGCAGGCGACGAGAAAGCGTTGCACAGAACGACATGCGATATCTACTGCCGCAGGCCGGGACGCAGCGCCCGGAACCGGCGCCCTATCTCCCACCTGCAGGAAATCGCAGCAGACGGTGACGAGGGATTTCATGCAGCCGTCGAGGCGAGCGCGCTGCCCAGGAAGGAGGAGGGTTTGCTGAGGGAGGGAGAGAGGGAGGGGGGGCGTGTATGCCAAGACAATACACGGCCAGAGTGTACTGAACCGTCTTTCGATGATTTAGCGTTGCTGGGCATATATATCATCCGCAGGCGGAATCTTACGAGCCACCGCTGGACGATGGTGCGGAGGCAATGGCCACTTCAACAACGAGGACCTTCTTACGGGCAACACCGCACAGCGAGCAGGTGAGTCATTTGTACTTTGCCGGAGCTCTAACGTAAGGATGGCGGCATGCGTGTAAGTGTTCTACTTTTTTGTGCGTATGGTGGAGTCTGACATTTCTGATGCAAGCGAACGATATTGTGTAGCCCTTGCGTGTGATTGAGACTTCGGTTTCGCTGTCATATTCGTTCATCTGGCGTGGACGGCATAATTTTTCATTTGATCGCCAGATAACACTGATGATGAAGGTGACGACGCTGCAGGTGGAGCCAGGTCAGGTAACGAGTGGATCGGTCTCGCCCTTGGTTAGGACGACAAAGTCGCGGGTCTAATGGGACCAGGCGACAGGGATATACTGGTGAGCGGCGGGTATAGATGCTTGTAAAACTATCCAAACAACATGTAGAGGCTTGCAAACTTCAGTGCGTGTGTTGGCAGCCTACTCTCGGTTACGAGTCGTGCGAAGGCATGGGGAGTACTCTTGTTGGCAGGGAGATGGCTAGCTAGCTTTCTTGGAACAAATAGATAGCGGTACTACTGTCGTAATATAACTTCTATCATGTGGTATGTAAACTGTGTCAAATGCGCGTACCTTTCGGATGTACAAGAGTGACTGCTCACTTGAATCTGCGGACACGCTTCGAAGTCGTTTTCGGGCCACAACCAATCACCGCTGTCGTGGCAACACTATTCTTGCCTTCTTGTTGCGTCCCTCATATTCGGGGCTACCGCCGGTATCTCTGCACTCTCCATTCGCCATTGCCATCAACAGGAAGATAGCCAGCCAACCTCAAAGCTATGCTTCGGTGTCTGAGAAACGCGGATAGCTCCCGATCATGAAAGTCGCCGCGGAGTCGTCAGGGGGGTGATGCAGCAAGCACTGACCAAGATTTCAAGCACTGCCGTGGCCACGCCTCGAAGTTTTGCTTCCAACCCCTCAACGCGGGATTCGTTGGCGCCATCCATGGTCGTCGCCAGGACGGTGGGGGCAGGGGCAAATATCTGAGTCCACGCATTGCGGATGGATATCGCCAGGGGGGGGTGAGCGGAGGGGATGGCGGTCGTACACCGATGGAAGAATCCGGAAGTTGCCAGGAGTGCACGCACCGTAAGGGTGGGTGGTCTCAGATCGACCCTGGACCCATAATTGGACGAGCAACGGCGCATCGTGCCTGCTGACCCTGGCCCAGGGACGAAAAACGTATTCGCCGAAACGCAGAGGACAATTGAATTTCCTCCTTGCAAGTTCCCTTTCGTCCGGAGGTCGTACGACGACTTTAAATTTGGCTGGCGTGGTCGCAGAGGCGATTCTCTTTAGTTGCCACTGACGTTTAACATGGGCTAACGTGAAGGATTTGGTGTAGCACTGGCTGCTGCTGAATACATTTCGCGATTGAAACCGTCTTGTTCTTAACACACGTTTTGACGTTTTCCGTGTATTGGTATGTTTTTTTGGAGAAAACCGAAGGCGATGGCTCTGCGTTCTGTGTGTTGTCTAAAATGCAGTGAACTTCGTCATTACACCACCAGACAACTCTCCATGCATCCACATTTAACATAGTATAATATTATACCTGGTACGAGATACCACTTCCATCGGTCACGTTGCGTAGAGTATCTCATGTGTGATCCTTCTGTGTCCTCAGAGATAAAATTCTAGAGCAGCAGCTAGCTGCAGTAGTACAGAATGTATTTTCTAGTTTTTTGTTGCCTATCTTTGCGACGACACCCCCGCAGCCCTTCACCTGCAACACATATACCGGTACTGCCAGTCTCTCCGGTTTATACCAGGTAATCCAACGTGAAAAACCGTTTCGCAATCGGATTTTATCTCGAACAGATAAGTACTAATACATGAGGTCGACTTTTGACGCTGAAAACAGAATCTTGCCTTCTACCAGAACACAGGTAAAGGAGCTCACTGTAAGAGTAAATGACAGGAAAATGAGAGAATTGAATGCGGTTATACTGAACTCAGTATAGAACGTACCTTTGACAAACAAGAAATTCGGACTCGATTAGCACTCCGGTTTCTTATTTTTTCCCACTATGTTCAAGTAATTGGTATTGTAGCTCGCCCGACAAAAGCGCCTTTATTTGTTTTTCGCGCTTCGCGCGAACAATCTATATACATTTCGGGACCCCTACCTATGGTTCCTGAGCCCACCAATGTCACTCGTCAGGTGTAACCCTATACTGCATGTGAGGCGAGTCAACTCTACAGCAAGGGTGTAGTATAAGAGGAGTTCCGTTTCATGTCTGGAGTCAGCCACGCGTTCCCGTGCCAGCTGCGCCTATACCTTTAGGGATCAATCAACACAATAGTGAAATACCGGTGGTCTCCTATTGACAAGCATAGACAAGGCCAACCAAGAGTGGTGGCAATCTGCTTCCAGCATGTCTATTCGTTTTAGATGATGTGCTTCGTGAGGGAGACAGCGTGTGTGTATTTTGAAGATGAGATCGAGGTCCAGGAAGAGAGGACGTGTGTGTGAGACGGAGAGTCAAGAGATGCCGCACCAGAAGCAGCAGCGATCCCAGCAGGGCCAAGTTTGAGCCGGACCTGGTAGAATCGCTTGGCACTGGTGGCGAACGCGCTGGCGAGCAGCAGTTTCAGGGGCAGCAGCAGCTCCAGCAGCAGCGTCAGCAACGTCAGCAGTCAGAGGATTGCTGCACTTTTGTTGCGACGATGAAGCGCATGCAGTAAGCACCGTTACCGCCGCCGCCGTCTCGACCGCCGCGTAACTGTCGCTGCTGCAACACCCCGGGATAGTCAGGCATGTGCCTGAATCTGTGGGTTCGCTGCGCGCTGGTGACGTAGATGTAGAACGTATATGTATACGTATATTTGTCAAATTTTCGTACTTTTGACAACTATTCTCTTCGCACGAACACTTTTAGGCAAAACACCAAGTACACGGACACGGGAAGCCCTGCCGGACACATTGGTCTAGGTCTCGGCGCGATCCGTACACTCTGAAGCGCGTGGCGGGCGCTCAAAGTTTTTTTCCGGCGGGAGTGGATAAGACGATTTCCCTGGTTTCAGTAAAGAGGCCTTACTTTGTACGTACGTATCGGTATATACATGTCATATGACATGCTGTCCTTTTTCTCCCCTATCTACGTAGGCTCTCACGTGTTCGTTTGGATCGTTCCAGCAGCGACGGTTACAAGTTGTAGAGGGTTGCGTATATCTTCGCAGGCGTTATTATGAATTATGCCGTGTGTTCACGAGGAGAGTTTGAGCACTCCGTTCTCTGCTCCGTTCTCTGCTCCGAGCTACGAGCTAGGCTCCGCTCTCTCTCCCCTCCTCTGTCCTCTAATACAACGATTGTAAAGCAAAAAAAAAAATGTAGCTCAGTGGTTTATCCTTTATAAACGAACAAAAGAAGTCCGGGGTTCGAGTCCCGCCAGACGTCGTATTTCCGCTTTTTCTGCCGTGGGTAGAGAAAGGGAAATCAAGTGGAGTGAACCACTTTGTTAAAATAACGCACGACTAGGGAGGGGGACAATAGGAAGGAAAAACCAGGCGCTGATTAGGGGCTTGATCAACCCCGGAAGATGCTATCGGCGGGAGGCCGTATCGAGCCCAAAGGTACTTCTTTTGTTCGTTTATAAAGGATAAACCACTGCGCTGACTGAGTAGCTCAGTGGTTTATCCTTTATAAACGAACATCACGAGCTATGAGAACACAGCTCAGACATATGCCAGGTACACAACAGACAACATGCACAGATCCCAAAGTTCCAGCGCTGCCGCCCCCCCGCCCACCCGCCGTGCGTGCGCGACACACCCTTTTGCGCAGTGTTGCTGTGGTTGGTTGCGTTTGTCGGAGCCTGCAATCCGAATTTTTGATCCGTATATACCCAAGATGATGTGTATATCCCTGTACATATTTTTTTGTGTTGCTCGGAGCACGAACCACCGCCTAGAGAACAATAGCCACAGCAGTGCACAGAGCGTGCTTATACTTCCAGCTTCCTACAGCACCACAACCCTGCTGCCCTGCTGCCCAGCAGCAGCAGCAGTGGGCACACCTTGCGCGTATGGATGATCGTACTGCGGCTATTACAGTTGGTTTATTCGATCGATCACTTGACCACGCCACGAACACACCAACCAGCATCACACACCTCGCTCCCTGCTTTAGAATCCTCTTCTGTTGATTGCTGTATGTGATCCAAACTTTGCCACTGCTCCATCCAGCTGTGCTCAGCACAGGGTGCCAACAGCAGCAGCAGGCAGGGTACTATCTATGCGCATGTAGAAGATCCGCGCTGTAAGCTCAGTGCTACTGTAGTTCGTTGTTGTTGCCATCGGCATTGGCCGATGCACGTACCTTCGGCAGTGTGTGACCCATTATCCCCGGATCGATATATTCGTCGTCTCGAGTACAACAAGAACAAATCGTTCGAGCTGTACAACAATTTATTCGTACATCAGCGTTCGTACAAAACATATACTTACAGCAGTAGTTCTCATTGCTGTGTGTCCTACATTGCTGACCGATAGATCCTAGAGCCAGCTGAAAGGGGGTCAGTACACGTACGTTCGTCGCGTGGCATTCTACAGCAGTATTGCTGTATATGCAGTCGTACCTGTACAAGCTACTCTACTGCTGTAGGAGATCGTGCAAGTGTTTTAGATTGCGTAAAAATCGCGACGTGCCGGTTGTTCGAGCACTGTAATAACATAGACGTCTATACTGCGCGCGATAAAATTTTCGTTTCCGAGGTTCGACTCGCACCATCCACGCTTTTTTTTTTATTCACTTTTTTTCTTGCTTTTTTTGTACCAATAAGACTGCAGCAAGTACTATTAATATTAATAATAATACATTCGTCCACACCTTGCTTTTCTGAGCGTATACGTAGTACCAGGTATGATATATTGTAATATAGTAAGTTGTGTGTGTTTATTTCCACTTTTCGCTTTTTTTGTACCGATCAGTACATTCATCCACGTTGCTTTTTTTTTCGGAACGTATAATATGATGTTGTAGTTACTTGTGTGTTTTTACACAAGGAAAAGAGTTTGGGCGCGCTCACGTGTGGCGTGCGTTCACACCTCAACAATTCACAGCTACTCCCAATAGTTGGGAGTAAAGCAAAGTATGTTTGAAATAATACTGCTCTTATTATCGTAGGTATAATACTTCATACACTCGCAGTATTTCGGGGGTTTTGTACTCGAGATACTCGGTACTCGCAGTATTTTGAGGTTCTGTCGATACTACTTCGTATACTTTCGGGCTCGCACTAATAATGCAGGGCTCGCTACTGCTGCTGGCGTGGATACCCCCTGTTGTGCTTCAAGTGTCTCGGGGTTCTGTACCGCGGGTACGACAAGTATTCTAGTCTACACAGTAGTAGCAGTATTTCGTCCGTTGGTAGTGTTCGTACTGCTGCTTCTGCGAGACTCAGTACTCGCAGTTATGAAATAAATACCCTCAATATGTCCAGTATACTTCGAGTGAGTATCATGTATACTTCAACCGTCTGTGCACCGCGTCGACAATTAGTTCTCAGGCCCAGTGTTCGGCACCAAACACACCTAGATAGTCCCACACGAGTGGGAGTTGGAGCAAACCACTTTCGCCGGAGACAACTTGAGTACGTAAAGCAGTTTGGCAGTATTTCGAGATACGCATTTGCGAAGAATATATATGCATGTACTGCGAATACTCAGTATCTCGAGGTTTGGTACTGCGCATATTGCCTTTACTCCAAGTATTTCGTGTTTCGATACTACTGCGGGTACATATTTTCTTCCTGTGTATTCTCGGGGTTCGGTACTGCTCGCACTCTCATTACTCTCAGTGCTTGGGCCTTCTCAGTGCTGGCAATATTTTTGCCGCCAGTACTCCAATACTCTCAGTGCTCGGGGACTACGATTTGTTCTCGCCGAGCATTTTTCCGTGAAACCTTGATGCTACCCTGAGCACCAAGAAACATTTATTTTGGGGGAACATATATATGCATTGTACCAGTATGTATGTGCTGTACCTTACTCAACCGGTCACAAAGTATTATGGCGCAACCTCGACCTCGCGCAATTTTTTTGTACGAATTAATCGCCGCGAGTCGGCTGGATCAATTCATTATCCACTTATCGCTACCCTATTTAATATTGTTGTAGTAATGGTCTCACACTAATTCCGCGAACAGCACTATAATACGAAGTCTGTCCTCAAAAATATGTAGTGTGTGTCTTCACGTTAAAATGATGGGTGGATACAAGTACTACTTCTACGCAAGTGTGCAGGGTTGCATACGAATATTATTTCGCTCTTGCGCCACTCCCCTATTCATACGGCACCTCCCGGAGGGGAACCTTGTATTATTATATGAAAGTGGGGGTTTGGCCGGCAGGAGCCGGAAGGGAAGGTGGAGACCGCGGGAGCGACGCTGGACTTGTTCTGGTAGAATCGTTTGCCTGGACTACTGAAGCACCACGCCCGCAGGTGGTTGATGGGGGGGACGTTGCCCCGAGGAAGGAGACGAGAGAGAGAGTGACGATGGGCGCAGGGGGGAGGAGCCTGCATCATCTGTTCGGGATGCGCTGCCCCAAGAGAGAGGATGAAAGAGAAGGGATCGCCACCAGCAAGGACTTATGTCCGCACCAGGCACGTTTGAAATTGTTGATTGATTGCTGTGGTTATTTCCGTCTTTAGATTGATTGTGTATCGATTTAAGAATGGTAGAGAATCTGCGAACATTGGACTTGCAGATTTACTTGGGAATGTTGGAAATGAAATGAGATGCACAGACGTATACGTATACGTCTACGTATAGCTTCCCTCACTGAAGTTTTCTTGTAGACGCACTGCTGTGTGTGTGTGTGTTCTTCACATTAAACCGTTCATCTACTCGTCGACATCCAGAAAGCCCAGTGTCCGTGCTGATTCTTCACCCTAGAAAGATTCGAGCTCTGTGGTCACAGACTACGACACAGAGATAACACACCGTAATTCATCAATAGCCTACCCAATACCATGCCTCGCACTAGGTGCGGCCGACACAACATACATACATACACCAGCAACCAAAATACACCATAAAGAAAGAGAAGCAACGAAGAAACCAAACCGAAAAAGAACAAGAAAAAGAAAAAGAAAAGGAGAAGAATCCCAAATAAATAAATAAAATGGGAAGCCAAAGCTCAGACACATACATACTTACCCCGAGCATGAGCCAAAAGGGATGTGCAAAGGGAAAGATACGAGAAGGAAAAAGGGGACTATGCATCCCGGTGAACACTGAACTAAGAAAAAAGAGCAATAATGAGTGGGCCAAAATACGCTCGCCACCCACCCGCTATGTAGTACTTCTTTCATAAGGATAAGGGAAAAAGCAAAATACATACCGAACGGCCGCAGCAGTTGGCGGTACGAGTAGCAAAGCAACGTCCAACCTATTAGTCGGCTTGGTACCTTGCTACCCTATCTGCGGTCTCTCTGCTACTCTCTTCTACCGCGGTTTCCCTTCTACTCCTCCTGTTCCCCCCCCTGCCCCCATACACTTGTACGGTGTTCCTTCTACCCCTCCTGCTGTTACCCCTCCCCCCATTCCCTCTACCACTACCTGCAGCGGATGCACGGCGCTGTCTACTCAGCTTTGCCTCAGCCTCGTGCCACCTGCCCATGAACTGTTCAGCTGCTTCGAGGATTCCCCGGTACCACTTTCCCGTCTGTTTTGCTGCAGTGGGCCACAGTGCGGTCCCAACTCCAAAGACTAAGGGGGAGTCTTCAATTGATCCCTCGGTGGCTTTGAACACTCAAAGGTCCTCACCAATGGCCCTAGGCCAAGTCTTGGGCTGCCCGCCTGGTTTCGGACTCCCCCCACCAGCGATCGTCCCGAACATAAACCGACTGGGCTGCAGGACTATGACGTCTGTCTGTTTTATGGTTGACTGGTCGAGGGCTCTGTTTGGGCATCGGCACGAGTATGAGTAGGAAATGAACAGGGTAAAGGTACTCTAAAATTTAGTTGGGATACGTGCGAATGATGTGAGCTCAATAGCTGCACGACGACCCTTCGACCATGAACACCGTTTTGACGTCATCACGTATCATATACAGTAACTGGACTGACATGCCCACCCTATTGCTGAGTTTGGCATTGCGTTGGTTTGATGCATCCAGAACCGAGCAATTACAGCAGGAAAAGGTGTATGTGATGAACCCTTGTGCCCAACTACAGCAACACGTATGTTTGCGGCATTTCATGTATTTACATCTTTTTATGCGGGTATCTCGTTTTTGAGTTGTTGGGTTGATGTGTACCAGATAACTGTGTAGCACGACCCGCGCTACTTGTTACGTGCCAAAAAGGCAAGATATTTGTGGACGGAGTAATATACTATACGAGTACAGCAGCAGCAGAAGTAGTATGGTACTGTGAGCTGAGACGAAAACGGTTTACTTGGCACTGCTGTATATGTTCATCAAGTACGTACTGCAGAATATAGTGGTCGAGGAATACATGGGTTTGATGTGGGACCAGATATTCTCGTCGACAGGTAACTGTTTATTTGCAGTAGCAATTGAGAAGTTGAACTATACCAAAGAGGAGTTTGTAAGCAGTGCATGCGTGAAAAGAGCGAAACACCCAATTCAGACCTAATCGCTCGAATGCACGTCCCATCCCTTCTGTATGCCGGGTCAATGCTGCGCAGGCGACGTTTGATTTCACCCAGGAGGAAAAGCTGGATGACCCGAGCTGCGGTGACGCCATGAGACCGGACGGAGAGGCAGCCGCGGCGGAGGCAACAGCAGTAGTATTCGGGGCATCGGGGTGATTCTTGTTGAAATGTGGTTGCCTGTGAATCTGAATTAATATTTTCATTGTTCGTATTTTGGAATTGTTTTTCTGGTCGATTTGGATTCCGCGAGAGTTATTGGAGTTTTCGAGTAGTTTCAACGTCAAATACAATTCAAGTGAATGTGCCTTCAGGGCGACACAGCTGGGACGAGTATACATATTTTTGTACCAACTCTAAAACCCCGTGTTGAAAATGCGCCAAGTGCACATTTTGTCAGGAACATATCCCTTCAGGGCGACAGAGGAGGAACGAATATAGATACGATGCTGACTGCTGTTCCAACACAACAAGAGTATTCCGTGGGGTCTCTATTATTTCGGGGTACAGCGATCTCTTGTCAATCTGTCGTTTAATATCTTGTAGTAAACAACCGACGATACGTTTTTCAGTGGCCAACAGAGCGTCGTCAGCTCTCCGACCGCTTGATGGGGATCTCTTATCTCCGTTCGTGGTTTGGTGCGTCCTTATTGTGTAATGTTTTCTTCTTTTTGCCATCCTCATCGAATATTTCGATACTAAAGTAATAACCCCGCTGTTGAGCATGCATTCTGTCGTTGCGGGACTGCTTGGTGGCGATCTCTTATTTTTCGCGGTGTAGAGATCTTTTGTCAGTCTGTCGCTTCTCTCAACCGACATGTTTTTCGTTGGCCAACGGGGAGTCATCAGCTCTCTGACCGCTTGTTGGGATCTCTTATCCCCGTTGGTGTTTTTGTGCTACCAAAAGGCGGGTTGTACTTGGGTTGAAGGTTTGGACTGTTATGACGGTGCTATAAATGCGCTGTTGCTACAGAGCTGTGTGGCTGCTCTTGCTGCATGCTGCCGCTGCTCGATCTGCAACAATAAGGAACCAAACAAACCAGAGAAAGCAGAACCCCGAATCAAACTCGTTAGCTCATAATGAACAGAAATATAACAGACATTTGCTACCGCCGTACACTATTGTGCTGCTCAAGAATCGAAACTCGAGACTTCAGACGGCAGAGACCGCCATTGAGGTTGTCGTCTTCGAACAATGTGTGTTCTTAACATTTAACCGTTCTTTCTACCCGTCGACATCCAGTGTAATCAGTGTCCGTGCCGATTCTGCAGTCCTAAATAGGTACAGGTTCTGCTGCCAAAAGCCTACGGCACAAAGAAACTACTTCTGCTATGCAGGAAGCTACGTACTACAGCTGTACTCGTGTCAATAATCCAGCTCTACACGCAGCAGTAAGTCGGATTCGATTCTCGATCGGCAGGCCGCAGACGTATGACATTGAAAAAAAACACTATGCACTACAGCATGTTTCACGTTTAATTTTTTCTGATATCGAGGATGTGTATTGTATATGACGTGCGAACGAGTGCCCTCTTCCCCCTTACCCCTTCTCTTCTGCAGCCTTTTTCAAGCGAACAAATATACTCGTACATCGTACGTACGCATATACCAGTAAACAATACCTGATACCTTGATACATATACCTACACGCTGGGGCGATGGGACTTCGGTGGGACCTGGTGGGGCGCATGAACGAAAATCGTACCGGAATTAGAGGTAATTTCTTATTTTCCGAATTCGGCGAGACGAAATGCATGACATTGAAATGCCAAGAGACTTGTTAAAAAATACTATTATAGTGTGGCGCGCTAACGCGAAGTACGAGTCGGTCGACCTATAACAGTAGTTGCAGTATTGTGTGTAGGCACACATAGGTGGCAAAACAGAACCGAAAAACAACAAACAGTTGTGGTTCTAAGTTATACCTATAAACGAGTAACTCGTAGGCGGACTCCGTCCACAGCACCAACGTGCGGGCCGTGTCCTGAGACATGCTGCAGGTGGCGTTGTCAGGCCAATCCTCCCACTACTATTGACGAGGGGACGGCGAAGCAGGACAAGATCAGCTGTTGTTGATGCTGGTGCAGCAGTATGTGTAGTAGTAGTAGTAGTAGTAGTAGTAGTAGTAGTAGTAGCAGCAGCAGCAGTAGTAGTACAGTAGTACCAGGTGTTCTATAGTAGTATATGTTGGCACCTGTCACACCGGTTTTGTGTGTTGAGTTCTACCCAAAGAAACCCAACTATGCGAGTACTCGGCATAGTGTGCCTTTCCACAATATAATTCGGGAAAACCCTGTCTTTGCGAAACTGCTCGTTGGGGATCACGGTGTTGACTGGTCTCCCTCGTCACTCTCACCAACTCAAACTACGCCGTCACAAAAAAAAAAACGACATGCCAACGTAGAACAGCGCCCGAGTGCATTTCTCTTTGAGGGCAATAACACACAAACATACTTGAGGGATGTTGATAGATTCGTCTTGATGTCACCTACCTGGTATCTTTTGAGTAGGTTTAATCTGAGAGAAGGGATCTTTAGGGATGTTTTTGACATGACAATTGCGTAGCGCGGTCTGCAGGAATCGTCGTCTGTATTTGAGAATTTTCCTGGTTCGATGCAAACGCGACGCAGCCGCGTTTATTGCCAGATTTGGCCCGTTTTGGCTGCGGTTCGGGGTCAGTGTTAGGGTCAGGGTTGGGGTTAGGGTTCGCCCGTACTTTGATCCCGACAGGAACCAAAATACCTTAACAGCCTACCAACCTAAAGATCCCTTCTCCCAAATTGCTATTACGGAGGACCATAGTAAATAGGACCAAATATTGTTAGTAAAAATAGGTAAATATATAGGTTTTTATGTAAACGATCGGTCCTATTACCTATTGTCCCCCGTAATAGGGGACCTCTTCCTGTCGTTGCTATTTATAAAATTCCCATCACTACTAGCGGTACGAGTCGAGATTTATGATTTGGTTTTGAAATTAAACTTGAGTTTTGTATAGAATTTGCCTTGCAGCAGTAGTAGTATATATCTACTTGGTGTCAGTCAAGTATTATTTATGAGATGTCGTGTGGGGGTGAGTTACACCTGCTGCTGTTACTGTTGCTGTGATGTTCTCGATCGTAGATTGCAGTTGGTATCGAGGCTTATCACGGTATATATATTGGGCGGGACGGCAACCGCGGTAATGGCGGAACGGGGACGGGACGGTAAAACCGCCGACAAATGGTACCGCCGTCCCGTCCCGTCCAGTCCTGCCGACAAATTCCGTGATCGTCGTGACTTACCGTCCCGTCCCGCTGATAAAATCTCTTCCGTTGGAAATTACCGTCCCGTTCCGCCGTGACACCGAAATTTTATTATCCCGTCCCGCCGATATATTATCCTCCCGTTGGAAATTATCGTTCCGTCCCGTCGTCTCACCGCTCCCGGTGGACAAAACTTGCCTCTTCCCTTCAAGATACATTCGTGACCGTCTGTTCCCATCTATTTCCACCCCGATTTACATAAAATCGTTTTTTTTTTTTCGAGTTGTACCAAACTTCAATGGTAATTCCTGTATAAATACAAGTGTTACTGTTATCATAAATTGTCGAAGAGGAAACGGGACCACAAATATATACCCAACCACGAGCGAGCTGCCGCTGTCTTCAGTTGTTGAGCCAGTTTTCTCTGCGTGGGCTCCCACGCACGGCCAAAATTTAGCAGTACGAAACAAGTTTGGGTGAGACGACACAGCGCCCGGTAGGTGGCTGATCACGAACAAAGAAACAGAAGATATAGTTTGTGTAGGACCAACGACCGGGGCGCCTCATCCAATCCAATACTTACTTTGAAAGATCGTTGGCAGCGTGAACGAATAGTACTGCTGCTGTAGTAATTCCTGTGAAAATACATATGTCATCATAAATTGTGCACGACTCCCATGCTCTAAATGAAACATAGAACAGCAGCAGTGGTTGGCGTATTACGCAGCTTGCAAAATGGAATATCAACTATTCAATTTACCAGTCGAACTCCCAGCTGACCACGTAGTTTCATCATATTATCCAAATACAATACTAAATTGCTCTGTACCAAATTTACTTCATTTGTTTTCGCAGAAAAAGCCGGGCTGGTGAAAATGATCAGCAACTGGTTGATGATTTGTTTTATATATTCAAATGGAAGTATTATATTTTGTTTCTCCCATTTTTTTTCTTCTTTCTTTTTCTCTTTCGATTTGTCTTCGTTTCTTTCGTTTTTCTTTGTTGCCTTTCGTTTCTCTATCTCATGTAATGTGTCTGTCATGCCTGTCGTATCCAGTATCACGGGCATGGCATTGCATTGCCTGCCCACTGTGCTTACTTCGTACGTGGCAACGTACAGCAGTAACTAGTCTCTCTAAGGCGGCTACGTCAACACAGAACTTGTCTCTCTTCTAGCGTTGAAGAATGGTCACGCACACTGGTTGTGCTGGATGTCAACGGGTAGGTTTAATGTGAAGAGCACACACACAAATACACACGTCGACCTCCAGCACCGTGTCCGTGCCGATTTTAACTACGACACGCCTGATACCTGGTACCTGGTACCCACTGCCTGGTACTTGGTGCCTGGTACCTGTGTATGCACTTACATCTCGCCACAGAACTCATACTGCTTTTGTTGGTATTGATATTGAATGGTGCGCGAGACTCTTTGTCGAGCTTCTATTAAGAGTAAAATCAATTTTAATGGTAGGCTGATAAAGTGTCTCGTGCACCACTATTGTATTGAATATCAAAACCAACAACACGGAGTAGATTTTTCCTACTATTATATAAATATGTCGCATCCTCCAAGTAGCGGCAGCAGTTTATGGTACGAGACACACAGCCAGGTTCTCTCTGCTAGTCCGCCTGGTACCTTGCTACCCTGTCTGCCGCTTCTGTCCAGCGTTCGTCAACTATACCCGGCCCCTCGGCATCAGACAACACGAAACAAGCAAAGAAGCCTCGTGTTCCACCCACGCCACACGACTCCTTCAATAAGGCTTATCAATCGAAGAAAGGTAGAGAAATAACTACTGTTGTTGTTGTTGTTGTTGTTGTTGTCTTCACATTGTATTGTCCTTTCTACCCAGCTTCATCAGTACACCCAGTGTCCGTCCTGATTCCTTAGCCTCGAGAGTTACTGATTCCGTGGTCAGACTGTGAGACAGAGGAAGACCAAAAATAAAAATAATCGCATATTCATGTCAAGAGACAAGCAAGTGAACTGTCAGCGTACATGGTACGAGAACACAACCACACAAGCAGCACCAGAAAATAAGAGCAGAAATACAACAAAAACAAAAAAACAAAAAATGGAAATGAAAAACAGAATACAAACGACGCAATGTACTATAAAATAGAAATCACCGAGGATCAGCGCAAGAAACAAAAAATGAACAAAAAATGAAAACAAAAAACAAAACAACAAAACAAAACAGCAGAAAAAAGAAGACCACGTTCGAGCCAGCTGCACCAGTTGGTGGCGCGAGTAGTATTGGCATGTTCTACTTCCTAGTCTGCGCGGTACCTTGCTTGCTACCCTGTCTGCCATCTCCTTCCTACTTTCGTCCACTGCAGTTTCCATTCTACTCCTGTTCCCCCCCCCTCTCCGCGTTACCTTGTTTGGGATTTCTGAAACTCTTCCTGTTGCCCCCCCTCCCCCCATTCCCGGCGCTGCCTACTCAGCTCAGCCTCAGCCTCATGCCACCTCACCATGAACCGTTCGGCTGCTTCGAGGATCCCCCCGTACCACGTCCCCGCCTTTTACGCAGCAGTTGACCACAGCGCAGTCTCAACTCTAAACACCAAGGGGGAAAGTTCCGTTGACCCTTCGGTGACTCGGAACTCCTTCAGGGATTCGACTATCCATCTATGCTACGTCTTAAACTGTCCGCCAGGTCTCGGGTTCTCCCCACACGCACACACAGATATCACGATCTACGAAAAAACTTGAACATTGCTCTTTATGGGGACCAAAATAAAAAAAAATGTCGTTGGTAAAAAGGGAAAATATAAAAAAAAAAAATTGTACCGTAGTCCTATTTACTATGAGGTTCCCCCGTAATGCGAAGTTGTGAGTGTTACACCTGGCGGTGATTTCTTCTTCCCTTTTGAATAATGAACATTCATACGTTATATGTCCACCCGCAACACCTGCCACAGCCAAAAGCTCGCCACCACCAACAAACAGCACAGAGACCACTCAACTCACGAACACACTAGCACTGGTGATATGGCCCAAATATGTTGGCAAACATGTCATCAAGTGGGACGAAAAAACGTGCGCTGTCAAGGATGAAGGGCCGAGTGTTACACACTAAAACCTAGTAACTTGGTGTCAGTCAAAGCATGTCAACGCTAAGTTGCTGCCTGTCAAGGGGTGAACGTGCTGCCTCCTAATGTCTTTGTTCGCTGTGACCGGCACGGACGCCATGGATGACTATCTGACGGGCGGGGTCGATCGACCAGCCGCGGCACCACAATCACCACCGCCGCCGCCACCACCTTCAACACTACCTCCACCTTCACAACCACAACAGAAACACAGCGCAAGCACAACATACAGAACAGCCACAATGAATGCCACGGCAACAACAGTGCTCGGGACAGGGGTGGGAAGAAATCAGAAGAAGACGTCGCCGTGTAGTGGCAACACGCCTCGGGGCTTGGGCTGCAGGTCGAGAAGAAAACGTCTGCGTCGGAGCGGCTCCCTTCGCGTTACCAGCTGTACGGGAAATTTTTCACGTACAAACGCGCCGACTTTGCAGTGGAATTGTTTTTTTTTTTTTTTTTTGCCCTCCCGGTTAGCGGAGGAAAAAAAAAATACCGTCCCGTCCCGCCGAGGAAAAACAAATTTGCGTCGTATCGCGCCGAGGGAACGAATATATACCGCCCCGTCCCGTCGTGAAAATATGCCTCGTTGAATTTTACCGTCCCGCCCAGTAGAGAGATTATGAACTCGCTGTCCCGTCCCGTCCCACCAACGTTTTCTGCCCTCATTTTACCGTCCTGTCCTGTTCCGTTTTCATTTGTTTATCCCACCAAACAAGTCAAATATGTTCTGTCCCGTCCTGTCACGATTCTCAGAAACTGTGACAAGCCTTGGTTGCTAGCGCTCGAGGTGTCAGGTATCAGCATTCACAAAAGTGTACCATCTACTTAAGTAAGTTGCGTTCGTACTCCAACTACGTGTGTGTTCAGAAGGAGGGAACTGACACGTTTTGTTGAATATCACCCATGTCGTTTTAGATCTACAGCAGCAGTACTGAACAGCTGGTATTTTGTACCCAGTCAGTAGTATGAGTCATCTATCATTTGTGATATGCAAACGTCGGGTCGTCCTGGTGGAACCATATTTGAAGAATTTTCCGGCAAGAAGTTATGTGGTTCAGAGGAATATCTACTTTTGATACAGTTTTCAGCAAGAACGTACTACTGTATTTGAGACACATGTATCTATTTTGCTCTCGGTACCTGAGTAATAAAAACATGAAAATTAAGGGGGAAAACTCTCCGAAAAGAATGACCCGAAAATGAGTACCAGGTACGTACAAGATTTTCGTATTTAATTATCGTTCTGTTCCTGTAGCAGAACTCGCATGGCTGTTTTGCGACGTACTTGGTATGTCGTGATAGATGTGTGAGGAGGTCCACATGATGTCAGGTCACTGCGATTATATGTACGTACGGTGCACGAGACCCTTTCACAGCCTACTGTTACCTACCCACTCCTCCTTCGGCCTGCCCCGTCTTTGGGGTGACCCGAGGAAGTCCACCAGTACCTGCAACGGTCTAGCGACAGCCACACGAGCATCGAGGATCGGGGGCGGGGTAGAGAGGGAACCTTGCGCGTTCCGACTGGTGACCTGTTGGCTTTAAGAACCGCGTGGGGTGGTGGTGATGTTTTTTCTTCTTAACCCCGACGCCAAAGAGTTCATCCCTCAGGCGGGATGGGTACAATACCACAGCAGAGAACGACAGGAAGGATAGGGGTATCAGCTTTGGCTGGGACGGCTGTACCCAGTCAACGAAGACCAAGGCGCTTGCCGGACTACGAAACAGAGAGCCACTTTTGCCATAGAGAAGAAAAGAAACAGGGTTCTACACCATATGATTTAGCGTGGCATAGCCATGGTACCACCCATATCATACCATGGCATCCCCACGGCATCCCATCGAATGGCATAGGATGCCAAGGCGTCGTGGAGGATGCCGTGGCATACCGTGGGTGGTACCATAGCAACCTCTCGCCGCAACCGCCACGGTACTCCATGGCAACCTCACGGCATGTACTGGCAACTCCTCCAGCCCCTAGGTTATGGTTAGGGTTGGGGTTAGGGTTCTATGGTATGCCTTGGAAGTCCGTGTGAGGTTCCTTCGTATGCCGTGCAAGTTGCCGTGGAGTGTTTAGCAGCAGGTGGTGCCACGGCATGCCACGGCATGTCGCGAAAAAAACATATAATGTAAACGCCTTGCGTGTATTGACGAAGGGACGGGAACTCGACTATGACTTCATTGGCCTGCAGGAAACTTGGAGGTCCGGCAGCACGACGTTCCGTGCGGCAGGTTACCGAGTTTTCTGTTCAGGTCAGGGAAACGCAGCTGCCAGACAAGGACTGCACGGAGTAGGTCTAGCTCTCAACGAATCGTTGTGCAGTGAGTCCTTGTACACGCGCTAGTACATTGACGATCGTCTTATATCTATCCGCGTTGAGCTGGCTAATAAATGCGAGGCAGCTATTTCCGTCGTTGAGCATGCTCCAACTGATTGTACCAAGGACGCCGAACTGAAACGTATTTTCTGACAGAAGCTGGAGGACTTGGTGGGAAAGATCCCGACGAAAGAGTGTCTGTACTCATGTATGCCAACGATCGAACCGCACAGATAATGGAAGGGTGTGGTGATGATGAAAGTAGAGTGGTTGGAGCATATGGACGTGATGTTCTTAACGATAATGGCAAACGACTCTCGTCGTTTTGCCACCAATTGCAACTTAGCTCTCACCAACACGTTTTTCAGCGCGCGCAAGGATGGGATATTGCATACAGACAACGGCACCAGCCCGAATGACCGAAAGCAGATCAACTACATTCTACCTCGTCAAGCCCATCGACCTACAGTACAATATGTTGAAGTCGTCCCACACACGTTTGCCCCAACTAAGGCTAACTTAGACCACGGCATCTTGTACGTCAAATTCCGACCCAGTGGTCACTTTGCGCCCCACAGACAAATGCGCACACTGGTAAAACGCCGACGTTCGACAGGCAGTTATATGTCCGATTAGACGCGTAATGAACGAGTAGTCGCGAGGGTCAATTCCAATCTCAACCAGATTATCCAGCCCCGTAATACGTCTGGCGTGTTTGAGTGTTCCATTTCGGCTGAAATTTTTGAGGCGATCGAAAAAGAGGTACCACCCCCTCCACGTCGCCGCCGCAGACATGGAAGGTGTGAGCCTGCCGAACCTTGGCCGCATTCGTATTAGCACGGACAGCGAGGGAAGATACACGAGAATCGTTGGGTGCCCACACCCGGGAGACACTGAGATCTGCGTGTGCGAACCTGCAGAATGTGATTGCCGCAGGATTGCATGCGTACTTCAAAGCGTATCTTGCCGAAACCGAACGACTCTTATTTGTAGCGAACCACGACCAGAGAGGCTTGTTCAAGCACCTTCAGGGTACGGTAGGACTGGAAGGGACTACCGCGAGGAGCGACTAGTTCACTAGGGACGAGGATGGCACGCAGTTGCGGGAAAATGTGCGAATTCGTGAACGATGGGCAGAAACGCTTGAACACGAATCCGCTTAAACTCGATCCCACGGTGACCGACCTCTTGCCACCTCGACCGCATAAATTTTCGGTTGGAGATAAGCCATCCATGGACGAGATGAAGGAAACACTTAAGGGGATATCAAATTGGAAAGCAGTCGGGTCAGATGGTCTCTCGGCCGAGCTCCTGAAAATCGACCACCCCTCACTCGCCCAGTGCGCTCACAACATTCTTGTATATGTTTGGGTAACAGGAAAAGTCCCCAAGAATGGAAGTATGCGATCATCAAGATCCTTCATAAAAACAATGAACATAAAGACGAATTGATTGCACTGACTATAGAAGGATTTCGCTTGTTGCCCACGCACGCAAAGTTTAGTTCAAAACTACTGCGATACCGAGAAATTACTCCCGAAGGAACAGTGCGGCTTCAGCCACGCACGATCAACGTTCGATATCGTTCTAATCGTGCGCCGGTTTCAAGAGCTCGGACGACAGGGGAAAACCCCCCTGTACGTGTGCCTGTTCGATGTGCAGAAAGCGTACGAGTCCGTCGACCGAGAGCTGCTATGTGAGGTACTCACGCCCTATGGCGTACCAACCAAGATGCTGAGAATCACCCGTCATTTCCACGATGGCATGCAGGCGCACGTTCATACGGATGACCGCGAGCTCTCGGAATGGTTTGATGTGACGCAGAGGCTGCGGCAGGGCTGTGTGCTATCACCGTTTCTCTCCAACGTTTTCTTCGCTGCTACCTTTCACGCAGTACTAATACGCTTCAGCCAAGACGAAGCCATCGTTAAGGGTTTAGTCCGACTCAGTGATGCTGCAGTAGTCCGAACGGCGGAGCCGGAGCCGTTGGTTTACGTGCGAAGGGCTGTATGGGGCATGTTGACACCAATTACGCAGGAATTGTCTCGATTTCGGCTGGAGGGCTCGCGAAAATGAAAACAGTCATCGTGACTGCCTTCGAAGCAGCAGGCCTCACGGTGTCGGACACGAAGACAGAGACAATGATTCTACAAACACAAGACCAGACAACCCTCGCACCACCGCTTGTCATCGAAGGAGCAGGCCAGATGTATAAGCAGACGGCCCAGTTATTATACCTAGGCGACATTTTCCACGAAAACGCTGACTTCTCGCTCGAAATCCACCGACAGATCCGTCTCGTGCGAGCATGCCTCAAACGGTCAGGCCCGGAGTTGTATGATGAGACAACCGCCGCACTTAGCCAGGACGTCCGAATGCTGAAGGCCAACGCGATGGTCCTGCTGTACGGGTGTGCGACGTGGACCCTCAGAGCTGAATATTTTGCCAAGCTCCGACCGGCTCATTACCAAGTCCTGGTGCGAGTCATTTGTTTTCAGCGCCGACTTCGAACTGACCATACAACCCTCTCGTACGCGAAGGCCCTCAAAATGACACGTTGCGACAGCTTCGAAACGACCATTCTTAAACAGCGGCTCTATTTTGCGGGGGGCGTGGTACGACAAGGAAAGCAGCGATTACACAGTCGGTAAATGTTCGGGCCGATGGATGGCGAGGAGAACACGAGACCTGGCCGACAGTTTAAGACAAGGCTTAGATGCATAGTCCAAGACCTTAAGGAGTTCCGAGCCACCGAAGGGTCAACGTAACTTACCCCCTTGGTGTTCGGAGTTGAGACCGCACTGTGGTTCACTGCATCAAAAATGGCGGGGAAGTGATGCCGGGGGATCCTCGAAGCTGAAGCACGGTTCATGGTTGGATGGCCCGAGGGTGAGGCTGAGCTGAGCCTCGCATCCGCCGTGGGTGGTTCCAAGGGGTTGGAAGGAGGGAGGAGTGACACAAAACCCGACAAAGGGGATGCCGGGGGGGGGGGGGAAAGGATGCGTAGAAGGGAAACTGCGGTTGACGAAGTAGGAAGGAGATAGCAGACAGAGCAGCAAGGCACCAGGCCGACTAGGAAGTAGAACATGCCTATACTACTCGTGCCGCCAATCGATGCAGCTGGTTCGGAAGTGGCCTTTCTTTGTATTTTTTTTCTTGCTTGCGCTGATCCTCTGTGATTTTGATTTAATCTCTTTCTCTACCTTTTTTTATATCCTTGGTAAAGGACACGTGTGGCGTGGGTGGATGACAAGCCTGCTTTGCTTGTTTCGTATTGTCTGCCGCCGAGGGGCTGAACATAGTTTAGGAACACTGGACGGAGACGGCAGACAGTGAAAGCATGATGCATGTGTCGAAGGTCTGCCTCTGTGAAGAGAGATGACAGAAGTGGTACTGAAGGGTCAGTGAAATATCTTGTGAAGAAGGAGAAGAAAACATAAATGAATTTGGCGCTTATGTGGTCATAATGGAAGGAATCTTGATCACAGATTTCAACAGGAGAAGAGGAAAAAGAAAAGGAAGAGGGAAAAGGAGAAGGAAGAGTGGAGGACGAGTATGTAGGAATGATTGAGCTAAGGCTGACATTGACCTGATCCTCCGGTATAATGACCATGCTACGGGCAGATTAGCTAATCTAAGGACTACTAATTGTACTGGCAGGCAGTCCGTCCTGCAGTTTTATTGCTAATGGATAGCTAGTTCATCCTATAGCAATATTCCTAATAATGGTGAGGGTTGTACAGCAACATCCCTACTGGTAAGCTAGCTGCCTTGCTATACGTGCTGTCAAGGTCTCGACAGAGGTAAGTTGAGCTTACAATATACCGTACAACGAGTACGACAGACTCGTGATATATCCACATATTGCATTTACCCGAATATCCAAACTAGATACTCGTACACTCGTACCAGTGCGTATTGGCTGCACATCACAACAGATACGTATATACCGATCTCAACGTCCACACGCTAACAGACATGATAGCAAGGTACCACGCGGACTAGCAGGGAGAACGTGGCTATCCTACTCGTGCCACAAACTCCTGCCGCTACCTGGAGGGTGCTTTGTGCTTTGGTTTGCCTGTTGTTTTCCTTTGGTTCTTAGTCTTTCTCTGTTTACAAGTAGTGGTGTTTCGTGCCTTTTTTCGCCTGTTCGGTTTATTCGTGTGTCAGCCACGTCCCCTGCGGGGGGGGGACGACAGCGTGTTCCATCCATTTTATGTATTTTCTTTTCCTCTACCGATTTGGTTTCTATATTTTTGTTTGGTCTTTGGTTTCTGTTAATTCTCTATTCATAGAATTAGTACGTATGTCCTGCCTGTCGTATCCAGTATGATTACATGGCATTGCTTTGTCCAATGTTGCTGTGGCTACTGCTTAGGTGGCACCGTAGTATCGCTGTGATGTAGTTTCGTGGATACAGAACTTGTATCTCTGTAGGATTGAAGAATCGGCGCGGACACTAGTTATGCTGGATGTCGACGGGTAGAAACAACGGTTTAATGCGAAGAACGCACCCACATACCGCTATGATATAAGGGAAGCCTACGGGCATCGCAAGCCTCATTCGCAGGAGAGAAAGAATTTCCGACCAGGAATTAGAGCTACATACATATATATATCATTCGACCCCTAGAACAATATAAACTCAACTCAAACCGGCTTATGTAGTACCTGGAACTCAAGTAGATCCTCTGCCAGGTGACGGGGGAACTGATCGGCCGTCCATTCTACAGTAGTGACAATAGGACTGGTCTGCCCTTCGTACAAAAGACAGGTTCAAACAGCGCCGGGTTCATCGGAGCGTTGAACAGCGGCTCCTCTAAAATGACAGGGATAACTGCAAGCCCAACGGCTGAAACTTGTGTTGACCCCTGGATACAGAGCATTGACATTACTTCTGCGAGGATAAAACGAACCAAGCGTGATTCTAATATCCTTTTTTATTTTTTATCCCCCGGCGGGTGGGTAAAAATGAAGCTTGATAAACTCGCTACACTTCCACGTTCTAATTTCGCGTCGTGCGTCAATTTAGCCCATAGCTCCCATTGCAAAATCAAAACAGGATGTGGACGTCGAGATGGAGGAGAACGCACTGGGTGTGTGTGAAGCTTATACACTGCTCGAGGAAGAAGCGAGACATCAGCATCTGTGCGTGTTTGGGCGCCGCTGCTGGAAGATGAAGACCTCTCTAACCCCACGGCGAACCGACTTCCGCCTGCCCTACCTTTTTGTTTGGAGCTATCAATAGTCAATCAATTGAAAGTCACTCATTTACCTTAAGCGTATCCAGAAAAAACGCAAACCAGGATATTCGATCCGACGGAAAATCAGAAAGGTAGCTATGCACAATCCAGTCGGAAAAAGAACCCATCGGAAGCCGGCTTTTTCAATTCTATATAGCTTCCGACTGCACAAGAAGTGGCCTTATTTCACCCTACAGATAATAGAAGTCGTTTAGTGGTTAAATGACGTTTGGGGTGCACGAAGTGCTGCGTGCGGTGGTGCTGAATATCCACCTATGTTTATGGTGCATGATCGGTGGCGTCAACTTAGAATTGGTCGTCGGTGGTCGTAGTCGTACATTCCATATTGCCTGATTAAGCATTACTACCGCGACATTACCCCGCCTGGGTTGTTGTTCCCACATTAAGTCATCGCCACTTATTTCTGTAATCCAGTCACTCCGGGGTCGCAGGACAGAGGCTCTGATAACTCGGGAGTGCAAGAAATACCTCGGTGTTATTCCATATTGGTGCCTATCCTACCACCACGGACTGCACTACTACTGCTGCTATTTGGAAATACGATTGAGTTCATGGGTTAACCACAACAACAACAACAGCAACAACAACATCAACCCGGGGTAATACCGAATCCAGCAACAAGGAATGTTTACGACGACGACTACTACTGACGACCAAACCTAAGTGCCCAGGGCAACAACTTTATCGTTCTTGTGACGCCACCCATCATCTACCCATATACGTGCGTAGATATTTCATTTGTTTTGCACAGCCCCACACCAGCAGCCCCGCAGCACGTCGTGCACCCCCACCGTCATTCCGTCAGTGCACCAACACGAAACGACCTCTTCTACAATCTTCGGGGTGAACAGAGGAGGCAAAAAAAAACACATTTACACACAGGCAGACATATTCGACAAAGGCGTAAACTTGGTGAAGGTAAGGCGGCAATATTAGCTTGCGACGTAGTGACGCGGCGCGGGGCCTACGAGAGCCACGAGATTTTTGTTGCCGACTTCTGTGTGTGCTTTGCGGGGTTGAGACAAGAGCTGAAAGCGGAAGTTTTTGTTTCCTTCCGTTAGAGCTGAACCCAACCAAGCTTTAGGGACAAGAATATTAGAAGAGCACTTTGGTTCATTTCATCCTGGCAGAGGTCATGTCAATGCTGTACATCCAAACCCGGCGTCCCCGGCGACTTGGTAGGAGCTCGGCGTGCCTATCAAGATCATTTTCGTGGGTCCGAATCTTACCGAGTGTAAACGGGACTTTTTCTTGAACAAGAAAAGTATTTTTAATAGAGGAAAGTGCGAGACCGTAAGTTATCTACATACGACGAAAATCGACGAGCAGTGGGTATACTGAAACCTATTCGAGCGACAAAGAATAAAGGCACGAATCGGCGGAGGGAAAGGACGACAACTGCTGTGACTACGGCTTGTTCCCATGATATCGGAGGGTAAAACCTCCTGATGAGGTATGCTGGGAAGAAAAAACGATGATAAAAATATATATATATCATGGAAGAGTACAAGTATCATCCCTTGCGGCTATTCCTGTCGGTTTAGATGGCCGGTAGTTCGATGGTCCGATGAACCGAGAGCAGTTTTTTTGCAGTCGCTTGTCCGAAGGGCGCGCCAATCTTGTTCCTAGTGTAGAGTCAACGATTGATCAGTTCCCGCCACCTGGCAGACAATCTATTTGCGTTCCAAGGGCTACAGAAGCTGGTTCAGGATGACTCCTTTATGTTCCAGGGGAAATATTATATGTAGCTCTAACGCCTGGTGGGAAATGGAGATGAGAGTACGGATTGATCGTATGCCCACGCTCTACTTGACGGTATATATGTATGCGAGAACTCCCGATTCCTGTGCGCGACAATAAAAGGCACGTACCGGAGGGGATAAGGGAGAACAGCTGTGACCACGGCTTGTCCAGAAGATCGCTGAGTGCAAAACCTCATACGCGTTAGGCTGGAAAGTTAAAATAATGACAAAAAAGTGCGGCAAGCTGATTTTTTAATTTTTAGATAATGGAGTTCGTTTCACGAGTTCTATACGAACTTGCTGGGTTGTTGCGCGTCGCTGTGGCCGTGACGTTTTCTTTGGAGTTTTGCTGTTCGTGTGAGAGTCAACTTGTATCATACGATCGACGTTTTGACCGATGTAAGTTGAACTTACAGTATACCGTACTACGAGGAAGACATACTCGTAATTTATCCACAATTGTATTTTCCCCTGTACCCAAACTAAGATACTCGTATATTCATATCATCAGTGCGTAGTGCCTGCCCATTACAATAGATACCTATGGATCTCAAGATCTATACGCTAACCCCCAAAGCCTTTTCCATCGCAATGGTGGAAATAATAAAAGTGACATGCCCGCAAGACCCGTACATAACACAAGTCCTCTTAAAAGCTAAACCCGGATAGGCGCTGGCAACGAAAAATTCTCCAACTCCGCACCGAATCGCATCGCATTACACCGCATTGCTGGACTGTGATAAAGTTTGATAAAGTTTCGTGTTCAAATATGCCGAATTTTCGAAGTCGCAACCAAGAAGCACACGATAAAATCGAGCACGTGTACAAAGGGTTCACGGGGGCGACGCTGACCCTGAACCCTCGTGTGTCCTACCGCATGTACCTGGTACGTGTGTGCGCGGACCTCACACTTCATTTTCGTCGGAGGTGTGGATGTACATCAGTTATCATGTGCAATTCCATTATTTGTATTTGTTATTCCGAGGTATCCTGCCTGTCCAGACTTACAAGTATTTAATGATAGTGAGGCGCGACCTCAGTACTACCTGCCGTAGCCTTATCTTCGATGCACGCCATGCTGTTCTGGATTGTGCTGAGCCAAAACGAACGAACATCTACGTTCGCGGTCGTACGTATCTGTGGCCACGTTGTGACGTGCATGTTCATTTGTGAACAACATAAGAAATCGTCAGCAGCAGCAGCAGCAGAAAAGGCGGCCGCAGCAACAGCAGCAGAAGTAAACTGACGCACTTGTCCATTTTTATGGGGCAGTAAGCCTGGAACTGGAGCTAAGGTAAGGAAGGGGTGGCTAAAACAATCCCACTCCACCGTGTTGACGCCACTCGGGCAGGGGGGTATGTAGCTGACCACAAATTGGACGAGAAAAAATCATTTTGTCGCAGCGTAGAAAAATTGTAGGGCTTTTTCTCGCGTCAGGTCAAACCTCACGGGTCTGACCCGACCCGACCCGCTAAAAAACAAGGTATGCTACCCAACCCACGAGATTTGGAAGAATCATGCTCTCACCTGACCAGACCCACGAGATTGAAAACTCTGTCGACCCGAACAGACCAGCCCCGCCCAGTGACATTCCATAGTCTCACCCGACTCCCGACCCCCGAGATTTCAAAAGCTGTCGACATGCCCCGACTCTACGCGCCACGTTCCGACTGACACGCGACACGCGGGTTGAATGCATGCGTTTGACGAGAATTGGGTCAAGTGGCGCCAAAGTTCCCTCACGGGTCAACGATGAAAGCCGACGGGTAAAAATATATGAATGTTAGTCCCTGGTCCCTTGTGCTTTTCCTCAAGTGTTGTGGGGTTGAGTCTTTTTTTTGTACGGATTGTTTTCGGAGCATCGTGGGTGTGCGCTTGATAGACGAACGTGATGACCAACGCGCACACCGACACTCCGCTGGGCCGGTCACTCCCGACACCTCGGTCGACCGGATAGCTCTGATCCGATGGCTTCTGCTTCCACACCAGCGAGCGATCTAGGTGTGCAGCCTACGTACCCCGAGAAACAGCGTGGCTGTTTAACAGCGGCGTGCACAACCGAGGCGGCGAATCTGTGTAGCGTGTTGCGATGACCATACATTCTCGACATGAATTAAAACTACAGGTGGGTTTTTTCATACCGACCCTGGCATTCAAGCCTTTCAATTCTTCCTGGTCGAATGTATTTGACTCTTTGAGAATGGTAGCGCACCACCTTTGGTCCGCTGCACTCGGTTCAATCATACTGTTTGATGTCAAGTTCTGGTCGTTTGCAAAATTCCGCGAAATAGGACAAGACGAACACCGTTCGTTCGCATATGCACAGAAGAAAGAACACTCCTCTTGCTGTAGGCAACCCTCCCCCCCTCCCCCCCTCCACACAGTAGCACCCAGTGATTGCTAATTTGTTTGGTTTTTCGATCACGTTATCACACGGTGTACGTTGAATCCCGCTCTCACTCCCAAAGTGGGGGCGACTGAAACGAGCGTAAAACTCCAAATTACCACAGCACCTGGTGGATAGATACATTTCACCCACCAAACTGCCGTTACGTTTGCCGTGCCCCCACCACCGGCGCCGGTAGCAAGATTGTTGCCTGTCACAGAACGTGCAGCGTGCCATCGTAGCATTGTCTCGAAATACGTCAAGTGGGCAATGCTCTTTACAACACCGTGTATTGTTCTCGGCATCCTACAGAAGGAGATGATTCACACGGTTTATGCGGCACTGATACGAAAAGGCGTGCGAGGTGCAATTCGGACGCCATTGTACCTGTAACAAAGAGAGGATATCTGACGAAATATCTTCGTTTGTTCTGCTTCGGCGCACGTTGTCTCTCTCTCACACGTACCACCTGGTCCGCGGCAGGCGGTAAAACAAGATCATGAAATTCGGATACGTTCTCCTGGGACTGCTGACGCTTACGTCGATTCATATTTCGAGAGGTGAGAACACTTCTGATGAGTTTTGGAGACGCGTGCACTAGCTCGGACTGAAAAACACGACGAGGGGAAAGGTTGAAAATTCGCCATCGACCTCGTTGGAAAGGTTAATGGCATAGCAACAGCATTCTTCGCTGTGGAGTACTCGCATATTTATTTTGTACGGGAGTGCCTCTTTGTCGCCTGCGGGTTGCAAACATATTTCGTATTTCTGAAGCTGTTTACGCCGAGAGGCACTCCCTGAGGCAATACGCCACCTCTACCGCTTACCCCTGTCCCTTCCGCCAAATCATTACCTGCGATAGCTGAATCACATAGCCGGAGTTTTTAACGTTGAGAACGAACTAATATAATGGTTGAACTCACAAATTGCGTGTTGTATTGAAGGTGTACATTATTTCTTCCCATGCAGCTATCCGAGGGCATGAATTCGGCTATATGGGTAACGGGAAGAGGGTAGAGATGGTGTATGGGGTTAGAGTTATAGGGTGTGCCTCTCGGAATATTCGGCTAGAGGTACGCAAATTTCTTCCACCCGTTGTTTACAAATAGGCACTCCATTTTTACAGCCTTGACTGCAAGGGAGGGACGGGGTGGTTTTCGCGGGTTTCCTGCGTATGCATATCCGTACATTGAATATTACGAGTATATACGTCAACAGTACGAAAGATGGTTCTGCTTTGAGAGCAGTCGTTGTATTTTTGCCAATATGTATCTAACTGTGGTGAATGAAACAGCCAGTGTTTTGGTGAAACAAAGACTAATGTACAATAAGTTCCCTCTCAGGAAGAGCTTCAAATGGATTCCAGCGTCGACACACAAGCAACAAGCGTGCGGCGACAAATCAGATATGAAGCACGGTATGTCGAGATTTGTTTCTGAACGACGGTGCGTGTCGACTGAGGAAGATTTCAAAGTCGTTGGGGAAAAAATGCACTTTGCGACCCTTGTGGAAAACACACCGTCAAATAGACAAGGAATACTTACGCATGGTGTTCAACTTGGATAGGATTTAAAATTAAAATATATACCTGGTACCTGGTATATATAGTTTTTGCACTGCGACAGTAGAGTGCTTCGCAACAGGACCGAAATATTTCGCTACTACGTGCACTTGGCGCGATCATTTGTAGATTAGTTCCAATCGCACTATTGCTCACAACAACCGTCCACGTCCGCACCCACGCTTTCTGCGATGCGTGGTCCTGTTTAGCCGAAGACAAATGCAGAAACGGTGTGGCAGGAGTCGAGAATGGCGACGTCTGCTGCGATGTTGACTGCGGCACCTGCGGAGGGAGGGGTTGCGCCCAACGACCCGGCGGTCCCGTGAGTTGCTGTCTACGGAAGACGCGTACAAGTGCATCAGGATAAGTAGTGAGACGAAATAATATTTGGCTGATTACTTTGAGAGTTACTTACCTTGTCATCCAATAAAATATATAGTGAGAGTACCTTAACGTTAAACACGACATACGTTCAGTACATGTGGCGAACACAGACGTGTACTGCGAAGCTCCCTATCCCGACTAGTCTGATTAAAGCATGCTTCGCTCTCACGCCCGTAATTTTTTAACAGGACAACTGCTGCACCAGCCGGATCCTGGCCAGTAACGTTTTGTGCAGCGTCGCCCAGGAGGCGGCGTGCATCATTGATGTTGAAGGTGCATCGGCAGAAACTCGGGCTAGACCAGTGATTGCCACCGTTGATGGGTTTGCACCTTTCGTGATACCTGTTTGTGCTTCTTCGGGTGTCATTTCTGTTAACAGTCCAACAGCTGCACCAACAGAGAGAATCACTGGCTTGACGTTCAACGGCATCCAGGCGGCGCGATGCATCGTCGGATGTGGATACGCCCTGCAGATGTCTGTGTACTGCCGCTTTGCAGTTTTCATGGCTTCTGCTTGTGCTTCTTCAGTTGTTACTTATGCCCTGCTGTTGTTCCTTGGCAACGTGCCGGAAATTCCGTATATAGGTGCTAACAACGGTATATTGAACTTGACGCAGCTTGATGAACTTACACCCACTTCGATGCGTGCCCTTCCTGTGCAGGACCCGTCTGCAGTAACGGCATCCCGGGAATCGACAATGGTAGCGATGTCTGTTGCCATGCTAGCTGTGGCGCTTGCGGAGGAGCAGGTTGCGGCGCACTACCCGGCGGACCGGTTAGTTGAGCCTGCTGAAAACGCGCGGCAATGTAGGATTACGAAAAAAGTGCCTGAAACATGTTCAAGCTTCTATCAACATAGTCGATACCTACCAAGACTCACCACTAATCTAAATAATAGCTTTTTAAGCAGTCAGAATGTGCCAGAATGAGTCAACTTGAAGTTGGTCAAGGGAAATCTGGTTCCGCCAAAAAAGTGGTTTTGGGACGTTCTTTGAAACAACACGGTTTTGACCAGATAATCACAGGAAAGCCATTATTAATAGTAGGTGTGAGCACTAACGAAACAATGATCTTCTGTGAGTGCGTGTTAACCGACAGTACGAACCAGCTATCTGCACGAACTACACACCCAGTACAACGCTTGATCAAATTGTAATACAAAGCTTGCAAGATGAGTTTTGAGTAAATTTCTGATTTCATACTTGTGGCTTCAGGGTCATTCTTTTTTTATGTATGGATAGGTTTCCCAGCTGAATTTTGACTGTTGATATTCCAGATTTTCCGATGGTTGCAGAGCCTGCGTGCGACAACGGACTACTTGAACGCCGAAATGTGACAACAGAAATACCGACAATAGTTGTGGGGTGTTAATGGAGCGCAACAACGAGTCCGATAGTAGCTGGTATATACTACAATCGCAGAAATATGGCACAAGCCCCCGATAATGCCAGGTTTTTGACCATTTTTTCATCAACGCGTACACCAATTTCATATTACGAGTAGACAGCTTTTTGTTTCGATCCAGACATCCTCTTGTTTCGATGTATTGGGTTGGGTGTGCAGGCATGCCTACAGATGCCACATTATACATAGTTACCCTTGGCATGCCTTTCAAGGGCCTCACATAATACGGAAGAACGTACGCTAATATGAAGATAGATGAGGTGGCTCGAGGCGTTCTAGTTTTGGCAGGGATAATTATATATTCCATGATCAATTATTACGGGAGGGTATAGTAAATAGGGCCTACGGTATACACACAAAAACCCATATTTTTACTTTTTTTTACCAACAATATCTGATCCTATTTACCATGTATGGTCCCCTGTACTAGTTGTTGTTCGCGGTCGATACACACAAAACTTCAGGCAATCCTATCAGTAGGACGCGTGGTACTATAGTAGTGGTAGTTTCCCCCCCCCTGAAATATCATGTCTGACGTTGAAATGCCGTTTTTAAATTAGAACCCTTGCGTCGTGAACTTAAATTGTGGGCTTGTTGATCAGGCTGCCCTTTCAAGTTTTTCGTGAATTCGTTTTTAGACCTATTGCAGGTATTAAGCTCTTCAAACAAGGAGCATTGGAAAGTCGTTGGGTGAACCCTTTCCGTAGCGTTTGTTCAAGGTATATATCGAAGACTGTGGTCGCATACAATGTCTGAAGCAAGATGAGTTTTGTCCTATGCATCAGATTGATGCCGGGTAGAGGTCGCAGACATCGGTAGACCGAGCAGCGGATATTAGACAGACGTGTCTGCCTCAGACCCTCAACATACACCGATCTGTCAAACGTATGCTTGGCCCCCGTCCCCTCTTCTGTGGACAGGACAAGTGCTGCAGCAGCCGGGTCAGGGACAGCGGCGTTTTTTTGCAGCGTCTCGATGCAAGCGTCGTGCATAATCGACCCCCCAGGTGCGTCTTGATGAATTTTCGTCTAGGTCGGCGACTGTAGTCAAGTTGCCGCTTTCATGAATACTGCCTGTATCTGTTCGGTGGTTTATACTTACACATCTTCACTTCTGCTGCACGTAGCAACGTATCTGAATACTCCCGGAACGAGCGGCACATCAAACGTGGATTGCGTTTTGACGAACACGATTGTGCCCACTGTGTCATCGTTGCGCTTCCCGAAAGTTTTGGCTATTGTGGGGAGTGTACCCCAGTCATCACGACCGACTGTCGGCCAACCGCGCGGGTAGCCCCGTAGGTTCACCTTCAATCCAAAAAATACGGAAACATTGGTGTTATCGACGCCGAAAATCGACACACCTCGTACGCGGTGTATATCGCGGAGCCTGATACTATATTTAGGCGAACCAAGGCTTACAACATCCTTGATTCGTATACTGTTCAGATTTTCACAGATTTTTTCTGAATGCGGCGACGTACCTCATCGCTTCACGAGTTCTCGTAGCGAACAGTACGCCAAAATGCGGCATGCAGGTAGACGTATCAACAATTGTGCGAGTCGTCAATGCGCTTCTGGTGCTGACGCGTGTTTCATTATATCCAAAGGCAATGTTGTTTCCGCAACACCGTCACTGGGACTGTCGGGCTCGTTACCGGAGGAAATATCCAAAATCGTTAGGCGAGACGCGTGCTAAAGTAAAAATACAATTAGCCTTTTTGGAGAACCGTGTTCTGAACAACGGAGCCCTCTGTTCCCGAGTCGTTGGAAATTTTATCGTGTTGTTCAGACAATATGTTTCGCTGTGTGTGTATTGTTAGGACATCTGATTGTTCATCGTGTAGCAGTCACACCGTTCTCTAAACCTCAAGTCGATCTGGGTGAGGTGTAGAGATCCGTACGATCATGTGAGGGGGGGAGACTCGGCAAACAAACTGGCGCACCTACTCGTAGTACCGTATCATGTGTCACTGGTGCAGGTTTTGTTTCCAATATTGTTCCGCCGGGACTGCTTCGATAGGCCAAGGTGCGACGTCCGTTTTTTTGTCGTTGAGTCAAACTCTTTGTTTGGTGGAGAGCGTGGAGTTTCTCAAGTTGAAAGCCTCGGAAAACGTAGGTGCTACCCCTACCAGAAACGCACACGCGCCTTGCGGTAGTGCGAGGAGGGTGGACGAGTTACGGGATTGGGACACCGATGGCTGACAGGAGGATCGGTTGCAGTTCTCCCGCTGTGTACGCGTCTAGGTCGAATTCTGATTTACTCCCTATTCAGTCTACTCTGACTTGGTGTATAGGGCAATATCTGAAGTTCAAACAAAAATTGAGTGAACAAATGGCATACATAGGTACTTCGAACACACGCGAAAGTTCCACTTTGTTTTCGCTTGCAGTCCTTTGTCATTCACGGAGGGTCCCGGCTGTTGTGGTTGTTGACACGTTCGTGCCTTTCGGGACCTGACGTGTGACTCCGCATCACTTTCTTCGGTCGCTGTATGTATGATCTTGTAGATGCAGTGTGCAGCAACGACGTGGTTGGCGTGGAAAGTAACGGCGTCTGCTGCGAGGCTGGTTGCGTGACATGCGGAGGAAGAGGATGCGGCAGCCGTCCCGGTGGCGCGGTGCGTTTGTAGATGGGTGTCAGACGCATGCTGCAGTGGAGGGGCATCGTTCTCTGAGGCTCCCCGCTTGACGACTTTTTTTTACCTTACCCGATAACTGACCTTGAAAAAACTCGAACCACAACCGGATAAATAATACGATGGCCTAGATATCCAAACGTATATGTTTGGGGAATCATACTATTAATAGAGTTCCGACGAATATGGGCTGAAGAGCGCCGTCATTCAAAAAATGTTTTTGGCCATATTGTTTTATTCCTCTATCGCAGCACGCGCCATCTCTCGCCCTCGATGCGTGCAATCATATATATGTCACCTTTGCTCTGCGCACTAATAATAGTTGTGACTTCAGTGTGCTGCTGTAATGAGGAGAAAATTGCTGATTTTGGTGGGAGCATATTTGTGGTTTGCAATGCTTCCCGTTGTATTCCTGGGCCATGGAGTTGACCGGCGAGCGGCAACGTTAGTCGCATTGTTCTCTGTGCCTGAGTTTTGTTTGAGCAAGACGCATCGACCTCGTCGAGGGGAGGAGTCTGAAAAACGATCGGTTAGCACCCCTAGCGTAGAGTATGTCGGCCCCTTCCTGCGAAACGTACAGTAGTTGATACACTTTGATTTTCTGCTACCCGAGACTAGACGATCCCTCGCACGATCAGTCGAAAAACGCTGAACCTAACAATGGGCCATGCTACGTTACAAAAGGGTTGTTTTTCACGTTGGAGCATTGGCGCATGCCACCACAGGGGTACGTGCGATCTTTTCGATCAAACCGTTTCTGATTGGCTGACCTTGCCCGCTGAACACGTGCCAAACTGCTCCTAAATGTAAGGACCTTTTATCCATCCAAGATTGAATACAACGGTATTTACATGTATTCGTGCACTATGGCTAGGGAGTATTCATCGGCATGCGGCATACATCGAGTAGAGCGAGGAAAGCGAGCTCTTCGTGTTTAGAGCATGATAGAAAACCTGTTCACCCCTGTCTTGCCGTAGAGCGTGCGTCCCTCCGCAGTCGGGCTTTCTTGAAAAACCTCCGGGTTGAGTTTGACATAAAAAACAGAAAGATAAATCGCAAGAACTCGTAGAAAGGTGCTGCGTTCGGCGACAGGAGTTGCCGCTTTGAGCCCAAATATGTGTATCGCTGATGGGGTCCCTCCACCATGGCAGCTGAGGTGTCCATCCAATGCATTTTGAACCGATATCTGCTTTGACAGAGATTCCAATAGTATACCTCACGCCATCTGTGTACCAGCGTAGTGGCTTGTATTAGTTGTTCAACTCTTTTACTAATGTAGTAGTCCGGGTCCTTTGTGGGGACAAAGCACTCAGCTCTTAAGCACTTTGTCTCCTTAACGGGTTCGTAGGTAGCACTGACGAGCACACGTCGGGTGTTGGTGATATTTGTTGACCTCCTCAAGTGGGAATCCTCATACTATTGAGGTGTTGCCCGCACCGAACCTCCTGCAGGAACACGCTTGCTTTTCTCGACCCCCGACACAGGCCGGTCGGACTGAAACAAACTTTCCTTGCCTCTGCTCTGTCTTGTAGGACGCCTGCTGCACCGGCCGGATCCGAGACAGTGGGGTGACGTGCGACAATAGGATGATGGCGCCGTGCATCATCTAAGAGGACGTGGACGACGATGATTGCTAAACGACAGGTAAGATCGGACATATGACGCCAGTATCCTGTAAAACGCTGGTCCAGCCGTAATCGCGAGCTGATACTTGCCGGCGTTTTATTATTTCAGTGTTGGCGGTCTGTGTTTTTTTTTTGTGTGAGCTTTCCCCAGTAAAATAAATAACTATATGTGTCACCATGCGAATCGCCAGCAGAACATTCAACCAAACTCGACAAATTCATTCGGAAAACTGGAAGGATTGTAGCTTGTAACTGTGTACAGCGGATAACGTGCAGTTCGCCAATGCTCGAATAATCTCCACAGAATCATCCACTGTACATAGGTTTCGGAGCTTCGTATCGACCGTAGCATATAAATAGTATGCGTACGTGACAGGGTTTACCAATCATTCAACATTTACCCAGCGAGACCATGTTGGATTCCAAAGATTGTACTACGTGCAAGCGAACTGTTGGCTCAGGAACTATGACGTGTACTTTGGGGTTGTATCTACCACTGTCAAAATCGATTTAAAACGCGTATCGAATATAAATCTGTATGATGGCTAGGCCAGCCCGAGGTGTATGTAATCACATCATGGGCAATGTACAATGGCCACTCCAACAGCAATAGATTACGGCGCAAATCACGTTTCTATTGTTGTCGGTGGTGTCTATCGATTTTGTATCTCCCCTGGTTATTGTCCCCTTTTGAAGCTATCGATTGGCCTCCTACCCAATACATTGTCGTGGGTAGTAGCTATCGATTGACTACACCTCCAGTCCATTGTCACCGGGAGTGGCTAACGACTAGGTGTTCCACAATCTGTTTTAGCAATGTCTTTCGATGGGTCACATCACCAAACTGTTGTCAGCGACAATGACCATCGGTGGGCACGGCTCACCACAATCTATTGTGGATGGCGATATCTTCGATGGGTCACATCCCCAGTCTGTTGTCATCGACAATGGCCATCGATGGACACTCCCCACAACGTATCGTGGCAGGCAATGTCTATCGATTGCTATAGTCTTCAAATCTATTGTCACGGACAATGTCCGTCGGTAGGCACCGCTTACCATCTACTGTAGCCGGCAATATACATCGATCGACACGCGTATAACGTGTACTCTGCTGAGCACAGCAAGATATCTTGTGTGACAAAAGCAACATACTAAATTGCGACGACAGCTATAGATCTAATAAGTGCATGGGTTATCTTGGCACCACTTGATACGGCGACAATGGGTTCACGGCACGGCATATCGCCACCACGCGTTCTCAGCTATGCCGATCAACGTAGCAGGAAGCATGGGCGTTTCGAGGCTTATGTATTTCGATCTCAAGCGTTGATGAATACGTGGTTTTCGATGCTGGACAACGGACAATGGCCGCTGCTCCATAGTAGGGGTATTAAGTAGTGCAATGAAGCGCTTATTGCTGTCCGCAATGTCAATCGATTGTTACCGTCTGCTATTTTTTATAACTGACAATGACCATCGATCGACAGATTTCTCAATCCATTGCGGGCGGCAATGGTCCGCGATGGACACGCTGCACAACTTATTGTCGTTGGTTAAATCTATCAAAGTACTGTTCCCTCGTCTATTGTCGCTTGCAATATATATCGATAGATTTCACTCTCGCCTGTTGTCGCTGGCAATATTTATCGAATGATTTCCCTCTTGTCTAATGTTGCTGGAAATATGTATCGATGGATTTTCCCCTCCTCTATTGTCGCTGGCAATATAAAATTCTGTATCTATTGTCCAGGTTGTGGTTTTATCCATGTTATTTAGCACAGCAGTTGTGGTATAAAAGCGGTTGAGTACAGAAGGAATAAACTGGGACGCGTGCAATGACAGAGGTATGATCGCCTTGTGGATGACGAAGCTCCTTAATCCTTTTAGGATTCCTGTCCTGTGTTGGGATAAACTCCTTGATTTGAGTGGTTTGTCCACAAAACTGGACTGCAGTTCCGAAAGGGTTCATCTAGAATTTGTCGGATTTTCATCCGTGAGTTGCAGATAATTCGATGTGTTCAACTCTGCAGTCTCCTGGTTGGGAATAAATGCTCACAATTCAAGAATTTTGTCCGCAAGACGGGACTTCAACATCAAACCGATGAAGACCATAATCTTGTCCGTCGGGTAAGAGGTACCCGGTTCTCCAAATTCGGTAGTTTTGGGTGAGGTACATATGCGACTCCTGGAGCACCGTAAGGCCATGCTTGGAAACTCAGCGGAAAAAGGGTGCGCATCTACCGTAGCGTGCGTCCCAGCCGAAGATTTATATTCTCTCCAGACCCACGGAACTGCTGCGTTTGAAGTGTTTTATTGCGCATTTTCGAGTGACAAAATCGAAATGTCCAGGACAGGAGTTGAGCAGTTGTTTCACGTATAGGAGTTGCAACGACAAGGCGTGCAGGACATGTCGATGCACAGCCGGACGAGACTTACTGGAGGGTTCCGCCGCATCCACGTTCTGACTCTCCTCCCACACTGCTTTCTAAGCTTCCAGCAGCTTGTCGCGACGAACCCTGCCCCGCCCAGGGAGCGGCCCGTTCACCGTGAACTACCAACCAGTTTTCCTAGATTTTTGACGCTCTATTAACAGTACTGTAGCATCAGAGTATCGCCCGAGGCTTGTTCCCCTCAATCAACATCTTGATCACATCATCGGCGAATATTGAGTCATCGACCGCTAACAGCAAGGTGATAAGCTGTATCTTTTGGTCGAGGGCCGACTACGACACGTGAGTGGTTTGGTTTCCGCTTTTAACGGCTACTTGGTGGGCGTTTTCTGAATTCCGAGAGAACCAATACACTAAAAAGGAGGCAAACAATTGACAGTATGGTATCAGTGCCAGCACCCTAAATCAAAATCTTGCTAAAACCCTGCTATAGCAGGGGTGATGCACCTTGCTGGTGTTTTACAGGTTCTTGGTGGACACGGCGAGGGCTTTATCGGGGGATGGAAGGCTCGTTACATAAACGTTTACGATTGCGAAATGAGAGCCCGTGTGACGACTTACATCACTACGGAAAAACCGAAAAAAGGTTGAAACGAATTTTTGGCGGATCTACTCGAGAAAATATGACGAGGTGCGTTCGTTTGGATTGTTTATGCTGACCCCCTACGCCTCTGCCGTGCTCGCCTGTCCCTTACCATTTGTTTGACCAGGGTGCGCACTTGGATCCCACCGATCCCCATTGCCCTCATGTCCGGGCCTACTTATTGTTTTAACTTGGTTTTTATTTAGCGTAGCATTCGATAGGAATTGGATGTAACGTCCTGGAAAAAAATTTCATCTTAGGTTTGGCGACTGAAGGTCCGGGAAGTTACTCCCAGCGGCAAGTACATTGTCATCTCGGTTGTCGAGGTCGTGCTGGTAACGAAAAGTACGTTGTTGTCTACGAAGCGTGGGCAAAGCATGCCGATCTCGTCACCCAACCGTTTCATATTTCATTATCTTCATCGTGCCTGGGTATTTGGGGCGTTGGGTTGGTTGGCACGGGGAAGTTTCATGGCGATCAGACGTGCGGTTTCGACATAACAAGTTGTCGACTCGAGTCAATACGCAAGTCGGCTATGCCGATGGTCTCGGTGAATCGTGATGCGCACTTCATTGCTTTGTGTACTGCACCCAGCATACATGAAAAAAAAAAACACTGCTGTAGTATTACTATACCTATCCGGGTGCTGGAGGCGTTGATAATTTTCACTCTCCCGTGGAGACAAGATTCGGGCCTAAATCCAGCTGGAACTGAGTTTTATTGAGTCAAGTCCGTGCTATTGCGCTGCTATTTCAGTGTAGAGTGTTCAACAGGCGGAGTGATGTCATCCGGCACTACGTTAACTATGTGAAAACAGTGTTAAGATTTAGTTTGAAGGTTTTACCAACATGCCCTCGTTTGTTGGACCTTTTTCCTTCCCGTATCCACTACTGTCCAAACATGTTGGAAGATCTTGACTTGAATTGCAGAGTTGATGTTTCGAGCCATTCACATTCAGACTGCCGTTTCGCCTTAGTGACGATATCGAATGGAGTTTGGGATCGTTATTTTAGCCGCGGGCAGGTATATATGACAGGTTTTTTCATGCGTCGTTTTACTTGGCATATACTATTATTTTTTCGGGACCTCTGTCGTGTCTCGCACCGAGTAAAAAGGTTTTTGATGTTGGTCTTCGAGGAGCTGAGGTTTAATGAATGATTGTTTGCAAGGACTGGTCGGAAAGAGTGTCCAGTACGGAATGCTGCATCGACTGGGTGGTTCTCCCGCCTGGGGTCAGGAGTTTGGGGTAGGTATTTAATGTAACCACAGTCAAGCGTTTCACCAATGGGTCTTTTTGATGCGCCACTTTATCTGGCCCTTGTCGTATCCCACACCGAGTAGAGAGGATGCCCAAACTACTGCGGTGGTTGGTACTACAGTAGTCCATATGGGGAGATGGGAATATATATTGTGTGGTGGGCGCGTTTCGGAACGGGTGTCCGGTACCGAATGCTGCACAGACTGGGTGGCCCATCTGCCGGGGTCAAGCAATTCGTGCAGGGGATCGAGGATGCTCAAGATAATGCGGTGGTTGGTACTACAGTAGTCCATATGGGGATATGGGAATTTATATTGTGTGGTGAACGCGTCTCGGAACGGGTGTCCGGTACCGCATGCTGCACCGACTGGGTGGCCCATCTGACGGGACCAAGCAATTCGTGCAAGGGATCGAGGAGCTCAACATACTGCGGTGGTTGGTACTACGGTAGTCCATACGGGGAGATGGGAGTTTATATTGCGTGGTGAACGCGTTTGCGAACGGGTGTCCGGTACCGAATGCTGAACCAACTGGGTGGCCCATCTGCCGGGGCCAAGCAATTCGTGCAGGGGATCGAGGATGCTCAAAATACTGCGGTGGTTGGTACTACAGTAGTCCATATGGGGAGATGGGAATTTATATTGGGTGGTGAACGCGTCTCGGAACGGGTGTCCTGTACCGAATGCTGCACCGACCGGGTGGTCCATCTGCCGGGGCCAAGAAATTCGTGCATGGGATTGCTACCGAGTAGGGGCGTTGCTTGTATATTTGCGGTGGTTGCTACTGGTGTACGGGGAGATGGGGTTTGATATTTCAGTAGGTGACGATGACTCATCATTCAAGAGTGTATCGTCCCGACCAGAATGCCGCGCTGACTGGGAGGCTCGCCTTCCTGAGTAGAGGAAAGGAATATCTGGTGTAACAATACCAGACTCGTGTGGACCAAAATGTATGGAGTCCGTCTGAAATATAACTCATGCGTGCGTAAAGAGTCTGTGATACTCATAACCCGACCCATGTATCTCGCGTGTGTTTGGGATCAATGAGATGGCTCGCGGGCATATTGCGTTCGCTGTCCGTGATACAAGGCTTTTACCCCCAACCTCTCGTTTCCTCAGACACGGCGTCATCAGTGTCATAAAGGGATTCGTCACCATATAAATATATGGTCCTTCTCGGTTAGGTTGTTGTTGCTGCCTGCTGCTGCCAGAGAAGCTGCTGCTGCCAGAGAAGCACGACACATGGTGCAAACGACATCACTTTTCTCGCTCCCCGCTAGGTGACAATAGAAGCAATCCCCGTCAGTAGGAGGCTAGTTATTTACTGCAATTGCACGAGTAGTACACGAGTGGTCTCTGACACGGATTCACGAAACTCGTCTGTCTGTCCGATCAGGGTCACTCAATGGCCAATGCTGACCAACGGACAAATGTCTTTCGAAACGGCTACTCCAATGCTGCACGCATCAAGTCGAAGCCCCTACGGAGGCTCCGTTCCTGTCTCCACACCTCATTTGCTCTATCTCTCCCTCTCAAGCTCCTTGTTCGCCTCTTTCCCTGCCGGCAGACTCCCCATCCTTTCTTTATTGTAACCTACTTAGTACCTGGTAGGTTCTCTGACCTCTAAAACTATAGTGCGGTCCTACACAGTGATGGCAGTTACAGTAGTGCACGTAGATTCCCGTGACCAGAGTGAGCCGCTCAGGAGTACACGTAGCTCCCCGTAATAAGATTGAGCCATTCGTAAATGTTTTCGCCGTAATACAGTAGTTGAGCCCGATCCACGGGTCCCCTACCCTCCCCTGTTTGATATAGTAGTGAACTCCCCTTGAAACAGCGCACAGCAACCGCACACAACCACAACACACGATACACAGCACACTACACACCAGCAACGGCTATAATTGCTTGAAGGGAGCCCTCGTGGAGGTCGTTCGTGACACACACCAGAGGAAATAGGCTGGGTTTTGGCCGTGATTGCCGTCTTCAATTAAAGTTCCACAGGTGGTACTCTTGTGGTCACTGGACCAGATTCAGAAATATTCTGCCTGTCCGATCAGGGTCACTCAATGGTCACCTAGGGACAAATTTCTTTCGAAACGACTACGCCCATGCCGCAGGCATCAGGTCGAAGCCCTCGCGGAGGCGATCGTCATGGTCTAAACCACACCTCTTCGCGTGCGCTGTGTGCGGAGTTATCAGAGTTGACTTTCAGCATCCCGAACGGGGTGACCGGACATGAGCTCGCCCAAGAGCTGCGGAAACATTGTTTGTCAGCTCTATTTTAAATATGTCAGCTCTCCTTTTGATATGCAATTCTGGAATTGCCGTGATGCAAGCGATCAGCGGCACAAGAGTGGAAAAGGCTTTCCTTCGTTCTTCCCTCTTTCCCGCTTCGTTCCGTCCTTCCACCCTCCCTCTCTGAATCCCTCCCGTGCTCCCTTCCTCCTTCCCTCCCTCCCCCCCTCGCTGTCTTCCTCCCTCCGTCTCTCCTTCTTCCTTGCTCACCCTGGTACCTGGCGGGACTACCATGTTACGGGTGACAGTGGTTTCCCACAATACGGAGAAAACTGAATAGTATTGACACATCCTGATCTATCTAAGTGATTCGGGTTTCATACCCAGAAACAACCCCCCCCCCCCCCAGAGCGGAATTGGTTTTGTGGTCTTATTGCAAGTGGTTTATTCTGCACCTTCAGACTTTGTCTTCCTCGCACAAGGGTTTGTATACCGGCCGTGAATCAAAATAAAACCCGCACTCGTAGTGCGCGCGCTCGAAATATCACACACAGCTTGCAGAGATAAGATATTAACAGTTTCGTACGAGTAGTATGTACCCTGATATTTACGTCGCGCGAGAGGCTCATGCTGTAATTCTAAATCCATTTTCGAATGCAAATGCAGACTCTATTTTTTCGAATTGAAAATAACCTACGCAGGATGGCCTGAAGTTGAACTTTACGTCCTACGCACGTTGGCCCAGTGTTGAAACTTTCGTATTTTCGCAGGATATAAGAAACGGAAATACCTTGTATTAATAGTGAAAAAATTGTTTGCTAACACCTTTGAAGCTTCGTGATTTCAAACATGTCAAATAATTAGAACTTTCGTAATTTCTAATAATTTTTTTATCAATTTTGAAATACGTCAGCGACTGATTAAATAGTTATTATCAACTTTGCATGCTGCGTATTTGAACTTTGCTTTCGAAGTTGTATTGTATTAATGCGCAACCCCCCGCCCGGAAAGGGGGGTTGGAGAAGGGGTGACCCCCCCAGGGCTGCCCCAACGGCAACCCCGCGCTCACATCCGTATACTCGAGTCAACTCCCAACCCAACTGGCGACACAGAACTCTTGACGCCAGCCTACCAAACCGCTATCAGAAAAGCCGTTTCTGACAAATAACTCGAGAAACCACACCAAGTACAATATAACCTCACACGTGAGAAACGCGACACGCACTTGTACCAGGCATATACAAATAACACAAGTACATTTAAACTCACAATGCACTTCAGTGTTAATATACGGATAACCCCCTTCTCCGATACTTTCAGATTGCGCACAAAATCCGAGCCGATGCAAGACCACGTCAACGCCACGTTTACTTTTATCAACTATAATAGTATGATATAAAGAAACCCCACTTGCATCGAACCATACCAAACGCCAAATAAGGCGGCTAGCCCACGCCGCCACTCGCGCAATCTACGACACCCGGTCGCACCATCAGCGAAATTACCGGGTACGTATAACATACAGCAACAAACGCAAACGTTACTGCGACTATTGAACTCCCCTCCTCTGACTCCCTCAAAAGCACGGGCGGGTGGGTAGGAACTCAAACTAGTCTCACACCTTGGACCTGTAGCTCTGCCTCTGCCTCACTGCGCTGATACGTGTAGGTTGCGGCTACGTACCAGACAAGGTGTGTTTACCAAGGGCTACGATTCATGCTACCATGAATCACCGCAGTCGTCTGATTGGCTTGAACTTCTTACGTACGTACAAAACTCACATTCTCTCATTCTTCCGAGAATATTCTGCTTTGCACTTTGCTTTCTTCGACGTTGTATTATATTAATGCGCAACCCCCCGCCCGGAAAGGGGGGTTGGAGAAGGGGTGACCCCCCCGGGGCTTCCCCAACGGCAACCCCGCGCTCACATCCGTATACTCGAGTCAACTCCCAACTCAACTGGCGACACAGAACTCTCGACGCCAGCCTCCATCACACATGGGAGTTGACCCTATTTACTGATGTGTTCTTACTACCCCTTCCCTCCCACTTGCAATCTCATAGGGAACGAATGTGATAACACACTTCACCATTATTTGCTTCTGCCTATTCACCTCTAAGAGTGAAATTACTCGCCCCCACTCAGTGCCCTGGCCCGGCTGGATCCCACCGCTAAGTCCTTCCTGGTCCATAACGTCTGCTACCCAACTGGCATCCTTTCCATGACTGCGAACATACGCCTTGTACGCATCGGACGCCCATCGGCCCTCACGCTGCAACACCTCTGGTGTCACCCCCACTCCGACAAGTGTGTTGCGCCCCCAATCCTCAGAGAGTGCAGAGCGTACTCCTCCGCACGCCCGCCCGCCAACGCAACCTTCCGCAAAGCTGTCGTCGCTTGCTGCTGTGTCCACATGGGCCATCTGCCATTACCAACGCCGAAAGCGGTAAGGGGGGCCGACGAGGGAAGAAACAGATAACAGGACATCAATTCGATCATGAGGTCGACAGCACCGCCACCTTCGCCCACGCGCAACGCCGGACCGCAACGTACACGCGTTAGAACCGCCCCATTTCGCAGTTGGTCCCCTTTCGACCCACGAAACCGAACCTCAACGCGGTCTGCGGTGGACCACTGCGCGACTGTGAGCTGTAATTTTTCGCGAAAAAAGGCTACGTCGGCCCGTCGCAAACAATACGTCTCATTCACACGTGACCGAGTTTCCGCAAACATTTCCGAGGCGCGAGTCAAAAACAATATGAAGCGCAGAGGGCAAGCCACAAGACGCGACCCCCCGTCTGCCACGTAGATATCAATTTCTCGCCCGCGATCAACATTTCCCACGAAACCGGCCTACGAACGGTTGCTTGGTTACCAGCGTCGGCATGCGAACGAACGGCGCCTTTGAGTGAATTAACCAAAACCGGATAAGTAGTGTCCAGCTCGAACCCTCGTGAAATACGATGAAAAAACTTGATCGCTGACAAATGACTCTCGATGGTTGCCGGCCGCAATTTCTTGGTGGTAAAAGCGTACGCGACGTACTCGAACAAATGCCACACGTTGGTCATGCTGTCTCCGCACCAGTCTAGGAATACAGACATGCCACACCGTACCCGAACGTCTACCCACGAGCCAAAATGCCCCTGATAAATGCGTTCAGACGAGGTCGCAACGGCATTTCGCGTGAGTTCGAGGCCAACACCGAAGTACAGAGGTATGTGCCCGCATCCCCCAGGTCCTGCTCCTGCCACGGAATATCGGGTCGAACAGCACGCAGATTAGCGAGGACGGAAGCACAGTCCCACCGTGAGATACCATCAGCGGCCACGTTAAATATGCCCCGTACGTGTTTTGCGTCAAAGTGCCAACCAGAGGACAGTTCGAGCACACCAAGAAGGCGCTTTAATGCGCCAGATCTCGGCTCCTTGCCCCCGCGACAACGGCGCACCCACTCTACGACTGCCTCGTTGTTGCCCCGCAATAACACACAATCCCCCATTTCGAACGGACTTTCAGCACAAGCAGGGACGAGAACCCATGAGAAACCACCATGCCCAGCAGTTCGAGGACAATAAATGATATATCGTTCTCATCTGCAACGGACTTGCTCGATCCACAAAATCGAGCCCGCTCCCCTGCGTCAAGCTCGTATCGCCAGAACACACCAGTTTCAAGACAAAACCCCCCGACAGCGGTTTTAGATGCGTCCGAAAACAGAGTACGTCTAGGGGGGCGCTCAAGCAAATGATACATCGGAGCCGACAAGGTTCCGCCGCGCGCGTCCAACCCTTCCTCAACGAACCACCTATAAAACTCGAGGTCACCGTGGAACTCGGGTCCCAGGGCGAGACGCCGCCCGGTGTTTGCCATACGACAATCAAAATCAGCTCCGGCGGCAATGCGCGGCATACCAACCGAAGCCAACGAGCGGTTAACGATAACGCGCCTCGGACGAACAGCAAAGGACACATGCATGAGAAAGCCAACTAACTGTGACACCAGCTTCGCTGAAGCGGACGCACGAGACGAGGGCCATTCCGCGAGGATATTGTGCAGCTTGAGGCGCTTATGCGACGGCAACATAACAGTACGCGCTTCAGTATCAATGATTCATCCCAAGACTTCGAGTTGCGTGTCCCAGTTAGTTATTCTCTTGGCTGACAAGAGGGATAGATCGGAAACACCACGTTCGCCCAACAAGCGAAAATGGTCCGACGCCAGCGACTGTACAGCACACAAGCAACGGCGGCCGTCCGGCCACTATTGCAACTCGACGAGAATGTCATCGTCTACGTAGTACCTCACAAACAAGTTGCTTCCGGTGAGGCATCCTGCGCCAGGAACGGGCCCACAATCACGCGGAATAGCAACAACCTGAACTCCCCGCGGCAGGGAGAGTTCAGCGTGCGAAACGGCGGCAGCCCCTTGCGGGGAAACATCTGCGCCTTGAAACGTAGTGAGGGTGTGAGCATGCTCGAGCGCAGAGGCCATCAACCCCAAAAACCCAGGACTATTACGCCAACCAAACTGCAAGCGCGAATCCACGACAACGCGATTGCCGAAAACGTATCCAAAGGTCGATGCGCCTGCCGGATCAACCAAAACCTGTCGAAAAGCGTCTTTAACGTTCAATCGACACAGCAGGATCCGAGCGCGAATACCGTGCGTCTGTCGCAAAAACAACACCCGCAAAAGTACATCACGAAGCACGTGTCCGAGCTCGCACGATGGCGCGGAGTCAAATTCAGTGTCACCGTTAACACTGGTTCGACCATCTCCGCGCGCAAACGTGAGATCGTGAGTAATCCTTAACTTGGGTTCGAGAACGGCGCTCAGCGGTGAAATGCGAAGGCCCTGGATCTCGTCTGCAAATCGCAATTCAAACACCACCGCTCGGCCGTGCACAACGTCTGCGCATATCTTATCATGGATAGCCACAGTATGTACGGCAACGCCCGGGTGATTACCATACGCGAGTTCTGTGGTCAAATCCCCCCCCGTGCGACGCAAACAGGCGCGCCTGGCGCCAGCACACGAAGCAACAAAGAAATACGGGGGAATTTCTTGATCTCACCAAACCAGTGCTGTACGACGACAACGTCAACATGTGAAGCGAACAATGAGGCGCCGATGGTGGACAGGAAAAGAGGAACACTGCCTTGGCACTGTCGCAAGAGTGAGGAGCTGAGCGAAGCGACCTGATCAAGGCTCGCTAAGCCTCGCCCAGATACTGCCTGCGCCACTACCTCCCGAGCGGCAATCCACGCATCTACCTCATCTGTGATCGCATCCAAACGCACGTCACCGACCGCACCCTGCACGCACACCGTGTCAACGGACCCATAACCCTGCACACACACCGTGTCACCGGGCAAATAACTCGCACGCACGCCCATATCCGTACCTTGCTTTGAGAAGGCAACCGAACCCGGAGTCACAGCAACGCGATCTCGCCCGACACCACCGTCGCCAGCCAGAGCACATAAAGCGCGCCCACGCAAACCCCGCCCCCTCCTTCGTGGGTTGCCAGCCGAGTCCCAGCTCCGCCGCTGGCGACAAGCGCCGTCACCGCTCCGCCACCTGCCCGCGCCGCCGCCGCCCCCCCCAGTGTTGGCCCAACCGACAGGAAGGGCCCGTGTCTTCATCCCGAACCAGAACCGCCACCTGCCCCAGCCCCCCCGCGACCCCCACCTGCGCCGAGCACCATAGCCCGCGACCCACCAGCCTGCGCTTCCGCGCCACCTCGCATTACCCCCGTCGGTGTCGCCGAGGAGCGCTGTAGGAGACGAGGCGTCGGACGGGGTATTAGCGTGCACGAATTTGCAGTCGGAGAACCGACATCGGCCCGTGGACGAAAACATCCTGCACAGCGGGGCGTTCTTCTTTCTGGGCGGACCCATCCTGGCGGGGGCGAGGCTTTGGCTCCGCTTGTATGCCCCATCCCGTCTGTCGCGTGGACCTTGGAGACCTTCGACAAGCCTCAGAACGTCGCCCCCGGACGAGCAAAAGGAGAACGTGCGACTGAAGGCAGGGACAGGCGGCACGTCAAACACCGCGTCAGACTGAGGGGGAACGGTCAACGGACGAACTTGCTGGGCGAACCTCATTAGGTCGTTCACCCAAAGACGTAAGTCGTCGTTCACCATTTCGCTCATAACAGCCCTCGCCGCGGAGCCGGAAAGCAAAAAGATGTTGCTGAGAGTGTGACGGCGAAGACCAGCAGCCGAGGATGTGAAGGAGGCGTTGACGGGTGCCAGCCGGTCCAGGCACGCGCGGTCGTCGGCGACATCCGCCGAGAGTCCAACTGTAAGAACCGCCATAAGAGCCTGGCGCAAGAGAAAGGTCCGCGACCATCACCAGGTGGTCAACCGGGCGATCGGCACGTGGCCCATACAAGGTCACGTCAAAATTGCTGACGGCACGAAGTTGAACCGCCACCGCCGCCGTAACATCGACGCTCTCCCCCACAAACGACTGGATATCCGCGGCCGACCCGCCGAGGTTCGGGGGCAAGCGTCCCCGAAGCCGCCAGTGTTTGCGAGATGACATTTTTTTCCACATGGCCGTGTCGTCGGTGAGCTGCGATTTCTGTACATGGCGCTCCCTCGCATCTCCGCTGTCCCGCACAGAAGGCTCACGGTCGGACAAATTGTCAACAAACTGCTGAAGGAGCACTTCGTTGTTGGTGATCTTGGATACGCTGCTGGTAACGGCGTCCCGAAGGCCAGCCACAGACAGGAGCACGTTGTCCAGTGTAGATTTGACGCCTGGTATATCCGTGTCTATTCGGGAAACCTCGGATGCCACCTGGTTCTGCCAATGCAGAACGTCAGCCGTCGATACTGCTCCCTCCGAGGCTGCCGGTATAGATGAAGGATTAGCCGACGCCGCAGTGGTGGCAACAGCAGCCGCAGCATTGGCCTGGCGAACGGACGCAGCTTCTTCTGCGGCCTGGAGAGCCTCGGTCTCGGCTATCCCAGCACGGCGTGCGTCTACCTCCGCTTGCACAGCAGCTACAGCAGCATGAGCATTCGCCTCAGCTTCTGTTTGTGCAGCAAACTTCGCAGCCTGCGCCTCGCGCGCAATAGTAGCTGCATTGGCCGTGGCCTCCGGCGACTTGCTCTCGTCGGACATCCCGAACTCAAACTAGTCTCACACCTTGGACCTGTAGCTCTGCCTCTGCTTCACTGCGCTGATACGTGTAGGTTGCGGCTACGTACCAGACAAGGTGTGTTTACCAAGGGCTATGATTCATGCTACCATGAATCACCGCAGTCATCTGATTGGCTTGAACTTCTTACGTACGTACAAAACTCACATTCTCTCATTCTTTCGAGAATATTCTGCATACGCCTCGTCTATATTCCATTTTTAATTATATATAATTATGAAATACGTCAGCCGTGAGTTCGACTGATTAAGTACCAGGTAGTTGATACTCGACATTGGAAGATGCGTAGTACGTCTCGTCTATATCCCATCATTGCAATAATTGAAAAATTGTCGCTGACAACATAAATTATATACTGACTGTATACTCGTAGCTGTTTGTTCTGTGTTGTGGCGATGAGTTAATGCGAGAAGAGCAGCAGCAACACCAACAGCACGTACGGGTCTCTTTTTCCGGGTCCATTCTCTCCTCCCTCCTTGCTGTCGTGCCCTCCCTGGTACCTGGTACATGTTAGGTACTCTGACCTCTAAAACGTTAGATTAATAGTGCGGTCCTAAAAGGGAGTAAAAAAAACAAACATCAACTTTGAAACTTTCGTAATTTCAGAATACGTCAGACGTGAGTTCGCCTGATTGAATGCAGAATGTTTTCGGAAGAAGTAGGAGATTGAACGGAGGAAACCTGGGGTTTGTGGAGAGGTATTGGATCGTTGGCACGCTTGGAGGGAGGATATGGGCGAGAGGTTCAGTCAGTTGATGACGGGCGCAGTTGGTGGAACTAGGGAAACAGGCTTATTGGAAGGGTTGACACGGTGAGGAAGAAGGCCATCTACATAGGATCCAGCACTTACTATTAATAATAACAATGTTAGATTCACATGAGCATAACAAATGAGAGAATGGGAGTATTGTCCGTACGTTCGTAAAAAGTAAGAAGTTTAGACAATCAGACGAATGCTGTGATACGTTGTACTAACAGGATGAATCGTAGCCCTTTGTACATACACAGCGAACAACCAACCCGGTTCAGCGAACAACCCTTTCGTACCTCCTTGAGCCCCAGACAGTGGCTCCAGTAACACGCTTGTACGTCCTTCTTTTTGTCTTCACTTCGGTCTTCGTTTTCTTCATCAGCCTTCGCTTCGGCTTCTGTCTCCTTTTGCGTTCGTCTTTCTTTGTTTTCATTTTGGGTGATTTCTGCTTTCGCGTCTGCTTTGAGTTCTGTCTCTCTCTCCTTTAGTCTCCGTTATTCTCCGCGAACACCCCCTCTTTGTAGTGTCTGGGTCTTAGTACGAGGTGTGGGGAGATCAATAGCCTCATTTCTTTTGTTTCGAATAGCCGCACCTTCGACCACCTTTTTCCTGGCCGTTTGGGATGAACTTTGTCATCACCCTCCGACCATCTTGTGGTCTGCATATACGACTATTCAGGGTGGGCTAATGTGATATGAGTAGAACACTCAAAGGCTATAGATATAGATAATACGTTGCAGTCTGGTAGTCTCACGAATACGAGAATAATCCGATCAATGGATTAACCCGGCGGATATTCCGTTAGTTGAGAGTAACGTTCTCTTAGGAATGTTCTCTAGGCGTTAGACGAGAGTAATGTTCCTTAACACAGATAGGACCACGAAGTGAGTAGTTCATATATTAGCAGAGGAACGATCGGTAGCCATAGGAAAGTTCTGTAGGCGTACATCAGAAAAGAGGAATTCGGGAGAGCCTGTGGCGTGGGGTGGGACGAGTATATCTGGGCGTCGTGTCCCGCCCCCCTACCTCTCACTTCTCTACCAGAGCACCTCCTCATCTCTCGCCATCAATAAGAAGACCTAAATCAGAAGAAGCGAAGCACTGCTTTCCAGCTGCCAGAACCACCTGCGTCCCCTACCACTACCCTTACTTCTACCCTAGAGCGGTCACCGCTTCACAAGTGAACAAACCGACCTATTCCTGATACTGTAACAAATCCGACCAAAACAAATTGTTACGAGTACACACCAGGGATATAGTTAGTGGTCAGGTGCCTGTTGCGCCCAGCGCAACAACCTCCTCTTTAGCGTGTTGGGCGCCTCAGGCGCTCAAGCCCCCCCCAGGGCTCCCCGGACGGAGTAAAAACACGGGGACATATTCGGGATTGTATCCCCGAAAACCAGGTAACAAAATGTGTCTAACTGTTAAACGCTTCCTGAACCACCAAGAGGCGTATGTCGAGATCATAACCTAAATTTCTTTTGTTGTACGGTTCAGTTGTTGAAAAAGGGCCTAAAAAAAAAAATCATCTGCGGCGAATTTAAAAAGGGGGCTCAAATGTTTGTGGCCAAAGGCGAATTTGAATAACAGTGTTTCAAATTTTTGGCCGCTTCAAAATCGCTTCTTCTTTCAATTCGCCGGCCTTCTAAAGAATATCAAACCCCCGCTCCTCGTACACCCCCACGAGTAGAGTACTACGGTCTTCTTCCTCGCTGTGTCAACCCTTCCCAGCCTGTCTCCCTAGTTCCACCAACTGCACCCGTCATCAACTCTATGCACCTGTTGCCCATCCCCTCTGTCCAAGCATTCCCACTATTCGACACCTCTCCCAAACCCCAGATTTCCTCCGTTCAATCTTCTACTTGGGCTGCGCGCAGCCATGCCCTCTGCGGCGGGTGCGGAAAACGATCATTTCGACCAAAGTATTGCGCCAGCGCAACAGCGCAGCAGCTAAGTGTGTCCCTAGTACACACATTCGTGGAATAAGCACGCCGACCCCGTTCCTTGGCCGTGTAATAACAATTAATTGCTGATTTGTCGTAATTACATCCGCAATTGTTTCCATCTCCCGCAACTGCCATCACCTGTAAGACATAGCAGTTGTTCACTGTCGCGCAAAAGTCTAAAGTATTGTGATTGGTTGATATATGAAGCTGCACATTGTCCAAGGGGCATATGCGGTGGATTTTGTACTTTTTGAGGTTGGATATCGAGTTTATAAGCCTTACATTCATGTAGCGTTTGCTACGTAACATTTTTAGTCTACATTTCCCTACAATGGCGTCGTCGACAGGACGTGAGGCTCTGAAGAGCGAGGTCCGTGGTTCGATTCTCACCTTCATCCCCCGAAAAAAAGGAGAAAAAAGAGGAACATCTCATGTTCAAGAACCTGTAAAACTCACTCACATACAAAACACCTAGGAAGGGACGATGAGAGCAATGCGATCATTGCATGCTGAGTCCAGTACCGAAGAGTCGGAGGTCAAATCTGGTTTCTCAGAGTCTCATCGGGGTGCATAACTTACTCAGTGGGGGAGAATGTGGTGGAATGGGTTGCATAGAAATATCTTTGGGTGGCTGTCCAGGGTCACGGGGAAGAAGGGATAGGAACCCCCTTGACCTCAGTATAGTCTTTTCTGGAACAACAATGACCACAACTCATCTAAAACAATATTTGAGACTTCACAACACCATTAACTTTCTTCTTTTGATCCCTCGCCTCATGGCAAGGTTAAGCGCCGCATCACCCGGCGCACGAGTGATCCGCGTATCTTGAATTGAATGTGCGTGTATGTACGGACATGCTTGGAGTCGAGACCCATGATTTTTGTTTTGTTCACTGGGTATCGGATTTTGAAGTTTGAAGCTGGGTGAATTATAGCTGGCCGATCTGGTTGGAAGCAACTTGATTGTTTAGTAATCCCCCCCCCCGGTGCAGTGTTTGGGTAATATTGATCTTGATGTTACTGCATAATGCACGGTCACGTACGTAGGGAGGAGCTGTGAGTATGGTACTACTATACTACGCCCGTGCGCGTACCCATGCATTGTTTATTACTGGTGTAATTTTTCAGTGGTATGCAATGGATGTTTGTAGTGGGTGATTCATAGAGAAGGCATAGCTTTGGACCGTCCAGAGATTCGGGTGGTAGTATAATGAGGCGCGCGAAGCGCGAAGCACGAGCCTTTGTTTTCTTGGTTTTCGAAGGAAAAATAAACCTCTTCATAACGGCTCGGACACGAGGGTAGGGTAGCTTGCTTTGAGTTTCTCTGTATGTGTGTGGGTGTGTGTGATTCAACATTTGTTTGGGCCATGTTTGACTACGGCGATCAACGCACACGGCACCAATTCCAGTCCAAACGAAACTTTGTCGTGCTGGTGCGGTGGTAAGTCGTTCACAGTTGGTCGAGCTAGGTGCGGCAACGTGTGTAGGCACTTGTTTGTGCTGGGCCATGTTGAAAAAACACAGAACCAACAACAGTAAAACATAACGTTTTATTTTGTTTTTTGAGTTATATCTAACGAAACCCAGCTCTACTAGTTGTCGCAGGCAGACTGTGCCTGTCCACAGCAACGAGCGTTCGGGCCATGTCCGCGAGACATGCTGCAGGTGGTATTGTCAGGCCCACCCTCCTACTGATAAGGGGACGGAGAAGCAGGAGAAGATCTGCTGTAACTGTTGTACAGCAGTAGTAGTGTTGGCACTGCTAGAAGCTCTGTTGGACACACACGTTAGGTTGTAGATTTTGCGTCTTCTAATTATGAGTGCCAAACCAGGAAACAAAATATACGAAGGGTTCGCACACAAGCCGAGCGTTTAGCTACGCTGACCCTGGCATCGTGTGTCCTGCTGCTACTGCTGCTGCTGTTTTGCTGCTGGAGAAGCTATGCTGTAGACATCGTACATCAATAGTACCGGTGGCACCTGCTACCTGGTACGAGAAGTTCTCTCTCATCGACAAAGCATGTCGGGTTCGTCTTCAAATTTTTATGCCGAATTTCGACTTCGGAACCAACACAGGACGAAATGGAGTACGTGTACAGAGGCTTCAAGGTTTATATTGACAAGCCGAGCGTGCAGCGACGCTGACCCTGGCCTCGTGCGTCCTACTGCTACTGCTGCTGCTTTTTTGGTGCTGGAGAATCACTGCTGCTGCTGTAGATGTCGTACATCAGTACAAGCAAGGAGTGCACCTACTACGAGAAACAAGCTCTTTCTGTAGGACCAAACACTTCAGATGCAGATTTTTGGTCTTCAAATCATGCTGAAATTTCAACCAGAAAACACTGCTGTTGGAAACAAACATGTAAGGTGTGTGTTTGTGTGTTGGTATTTATACAAGTCCACATCCAGCACAACCAGTTCCGTATGCTGATTCCTGAATCCCCGAGAGATACAATCACAATACTTGTAAAATTCGGTAAAACCGGAATATAGACGAGGCGTATTACGCAGCTTGCAAAGTTGAGTATCAACTAATTAATCAGTCGAACTCACAGCTGACGTATTTCAAAATTTAGATAAATACGAATACAAGTTCTACGAGTATGGTCACAGTAGTGCAGATTTTTCGTCTTCAAATTGATGTGACGGATTTCGAGGCGGAAACCAGGATACACACGACAAATTCCAGGATTTTCTACCGTGTGTGCGTACTGCAGTGTTTTTCATATACCAAGAGCAGAAGAGGCCAAGAACATTAACGATAATGAGATTCACCAACGACGGCGTAGATAGATGTTCGTTCGTGTTAGAAGCCTCTCCCTCTGCGGTGCGGGCCTTCTTGCAGGGAGTCTGGAAGCGCTCCCTGGTGACTACAGGTTTTCATCCCGCCACGCCGAAGTTTTGTATCCCCACCAGCACCACCAGCTTAATACCTACATTGCGAAGAAGTACATCCACCATCAGCATCTTGCCCAGCGCCTCTGCGCCTTTGAGTTGCTGCAAGCGTCAGAGTTTATATCGTACCTGCGCCTTTTTTAGGCTCACAGGCAGAGGATGGCGGCAGGATGCATGCTAGCCTAATCGCGCCGCGCACACTGATCTCTCCGCGCGTATATAGTGCTGCTGATTGGCCAAACCTTATGGGAGCCATATGGAAGCACCCAATCAGGATGCTTTGGTACTTGGCAATAAATTGCTACTCTGCGCGTACACATAAGATCCGATCTCTTAACGGGGAACAATAAATTTCGTTCAATCAGATGCAAATTAAATTAGAAAGAAAAAATCAAGTCAAATTGAAAGAACCGAAAGTCCTCGATAAGATAAGCTCTTGAACTAAATTAGAAACAAAAAATTCAATTCAAATTGAAAGAACCGAACGTCCTCGATAATATTGGCCCTTTTGGGAACACCCAATCAGGATGCCTTGGTACGTGGTAATAATACACTACGCTGGGCGTACACATAGGGACCGTTTAAACAATAAAATGAATACCAAGCGGTCCTTATATTTGCGACAAGAACCTCATGGGCAATCAGGTAAGACCATGAGAGTGCATCCACATTTCCCAACTCAAGCACAGTAATCCGTTGTCACACAGGAGCGCTGTAACCATCGGAAAATTCGATTAACCAACAGCCAAAATTCAGCTGGAAAACCTACTGTGTCTATGAAAAGAAAATAAAAAAATGACCCCGAAGCTATGAAATCGGAAATTTACTCAATACTCATCTTGCAAGCTTTGTGCTACGATTTGATCGCGCGCTCTACTGGTTGTTTAGGTTTTTCAGGTGGCTGGTTCGTACTACCTACTCGTGAAGCATTCTTGTTTCGTTAATGCTCAACACTTAGCGATCTTGTGATTAGTTGGTCAATAACGTGTTTTTTCTTACAAGGAACGCCCCAAAACCACTTTTTGGGCGAAACCGAATTTCTTTTGACTTGCTTCATGTTGACTCATGCTGGTTTATGTTGAGCTTAATTTTCTAATATTTAGATTGTTCGTTCGTCGACGGGGGGTATCAAACTATGTTGAGGAGCTTGAACTTTTCATAGATAGATATTTCTTATCCCTACGGTAGCACGCGTTTTCGACAGACATCACCCAACACCTCCGCCGGGTTGTCTGGCGCAACCTTTTCATCCGCAAGTGCCACAGCTAACATGGCAGCAGATATCTACACCATCGTTGATTCCCGAGAGGCCGTTACTGCAGAGGGATCCTGCACAACAGGAGCGCGCATCGAAGTGAGCCTACAGTAAGTTCATCAAGCGCGTTCAAGATGCCGCTTGTTAGCACATACATACGGAAATTCAGGCACGTTGACACGGTACAAACAGCAAAATAAGCCGAGCAGGACGAACAACCGAAGAAGCACAAGCAGACGATATGAAAGGTGCAATTCGATTTATGCAGGTGGTGCTGAGTATAGCCAGATATCCGCACGACGTATCGATAGTATCGACGATGCACCGCGCTGCCTGGGTGTCGATAGACATCATGCCAGTGATGCTGTCGGTTGGTGCAGTCGTTGGACTGTTAACAAAAATTACGGCCAAAGAAGCACAAGCAGATATGACGAAAGGTACAAACTCAACAACGGCGGTGGTCACTGGTCTAGCCCGAGTTTCGCACTACACACCATGGAGGATCTCCTCCATTATACACCGCGTTATCTCGGTGCCACTGCATATTTCTTCACTATCCGGGATCCAGCTGAAGCAGCAGTGTTGAAATCCAAAGAAAAACGGGGTGATGCTTTAGACAGACTTGTCGATGTAGGGTGCTGAGCAGGACACGTCTCTGTTCGCCAGATGTACCTACTGTAGCTATAACCCATGAAATCGTATGTCGTGTGTAACGTTCAGGTATTCTCACTAGTTCTTCTATTGCACGAGGTAAGTCACTCACAAAGTAACTAGCCAAATATTGTTTTGGCTATCTAATTCTTATCTCTATGCAATGACACTCATCTTCAATAGACACTAATCCACCGCGCCGCCGGGTCGTCCGGCGCAAACCCTCCCTCCGCAGATGCCGCAGTCAACATGGCAGCAGATGTCGTCTTTCTCAACGCCCTCCAAACTGTTGCTGCATTGACCACCGGCATAGCAGGACCACGCATCGCGGCCACCGTGCGTGCGGACGTGGACGGTTATTGTCAGCAATAGCGCGATTGGCACTATGCTAAAAACGATCGCGTAAAGCGCGGGAGGTAGCAAAAACAAATCGAAGCCTGTTGCGAAGCATTCCACTGTCGCAGTGAACACGAATGACCTGATGTTCTTCGCTTGACGAGCGAGATCAATAGTTAGAAAGCCGCCATTGAAAACATATTTTATTTCAACACGATGGATAAGTATTCCATGATGTCTGTTTGACGGTAGTTTTCAACAAGCGTTGCTAAGTGCAAATATTGTTCCAACGACTTTGATTTCCTCCGCACCGTCGTTAAGGAACAAAATCTCGACAAAGCGCGTTCTACATCCTATGTGTCGCCGCACGCGCGTTGCTTGCGCTGTGTCGATACTGGGGTCTGTTTTAAGGTTCCACTATTATACCCGAGAGGGAGTATTAAACACTAATCTTTGTTTCACCAAAATATTAGCTGTTTGCTTCACTATAAACTAATTAACGAGAATATAATAATTGCTTTAAAACCAGATACGTATTACACCATATTCCGTACTGTTGACATACATACTCGTGACATCCAAGGCACGTATACGCATGAGTCGCAAACCAGCGAGAAACTTCCCGTCCCTCGCTAACATTCATCAGTTAATATATCTCATCTTCCTTCGAAGCTAAAAACAGGGAGCGCCTATTTATAAACCGCGTTGAAAAAATATGTTTACCTCTTGCCGAATATGCCGAGAGACACACCCTAAAACCGTATCCCTATACACCACGTCTGCCCCCAACCCCTGCCCCTTACCCGAAGGCATGCCCTCGGATAGCTGCATGGGGCATAATAATCCACGCATTCAATACCACACGCAATGTAGGAGCTCAACCATTCAATAAAACACGCAATCTGCGAGTTCGACCGAATTAGTAGCTGGTACTCAACGTTGGAATCTTCGGCTAAGTCATCTGGAGAAACGATTCGGCAGGAGGGACATGGGTAAGCAGTAGATGTGGTTTTTGGCTTAGGGGGTGCCGGCCGTTTACCCGAAACCATTCCCTGGATAGCTGCATGGGGCGTAATAATCAAAAATATTCGATTCAGTACGACAACTTTGAGGTCCACCATTCGAGTGGTTGGTACTGGAGTTCGGATGCTTGAGATAATACAACACGCAATATGTGTGAGTTCAACCGATATAGGAGTTCGTGATCAACGACTGAATCTTCGGCCATGTTCTGCAGCTCTCTGAGGAATTGATTCGGCGGGATGGCCAGGGGTACGCGATTGAAGTGGTGAATGTGCTTAGAGAGTGCGTCTCGGCGTAAACGGCTAAGAGTTTCGAAACATGATTGCAACCCCCTACAAAACAACCCAGAAAGTATGTACTCGATACATGGACAGAGAGTATTTTTGAGTCATAGCGTCTTATGTTAATAAATTTAGTCACCGGCCAAAGGTATCATGTCAATGACCTTCCAACGAGATCGCCGGAGATTTTCCATCCCCGTCCCCCTTTGCATTGTGCAGTTGGAGCTAGTGCGCACGTCTTCAAAACGCATCAAACGAGTGCTCACCGCTCGAAATATGAATGTACGTAGGCGTCACCAGCCGCAGAAGCACGTATCCGAATTCACGATTTCGCCTTTACCGCCTGCTACGCACTTACAGGTATGTTGAGACAAAGAAAGAGCGAGAAAACGCGCTCCGAGGAGAAGCGTTGCATTTCCTGCTTCGTCACAGGTACAAAGGTATCCAGAGTGCACTTCGGCCCTTGCAATTGTAAAGATACCACTGCTGCAAAAAATCATACAAAACGTTTGTTTCTGTCGAATGTCCCGAACAATACCCTTCTGCGTTGTAAGGAACATTGCACACGTGCCATACTTCGAGACAATACTACATTGGCACGCTGCATGTTCCGTTACAGGCAACAAGCCTACTACCGGCGCCGGTTGGGCACGGTTTGGTGGGTGAAAGGTATCCGTCCACCTGTGGTGTTCTAATTCTGGAGTTTGACGCTGTCTTCAGTCGCACTACTTTCGGGGTGTGTGCGGTATTCAACGTACACCGTGTGATAACGTGATCGAAAAACACAAAGTAATCGCCGTGCGTGCTGCTGTTGGGAAAGAGGGTTGCCTACTGTAAGAGGCGTGTGCTTTCTTGTGTGCATATACGCACGAACGGCGTTCGTCTAGTCCTTTATCGCGATTAATCGCAAACGGCGAGAAAATTTGATCGAATACAACGATTCAACCGATCGCCGTGGACCAACAGTGGTGCTGTAGCAACGATAAAAGAAACAGATAACAATTTGTCGACCACGTGGATTAGAAATCCAGGGTCTGTGCTAAATAAATAAGCTGCAGTTTCAGCACATATCGCGAATGTATAGCCAGCGCCACAAGCGATACATAATGACCCCACGAACAAGAAATATCACACAAAGAACTTCAGGACTGTTTGTACGCTAGGGGGTCCCTTCTAAGTCATGCCTTTCATATTCTCCAACCGCGTGAGAGCAAGTATCATTCTCTTCCGAGCTTTGTGTCATTTCGTGTTTCTTTGCGCATAGTTGTTCGTTTAGTTGGCTGACATATGTACGTTGCGTTTGTCGTGCCCAGGACGACGATGAACCACTGTCCTGTCTGACCGGCTTGCAAGTACGTCATTGTGACATAATCAGTGCTCTAAACCACGTTTTGCGATTACGATGTATTCGCAAAAACATGTCCGGCGATCACGACATATTTGAAGCGCCAGAACACCTCAGAAACCCAATGTACAACTCGACGTACATTAGCACAACATTCAATCTTCTATTACGGGGGACCATAGTTAACAGGACCTACGGTACACACAAAAAGCTATATACTTACCAATTTTTACTAACAATATTTGTTCCTGCTTACTGTGGACTCCCGTAATAGTTTCCCGGTACGTCTTCTCTCCGACAACATGGAACCCGTCATTTACTTCAAAAGTTCACCAAGTAGGCGCTTTGAGGAAACGTGCAAGGGACCAAGGGCTAACCAACCGACCAACATTCATTTCTTTGGACCAGTGAGCTTTCGTCGTTGACCCGTGAGGTTGTCATGGCGCTAGTTGGCCCGACTCGCGTCCAATGCATTCAACTCGTGCGTCACGCGTCAATCGGAAGGTGGTGCCTCGGGTCGGATCATGTCGACAGCTTTTGAAATCTCGCGGGTCAGGAGTCGGGTTAGGCTATTTTCGACTCTCACGGGTCGGGTCTGGTCGGGTCGGGTCACAGCCTTTTCAATATCACGTGTCTGCTCTCAAATATCGCGGGTCGCGTAGCGTCGAGTCAACACACCTCCAATTTTCCGCTGGTTGGGTCGGGTCTCAGACCCGTGACGTTTGACCGGAAACGCAAGATGTGTTTTGTTATATTTCTACTATGCGTCGAAAAAATATATATTTTGCGTCAAATTCGTGGTCAGAAAAATAGCCACCGGCCCGAGTGGCGTCAACACGACTGGGTGTAGAAAACGGGGCAACCCTTCTGTCCTTTAGCCTACGTTCTAAGCTTTACTGTTCCATAAACGTTTGTACACGTATTTATTCGTCACCTGAGACTTCGACCGATTGATAATGGGTTTGAACTTAGCTGAACAGTCGGTTTGCAATACTATTATACTCCGTTTTCACGAACCCAGTTAAACTAAGAAATAAACTATATTAAGAAAAGAAGACAATAATTCGTGATTTTTGTTGCAGCCGATGATCGACAATTGGAATGTCGCTCTGTTGATTGTACTCAGACACACGACATACAAGATCCATGGTAGAGTGGGGAGTTCCACGCTGGAAAGGGATTCCGGCAGTAGGGTATTGGGATATCGGGGTAATGTGTGCCCACCAATGGGCACAGCGACTAAAGGTAGGACATTTTTCTTGATTACGACGCATTCCTATTGGTCAATACCCGATAATATACGGGGTTTACCGAGCGTGATAGATTACGACTTTTGATTGCGACGATTTATATTGGCCAAGAGGACAAAATCACCCCGAAATCACCCCGAAGCTCGAATTCCGCTCACTGGACTGTCAAGTTTCGTGTACCAGCGGCACCTTTCTCGCGGTGCCAACACATCATCAGCAGCAGAGCAGTAGCGGCACAGCAGCAGCAGCAGCAGCAGACCAGGCAGTCAGAGCTCTCGGTGTCAGGCTCCAGACGCCGAAGAGGAGGAGCAGTGCCAGGAAGAGTACCAACGGCCTCCAGCAGCAGCACCCGCAAAGCAGCCGACTTCAACGGGAAGGCCGCTGTAGCCAGAAGCACCAGTGCCAGTACTATCGATAGCAAGCAGCAGCACAAGCAGCAGCAGCAACAGGAGCAGCAATAGCAGCAACAGCAACATACCAGGCAGCAGCAGGAAGCAGCCAACCAGGCAGCTCGAGCTCTCCTACGAGACCAGGCTCAGGATTTATGGGGGCAACGGCTTGAAGCCGCCCATTCTGTTGTACTCACAGGTGAACTGGGGTTTGTATTACTCTGTTTTTATGTTACAGGCTTGATCCAGAGCATAGCTAAAGAACTACCGGTACCAACTTGGCAGTGTTATCACGGTGGTCAAGAGCAGACTTGCCTGTTTCATATGAACGAGTGACGCAGTTTGTTTTTTCTACAAGACTCGACATCGCTTCGACCGGTCGTCCGCCGTCCGTCTCGCTTGTTGAACCCACCCCCAGATGACTCCTGTGTTGACCACCCTTTACTTCAGGAGGCAACGGGGATCAGCGTACATCGAGAACGAGCGAACCGCCGTGATCTAGCCTGCCCTTCTTCTCCAAAAGCTGAGGATTGAGCCCCTGCTGCCCATGTCCTTCGTAAGAGCGACCAGCCGGGTGGACAAGGAGGTTCTTGGTGTAGACGCGGGTGGGAGATGGTTGATTCGGGGGCAAAACGTGGCGGTCATCAATGCACTCCCCCATCGCGGCACGCCCTTCCTCTTCCACTTGCAGAGAGTCCCTTCTGGGTTCGCACAGGAGACGTTCCCTACTGCTCTCGAGGATCGACTAAGGTGAGCGTAGCCAACCACGAGTGCCATGACAAATAATATCTGGGTACCTTTTTTCCTGTGTCCCTTTTTTGTGGCAGGAGTACCTGCACTCTTTTTTTGTCTTTGCACCAACTTGCACGGCGACCGCTTTTCTGCTCGATGGGCCCCTTGCGTTGACTAGCATCGCGATCAAAACGGATGCTGCACAGGCTTTCAACAACTGCGGCATAGAAGCGGCCAATACCTTGCACTTGCGCCCGCTCGTTAAGTTGAAGTAAGTAGCATAGTCGTCTCGATAACACGCCGCCATGACGGCATGCCTGCTGGGGAAGCAGTTGCCGAACAGCGCCATTCCATTCTCCCGCTGTAAAAGCGCTCGTCTCAACGACACACAACGGGACCAAGGTTATATGATACCTTCAACTCGGTCGTTCTGTGCAAAACGATGGTCGACTCAAAGTGCGCCATGGCCTCGCCTCTACGTTCCCTGCACCTGTGGACCTGGCGCCCGGTTTAAACATTTTCGAGGAAATACGGTGGCCGGTCAAAGCTCTATCGAATATGTCGTACTGCAATACGTAACCGTAACGCCCAGCGCCCCTCAAGTGCTACACACAGAAGTACCCTCGTCCTTCCCGCCCTCGTCTACGCCCCTCTCCCCGAAACAGGTCTCGTATATGCCCTATCCGCGAAACAGGTGCGCCTGTATAGCACCAGCTACTCTCCGCGCGTGAAGCTCTCTGTCACGGGGAAGCTCGGAATCAGCTGGTCGGGCTGTGGGGAGCGGTCAAGATCATAAGGGAAACATCACTAGGTGCCTTCGTCCTGTACGCCAGGTCGCCGCCAATACCTGTGTCATGAAAGGCCGTGCAGGCGACGAGAAAGCGTTGCACAGAACGACATGCGATATCTACTGCCGCAGGCCGGGACGCAGCGCCCGGAACCGGCGCCCTATCTCCCACCAGCAGGAAATCGGAGCAGACGGTGACGAGGGATTTCATGCAGCCGTCGATGCGAGTGTGCTGCCCAGGAAGGAGGAGGGTTTGCTGAGGGAGGGAGGGAGGGAGGGAGGGGGGGCGTGTATGCCAAGACAATACACGGCCAGAGTGTACTGAACCGTCTTTCGATGATTTAGCGTTGCTGGGCATATATATCATCCGCAGGCGGAATCTTACAAGCCACCGCTGGACGATGGTGCGGAGGCAATGGCGACTTCAACAACGAGGACCTTCTTACGGGCAACACCGCACAGCGAGCAGGTGAGTCATTTGTAGTTTGCCGGAGCTCTAACGTAAGGATGGCGGCATGCGTGTAAATATTTTTCTTGTTTTTGCGTATGGTGGAGTCTGACATTTCTGATGCAAGCGAACGATATTGTGTAGCCCTTGCGTGTGATTGAGACTTCGGTTTCGCTGTCTTATTCGATCATCTGGCGTGGCCCGCATAATTTTCCACTTGATCGCCAGATAACACTGACGATGAAGGTGACAACGCTGCAGGTGGAGCCAGATCAGGCAACGAGTGGATCGGTCTCGCCCTTGGTTAGGACGACAAAGTCGCGGGTCTAATGGGACCAGGCGATAGGGATATACTGGTGAGCGGTGGGTATAGATGCTTGTAAAACTATCCAAACAACATGTAGAGGCTTGCAAACTTCAGTGCGTGTGTTGGCAGCCTACTCTCGGTTACGAGTCGTGCGAAGGCATGGGGAGTACTCTTGTTGGCAGGGAGATGGCTAGCTAGCTTTCTTGGAACAAATAGATAGCCGTACTACTGTCGTAATATAACTTCTATCTTGTGGTATGTAAACTGTGTCAAATGCGCGTACCTTTCGGATGTACAAGAGTGGCTGCTCACTTGAATCTGCGGATACGCTTCGAAGTCGTTTTCGGGCCACAACCAATCACCGCTGTCGTGGCAACACTATTCTTGCCTTCGTGTTGCGTCCCTCATAGTCAGGGCTACCGCCGGTATCTCTGCACTCTCCATTCGCCATTGCCATCAACAGGACGATAGCCAGCCAACCTCAAAGCTATGCTTCGGTGTCTGAGAAACGCGGATAGCTCCCGATCATGAAAGTCGCCGCGGAGTCGTCAGGGGGGTGATGCAGCAAGCACTGACCAAGATTTCAAGCACTGCCGTGGTCACGCCGCGAAGTTTTGCTCCCAACCCCTCAATGCAGGATTCGTTGGCGCCATCCATGGTCGTCGCCAGGACGGTGGGGGCAGGGGCAAATATCTGAGTCCGCGCATTGCGGATGGATATCGCCGGGGGGGGGTGAGCGGAGGGGATGGCGGTCGTACACCGATGGAGGAACCCGGAAGTTGCCAGGAGTGCACGCACCGCAAGGGTGGGTGGTCTCAGATCGACCCAGGACCCATAATTGGACGAGCAACGGCGCATCGTGCCTGCTGACCCTGGCCTAGGGACGGAAAACGTATTCGCCGAAACGCAGAGGACAATTGAATTTCCTCCTTGCAGGTTCCCTTTCGTCCGTGGGTCGTACTACGACTCTAAATATGGCTGGCTTGGTCGCAGAGGCGATTCTCTTTAGTTGCCACTGACGTTTAACATGGGCTAACGTGAAGGATTTGGTGTAGCACTGGCTGCTGCTGAATATATTTCGCGATTGAACCAGTCTTGTTCTTAACACACGTTTTGACGTTTTCCGTGTATTGGTATATTTTTTTGGAGAAAACCGACGGCGATGACTCTGCGTTCTGTGTGTTGTCTAAAATGCAGTGAATTTCGTCATTACACCACCAGACAACTCTCCATGCATCCATATTTAACATAGTAGTATATTATACCTGGTACGAGATACCACTTCCATCGGTCACGTTGCGTAGAGTATCTCATGTGTGATCCTTCTGTGTCCTCAGAGATAAAATTCTAGAGCAGCAGCTAGCTGCAGTAGTACATAATGTATTTTCTAGTTTTTTGTTGCCTATCTTTGCGACGACACCCCCGCAGCCCTTCACCTGCAACAAATATACCGGTACTGCCAGTCTCTCCGGACTATACCAGGTGATCCAACGTGAGAAACCGTTTCGCAATCGGATTTTATCTCGAACAGATAGGCACTAATACATGAAGTCGACTTTTAACGCTGAAAACAGAATCTTGCCTTCTACCAGAACACAGGTAAAGGAGCCCACTGTAAGAGTAAATGACAGGAAAATGAGAAAATTGAATGCGGTTATACTGAACTCAGTATAGAACGTACCTTTGACAAATAAGAATTCGGACGCACTCCGGTTTCTTAGTTTTTCCCACTATGTTCAAGTAATTGGTATTGTAGCTCGCCCGACAAAAACGCCTTTATATTTTTTTGGCCCTTCGCGCGAACAATCTATATATATTTCTGGACCCCTACCTATGGTCCCTGAGCCCACCAATGCCACTCGTCAGGTGTAACCCTATACTGCATGTGAGGCGAGTCAACTCTACAGCGAGGATGTAATATAAGAGGACTTCCGTTTCATGTCTGGAGTCAGCCACGCGTTCCCGTGCCAGCTGCGCCTATACCTTTAGGGACCAATCAATACAATAATGAAATACCGGTGGTCTCCTATTGGCAAGCGTAGACAAGGCCAACCAAGAGTGGTGGCAATCTGCTTCCAGCATGTCTATTCGTTTTAGATGTGCTTCGTGAGGGAGACAGCGTGTGTGTGTATTTTGAAGATGGGATCGAGGTCCTGGAAGAGAGGACGTATGCGTGAGACGGAGAGTCAAGAGATGCCGCACCAGAAGCAGCAGCGATCCCAGCAGGGCCAAGTTTGAGCCGGACCTGGTAGAATCGCTTGGCACTGGTGGCGAACGCGCTGGCGAGTAGCAGTTTCAGGGGCAGCAGCAGCTCCAGCAGCAGCGTCAGCAACGTCAGCAGTCAGAGGATTGCTGCACTTTTGTTGCGACGATGAAGCGCATGCAGTAAGCACCGTTACCGCCGCCGTGGTCTCGACCGCCGCGTAACTGTCGCTGCTACAACACCCCGGGATAGTCAGACATGTGCCTGAATCTGTGGGTTCGCTGCGCGCTGCCGACGTAGATGTAGAACGTATATTATTATATGAAAGTGGGGGTTTGGCCGGCAGGAGCCGGAAGGGAAGGTGGAGACCGCGGGAGCGACGCTGGACGCGTTCTGGTAGAATCGTTTGCCTGGACTACTGAAGCACCACGCCCGCAGGTGGTTGATGGGGGGGACGTTGCCCCCGAGGAAGGAGACGAGAGAGAGAGTGACGATGGGCGCAGGGGGGAGGAGCCTGCATCATCTGTTCGGGATGCGCTGCCCCAAGAGAGGATGAAAGAGAAGGGATCGCCACCAGCAAGGACTTATGTCCGCACCAGGCACGTTTGACTTTGTTGATTGATTGTTGTGGTTGTTTCCGTCTTTAGATTGATTGTGTATCGATTTAAGAATGGTAGAGAATCTGCGAACATTGGACATTCAGATTTATTTGGGAATGTTGGAAATGAAATGAGATGCACAGACGTATATGTATACGTACAGCTTCCCTCACTGAAGTTTTCCTGTAGATGCACTGCAGGACTATGACGTCTGTCTGTTTTATGGTTTGGTCGAGGGCTCTGTTTGGGCATCGGCACGAGTATGAGAAGGAAATGAACAGGGTAAAGGTACTCTAAAATTTAGTTGGGATACGTGCGAATGATGTGAGCTCAATAACTGCACGACGACCTTCGACCATGTACACCGTTTTGACGTCATTACGTATCATAAACAGTAAGAGGACTGACATGCCCACCCTATTGCTGAGTTTGGCATTGCGTTGGTCTGATGCTTGCAGAACCGAGCAAGTACAGCAGGAAAAGGTGTACGTGATGAACCCTTGTGCCCAACTACAACAACACGTATGTTTGCGGCATTTCATGTATTTACATCTTTTTATGCGGGTATCTCGTTTTTGAGTTGTTGGGTTGATGTGTACCAGGTAACTGTGTAGCACGACCCGCGCTACTTGTTACGTGCCAAAAAGGCAAGATATTTGTGGACGGAGTAATATACTATACGAGTACAGCAGCAGCAGAAGTAGTATGGTACTGTGAGCTGAGACGAAAACGGTTTACTTGGCACTGCTGTATATGTTCATCAAGTACGTACTGCAGAATATAGTGGTCGAGGAATACATGGGTTTGATGTGGGACCAGGTATTCTCGTCGACAGGTAACTGTTTATTTGCAGTAGCAATTGAGAAGTTGAACAATACCAAAGAGGAGTTTGTAAGCAGTGCATGCGTGAAAAGAGCGAAACACCCAATGCAGACCTAATCGCTCGAATGCACGTCCCATCCCCTCTGTATGCCGGGTCAATGCTGCGGAGGCGACGTTTGATTTCACCCAGGAGGAATAGCTGGATGACCCGAGCTGCGGTGACGCCATGAGACCGGACGGAGAGGCAGCCGCGGCGGAGGCAACAGCAGTAGTATTCGGGGCATCGGGGTGATTCTTGTTGAAATGTGGTTGCCTGTGAATATGAATGAATACTTTCGTTGTTCGTATTTTGGAATTGTTTTTCTGGTCGATTTGGATTCCGCGAGAGTTATTGGATTTTTCGAGTAGTTTCAACGTCAAATACAATTCAAGTGAATGTGCCTTCAGGGCGACACAGCAGGGACGAGTATACGTATTTTTGTACCAACTCTAAAACCCCGTGTTGAAAATGCGCCAAGTGCACATTTTGTCAGGAACATATCCCTTCAGGGCGACAGAGGAGGAACGAATATAGATACGATGCTGACTGCTGTTCCAACACAACAAGAGTATTCCGTGGGATCTCTATTATTTTGGGGTACAGCGATCTCTTGTCAATCTGTCGTTTAATATCTTGTAGTAAACAACCGACGATTTTTTTTTCAGTGGCCAACAGAGCGTCGTCAGCTCTCCGACCGCTTGATGGGGATCTCTTATCTCCGTTCGTGGTTTGGTGCGTCCTTATTGTGTAATGTTTTCTTCGTTTTGCGATCCTCATCGAATATTTCGATACTAAAATAATAACCCCGCTGTTGAACATGCATTCTGTTGTTGCGGAACTGCTCGGTGGCGATCTCTTATTTTTCGCGGTGTAGAGATCTTCTGTCAGTCTGTCGCTTATCTCAACCGACATGTTTTTCGTTCGCCAACGGGGAGTCATCAGCTCTCTGACCGCTTGTTGGGATCTCTTATCCCCGTTGGTGTTTGTGTGCTACCAAAAGGCGGGTTGTACTTGGGTTGAAGGTTGGGACTGTTATGACGGTGCTATAAATGCGCTGTTGCTTCATAGCTGTGTGGCTGCTCTTGCTGCATGCTGCTGCCGCTCGATCTGCAACAATAAGGAACCAAACAAACCAGAGAAAGCAGAACCCCGAATCAAACTCGTTAGCTCATAATGAACAGAAATATAACAGACATTTGCTACCGCCGTACACTGTTGTGCTGCTCAAGAATCGAAACTCGAGTCTTCAGACGGCAGAGACCGCCATTGATGTTGTCGTCTTCGAACAATGTGTGTTTTTAACATTTAACCGTTCTTTCTACCCGTCGACATCCAGTGTAATCAGTGTCCGTGCCGATTCTGCAGTCCAAAATAGGTACAGGTTCTACTGCCAAAAACCTACGGCACAAAGAAAATACTTCTGTTATGCAGGAAGCTACGTACTACAGCTGTACTCGCGTCAATAATCCAGCTCTACACGCAGCAGTAATTCGGATTCGATTCTCGATCGGCAGGCCGCAGACGTATGATATTGAAATAAACACTATGCACTACAGCATGTTTTACGTTTAATCTTTCTGATATCGAGGATGTGTATTGTATATGACGTGCGAACGAGTGCCCTCTTCCCCCTTACCCCTTCTCTTCTGCAGCCATTTTCAAGCGAACAAATATACTCGTACATCGTACGTACGCATATACCTGTAAAGAATGCCCGATACCTTGATACATATACCTACACGCTGGGGCGATGGGACTTCGGTGGGACCTGTTGGGGCGCATGAACGAAGATCGTACTGGAATTAGAGGTAATTTCTTATTTTCCGAATTCGGCGAGACGAAATGCATGACATTGAAATGCCAAGAGACTTGCTAACAAATACTATTATAGTGTGGCGCGCTAACGCGAAGTACGAGTCGGTCGACCTACAACAGTAGTTGCAGTATTGTGTGTAGGCACACATAGGTGGCAAACAGAACCGAAAAACATCAAACAGTTGTGGTTCTAAGTTACACCTATAAATGAGTAACTCGTAGGTGGACTCCGTCCACAGCACCAACGTGCGGGCCGTGTCCTGAGACATGCTGCAAGTGGCGTTGTCAGGCGTTGTCAGGCCAATCCTCCCACTACTGCTGATTACTGGGACGGCGAAGCAGGACAAGATCAGCTGTTGTTGATGCTGGTGCAGCAGTATGTAGTAGTAGTATTACGGGGGTCCATAGTTGACAGGACCAAATATTGTTAGTAAAAATACCTAAATACAAGGCTTTCCTTCGGAGTGGGTGTTCCGTCGTTTCTTGTACAAATACATTTAGTTTGGTTGGCTTTGGGCTATGACGCCAATTGCAGTTTTGGTTGGCTTTGGGCTTTGACGCCAATTGCAGTTATATTGCAATTGGGTTAATAGCCCAAAGCCAACCAAACTAAATGTTATGACGCCAATTGCAGTTATATTGCAATTGGGGCAATACCCAAAGCCAACCAAACTAAATGTATTTGTGTAAGAAATGGTGAAGGACGTAATAATCGCGTTTATTTGTGAATGTAATGTGAAACGTAAGATCGGGTGACGCAAGAGTAAGAATGACATTCGTCTAACAATAAGGATAACATCTTTCATCAGTGCGGGGAGAGAGTGGAGTAGTGCATGGCATGTGGATGATATACAACATACATGCTGTTGTTTCAAGGAAGGTTCGGGACAGAGGGGAAAGCAGCAGTGCCGGCGACGACAACGGTTATGGAAATGTTGTATAGTTGCTGGGCGGCCGCGATTTCGATTTAGCCAGCATAGGAGTTTGGATGAGACATGATACGTAAATAGTCTTCCAGGACGCTGTAGTAACGAGGCGGGAGGCCCAGAATGTGGATCTGTCCGCTGTTGAACCCGTTGGGTATGTGTAGGGAGAAATAATCGTGATTTTGGGAAATGTGGGAACAATTTGTTGCCTCTCATTCGTCCTGGATGGAGACAATCTGCTTGGCGTACTGCTTCGGAATTCCGCGAAGCCCTGGAGCAGGCGAAATGGAAGGGTGTCTTTTTGCGCTTGATGATGATGTCTCCGTCTTTGATGGTGTCAGGCGGCAGTTGTAGCACTTGCCACCGACCTGATCGAAGTAAACAGGGTGCGCGGGGCGGGAGTGGCGTGCAGGGAATGGCGGGGGAGGGGAAGGGGGGCAGAGTTCATTATTTGTACTGCTCTACAGTGGCACAACAGCAGTACGTAATCGCTTGCTATACGACGGCAGCAGCAGCAGAAGCAGCAAGTACATGCGTAAAACGCAGCAGGAAAACGGCCAAAATATTTTTTTAACGGACCAAAACGACCATTTGGGTGCAAAAACGACCAAGAAAAACAGTAATCCGAATACATAAGAACAATCAGTGGATATTGAGCCAGCATTAGCAGTATCAGCCGCAGCAGCAGCAGCAGCAGCAGTAGCAACGGCTTCGAGCAGTGGTTGCGGCAGCATTAGCAACATTAGCAGCAGCAGAAGCAGCAATGGATCGCCGCAGCGTTGGCAGCAGTAGCGGCATAGCAAATATATGATAAAAAAGAGGAAACAAAGTATGTACCCTGGTATGCCGCGACCGCAAAAACTACGGAATTTCATTGGCGAAACAAAAATATGTACACACAAATGACCAACATGATGTACAACGCAGCAGTAGCACCACAGCAGCGTAGCAGCGATATGGAAAGAACGAAGCCCAAAACGAGAAAAAGCAGTACGTGCGCAAAATGCAGCTGCAAAATGACCAAAATATTTTTTCCAGGTACTCAAACGACCATTTAGGTACAAAAACGGTCAAGAAAAACAATAATCCGAGTACATGCGAACATCCAGTGAATATTGCGGCAGCATTATTATTAGCATTAGCAGCAGCAGCAGCAGCAGCAACAGCAACGGATCGCCGCAACGTTGGCTGCAGCAGCAGCATAGCAACGATGTGAAAAGAAGGAAGAAAAAAACTATGTACCCTGGTCTGCCGCAATCGCAAAACGTACATAAATTATTGACGATACAGAAATATGTACACACACACGAGTGTAATACACACACAAATCACGTCCAGCATGATGTACGGCAACAACGCAGCAACACCACAAAAAAAATCGTTGACGATAGAGAAATATGTACACACGCACAGGTGTAATAGGCACACAAATCATGTCCAGCATGATGTGTACGGGAACAACGCAGCAGCGCCACAAAACGACAAAACGACCAAGAAACACAATTATCCGAGTACATACGAACATTCAATTCAGTGAATGTTGCGGCACCACTATTAAGCAGCAGCAGCAGCAGCAGCAGCAGAAACAGCAACGGATCGCCACAGCGTTGGCAGCAGCAGCAGCATAGCAACGATATGAATAGAAGGAAGAAAAAAAGTATGTACCCCGAGTCCGTCCGAAAAGTAATTTTGGTACCTCACTAAAGATAGACCCAACCCCGCATGCTGTACGGCAACAACGCAGCAGCAGCATACGAAGTAACAATATACGAAAAGAACCAAGCTAAAATACGAGAAAAAGTAGTTCGTACGCAAAATGCAGGAGCAAAACGACCAAAATATTTTTTTTACGTAAAAAAAAAAAAAATTTGGGTACAAAAAATGGCCAACAAAAACAATAATCCGCGTTGGCAGCAGCAACATAGCAACGATATGAAAATAAGGAAGAAGAAAACTATGTACCCTGGTATGCCGCGATCGCAAAACCTACGGAAATTCAGTGACGATACAGAAATATGTACACACACAAGTGCAGCATGATGTACGGCAACCACGCAGCAGCACCACAGCAGCAGCAAGCAGCAGCATAGCAACGTAGCAACGATAGGGAAAAAAATCAAGCCAAAAACGAGAAAAAGCAGTACGTACGCAAAATGCAGGAGCAAAACGACAAAAATATTTTTCACGTATCAAAAGAACAATTTGGGTACAAAAACGACCAATAAAAACAATAATCCGAGTACATACGAACATTCAGCAGTCAGTGGATATTGCGGCAGCATTAGCAGCAGCAGAAGCAGCTACCTGGTACAGCATTAGCAGCAGCAGAAGCTGCAATGAATCGCCGCAGCGTTGGCAGCAGCAGCGTTGGCAGCAGCAGCAGCAGCAGCGTAGCAACGATATGAAAATATGGAAGAAAAAAAGCATGATGTACCCTAGCATGCCGCCATCGCGAAACCTACGGAATTTTATTGACGATCCGAAAATATGTACACTTCCAGCATGATGCACGGCAACAACGCAGCAGCACTACAGCAGCAGCTAGTGCACAGCAACAGCAAGTGCACAGGAGCAGCAGGTGCACAGCAGCAGCACTCATGGCGTGGCGCTGACAGCAGCCAGCAGCAGCAGCAGCAGCAGCCGAAAACGAGCAAAGGGGGTACGTAGGGTCACCAAAACATGTACACACAGAAACCGTGTGCACCGAAAATGCACCACAGTAGCAGCAGCACTCACATCGTTCGGTGCGGTGACGGCGACAGCTGAATCCTCCGTTCCTTCGTTCACGTCCCGCAAACAGTTGTGCATGTGCGCGTTCGCGTGCACTGTGTAAGAGGAGCCGACGCAACGCACGAAGGGGAAAGAACGAGCATGGATGAGTCCAAAAAATAAACGCTTTGAGGTAGGTTTGTATGCAAAAAGGCAATTGAAAACCCCCAAAAAACGTACTGGCAACATACAGCATTCAACAATAGACCCAAGACACTCACCACTGTCAGCAGTCTCGAGGGGGTACGAGACAGTCCCTTCCTTGATCGGGCGAGCACATAACTCGCAGTTGGTTGCCCAATACAGGATGATCCCGCCACCATCGCACATGAGATCCTCGCAGGTGGCGAAGGCCACGTTTTTGCCACCAGGCGCGGAGTTCTTGGGCAAGTAAGTAAGTGCTGGTCCGTGCACCGGTCGCAAACAACAGTCGGCACCAGGTCGGTCTTTGTCGTTGCCGCTCTCTTGCCAGAGGGCGAGGACCACGCGCCTCTCGACGAGGGGGAGGTGAGCTTAGGGGGCGTGGAGATTAGAAAGGCGGGGGTTGCAGCACCAGCAGACAGCAGCAAGCAGCTTGGCCGCCTACAGCTGCATCTAGATGCCGTTCGTCGAAGGCGAGACGCCTCTTCTAGGCGTTGTGCGAAGAGCTGTCTATTGGTTGCAGTTTGCGAAGAAGAAATAAGAAAGGTTGTTTGGCTGTTTGGCTGTTCGGCTGTTTCAAAGAAGAAGGGCTGTTCGCGAAGAGCTGTCTATCAGTCGGTCTGTCTGCCAAGAGCTAGCAAGTGACAACGACCTCAAAAATCGTAATTATAGTTGTATCTATATAGGTTTTTATGTGTGACATAGGTCCTGTTAACTATGGACCCCCGTAATAGTAGTAGTAGTAGCAGCAGCAGCAGTAGTAGTACAGCAGTAGTACCAGGTGTCCTATAGTAGTATATGTTGGCACCTGTCACACCGGTTTTGTGTGTTGAGTTCTACCCAAAGAAACCCAAATATGTGAGTACTCGGCATAGTGTGCCTTTCCACAATATAATTCGGGAAAACCCTGTCTTGGCGGAACTGCTCGTTGGGGATCACGGTGTTGACTGGTCTCCCTCGTCACTCTCACCAACTCAAACTGCGCCGTCACAAAAAAACACGACATGCCAACGCAGAACAGCGCCCGAATGCATTTCTTTGAGTTCGATTCTCGGATTAGACACCATGTTATGGATCGGGAGCGTATAGGTCATGAGGTCTTGGGTCAGGATGAGGCAAGCAGCATGGGCATGAGCCTATTCGAAGGATCAGCCGTTGACAGTCCGCTTCAGGTACAGGATAGAACAGGATTACAACACACGCCTACAATATACAAATAATAAGACCAACCTCAAGTTTGGCCACGATCCAACCGAGTCGAGACGTGGGCTCGCACGTGTCCCAGTGGGGTAGAGCGTGCTTCTGACGCTAGGGAGAAGGTCTCCCAGGTATGTAGATGGTAAACTGATTGCTTTGAGCCTCCGGTCGAGAGCGATGACCGAGGCAACACTTAGGACCGCCGAAGAAGAGAGAGAAAGAGTGGCAATCCACAAATGGGGGAGGGGCCGTAAATGACGCGGCCCCTGCTGATACAAAAACGCAAGTCGTCGTAACTCCTGAAACGGTCTAAAACCATAACAAACACACAAACATACTTGAGGGATGTTGATAGATTCGTCTTGATGTCACCTACCTGGTATCTTTTGAGTAGGTTTAATCTGAGAGAAGGGATCTTTAGCGATGTTTTTGACGTAAACATTTGCGTAGCGCGGTCTGCAGGAATCGTCGTCTGTATTTGAGAATTTTCCTGGTTCGATGCAAACGCGACGCAGCCGCGTTTATTGCCTGATTTGGCCCGTTTTGGCTGCGGTTCGGGGTCAGTGTTAGGGTTAGGGTTGGGGTTAGGGTTCGCCCGTACTTTGATCCCGACAGGAACCAAAATACCTCAACAGCCTACCAACCTAAAGATCCCTTCTCCCAAATTGCTATTACGGGGGACCATAGTAAATAGGACCAAATATTGTTAGTAAAAATAGGTATATATATAGGTTTTTATGTAAACGATCGGTCCTATTACCTTTTGTCCCCCGTAACAGGGGACCTCTTCCTGTCGTTGCTATATGTATAAAATTCCCATCACTACTAGCGGTACGAGTCGAGATATATGATTTGGTTTTGAAATTAAACTTGAGGTTTTTATTGAATTTGCCTTGCAGCAGTAGTAGTATATCTACTTGGTGTCAGTCAAGTATTATTTATGATATTATGGAGATGTGTGTGTGGGGTGGGATGAGTTACTATTGCTGTTGTTACTGCTGTTGCTGTGATGTTCTCGATCTTAGATTGCAGTTGGTATCGAGGTTCATCACGGTATATTGGGCGGGACGGCAACCGCGGTAATGGCGGAACGAGGACGGGACGGTAAAACCGCCGGCAAAATGGTACCGCCGTCCCGTCCCGTCCCGTCCAGTCCTGCCGACAAATTCCGTGAACGTCGTGACTTACCGTCCCGTCCCGCTGATGAAATCTCTTCCGTTGGAAATTTCCGTCCCGTTCCGCCGTGATACCGAAAATTTATTATCCCGTCCCGCCGATATAAAACCTCTCCCGTTGGAAATTATCGTCCCGTCCCTTCGTCACACCGCTCCCGGTGGACAAAACTTGCCTCTTCCCCTTCAAGATACATTCGTGACCGTCTGTTCCCATCCATTTCCACCCCGATTTACATAAAATCGACATTTTTCGAGCTGTACCAAACTTCAATAGTAATTCCTGTATAAATACAAATGTTACTGTTATCATAATTTGTCGAAGAGGAAACGGGACCACAAATATTTACCCAATCACGAGCGAGCTGCCGCTGTCTTCAGTTGTTGAGCCAGTTTTCTCTGCGTGGGTTCCCACGCACGGCCAAAATATAGCAGTGTGAAGCAAGTTTGGGTGAGACGACACAGCGCCCGGTAGGTGGCTGATCACGAACAAAGACAGAGAAGATGGTTTGTGTAGGACCACCGACGGGGCAGGGGGGCTCATCCAATCCAATACTTACCTGTTACTTCAAATGATCGTTGGCAGCGTGAACGAATAGTACTGCCGTAGTAATTCCTGTGAAAATACATATGTCATCATAAATTGTGCACAACTCCCATACTCTAAATGAAATATAGAACAGCAGCAGTGGTTGGCGTATTATACGCAGCTTGCAAAATGGAATATCAACTATTCAATTTACCAATCGAACTCCCAGCTGACCACGTAGTTTCATCATATTAACCATTTAAAATACTAAATTGCTCTGTACCAAATATACTTCATTTGTTTTAGCAGCAAAAGCCGGGCTGGTGAAAATGATCAGCAACTGGCTGATGATGTGTTTTATATATTCAAATGAAAGTATGTATATTTTGTTTCTCCCATGTTTTTCTTCGTTCTTTTTCTCTTTCGATTTGTCTTGGTTGCTTTCGTTTTTTCTTTGTTGCCTCTAGTTTCTCTATCTCATATAATGTGTCTGTCATGCCTGTCGTATCCAGTATCACGGGCATGGCATCGCATTGCCTGCCCACTGTGCTTACTGCGTACGTGGCAACATACAGCAGTAACTAGCCTCTCTAAGGCGGCTACGACAACACAGAACTTGTCTCTCTTCTAGCGTTGAAGAATGGTCACGCACACTGGTTGTGCTGGACGTCAACGGGTAGGTTTAATGTGAAGAGCACAAACACACAAATACACACGTCGACCTCCAGCACCGTGTCCGTGCCGATTTTAACTACGTCACGCCTGGTACCTGGCCACCTGGTACCCGCTGCCTGGTACCTGTGTATGTATGCACTTACATCTCGCCACAGAACTCATGCTGCTTTTGTTGGTATTGATATTGAATGGTGCGCGAGACTCTTTGTCGAGTTTCTATTGAGAGTAAAATCAATTTTAATGGTAGGCTGATAAAGCGTCTCGTGCACTACTATTATATTGAATATCAAAACCAACAACACGGAGTAGATTTTTCCTACTATTATATCAATATGTCGCATCCTCCAAGTAGCGGCAGCAGTTTATGGTACGAGTAACACAGCCAGGTTCTCCCTGCTAGTCCGCCTGGTACCTTGCTACCTTGTCTGCCGCTTCCGTCCAGCGTTCGTCAACCATACCCGGCCCCTCGGCATCACACAACACGAAACAAGCAAAGCAACCTCGTCATCCACCCACGCCACACGACTCCTTCAACAATGCTTATCAATCGAAGAAACGTAGAGAAAAACCTACTGGTGTTGTTGTTATTGTTGTTGTTCTTGTCTTCACATTATATTGTCCTTACTACCCAGCTTCATCAGTACACCCAGTGTCCGTCCTGATTCCTTAGCCTCGAGAATTACTGATTCCGTGGTCAGACTGTGAGACAGAGGAAGACCAAAAATAAAAATAATCGCAAGTCCATGTCAAGTGTCATGCAAGTGAACTGTCAGCGTACCGGGTACGAGAACACAACCACATAAGCAGGACCAGAAAATAAGAGCAAAAATACAACAAAAACAAAAAAAAAAAAAATGAAAGGAAAAACAGAATACAAACGACGCAAGGTACTATAAAATAGAAACCACCGAGGATCAGCGCAAGAAACAAAAATGAAAAGTAAATGAAGAGAAACAACAAAACAACAACACAAAACAGTAGAAAAAGGAAGACCACGTTCGAACCAGCTGCACCAGTTGGTGGAGCGAGTAGTATTGGCATGTTCTACTTCCTAGTCTGCCCGGTACCTTGCTATCCTGTCTGCCATCTCCTTCCTACTTTCGTCCACTGCAGTTTCCGTTCTACTCCTGTTCCCCCCCCCCTCTCCGCATTACCTTGGTCGGGATTTCTGACACGCTTCCTGTTGCCCCCCCTCCCCCCATTCCCTTGGACACCACCCACGGCGAATGCGGGGCGCTGCCTACTCAGCTCAGCCTCTGCCTCGTGCCACCTCACCATGAACCGTTCGGCTGCTTCGAGGATCCCCCCGTACCACGTCCCCGCCTCTTATGCAGCAGTTGACCACAGCGCAGTCTCAACTATAAACACCAAGGGGGAAAGTTCCGTTGACCCTTCGGTGGCTCGGAACTCCTTCAGGGATTCGACTATCCATCTATGCCACGTCTTAAACTGTCCGCCAGGTCTCGGGTTCTCCTCACACGTACACACCAATATCACGATCTACGAAAAAACTTGAACATTGCTCTTTATGGGGACCAAAAACAAAAATCTCGTTGGTAAAAAATATGTATATATATTATTTATTTTGTGTACCGTAGTCCTATTTACTATGAGGTTCCCCCGTAATGCGAAGTTGTGAGTGTTACACCTGGCGGTGATTTCATCTTCCCTTTTGTATAATGAGTATTCATACGTTATATGTCCACCCGCAACACCTGCAACAGCCAAAGGCTCGCCACCACCACCAAACAGCACAGAGACCACTCAACCCACGGACACACCAGCACTGGCGGTGTGGCCCAAATATGTTGGCAAACATATTCGCCTCCAGGGTTCTACACTATTTGACCTTGTCGTGGGCATGCCGTGGCATTGCCATGGTACCGCCCATGGCATACCATGGCATCACCACGGCATACCATGGTGTGGCAATAGGTTACATGGCACGCCGTGGGGGTTGCCATGACATGCCATGGGTAGTACCATGGCAACCCCCGCAGCTACCGCCACGGCGCTCCATGGCAACCCCACGCAATGTCATAGCAACCCCAACGGTACCCCAATGTCCTCGGCACCTAGGTTAGGGTTGGGGTTGGGGTTAGGGTTAGGGTTAGGGCTAGGGTTAGGGTGAGGGTTAGGGTTAGGGTTAAGGTCCCATGGTATGCCGTGGAGGTCCGTGGAGAGTTCCGTGGTATGCCGTGGAAGATGCCGTGGAAGGTTTTGCCGCAGGTGGTGCCACGGCATGCCACGGCATTATTGCGAAAAAAGTGTAGTGGCATCACGTCTCGGGGCTTGGGCTGCGGGTCGAGAAGAAAACGAAAGAATATATACCGCCCCGTCCCGTCGTGAAAATATGCCTCGTTGAATTTTGCCGTCCCGCCCAGACGAGAGATTATGAACTCGCTGTCCCGTCCCGTCCCACCAACGTTTTCTGCCCTCATTTTACCGTCCTGTCCTGTTCCGTTTTCATTTGTTTATACCGTCAAACAAGTCAAATCTGTTCTGTCCCGTCCTGTCACGATTCTCAGCAACTGTGACAAGCCTTGGTTGCTAGGGCTCGAGGTGTCAGGTATCAGCATTCACAAAAGTATATAATCTACTTAAGTAAGTTGCGTTCGTACTCCAACTACGTGTGTGTTCAGAAGGAGGGAACGGATACGTTTTGTTGAATATTGCCCATGTCGTTTTAGATCAACAGCAGCAGTACTGAACAGCTGGTATTTTGTACCCAGTCAGTAGTATGAGTTATCTATCATTTGTGATATGCAAACGTCGGGTCGTCCTGGTGGAACCTTACTTGAAGAATTTTCCGGCAAGAAATTATGTGGTTGAGAGGAATATCTACTTTTGATACAGTTTTCAGCAAGAACGTACCACTGTATTTGAGACACATGTATCTATTTTGCTCTCGGTACCTGAGTAATAAACACATTAAAATTAAGGGGGAAATACTTTCCGAAAAGAATGACCCCAAAATGAGTACCAGGTACGTACAAGATTTTCGTATTTAATTCTCGTTCTATTCCTGAGGCAGAACTCGCATGGCTGTTTTGCGACGCACTTGGTATGTCGTGATAGATGTGTGAGGAGGTCCACATGATGTCAGGTCACTGCGATTATATGTACGTACGGTGCACGATACCCTTTCACAGCCTACTATTACCTACCCACTCCTCCTTCGGCCTGCCCCGTCTTTGGGGTGACTCGAGGAAGTCCACCAGTACCTGCAACGGTCTAGCGACAGCCACACGAGCATCGAAGATCGGGCGGGGTAGAGAGGGAACCTTGCGCGTTCCGACTGGTGACCTGTTGGCTTTAAGAACCGCGTGGGGTGGTGGTGATGTTTTTTCTTCTTAACCCCGACGCCAAAGAGTTCATTCCTCAGGCGGGATGGGTACAATACCACAGCAGAGAGCCCTACGTGGGCAGCCGGGAGAGCGGAGATGGTGGCCACACCGTGGGTAAGCGTGCACGACAGGAAGGATGGGGGTATCGGCTTTGGCTGGGACGGCTGTACCCAGCCAACGAATACCAAGGCGCTTGCCGGACTACGAAACTGAGAGCCACTTTTGCCATAGAGAAGAAAAGAAACAGGGTTCTACACCATATGATTTTGCGTGGCATAGACAAGGTACCACCCATATCATACCATGGCATCCCCACGGCATCCCATGGAATGGCATAGGATTCCAAGGCGCCGTGGGGGATGCCGTGGCATACCGTGGGTGGAACCATAGCAACCTCTCGCCGCAACCGCCACGGTACTCCATGGCAACCTCACGGCATGTACTGGCAACTCCTCCAGCTCCTAGGTTAGGGTTAGGGTTAGGGTTAGGGGTAGGGTTCCATGATATGCCTTGGAGGTCCGTGTGAGGTTCCTTCGTATGCCGTGCAAGTTGCCGTGGAATGTGTAGCAGCAGGTGGTGCCACGGCATGCCACGGCATGTCGCGAAAAATAAAAATAATGTAAATGCCTTGCGTGTATTGGCGAAGGGACGGGAACTCGACTATGACTTCATTGGCCTGCAGCAAACTTGGAGGTCCGGCAGCACGACGTTCCGTGCGGCAGGGTACCGAGGTTTCTGTTCAGATCAGGAAAACGAAGCTGCCAGACAAGGGCTGCACGGAGTAGGTCTAGCTCTGAACGAATTGTTGTGCAGTGAGTCCTTGTACACGCACTAGTACATTGACGATCGTCTTATATCTATCCGCTTTGAGTTGGCTATTAAATGCGAGGCAGCTAGTTCCGTCGTTGCGCATGCTCCAACTGATTGCACCAAGGACGCCGAACTGAAACGTATTTTCTGACGGAAGCTGGAGGACTTGGTGGGATAGATCCAGACGAAAGAGTGTATGCACTCATGTATGCCAACGATCGAACTGCACAGATGATGGAAGGGTGTGGTGATGATAGAAGTAGAGTGATTGGAGCATATGGACGTGATGTTCTTAAGAGTCGTTTGCCACCAATTGCAACTTAGCCCTCACCAACACATTTTCAGCACGCGCAAGGATGGGATATAGCATACAGACAACGGCACCAGCCCGAATGACCGAAAGCAGATCAACTACATTCTACCTCGTCTAGCCCATCGACCTACAGTACAATATGTTATAGTCGTCCCACACACTTTTGCCCCAACTAAGGCTAACTCAGACCTCTTGTACATCAAATTCCGACCCAGTGGTTACTTTGCGCCCCACAGAAAAATGCGCAGACTGACAAAACGCCGACGTTCGACAGGCAGTTATATGTCCGATTAGACGTGTAATAAAGGAGTAGTCGCGAGGGTCAATTCCAGTCTCAACCAGATTATCCAGCCCCGTAATACGTCTGGCATGTTTGAGTTTTCCATTTCGGCTAAAATTTTTGATGCGATCGAAAAAGAGGTACCACCCCCTCCACGTCGCCGCCGCAGACATGGAAGGTGTTAGCCTGCCGAAACCTTGGCCGCATTCGTATTAGCACGGACAGCGAGGGAGGATACACGACAATCGTTGGGTGCCCACACCCGGGAGACACTGAGATCTGCATATGCGAACCTGCAGAATGTGATTGCCGCAGGATTGCATGCATACTTCAAAGCGTACCTTGCCGAAATCGAGCGACTCATATTAATAGCGAACCACGACCAGAGAGGCTTGTTCAAGCACCTTAAGGGTACGGTAGGACTGGAAGGGACTACCGCGAAGAGCGACTAGTTAACTAGGGACGAGGATGGCACGCTGTTGCGGGAAAATGTGCGAAGGAACAGTGCGGCTTCAGCCACGCACGGTCAACGTTGGATATCGTTCTCATCGTGCGCAGGTTTCACGAGCTCGGACGACAGGGGAAAACCCCCTGAACGTGTGCTTCTTCGATTAGCAGAAAGCGTACGAGTCCGTCGACCGAGAGCTGCTATGTGAGGTACTCACGCCCTATGGCGTACCAACCAAGATGCTGAGAATCATCCGTCATTTCCACGACGACATGACGGCGAGCTGTCGGAGTGGTTTGATGTCACGCAGAGGCTGCGGCATGGCTGTGTGCTATCACCGTTTCTCTCCAACGTGTTCTTCGCTGCTACCTTACACGTAGTACTAGTACGTTTTAGCCAAGACGAAGCCATCGTAAAGGGTTTGGTCCAACTCAGTGATGCTGCAGTAGTCGGAACGGCGGAGCCGGAGCCGTTGGTGTACGTGCGAAGTGTATGGGGCATGTTGACACCAATTACGCAGGAATTGCCTCGATTTCGGCTGAAGGGTTCGCGAAAATGATAACAGTCATCGTGACTGCCTTCGAAGCAGCAGGCCTCACGGTGTCGGACACGAAGACCGAGACAATCCTTCTACAAACACCAAACCAGACAACCCTCGCACCACCGCTCGTCATCAAAGGAGCAGGCCAGATGTATAAGCAGACGGCCCAGTTTGTATACCTAGGCGACATTTTCCACGAAAACGCTGGCTTCTCGCTCGATATCCACCGACGGATCCGTCTCGTGCGAGCATGCCTCAAACGATTCGGCCCGGAGTTGTATGATGAGACAACCGCCGCACTTAGCCAGGACGTCCGAATGCTGAAGGCCGACGCGATGGTCCTGCTGTACGGGTGTGCGACGTGGACCCTCAGAGCTGAACACTTTGCCAAGCTCCGACCGGCTCATTACCAAGTCCTGGTGCGAGTCATTTGTTTTCACCGCCGACTTCGAAGTGACCATACAACCCTCTCGTACGCGAATGCACTCAAACTGACAGGTTGCGACAGCTTCGAAACGACCTTTCGTAAACGGCGGCTCTATTTTGCGGGGGGCGTGGTACGTCAAGGAAAGCAGCGATTACACAGTCAGTAAATGTTCGGGACGATGGATGGCGAGGAGAACCCGAGACCTGGCCGACAGTTTAAGACAAGGCTTAGATGCATAGTCGAAGGCCTTAGGGAGTTCCGAGCCACCGAAGGGTCAACGTAACTTACCCCTTTGGTGTTCGGAGTTGAGACCGCACTGTGGTTCACTGCATCCAAAATGGCGGGGAAGTGATGCCGGGGGATCCGCGAAGCTGAAGCACGGTTCATGGTTTGATGACCCGAGGGTGAGGGTGAGCTGAGTATGCAGGGCCTCGCATCCGCCGTGGGTGGTTTCCGAGGGGTTGGAAGGAGGGGGGGCAACAGGAGGAGTGACACAAAACCCGACAAAGGGGATGCGGGGAGGGGGGGGGAAGGATGCGTAGAAGGGAAACTGCGGTTGACGAAGTAGGAAGGAGATGGCAGACAGAGCAGCAAGGCACCAGGCCGACTAGGAAGTAGAACATGCGTATACTACTCGTGCCGCCAATCGATGCAGCTGGTTCGGAAGTGGCCTTTCTTTGCCTTTTTTTCTTGCTTGCGCTGATCCTCTGCGATTTTGATTTAATTTCTTTCTCTACCTTTTTTTTATATCCTTAGTAAAGGACACGTGTGGCGTGGGTGGATGACAAGCCTGCTTTGCTTGTTTCGTATTGTCTGCCGCCGAGGGGCGGAACATAGTTGAGGAACACTGGACGGAGACGGCAGACAGTGAAAGCATGATGCATGTGTCGAAGGTCTGCCTCTGTGAAGAGAGATGGCAGAAGTGGTACTGAAGGGGCGGTGAAATATCTTGTGGCGAAGGAGAAGAAAACATAAATGAATTTGGCGCTTATGTGGTCATAATGGAAGGAATCTTGATCACAGATTTCAACAGGAGAAGAGGAAAAAGAAAGGAAGAGGGAAAAGGAGAAGGAAGAGTGGAGGACGAGTATGTAGGAATGATCGAGCTAGGGCTGACATTGATCTGATCCTCCGGTATAATGACCATGCTACGGGCAGATAAGCTAATCTAAGGACTACTAATTGTACTGGCGGGCAGTCCGTCCTGCAGCATTATTGCTAATTGAAAGCTAGTTCATCCTATAGCAATATTCCTAATAATGATGAGGGTTGTACAGCAACATCCCTACTGGTAAGCTAGCTGCCCTGCTATACGTACTGTCAAGGTCTCGACAGAGGTAAGTTGAGCTTACAATATACCGTACAACGAGTACGACAGACTCGTGATATATCCACATATTGCATTTACCCGAATATCCAAACTAGATACTCGTACACTCGTACCAGTGCGTATTAACTGCACATCACAACAGATACGTATATACGGATCTCAACGTCCACACGCTAACAGACATGGTAGCAAGGTACCACGCGGACTAGCAGGGAGAACGTGGCTATGCTACTCGTGCCACAAACTGCTGCCGCTACCTGGAGGGTGCTTTGTGCTTTGGTTTGCCTGTGGTTTTCCTTTGGATCTTAGTCTTTCTCTGTTTACAAGTAGTGTTTTTTTGTGCCTTTTTTTGCCTATTCGGTTTTTTCAAGTGTCTGCCACATCCCCTGCGGGGGGGGAACGACAGCGTGTTCCATCCATTTTATATGTTTTCTTTTCCTCTATCGGTTTTTTTTTTTTTTTTTTTTTTTGGTCTTTGGTTTCTGTTGTTTCTCTATTCATAGAATTGGTATGTCCTGCCTGTCGTATCCAGTATGATTACATGGCATTGCTTTGTCCAATGTTGCTGTGGCTACTGCTTAGGTGGCAACGTAGTATCGCTGTGATGTAGTTTCGTGGATACAGAACTTGTATCTCTGTAGGATTGAAGAATCGGCGCGGACACTAGTTGTGCTGGATGTCGACGGGTAGAAACAACGGTTTAATGCGAAGAACGCACCCACATACCGCTATGATATAAGGGAAGCCTACGGGCATCGCAAGCCTCATTCGCAGGAGAAAAAGAATTTCCCACCAGGAATTAGAGCTACATACATATATATATCATTCTACCCCTAGAACTATATAAACCCAACTCAAACCGGCTTATGTAGTACCTGGAACTCAAGTGGGTCCTCTGCCAGGTGACGGGGGAACTGATCGACCGTCCATTCTACAGTAGTGACAGTAGGACTGGCCTGCCCTTCGTACAAAAGACAGGTTCAAACAGCGCCGGGTTCATCGGAGCGTTGAACAGCGGCTCCTCTAAAATGACAGGGATAACTGCAAGCCCAACGGCTGAAACTTGTGTTGACCCCTGGATACAGAGCATTGACATTACTTCTGCGAGGATAAAACGAACCAAGCGTGATTCTAATATTCTTTTTTATTTTTTATCCCCCGGCGGATGGGTAAAAATGAAGCTTGATAAACTCGCTACACTTCCACGTTCTAATTTCGCGTCGTGCGTCAATTTAGCCCATAGCTCCCATTTCAAAATCAAAACAGGATGTGGACGTCGAGATGGAGGACAACGCACTGCGTGTGTGTGAAGCTTATACACTGCTCGAGGAAGAAGCGAGACATCAGCATCTGTGCGTGTTTGGGCGCCGCTGCTGGAAGATGAAGACCTCTCTAACCCCACGGCGAACCGACTTCCGCCTGCCCTACCCTTTTGTTTGGAGCGCAATAGTCAATCAATTGAAAGTCACTCATTTACCTTAAGCGTATCAAGAAAAAACGCAAACCGGGATATTCGATCCGACGGAAAATCAGAAAGGTAGCTATGCACAATCCAATCGGAAAAACAACCCATCGGAAGCCGTCTTTTTCAATTCTATATAGCTTCCGACTGCACAAGAAGTGGCTTTATTTCACCCTACAGATAATAGAAGTCGTGTAGTGGTTAGATGACGTTTGGGGTGCACGAAGTGCTGCGTGCGGTGGTGCTGAATATCCACGTATGTTTATGGTGCATGATCGGTGGCGTCAACTTAGATGTTTTTTTTTTTTTTTTTTTTTTTTTTTTTTTTATCCATCACTTTTACTTCCCAGCCCACTCGTAGGAGGTTTTACCCTCGACGATCTTCTGGACAAGCCGTGGTCACAGGTGTCGTCCCTTCTCCCCCCCGGTACGTGCCTTTATTTTTTGTCGCGCATAGGGTTCAGCATTCCCACTGCTCGTCGATTTTCATCGAATGTAGCCAACTCACGCTTTCGCGCTTTCCGCTTATCAATTTTTTATGCAAGAAAAAGTCCCTATGAGCATGCACTCGGTGGGACTTGAACCCACGAAATTGATCTTGACAGGCACGCGGACCACCTACCAAGCCACCGGGGACGCGGTCGTCAGTGGTCGTCGTCGTACATTCCATATTGCCTGATTAAGCATTACTACCCCGCCATTACCCCGCCTGGGTTGTTGTTCCCACATTAAGTCATCGCCACTAATTTATGTAATCCAGTCACTCCGGGGTCGCAGGACAGAGGCTCTGATAACTCTGGAGTGGAAGAATACTCGGTGTTATCCCATATTGGTGCCTGTCCTACCACCACGGACTGCACTACTACTGCTGTTATTGGGAAACACGATTGAGTTTATTATATAACAACAACATCAACCCGGGGTAATACCGAATCCAGCAATAAGGAATGTTTACGACGACGACGATTGCTGACGACCAAACCGAAGTGCCCAGGGCAACAACTTTATCGTTATTTTGACGCCACCCATCATCTACCCATATACATACGTGGGTCTTTGATTTGTTTGCACAGTCCCACACCAGCAGCCCCGCAGCACGTCCTGCACCCCCACCGTCATTCCGTCAGTACACCAACACGAAACGACCTGTTCTACAATCTTCGGGGTGAACAGAGGAGGCAAAAAAAAGCACATTTACATACGGGCAGACATATTCGACAAAGGCGTAAACTTGGTGAAGGTAAGGCGGCAATATTAGCTTGCGACGTAGTGACGCAGCGCGGGGCCTACGCGAGCCACGAGATTTTTGTTGCCGACTTCTGTGTGTGCTCTGCGGGGTTGAGACAAGAGCTGAAAGCGGAAGTTTTTGTTTCCTTCCGTTAGAGCTGAACCCAACCAAGCTTTAGGGACAATAATATTAGAAGAGCACTTTGGTTCATTTCATCCTGGCAGAGGTCATGTCAATGCTGTACATCTAAACCCGGTGTCCCCGACGACTTGGTAGGAGCTCGGCGTGCCTATCAAGATCATTTCCGTGGGTCGGAATCTTACCGAGTGTAAACGGGACTTTTTCTTGCACAAGAAAAGTATTTTTAATAGAGGAAAGTGCGAGAGCGTAAGTTATCTACATACGACGAAAATCGACGAGCAGTGGGAATACTGAAACCTATTCGAGCGACAAAGAATAAAGGCACGAATCGGCGGAGGGAAAGGACGACAACTGCTGTGACTACGGCTTGTTCCCATGATAGCGGAGGGTAAAACCTCCTGATGAGGTATGCTGGGAAGAAAAAAACGATGATTAAAAAAAAATAACAAAAAAGTCATGGAAGAGTACAAGTCTCATCCCTTGTGGTTATTCCTGTCGGTTTAGAGGGCCGGTAGTTCGATGGTCCGATGAACCGAGAGCAGTTTTTTGTTTTTGCAGTCGCTTGTCCGAAGGGGGCGCGCCAACCCTGTTCCTAGTGTAGAGTCAACGATTGATCAGTTGCCGCCACCTGGCGGACAATCTATTTGCGTTCCAAGGGCTACAGAAGCTGGTTCAGGATGACTCCTTTATGTTCCAGGGGAAATATTATATGTAGCTCTAACGCCTGGTGGGAAATGGAGATGAGAGTATGGATTGATCGTATGCCCACGCTCTACTTGACGGTATGTATGTATGCGAGAACTCCCGATTCCTGTGCGCGACAAAAAATAAAGGCACGTACCGGAAGGGATAAGGGAGAACAGCTGTGACCACGGCTTGTCCAGAAGACCGCTGAGTGCAAAACCTCATACGCGTTAGGCTGGAAAGTAAAAATTATGACTAAAAAGAAGAGAATAAAGTGCGAAAAGCTGATTTTTTAATTTTTAGATAATGGAGTTCGTTTCACGAGTTATATACGAACTTGCGGGGTTGTTGCGCGTCGCTGTGGCCGTGACGTTTTCTTTGGAGTTTTGCTGTTGGTGTGAGAGTCAACCTGTATCATACTATCGACGTTTTGACAGATGTAAGTTGAACTTACAGTATACCGTACTACGAGGAAGACATACTCGTAATTTATCCACAATTGCATTTTCCCGTGTACCGAAATTAAGATACTCGTATATTCATATCATCAGTGCGTAGTGACTGCCCATTACAATAGATACCTATGGATCTCAACATCCATACGCTAACACCCGAAGCCTTTTCCACCGCTATGGTGGAAATAATAAAAGTGACATGTCCGCAAGATCCGTACATAACACAAGTCCTCTTAAAAACTAAACGCGGATATGCGCTGGCAACGAGAAATTCTCCAACTCCGCACCGAATCGCATCGCACTACACCGCACTGCTGGACTGTGATAAAATTTCGTGTTCAAATATGCCGAATTTTCGAAGTCGCAACCAAGAAGCACACGATAAAATCGAGCACGTGTATAAAGGGTTCACGGGGACGACGCTGACCCTGAACCCTCGTGTGTCCTACCCCGTGTACCTGGTACGTGTGTGCGCGGACCTCACACTTCATTTTCGTCGGAGGTGTGGATGTACTTCAGTGATCATGTACAATTCCATTATTTGTATTTGTTATTCCGAGGTATCCTGCCTGTCCAGACTTACAAGTATTTAATGATAGTGAGGCGCGACCTCAGTACTACCTGCCGTAGCCATATCTTCGATGCATGCCATTCTGTTCTGGATTGTGCTGAGCCAAAACGAACGAACATCTACGTTCGCGGTCGTACGTATCTGTGACCACGTTGTGACGTGCATGTTCATTTGTGAACAACATAAGAAATCGTCAGCAGCAGCAGCAGCAGAAATGGCGGCGGCAGCAACAGCAGCAGAAGTAAACTGATGTACTTGTCTATTTCTATGGGGCAGTAAGCCTAGACCTGGCGCTAAGGTAAGGAAGGGGTGACGAAAACAATCACACTCAACCGTGTTGACGCCACTCGGGCGGGGGGCTATGTAGCTGACCACAAATTGGACGAGCAAAATCCATTTTGTCGCAGCGTATAAATATTGTAGGGCTTTTCTCGCGTCAGGTCAAACCTCACGGGTCTGACCCGACCCGACCCGCTAAAGAACGAGGTGTGCTACCCAACCCACGAGATTTGGAAGAATCATGCTCTCACCCGACCAGACCCACGAGATGGAAAACTCCGTCGACCCGAACAGACCAGCCCCGACCAGTGGCATTCCATAATCTCCTCACCCGACTCCCGACCCCCGAGATTTCAAAAGCTGTCGACATGCCCCGAGCCTACGCGCCACCTTCAGACTGACACGCGACACACGGGTGAAGTGCGTTTGACGAGAGTCGGGTCAACTGGCGCCAAAGTTTCCTCACGGGTAAACGACGAAAGCTGACGGGTGCAAATATATGAATGTTGGTTAGTCCCTGGTCCCTTGTGCTTTTCCTCAAATAGTGTGGGGTTGAGTCTTTTTTTTGTACGGATTGGTTTCGGAACATTGTGTGGTGTGCGCTTGCTAGACGAACATGATGACCAACGCGCACACCGGCACTCCGCTGGGAGAATCCCTCCCGACACCTCGGTCGACCGGATAGATGTGATCCGATGGCTTCTGCTTCCACACCAGCGAGGGACCTAGGTGTGCAGCCTACGTACCCCGAGAAACAGCGTGGCTGTTCAACAGCGGCGAGCACAACCGAGGTGGCGGATCTATACAACGTGTTGCGATGACCATACATGCTCGATATGTATTAAAACTACAGCTGGGTTTTGTCATACCGACCCTGGTGTTCAAGCCTTTAAATTCTTCTTTGTCGAATGTATGTGACTCTTTGCCAATGGTAGAGCACTACCTTTGGTCCGCTGCACTCGGTTTAATCGTACTATTCGATGTCAAGTTCTTGTCGTTTGCAAAATTCCGCGAAATAGGACAAGACGAACACCGTTCGTTCGTATATGCAAAGAAGAAAGCACACTCCTCTTGCTGTAGGCAAACCTCCCTCCCTCCCCACAGTAGCACGCATTGATTGTTAATTTGTTTGTTTTTTCGATCACGTTATCACACACGGTGTACGTTAAATACCGCACACACCCCAAAGTGGGGGGCGACTGAAACGAGCATAAAACTCCAAATGTCCACAGCACCTGGCGGATAGATACATTTCACCCACCAAACTGCCGTTACGTTTGCCGTGCCCCGACCACCGGCGCCGGTAGCAGGTTTGTTGCCGGTCACAGAACGTGCAGCGTGCCATCGTAGTGGCAGTGTCTCAGTGTCTGAAAGACGGCAAGTGGGCAATGCTCTTTACAACACCGTGTATTGTTCCGGGCATCCTACAGAAGAAGCAGTTGTTTCACACTATTTTTGCAGCAGCGATATTTTAGGCATGGCAAAGGCGTGCGAGGTGAAACTTGGACATCGTTGTACCTGTAACAAAAAGGACATATTTTGAAATATCTTCGTTCGTTCTACTTCGGCGCACGTTTTGTCTCTCTCACACACACGCACCTGTGGGTAAGCAGCAGGCGGTAAAACGAAATCATGAAATTCGGATACGTTCTCCTGGGGCTGCTGTCGCTTACGTCCATTCATATTTCGAGAGGTGAGAACACTTATGATGCGTTTGAATACGCGTGCACTACCTCAGACTGCAAAACACCACGGGGGGAAGGGTTGAAGTTTTGCCGGCGATCTCGTTAGAAAGGTTAATGACACCGGACCGTTGGCCGGTGCTAGGACTCAACAGTATTTGCTGTTCATAGATGGAGTACTTGCAAATTTATTTTGTAGAGGAGTGCCTCTTGGTCGCCTGCGGGTTGCAAACATGTTTCGCATTTCTTAAGCTGTTTACGCCGAGAAGCAGTCCCTGAGCCCATACGCCACCTCTACCGCTTACCCCCCTTTCCCTTCTGCCGAATCATTACCTGAGATAGCTGACTAACATAGCCGGAGATTCCAACGTTGAGAACGAACTAGTATTATAGTTGAACTCACAGATTGCGTGTTGTATTGAAGATGTAGATGAGTTCGTCCCATGCAGCTATCCGAGGGCATCGATTCGGCTATGGGCAACGGGAATGAGTTAGAGGTGGTGTATGGGGTTGGCGTTATAGGGTGTGCCTCTCGGCATATTCGGCTAGTGGTACACATTTTTCTTCCATCCGTTGTTTACAAATAGGCACTCAATTAATTCAGCCTTGACTACAAGGGAGGGACGAGCCGGTTGCTTGCGTATGCATACCCGTACATTGAATATTACGAGTATTTACGTCAATGGTACGGAAGATGGTGCAATCTGTATCTTCTTTTAGAGCAGTTGTGGTATTTTTGCCAATATGTATCTAGTGAATGAAACAGCCAGTGCTTTGGTGAAACAAAGACGAATGTTTAATATTTTCCGTCTCAGGAACAGCTTGAAACAGATTCCAGCATCGACACAGCAAGCAACAAGCGTGCGGCGACAAATCGGATATGAAGCACGGTATGTCGAGATTTGTTTCTGAACGACGGTGCGTGTCGACTGGGGAAGATTTCAAAGTCGTTGGGAAAAAAATGCACTTGCAACAATTGTGGAAACATACCGTCAAATAGACGAGTAATACTTATGGTGTTCAACTAGAAAAATATTTAAAATTGAAATATCAAAAACAAAAATTGCACTGCGACAGTGGAGTGTTTCGCAACAGGAATCGAAATAGTTCGCTACTGCGTGCACTTGGCGCGATCATTTGTAGCTTAGTTCCAATCGCACTATTGCTAACAACCACCGTCGACGTCCGCACCCACTCTTTCTGCGATGCGTGGTCCTGTTTAGCCGAAGACAAATGCAGAAACGGCGTGGCAGGAGTCGATAATGACGACGTCTGCTGCGATGTTGACTGCGTCACCTGCGGAGGGAGGGGTTGCGCCCAACGACCCGGCGGTCCCGTGAGTTGCTGTCTACGGAAGACGCGTACAAGCGCATCAGGATAAGTAGTGAGACGAAATAATACTTGGCTGATTACTTTGAGAGTTACTTACCTTGTCATCCAATATAATATATAGTGAGAGTACCTTAACGTTAAACACGACATACGTTCAGTACATGTGGCGAACACAGACGTGTACTGCGAAGCTCCCTATCGCGACTAGTATGATTAAAGCATGCTTCGCTCTCACGCCCGTATTGTTTTAACAGGCCAACTGCTGCACCGGCCGGATCGTGGACAGTGGCGTTTTGTGCAGCGACGCACAGGAGGCGCCGTGCATCATTGATGTTGAAGGTGCATAGTCAGAAACTTGGACTAGACCGGTGACTGCGGCCGTTGATGGGTTTGCACCATTCGTGATACCTTCTTCGTCTAGTATTTCTGTTAACAGTCCAACAGCTGCATTAACCGGCAGCAACACTGGCTTGACGTTCAACGGCATCCAGGCGGCGCGATGCATCGTCGGATGTGGATACGCCCGGCAGATGTCTGTGTACTGCCGCTTTGCAGTTTTCATGGCTCCTGCTTGTGCTTCTTCACTTGTTACTTATGCCCTGCTGTTGTACTGTGGCAACGTGCCGGAAATTCCGTATATAGGTGCAAACAACGGTATATTGAACTTGACGCAGCTTGATGAACTTACACCCACTTCGATGCGTGCCTTTCCTGTGCAGGACCCGTCTGCAGTAACGGCATCCCGGGAATCGACAATGGTAGCGATGTCTGTTGCCATACTAGCTGTGGCGCCTGCGGAGGAGCAGGTTGCGGCGCACTACCCGGCGGACCGGTTAGTTGAGCCTGCTGAAAACGCGCGGCAATGTAGGATTACGAAAAAAGTGCCTGAAACATGTTCAAGCTTCTATCGACATAGTCGATACCTACCAAGACTAACCACTAATCCAAATAATAGCTTTTAAAGCAGTCAGAATGTACCAGAATGAGTCAACTTGAAGTTGGTCAAGGGAAATCTGGTTCCGCCAAAAAATAGGTTTTGGGACGTTCTTTGAAACAACACGGTTTTGACCAGATAATCACAGGAAAGCCATTATTAATAGTAGGTGTGAGCACTAACGAAACAATGATCTTCTACGAGTGCGTGTTAACAGACAGTACGAACCAGCTATCTATACAAACTACACACACAACGCTTGATCAAATTGTAACACAAAACTTGCAAGATGAGTTTTAAGTAAATTTCTGATTTCATACTTGTGGCTTCAGGGTCATTCTTTTTTTCTGTATGGATAGGTTTCCCAGCTGAATTTTGACTGTGACTGTTGATATTCCAGATTTTCCGATTTTTGCAGAGCCTGCGTGCGACAACCGACTACTTGAACGCCGAAATGTGACAACAGAAATACCGACAATAGTTTTGGGGTGTTAATTGAGCGCAACAACGAGTCCGATAGTACAGTCATATAGCTGGTATATACTACGATCGCAGAAATATGGCACAAGCCCCCGATAATGCCAGGTTTTTGACCATTTTTTCATCAACGCGTACACCAATTTCATATTACGAGTAGACAGCTTTTTGTTTCGATCCAGACATCCTCTTGTTTCGATGTATTGGGTTGGGTGTGCAGGCATGCCTAAAGGTGCGGCAATATACTTGGCATGCCTTTCAAGGGCCTCACATAATACGGAAGAACGTACGCTGATATCAAGTAATTATGAGGTGGCTCGAGGCGTTCTAGTTTTTGCAGGGATAATTATATATTCCATGATCAATTATTACGGGGGGGTATAGTAAATAGGGCCTACGGTATACACAAAAACCCATATTTTTACATTTTTTTACCAACAATATCTGATCCTATTTACTATGTATGGTCCCCTGTAATAGTTGTTGTTCGCGGTCGATACACACAAAACTTCAGGCAATCCTATCAGTAGGACGCGTGGTACTATAGTAGTGGTAGTTTCCCCCCCCCTGAAATATCATGCCTGACGTTGAAATGCCGTTTTTAAATTAGAACCCTTGCGTCGTGAACTTAAATTGTGGGCTTGTTGATCAGGCTGCCCTTTCAAGTTTTTCGTGAATTCGTTTTTAGACCTATTGCAGGTATTAAGCTCTTCAAACAAGGAGCATTGGAAAGTCGTTGGGTGAACCCTTTCCGTAGCGTTTGTTCAAGGTATATATCGAAGACTGTGGTCGCATACAATGTCTGAAGCAAGATGAGTTTTGTCCTAAGCATCAGATTGATGCCGGGTAGAGGTCGCAGACATCGGTAGGCCGAGCAGCGGATATTAGACAGACGTGTCTGCCTCAGACCCTCAACATACACCGATCTGTCAAACGTATGCTTGGCCCCCGTCCCCTCTTCTGTGGACAGGACAAGTGTTGTAGCAGCCGGGTCAGGGACAGCGGCATTTTTTGCAGCGTCTCGATGCAAGCGTCGTGCATAATCGACCCCCCAGGTGCGTCTTGATGAATTTTCGTCTAAGTCGGCGACTGTAGTCAAGTTGCCGCTTTCATGACTACTGCCTGTATCTGTTAGGCGGTTTTTACTTACACATCTTACCTTCTGCTGCACGTAGCAACGTATCTGAATACTCCCGTAACGAGCGGCACATGAAACGTGGATTGCGTTTTGACGAACACGATTGTGCCCACTGTGTCATCGTTGCGCTTGCCGAAAGTTTTGGCTATTGTGAGGGGTGTACCCCAGTCATCACGACCGACTGTCGGCCAACCGCGTGGGTAGCGCCGTACGTTTACCTTCAGTCCAAAAATGTCCGGAAAACATTGGTGTTGTCGACGCCGAAAATCGACACACCTCGTACGCGGTGTATATCGCGGAGCCTGATAGTATATGTAGACAAAGGCTTGCAACATCCTTGATTCGTATACTGTTCAGATTTTCACAGATTTTTTCTGAATGCGGCGACGTACCTCATTGCTTCACGAGTTCTCGTAGCGAACAGTACGCCAAAATGCGGAGGGCAGGTCGAGGCATAAACAATTGTGCGAGTGGTCACTACGCTTCTGGTGCTGACACGTGTTTTACTATATCCAAAGGCAGCGTTGTTTCCGCAACACTGTCACTGGGACTGTCGGGCTCGTTACCGGAGGAAATATCCAATATCGTTAGACGAGACGCGTGCTAAAGTAAAAATACAATCAACCTTTTTTTGACAACCGTGTTCTGAACAACGGAGCCCTCTGTTCCCGAGTCGTCGGAAATTTTATCGTGTTGTTGAGACAATATTGTTCGCTGTGTGTGTATTGTTAGGACATCTGATTGTTCATCGTGTAGCAGTCACTACCTTTCTCCAAACCTCAAGTCGATCTGGGTGAGGTGTAGAGATCCATACGACCATGTGAGGGGGGGAGACTCGGGAAAAAAACACTGGCGCACCTACTCGTAGTACCGTATCATGTGTCATTGGTGTAGGTATTGTTTCCAATATTGTTCCGCCGGGACTACTACGATAGGCCAAGGTGCGGCGTCCGTTTTTTAGTCGTTGAGTCAAACTCTGTGTTTGGTGGAGAGCGTGGGGTTTGTCAAGTTGGGAAACCTCGGAAAACGTAGGTGCTACCCCTACCAGAAACGCACACGCGCCCTGCGGTAGTGCGAGGAGAGTGGACGAGTTACGGGATTGGGACACCGATGACTGACTGGAAGATCGGTTGCAGTTCTCCCGCTGTGTACGCGTCTAGGTCGAATTCTGATTTACTCCCTGTTCAGTCTACTATGACTTGGTGTATAGGGCAATATCTGAAGTTCAACAAAATTTGGGTGAACAAATGGCATACATAGGTACTTCGAACACACGCGAAAGTTCCACTTTTTTTTCGCTTGCAGTCCTTTGTCATTCACGGAGGGTCCCACCTGTTGTGGTTGTGGACACGTTCGTGCCTTTCGAGACCTGACGTGTAACTCCGCATCACTTTCTTCGGTCGCTGTATGTATGATCTTGTAGAAACAGTGTGCAGCAACGACGTGGCTGGCGTGGAAAGTAACGGCGTCTGCTGCGAGGCTGGTTGCGGGACATGCGGAGGAAGAGGATGCGGCAGCCGTTCCGGTGGCGCGGTGCGTTTGTAGATGGGTGTCAGACGCATGCTGCAGTAGAGGGGCATCATTCTCTGAGGCTCCCCGCTTGACGACATTTTTGTACCTTACCCGATAACTGACCTTGAAAAAAATCGAACCACAACCGGATAAAGAATATGATGCCCTAGATATCCAAACGTATATATGTTTGGGGAATCATACTAGAGTTCCGACGAATATGGGCTGAAGAGCACCGTCATTCAAAAATTGTTTTTCGCCGTATTGTTCTATTCCTCTATCGCAGCACGCGCCATCTCTCGCCCTCGATGCGTGCAATCATATATATGTCACCTTTGCTCTGCGCACTAATAATAGCTGTGACTTCAGTGTGCTGCTGTAATGAGGGAGAAAATTGCTGATTTTGGTGGGAGCATTTTTGTAGTTTGCAATGCTTCCCGTTGTATTCCTGGGCCATGGAGTTGACCGGCGAGCGGTAACGTTGGTCGCATTGTCTCCTGTACCTGAGTTTTGTTTGAGCAAGACGCATCGACCCCGTCGAGGGGAGGAGTCTGAAAAACGATCGGTTAGCACCCATAGCGTAGAGTATGTCGGCCCCTTCCTGCGAAACGTACAGTAGTTGATACACTTTGACTTTCTGCTACCCGAGACTAGACGATCCCTCGCACGATCAGTCGAAAAACGCTGAACCTAACAATTGGCCATGCTACGTTACAAAATTGTTGTTTTTCACGTTGGAGCATTGGCGCATGCCACGACAGGGGTACGTGCGATCTTTTCGACCAAACCGTTTCTGATTGGCTGACCTTGCCCCCTGAACACGTGCAAAACTGCTCCTAAATGTGAGGACCTTTTATTTATCAAGATTGAATACAAACGGTATTTACATGTATTCGTGTACTAAGGCTAGGGAGTATTCATCGGCATGCAGCATACATCGAGTAGAGCGAGGAAAGCGAGCTCTTCGTGTTTAGAGCATGATAGAAAACCTGCTCACCCCTGTCTTGCCGTAGAACGTGCATCCCTCCGTAGTCGGGCTTTCTTGAAAAACCTCCGGGTTGAGTTTGACGTAAAAAACAGAAAGATAAATCGCAAGACCTCGTAGAAAGGTGCTGCGTTCGGCGACAGGAGTTACCGCTTTGAGCCCAAATATGTGTATCGCTGATGGGGTCCCTCCACCATCGCAGCTGAGGTGGCCATCCAATGCATTTTGAATCGATATCTGCTTTGACAGAGGTTCCAATAGTATACCTCACGCCATATGTGTACCAGCGTAGTGGCTTGTATTAGTTGTTCAACTCTTTTACTGTAGTAGTCCGGGTCCTTTGTGGGGACAAAGCACTCAAATCTTAAGCAGTTTGTCTCCTTAACGGGTTTGTAGGTGGCCCTGACGAGCACACGTCGGGTGTTGGTGTTATACGTTGACCTCATCAAGTGGGAATCCTCATACTATTGAGGTGTTGCCCGCACCGAACCTCCTGCAGGAACACGCTTGATTTTCTCGACCCCCGACACTGGCCGGTCGGACTGAAACAAAACTTTTCTCGCCTCTGCTCCGTCTTGTAGGAAGCCTGCTGCACCAGCGTGATCCAAGACAGTAGGGTGATGTGCGACAATAGGATGATGGCGCCGTGCATCATCTAAGAGGACTCGGAGGACGACGATTGCTAAACGACAGGTACGATCGGACATATGACACCAGTACCCTGTAGGACGCTGGTCCAGCCGTAATCGCGAGCTGATACTTGCCGGCATTTTCCTATTCCAGTGTTGGTGGTCTGATTTTTTTTTTATGTGAGTTTTCCCCAGTAGAATAAATAACTATATGTGTCACCATACGAATCGCCAGCAGAACATTCAATCAAGCTCGACAAATTCATTCGGAAAACTGGAAGGAGTGTAGCTTGTAATTGTGTACAGCGGATGATGTGCAGTTCGCCATGACTTGAATAACATACATATAACCATCCTCTGTACATAGGTTTCGGAGCTTCGTATCGACCGTAGCATATAAATAATATGCGTACGTGACAGGGTTTACCCACTATTCAACATTTATCCAGCGAAACCATGTTGGATTCCAAAGATTGTACTATGTGCAAGCGAACTGTTGGCTCAGGAACTATGATGTGTACTTTATGGTTGTATTTACCACTGTCAAAATCGATTTAAAACGCTTATCGAAAGGAAATCTGTATGATGGCTAGGCCAGCCCGAGGTGTATGTAATCACATCCTGGGCAATGTACAATGGCCACTCCAACAACAATAGATTACGGCGCAATGTACGTTTCTTTAGCTGTCGGTAGTGTCTATCGATTTTGTACCTCCCCTGTTTATTGTCGCCTTTAGAGACTATCGATTGGCCTCCTACCCAATACATTGTCGTCGGTAGTAGCTATCGATTGACTACACCCCCAGTCCATTGTCACCGGCAGTGACTAACGACTAGGTGTCCCACAATCTATTTTAGCAATGTCTTTCGATGGGTCACATCCCCACACTATTGTCAGCGACAATGACCATCGGTGGGCACGGCTCACCACAATCTATTGTGGATGGCGATATCTTCGATGGGTCACATCCCCAGCCTGTTGTCATCGACAATGGCCATCGATGGACACTCCCCACAACCTATCGTGGCAGGCAATGTCTATCGATGACTATCGTCTTCAAATCAATTGTCACGGACAACTGACAATGTCCGTCGGTAGGCACCGCTTACCATCTACTGTAGCCGGCAATATATCGATCGACACGCGTATAACGTGTACTCTGCTGAGCACAGCAATATACCTATTTTGTGACAAATGCAACATAATATATTGCGACGACAGCGATAGATATAATGAGTTCATGGGTTATCTTGACACCACTTGACACAAGGACAATGGGTTCACGGCACGGTATATATCGTGACCACGCGTTCTTAGTTATGCCAATCAACGTAGCAGGAAGCATGGGCGTTTCGAGGAGTATGTATTACGATCTCAAGCGTTGATGTGTACATACGTGGTTTTCGATCCTGGACAACAGACAATGGCCGCTGCAGCATAGTAAGGATATTATGTAGTGCAATGAAGCGCATATTGCTGTCCGCAATGTCAATCGATTGTTACCGTCTGCAATTTTTTATAACTGACAATGACCATCGATCGACAGATTTCTCAATCCATTGCGGATGGCAATGGTCCGCGATGGACACGCTGCACAACTTATTGTCGTTGGTTATTTGTATCGAAATACTTTTCCCTCGTCTATTGTCGCTTGCAATATATATCGATAGATTTCAGTCTCGCCTGTTGTCGCTGGCAAAATTTATCGAATGATTTCCCTCTTGTCTAATGTTGCTGGAAATATGTATCGATGGATTTTCCCCTCCTCCATTGTCGCTGGCAATATAAAATTCTGTGTCTATTGTCCAGGTTGTGGTTTTATCCATGTTATTTAGGACAGAAGTTGTGGTATAAAAGCGGTTGAGTACAGCAGGAATGAACTGGGACGCGTGCAATGACAGAGGTATGATCGCCTTGTGGATGACGAAGCTCCTTAATCCTTTTAGGATTCCCGTCCTGTATTGGGATAAACTATTTCTGATTTGGGTGGTTTGTCCCCAAACCTGGACTGCAGTTCCGAAAGGGTTCATCTAGAATTTGTCGGATTTTCATCGGTGTGTTGCAGATAGTTCGATGTGTTCAACTCTGCAGTCTCCTCGTTGGGAAAAAACGCTCAAAATTCAAGAATTTTGTCCGCAAGACGGGACTTCAACATCAAACCGATGACGGGACTTCAACATCAAACCGATGAAGCCCATAATCTTGTCCGCCGGGTAAGAGGTACCCGATTCTCCAAATTCGGTAGGTTTGGGTGAGGTACGTATGCGACTCCTGGAGCACCGTAAGGCCATGCTTGGAAACTCAGCGGAAAAAGGGTGCGCATCTACCGTAGCGTGCGTCCCAGTCGAAGATGTATATTCTCTCCAGACCCACGGAACTGCTGCGTTTGAAGTGTTTTATTGCGCATTTTCGAGTGACAAAATCGAAATGTCCAGGACAGGAGTTGAGCAGCTGTTTCACGTATAGGAGTTGCAACGACAAGGCGTGCAGGACATGTCGATTCACAGCCGGACGAGACTTACTGGAGGGTTCCGCCGCATCCACGTTCTGACTCTCCTCCAACACTGCTATCTGAGCTTCCAGCAGCTTGTCGTGACGAACCCTGCCTCGCCCAGGGAGCGGCCCGTTCACCGTGAAACTACCGACCAGTTATCCTAGATTATTGACGCTCTATTATAAGTACTGTAGCATCAGAGTGACGCCCGAGGTGCGTTCGCCTCAATCAACATCTTAATCACATCATCGGCGAAAATTGAATCTTTGACCGCTAACAGCAAGGTGATAAGCTGTAGCGTTTGGTCGAAGGCCGACTACGACACGTGAGTGGTTTGGTTTCCGCTTTTAACGGCTACTTGGCGGGCATTGTCTGAATTCCGGGAGAACCAATACACTAAAAAGCAGGCAAACAATTGACAGTATGGTATCAGTGCCAACACCCTAAATTAAAATCTTGCTAAAACCCTGCTATAGCAGGGGTGATGCACCACACTGGTGTTTTACAGGTTCTTGGTGGACACGGCGAGGGCTTTATCGGGGGATGGAAAGCCTGGTTACATCAACGTTTACGATTGCGAAATGAGAGCCCGTGTGACGACTTACATCACTACGGAAAAACCAAAAACAGGTTGAAACGAATTTTTGGCGGATCTACTCGAGAAAATATGACGAGGTGCGTTCGTTTGGATTGTTTATGCTGACCCCCTACGCCTCCGCCGTGCTCGCCCGTCCCCTACCATTTGTTTGACCAGGGTGCGCACTTGGATTCCACCGACCCCCATTAACCTCATGTCCGGGTCTACTTATTGTTTTAACCTGGTTTTTAGCACTCGATAGAAAATGAGCAAAAAACGTTCTGGAAAAAACATACATCATAGGTTTGGCGACTGAATGTCCGGGACGATACTCCCAGCGGCACGCGCATTGTCTTATCGGTTGTCGAGGGCGTGTTGGTAACGAAAAGTATGCTGTTGTCTACGAAGCGTGGGCAGAGCATGCCGATATCCTCACCAAACCGTTTCGCGTGTCATATTCTTCATCGTGCCAGGGTATTTGGGGCGTTGGATTGGTTGGAACGGGGAAGTTTCGTGGCGATCAGACGTGCGGTTTCGACATAACAAGTTGTCGACTCGAGTCAATACGCAAGTCGGCTATGCCGATGGTCTCGGTGAATCGTGATGCGCACTTCATTCCTTTGTGTACTGCACCCAGCATACATGAAAAACAAAACACTACTGTAGTATTACTATACCTATCCGGGTGCTGGAGGCGTTGATAATTTTCACTCTCCCGTGGAGACAAGATTCGGGCCTAAATCCAGCTGGAACTGAGTTTTATGGAGTCAAGTCCGTGCTATTGCGCTGCTATTTCAGTGCAGAGTGCTCAACAGGCGGAGTGATGTCATCAGGCCCTACGTTATCTATGTCAAAACACAAAACAGTGTCAAGATTTAGTTTGAAGGTTTTACCAACATGCCCTCGTTTGTTGGAATTTTTTCCTTCCCGTATCCACTACTGTCTAAACATGTTGGAAGATCTTGACTTAAATCGCGAAGTTGATGTTTCGAGCTATTCACATTAAGACTGCCGTTTTGCCTTAGTGACGATATCGAATAGAATTGGGATCGTTATTTTAGCCGCGGGCAAGTATATATGATAGGTTTTTTAATGCGTCGTTTTACTTGGCATATAGACTTTTGTTTTTTTCGGGAACTCTGTCGCGTCTCGGACCGAGTAAACAGGTTGATCAGATTTCTGCGGTGGTTGATGTTGGTCTTCGAGGAGTTGAGGTTTAATGAATGATTGTTTCCAAGGGCTTGTCGGAAAGAGTGTCCAGTACGGAATGCTGCATCGACTGAGTGGTTCTCCCGCCTGGGGTCAGGAGTTTGGGGTAGGTATTTGTTGTAACCACAGTCAAGCGTTTCACCAATGGGTTGTTTAGATGCGCTACTTTATCTGGCCCTTGTGGTATCCCACACCGAGTAGAGAGGATGCCCAAACTACTGCGGTGGTTGGTACTACAGTAGTCCATATGGGGAGATGGGAATATATATTGTGTGGTGGGCGCGTTTCGGAACGGGTGTCCGGTACCGAATGGCGCACAGACTGGGTGGCCCATCTGCGGGGTCAAGCAATTCGTGCAGGGGATCGAGGATGCTCATAATACTGCGGTGGTTGGTACTACAGTAGTCCATATGGGGAGATGAGAATTTATATTGTGTGGTGAGGGCGCGTTTCGGAACGGGTGTCCGGTACCGAATGGTGCACAGACTGGGTGGCCCATCTGCCGGGGTCAAGCAATTCGTGCGGGGGATCGAGGATGCTCAAAATACTGCGGTGGTTGGTACTACAGTAGTCCATATGGGGAGATGGGAATATATATTGTGTGGTGGGCGCGTTTCGGAACGGGTGTCCGGTACCGAATGGTGCACAGACTGGGTGGCCCATCTGCCGGGGTCAAGCAATTCGTGCGGGGGATCGAGGATGCTCATAATACTGCGGTGGTTGGTACTACAGTAGTCCATATGGGGAGATGGGAATACATATTGTGTGGTGGGCGCGTTTCGGAACGGGTGTCCGGTACCGAATGGTGCACAGACTGAGTGGCCCATCTGCCGGCGTCAAGGAATTCGTGCAGGGGATCGAGGATGCTCATAATACTGCGGTGGTTGGTACTACAGTAGTCCATATGGGGAGATGGGAATATATATTGTGTGGTGGGCGCGTTTCGGAACGAATGTCCGGTACCGAATGGTGCACAGACTGGGTGGCCCATCTGCCGGGGTCAAGCAATTCGTGCAGGGGATCGAGGATGCTCATAATACTGCGGTGGTTGGTACTACAGTAGTCCATATGGGGAGATGGGAATATATATTGTGTGGTGGGCGCGTTTCGGAACGGGTGTCCGGTACCGAATGGTGCACAGACTGGGTGGCCCATCTGCCGGGGTCAAGCAATTCGTGCAGGGGATCGAGGATGCTCATAATACTGCGGTGGTTGGTACTACAGTAGTCCATATGGGGAGATGGGAATACATATTGTGTGGTGGGCGCGTTTCGGAACGGGTGTCCGGTACCGAATGGTGCACAGACTGGGTGGCCCATCTGCCGGGGTCAAGCAATTCGTGCAGGGGATCGAGGATGCTCATAATACTGCGGTGGTTGGTACTACAGTAGTCCATATGGGGAGATGGGAATATATATTGTGTGGTGGGCGCGTTTCGGAACGGGTGTCCGGTACCGAATGGTGCACAGACTGGGTGGCCCATCTGCCGGGGTCAAGCAATTCGTGCAGGGGATCGAGGATGCTCATAATACTGCGGTGGTTGGTACTACAGTAGTCCATATGGGGAGATGGGAATACATATTGTGTGGTGGGCGCGTTTCGGAACGGGTGTCCGGTACCGAATAGTGCACAGACTGAGTGGCCCATCTGCCGGGGTCAAGCAATTCGTGGAGGGGATCGAGGATGCTCATAATACTGCGGTGGTTGGTACTACAGTAGTCCATATGGGGAGATGGGAATATATATTGTGTGGTGGGCGCGTTTCGGAACGGATGTCCGGTACCGAATGGTGCACAGACTGGGTGGCCCATCTGCCGAGGTCAAGCAATTCGTGCAGGGGATCGAGGATGCTCATAATACTGCGGTGGTTGGTACTACAGTAGTCCATATGGGGAGATGGGAATATATATTGTGTGGTGGGCGCGTTTCGGAACGGGTGTCCGGTACCGAATGGTGCACAGACTGGGTGGCCCATCTGCCGGGGTCAAGGAATTCGTGCAGGGGATCGAGGATGCTCATAATACTGCGGTGGTTGGTACTACAGTAGTCCATATGGGGAGATGGGAATATATATTGTGTGGTGGGCGCGTTTCGGAACGGGTGTCCGGTACCGAATGGTGCACAGACTGGGTGGCCCATCTGCCGGGGTCAAGCAATTCGTGCAGGGGATCGAGGATGCTCATAATACTGCGGTGGTTGGTACTACAGTAGTCCATATGGGGAGATGGGAATACATATTGTGTGGTGGGCGCGTTTCGGAACGGGTGTCCGGTACCGAATGGTGCACAGACTGGGTGGCCCATCTGCCGGGGTCAAGCAATTCGTGCAGGGGATCGAGGATGCTCATAATACTGCGGTGGTTGGTACTACAGTAGTCCATATGGGGAGATGGGAATACATATTGTGTGGTGGGCGCGTTTCGGAACGGGTGTCCGGTACCGAATGGTGCACAGACTGAGTGGCCCATCTGCCGGGGTCAAGCAATTCGTGCAGGGGATCGAGGATGCTCATAATACTGCGGTGGTTGGTACTACAGTAGTCCATATGGGGAGATGGGAATATATATTGTGTGGTGGGCGCGTTTCGGAACGGATGTCCGGTACCGAATGGTGCACAGACTGGGTGGCCCATCTGCCGGGGTCAAGCAATTCGTGCAGGGGATCGAGGATGCTCATAATACTGCGGTGGTTGGTACTACAGTAGTCCATATGGGGAGATGGGAATACATATTGTGTGGTGGGCGCGTTTCGGAACGGATGTCCGGTACCGAATGGTGCACAGACTGAGTGGCCCATCTGCCGGGGTCAAGCAATTCGTGCAGGGGATCGAGGATGCTCATATTACTGCGGTGGTTGGTACTACAGTAGTCCATATGGGGAGATGGGAATATATATTGTGTGGTGGGCGCGTTTCGGAACGGATGTCCGGTACCGAATGGTGCACAGACTGGGTGGCCCATCTGCCGGGGTCAAGCAATTCGTGCAGGGGATCGAGGATGCTCATAATACTGCGGTGGTTGGTACTACAGTAGTCCATATGGGGAGATGGGAATACATATTGTGTGGTGGGCGCGTTTCGGAACGGATGTCCGGTACCGAATGGTGCACAGACTGAGTGGCCCATCTGCCGGGGTCAAGCAATTCGTGCAGGGGATCGAGGATGCTCATAATACTGCGGTGGTTGGTACTACAGTAGTCCATATGGGGAGATGGGAATATATATTGTGTGGTGGGCGCGTTTCGGAACGGGTGTCCGGTACCGAATGGTGCACAGACTGGGTGGCCCATCTGCCGGGGTCAAGCAATTCGTGCAGGGGATCGAGGATGCTCATATTACTGCGGTGGTTGGTACTACAGTAGTCCATATGGGGAGATGGGAATATATATTGTGTGGTGGGCGCGTTTCGGAACGGGTGTCCGGTACCGAATGGTGCACAGACTGGGTGGCCCATCTGCCGGGGTCAAGCAATTCGTGCAGGGGATCGAGGATGCTCAAATACTGCGGTGGTTGGTACTACAGTAGTCCATATGGGGAGATGGGAATTTATATTGTGTGGTGAACACGTCTCGGAACGGGTGTCCTGTACCGAATGCTGTACCGACCGAGTGGCCCATCTGCCGGGGCCAAGAAATTCGTGCAGGGGATTGCTACCGAGTAGGGGGCGCTGCTTGTATATTTGCGGTGGTTGCTACTGGTCTACGGGGAAATGGGGTTTGAGATTTCAGTAGGTGACGATAACTCATCAGTCAAGCGTGTATCGTCCCGACCAGAATGCCGCGCTGACTGGGAGGCTAGCCTTCCTGAGTAGAGGAATGGAATTTCTGGTGAAACAATACCAGACTCGTGTGGACCAAAATGTATGGAGTCCGTCTGAAATATAACTCATGCGTGCGTAAAGAGTCTGTGATACTCATAACCCGACCCATGTATTTCGCGTGTGTTTGGGGCCAATGAGATGGCTCGCGGGCATATTGCGTTCGCTGCCCGTGATACAAGGCTTTTACCCCAACCTCTCGTTTCCTCAGACACGGCGTCATCAATGTCTTAAAGGGATTCGTCACCATATAAATATATGGTCGTTCTCGGTTAGGTTGTTGCTGCCTGCTGCTGCCAGAGAAGCACGACACATGGTGCAAACGACATCACTTTTCTCGCTCCCCGCTAGGTGACAATAAAAGCAATCCCGTCAGTAGGAGGCTGGTTATTTACTGCAATTGCACGAGTAGTACACGAGTGGTCTATGAAACGGATTCACGAAACGCGTCTGTCTGTCCGATCAGGGTCACTCAATGACCAATGCTGACCAACGGACAAATGTCTTTCGAAACGGCTACTCCCATGCTGCACGCATCGAGTCGAAGCCCCTACGGAGGCTCCGTTCCTGTCTCCACACCTCATTTGCTCTATCTCTCCCTCTCAAGCTCCTTGTCCGCCTCTTTCCCTGCCGGCAGACTCCCCATCCTTGCTTTATTGTAACCTACTTGGTACCTGGTAGGTTCTCTGACCTCTAAAACTATAGTGCGGTCCTACACTGTGATGGCAGTTACAGTAGTGCACGTAGATTCCCGTGACTAGAGTGAGCCGTCCAGGAGTACACATAGCTCCCCGTGATAAGATTGAGCCATTCGTAATTGTTTTCACCGTAATACAGTAGTTGAGCCCGATCCACGGGTCCCCTACCCCCCCTGTTTATTATGGTAGTGAAAGCCCCTTCAAACAGCACACAGCAACCGCACACAACCACAACACAAAATACACAGCACACTACACACCAGCAACGGCTATAACTGCTGGAAGGGAGCCCTCGTGGAGGTCGCTCGTGACACACACCAGAGGAAATAGGCCGGGTTTTGGCCGTAGTTGCCGTCTTCAATTAAAGTTCCACGGGTGGTACGCTTGTGGTCCCTGGACCGGATTCAGAAATCTTCTGTCTGTCCGACCGGGGTCACTCAATGGTCACCTACGGACAAATTTCTTTCGAACCGACTACGCCCATGCCGCAGGCATCATGTTGAAGCCCTCGCGGAGGCGATCGTCGTGGTCTAAACCACACCTCTTTGCGTGTTCTGTGTGCGGAGTTATCAGAGTTGACGTTCAGCATCCCGAACGGGGTGACCGGACATGAGCTCGCCCAAGAGCTGCGGAAACATTGTTTGTCAGCTCTACTTTAAATATGTCAGCTCTCCTTTCGATATGAAATTCTGGAATTGCCGTGATGCAAGCGATCAGCGGCACAGGAGTGGAAAAGGCTTTCCTTCGTTTTTCCCTCTTTCCGCTTCGTTCCGTCCTTCCACCCTCTCTCTCTGAATCCCTCCCTTGCTCCCTTCCTCCCTCCCTCCCTCCCCCCCTCGCTGTCTTCCTCCCTCCGTCTCTCTTTCTTCCTTGCTCACCCTGGTACCTGGCGGGACTAACATGATACGGGCGACAGTGGTTTCCCACAATACGGAGAAAACTGAAATAGTATTGATACATCCTGATCCATCTAAGTGATTCGGGTTTCATACCTAGAAACAAATCCCCCCCGCCCCAGAGCGGAATTTGTTTTGTGGTCTTATTGCAAGTGGTCTATTCTGCAGCTTCAGACTTTGCCTTCCTCGCACAAGGGTTTGTATACCGGCCGTGAAGCAAAATCAAACCCGCACTCGTAGCGCGCGCGCTCGAAATATCACACACAGCTTGCAGAGATAAGGTATTAACAGTTTCGTTCGAGGGAGTAGTATGTACCTGATATTTACGTCACGCGAGAGGCTCATGCTGTATTTCTAAGTCCGTTTTCGAATACAAATGCAGACTCTCTATTTTCGAATTGAAAATAACCTACGCAGGATGGCCTGAAGTTGAACTTTACGTCCTATGCACGTTGGCCCACGGTTGAAACTTTCATATTTTCGCAGGATATAAGAAATGGGAATACGTGGTATTAATAGTTCAAAAATTGTTTGCCAACACCTTTGAAGCTTAGTGATTTCAAACATGTCAAATAATTAGAACTTTCGTAATTTCTAATAATTTTCTAGAAATTTTGAAATACGTCAGCTGTGAGTTCGACTGATTAAATAGTTGATTCTCAACTTTGCAAGCTGCGTAATACGCCTCGTCTATATCCCATTTCTAATCATATAAAATTATGAAATACGTCAGCCGTGAGTTCGACTGATTAAGTACCAGGTAGTTGATACTCGACATTGCAAGATGCGTAGTACGTCTCGTCTATATCCCATCATTTCAATAATTGAAAAATTGTCACTGTCAACATAAATTATATACTGACTGTATACTCGTAGCTTTTTGTTCTGTGTTGTGGCGATGAGTTAATGCGAGAAGAGCAGCAACACCAACAGCACGTACGGGTCTCTCTTTCCGGGTCCATTCTCTCCTGCCTCCTTGCTGTCGTGCCCTCCCTGGTACCTGGTACCTGTTAGGTACTCTGACCTCTAAAACGATAGATTAATAGTGCGGTCCTAAAACGGAGTAAAAAAGAAAACATCAACTTTGAAACTTTCGTAATTTCAGAATACGTCAGACGTGAGTTCGCCTGATTGAATGCAGAGTGTTTTCGGAAGAAGTAGGAGATTGAACGGAGGAAATCTGGGGTTTGTGGAGAGGTATTCGATCGTTGGCACGCTTGGACGGAGGGTATGGGCAAGAGGTTAAGTGAGTTGATGACGGGCGCAGTTGGTGGAACTAGGGAAACAGGCTTATTGGAAGGGTTGACACGGTGAGGAAGAAGGCCATCTACATAGGATCCAGCACTTAATATTAATAATAACAATGCCAGATTCACATGAGCATAACAAATGAGAGAATGGGAGTATTGTCCGTACGCTCGTAAAAAGTAAGAAGTTTAGACAATCAGACGAATGCTGTGATACATCGTACTAACAGGATGAATCGTAGCCCTTTGTACATACACAGCGAACAACCAACCCGGTTCAGCGAACAACCCCTTCGTACCTCCTTGGGCCCCAGACAGTGGCTCCAGTAACACGTTTGTACGTCCTTCTTTTGCCTTCACTTCGGTCTTCGTTTTCTTCTTCAGCCTTCGCTTCGGCTTCTGTCTCCTTTTGCGTTCGTCTTTCTTTGTTTTCATTTTGGATGATTTCTCCTTTCGCGTCTGCTTTGAGTTCTGTCTCTCTCTGCTTTAGTATCCCTTTTAGTTGTTATTCTCAGCGAACTCCCCCTCTTCGTAGTGTCTGAGTCTTATTACGAGGTGTGGGGGGAACTATAGCCTCATTTCTTTTGTTTCGAATAGCCGCATCTTTGACCACCTTTTTCCTGGCCGTTTGGGATGAACTTTGTCATCACCCTCCGACCATCTTGTGGTCTCTCCGACCATCTTGTGGTCTGCATATACGACTATTCAGGTGGGCTAATGTGATATGAGTAGAACGCTCAAAGGCTATAGATATAGATAATACGTTGCAGTCTTGTAGTCTCACGAATACGAGAATAATCCGAAGAATGGATTAACCCGGCGGATATTCCGTTTAGAGTAACGTCCTCTTCGGAATGTTCCCTAGGTCGGAGAACCCGTTTAGACGAAAGTAATGTTCCTTAACGCAGATAGGACCACGAAGTGAGTAGTTCTTAAATTAGCAGAGGAACGATCGGTAGCCATAGGAAAGTTCTGTAGGCGTACATCAGATAAGAGGAATTTTGGAGAGCCTGTGGCGTGGGGTGGGACGAGTATATCTGGGCGTCGAGTCCGGCCCCGCTACCTCTCACTTCTCTACCAGAGCACCTCCTCAGCTCTCGCCATCATTAAGAAGATCTAAATCAGAAGAAGCGAAGCACTGCTTTCCAGCTGCCAGAACCACCTGTGTCCCTTACCACTACCCTTACTTCTACCCTAGAGCGGTCACCGCTTCACAAGTGAACAAACCGACCTACTCCTCATACTGTAACAAATCCGACCAAAACAAATTGTTACGAGTACACACCAGGGATATAGTTAGTGGTCAGGTGCCTGTTGCGCCCAGCGCAACAACCTCCTCTTTAGCGTGTTGGGCGCCTCAGGCGCTCAAGCCCCCCCCAGGGCTCCCCGGACGGAGTAATAACACGGCGACATATTCGGGATTATATCCCCGAAAACCAGGTAACAAAATGTGTCTAACTGTTAAACGCCTCCTGAACCACCAAGAGGCGTGTGTCGAGATCATAACCTAAATTTCTTTTGTTGTATGGTCCAGTCGTTGAAAAAGGGCCTAAAAAAAAATCATCTGCGGCGAATTTAAAAAGGGGGCTCAAATGTTTTGTGACCAAAGGCGAATTTGAAAAACAGTCTTTCAATTTTTTGGCCGCTTCAAAATCGCTTCTTCTTTCAACTCACCGGCCTTCTAAAGGATATCAAACCCCCGATCCTCGTACACCCCCACGAGTAGAGTACTACGGTCTTCTTCCTCGCTGTGTCAACCCTTCCCAGCCTGTCTCCCTAGTTCCACCAACTGCACCCGTCATCAACTCTATGCACCTGTTGCCCATCCCCTCTGTCCAAGCATTCCCACTATTCGATACCTCTCGCAAACCCCAGATTTCCTCCGTTCAATCTTCTACTTGGGCTGCGCGCAGCCATGCCCTCTGCGGCGGGTGCGGAAAACGATCATTTCGACCAAAGTATTGCAACAGCGCAACAGCGCAGCAGCTAAGTGTGTCCCTAGTACACACATTCGTGGAATAAGCACGCCGACCCCGTTCCTTGGCCGTGTAATAACAATTAATTGCTGATTTGTCGTAATTACATCCACAATTGTTCCCATCTCCCGCAACTGCCATCACCTGTAAGACATAGCAGTTGTTCACAGTCGCGCAAAAGTCTAAAGTATTATGATTGGTTGATATATGAAGCTGCATATTGTCCAAGGGGCATATGCGGTGGATTTTGTACTTTCTGAGGTGGAAATCGAGTTTATAAGCCTTACATTCATGTAGCGTTTGCTACATAACATTTTTTAGTCTACATTTCCCTACAATGGCGTCGTCGACAGGACGTGAGGCTATGAAGAGCGAGGTCCGTGGTTCGATTCTCACCTTCATCCCCAGAAAAAAAGGGGAAAAAAAGAGGAACATCTCATGTTCAAGAACCTGTAAAACTCACTCACATACGAAACACCTAGGAAGGGACGATGAGAGCAATGCGATCATTGCATGCTGAGTCCAGTACCGAAGAGTCGGAGGTCAAACCTGGTTTCTCAGAGTCTCATCGGGGTGCATGACTTACTCAGTGAGGGAGAATGTGGTGGAATGGGTTGCATAGAAATATCTTTGGATGGCTGTCCAGGGTCACGGGGAAGAAGGATGGGAACCCCCTTGACCTCAGTCTAGTCTTTTCTGGAACCACAATGACCACAACTCATCTAAAAAAATATTTGAGACTTCACAACACCATTAACTTTCTTCTTTTGATCCCTCGCCTCATGGCAAGGTTAAGCGGCGCATCACCCGGCGCACGAGTGATCCGCATATCTTGAATTGAATGTGCGTGTATGTACGGACATGTTGGGAGTCGACACCCATGATTTTTGTTTTGTTCACTGGGTATCGGATTTTGAAGTTTGAAGCTGGGTGATTTATAGTCGGCCGATCTAGTTGGAAGCAACTTGATTGTTTCGTAATCCCCCCCCCCGATGCAGTGTTTGGGTAATATTGTTATTGATGTTACTGCATAGTGCACGGTCACGTACGTAGGGAGGAGCTGTGAGCATGGTACTACTATACTACGCCCGTGCACGTACCCATGCATTGTTTATTACTGGTTTAATTTTTCAGTGGTATGCAATGGATGTTTTCAGTGGGTGATTCAGAAGGAAGGCATAGCTTTGGACCGTCCAGAGATTCGGGTGGTAGTATAATGAGGCGCGCGAAGCGCGAAGCACGAGCCTTTGTTTTCTTAGTCTTCGAAGGAAAAATAAACCTCTTCATAACGGCTCGGACACGAGGGTAGGGTAGCTTGCTTTGAGTTTCTCTGTATGTGTGTGGGTGTGTGTGTGTGATTCAACATTTGTTTGGGCCATGTTTGACTACCGCGATCAACGCACACGGCATCAATTCCAGTCCAAACGAAGCTTGTTCGTGCTGGTGCGGTGGTAAGTCGTTCACAGTTGGTCGAGCTAGGTGCGGCAACGTGTGTAGGCACTTGTTCGTGCTGGGCCATGTTGAAAAAACACAGAACCAACAACAGTAAAATATAACGTTTTTTTTTGTTTTTTGAGTTAAATCTAACGAAGCCCAGCTCTACTAGTAGTCGCTGGCAGACTGTGCCTGTCAACAGCAACGAGCGTTCGGGCCATGTCCGCGAGACATGCTGCAGGTGGTATTGTCAGGCCCACCCTCCTACTGATAAGGGGACGGAGAAGCAGGAGAAGATCTGCTGTAACTGTTGTACAGCAGTAGTAGTGTTGGCACTGCTAGAAGCTCTGTTGGACACACACGTCAGGTTGTAGATTTTTCGTCTTCCAATTATGAGTGCCAAACCAGGAAACAAAATATACGAAGGGTTCGCACACAAGCCGAGCGTTTAGCTACGCTGACCCTGGCATCGTGTGTCCTGCTGCTACTGCTGCTGCTGTTTTGCTGCTGGAGAGGCTATGCTGTAGACGTCGTACATCAATAGTAGCGGTGGCACCTGCTACCTGGTACGAGAAGTTCTCTCTCATCGACAAAGCATGTCGGGTTCGTCTTCAAATTATTATGCCGAATTTCGACTTCGGAACCAACACAGGACGAAATGGAGTACGCGTACAGAGGCTTCAAGGTTTATATTGACAAGCCGAGCGTGCAGCGACGCTGACCCTGGCCTCGTGCGTCCTACTGCTACTGCTGCTGTTTTTTTGGTGCTGGAGAATCACTGCTGCTGCTGTAGATGTCGTACATCAGTACAAGCGAGGAGTGCACCTGCTACGAGAAACAAGCTCTTTCTGTAGGACCAAACACTTCAGATGCAGATCTTTGGTCTTCAAATCATGCTGCAATTTCAACCAGAAAACACTGCTGCTGGAAAAAAACATGTCAGGTGCGTGTTTGTGTGTTGATATTTCTACAAGTCGACATCCAGCACAACCAGTTCCGTATGCCGATTCCTGAATCCCTGAGAGATACAATCACAATACTTGTAAAATTCGGTAAAAATGGAATATAGACGAGGCGTATTACGCAGTCTGCAAAGTTGAGTATCAACTAATTAATCAGTCGAACTCACAGCTGACGTATTTCAAAAAAATTAAAATACGAATACACGTTCTATGGTCACAGCAGTGCAGATTTTTCGTCTTCAAATTGATAAACGGATTTCGAGGTGGAAACCAGGATACACACGACAAATTCCAGGATTTGCGGCCGCACTCTCATGGTCTTACCTGATCGCCCATACGGTTCTGGTCGAAAATATAATGATCACTTGGTATTTATTTTAGTATTTAAACGGTTCTTATTTTTACGCCTAGAGTAGTTTTTTTTTTCGCGAAGTACCAAAGCATCCTGATTGGGTGCTCCCATAAGGCTCCCATAAGGTTTGGCCAATCAGCAGCACTATTCGCGCGGCGAGATCAATATGCGCGGCGCGATTAGGCTGGCATGCTGCATGCTGCCGCCATCCTCTGCCTGTGAGCCTGAAACAAGGCGCGGGTACGATACAAACTCAGATGCTTGCAGCAACTCAAAGGTGAAGAGGCGCTGGGCAAGCTGGTGGTGGTGGGAGGTGTTTCTTCGCATTGTGGGTATTCAGCTGGTGGTGCTGGTGGGGATACAAAACCTCGGCGTGGCGGGATGAAAACCTAAAGTCACCAGGGAGCGCTTCCAGATTCCGTGTGCAAGAAGGCCTGCACGGCAGAGGAGGAGGCTTCTATGTGGCAGGTGCGCGTGTATGTTGTCGTGTTGTGTCACATGCTGCTTGTGTGCTCCCTGGCGATACGAGTAATCTACCACCTACGAGTGTCGCCTGCTGGTACAGAAATTTTATACCTGGTACCTAAAAGAGTACTGCACCACAACAAAACTGTACCGTAGGTACTATTAATACTGCTGCTGCTGTATACTCGTACCTACCTGCTGTCCGAGCACCACAGGAGTCCCTCCAGCAGATCTCCAAGACTGCTTGTGCCGCACGGGCTTCACAAGGGCATCTGTGCTCGTACCGTCTACCACAACAGCAGCAGTTGTCTGAATTTTTCACGCCTCCCGTACTGACTGCACTTATATACTAGTACCAGCAGGAGAGGTACTGCTGCTTTACCAGGTACTGACTGCTGTAAGAGAATGTTGCCTACGAGGGAGGCACCTGTTTGGTGCGTCACAACTTGCACGGCTGCCGTGTGCCGGTCGCAACCTGCGCAGCAATCCCTCCAGTAGATAGCTGTCGCCTGTGCCCCACGAGCTCTCTCTACACTTTACCTACCATTACACAAGGCAGCAGCCGTGGTCTGGATAGTTTTTCTATGGTTGGGAGATGCGTTTTTATGAAGAAAGCGCAGAGGAATTCGAGGCGGTGGAGCAGGCCCCCCGCCACAAGGATAGGAGTCAAGACCATGTAGACCGAAAAACGAGTGGGGGTGGCATCGCTTCTTTCATACCAGGGTACTTACCGAAGGTTAGCTTCAACGGTATACGTGAAATTCACGTCGGGTGCAAGACTTGATCCCATTTAAGTTCGTCGAGTGCCGTGTTGCCAAGTGAATATACGGCCGCAACGTGGCAAGGAGTTTGACTGGGTTTCCCGTCAAGTGAGTTGTCACTGCTGTTCCGCACAACATATGACGTTGTCACTGCTGTTTTGTCCTGTTCTTGTTCGTTGCCACCTCTATCAGCATGATCCCGTCATCATGAGCATGATGAGATCTTCTTCTGAGATATAATAGCATCGGCGGCCCATTTGGTGGGTCAATCTGGTTGAAGACCCAGCAGTCTTTGCTGAGGGACGAAGCGAGGAAGGCTGCACGTCAAGGCTGACTGACAGACTGATTCCGATGGCCTGCCAATATAGTATCCAGGCAAGGGAGTAATTTGCGGCTGGCTTTCTAATGTATCAGCGTGCTTGCAGTACAAATGGTGCAGAAGAGTGTATATGCATCTGCTCGCATGCAGGGAGATTCTATGGCCACTCTTGATCACACCACGATCTTGATATTGCTGACGTAGGGAGTGGGGGGGTGTACTATTACGGGGGACCGTAGTAAATAGGACCAAATATTGTGAGTAAAAACAGATTAATATATAGGTTTTGTGTGTACGGTAGGTCCTACTTAATATGGTCCCTCGTAATAAATATCATGAATGGTCGTAGTCGTACCACCATAGACCCTCTCATCCCTATCATGCAGGGACGGAGCATAACTTTCAAGGGGGGGGTATGAGCAGCTGGTACACGGGGCCATGCAGGAATAGTTTGATCGAGTGCTGGATATGGTGCCACAGTGTTTTTGTTCCGACATTGACACGCAATATTTGGTATCGCCTGAATAGGTTGTACTCGCCCGTGTGAAATAATCGTCTTCGTACTGTTGGGCAACGCGAAGTATCCGAACTGGATTTCCACAATATCTGACTGTGACGTTGGGGCCCAATCCAGTTATCGTAGCAGGATGCCAAACGCGCGGGAGGTGTTGGCTGTCAAGCGTGCGGGAGGTATTGAAGAATTATGTCACGATAGAATCAATGCTACTACGCAGTCCTGGAGGTTGATGCATACCCCTCGAGCAGGGCTGTTTCGCTTCCGATTTGTTCGAGTCGCAAGCCGCCCTAGTAAAACATACCGGCCACCCCTCATGCCGCCCTAGTAAAACATACCGGCCACCCCTCTAAGCCCAGCACCACTTTAATGACGCTCGTCGTACCGACGGAGCTCTGTACACTTTCCTAATCCGTCATTGAGGTGTACGATATCGTCGCCGATATGGAAGCCGAAAAATATTGCGGTGGTCGTCTCGATAATGAACAACAAGGTCGGCCACCTTGAGGCGTACTGTTAATATATCGAACGAAACCTATCCCGTTTTCTTCAGTTCTGGGTGCTCGAGCGAGGCCCTATACCGTTCTGGTAATGTATTTACTGTTTTTGGGCTAGCATGACTCGTGCTACCCACATCCCGCGCCCCACGGGTGATGACGCAGGCATCAGCAGGGAAGCGCTAAGGCCCGTTCGAGAGAAATATGAGCCCATCAGGACAAGCTGCGCGCTGCCGTGGATAGTGGAGGTCCTGCAGGCGCCACGCGTGGTATCGACGACGACCTTCAGTTGAAACAGATAGTGTGCAGAACATCAAGCTGTTCGAGATTAGGGGACCCAAGAGTATTGCTGTGCAGTCATCAATGACATAGGTGTCTTGGCACGTTTGCCCGCACGTCGTATCAACTGGATATTATATAACAGTGGGGGCATAAAAATAACGCCAGAATCAGTTGTTTGGATCACAAGGTGGGAGGGCACATTCACGGCTGTGTACCAGACGAGCGTTGTCGCGACTTAAGACAGTCGTCGGAGAAGAACGTCATTTGTAAAATCAGTCGGCAGTGCGAGTTGGATGCGCCTGAGACGAAATACATGAAGCGGGCTTCAATTCTGGCCGGTCGCACAAGCAATAGTAGTGTGTGTCAAGTGCAGGCAATTTGGATAGTACTACTCAGATCAAACTATATGATGTACGACGCGTGCAACGTGTACATTGACTCCTTATGTTTCAAGCAGATATCATAGGTTTTAGCCGACCTTATTTTACCCCTTGGAGAACAAGATGATGATGGTATTTTCTTGTGTTGCGCATTCTTCCAATCAACGTTTTCACGTGTCTTGGTTGTTTCGCACGAGTTGTAGGTATACTCTCATGCAATTACACCCGACACTTTCGATCGGTGCACAGCGTCCAAGAGCGGGGTGCGCTTGATCTATATGTGAAGAGCATTTTTTTGTTTGTATGCTTCGGGGGGCTGTGGGAGCAGTGATCAACGCAGACTGCTTCTGCGCGGTTAAACCAAATAGAATTCACGACTGCTACTTTCGAGGGGCAAACCATTAAGAATGTCAAAACATGATACCACATTATGGGACAAAGAAATTACTCGATATTGTCAATATGTACCACGACAAGAGAAGATGCGCATCTTTGTTTTTATATCTTACATAGCCTTCCACCTGCACGTACTCGTTTATGCTTCATTCCACTCGGTCGGCAAAGCTGCTCACTCACGGTGAGTGTGCTCGTGATGTTGTCACATCAAACATCGACCAATTTCAAATTCCAAGAAAAAAGGGAAGAAGACCTGTCTATCTATACAGGCAGAGCGAAATAAGAAAGAGAGAGTGAACAGCATCTCTGCTGTATGCGAGTATAAATGGCCGCCAAAGCTTCATTGTAGGCAAGTACTGCAGCAGTAATATAGAGAAAAATGAGGCAAGGCTGCACATGCGGTATGTAGGCCTTGTGCGCTCGTAAGAAAAAAGAACGGAAACAAAACTAAATCCTGCTGCACTCAAAACACACCAGTACCACGGCAAATGCGAGCGCAACTCGAGATGTCTTGCAACGAGACAAGTCCCATGCGTTAGCTCAAGATAGCCCGCTTCTGCAGATACCGGGGGTGTGGAAATCGGTAACGTACAGCTCTCGCAATCGGTAATGCAAAAACACGACTATTTCATGCAGACACTCGTAAAATATTGGGAGCCTGTACACACCGCGTTTTTTGTTTGGTCGCTTCGGTCCCAATTATTTCTGGCGCTTCGCGCCAAATGAGTTTCATTGCCCATAGGAGGTAAGACCATGAAAGTGCGGCCTGCGTCTACCGTGTAATGCGTACTGCAGTGTTTTTCATATACGAAGAGCAGAAGAGGCCAAGAACATTAACGATAATGAGATTCACCAACGACGGCGTAGATAGATAATCGTTCGTGCTCCCTCTGCGGTGCGGGCCTTCTTGCAGGAAGTCTGGAAGCGCTCCCTGGTGACTACAGGTTTTCATCCCGCCACGCCGAAGTTTTGTATCCCCACCAGCACCACCAGCTTAATACCTACAATGCGAAGAAGTACATCCACCATCAGCATCTTGCCCAGCGCCTCTGCGCCTTTGAGTTGCTGCAAGCGTCGGAGTTTGTATCGTACCTGCGCCTTTTTTAGGCTCACAGGCAGAGGATGGCGGCAGCATGCATGCCAGCCTAATCGCGCCGCGCACACTGATCTCGCCGCGCGTATATAATGCTGCTGATTGGCCAAACCTTATGGGAGCCATATGGAAGCACCCAATCAGGATGATTTGGTACTTGGCAATAAATTGCTACTCTGCGCGTACACATAAGATCCGATCTTAACGGTGAACAATAAATTTCGTTCAATCAGATGCAAATTAAATTAGGAAGAAAAAATCAAGTTAAATTGAAAGAACCGAAAGTCCTCGATAAGATAAGCTCTTAAATTAAATTAGAAACAAAAAAATCAATTCAAATTGAAAGAATCGAACGTCCCCGATAATATTGGCCCTTTTGGGAGCAACCAATCAGGATGCCTTGGTACGTGGTTATAATATACTACTCTGGGCGTACACATAGGGACCGTTTTAAACAATAAAATGAATACCAAGCGGTCCTTATATTTGCGACAATATCCTCATGGGCAATCAGGTAAGACCATGAGAGCGCATCCACATTTCCCAACTCAAGCACAGTAGTCCGTCGTCACACAGGAGCGCTGTAACCATCGGAAAATTCGATTAACCAACAGCCAAAATTCAGCTGGAAAACCTACTGTGTCTATGCAAAGAAAGTAAAAAAATGACCGCGAAGCTCTGAAATCGGAAATTTACTCAATACTCATCTTGCAAGCTTTGTGCTACGATTTGATCGCGCGCTCTACGGGTTGTTCAGGTTTTTCAGGTAGCTGGTTCGTACTACCTACTCGTAAAGCATTCTTGTTTCGTTAGTGCTCAACACTTAGCGATCTTGTGATTAGTTGGTCAATAACGTGTTTTTTCTTACAAGGAACGCCCCAAAACCACTTTTTGGGCGAAACCGAATTTCGTTTGACTTACTTCAAGTTGACTCATGCTGGTTTATGTTGAGCTTAATTTTCTAAGATTTAGATTGTTCGTTCGTCGACGGGGGGTATCAAACTATGTTGAGGAGCTTGAACTTTTTATAGACAGATATTTCTTATCCCTACGGTAGCACGCGTTTTCGACCGACATCACCCAACACCTCCGCCGGGTCGTCTGGCGCAACCTTTCATCCGCACGTGCCACAGCTAACATGGCAGCAGATATCTACACTATCGTTGATTCCCGAGAGGCCGTTACTGCAGAGGGATCCTGCACAAAAGGAGCACGCATCGAAGTGGGCCTACGGTTAGTTCATCAAGCAACGTCACGTTCAAGATACCGCTTGTTAGCACATACACACGGAAATTCAGGCACGTTGCCACGGTACAAACAGCAAAATAAGCCGAGCAGGACGAACAACCGAAGAAGCACAAGCAGAAGACATGAAAGGTGCAATTCGATTTATGCAGGTGGTGCTGAGTATAGCCAGATATCCGCAGGACGTATCGACAGTATCGACGATGCACCGCGCTGCCTGAGTGTCGATAGACATCATGCCAGTGTTGCTGTCGGTTGGTGCAGCCGTTGGACTGTTAACAAAAATAACAGCCAAAGAAGCACAGGCAGATATGACGAAAGGTACAAACTCAACAACGGCGGTGGTCACTGGTCTAGCCCGAGTTTCGCACTACGCACCATGGAGGATCTCCTCCATGATACACCGCGCCTTCTCGGTGTCACTGCACATTTCTTCACTATCCCGGATCCAGCTGATGCAGCAGTGTTGAAGTCCAAGGAAAAACAGGGTGAGATCGAAGGATGCTTTAGACAGACTTGTCGATGTAGGGTGCTGACCAGGACACGTCTCTGTTCGCCAGATGTACCTACTGTAGCTATAACCCATGAAATCGTATGTCGTGTGTACCGTTCACGTATTCTCACTAGTTCTTCTATTGCATGAGGTAAGTCACTCACAAAGTAACCAGCCAAATATTGTTTCGGCTATCTAATTCTCATCTCTATGCAGTGACACTCATCTTCAATAGACACTAATCCACCGTGCCGCCGGGTCGTCCGGCGAAAACCCTCCCTCCGCAGATGCCGCAGTCAACATGGCAGCAGATGTCGTCTTTCTCAACGCCCTCCAAACTGTTGCTGCATTGGCCACCGGCATCGCAGGACCACGCATCGCGGCCACCGTGCGTGCGGACGTGGACGGTTATTGTCAGCAATAGCGCGATTGGCACTCTGCTGAAAACGATCGCGCTAAGCGCGGGAGGTAGCAAAAACAAATCGAAGCCTGTTGCGAAGCATTCCACTGTCGCAGTGAACACGAATAACCTGATGTTCTTGGCTTGACGAGCGAGATCAATAGTTAGAAAGCCGCCATTGAAAACATATTTTATTTCAACACGATGGATAAGTATTCCATGTCTGTTTGACGGTAGTTTTCAACAAGCGTTGCTATGTGCAAATATTGTTCCAACGACTTTGATTTCCTCCGCACCGTCGTTAAGAAACAAAATCTCGACAAAGAGCGTTTTACATCCTATGTGTCGCCGCACGCGCGTTGCTTGCGCTGTGTCGATACTGGGGTCTGTTTTAGGGTTCCACTATACCCGAGAGGGAGTATTAAACATAGTTTTTTTTGTTTCACCAAAATATTAGCTGTTTGCTTCACTATAAACTAATTAACGAGAATATAACAATAGCTTTAAAACCAGATACGTATTACACCATATTCCGTACTGTTGACATACACACTCGTGACATCCAAGGTACGTATACGCATGAGTCGCAAACCAGCGAGAAACTTCCCGTCCCTCTCTAATATTCATCAGTTAGTATATCTCATCTTCCTTCGAAGCTGAAAACAGGGAGCGCCTATTTATAAACCGCGAGTTGAAAAAATAAGTTTACCTCTAGCCGAATATGCCGAGAGACACACCTTAAAACCGTATCCCTATACACCACGTCTACCCCCAACCCCTGCCCCTTACCCGAAGGCATGTCCTCGGATAGCTGCATGGGGCGTAATAATCCACGCATTCAATACAACACGCAATGTAGGAGCTCAACCATTCAATACAACACGCAATCTGCGAGTTCGGCCGAATTAGCAGCTGGTACTCAACGTTGGAATCTTTGGCTATGTCATCTGGGGTAACGATTCGGCGGGAGGGACATGGGTAAGCAGTAGATGTGGTTTTTAGGGTTAGGGGGTGCCGGCCGTTTACCCGAAACCATTCCCTAGATAGCTGCATGGGGCGTAATAATCCAAATATTCAATTCAGCACGACAACTTTGAGGTCCACCATTCGAGTGGTTGGTACTGGAGTTTGGATGCTTGAGATAATACAACACGCGATATGTGTGAGTTCAACCGATATAGGAGTTCGTGATCAACGATTGAATCTTCGGCCATGTTCCGCAGCTCTCTGAGGAAATGATTCGGCGGGATGGCCAGGGGTAAGCGATTGAAGTGGTGAATGTGCTTAGAGAGCGCGTCTCGGCGTAAACGGCTAAGAGTTTCGAAACATGATTGCAACCCCCTACAAAACAACCCTGAAAGTATGTACTCGATACATGGACAGAGAGTAGTTTTGAGTCATAGCGTCTTATGTTAATAAGTTTAGTCACCGGCCAAAGGTATCATGTCAATGACCTTCCAACGAGATCGCCGGAGATTTTCCATCCCCGTCTCCCTTTGCGTTTTGCAGTTGGAGCTAGTGCGCACGTCTTCAAAACGCATCAAACGAGTGCTCACCGCTCGAAATATGAATGTACGTACGCGTCACCAGCCGCAGAAGCACCTATCCGAATTCATGATTTCGCCCTACCGCCTGCTACGCACTTACAGGTGTGTTGAGAGAAAGAAAGAGCGAGAAAACGCGCTCCGAGGAAAAGCGTTGCATTTCCTGCTTCGTCGCAGTACAACGGTATCCAGAGTGCACCTCGTAGGCCCTTGCAATTGTAAAGATATCACTGCTGCAAAAAATCATACAAAACGTTTGTTTCTGTCGAATGTCCCGAATAATACCCTTCTGCAATATAAGGAACATTGCACACGTGCCATACTTCGAGACAATACTACATTGGCACGCTGCAAGTTCCGTTGCAGGCAACAAGCCTACTACCGGCGCCGTTTGGGCACGGTTTTGGTGGGTGAAAGGTATCCATCTACCTGTGGTGTTCCAATTCTGGAGTTTGACGCTGTCGTCAGTCGCACTACTTTCGGGGTGTGTGCGGTATTCAACGTACACCGTGTGATAACGTGATCGAAAACACAAAGTAATCGCCGTGCGTGCTGCTGTTGGGAAGGAGGGTTGCCTACTGTAAGAGGCGTGTGGTTTCTTCTGTGCATGTACGCACGAACGGCGTTCGTCTAGTCCTTTATCGCGATTAATCACAAACGGCGAGTAGATTTGATCGTATACTACGATTCAACCGATCGCCGTGGACCAACAGTGGTGCTGTAGCAACGACAAAAAGAAACATAAAACAATTTGTCGACCACGCGCATTAGAAATCTAGGGTCTGTGTTAAATAAATAGGCTGCAGTTTCAGCACATGTCGCGAATGTAGAGCCAGCGCCACAAGCGATACATAATGACCCCACGAACAAGAAATATCACACAAAGACCTTCAGGACTGTTTGTACGCTAGAGGGTCCCTTCTAAGTCATGCTTTTCATATTCTCCAACCGCGTGAGAGCAAGTATCATTCTCTTCCGAGCTTTTTGCATCCTTTCGTGTTTCTTTGCGCATAGTTGTTCGTTTAGTTGGCTGACATATGTACGTCGCGTTTGTCGTACCCAGGACGACGATGTACCACTGTCCTGTTTGATCGGCTTGCAAGTACGTCATTGTGACATAATCAGTGCTCTAAACCACGTTTTGCGATCGCGATGTATTCGCAAAAACATATCCGGCGATCACGACATATTTGAAGCGCCAGAACACCTCCGAAACCCAATGTACAACTCTACGTACATTATCACAACATTCAGTCTTCTATTACGGGGGACCATAGTGAGCAGGACCTACGGTACACAAAAAAAGCTATATACTTCCCAATTTTTACTAACAATATTTGGTCCTGCTTACTATGGACTCCCGTAATAGTTTCCCGGTGCGTCTTCTCTCCGACAACATGGAACCCGTCATTTACTTCCAAAGTTCACCAAGTAGGCGCATTTGAGGAAACGTGCTAGGGACCAAGGGCTAACCAACCGACCAACATTCGTATCTTTAGACCAGTGAGCTTTCGTCGTTGACCCGTGAGGTAGTCATGGCGCTAGTTGACCCGACTCGCGTCCAATGCATTCAACTCGTGTGTCACGCGTCAATCGGAAGGTGGTGCCTCGGGTCGGGTCATGTCGACAGCTTTTGAAATCTCGCGGGTCAGGAGTCGGGTTAGGCTATTTTCGACTCTCACGGGTCGGGTCTGGTCGGCTCGGGTCACAGCTTTTTCAATATCACGTGTCAGCTCTCAAATATCGCGGGTCGCGTAGCGTCGAGTCAACACACCTCCAATTTTCCGCTGGTTGGGTCGGGTCTCAGACCCGTGAGGTTTGACCGGAAACGCAAGATGATTTTTGCTATATTTCTACTATGCGTCGAAAAAGATATATTTTGCGTCAAATTCGTGGTCAGAAAAAGAGCCACCGGCCCGAGTGGCGTCAACACGGCTGGGTGTAGAAAACCGGGCAACCCTTCTGTACTTTAGACCACGTTCTAGGCCTTACTGTTCCATAAACTTTTGTACACATATTTATACGTCACCTGAGACTTCGACCGATTGATAATGGGGTTGAACTTAGCTGAACAGTCGGTTTGCAATACTATTATACTCCGTTTTCACGAACCCAGTTAAACTAAGAAATAAACTATATTAAGAAAAAGAAGACAATAATTCGTGATTTTTGTTGCAGCCGATGATCGACAATTGGAATGTCGGTCTGTTGATTGTACTCAGAAATACGACATATACGATCCATGGTAGATTGGAGAGTTCCACGCTGGAAAGGGATTCCGGCAGTAGGATATTGGGATATCGGGGTAATTTGTGCCCACCAATGGGCACAGCGACTAGAGGTAGGGCATTGTTCTTGATTACGACACATTCCTATTGGTCAATACCCGATAATATACGGTCAATACCCGATAATATACGGGGTTTACCGAGCGTGATAGATTACGACTTTTGATTTCGACGATTGCTATTGGCCAAGAGGCCAAAATCACCCCGAAATCACCCCGAGGCTCAAATTCCGCTCCCTGGACTGTCAAGTTTCGTGTACTAGCGGCACCTTTCTCGCGGTGTCAACACATCATCAGCAGCAGAGCAGTAGCGGCACAGCAGCAGCAGCAGCAGCAGCAGCAGACCAGGCAGTCAGAGCTCTCGGTGTCAGGCTCCAGACGCCGAAGAGGAGGAGCAGTGCCAGGAAGAGTACCAACGGCCTCGAGCAGCAGCACCCGCAAAGCAGCCGACTTCAACGGGAAGGCCGCTGTAGCCAGAAGCACCAGTGCCAGCACTATCGACAGCAAGCAGCAGCACAAGCAGCAGCACAAGCAGCAGCAGCAACAGAAGCAGCAACATCAGCAACAGCAACAGACCAGGCAGCAGCAGGAAGCAGCCGACCAGGCAGCTCGAGCTCTCCTACGAGACCAGGCTCAGGATTTATGGGGGCAACGGCTTGAAGCCGCCCATTCTGTTGTACTCACAGGTGAACTGGGGGTTGTATTACTCTGTTTTTATGTTACAGGCTTGATCCAGAGCATAGCTAAACAACTACCGGTACCAACTTGGCAGTGTTATCACTGTGGTCAAGAGCAGACTAGTCTGTTTCATCAGAACGAGTGACGCAGTTGTTTTTTTCTACAAGACTCGACATCGCCTCGACCGGTCGTCCGTCGTCCGTCTCGCTTGTTGAACCCATCCCCAGATGACTCCTGTGTTGACCGCCCTTTACTTCACGAGGCAACGGGGATCAGCGTACATCGAGAACGAGCGGACCGCCGTGATCCAGCTTGCCCTTCTTCTCCAAAAGCTGAGGATTGAGCCCCTGCTGCCCATATCCTTCGTAAGAGCGACCAGCCGGGTGGACAAGGAGGTTCTTGGTGTAGACGAGGGTGGGAGATGGTCGAATCGGGGGCAAAACGTGGCGGCCATCAATGCACTCCCCCATCGCGGCACGCCCTTCCTCTTCCACTTGCAGAGGGTCCTTTTTGGGTTCGCACAGGAGACGTTCCCTACTGCTCTCGAGGATCGACTAAGGTGAGCGTAGCCAACCACGAGTGCCATGACAAATAAAATCTGGGTACGTTTTTTCCTGTGTCCCGTTTTTGTGGCAGGAGTACCTGCACTCTTTTTTTGTCTTTGCACCAACTTGCACGGCAACCGTCTTTCTGCTCGATGGACCCCTTGCGCTGACTAGCATCGCGATCAAAACGGATGCTGCGCAGGCTTTCATCAACTGCGGCATAGATGCGGCGAATACCTTGCACTTGCGCCCGCTCGCTAAGTTGAAGTTGGTAGCATAGTCGTCTCGAAAACACGCCGCCATGACGGCATGCCTGCTGGGGAAGCAGTTTCCGAACAGCGCCATTCCGTTCTCCCGCTGTACGAGCGCTCGTCTCAACGACACACAACGGCACTAAGGATACATGATACCTTCAACTCGGTCGTTCTGTGCAAAACGACGGTCGACTCAAAGTGCGCCATCGCCTCGCCTCTGCGTTCCCTGCACCTGAGGACCTGGCGCCCGGTTTAAACATTATCGAGGAAATACGGTGGCCGGTCAAAGCTCTATCGAATATGTCGGTACTGCGTAACGCCCAGCGCCCCTCAAGTGCTACACACAGAAGTACCCTCGTCCTTCCCGCCCTCGTCTACGCCCCTCTCCACGAAACAGGTCTCGTATATTCCCTATCCGCGAAACAGGTGCGCCTGTATAGCACCAGCTACTCTCCGCGCGTGAAGCTCTCTGTCACGGGGAAGCTCGGACGCAGCTGGTCGGGTTGTGGGGAGCGGTCAAGATCACGAGGAAAACATCACTAGGTGCCTTCGTCCTGTACGCCAGGTCGCCGCCAATACCTATGTCATGAAAGGCCGGGCAGGCGACGAGAAAGCGTTGCACAGAACGACATGCGATATCTACTGCCGCAGGCCGGGACGCAGCGCCCGGAACCGGCGCCCTATCTCCCACCTGCAGGAAATCGCAGCAGACGGTGACGAGGGATTTCATGCAGCCGTCGAGGCGAGCACGCTGCCCAGGAAAGAGGAGGGTTTGCTGAGGGAGGGAGGGAGGGAGGGGGGGGGGCGTGTATGCCAAGACAATACACGGCCAGAGTGTACTGAACCGTCTTTCGATGATTTAGCGTTGCTGGGCACATATATCATCCGCAGGCGGAATCTTACAAGCCACCGCTGGGCGATGGTGCGGAGGCAATGGCGACTTCAACAACGAGGACCTTCTTACGGGCAACACCGCACAGCGAGCAGGTGAGTCATTTGTAGTTTGTCGGAGCTCTAACGTAAGGATGGCGGCATACGTGTAAATATTCTACCACTTTTGTGTATGGTGGAGTCTGACATTTCTGATGCAAGCGAACGATATTGTGTAGCCCTTGCGTGTGATTGAGACTTCGGTTTCGCTGTCTTATTCGCTCATCTGGCGTGGACCGCATAATTTTCCATTTGATCGCCAGATAACACTGATGATGAAGGTGACGACGCTGCAGGTGGAGCCAGATCAGGCAACGAGTGGATCGGTCTCGCCCTTGATTAGGACGACAAAGTCGCGGGTCTAATGGGACCAGGCGACAGGTATATACTTGTGAGCGGCGGGTATAGATGCTTGTAAAACTATCCAAACAACATGTAGAGGCTTGCAAATTTCAGTGCGTGTGTTGGCAGCCTACGCTCGGTTACGAGTCGTGCGAAGGCATGGGGAGTACTCTTGTTGGCAGGGAGATGGCTAGCTAGCTTTCTCGCAACAAATAGATGGCGGTACTACTGTCGTAATATAACTTCTATCATGTGGTATGTAAACTGTGTCAAATGCGCGTACCTTTCGGATGTACAAGAGTGGCTGCTCACTTGAATCTGCGGACACGCTTCGAAGTCGTTTTCGGCACCGCTGTCGTGGCAAGACTATTCTTGCCTTCTTGTTGCGTCCCTCATATTCAGGGCTACCACCGGTATCTCTGCACTCTCCATTCGCCATTGCCATCAACAGGAAGATATCCAGCCAACCTCAAAGCTATGCTTCGGTGTCTGAGAAACGCGGATAGCTCCCGATCAGGAAAGTCGCCGCGGAGTCGTCAGGGGGGTGATGCAGCAAGCACTGACCAAGAGTTCAAGCACTGCCGTGGCCACGCCTCGAAGTTTTGCTCCCAACCCCTCAACGAGGGATTCGTTGGCGCCATCCATGGTCGTCGCCAGGACGGTGGGGGCAGGGGCAAATATCTGAGTCCGCGCATTGCGGACGGATATCGCCAGGGGGGGGGTGAGCGGAGGGGATGGCGGTCGTACACCGATAGAGGAATCCGGAACTTGCCAGGAGTGCACGCACCGCAAGGGTGGGTGGTCTCAGATCGACCCTGGACCCATAATTGGACGAACAACGGCGCATCGTGCCTGTTGACCCTGGCCCAGGGACGGAAAACGTATTCGCCGAAACGCAGAGGACAATTGAATTTCCTCCTTGCGGGTTCCCTTTCGTCCGTGGGTCGTACGACGACTCTAAATATGGCTGGCGTGGTCGCAGAGGCGATTCTCTTTAGTCGCCACTGACGTTTAACATGGGCTAACGTGAAGGATTTGGTGTAGTACTGGCTGCTGCTGAATACATTTCGCGATTGAAACCGTCTTGTTTTTAACACACGTTTTGACGTTTTCCGTGTATTGGTACGTTGTTTTGGAGAAGACCGAAGGCGATGACTCTGCGTTCTGTGTGTTGTCTAAAATGCAGTGAACCTCGTCATTACACCACCAGACAACTCTCCATGCATCCATATTTAACATAGTAGTATATTATACCTGGTACGAGATACCACTTCCATCGGTCACGTTGCGTAGAGTATCTCATGTGTGATCCTTCTGTGTCCTCAGAGATAAAATTCTAGAGCAGCAGCTAGCTGCAGTAGTACAGAATGTATTTTCTAGTTTTTTTTTGCCTATCTTTGCGACGACACCCCCGCAGCCCTTCACCTGCACCAAATATACCGGTACTGCCAGTCTCTCCGGACTATACCAGGTAATCCAACGTGAAAAACCGTTTCACAATCGGATTTTATCTCGAACAGATAAGCACTAATACATGAAGTCGACTTTTGACGCTGAAAACAGAATCTTGCCTTCTACCAGAACACAGGTAAAGGAGCCCACTGTAAGAGTAAATTACAGGAAAATGAGAAAATTGAATGCGGTTACACTGAACTCAGTATAGAACGTACCTTTGACAAATAAGAAATGCGGACTCGACCAGCACTCCGGTTTCTTATTTTTTCCCACTATGTTCAAGTAATTGGTATTGTAGCTCGCCCGACAAAAACGCCTTTATATTTTTTTTGGCGCTTCGCGCGAACAATCTATACATATTTCTGGACCCCTACCTATGGTCCCTGAGCCCACCAATGCCACTCGTCAGGTGTAACCCTATACTGCATGTGAGGCGAGTCAGCTCTACAGCGAGGATGTAATATAAGAGGAGTTCCGTTTCATGTCTGGAGTCAGCCACGCGTTCCCGTGCCAGCTGCGCCTATACCTTTAGGGATCAATCAACACAATAGTGAAATAGCGGTGGTCTCCTATTGGCAAGCGTAGACAAGGCCAACCAAGAGTGGTGGCAATCTGCTTCCAGCATGTCTATTCGTTTTAGATGATGTGCTTCGTGAGGGAGACAGCGTGTGTGTGTATTTTGAAGATGATATCGAGGTCCTGGAAGAGAGGACGTGTGTGTGACACGGAGAGTCAAGAGATGCCGCACCAGAAGCAGCAGCGATCCCAGCAGGGTCAAGTTTGAGCCGGACCTGGTAGAATCGCTTGGCACTGGTGGCGAACGCGCTGGCGAGTAGCAGTTTCAGGGGCAGCAGCAGCTCCAGCAGCAGCGTCAGCAACGTCAGTAGTCAGAGGATTGCTGCACTTTAGTTGCGACGATGAAGGGCATGCAGTAAGCACCGTTACCGCCGCCGCCGTCTCGACCGCCGCGTAACTGTCGCTGCTGCAACACCCCGGGATAGTCAGGCATGTGCCTGAATCTGTGGGTTCGCTGCGCGCTGGTGACGTAGATGTAGAACGTATATGTATACGTATATTTGTCAAATTTTCGTACTTTTGACAACTATTCTCTTCGCACGAACACTTTTAGGCAAAACACCAAGTACACGGACACGGGAAGCCCTGCCGGACACATTGGTCGAGGTCTCGGCGCGATCCGTACACTCTGAAGCGCGTGGCGGGCGCTCAAAGGTTTTTTTCCGGCGGGAGTGGATAATACGATTTCCCTGGTTTCAGTAAAGAGGCCTTACTTTGTACGTACGTATCGGTACATACATGTCATATGACATGCTGTCTTTTTTTACCCTATGTAGGCTCTCACGAGCTATGAGAACACAGCTCAGACATATGCCAGGTACACAACAGACAACATGCACAGATCCCAACGTTCCAGCGCTGCCGCCCCCCCGCCCACCCGCCGTGCGTGCGCGGCACACCCTTATGCGCAGTGTTGCTGTGGTTGATTGCGTTTGTCGGAGCCTGCAATCCGAATTTTTGATCCGTATATACCCAGGATGACGTATATAAATACAACTATAATTACGAATTTTGAGGTCGTTGTCACTTGCTAGCTCTTGGCAGACAGACCGACTGGTAGACAGCTCTTCGCAAACAGCCCTTCTTTTTTGAAACAGCCGAACAGCCAAACAGCCAAACAACCTTTCTTCTTTCTTCTTCGCAAACTGCAACCAATATACAGCTCTTCGCACAACGCCTAGAAGAGGCGTCTCGCCTTCGACGAACGGCATCTAGATGCAGCTGTAGGCGGCCAAGCTGCTTGCTGCTGTCGGTGGCGAACCTGCTGGTGCTGCAACCCCCGCCTCTCCCTTCTCCACGCCCCCTAAGCTCACCTCCCCCTCGTCGAGAAGCGCGTGGTCCTCGCCCTCTGGCAAGAGAGCGGCAACGACAAAGACCGACCTGGTGCCGACTGTTGTTTGCGACCGGTGCACGGACCAGCACTTACTTACTTGCCCAAGAACTCCGCGCCTGGTGGCAAAAACGTGGCCTTCGCCACCTGCGAGGATCTCATGTGCGATGGTGGCGGGATCATCCTGTATTGGGCAACCAACTGCGAGTTATGTGCTCGCCCGATCAAGGAAGGGACTGTCTCGTACTCCCTCGAGACTGCTGACAGTGGTGAGTGTCTTGGGTCTATTGTTGAATGCTGTCTGTTGCCAGTACGTTTTTTTGGGGTTTTCAATTGCCTTTTTGCATACAAACCTACCTCAAAGCGTTTATTATTATTTTTTGGGCTCATCCGTGCTCGTTCTTTCCCCTTCGTGCGTTGCGTCGGCTCCTCTTACACAGTGCACGCGAACGCGCATATGCACAACTGTTTGCGGGACGTGAACGAAGGATTCAGCTGTCGCCGTCACCGCTGCACCGAACGATGTGAGTGCTGCTGCTACTGTGGTGCATTTTCGGTGCGCACGATTTCTATGTGTACATGTTTTGGTGACCCTACGTACCCCCTTTGCTCGTTTCGGCTGCTGCTGCAGCTGCTGCTGCTGCTGCTCCTGTTGCTGTCAGCGCCACGCCATGAGTGCTGCTGCTGTGCACCTGCTGCTCCTGTGTACTTGCTGCTGCTGTGCACTTGCTGCTGCTGTAGTGCTGCTGCGTTGTTGCCGTGCGTCATGCTGGAAGTGTACATATTTTCGGATCGTCAATAAAATTCCGTAGGTTTCGCGATGGCGGCATACTATTTAATAGGGTACATCATGCGTTTTTTCTTCCATATTTTCATATCGTTGCTATGCTGCTGCTGCTGCCAACGCTGCTGCTGCCAACGCTGCGGCGATTCATTGCAGCTGCTGCTGCTGCTAATGCTGTAGCTGCTTCTGCCGCTAATGCTACCGCAATATCCACTGAATGTTCGTATGTACTCGGATTATTGTATTTATTGGTCGTTTTTGTACCCAAATGGTTCTTTTGATACGTGAAAAATATTTTTGTCGTTTTGCTCCTGCATTTTGCGTACGTACTGCCTTTTCTCGTTTTTGGCTTCATTTTTTTTCCTATCGTTGCTATGCTGCTGCTGCTTGCTGCTGCTGTGGTGCTGCTGCGTTGTTGCTGTACATCATGCTGCACTTGTGTGTGTACATATTTCTGTATCGTCACTGAATTTCCGTAGGTTTTGCGATCGCGGCATACCAGGGTACATAGTTTTCTTCTTCCTTATTTTCATATCGTTGCTATGTTGCTGCTGCCAACGCGGATTATTGTTTTTGTTGGCCGTTTTTGTACCCAAATGTTTTTTTTTATACGTTAAAAGAATATTTTGGTCGTTTTGCTCCTGCATTTTGCGTACGAACTACTTTTTCTCGTATTTTAGCTTGGTTCTTTTCGTGTTGTTGCTATGCTGCTGCTGCTGCGTTGTTGCCGTACAGCATGCGGGGGTGGGTCTATCTGTAGTGAGGTACCAAAAATACTTTTCGGACGGACTCGGGGTACATACTTTTTTTCTTCCTTCTATTCATATCGTTGCTATGCTGCTGCTGCTGCTGCCAACGCTGTGGCGATCCGTTGCTGCTTCTGCTGCTGCTGCTGCTGCTGCTGCTGCTAGTGGTGCCGCAATATTCACTGAATGTTCGCATGTACTCGGATAATTGTGTTTCTCGGTCGTTTTGTCGTTTTGTGGCGCTGCTGCGTTGTTCCCGTAAACATCATGCTGGACATGATTTGTGTGCCTATTACACTTGTGCGTGTGTACATATTTCTGTATCGACAACGTTTTTTTTTGTGGTGTTGCTGCGTTGTTGCCGTACATCATGCTGGACGTGATTTGTGTGTGTATTACTACACTCGTGTGTGTGTACATATTTCTGTATCGTCAATAATTACCGTACGTTTTGCGATTGCCGCCGACCAGGGTACGTAGTTTTTTTCTTCCTCCTTTTCATATCGTTGCTATGCTGCTGCTGCTGCAGCCAACGTTGCGGCGATCCGTTGCTGCTGCTGCTGCTGCTGCTGCTGCTAATGCTAATAATAATGCTGCCGCAATATTCACTGGATGTTCGCATGTACTCGGATTATTGTTTTTCTTGATCGTTTTTGTACCTAAATGGTCGTTTGGGTACCTGGAAAAAGTATTTTGGTCATTTTGCTGCTGCATTTTGCGTACGTACTGCTTTTTCTCGTTTTGGGCTTCGTTCTTTCCATATAGGTGCTACGCTGCTGTGGTGCTGCTGCTGCTGCGTTGTACATCATGCTGGTCATTTGTGTGTACATATTTTTGTTTCGCCAATGAAATTCCGTAGTTTTTGCGGTCGCGGCATACCAGGGTACATACTTTGTTTCTTCTTTTTTATCATATCTTTGCTATGCCGCTACTGCTGCCAACGCTGCGGCGATCCATTGCTGCTTCTGCTGCTGCTAATGTTGCTAATGCTGCCGCAACCACTGCTCGAAGCCGTTGCGGCTGCTGCTGCTGCTGCTGCTGCTGCTGCTGCTGATACTGCTAATGCTGGCTCAATATCCACTGATTGTTCTTATGTATTCGGATTACTGTTTTTCTTGGTCGTTTTTGCACCCCAATGGTCGTTTTGGTACGTTAAAAAAATATATTGGCCGTTTTCCTGCTGCGTTTTACGCATGTACTTGCTTCTGCTGCTGCTGCTGCCGTCGTATAGCAAGCGATTACGTACTGCTGTTGTGCCAGTACAAATAATGAACTCTGCCCCCCCCCTCCCCGTTCCCCCTCCCCCGCCATTTCCTGCACGCCACTCCCGCCCCGCGCACCCTGTTTACTTCGACCAGGTCGGTGGCAAGTGCTACAACTGCCGCCTGACGGACTCCACCATCAAAGACGGAGACATCATCATCAAGCGCAAGAAGACTCCCTTCCATTTCGCCTGTTCCAGGGCTTCGCGGAATTCCGAAGCAGTACGCCAAGCAGATTGTCTCCATCCAGGACGAATGAGAGGCAACAAATTGTTCCCACATTTCCCAAAATCACGACTATTTCTCCCTACACATACCCAACGGGTTCAACAGCGGACAGATCCACATTCTGGGCCTCCCGCCTCGTTACTAGCAGCCTGGAAGACTATTTACATACCATGTCTCATCCAAACTCCTATGCTGGCTAAATCGAAATCGCGGCCGCCCAGCAACTATACAGCATTTCCATAACCGTTGTCGTTGCCGGCACTGCTGCATCCCCTCTGTCCCGAACCTTCCTTGAAACAACAGCCTGTATGCTGTATATCATCCACATGTCATGCACTACTCCACTCTCTCCCCGCACTGATGAAATATGTTATCCTTATTATTAGACGAATGTTATTCTTACTCTTGCGTCACCCGATCTTACGTTTCACATTACATTCACAAATAAACGCGATTATTACATCCTTCACCGTTTTTTCTTACACAAATACATTTAGTTTGGTTGGCTTTGGGTATTGCCCCAATTGCAATATAACTGGCAATATAACTGCAATTGGCGTCATAACATTTAGTTTGGTTGGCTTTGGGCTATTACCCCAATTGCAATATAACTGCAATTGGCGTCAAAGCCCAAAGCCAACCAAAACTGCAATTGGCGTCATAACCCAAAGCCAACCAAACTAGATGTATTTGTACAAGAAACGACGGAATACCCACTCCGAAGGAAAGCCTTGTATCCCTGTACATATTTTTTTGTGTTGCTCGCAGCACGAACCACCGCCTAGAGAACAACAGCCACAGCAGTGCACAGAGCGTGCTTATACCTCCAGCTTCCTACAGCACCACAACCCTGCTGCCCTGCTGCCCAGCAGCAGCAGCAGTGGACACACCTTGCGCGTATGGATGATCGTACTGCGGCTATCACGGTGGGTTTATTCGATCGATCACTTGACCACGCCACGAACACACCAACCAGCATCACACACCTCTCTCCCTGCTTCAGAATCCTCTTCTGCTGATTGCTGTGTGTGATCCAAACTTTGCCACTGCTCCAGCTGTGCTCAGCACAGGGTGCCAACAGCGGCAGCAGGCAGGGTACTATCTATGCGCATGTAGAAGATCCGCGCTGTAAGCTCAGTGCTACTGTAATTCGTTGTTGTTGCCATCGGCATTGGCCGATGCACGTACCTTCGGCAGTGTGTGACCCATTATCCCCGGATCGATATATTCGTCGTCTCGAGTACAACAAGAACAAATCGTTCGTGCTGTACAACAAATTATTCGTACAGCAGCGTTCGTACAAAACAAATACTTACAGCAGTAGTTCTCATTGCTGTGTGTCCTACATTGCTGACCGATAGATCCTAGAGCCAGCTGAAAGGGGGTCAGTACACGTACGTTCGTCGCGTGGCATTCTACAGCAGTAGTGCTGTATATACAGTCGTACCTGTACAAGCTACTCTACTGCTGTAGGAGATCGCGCAAGTGTTTTAGATTGCGTAAAAATCGCGACGTGCCGGTTGTTCGAGCACTGTAATAGCATAGACGTCTATACTGCGCGCGATAAAATTTTCGTTTACGAGGTTCGACTCGCACCATCCACGCTTTTTTTTTTTTTATTCACTTTTTTTCTTGCTTTTTTTGTACCAATAAGACTACAACAAGTACTATTAATATTAATAATAATACATTCGTCCACACCTTGTATTTCTGAGCGTATACGTAGTACCAGGTATGATATATTGTAATATAGTAAGTTGTGTGTGTGTTTATTTTCCACTTTTTGCTTTTTTTGTACCTATCAGTACATTCATCCACGTTGCTTTTCTTTTCGGAACGTATAATATGATGTTGTAGTTACTTGTGTGTTTTTACACAAGGAAAAGAGTTTGGGCGCGCTCACGTGTGGCGTGCGTTCACACCTCAACAATTCACAGCTACTCCCAATAGTTGGGAGTAAAGCAAAGTATGTTTGAAAGAATACTGCTCTTATTGTCGTAGGTATAATACTTCATACACTCGCAGTATTTCGGGGGGTTTGTACTCGAGATACTGCGAGTATACTCGCAGTATTTTGAGGTTCTGTCGATACTACTTCGTATACTTTCGGGCTCGCACTAATAATGCAGGGTTCGCTGCTGCTGGCGTGGATACCCCCTGTTGTGCTTCAAGTGTCTCGGGGTTCTGTACCGCGGGTACGACAAGTATTCTAGTCTGCACTGTAGTAGCAGTATTTCGTCCGTTGGTAGTGTTCGTACTGCTGCTTCTTCGAGACTCAGTACTCGCAGTTATGAAATACCCTCAATATGTCCAGTATACTTCGAGTGAGTATCATGTATACTTCAACCGTCTGTGCACCGCGTCGACAATTAGTTCTCAGGCCCAGTGTTCGGCACCAAACACACCTAGATAGTCCCACACGAGTGGGAGTTGTAGCAAACCACTTTCGCCGGAGACAACTTGAGTACGTAGAGCAGTCTGGCAGTATTTCGAGATACGCATTTGCGAAGAATATATATGCATGTACTGCGAATACTCAGTATCTCGAGGTTCTGTACTGCGCATATTGCCTTTACTCCAAGTATTTCGTGTTTCGATACTACTGCGAGTTCATATTTCCTTCCTGTGTGTTCTCGGGGTTCGGTACTGCTCGCACTCTCATTACTCTCAGTATTTGGGCCTTCTCAGTGCTGGCAATATTTTTGCCGCCAGTACTCCAATACTCTCAGTGCTCGGGGACTACGATTTGTTCTCGCCGAGCGTTTATCCGTGAAACCTTGATGCTACCCTGAGCACCAAGAAATATTTACTTTGGGGGAACATATATATGCATTGTACCAGTATGTATGTGCTGTACCTTACTCAACCGGTCACAAAGTATTATGGCGCAACCTCGACCTCGTGCAACTTTTTTGTATGAATTAATCGCCGCGAGTCGGCTGGATCAATTCATTTTCCACTTATCGCTACCCTATTTTATATTATTGTAGTAATGGTCCCACACTAATTCCGTGAACAGCACTATAATACGAAGTCTATCCTCAAAAATATGTAGTGTGTGTCTTCACGTTAAAATGATGGGCGGATAAAGGTGCTACTTCTACACAAGTGTGCAGGGTTGCATACGAATATTATTTCGCTCTTGCGCCACTCCCCTATTCATACGGCACCTCCCGGAGGGGAACCTTAAATTATTGTATGAAAGTGGGGGTTTGGCCGGCAGGAGCCTGAAGGGAAGGTGGAGACCGCGGGAGCGACGCTGGACGCGTTCTGGTAGAATCGTTTGCCTGGACTACTGAAGCACCACTCCCGCAGGTGGTTGATGGGGGGGACGTTACCCCGAGGAAGGAGACGAGTAAGAGAGTGACGATGGGCGCAGGGGGGAGGAGCCTGCATCATCTGTTCGGGATGCGCTGCCCCAAGAGAGAGGATGAAAGAGAAGGGATCGCCACCAGCAAGGACATATGTCCGCACCAGGCACGTTTGACTTTGTTGATTGATTGCTGTGGTTATTTCCGTCTTCAGATTGATTGTGTATCGATTGAAGAATAGTAGAGAATCTGCGAACATTGGACTTTCAGATTTATTTGGGAATGTTGGAAATGAAATGAGATGCACAGACATATACGTATACGTATACGTATAGCTTCCCTCACTGAAGTTTTCCTGTAGACGCACTGTGTATGTGTTCGTCACATTAAACCGTTCTTCTACTCGTCGACATCCAGAAAGCCCAGTGTCCGTGCTGATTCTTCACCCTAGAAAGATTCGAGCTCTGTGGTCACAGACTACGACACAGAGATAACACACCGTAATGCATGAATAGCCTACGCAATACCATGCCTCGCACCAGGTGCGGCCGACACAACATACATACATACGCCAGCAACCAAAATACACCATAAAGAAAGAGAAGCAACGAAGAAACCAAACCGAAAAAGAACAAGAAAAAGGAAAAGAAAAGGAGAAGAATCCCAAATAAATAAATAAAATGGGAAGCCAAAGCTCAGACACATACATACTTACCCCGAGCATGAGCCAAAAGGGATGTGCAAGGGGAAAGATACGAGAAGGAAAAAGGGGACTATGCATCCCGGTGAACACTGAACTAAGTAAAAAGAGCAACAATGAGTGGGCCAAAATACGCTCGCCACCCACCCACTATGTAGTAATTCTTTCATAAAAGGATAAGAAAGGAAAAATCAAAATACATAACGGCCGCAGCAGTTGGCGGTACGAGTAGCAAAGAAACGTCCAACCTATTAGTCGGCCTGGTACCTTGCTACCCTATCTGCGGTCTGTAGCCAAAAGATACCAAGCCGTGGAGGTTTCAGTGTAATCGCATGTGTGAGTGGAGCAGTGGCCGGGGATCCTGTGTGATGTCCCCTAGCCACCTGGCTCGTGGTCCGATGAGGATCACTCCGTGATAATACAAGCTCTAAGAACAAGACTTACTGAGTGCGAGGCCAGCGAGACTGGTGGAGTCCCTCGCTGGAAGCCCTCTTGCTGATATCATCTGGCAGAGGCCATAGGTCTCTCTGCTACTCTCTTCTACCGCGGTTTCCCTTCTACTCCTCCTGTTCCCCCCCCTGCCCCCATACACTTGTACGGTGTTCCTTCTACCCCTCATGCCGTTACCCCTCCCCCCATTCCCTCTACCACTACCTGCAGCGGATGCACGGCGCTGTCTACTCGGCTTTGCCTCAGCCTCGTGCCACCTGCCCATGAACGGTTCAGCTGCTTCGAGGATTCCCCGGTACCACTTTCCCGTCTGTTTTGCTGCAGTGGGCCACAGTGCGGTCCCAACTCCAAAGACTAAGGGGGAGTCTTCCGTTGATCCCTCGGTGGCTTTGAACACTCTAAGGTCCTCAGCAATGGCCCTAGGCCAAGTCTTGGGCTGCCCGCCTGGTTTCGGACTCCCCCCACCAGCGATCGTCCCGAACATCAACCGACTGGGCTGCAGGACTATGACGTCTGTCTGTTTTATGGTTGACTGGTCGAGGGCTCTGTTTGGGCATCGGCACGAGTATGAGCAGGAAATGAACAGGGTAAAGGTACTCTAAAATTTAGTTGGGATACGTGCGAATGGTGTGAGCTCAATAACTGCACGACGACCCTTCGACCATGTACACCGTTTTGACGTCATTACGTATCATATACAGTAAGAGGACTGACATGCCCACCCTATTGCTGAGTTTGGCATTGCGTTGGTCTGATGCTTGCAGAACCGAGCAAGTACAGCAGGAAAAGGCGTATGTGATGAACCCTTGTGCCCAACTACAGCAACACGTATGTTTGCGGCATTTCTTGTATTTACATCTTTGTATGCGGGTATCTCGTTTTTGAGTTGTTGGGTTGATGTGTACCAGGTAACTGCTGTGTAGCACGACCCGCGCTACTTGATACGTGCCAAAAAGGCAAGATATTTGTGGACGGAGTAATATACTATACGAGTACAGCAGCAGCAGAAGTAGTATGGTACTGTGAGCTGAGACGAAAACGGTTTACTTGGCACTGCTGTATATTAAGGATGATACTTGTCAGTAGCCATCATAGTCGTTACTCGATAACACTTGCGTCATCTGGTATACATTTACGCATTTCTAAGTACCGCGGACAGTTTTCCAGTCTGTGAGTAGTAGCAGTATACAGCAGCAGCAGTCCTACAATAATATCTACTGCTGTGCACTCGTGCGTATTGCATAATAATAGGTCTCAACAACAAGCAGCGCATCGTGGATCTACTGTATTACGTACGCACAGAATCTACAGCCAGCAGCACACATGTACAGCAGTACCTGGTGCGTGCGCACTGGTAAATAATGGACAGCGTATCTTCAGTATCCCGTCGGGACCAGTAGCATAGTTTTAGTTGTGGTTGAAGTAACAATATAGGCTACAAGAGGGTCATGAGTACGTACCCCAAGTTTTATTGTTTTTAGCAGTAGAATTGCGGGTCTCCGTGTTGTTTTATATTGAACTGAATGCAAGGGTATTTCCCTATTTTTGTTTTGAACGAATTTGTAGGGGTCGTCCTTTGTTTCGAGCCGTGAGCGCACACGCGCATCGCTCCCCTTTGAGCTCACTCTACTTTTGCTCACCATCATCAGCTTCCAGCTGAGCAAATGAATCAACACTGTGGCTTGGGGTCACCACATCTTCTTCTCTTCTATTGAAGCTTCTCGTACAAGTCACCTAACAGTGGCTATACGTTTGCCTCGAACATTTATTTTGACTGTGTATTGACCGGCCATCGGCAATCGAGTCTAGGCGTACACACCAGCTACGAGCTGGTATACACGCCAATCGCCATACCTAATAGGTTAATTAGCCTCGGAACGCGTAAACGCGGCAAGCTACTAGCAACGGTGGCCCAAGACCGCCACCCTGAACTGCTACTGGCTCGCTATACAGCAGGAGGAGGACTGGACTTTTTCTAGATCAAGAAACCTGCTGCTACGTACGAAAAAGGGAGCTTCTTCCACGACGAGAGGAACCAAACATCGAAGATCTACATACTTCGTTGAAACGTGAGTGACACGTGGTACGGACACCGCGTGCTTCTAAGAGGGTCCTGCGTAGGGCATTCTACTACTGCTGTAGTTCACTACTGCTGTTGTAGTCAAACTGCTGTTACTACGATAGAGACACCTACAGAGCACCACCGCGTAAGGAGCTGTGAAAATCTCACCTGCTCCCCTTTGTCTTTTCATAGACGAGGACCAATAATCTCGAGCAAAACTTGAGTGTAACCGCTGTACGCTGCTCAACAGCAACTCCACATACACACAACCCAGCACGCCTGAACGTTAGGAGCTCTGCTGAGCGTAGTCCATTTCGTGGATCGTAAGCCTCAGTCACTCTGAGCAACAGCGGTATAGAAGTTAACTCCCGATAAATAAGCACCCTGCTATCTGTCAAAGGAGCGCTGAACTTCGAATTTCCAAGAGGGCGTCGGCCCCAGTGAGATTTGTTTTTGGTCGTCACTACAACAGTGGCACAGAAGCAAACTCCCGACAAGCGTGATAGCTGTCTGTCAAAGGAGTCCCTGACTTCACCATTTTCTGACAGGACCTTCCAATGCGAGGGAGCCTAGAAAATACAAAAACCTCGATCAACGCGTCGAGTAAGATTCTGCTGTACGCTGTCAAGGACAACTTCGCCACAACCCACAGCACCGCTGGGGTTAAGGAGCTCTGTCTAGTGTAGTCCATTTCGTGGATCATAAGCCTCAGTCACTCTGAGCAACAGCGGCATAGAAGTTAACTCCCGATAAGCATTTTGCTATCTGTTAAAGGAGCGCTGAACTTCTATAAGTTTCCAAGAGGACCATCGGCCCCAGAGAGATTATTGTTTTTTTGCAGTCGTCACTAGCACTTCACGTAGGTCTGTGACCCCACACGACTGTTTGTTGGAACGAGAACTATTTTTCAATAGTTTCTGCGAGGAGGATACGACAAGTTATCCACACAGCAGTACTGGTAGCTACGTACTACTAAGACTGTACCTGAGTGCACTACTCGTACTACTGCTGTAGAATCATACAACTACGACACCAACTTCAAACGTAAAGTGAGCGGTATCAGTTACACTGCGCGCATCCAGAGGGTCCCGCATAGATAGGTGTCTGCTATCAACTGCTACCGTACTACTGCAGTCAGGTCTGTTTCATCTATGCGAGATACCCAGCGAGCATCACTGCGTTGTTGAAGGTGTGTGTACATTTCACCTCGTGCCATATTTCTCATACGAAGCTAGTGTGGGACTCCAAAATCTCGACCCAAAGTCGAGTATTGTACTGCTGTATCATACGTACGTACGACAAATTAAAAGCCTCGGGATCCCCGAGCATTGTGCGGGAGCCACTCCAAGAGATACTGCTGTACATACGGTACTGCTGGCGTAGTATCCTACAAGACCGCCTGGCCAAGTACTACTCATCATCATGGGGGACTCAGCTTTCAACAACAACAGCGGCAACCTCGCCAATGCTATCAAAGGACCGACGAAGTCCGACGGCGACAAACCAGGGGATTTTCGCGATTGGCGCAAGAGGCTGGCGGCAGTGCTCAGCGTCGCGCGCCTAGAGGTTGCAAGCCTGATCAGAGGGAAACCCCAACCAATCGAAGAAACGACCGGCACGGGAGCTCAGGCGTCTTTTGACAGGGTAATTGCTGACTACTCGACTTGTACGTGCCGGGATGGTCAGCGGGCTCTTCAAGAACTAGTCAACAAGTACAACAAGGAATCTTCCAAGATCAAGGCAGGATCCAACGATGAAGCTGAGCAGAAGTGGTGTTCTTTACACAAGACTACATCTCACGACGACTCGGAACGTTACCCGCCGCAAAGTCACGGCGCTGTACTGAGCGCGATATCACCTCCGGTCAACGACGACGAGAAGCCGTCCGCAAGCAACCTTCTGGAAGAGGACACGTCATCGATAACAACAGCCGGAGCATCATCGACGGGAGCTGGAGTATCCTCACTAGGGGCCGGAACGCCATCACCAAGGACTAAAGATTCCTCATCAGGGACCGGAACGCCATCATCAGAGACTAGAACACTACCGCAACAAGCTGGAGTGTCGTCATCATCATCAGGAGCTACATCTTCTTTTTCACCCTGGGACGCATCTGCTGCTTCGCCCGGGGGGTTGAATCTTCCACTCTGGCTGGAGTCACACTGAATGCACCGCATCATGAGACCGCCAGTACGGTACACAATCCAAGCGTCGAGGAGACCTTCGACAGCATGCACGCCAAGAGGGCATCGGGGGAAGACCCCCCGGACACGTGTGTGGATTTCGCCTACACCAATAGAGACCCTTTTCGGATCTCGGAGGAGGAAAACTGGGTGATCAAAATCCCCACCGAAACACTACGATGCCATTCATTCCCGGAGCAGCCTCACCCGGGATCATCGGATCATCGACATCTGGGATCATCGGAGCATCAGCGTCTGGGATCACCGGAGCATGCACGTCTGGGATCACTGGATCAACATCATCTGGGATCACCAGATAGATCATCAGCTGGATCATCGTCTGGCATCACCGTATCATCAGCTGGATCATCATCGTCTGGCATCACCGGAGTATCAGCGGAGACATCACCGCCTGCTTTACCAGGGGTGGTGTCAGCTTCTTGAGGGCTGTGTCTGACTCGTGCCTCCACACGAGCCGAGTCCAAACAGGAGATTAGCATACACGAGGGGGATGTCTCTGATAACAGTATGTCTTGTTACAGCGTTAAGCTGGCAGAATCCAAAACATGTTCCTTTGTTTGTTTTGTGGGCGGCAGGAACGTTAATAGTTTGTTCACTCCTATTCTTGTTGCGGAATGATGAACAAATTTACTGTTTTAGACTACTTCACATATTTAGTATTCCTTTTTCGTTTAACTGACTGGAATGTAGTTCACGGTTTGATGATTCTTGGACTGGTAGCTAAGCTTGCATAACATGTGCAGAAAAGTAGCAGAGCTGGATATTTTACATTAGCTAGTTTTGTGTAACCCCCCGGGTATTCTAGCAGAATGAGTTGGCTCTCAGTAGTTTAAGTTGAATACTTTCACCGCAACAATTATGGCCTTGTTGCGTGCATTTTTGAAGTATGGCATGTAACGCAGAAGCAATGAGTACATTGTTCCAGAGTTGAATTTCAAAATCCAGTTATGTTCGGTGTTACGCATCGAGGGGTCGTATTAGGGATGGCACCTATTACAGCAGAAACCAGTATCATAACACAAGGCTACCAGATACTCCTGTAGCAACGATAATTTAGGTATACACCCATCTCATACAAGCAGATGTTACAACAGTATAGAAGAACAGAACGATTCTATGTTCGGTTATTTTGTTGTCCTGTACGTGTTGAATCCACTCCTTGGATCTCATGCGGTAGGTACATCATGGTACATAGTGTTTATTCCCAATAGCAACATCAACACTTGATGTTGCATGTGTTTCTTTTGGAGAAATTTTAGCATGTAACGCAGAGTAAGAAAGTGTATGCGTAACGGGAGGAGGTATTAAGGATGATACTTGTCAGTAGCCATCATAGTCGTTACTCGATAACACTTGCGTCATCTGGTATACATTTACGCATTTCTAAGTACCGCGGACAGTTTTCCAGTCTGTGAGTAGTAGCAGTATACAGCAGCAGCAGTCCTACAATAATATCTACTGCTGTGCACTCGTGCATATTGCATAATAATAGGTCTCAACAACAAGCAGCGCATCGTGGATCTACTGTATTACGTACGCACAGAATCTACAGCCAGCAGCACACATGTACAGCAGTACCTGGTGCGTGCGCACTGGTAAATAATGGACAGCGTATCTTCAGTATCCCGTCGGGACCAGTAGCATAGTTTTAGTTGTGGTTGAAGTAACAATATAGGCTACAAGAGGGTCATGAGTACGTACCCCAAGTTTTATTGTTTTTAGCAGTAGAATTGCGGGTCTCCGTGTTGTTTTATATTGAACTGAATGCAAGGGTATTTCCCTATTTTTGTTTTGAACGAATTTGTAGGGGTCGTCCTTTGTTTCGAGCCGTGAGCGCACACGCGCATCGCTCCCCTTTGAGCTCACTCTACTTTTGCTCACCATCATCAGCTTCCAGCTGAGCAAATGAATCAACACTGTGGCTTGGGGTCACCACATCTTCTTCTCTTCTATTGAAGCTTCTCGTACAAGTCACCTAACAGTGGCTATACGTTTGCCTCGAACATTTATTTTGACTGTGTATTGACCGGCCATCGGCAATCGAGTCTAGGCGTACACACCAGCTACGAGCTGGTATACACGCCAATCGCCATACCGAATACTGTATATCAAGTATGTACTGCAGAATATAGTGGTCGAGGAATACATGGGTTTGATGTGGGATCAGGTATTCTCGTCGACAGGTAACTGTTTATTTGCAGTAGCAATTGAGAAGTTGAACTATACCAAAGAGGAGTTTGTAAGCAGTGCATGCGTGAAAAGAGCGAAACACCCAATGCAGACCTAATCGCTCGAATGCACGTCCCATCCCTTCTGTATGCCGGGTCAATGCTGCGGAGGCGACGTTTGATTTCACCCAGGAGGAATAGCTGGATGACCCGAGCTGCGGTGACGCCATGAGACCGGACGGAGAGGCAGCCGCGGCGGAGGCAACAGCAGTAGTATTCGGGGCATCGGGGTGATTCTTGTTGAAATGTGGTTGCCTGTGAATCTGAATGAATATTTTCATTGTTCGTATTTTGGAATTGTTTTTCTGGTCGATTTGGATTCCGCGAGAGTTATTGGAGTTTTCGAGTAGTTTCAACGTCAAATACAATTCAAGTGAATGTGCCTTCAGGGCGACACAGCAGGGACGAGTATACATATTTTTGTACCAACTCGAAAACCCCGTGTTGAAAATGCGCCAAGTGCACATTCTGTCAGGAACATATCCCTTCAGGGCGACAGAGGAGGAACGAATATAGATACGATGCTGACTGTTGTTCCAACACAACAAGAGTATTCCGTGGGATCTCTATTATTTCGGGGTACAGCGATCTCTTGTCAATCTGTCGTTTAATATATTGTAGTAAACAACCGACGATATGTTTTTCAGTGGCCAACAGAGCGTCGTCAGCTCTCCGACCGCTTGATGGGGATCTCTTATCTCCGTTCGTGGTTTGGTGCGTCCTTATGGTGTAATGTTTTCTTCGTTTTGCGATCCTCATCGAATATTTCGATACTAAAATAATAACCCCGCTGTTGAACATACATTCTGTCGTTGCGGAACTGCTTGGTGGCGATCTCTTATTTTTCGCGGTGTAGAGATCTTTTGTCAGTCTGTCGCTTATCTGAGCCGACATGTTTTTCGTTGGCCAACGGGGAGTCATCAGCTCTCTGACCGCTTGTTGGGATCTCTTATCCCCGTTGGTGTTTGTGTGCTGCCAAAAGGTGGGTTGTACTTGGGTTGAAGGTTTGGACTATATTATGACGGTGCTATAAATGCGCTGTTGCTTCAGATCTGTGTGGCTGCTCCTGCTGCATGCTGCTGCTGCTCGATCTGCAACAACAAGGGACCAAACAAACCAGAGAAAGCAGAACCCCGAATCAAACTCGTTAGCTCATAATGAACAGAAATATAACAGACATTTGCTACCGCCGTACACTGTTGTGCTGCTCAAGAATCGAACCTCGAGTCTTCAGACGGCAGAGACCGCCATTGATGTTGTCGTCTTCGAACAATGTGTGTTTTTAACATTGAACCGTTCTTTTTACCCGTCGACATCCAGTGTAATCAGTGTCAGTGCCGATTCTGCAGTCCTAAATAGGTACAGGTTCTGCTGCCAAAAACCTACGGCACAAAGAACTACTTCTGTTATGCAGGAAGCTACGTACTACAGCTGTACTCGTGTCAATAATCAAGCTCTACACGCAGCAGTAATTCGGATTCGATTCTCGATCGGCAGGCCGCAGGCGTATGATATTGAAATACACACTATGCACTACAGCATGTTTCACGTTTAATTTTTCTGACACCGAGGATGTGTATTGTATATGACGTGCGAACGAATGCCCTCTCCCCCCTTACCCCTTCTCTTCTGCAGCCTTTTTCAAGCGAACAAATATACTCGTACATCGTACGTTGGCATATACCAGTAAAGAATACCTGATACCTTGATACATATATACCTACACGCTGGGGCGATGGGACTTCAGTGGGGCCTGGTGGGGCGCATGAACGAAAATCGTACTGGAATTAGAGGTAATTTCTTATTTTCCGAATTCGGCGAGACGAAATGCATGACATTGAAATGCCAAGAAACTTGCTACCAAATACTATTATAGTGAGGCGCGCTAACGCGAAGTGCGAGTCGGTCGACCTACAACAGTAGTTGCAGTAATGTGTGTAGGCACACATTGGTGGCAAAACAGGACCGAAAAAACATCAAACAGTTGTGGTTCTAAGTTATACCTATAAACGAGTAACTCGTAGGCGGACTCCGTCCACAGCACCAACGTGCGGGCCGTGTCCTGAGACATGCTGCAGGTGGCGTTGTCAGGCCAATCCTCCCACTACTACTGACGAGGGGACGGCGAAGCAGGACAAGATCAGCTGTTGTTGATGCTGGTACAGCAGTATGTAGTAGTAGTAGTAGTAGTAGTAGTAGTAGTGGTAGTGGTAGTGGTAGTAGTAGTAGTGGTAGTAGTAGTAGTAGTGGTAGTAGTAGTAGTAGTGGTAGTAGTAGTAGTAGTGGTAGTAGTAGTAGTAGTAGTAGTAGTAGTAGTAGTAGTAGTAGTAGTAGTAGTAGTAGTAGTAGTAGTAGTAGTGGTAGTAGTAGTAGTAGTAGTGGTAGTAGCAGCAGCAGCAGTAGTAGTACAGTAGTACCAGGTGTTCTATAGTAGTATATGTGGTGGCACCTGTCATACCGGTTTTGTGTGTTGGGTTCTACCCAAAGAAACCCAACTATGCGAATATGTGCCTTTCCACAATACGATTCGGGAAAACACTGTCGTTGTGGAACTGCTCGTTGGGGATCACGGTGTTGACTGGCCTCCCTCGTCACTCTCACCAACTCAAACTGCGCCGTCACAAAAAAAGACGACATGCCAACGTAGAATAGCGCTCGAATGCATGTATTTGAGGGCAATATCATACAAACATACTTGAGGGATGTTGATAGATTCGTCTTGATGACACCTACCTGGTATCTTTTGAGTAGGTTTAGCAATCTGAGAGAAGGGATCTTCAGGGGTGTTTTTGACATGAAAATGGCGTAGAGCGGTCTGCAGGAATCGTCGTCTGTATTTGAGAATTTTCCTGGTTCGATGCAAACGCAAAGCAGCCGCGTTTATGGCCAGTTTTGGCCCGGTTTGGCTGCGGTTCGGAGTCAGTGTTAGGGTTAGGGTTGGGGTTAGGGTTCGCCCGTACTTTGATCCCGACAGGAACCAAAATACCTTACTTAACAGCCTACCAACCTAAAGATCCCTTCTCCCAAAATGCTATTACGGAGGACCATAGTAAATAGGACCAAATATTGTTAGTAAAAATAGGTAAATATATAGGTTTTTATGTGAACGATAGGGCCTATTAACTATTGTGCCCCGTAATAGGGGACCTCTTCCTGTCGTTGCTATTTATAAAATTCCATCACTATTAGCGGTACGAGTCAAGATATATGATTTGGTTTTGAAATTAAACTTGAGTTTTATATTGAATTTGCCTTGCAGCAGTAGTAGTATATATCTACTTGGTGTCAGTCAAGTATTATTTATGAGATGTCGTGTGTGTGTGGGGGGGGGGGGGATGAGTTACTACTGCTGCTGTTACTGTTGCTGTTATGTTCTCGATCCTAGATTGCAGTTGGTATCGAGGCTTACCACGGTATATATATTGGGCGGGACGGCAACCGCGGTAATGGCGGAACGGGACGGTACGGTAAAACCGCCGACAAAATGGTACCGCCGTCCCGTCTCGTCCAGTCCTGCCGACAAATTCCGTGACCGTCGTGACTTACCGTCCCGTCCCGCTGATAAAATCTCTTCCGTTGGAAATTACCGTCCCGTTCCGCCGTGACACCGAAAATATATTATCCCGTCCCGTCGACATAAAATCTCTCCCGTTGGAAATTATCGTCCCGTCCGGTCGTCACACCGCTCCCGGTGGACAAAACTTGCCTCTTCCCCTTCAAGATACATTCGTGACCGTCTGTTCCCATCCATTTCCACCCCGATTTACATAAAATCGACATTTTTCGAGCTGTACCAAACTTCAATAGTAATTCCTGTATAAATACAAATGTTATTGTTATCATTTAATTGTCGAATAGGAAACGGGACCACAAATATTTACCCAATCACGAGCGACCTGCCGCTGTCTTCAGTTGTTGAGCCAGTTTTCTCTGCGTGGGCTCCCACGCACGGCCAAAATCTAGCAGTACGAAGCAAGTTTGGGTGAGACGACACAGCGCCCGGTAGGTGGCTAATCACGAACAAACAAACAGAAGATAGTTTGTGTGGACCACCGACCGGAGCAGGAGGCCTCATCCAATCCAATACTTACTTTGAATGATCGTTGGCAGCGTGAACGAATAGTACTGCTGTAGTAATTCCTGTGAAAATACATACGTCATCATAAATTGTGCACAACTCCCATACTCTAAATGAAATGTAGAACAGCAGCAGCGGTTGGCGTATTACGCAGCTTGCAAAATGGAATATCAACTATTCAATTTACCAGTCGAACTCCCAGCTGACCACATAGTTTCATCGTATTAACCAAATACAATACTAAATTGCTCTGTATGTGAGATGGGTGTATCTCAGGTTCGACCTGGGTCTGCAGCAAGCTTCTCTTTCGGTAAGGTGTAGCGTGGAGGACACGCCAGGTATAGGTGAGGCTCGGCACGGTCAGCCGAGCAGAAGTGATCATGAAACATGACGCAAGTCATCTCACATGACAGTCATCAGCAATTACTTGGTGATGGAGGCTGGTAATTCCCCGCCTCAGCTATCATCAGATCTACGGAGATCTGCGGCCACTTTTAGTACAAGAGTCAATATCCACGATAACGGATGAACCACTGACTGTAGAGTAACGGCCTGAGACTCACATCGCCCCCCAATGTTTGAACGCATCTTACTGGAGAACGCAGCAAAGGTTTCGAACATTCTAGAAGGAACGGTTTCTAGGTTCTTTACTAGTCAGAAATTTGTACAGTGAGTGGTAGTTGATGTATATGATTCGACTGGTTCATTTTCAAACCATGTCACTCCCAGCGTAGTGAAAACCACAGTAATTCTGCCCAATTGTCGTATTTAACGTTTATGTACATCGCCAACATGTTGTGCAAAGTACTATGCACACGCTCTAAGACGGAGTTGCTCTGTGGGCGGTACGCTGACGTGCGCGTCTTTTTAAACCCAAAAACGGCTTGCAACTCCTTGACGAGTTCGTTTTCAAACTCACTACCTTGGTCCGAAATGTTTACGGAGCAGAGAAAACAGAGAACACGCGTTCTACAAGAACTCGGGCGATTGTGGCGGCTGATTTGTCGCTAATCGCGACCAACGCTGATTTGTCGCTAATCGCGCACAACACAGCGTACACCAAATTTACTTCATTTGTTTTAGCAGAAAAAGCCGGGCTGGTGAAAATGATCAGCAACTGGTTGATGATTTGTTTTATATATTCAAATGAAAGTATATATATTTTGTTTCTCCCATTTTTTTCTTCTTTCTTTTTCTCTTTCAATTTGTCTTCGTTTCTTTCGTTTTTTCTTTGTTGCCTTTCGTTTCTCTATCTCATATAATGTGTCTGTCATGCCTGTCGTATCCAGTATCACGGGCATGTCATTGAATTGCCTGCCCACTGTGCTTACTTCGTACGTGGCAACGTACAGCAGTACGTGGCAACATACAGCAGTAACTAGCCTCTCTAAGGCGGCTACGTCAACACATAACTTGTCTCTCTTCTGGCGTTGAAGAATGGTCACGCACACTGGTGGTACTGGATGTCAACGGGTAGGTTTAATGTGAAGAGCACACACACACACAAATACACACGTCGACCTGCAGCACCGTGTCCGCGCCGATTTTAACTACGACACGCCTGATACCTTGTACCTGGTACCCACTGCCTGGTACCCACTGCCTGGTACCTGTGTATGTATGCACTTACATCTCGCCACAGAACTCATACTGCTTTTGTTGGTATTGATATTGAATGGTGCGCGAGACTCTTTGTCGAGTTTCTACTAAGAGTAAAATCAATTTTAATTGTAGGCTGATAAAGTGTCTCGTGCACTACTATTATATTGAATATCAAAACCAACAACACGGAGTAGATTTTTCCTACTATTATATCAATATGTCGCATCCTCCAAGTACCGGCAGCAGTTGATGGTATGAGTAACACAGCCAGGTTCTCCCTGCTAGTCCGCCTGGTACCTTGCTACCCTGTCTGCCGGTTCCGTCCAGCGTTCGTCAACTATACCCGGCCCCTCGGCATCAGACAACACGAAACAAGCAAAGCAGCCTCGTCATCCACCCACGCCACACGACTCCTTCAATAAGGTTTATCAATCGAAGAAACGTAGAGAAATAACTACTGGTGGTGTTGTTGTTGTTGTTGTTGTTGTTGTTGTTGTCTTCACATTATATTGTCCTTTCTACCCAGCTTCATCAGTACACCCAGTGTCCGTCCTGATTCCTTAGCCTCGAGAGTTACTGATTCCGCGGTCAGAATGTGAGACAGAGGAAGACCAAAATTAAAAATAATCGCAAATTCATGTCAAGAGACAAGCACGTGAACTGTCAGCGTACATGGTACGAGAACACAACCACACAAGCAGCACCAGAAAATAAGAGCAAAAATACAACAAAACCAAAAAAACATAAAATTAAAATGAAAAACCGAATACAAACGACGCAATGTACTATAAAATAGAAAGCACCGAGAATCAGCGCAAGAAACAAAAAATGAACAAAAAATGAAAAGAAACAACAAAACAACAAAACAACAAAACAAAACAGCAGAAAAAAGAAGACCACGTTCGAACCAGCTGCACCAGTTGGTGGCGCGAGTATCATTGGCATGTTCTACTTCCTAGTCTGCGCGGTACCTTGCTTCCTATCCTGTCTGCCATCTCCTTCGTACTTTCGTCCACTGCAGTTTCCATTCTACTCCTGTTCCCCCCCCTCTCCGCGTTACTTTGGTCGGGATTTCTGACACTCTTCCTGTTGCCCCCCCTCCCCCCATTCCCTTGGACACCACCCGCGGCGAATGCCCGGCGCTGCCTACTCAGCTCAGCCTCAGCCTCGTGCCACCTCACCATCAACCGTTCGGCTGCTTCGAGGATCCCCCCGTACCACGTCCCCGCCTTTTATGCAGCAGTTGACCACAGCGCAGTCTCAACTCTGAACACCAAGGGGGAAAGTTCCGTTGACCCTTCGGTGGCTTGGAACTTCTTCAGGGATTCGACTATCCCATCTATGCCACGTCTTCAACTGTCCGCCAGGTCTCGGGTTCTCCACACACGTACACACAAATATCACGATCTAAAAACTTGAACATTGCTCTTAATGGGGACCAAAAAAAAAACTCTCGTTGGTAAAAAAAGAAAATATATTATATATTTTGTGTGGCGTAGTCCTATTTACTATTATGTCCCCCCGTAATGCGAAGTTGTGAGTGTTACACCTGGCGGTGGTTTTACTTCCCTTTTGTAAAATGAATATTCAAACGTCATATGCCGACCCGCAACACCTGCCACAGACAAAGGCCAGCCACCACCACCAGCAGCACAGAGACCACTCAACCCACGGACACACCAGCACTGGTGGTGTGGCCCAAATATGTTGGCAAACATGTCATCAAGTGGGACGATAAACGTGCGCTGTCAAGGATGAAGGGCCGAGTGTTACACACGAAAACCTATTAACTTGGTGTCAGTCAAAGCATGTCAACGCTAAGTTGCCGTCTGTCAAGGGGTGCATGTGCTGCCTCCTAATGTCTTTGTTCGATGTGACCGGGACGGACGCCATGGATGACTATCTGACGGGCGGGGTCGATCGACCAGCCGCGGCATTATAATCACCACCGCCGCCGCCACCACCTTCAGCACCACCTCCACCTCCACAACCACAACAGTAACACAGCGCAAGCACAACATACAGAACAGCCACAATGAATGCCACGGCAACAACAGTGCTCGGGGCAGGGGTGGGAAGAAATCAGAAGAAGACGTCGCCGTGTAGTGGCATCAAGTCTCGGGGCTTGGGCTGCGGGTCGAGAAGAAAACGTCTGCGTCGGAGCGGCTCCCTTCGCGCAACCAGCTGTACGGGAAATTCTTCACGTACAACCGCGCCGACCTTGCAGTGGGAAAAATATTTTTAAAAATTGCCCTTCCTTTCAGCGGAGGAAAACAAAAATACCGTCGTGTCGCGCCGAGGAAAAACAAATTTATACCGCCCCGTCCCGTCGTGAAAATATGCCTCGTTGAATTTACCGTCCCGCCCAGTAGAGAGATTATGAACTCGCTGTCCCGTCCCGTCCCACCAACGTTTTCTGCCCTCATTTTACCGTCCTGTCCTGTTCCGTTTTCATTTGTTTATCCCGCCAAACAAGTCAAATCTGTTCTGTCCCGTCCTGTCACGATTCTCAGAAACTGTGACAAGCCCTGGTTGCTAGGGCTCGAGGTGTCAGGTATCAGCATTCATAAAAGTGAACCATCTACTTAAGTAAGTTGCGTTCGTACTCCAACTACGTGTGTGTTCAGAAGGAGGGAATTGATACGTTTTGTTGAATATCACCCATGTCGTTTTAGATCTACAGCAGCAGTACTGAACAGCTGGTATTTTGTACCCAGTCAGTAGTATGAGTTATCTTTCATTTCTGACATGCAAACGTCGGGTCGTTCTGGTGGCACCTTATTTGAAGAATTTTCCGGCAAGAAGTTATGTGGTTCAGAGGAATATCTACTTTTGATACAGTTTTCAGCAAGAACGTACTGTATTTGAGACACATGTATCTATTTTGCTCTCAGTACCTGAGTAATAAAAACATGAAAACTAAGGGGGAAAACTCTCATAAAAGAATGACCCGAAAATGAGTACCAGGTACGTACAAGATTTTCGTATTTAATTCTCGTTCTATTCCCGAGGCAGAACTCGCATGGCTGTTTGGCGACGTACTTGGTATGTCGTGATAGATGTGTGAGGAGGTCCACATGATGTCAGGTCACTGCGATTATGTGTACGTACGGTGCACGAGACCCTTTCACAGCCTACTATTGCCTACCCGCTCCTCCTTCGGCCTGCCCCGCCTTTGGGGTGACCCGAGGATGTCCGCCAGTACCTTCAACGGTCTAGCGACAGCCACACGAGCATCGAGGATCGGGCGGGGTAGAGAGGGAACCTTGCGCGTTCCGACTGGTGACCTGTTGGCTTTAAGAACCGCGTGGGGTGGTGGTGATGTTTTTTCTTCTTAACCCCGACGCCAAAGAGTTCATCCCTCAGGCGGGATGGGTACAATACCACAGCAGAGAGCCCTACGTGGGCAGCCGGGAGAGCGGAGATGGTGGTCACACCGTGGGTAAGCGTGCACGACAGGAAGGATGGGGGTATCGGCTTTGGCTGGGACGGCTGTACCCAGCCAACGAATACCAAGGCGCTTGCCGGACTACGAAACAGAGAGCAACTTTTGCCATAGAGAAGAAAAGAAACAGGGTTCTACATCATATGATTTAGCGTGGCATAGCCATGGTACCACCCATTACATACCATGGCATCCCCACGGCATCCCATGGAATGGCATAGGATTCCAAGGCGCCGTGGGGGATGCTGTGGCATACCGTGCGTGATACCATGGCAACCTCTTGCCGCAACCGCCACGGTACTCCATGCCAACCTCACGGCATGTGCTGGCAACTCCTCCAGCTCCTAGGTTAGTGTTAGGGGTAGGGTTCCATGATATGCCTTGGAGGTCCGTGTGAGGTTCCTTCGTATGCCGTGCAAGTTGCCGTGGAATGTTTCGCAGCAGGTGGTGCCACGGCATGCCACGCCATGTCGCGAAAAATATAATTAATGTAAATGCCTTGCGTGTATTGGCGAAGGGACGAGAACTCGACCATGACTTCATTGGCCTGCAGGAAACTTGGAGGTCAGGCAGCACGACGTTCCGTGCGGCAGGGTATCGAGTTTTCGGTTCAGGTCAGAACAACGCGGCTGCCAGACAAGGGCTGTACGGAGTAGGTCTAGCTCTCAACGAATCGTTGTGCAGTGAGTCCTTGTACACGCACTAGTACATCGACGATCGTCTTATATCTATCCGCTTTGAGCTGGCTAATAAATGCGAGGCAGCTAATTCTGTCGTTGCGTATGCTCCAACTGATTGTACCAAGGACGCCGAACTGAAACGTATTTTCTGACGCAAGCTGGACGACTTGGTGGGAAAGATCCGGACAAAAGAGTTTCTATACTCATGTATGCCAACGATCGAACTGCACAGATAATGGAAGGGTGTGGTGATGATGAAAATAGAGTGATTGGAGCATATGGACGTGATGTTCTTAACGATAATGGCAAACGACTCTCGTCGTTTTGCCACCCATTGCAACTTAGCTCTCACCAACACGTTTTTCAGCACGCGCAAGGATGGGATATTGCATACAGACAACGGCACCAGCCCGAATGACCGAAAGCAGATCAACTACATTCTACCTCGTCAAGCCCATCGACCTACAGTACAATATGCTAAAGTCGTCCCACACACTTTTGCCCCAGCTAAGGCAAACTCAAACCACAGCATCTTGCACATCAAATTCCGACCCAGTGGTCACTTTGAGCCCCACAGACAAATGCACACACTGGTAAAACGCCGACGTTCGGCAGGCAGTTATATGTCCGATTAGATGTGTAATGAACGAGTAGTCGCGAGGGTCAATTCCAATCTCAACCAGATTATCCAGCCCCGTAATACGTCTGGCGTGTTTGAGTTTTCCATTTCGGCTAAAATTTTTGAGGCGTTCGAAAAAGAGGTACCACCCCCTCCACGTCGCCGCCGCAGACATGGAAGGTGTGAGCCTGCCGAAACCTTGGCCGCATTCGTATTAGCACGGACAGCGAGGGAAGATACACCATAATCGTTGGGTGCCCACACCCGGGAGACACTGAGATCTGCGTGTGCGAACCTGCAATATGTGATTGCCGCAGGATTGCATGCGTACTTCAAAGCGTACCTTGCCGAAACCGAACGACTCTTATCAATAGCGAACCACGACCAGAGATGCTTGTTCAAGCACCTTCAGGGTACGGTAGGACTGGATAGGACTACCGCGAGAAGCGACTAGTTCACCAGGGACGAGGATGGCACTCTGTTGCGGGAAAATGTGCGAATTCGTGAACGATGGGCGGGGTTTCCCCACAAACGCTTGAACACGAAACCGCTTAAACTCGATCCCACGGTCACCGACCTCTTGCCACCGCGACCGCATAAATTTTCGGTTGGAGATAAGCCATCCATGGACGAGATGAGGGAAACACTGAAGGGGATATCAAATTGGAAAGCAGTCGGGTCAGATGGTCTCTCGGCCGAGCTCCTGAAAATCGACCACCCCGCATTCGCCCAGCGCGCTCAAAACATCCTTGTGCATGTTTGGGTAACAGGAGAAGTCCCCAAGAATGGAAGTATGAGATCATCAAGATCCTTCATTAAAATAAAGAACAAAAAGACGAATTGATTGCACTAACTATAGAAGAATTTCGCTTGTTACCCACGCAGGCAAAGTTTAGTTGAAAACTACTGCGATACCGAGAAATTACTCCCGAAGGAACAGTGCGGCTTTAGCCTCGCACGATCAACGTTCGATATCGTTCTCATCGTGCGCCGGTTTCAAGAGCTCGGACGACAGGGGAAAACCCTCCTGTACGTGTGCTTCTTCGATTTGCAGAAAGCGTACGAGTCCGTCGACCGAGAGCTGCTATGTGAGGTACTCACGCCCTATGGCGTACCAACCAAGATGCTGAGAATCATCCGTCATTTCCACGATGGCATGCGGGCGCACGTTCATACGGATGACGGCGAGCTCTCGGAATGGTTTGATGTGACGCAGAGGCTGCGGCAGGGCTGTGTGCTATCACCGTTTCTCTCCAACGTTTTCTTCGCTGCTACCTTTCACGCAGTACTAATACGCTTTAGCCAAGACGAAGCCATCGTTAAGGGTTTAGTCCGACTCAGTGATGCTGCAGTAGTCCGAACGGCGGAGCCGGAGCCGTTGGTGTACGTGCGAAGGGCTGTATGGGGCATGTTGACGCCGATTACGCAGGAACTGTCTCGAATTCGGCTGAAGGGCTCGCGAAAATGAAAACAGTCATCGTGACTGCCTTCCAAGCAGCAGGCCTCACGGTGTCGGACACGAAGACAGAGACAATGCTTCTAAGAGCACCAGACCAGACAACCCTCGCACCACCGCTTGTCATCGAAGGAGCAGGCCAGATGTATAAGCAGACAGCCTTTAGTTCTTATACCTAGGCGACATTTTCCACGAAAATGCTGACTTCTCGCTCGAAATCCGCCGACGGATCCGTCTCGTGCGAGCATGCCTCAAACGGTCAGGCCCGGAGTTGTATGATGAGACAACCGCCTCACATAGCCAGGACATCCGAATGCTGAAGGCCGACGCGATGGTCCTGCTGTACGGGTGTGCGACGTGGACCCTCAGAGCTGAACACTTTGCCAAGCTCCGACCGGCGCATTACCAAGTCCTGGTGCGAGTCATTTGTTTTCAGCGCCGACTTCGAAGTGACTATACAACCCTCTCGTACGCGAAGGCCCTCAAAATGACAGGTTGCGACAGCTTCGAAACGACCATTCTTAAACGGCGGCTCTATTTTGCGGGGGGCGTGGTACGACAAGGAAAACAGCGATTACACAGTCGGTAAATGTTCGGGACGATGGATGGCGAGGAGAACCCGAGACCTGGCCGACAGTTTAAGACAAGGCTTACATGCATAGTCGAAGACCTTAGGGAGTTCCGAGCCACCGAAGGGTCAACGTAACTTACCCCCTTGGTGTTCGGAGTTGAGACCGCACTGTGGTTCGCTGCATCCAAAATGGCCGGGAAGTGATGCCGGGGGATCCTCGAAGCTGAAGCACGGTTCATGGTTGGATGGCCCGAGGGTGAGGGTGAGCTGAGTATGCAGAAAACCCGACAAAGGGGATGCGGGGAGGGGGGGGGAAAAGGATGCGTAGAAGGGAAACTGCGGTTGACGAAGTAGGAAGGAGATGGCAGACAGAGCAACAAGGCACCAGGCCGACGAGGAAGTAGAACATGCCTATACTACTCGTGCGGCCAATCGATGCAGCTGGTTCGGAAGTGGCCTTTCTTTGCATTTTTTTTCTTGCTTGCGCTGATCCTCTGTGCTTTTGATTTAATCTCTTTCTCTACTTTTTTTTTATATATCTTTGGTAAAGGACACGTGTGGCGTGGGTGGATGACAAGCCTGCTTTGCTTGTTTCGTATTGTCTGCCGCCGAGGGGCGGAACATAGTTTAGGAACACTGGATGGAGACGGCAGACAGTGAAAGCATGATGCATGTGTCGAAGGTCTGCCTCTGTGAAGAGAGATGGCAGAAGTGGTACTGAAGGGTCAGTGAAATATCTTGTGAAGAAGGAGAAGAAAACATAAATGAATTTGGCGCTTATGTGGTAATAATGGAAGGAAACTTGATCACAGATTTCAACAGGAGAAGAGGAAAAAGAAAAGGAAGAGGGAAAAGGAGAAGGAAGAGTGGAGGACGAGTATGTATGAATGATCGAGCTATAAGGCTGACATTGACCTGATCCTCGCGGTATAATGACCGTGCTACGGGCACATAATCTAATCTAAGGACTATTAATTGTACTGGCGGACAGTCCGTCCTGCAGCATTATTGCTAATGGATATAGCTAGTTCATCCTATAGCAATATTCCTAATAACGGTGAGGGTTGTGCAGCAACATCCCTACTGGTAAGCTAGCTGCCCTGCTATACGTACTGTCAAGGTCTGGACAGAGGTATGTTGAGCTTACAATATACCGTACACCGAGTACGACAGACTCGTGATTTATCCACATATTTCATTTACCCGAATATCTAAACTAAGAATACCCGTACACTCGTACCAGTGCGTATTGACTGCACATCACAACAGATACGTATACATACGGATCTCAACGTCCACACGCTAACAGACATGGTAGCAAGGTACCACGCGGACCAGCACGGAGAACGTGGCTATGCTACTCGTGCCACAAACTGCTGCCGCTACCTGGAGGGTGCTTTGTGCTTTGGTTTGCCTGTGGTTTTCCTTTGGTTCTTAGTCTTTCTCTGTTTACAAGTAGTGTTTTTTTTGTGCCTTTTTTTGCTTATTCGGTTTTTTCAAGTGTCTGCCACATCCCCTGCGGGGGGGGAACGACAGCGTGTTCGATCCATTTTATATATTTTCTTTTCCTCTATCGATTTGTTTTCTTTTTTTTTTGTTTGGTGTTTGGTTTCTGCTGTTTCTCTATTCATAGAATTGGTATGTCCTGCCTGTCGTATCCAGTATGATTACATGGCATTGCTTTGTCCAATGTTGCTGTGGCTACTGCTTAGGTGGCAACGTAGTATCGCTGTGATGTAGTTTCGTGGATACAGAACTTGTATCTCTGTAGGATTGAAGAATCGGCGCGGACACTAGTTGTGCTGGATGTCGACGGGTAGAAACAACGGTTTAATGCGAAGAACGCACCCACATACCGCTATGATATAGGGTAAGCCTACGGGCATCGCAAGCCTCATTCGCAGGAGAGAAAGAATTTCCCACCAGGAATTAGAGCTACATACATATATATCTCATTCTACCCCTAGAACTTTATAAACTCAACTCAAACCGGCTTATGTAGTACCTGGAACTCAAGTGGATCCTCTGCCAGGTGACGGGGGAACTGATCGACCGTCCATTCTACAGTAGTGACAATAGGACTGGCCTGCCCTTCGTACATCGGAGCGTTGAACAGCGGCTCCTCTAAAATGACAGGGATAACTGCAAGCCCAACGGCTGAAACTTGTGTTGACCCCTGGATACAGAGCATTGACATTAATTCTGCGAGGATAAAACGAACCAAGCGTGATTCTAGTATCCTTTTTTATTTTTTATCCCCCGGCGGATGGGTAAAAATGAAGCTTGATAAACTCGCTACACTTCCACGTTCTAATTTCGCGTCGTGCGTCAATTTAGCCCATAGCTCCCATTACAAAATCAAACAGGATGTGGACGTCGAGATGGAGGAGAACGCACTGCGTGTGTGTGAAGCTTATACACTGCTCGAGGAAGAAGCGAGACATCAGCATCTGTGCGTGTTTGGGCGCCGCTGCTGGAAGATGAAGACCTCTCTAACCCCACGGCGAACCGACTTCCGCCTGCCCTACCCTTTTGTTTGGAGTTATCAATAGTCAATCAATTGAAAGTCACTCATTTACCTTAAGCGTATCAAGAAAAAACGCAAACCGGGATATTCGATCCGACGGAAAATCAGAAAGGTAGCTATGCACAATCCAGTCGGAAAAACAACCCATCGGAAGCCGGCTTTTTCAATTCTATATAGCTTCCGACTGCACAAGAAGTGGCCTTATTTCACCCTACAGATAATAGAAGTCGTTTAGTGGTTAAATGACGTTTGGGGTGCACGAAGTGCTGCGTGCGGTGGTGCTGAATATCCACGAAAGTTTATGGTGCATGATCGGTGGCGTCAACTTAGATTTGGTCGTCAGTGGTCGTCGTCGTACATTCCATATTGCCTGATTAAGCATTACTACCCCGCCATTACCCCGCCTGGGTTGTTGTTCCCACAATAAGTCATCGCCACTTATTTATGTAATCCAGTCACTCCGGGGTCGCAGGACAGAGGCTCTGAAAACTCTGGAGTGGAAGAATACTCGGTGTTATGCCATATTGGTGCCTGTCCTACCACGGATTGCACTACTACTGCTGTTATTGGGAAATACGATTGAGTTCATGGGATAACAACAACAACAACAAACAACAACAACAACAAACTCAACACGGGGTAATACCGAATCCAGTAACAAGGAATGTTTACGACGACGACGATTACTGACGACCAAACCGAAGTGCCCAGGGCAACAACTTTATCGTTCTTTTGACGCCAACCCATCATCTACCCATATACATACGTGGGTCTTTGATTTGTTTGCACAGCCCCACACCAGCAGCCCCGCAGCACGTCTTGCACCCCCACCGTCATTCCGTCAGTACACCAACACGAAACGACCTGTTCTACAATCTTCGGGGTGAACAGAGGAGGCAAAAAAAACACATTTACATACAGGCAGACATATTCGACAAAGGCGTAAACTTGGTGAAGGTAAGGCGGCAATATCAGCTTGCGACGTAGTGACGCGGCGCGGGGCCTACGCGAGCCACGAGATTTTTGTTGCCGACTTCTGTGTGTGCTCTGCGGGGTTGAGACAAGAGCTGAAAGCGGAAGCTTTTGTTTCCTTCCGTTAGAGCTGAACCCAACCAAGCTTTAGGGACAAGAATATTAGAAGAGCACTTTGGTTCATTTCATCCTGGCAGAGGTCATGTCAATGCTGTACATCTAAACCCGGCGTCCCGGCGACTTGGTAGGAGCTCGGCGTGCCTATCAAGATCATTTTCGTGGGTCCGAATCTTACCGAGTGTAAACGGGACTTTTTCTTGCACAAGAAAAGTATTTTTAAGAGGAAAGTGCGAGAGCGTAAGTTATCTACATACGACGAAGTTCGACGAGCAGTGGGAATACTGAAACCTATTCGAGCGACAAAGAATAAAGGCACGAATCGGCGGAAGGAAAGGACGACAACTGCTGTGACTACGGCTTGTTCCCATGATAGCGGAGGGTAAAACCTCCTGATGAGGTATGCTGGGAAGAAAAAACGATGATTAAAAAAAATAACAAAAAAGTCATGGAAGAGTACAAGTCTCATCCCTTGTGGTTATTCCTGTCGGTTTAGAGGGCCGGTAGTTCGATGGTCCGATGAACCGAGAGCAGTTTTTTGCAGTCGCTTGTCCGAGGGGCGCGCCAATCCTGTTCCTAGTGTAGAGTCAACGATTTATCAGTTCCCGCCACCTGGCAGACAATCTATTTGCGTTCCAAGGGCTACAGAAGCTGGTTCAGGATGACCCCTTTATGTTCCAGGGGAAATATTATATGTAGCTCTAACGCCTGGTGGGAAATGGAGATGAGAGTATGGATTGATCCTATGCCCACGCTCTACTTGACGGTATATATGTATGCGAGAACTCCCGATTCCTGTGCGCGACAAAAAATAAAGGCACGTACCGGAGGGGATAAGGGAGAACAGCTGTGACCACGGCTTCTCCAGAAGATCGCTTAGTGCAAAACCTCATACGCGTTAGGCTGGAAAGTAAAAAATATGACTAAAAAAGAAGAGAAAAAAGTGCGAGAAGCTGATTTTTTTATTTTTTGATAATGGAGTTCATTTCACGAGTTATATACGAACTTGCTGGGTTGTTGCGCGTCGCTGTGGCCGTGACGTTTTCTTTGGAGTTTTTCTGTTGGTGTGAGAGTCAACCTGTATCATCCGATCGACGTTTTGACAGATGTAAGTTGAACTTACAGTATACCGTACTACGAGGAAGACATACTCGTAATTTATCCACAATTGCATTTTCCCGTGTACCCAAACTAAGATACTCGTATATTCATATCATCAGTGCGTAGTGACTGCCCATTACAATAGGTACCTATGGATCTCAACATCCATACGCTAACACCCGAAGCCTTTTCCACCGCTATGGTGGAAATAATAAAAGTGACATGTCCGCAAGATCCGTACATAACACAAGTCCTCTTAAAAACTAAACCCGGATAGGCGCTGGCAACGAAAAATTCTCCAACTCCGCACCGAATCGCATCGCACTACACCGCACTGCTGGACTGTGATAAAATTTCGTGTTCAAATATGCCGAATTTTCGAAGTCGCAACCAAGAAGCACACGATAAAATCGAGCATGTGTATAAAGGGTTCACGGGGGCGACGCTGACCCTGAACCCTCGTGTGTCCTACCCCGTGTACCTGGTACGTGTGTGCGCGGACCTCACACTTCATTTTCGTCGGAGGTGTGGATGTACTTTAGTTATCATGTGCAATTCCATTATTTGTATTTGTTATTCCGAGGTATCCTGCCTGTCCAGACTTACAAGTATTTAATGATAGTGAGGCGCGACCTCGGTACTACCTGCCGTAGCCATATCTTCGATGTATGCCATTCTGTTCTGGATTGTGCTGAGCCAAAACGAACGAACATCTACGTTCGCGATCGTACGTATCTGTCACCACGTTGTGACGTGCATGTTCATTTGTGAACAACATAAAAAATCGTCAGCAGCAGCAGAAATGGCGGCGGCAGCAACAGCAGCAGAAGTAAACTGATGTACTTGTCTATTTCTATGGGGCAGTAAGCCTAGAACTTGAGCTAAGGTAAGGAAGGGGTGACGAAAACAATCACACTCAACGGTGTTGACGCCACTAGGGCGGGGGGCTATGTAGCTGACCACGAATTAGACGAGCAAAATCCATTTTGTCGCAGCGTAGAAATATTGTAGGGCTTTTCTCGCGTCAGGTCAAACCTCACGGGTCTGACCCGACCCGACCCGCTAAAGAACGAGGTGTGCTACCCAACCCACGAGATTTGGAAAAATCATGCTCTCACCCGACCAGACCCACGAGATGGAAAACTCTGTCGACCCGAACAGACCAGCCCCGACCAGTGGCATTCCATAATCTCCTCACCCGACTCCCGACCCCCGAGATTTCAAAAGCTGTCGACATGCCCCGAGCCTACGCGCCACCTTCAGACTGACACGCGACACACGGGTGAAGTGCGTTTGACGAGAGTCGGGTCAACTGGCGCCAAAGTTTCCTCACGGGTAAACGACGAAAGATGACGGGTGCAAATATATGAATGTTGGTTAGTCCCTGGTCCCTTGTGCTTTTCCTCAAATAGTGTGGGGTTGAGTCTTTTTTTTGTACGGATTGGTTTCGGAACATTGTGTGGTGTGCGCTTGCTAGACGAACATGATGACCAACGCGCACACCGGCACTCCGCTGGGAGGATCCCTCCCGACACCTCGGTCGACCGGATAGATGTGATCCGATGGCTTCTGCTTCCACACCAGCGAGGGACCTAGGTGTGCAGCCTACGTACCCCGAGAAACAGCGTGGCTGTTCAACAGCGGCGAGCACAACCGAGGTGGCGGATCTATACAACGTGTTGCGATGACCATACATTCTCGATATGTATTAAAACTACAGCTGGGTTTTGTCATACCGACCCTGGTGTTCAAGCCTTTAAATTCTTCTTTGCCGAATGTATGTGACTATTTGCCAATGGTAGAGCACTACCTTTGGTCCGCTGCACTCGGTTCAATCGTACTATTCGATGTCAAGTTCTTGTCGTTTGCAAAATTCCGCGAAATAGGACAAGACGAACACCGTTCGTTCGTATATGCAAAGAAGAAAGCACAATCTTCTTGCTGTAGGCAACCCCCCCTCTCTCCCCACAGTAGCACGCATTGATTGATAATTTGTTTGTTTTTTCGATCACGTTATCACACACGGTGTACGTTAAATACCGCACACACCCCCAAAGTGGGGGCGACTGAAACGAGCATAAAACTCCAAATTTCCACAGCACCTGGCGGATAGATACATTTCACCCACCAAACTGCCGTTACGTTTGCCGTGCCCCGACCACCGGCGCCGGTAGCAGGTTTGTTGCCGGTCACAGAACGTGCAGCGTGCCATCGTAGTGGCAGTGTCTAAAAAAGACGGCAAGTGGGCAATGCTCTTTACAACACCGTGTATTGTTCCGGGCATCCTACAGAAGAAGCAGTTGTTTCACACTATTTTTGCAGCAGCGATATTTTAGGCATGGCAAAGGCGTGCGAGGTGAAATTTGGACACCGTTGTATCTGTAACAAAAAGGACATATAACCAAATATCTTCGTTCATTCTACTTCGGCGCACGTTTTGTCTCTTCTCACACACACGCACCTGTGGGTATGCAGCAGGCGGTAAAACGAAATCATGAAGTTCGGATACGTTCTCCTGGGGCTGCTGTCGCTTACGTCGATTCATATTTCGAGAGGTGAGAACACTTCTGATGCGTTTGAATACGCGTGCACTACCTCCGACTGCAAAACACCACGGGGGGAAGGGTTGAAGTTTTGCCGGCGATCTCGTTAGAAAGGTTAATGACATGGGACCGTTGGCCGGTGCTATGACTCAACAGTATTCGCTGTCCATAGATGGAGTACTTGCAGATTTATTTTGTAGAGGAGTGCCTCTTGGTCGCCTGCGGGTTGCAAACATGTTTCGCATTTCTTAAGCTGTTTACGCCGAGAGGCAGTCCCTGAGCCCATACGCCACCTCTACCCCTCACCCCTTTCCCTTCTGCCAAATCATTACCTGAGATAGCTGACTAACATAGCCGGAGATTCCAACGTTGAGAACGAACTAGTATTATAGTTGAACTCACAGATTGCGTGTTGTATTGAAGATGTAGATAAGTTCGTCCCATGCAGCTATCCGAGGGCATCGATTCGGCTATGGGCAACGGGAATGAGTTAGAGGTGGTGTATGGGGTTGGCGTTATAGGGTGTGCCTCTCGGCATATTCGGCTAGTGGTACGCATTTTTCTTCCACCCGTTGTTTACAAATAGGCACTCCATTATTTCAGCCTTGACTACAAGGGAGGGACGAGCCGGTTGCTTGCGTATGCATATCCGTACATTGAATATTACGAGTATATACGTCAACAGTACGGAAGATGGTGCAATCTGTATCTGCTTTTAGAGCAGTTGTGGTATTTTTGCCAATATTTATGTAGTGAACGAAATAGCCAGTGCTTTGGTGAAACAAAGACGAATGTTTAATATTTTCCCTCTCAGGAACAGTTGGAAACAGATTCCAGCATCGACACAGCAAGCAACAAGCGTGCGGCGACAAATCGGATATGAAGCACGGTATGTCGAGATTTGTTTCTGAACGACGGTCCGTGTCGACTGGGGAAGATTCCAAAGTCGTTGGGAAAAAAATCACTTGCAACACTTGTGGAAATATACCGTCAAATAGACAAGGAATACTTACTCATGGTGTTCAACTAGAATATTATTACAAAATTGAAATATTAAAAACAAAAATTGCACTGCGACAGTGGAGTGTTTCGCAACAGGAATCGAAATAGTTCGCTACTGCGTGCACTTGGCGCGAGCATTGGTAGCTTAGTTCCAATCGCACTATTGCTCACAACAACCGTCCACGTCCGCACCCACGCTTTCTGCGATGCGTGGTCCTGTTTAGCCGAAGACAAATGCAGAAACGGTGTGGCAGGAGTCGATAATGACGACGTCTGCTGCGATGTTGACTGCGTCACCTGCGGAGGGAGGGGTTGCGCCCAACGACCCGGCGGTCCCGTGAGTTGCTGTCTACGGAAGACGCGTACAAGTGCATCAGGATAAGTAGTGAGACGAAATAATATTTGGCTGATTACTTTGAGAGTTACTTACCTTGTCATCCAATATAATATATAGTGAGAGTACCTTAACGTTAAACACGACATACGTTCAGTACATGTGGCGAACACAGACGTGTACTGCGAAGCCCCTTATCGCGACTAGTATGATTAAAGCATGCTTCGCTCTCACGCCCGTATTGGTTTAACAGGCCAACTGCTGCACCAACCGGATCCTGGACAGTAACGTTTTGTGCAGCGTCGACCCGCTGGCGCCGTGCATCATTGATGTTGAAGGTGCATCTTCAGAAACTCCGGCTAGACCAGTGATTGCCGCCGTTGATTGCTTTGCACCTTTCGTGATACCTTCTTCGTCTAGTATTTCTGTTAACAGTCCAACAGCTGCATTAACCGGCAGCAACACTGGCTTGACGTTCAACGACATCCAGGCGGCGCGATGCATCGCCGGATGTGGATACGCCCTGCAGATGTCTGTGTACTGCCGCTTTGCAGTTTTCATGGCTTCTGCTTGTGCTTCTTCAGTTGTTACTTAAGCCCTGCTGTTGTTGTTGTTGTACCGTGGCAACGTGCCTGAAATTCCGTATGTATGTGCAAACAAGCGGTATCTTGCACGTGACGCAGCTGGGTAAACATTCACCCACTTCGATGCGTGCTCTTCTTGTGCAGGACCCGTCTGCAGTAACGGCATCACGGGAGTCGACAATGGTGGCGATATCTGTTGCCATGCTAGCTGTGGCACTTGCGGAGGAGCAGGTTGCGGCGGACGACCCGGCGGACGGGTCAGTTGAGCCTGTTGAAAACGCGCACCAATGTAGGGATGCGAAAAAAGTGTCTGAAACATGTTCAGGCTTCCATCAACATAGTTCGATACCTCCCCCGACTAACCAATAATCTAAATAATAGGTTTTCAAGCACAGTCAGAATGTACCAGAATGAGTCAACTTGAAGTTGGTCAAGGGACATCTGATTCCACCCAAGAAGTGGTTTTGGGACGTTCCTTGTATGAAACAACACGTTTTTGACCAGATAATCACAAGAAAGCTATTAGTAGGTATAGAGCACTAACGAAACAATGATGTTTTATGAGTACGTATTAACAGTAGTACGAACCAGCTATCTGAACAAACTACACGCCCAGTACAACGCTTGATCAAATTGTAACACAAAGCTTGCAAGATGAGTTTTGAGTAAATTTCTGATTTCATACTTGTGGCTTCAGGGTCATTCTTTTTTTCTGTATGGATAGGTTTCCCAGCTGAATTTTGACTGTTGATATTCCCGATTTTCCGGCGGTTGCAGAGCCTGCGTGCGACAACGGACTACTTGAACGCCGAACTGTGACAACAGAATTATCGACAATAATTGTGGGGTGTTAATGGAGCGCAACAATGAGTCCGATAGTGCATGCATAGTTGGTATATACTACGGACGCTGAAATATGGCACAAGCCCCCGAAAATGCCAGGTTTTTGACCTTTTTTTCATCTTCGCGTACACCAGTTTCATATTACGAGTACACTTTTTTTTGTTTCGATCCAGACATCCTCTTGCTTCGATGTATTGGGTGTGCAGGCATGCCTAAAGATGCGGCAATATACATAGTTACCCTAGGCACGCCTTGCTAGGGCCTCACATAACACGGAAGAACGTACGCTGATATCAAGTAATTATGAGGTGGCTTGAGGCGTTCTAGTTTTTGCAGGGATAATTATAGATTCCATGATCAATTATTACGGGGGGCCATAGTAAAATAGGGCCTACGGTATACACAAAAACCTATTTTAACATTTTTTTAACAACAATATCTGATCCTGTTTACTATTTAAGGTCCCCCGTAATAGTTGTTGCTCGCGGTCGATACACACAAAACTGCAGACAAACCTATCAGTACGACGCGTGGTACTATGTTAGGGGTAGTTTTCACCCCCTGAAATATCATGCTTGACGTTGAAATGCCGTTTTTAAATTAGAACCCTTGCGTCGTGAGCTTAAATTGTGGGATTGTTGATCAGGCTGCCCTTTCAAGTTTTTCCTGAATTCGTTGTACGACCTATTGCAGGTATTAAGCTCTTCAAACAAGGAGCATTGGAAAGTCGTTGGGTGCACGCTTTTCGTAGCGTTTGTTCAAGGTATATATCGAAGACTTGCAGTTGCATACAATATCTGAAGCAAGATGAGTTTTGTCCTATGCTCAGATGATGCCGGGTAGAGGTCGCAGACATCGGTAGACCGAGCAGCGGATATTAGACAGACGTGTCTGCCTCAGACCCTCAACGTACACCGATCTGTCAAACGTATGCTTGGCCACCGTCCCCTCTTCTGTGGACAGGACAAGTGCTGCAGCAGCCGGGTCAGGGACAGCGGCGTTTTTTGCAGCGTCTCGATGCAAGCGTCGTGCATAATCGACCCCCCAGGTGCGTCTTGATGAATTTTCGTCTAGGTCGGCGACTGTAGTCAAGTTGCCGCTTTCATGACTACTGCCTGTATCTGTTCGGTGGTTTTTACTTACACATCTTCACTTCTGCTGCACGTAGCAGCGTATCTGAATACTCCCGTAACGAGCGGCACATCAAACGCCGATTTGCGTTTTGACGAACAACATTGTGCCCACTGTGTCATCGTTGCGCTGCGTTTTGACGAACACGATTGTGCCCACTGTGTCATCGTTGCGCTTCCCGAACGTTTTGGCTATTTTGGGGGGTGTACCCCAGTCATCACGAACGACTGTCGGCCAACGCGCGGGTAGCCCCGTACGTTTACCTTCAATCAAAAAAATACGGAAACATTGGTGTTATCGACGCCGAATATCGACACACCTCGTACGCGGTGTATATCGCTGAGCCTGATAATATATTTAGGCAAACCAAGGCTTACAACATCCTTGATTCGTATACTGTTCAGATTTCCACAGCATTCGTCCGAATGCGGCGACGTATACCTCCTTGCTTCACGAGTTCTCGTAGCGAACAGTGCGCCAAAATGCGGCATGCAGGTCGACGTATCAACAATTGTGCGAGTCGTCATTGCGCTTTTGGTGCTGACGCGTATTTTTCGATATCTCAAGGCAGCGTTGTTTCCGCAACAGTCACTGGGACTGTCGGGCTCGTTACCGGAGGAAATATCAAATATCGTTAGACGAGACGCGTGCTAAAGTAAAAATACAACTAACCTTTTTTGGACAACCGTGTTCTGAACAACGGAGCCCTCTGTTCCCGAGTCGTCGGAAATTTTATCGTGTTGTTCAGACAATATTGTTCGCTGTGTGTGTATTGTTAGGACATATGATTGTTCATCGTGTAGCAGCCACACCTTTCTCCAAACCTCAAGTCGATCTGGGTGAGGTGTAGAGATCCATACGACCATGTGAGGGGGAGAGACTCGGGAAAAAAAAACTGGCGCACCTACTCGTAGTACCGTATCATGTGTCATTGGTGTAGGTGTTGTTTCCAATATTGTTCCGCCGGGACTATTACGATAGGCCAAGGTGCGACGTCCGGTTTTTTAGTCGTTGAGTCAAACTCTGTGTTTGGTGGAGAGCGTGGGGTTTGTCAAGTTGGGAAGCCTCGGAAAACGTAGGTGCTACCCCTACCAGAAACGCACACGCGCCCTGCGGTAGTGCGAGGAGGGTGGACGAGTTACGGGATTGGGACACCGATGACTGACTGGAAGATCGGTTGCAGTTCTCCCGCTGTGTACGCGTCTAGGTCGAATTCTGATTTACTCCCTGTTCTCAGTCTACTCTGACTTTGTGTATAGGGCAATATCTGAAGTTCAACAAAATTTGAGTGAACAAATGGCATACACAGGTACTTCGAACACACGCGAAAGTTCCACTTTTTTTTCGCTTCCAGTCCTTTGTCATTCACGGAGGGTCCCAGCTGTTGTGGTTGTGCACACGTTCGTGCCTTTCGAGACCTGACGTCTTACTCCGCATCACTTTCTTCGGTCGCTATATGTATGATATTGTCGAAACAGTGTGCAGCAACGACGTGGTTGGCGTGGAAAGTAACGGCGTCTGCTGCGAGGCTGGTTGCGGGACGTGCGGAGGAGCAGGATGCGGCAGGCTTCCCGTGGCGCGGTGCGTTTGTAGACGGGTGTCAGACGCATGCTGCAGTAGAGGGGCATCATTCTCTGAGGCTCCCCGCTTGACGACATTTTTGTACCTTACCCGATAACTGACCTTGAAAAAACTCGAACCACAACCGGGTAAATAATATGATGGCCTAGATATCCAAACGTATATGTTTGGGGAATCATACTAGAGTTCCGACGAATATGGGCTGAAGAGCGCCGTCATTCAAATTTTTTTTTGTCCATATTGTTCTATTCCTCTATCGCAGCACGCGCCATCTCTCGCCCTCGATGCGGGCAATCATATATATGTCACCATTGCTCTGCGCACTAATAATAGTTGTGACTTCAGTGTGCTGCTGTAATGAGGGAGAAAATTGCTGATTTTGGTGGGAGCATTTTTTGTAGTTTGCAATGCTTCCCGTTGTATTCCTGGGCTATGGAGTTGACCGGCGAGCGGCAACGTTAGTCGCATTGTCTCCTGTACCTGAGTTTTGTTCGAGCAAGACGCATCGACCCCGTCGAGGGGAGGAGTCCGAAAAACGATCGGTTAACACCCCTAGCGTAGAGTATGTCGGCCCCTTCCTGCGAAACGTACAGTAGTTGATACACTTTGACTTTCTGCTACCCGAGACTAGACGATCCCTCGCACGATCAGTCGAAAAAAACGCTGAACCTAACAATTGGCCATGCTACGTTACAAAATGGTTGTTTTTCACGTTGGAGCATTGGGGCATGCCACGACAGGGTTACGTGCGATCTTTTCGACCAAACCGTTTCTGATTGGCTGACCTTGCCCCTAGAAAACGTGCCAAACTGCTCCTAAATGTGAGGACCTTTTATTCATCAAGATTGAATACAAACGGTATTTACATGTGTTCGTGCACTATGGCTAGGGAGTATTCATCGGCATGCAGCATACATCGAATAGAGCGGGAAAGCGAGCTCTTCGTGTCAGTAGCACGATAGAAAACCTATTCACCCTTGTCTTGCCGTATAGCGTGCGTCCCTCCGTAGTCGGGCTTTCTTGAAAAACCTCCGGGTTGAGTTTGACATAAAAAACAGAAAGATAAATCGCAAGAACTCGTAGAAAGCCGCTGCGTTCGGCGACAGGAGTTGCCGCTTTGAGCCCAAATATGTGTATCGCTGATGGGGTCCCTCCACCATCGCAGCTGAGGTGGCCATCCAATGCATTTTGAACCGATATCTGCTTTGACAGAGGTTCCAATAGTATACCTCACGCCATATGTGTACCAGCGTAGTGGCTTGTATTAGTTGTTCAACTCTTTTACTGTAGTAGTCCGGGTCCTTTGTGGGGACCAAGCACTCAAATCGTAAGCACTTTGTCTCCTTATCGGGTTTGTGGGTGACCCTGACGAGCACACGTCGGGTGTTGGTGATATATGTTGACCCCCTCAAGTGGGAATCCTCATACTATTGAGGTGTTGCCCGCACCGAACCTCCTGCAGGAACACGCTTGCTTTTCTCGACCCCCGACACTGGCCGGTCGGACTGAAACAAACTTTTCTTGCCTCTGCTCCGTCTTGTAGGAAGCCTGCTGCACCAGCGTGATCCGAGACAGTGAGGTGATGTGCGACAATAGGATGATGGCGCCGTGCATCATTTAAGAGGACGCGGAAGACGATGATTGCTAAACGACAGGTACGATCGGACATATGACGCCAGTACCCTGTAAAACGCTGGTCCAGCCGTAATCGCGAGCTGATACTTGCCGGCGTCTTATTATTTCAGTGTTGGCGGTCTGTGTTTTTTTTTGTGTGAACTTTCCCCAGTAAAATAAATAACTATATGTGTCACCATGCGAATCGCCAGCAGAACATTCAACCAAACTCGACAAATTCATTCGGAAAACTGGAAGGATTGTAGCTTATAACTGTGTACAGCGGATAACGTGCGGTTCGCCATGACTCGAATAATCTCCACAGAATCATCCACTGTACATAGGTTTCGGAGCTTCGTATCGACCGTAGCATATATATAGTATGCGTACGTGACAAGGTTTACCAAGCATTCAACATTTATCCAGCGAGACCATGTTGGATTCCAAAGATTGTATATGTGCAAGCGAACTGTTGGCTCAGCAACTATGATGTGTACTTTGGGGTTGTATCTACCACTGTCAAAATCGATTTAAAACGCGTATCGAACATAAATCTGTATGATAGCTAGGCCAGCCCGAGGTGTATGTAATCACATCATGGGCAATGTACAATGGCCACTCCAACAGCAATAAATTACGGCGCAATGGACGTTTCTATTGCTGTCGGTAGTGTCTATCGATTTTGTACCTCCCCTGTTTATTGTCGCATTTAGAAGCTATCGATTGGCCTCCTACCCAACACCTTGTCGTGGGTAGTAGCTATCGATTGACTACACCTCCAGTCCATTGTCAACTGGAGTGGCTAACGACTAGGTGTTCAACAATCTATTTTAGCAATGTCTTTCGATGGGTCACATCACCAAACTGTTGTCAGCGACAATGACCATCGGTGGGCACGGCTCACCACAATCTATTGTGGATGGCGATATCTTCGATGGGTCACATCTCCAGTCTGTTGTCATCGACAATGGCCATCGATGGACACTCCCCACAACCTATCGTGGCGGGCAATGTCTATCGATTTCTATCGTCCTGATATTAATTGTCACGGACAATGTCCGTCGGTAGGCACCGCTTACCATCTACTGTAGCCGGCAAAATACATCGATCGACACGCGTATAACGTGTACTCTGCATTGCACAGCAAGATATCTATTGTGTGACAAAAGCAACATAATATATTGCGACGACAGCTATAGATATAATAAGTGCATGGGTTATCTTGACACCACTTGACACAACGACAATGGGTTCACGGCACGGTGTATCGTGACCACGCGTTCTCAGCTATGCCAACCAACGTAGCAGGAAGCATGGGCGTTTCGAGGAGTATGTATTACGATCTCAAGCGTTGATGTATACATACGTGGCTTTCGATGCTGGACAACGGACAATGGCCGCTGCAGCATAGTAGGGGTATTATGTAGTGCAATGAAGCGCATATTGCTGTCCGCAATGTCAATAGATTGTTACCGTCTGCTATTTTTTATAACTGATAATGACCATCGATCGACAGATTTCTCAATCCATAGCGGATGGCAATGGTCCGCGATGGACACGCTGCACAACTTAATGTCGTTGGTTATTTCTATCGAAATACTGTTCCCTCGTCTATTGTCGTTTGCAATATATATCGATAGATTTCAATCTCGCCTGTTGTCGCTGGCAATATTTATCGACTGATTTCCCTCTTGTCTGCTGTTGCTGGAAATATGTGTCGATGGATTTTCCCCTCCTCTGTTGTCGCTGGCAAATATTCCATTATGTGTCTATCGTCCAGGTTGTGGTTTTATCCATGTTATTTAGCACAGCAGTCGTGGTATAAAAGCGGTGGAGTACAGCAGGAATGAACTGGGACGCGTGCAATGACAGATGTATGATCGCCTTGTGGATGACGAAGCTCCTTAATCCTTTTAGTATTCCGGTCCTGTATTGGGATAAACTACTTCTGATTTGAGTGGTTTGTCCCCAAAACTGGACTGCAGTTCCGAAAGGGTTCATCCAGTCATCTAGAAGTTGTCGGATTTTCATCCGTGTGTTGCAGATGATTCGATGTGTTCAGTACTGCAGTCTCCTGGTTGGGAAAAAACGCTCAAAATTCAAGAACTTTGTCCGCAAGATGGAATTCAACATGAAACCGATGAAGACCATAATATTGTACGTCGGGTAAGAGGTACCCGGTTCTCCAAATTCGGTAGGTTTGGGTGAGGTACGTATGCGACTCCTGGAGCACCGTAAGGCCATGCTTGGAAACTCAGCGGAAAAAAGGTGCGCATCTACCGTAACGTGCGTCTCAGTCGAATATGTATATTCCCTCCAGACCCACGGAACTGCTGCGTTTGAAGTGCTTTATTGCGCCTGTTCGAGTGACAAAATCGAAATGTTTAGGACAGGAGTTGAGCAGCTGTTTCACGTATAGGAGTTGCAACGACAAGGCGTGCAGGACATGTTGATTCGCAGCCGGACGAGACTTACTGGAGGGTTCCGCCGCATCCACGTTCTGACTCTCCTCCAACACTGCTATCTGAGCTTCCAGCAGCTTGTCGTGACGAACCCTGCCTCGCCCAGGGAGCGGCCCGTTCACCGTGAACTACCAACCAGTTAAACTAGATTTTTGACGCTCTATTGACAGTACTGTAGCATCAGAGTAACGCCCGGGGCGCGTTCGCCTCAATCAACACCTTATTCACATCATCGGCGAATATTGAATCATTGACCGCTAACAGCAAGGTGCTAAGCTGTAGCTTTTGGTCGAAGGCCGACTACGACACGTGAGTGGTTTGGTTTCCGCTTTTAACGGCTACTTGGTGGGCATTTTCTGAATTCCGGGAGAACCAATACACTAGAAAGGAGGCAAACAATTAACAGTATGGTATCAGTGCCAACACCCTAAATCAAGATCTTGCTAAAACCCTGCTATAGCAGGGGTGATGCACCACACTGGTGTTTTACAGGTTCTTGGTGGACACGGCGAGGGCTTTATCGGGGGATGGAAGGCTCGTTACAACAACGTTTACGATTGCGAAATGACCCAAACGAGCCCGTGTGACGACTTACATCACTACGGAAAAATCAAAAACAGGTTGAAACTAGTTTTTTTTATCGGTTCTACTCGAGAAAATATGACGAGGTGCGTTCGTTTGGATTGTTTATGCTGACCCCCTACGCCTCCGCCGTGCTCGCCCGTCCCCTACCATTTGTTTAACCAGGGTGCGCACTTGGATTCCACCGACCCCCATTAACCTCATGTCCGGGTCTACTTATTCTTTTAACCTGTTTTTTATTAAGGCTAGCACTCGATAGAAAATGAGCAAAAAACGTTCTGGAAAATACATACATTATAGGTTTGGCAGCTGAATGTCCGGGACGTTACTCCCAGCAGCACGCACATTGTCATCTCGGTTGTCGAGGGCGTGTTGGTAACGAAAAGTATGTTGTTGTCTACGAAGCGTGGGCAGAGCATGCCGATATCCTCACCAAACCGTTTCGCGTGTCATATTCTTCATCGTGCCAGGGTATTTGGGGCGTTGGGTTGGTTGGAACGGGGAAGTTTCGTGGCGATCAGACGTGCGGTTTCGACTTAACAAGTTGTCGACTCGAGTCAATACGCAAGTCGGCTATGCCGATGGTCTCGGTGAATCGTGATGAGCACTTCCTTAATTTGTGTACTGCACCCAGCATACATGAAAAAAAACACTACTGCAGTATTACTATACCCATCGGGATGCTGGAGGCGTTGATAATTTTCACTCTCCCGTGGAGACAAGATTGCGGCCTAAATCCAGCTGGAACTGAGTTTTATGGAGTCAAGTCCGTGCTATTGCGCTGCTCTTTCAGGGCAGAGTGGAGTGATGTCATCCGGCACTACGTTGTCTATCTCAAAACAGTGTCAAGATATAGTTTGAAGGTTTACCAACATGCCCTTGTTGTTGGACCTTTTTCCTTCCCGTATCCACTACTGTCTAAACATGTTGGAAGGTCTTGACCTAAATCGCGAAGTTGATGTTTCGAGCTATTCACATTGAGACTGCCGTTTTGCCTTAGTGACGATATCGAATGAAGTTGGGATCGTTATTTTAGCCGCGGGCAGGTATATATGATAGGTTTTTTCACGAGTCGTTTTACTTGGCATATAGACTTTTGTTTTTTCGGGAACTCTGTCGTGTCTCGCACCGAGTAAAAAGGTTGATCAGATTTCTGCGGTGGTTGATGTTGGTCTTCGAGAAGTTGAGGTTTAACGAATGATTGTTTGCAAGGGCTTGCCGGAAAGAGTGTCCAGTACGGAATGCTGCATCGACTGGGTGGTTCTCCCGCCTGGGGTAAGGAGTTTGAGGTAGGTATTTGTTGTAACCACAGTCAAGCGTTTCAGCAATGGGTTGTTTTGATGCGCCACTTTATCTGGCCCTTGTCGTATCTCACACCGAATAGAGAGGATGCTCAAAATACTGCGGTGGTTGGTACTACAGTAGTCTATATGGGGAGATGGGAATATATATTGTGTGGTGGGCGCGTTTCGGAACGGGTGTCCGGTACCGAATGCTGCACAGACTGGGTGGCCCATCTGCGGGGGTCAAGCAATTCGTGCAGGGGATCGAGGATGCTCAAAATACTGCGGTGGTTGGTACTACAGTAGTCCATATGGGGAGATGGGAATATATATTGTGTGGTGGGCGCGTTTCGGAACGGGTGTCCGGTACCGAATGCTGCACAGACTGGGTGGCCCATCTGCCGGGGTCAAGCAATTCGTGCAGGGGATCGAGGATGCTCAAATACTGCGGTGGTTGGTACTACAGTAGTCCAGATGGGGAGATGGGAATATATATTGTGTGGTGAACACGTCTCGGAACGGGTGTCCGGTACCGAATGCTGTACCGACCGAGTGGCCCATCTGCCGGGGCCAAGCAATTCGTGCAGGGGATTGCTACCGAGTAGGGGCGCTGCTTGTATATTTGCGGTGGTTGCTACTGGTCTACGGGGAAATGGGGTTTGATATTTCAGTAGGTGACGATAACTCATCATTCAAGAGTGTATCGTCCCGACCAGAATGCCGCGCTGACTGGGAGGCTAGCCTTCCTGAGTAGAGGAAAGGAATATCTGGTGAAACAATACCAGACTCGTGTGGACCAAAATGTATGGAGTCCGTCTGAAATATAACTAATGCGTGCGTAAAGAGTCTGTGATACTCATAACCCGACCCATGTATTTCGCGTGTGTTTGGGACCGATGAGATCGCTCGCCTGCATATTGCGTTCGCTGTCCGTGATACAAGGCTTTTACCCCAACCTCTCGTTTCCTCAGACACGGCGTCATCAACGTCTTAAAGGGATTCGTCACCATATAAATATATGGTCGTTCTCGGTTAGGTTGTTGCTGCCTGCTGCTGCCAGAGAAGCTGCTGCTGCCAGAGAAGCACGACACATGGTGCAAACGACATCACTTTCCTCGCTCCCCGCTAGGTGACAATAAAAGCAATCCCCGTCAGTAGGAGGCTGGTTATTTACTGCAATTGCACGAGTAGTACACGAGTGGTCTATAAAACGGATTCACGAAACGCGTCTGTCTGTCCGATCAGGGTCACTCAGTGGCCAATGTTGACCAACGGACAAATGTCTTTCGAAACGGCTACTCCCATGCTGCACGCATCGAGTCGAAGCCCCTACGGAGGCTTCGTTCCTGTCTCCACACCTCATTTTCTCTATCTCTCCCTCTCAAGCTCTTTGTCCGCCTCTTTCCCTGCCGGCAGACTCCCCATCCTTGCTTTATTGTAACCTACTTGGTTCTCTGACCTCTAAAACTATAGTGCGGGCCTACACAGTGATGGCAGTTACAGTAGTGCACGTAGATTCCCGTGACCAGAGTGAGCCGTCCAGGAGTACACGTAGCTCCCCGTGATAAGATTGAGCCATTCGTAATTGCTTTCGCCGTAATACAGTAGTTGAGCCCGATCCACGGGTCCCCCCACCCCCCCCTGTTTGATATAGTAGTGAAAGCCTCTTCAAACAGCACACAGCAACCGCACACAACCACAACACACAATACACAGCGCACTACACACCAGCAACGGCTATAACTGCTGGAAAGGAGCCCTCGTGTAGGTCGCTCGTGACACACACCAGAGGAAATAGGTCGGGTTTTGGCCGTAATTGCCGTCTTCAATTAAAGCTCCACAGGTGGTACGCTTGTGGTCCCTGGACCAGATTCAGAAATCTTCTGTCTGTCCGACCAGGGTCACTCAATGGTCGCCTACAGACAAATTTCTTTCGAAACAACTACGCCCATGCCGCAGGCATCAGGTCGAAGCCCTCGCGGAGGCGATGGTCGTGGTCTAAACCACACGTGTTCTGTGTGCGGAGTTATCAGAGTTGACTTTCAGCATCCCGAACGGGGTGACCGGACATGAGCTCGCCCAAGAGCTGCGGAAACATTGTCAGGTCTATTTTAAATATGTCAGCTCTCTTTTCGATATGAACTTCTGGAACTGCCGTAATGCAAGCAATCAGCGGCACAGCAGAGTGGCAAAGGCTTTCCTTCGTTCTTCCCTCTTTCCCGCTTCGTTCCGTCCTTCCACCCTCCCTCTCTGAATCCCTCCCTTTCTCCCTTCCTCCCTCCCTCCCTCCCCCCCTCGCTGTCTTCGTCCCTCCGTCTCTCCTTCTTCCTTGCTCACACTGGTACCTGGCGGGACTAACATGTTACGGGCGACAGTGGTTTCCCACAATACGGAGAAAACTGAATAGTATTGATACGTCCTGATCCATTTAAGTGATTCGGGTTTCATACCTAGAAACAAATCGCCCACCCCCCCCCCCCCCCCCCCGAGAGCGGAATTTGTTCGGTGGTCTTATTGCAAGTGGTCTATTCTGCAGCTTCAGACTTTGTCTTCCTCGCACAAGGTTTGTATACCGGCCGTGAAGCTAAATAAAACCTGCACTCGTAGTGCGCGCGCTCGAAATATCACACACAGCTTGCAGGGATAAGCTATTAAGAGTTTCGAACGCGTAGTATGTACCCGATATTTACGTCACGCGAGAGGCTCATGCTGTATTTCTAAGTCCATTTTCGAATGCAAATGCAGACTCTATATTTTCGAATTGAAAATAACCTACGCAGGATGGCCTGAAGTTGAACTTTACGTCCTACGCACGTTGGCCCAGTGTTGAAACTTTCGTATTTTCGCAGGATATAAGAAACGGAAATACCCTGTATTAATAGTTAAAAAATTGTTTGCCAACACCTTTGAAGCTTCGTGATTTCAAACATGTCAAATAATTAGAACTTTCGTAACTTCTAATATATATATATTAAATTTTGAAATACGTCAGCTGTGGGTCCGACTGATCAAATAGTTGATACTTAACTTTGCAAGCTGCGTAATACGCCTCGTCTATATTCCATTTTTAATCATATAAAATTACGAAATACGTCAGCCGTGGGTTCGACTGATTATGTACCAGGTAGTTGATACTCGACATTGCAAGATGCGTAGTACGTCTCGTCTATATCGCATCATTTCAATAATTGAAAAATTGTCACTGACAACACAAATTATATACTGACTGTATACTCGTAGCTTTTTGTTCTGTGTTGTGGCGATGAGTTAATGCGAGAACAGCAGCAACACCAACAGCACGTACGGGTCTCTCTTTCCGGGTCCACTCTCTCCTCCCTCCTTGCTGTCTTGCCCTCCCTGGTACCTGGTACCTGTTAGGTACTCTGACCTCTAAAACGATAGATTAATAGTGCTGTCCTAAAAGGGAGTAAAGAAAACAAAGTCAACTTTGAAACTTTCGTAGTTTTAGAATATGTCAGACGTGAGTTCGACTGATTGAATGCAGAATGTTTTCGGAAGAAATAGGATATTGAACGGAGGTAATCTGGGGTTTGTGGAGAGGTATTGGAGCGTTGACATGCTTGGACAAAGGGTATGGGCAAGAGGCGCATAGAGTTGATGGCGAGTGCAGTTGGCGGAACTAGGGAGACAGGCTTGGAAGGGTTGACACAGTGAGGAAGAAAATCATCTACATAAGATCCAGCACTTACTAATAACAATTCCAGATTCATGAGCAAAACAAATGAGGGAATGTGAGCGTTGTCCATGCGTACGTAAGAAGTAAGAAGTTTAGACAATCAGACGAATGCTGTTATACATTGTACTAATATTAATAGGATGAATCGTAGCCCTTTGTACATACACATCAATGAAAACCCCGACCTACTGCTCATACTGTAACAAACCCGACCAAAACAAATTGGTCGTTACGAGTACACACCAGGATATATTTTAGTGGTCAGGTGTTTGTTGCGCGCAGCGCAAAAGCCTCTTTTTTTAACGCATTAGGCGCCTCAGGCGCTCAGGCCCCCCGCAGGGCTCTCTCGGGAGGGCCCCCGGAAGCCCCTCCGGGACGACCGCCGGGAGTGAAAACCAGGAGCGAATATATCTCCGAAAACCAAGGAACAAAGTGTGTTTAAACGCCTCGTGAACCACCAAAAGGCGTATGTCGAGATCAGAACCTAAATTGCTTTTGTTCTACAGTTGAGTTGTAGAAAAAGGGGCTAAAATTAAATCGTCTGCGGCGAATTAAAAAAGGGGGCTCAAATTGTTTGTGGCCAAAGGGCAAATGTCAAAAAGAGTGGTTCAAAGGTTTGGCCGCTTCAAAATCGCTTCTTCTTTCAACCCGCCGACCTTCGAAAGGATATCAAACCCCCGCTGCTCGCACACCCCCACGAGTAGAGTACTACGGTAGATGGTTTTCTTCCTCGCTGTGTCAACCCGTCCCAGCTTGTCTCCCTAGTTCCACCAACGGCACCCGTCATCAACTCTGTGCACCTCTTGCCCATCCCCTCTGTCCAAGCATTCCAACAATTCAATACCTCTCCCAAATCCCAGATTTCCTCCGTTCAATCTTCTACTTGGGCTGCACGCAACCAGGCCCTCTGCGGCGGTTGCGGAAATCGATCATTTTGACCAAAGTATTGCGCCTGCGCAACAGCGCAATAGCTAAGTTTGTCCCTAGTACACAAATTTTATAAATTTTGAAATACATCAGTTGTGAGTTTGGCTGATTAAATAGTTGATGCTCAACTTTGACACACATTTGTGGAATAAGCACGCCAACCTCGCTCCTTGGCCGTGCAATAACAATTATCTGCTGATTTGTCGTAATTACACGCCCGCAATTGTTTCCATCTCCCGCAACTGCGATCACCTACTGTAAGACGTAGCAATTGTCCACAGTCCCGCAAAAGTCTAACGTATTCTGATTGGTTCATTGGTGTGATACATGAAGCTGCATATTGTCCAAGGGGCTTATGCGGTGGATTTTGTGCTTTCTGAGGTGGAAATCGAGTTTATAAGCCTTAAATTCATGTAGCGTTTGTTACGTAACGCTTTGTTTACATTTCTCTACAATGGCGTCGTCGACAGGACGTGAGGCTTTGAAGAGGGGAAAAAGTGAACATATCATGTTCAAGAATCTATAAAACTCACTCACTTAGAAAACACCTAGGAAGGAACGATGAGAGCAATGCGATCATTGCATACTGAGTCCATTACCGAAAAGTCGGAGGTAAAACTTGGTTTCTCGCAAGAAGAGATAAGTCAGGTTTGGTGAGGGAGAATGTGGTGGAATGGGTTGCATAGAAATATCTCTGGATGGCTGTCCAGGGTCACGGGGAAGAAGGATGGGAACCCCCTTGACCTCAGTCTAGTCTTTTCTGTAACCACAATGACCACAACTCGTCTAAAACAATATTGGAGACTTCACAACACCATTTAACTTTCTCCTTTTGATCCCTCGCATCATGGCAAGGTTGAACGGCGCATCACCCGGCGCACGAGCGATGCGCATATCTTGAATTGAATATACGTGGTTGTATGTACGGACATGCTTGGGGTCGAGACCCATTTATTTGTTTTGTTCACTGGGTATCGGGTTTTGAAGTTTGAAGCTGGGTGATTTATAGTTGGCCGATCTAGTTGCAAGCAGCTTGATTGTTTCATAACCCCCTCCCCGATGCAGTATTTGAGATATACTGTTATTGATGTTACTGCATAAGATACAGTCACGTACGTAGGGAGGAAACATATGACTATCGTACAACTTTATAAAGTTTGAAGCTGGGTGGTTTATATTATTCCGATCTAGTTGGAAGCAACTTGATTGCTTTGTAACCCCCCCCCCCCGTTATGCAGTGTTTAGGTGATACTGTTGTTGATGTTACTGCATAAAGTACAATCACGTACGTAGGGAGGAGCTGTGAGTATGATACTACTATACTACGCCCGTGCGCGTACCTATGCATTGTTCTTTCTGCTTTAAATTATCAGTAGTATGCACTGGATGTTTTTAATGTTGATTCATAAGGAAGGCATAGCTTTGGACCGTCCAGAGATTTGGGTGGTAGTATAATGAGGCGCGCGAAGCGCGAAGCACGAGCCTTAGTTTTTTGGTTTTCCAAGGAACAAAAAGCATCTCCATAACGCCTCGGACACGACGGGAGGGTGCCTTGCTTTGAGTTTCTCTGTTTGTGTGTGAATATGTGTGTGATTCAACATTTGTTTGGGCCACGTTTGACCACCGCGCTCAACGCACACGGCACCAATTCCAGTCCCGGCGGGCTCTGTGCACGCACACGCACAAATGAAACCTTGTCGTGCGGGTGCGGTGGTAAGTCGTTCACAGTTGGTCGAGCTAGGTGCGGCAACGTGTGTAGGCACATGTGTGTGCTGGGTCATGTTGAAAAAACACAGAACCAACAAGAGAAAAATATAGCGTTTTTTTTTCGGTTTTTTGAGTTCCATCAAATGAGACCCAGCTCTACGAGTACTCGTAGGCAGACTTTGCCTGTCCACAGCAACGAGCGTTCGGGCCATGTCCCCGAGACATGCTACAGGTGGTATTGTCAGGCCTACCCTCCTACCGATGATGGGACGGAGAAGCAGGAGAAGATCTGCTGTAGTTGTTGTACAGCAATAGCAGTGGTGGCACCGCTAGAAGCTCTGTGGGACACACACGTCAGGTTGTAGATTTTAAGTCTTCAAATTATTAGTGCCAAACTAGGAAACACATATACGAAGGGTTCACACACAAGCCGAGCGTATAGCGATGCTGACCCTGGGATCATGTGTCCTACTGCTACTGCTGCTGCTGTTTAGCAGCTGGAGAAGCTATGCTGTAGATGTCGTACACCAGTAGTAGCGGTGGCACTTGCTACCTGCTACGAGAAATTCTCTCTGTGGGACATCTCTAGTGTTATAGAGAGTGGCGCAAAGGAGGAGGGTTCATAGCGCTGCGACTGTCGTGACCAGCGCTATGAGGAAGATAGTACGGCGCGAGACAACTGTCCTGATCAGGTTCACCCGTCGGCTCTATTCGATGTGCAGAGGGAAAGCTTTGGTTAGCATCCTCTGGACCTACCTAATTGGGGCAGGGAGGATCCCCGGTGTGGGGACGCCTTCGGTCTCGGGTACAGCGCCAGTCACGAGGTTCAGGGACCGTCCGGTGTTTACTAAAAACACCAATTAAAGAAAGAAAGTCAAAGCCAAGTGGTCTATGATACCTGCCCTATCGACCCCTAGCCCCTCGGGCCCTACCGTGCCCATCGCGCCCGTCATCGTGTCTGTGCTGCTTCGTTGATTGTTCACGCTGGCTGCTTGTATCTACCGCATTGCATCGATCCACGTTTTGCGTGACTCGATCATTACTGCTTGAAGGCACTTCCTCGAACTCTCAAACATCAGGGTAGTCGGCCCCAGAGATGTAACGAGCGCAGGTCCTTTTTACGGTCTGAGAGCTGTACCCCGCTGTATCATGGTGAACCCAGGGAGATGGGGGTGTGTTGCAGGTGGTCGGAGTGTTCGCAAAACGTGTGCAGGAGATCAGAGTGCTTGAAAAACTGTGACGTAATGTCATCGTGTTCTTTGTATAATCCCACGTTTGCTGTTGCAAAATACTTTATTGCATACTTGGTTTACGCAAACATCCACATGTTTTCGTTGTTGCCTGCCTTGTATGATGACACGTGCAATATCCTGTTAAGTATTCACGCTGTCAATGGTGCTCTCCTTGTTTGCTTCGTAAGGCTTTGAAAACACTAATCTGTTCAATGCATGCAAGCATACTTGTTGCTCGTGCTCTGTTTGCCTGTTGCTCGTGCTCGTCTGTTCACGCGTTGTTCATGATGGCACACGCATGCATGTTCGTTTGTAAATGAATGCTTGCTATTGACCATATTGCCGTCAAAACCAAATGCAACCGACAGGTATCGATACAAGCCAAAGGTGCCGTACGTACTAATACACGCGGGCTCTCGTGTATCGTTTGCCCGGTTAAGCGATATCGGAAACTAACAATGTTGAGCCTCACGCCGTTTGGGCGTACGAAACCCTATAGAACAATGAACCCCTCGACAACAGTGCTGTGCATTGTCGGCTGGCAGACATAGAACGTTCAAGAAAACCACGTATATTTTGGTTTCTAGTATTTTTGCCGCGATGCGTGTAGACGAGAAGGCCCTCAAGATGACATCTTGCCAAACCATCGAAACGACCATCCGCAAACTGCGTCTCTTCTTCGCGGGGGGGATGGCACGGCAAGGCAAGGATCGATCGCCGAGTCGGGTAATGTTCGGGACGATGGCTGGTGGTGAGAACCCGAGACCTGGCGGACAGTTTAAGACTTAGCATAGATGCATAGTCGAAGACCTTAGGGAGTTCCGAGCCACCGAAGGGTCAACGGAACTTTCCCCCTTGGTGTTTGGAGTTGCGACCGCGCTGTGACCCACTGCTGCCGAAAAAGGTGGGGGACGTGGTGCCGGGGGATCCTCGAAGCAGCCGAACGGCTCATGGTTAGGTGGCACGAGGCTGAGGCTGAGCTGAGTAGGCAGCGCTGCGCATCCGGCGTGGGGGGGTGTCCAAGGGAATGGGGGGAGGGGGGGCAACAAGAGGAGTAGCAGAAAACCAGACCAAGGAAATGCGGAAATGGGGGGGGACAAGAGTACAAGGGAAACTGCAGTGGAAGAAAGTAGGAAGGGGATGGCAGACAGGGTAGCAAGGTACCGGTCTGACTAGGAAGTAGAACATGCCCATACTACTCGTACCACCAACTGGTCTTGGTGCAGCTGGTTCGAACGTGGTCTTCCTTTGTCTTCTTTTCGTTTTTGTTCATTTGATTTCATTTGAATTTCTTCTTTTTGCGCTGACCCTATGTGATATTCATTATATTTATTTCTCTTCCTTTCTCCGACTGATAAGCCATATTGAAAGAGTCGTGTGGCGTGGGTGGATGACGAGCCTGCTTTATTTCTTTCGTATTGTCTGACGCGGAGGGGCCGGGCATAGTTGACGAACGCTGGACGGAGGCGGCAGACAGGGTAGCAGGGTATCAGGAGGACCAGCAGGGAGACCCTGGCTGTGCTACTCACACCATAAACTGCTGCCGCTACCTGGAGGATGCTTTGTGATTTGTTTGGTTTGCCTGTTATTTTCCCTTGGTTCTAAGTCTTACTCTGTTGACGACGACTATTAACAGTGGTGTTTTTCTTCTCTTTCCTTTTTTTTTTCCAGTTCGTTCTTTTCAAGTATCTGCCAGATCCCCTGCGGGGGGAGGCACGATGGTTTGTTTTTTATATTTAGAAATACAACTATACTTACAATTTTTGAGGTCGTTGTCACTTGCTAGCTCTTGGCAGACAGACCGACTCGAGATAGACAGCTCTTCGCAAACAGCCCTTCTTCTTTGAAACAACCGAAATGCCAAACAACCTTTATTCTTTCTTCTGCGTCAAACAGCCAAACAACCTTTTCTTCTTCCTTCTTCCGCAAACTGCCAACCAATAGACAGCTCTTCGCACGGCGCCTAAAAGAGGCGTCTCACCTTCGACGAACGGCATAGATAGGTGAAGCTGTCGGCGGCCAAGCTGCTGCCGTCGGGTGGCGAACCTGCTGGTGCTGCAAACCCCCGCCTCTCCCTTCTCCACGCCCCCTAAGCTCACCTCCCCCTCGCCGAGAGGCGCGTGGTCCTCGCCCTCTGGCAAGAGAGCGGCAACGACAAAGACCGACCTGGTGCCGGCTGTTGTTTGCGACCGGTGCACGGGCCAGCACTTGGTCAAGAACTCCGCGCCTGGTGGCAAAAACGTGGCCGTCGCCACCTGCAAGGATCTCACGTGCATGGTGGCGGGATCATCCTGACAGGGCAAAAAACTGCGAGTTCTGTGCTCGCCCGATCAAGGAAGGGACTGTCTCGTACTCCTTCGAAACTGCTGACAGTGGTGAGTGTCCTATGTCTATTGTGCATGCTGCATGTTGCCAGTACGTTTTTCGGGGTTTTCAATTGCCGTTTTGGATACAAACCTACGTCAAAGCGTTTTTTTTTTTTTTACTCATCCATGCTCGTTCTTTCCCCTTCGTGCGTTGGGTCGGCTCCTCTTACACACAGTGTACGCGAACGCGCACATGCACAGCTGTTTGCGGGACGTGAAGCACACGATTTCTGTGTGTACATGTTTTGGTGACCCCACGTACTCATTTTGCTCGTTTTCGGCTGCCGCTGCTGCTGCTGCTGCTGCTGTCAGCGCCACGCCATGAGTGCTGCTGCTGCAGTGCACCTGCTTCTCCTGCGCACTCGCTGCTGCTGTAGTGCTGCCGCGTTGTTGCCGTGCTGTGCACCTGCTGCTCCTGTGCACTTGCTGCTGCTGTATGTAGTGCTGCTGCGTTGTTGCCGTGCATCATGCTGGAAGCGTACATATTTTCGGATCGTCAATTCCGTAGGTTTAGCGATGGCGGCATACCAGGGTACATGCTTTTTTTCTTCCTTATTTTCATATCGTTGCTATGCTGCTGCTGCTGCTGCTGCTGCCAACGCTGCGGCGATTCGTTGTAGCTTCTGCTGCTGCTAATGCTGTAGCTGCTGCTGCTGCTGCTGCTGCTAATGCTGCCGCAATATCCACTGAATGTTCGTATGTGTACTCGGATTACTGCTTTTCTTGGTCGTTTTTGTACCCAAATGGTTCCTTTTGATGCGTGAAAAAATATTTTTGTCGTTTTGCTCCTGCATTTTGCGTACGTAGTGCAATTTCTCGTTTTTGGCTTGGTTATTTTTATGTATATCGTTGCTATGCTGCTGCTGTGGTGCTGCTGCGTTGTTGCCGTACATCATGCTGCACTTGTGTTTGTACATAATTCGGTATCGTCAATGAAATTCCGTAGGTTTGATGATTGCGGCATACCAGGGTACATACTTTTTTTCTTCCATATTTTCATATCGTTGCTATGCTGCTGCCAACGCGGATTATTGTTTTAATTGGCCGTTTTTGTACCCAAATGGTTTTTTTGATACGTAAAAAAAATATTTTGGTCGTTTTGCTCCTGCGCGTTGCGTACGTACTACGTTTTCTCGTATTTCGTATTGTTGCTATGCTGCTGCTGCTGCGTTGTTGCCGTACAGCATGCGGAGGTGGGTCTATAGTGAGGTACCAAAAATACTTTTCGGACGGCCTCGGGGTACATACTTTTTTTCTCCCTTCTTTTCATATCGTTGCTATGCTGCTGTTGCCAACGCTGTGGCGATCCGTTGCTGCTTGCTGCTGCTGCTGCTGCTACTGCTGCTGCTGCTGCTCTGCTTTTAGTGCTGCCGCACTATTCACTGAATGTTTGTATGTACTCGGATAATTGTGTTTCCTGGTCCTTTTGTGGCGCTGCTGCGTTGTTGCTGTACATCATGCTGGACATGATTTGTGTGTCTATTACACTTAAACTTGTGCGTGTGTACAAATTTCTGTGTCGTCAATGATTTTTTTTGGTGGTGCTGCTGCGTTGTTGCAGTACATCATGCTGCACGTGATTTGTGTATGTACTGTACTACACTTGTGTGTGTTCTTATTTCTGTATCGTCAAGGAAATTACGCACTTGCTGCTTCTGCTGCTGCTGCTGCTGCTGCCGTCGTATAGCAAGCGATTACGTACTGCTGTTGTGCCGCTGTAGAGTAGTACAAATAATGAACTCCCCCCCCCCCCCCCCCTTCCCCCTCCCCCGCCATTCCCTTTCCCTGCACGCCACTCCCGCCCCGCGCACCCTATATGTTTACTTCGACGAGGTCCGTGGCAAGTGCTTCAACTGCCGCCTGACGGACTCCACCATCAAAGACGGAGACATCATCATCAAGCGCAAAAATACTCCCTTCCATTTCGCCTGCTCCAGGGCTTCGCGGAATTCCGAAGCAGTACGCCAAGCAGATTGTCGCCATCCGGGACGAACGAAAGGAAACAAATTGTTTCCCACATTTCCCAAAATCACGATTATTTCTTCCTACACATATCCAACGGGTTCAACAGCGAACATATCCACATTCTGGGCCTCCCGCCTCGTTACTACAGCATCCTGGAAGACTATTTACATGTATATACCATGTCTCATCCAAACTCCTATGCTGGCTACATCGAAATCGCGGCCGCCCAGCAACTATACAACATTTCCATAACCGTTGTCGTTGCCGGCACACTGCTGCTTTCTCTCCTGTCCCAAACCTTCCTTTAAACAACAGCCTGTATGTTGTATATCATCCACATACCAAGCACTACTCCACTCTCTCCCCACACTGATGAAATATGTTATTCTTATTGTTAGACGAATGTCATTCTTACTCTTGCGTCACCCGATCTTACGTTTCACATTACATTCATAAATAAACGCGAGTATTACATCCTTCGCCGTTTCTTATACACAAATCAGTCGAACTCACAGCTGACGTATTTCAAAATTTATAAAATACATTTATTAATAGTTTGGTTGGTTTGGGCTAAGTCGCCAATTAATTGCAGTTATATGTACACGAAACGACGGAATACCCACTCCCAAGGAAAGCCTTGTATATCTATATTTTCTTGTTTCTTTTTCTCTTTCAAATTATATTCTTTTTTATCTTTGTTTCTTTTCGTTTCTCTAGGTCATGGAATGTGTATGTCGTGGCTGTCGTACACAGTATGATGAAATGGCATTGCATTGCACACGTGGCAACATAGTATCTCTGATGTGGCGTAGCTTTGTGACCACATAACTTGTATCTCTCTAGGATTGAAGAATCGGCACGGATACCGGTTGTGCTGGATGTCGACGGGTAGAAAGAACGGTTTAATGTGAAGAAAACAACAACAATAACAATAACAACAACTACTACTACATCAGAACCAGTAATAGACCAGTCGTCGTATTATGCTCACCAAATGGAATGTCCGAGTCACGTTGGACCCTTTTCGATGTCTGCGGTCGTACCATTGTCTGATTGTCTGTGTTGTATACCAACCGATCGTTGCGCTCGAGTACCAGGTACAACACCTGATTCAGAAGGACTGAAAGCCAAGCACAAGAGGAAAGGACAAGAAAAACTTGAGCATATGAAGATCCGCTACGAAAGCCCTTGGGGGGTACGGGCCACACGGGATGAGATACTTTCAGCTGGACGATGATGAGCTTGCAAACAACGGAGGAAGGTGGCTTGCTGTGTCCGGAGGGTTCGTGCTAGATGACAGATATACGATGCAGCCCAACCTGATTAGAACCAGGCCACCAGGTATGGAGCGGGTGAAACACAACCGTGGGATTGATCCTTCTCCTTGTTCTGATGTCGTATCCACAGTCGAAAATGCTGGTATTTTTCTTGGTGTACGTTACACCTCGAGAGCAAAAACAAATGGGTGGGTAGGCTGTGTCGCCCTGATTGACTTAAATTTCAAGTCCACACCAACGATAGAAAACTCGCGCAGCGCATGCCGCAATATGCTGGACCACCGATGCAAGACCAGGGACATGGACCCAACGAGATACTGGTAGCAATTATGCCATGACGCATACCAGTAACGGGCTGCCCGGTGTGTTCGGAAACGCATGGAATCAAAGTAGTAAATGATTGATCTGCTGTGTTCATTTGGCTACCGTGGAAAGTATTGCGGTGGGCTGTCAATATATTTACGACTCTATTAGTCAGCCCAACCTGATCGACTGTCCGTATTCTCGTTGTCATATATCACATGTGCTCGTGTTGTTGCAGAATATCTCGCTGCTGGTATCAGAACAGCGGCAGTGCTTTTGAATCTCGTCTCGGGATGATCGCCTCTTGTATATGGTGCTAAGTGTGAAGCTAGTTGCTGATGAGCCTACCATGCCACGAACACTGAGTACTTGTCTATCGCCGCCCGGACCAAAGGCGCCTCAACTATGGAATAATTACACAGAAAAGCCGTATCTCCGTCTCTACAGAGTAACCCCCCCCCAGAGAGCATGGGAACGAACCAGATGGAATATTATTTGCTGCATGAATTGATGCTGATTGGTTGTGGGAAACGAATAGATTCAGTGCAGCCCGAGAAAACTGTATATCTAGGAAGAGGAAGAAGAAGTGCACCCCTTTTTCTTGTTTGGGAGGACCGAACGGCCCGACCGAACGGGAACATGTAGGATCCTATTTGATGTAGATGGACACAACCGAAGATGGATGTGGACACCAACGTGCTCTGGCATGTTCGAAAGATACCGTTCGTACTGATTCAGCTGGCGAGGCCCAGGATTCTGCATGGATCCAAACACGTTTTTTAACACAGGCACGGAACGAATGACCACGAACAGCCTCGTTCCGTTCCGCTCTTTCCCACCATGCTCTCTGGGGGGGGTTAAGGCGCGGTCGATACACCACACACGATTCAACAATAGTACTGACGACCTGCATTGCCGTACACGATTAATTAATTGATAGTACATGTAATTAGAAATAAATACAGGAACCATACTTCTGCTGTACGCTGTATCTGCAGTTTTTATTTACTTGTTTCCCGAACAAGGTTGATTTATCTATACGCAGGGTTGGTTGATACTACACCACAAGCGTACAGGGGGGGTGGCTCGCAGTATGCTTTGTACACATATGCACATAGAGGACGTATACACTATATCCATAATACAATGTGGCAACGTAGTATCTGTGGCGTAGCTTTGTAATCACAGAACTTGTATCTCTCTAGGATTGAAGAATCGGCACGGACACTGGTTGTGCTGGATGTCGACGGGTAGAAAGAACGGTTTATGTGAAGAAAAACAACAACAACAACAACAACATAATATCAAAACTGTAGTGTAGGGCAAGATTTCGAGGGACCCTTGAGCCTCTCTCTCTTCCCATCTTGACGAATCATCATGTTGACTCGTTGAAAACAGCACCTACACAGCAGTATTTGCAGGATGCACTACACCACACCATATGCATATACAGTAGTATATGGTATTCACACGGGGTATCACTAATGAAGCTGGATGAAGCTGGGTAGAAAGGACGAACCTGGAGGATGTTTCTATATATGGGTAATACTGTAGGTCGTACGGCAAGATCTCCCTCGGTCCTTGGGCCCTCCTATAGTATCCCATACTACCGCTGCCTCCGGGTATGAAGTACTGCTGTGAAGCCGGTAGGCTGTCCAGTATAGCAATCAGGTTCTTATTCGGATGAAAGAACCACATGAAAGCTACGTTGAAACGGAGAACTATGCAACAGCTCATATGTTCATCAACATAGCTGGTGTTGTGGTCTTTTCGTACCCGATACGTTGGCATCTCGCTTGCTTTACCCGTTACGGTATTCTCGTTGCCGGTACGTTGGCAGTTCACTTGCTTTACCCGGTATTCACCGGTACGCTGGCATTTCGCTTGCATTCTTGCTTTACCCCTTATTTGCTTTGTCTGCAAATTAGATTAAACCAGAACGGACACCTAACCCTACTGATGTAGTTGGGTATAAAGAACGGTATGTCGCACACATATATACAAGAGTTACGTACTCCTCGGAATCATGTCCGTGGGGTCTGCATACAGTAGACAAACAGTAGTAGTATGCAAATAGTTCTACATCCGTACGATCGCACGTTATGCATGCTGACTGCAAAGTTTGTGCTCTTCATTCATCCATATACTATAATACAGTATCTTCAGCGTATCGAGCTGTATCACAGTCTCAGTTTACTCTTGGCAGATACCCCGTTTACTGTTACGGTGGTATTCCAAGGATCTGAGGGGTTTTCAGAAGTGGACACGGCATGTAGGCAAAGGGGACAATGCGAATTATACCCGGAGACTGTAGGGATGTGAGCAAACGGCCACAACCCTTTTCCATCCCTTCAGCTGCTTATATAGCTCATCCTGCTGCCGGCAGTGCCCCACTACACCAGAGGAGTACCGACTGAGGCAACTAGGAGATGGCTCAGACGTATGTTCCGCAAGCGGGGTGGAACGAGGGGAATGCAGGTGGCAGTTTTGCATCGAACTGAAAGAGCTTGAGTGTGTGCATGTGTGACGGACGGTATAACGGCCCGGTTTTCTTAGAACGAATTCATATATGATGTTTTGGAGGTGGGTATACCTGAGCAGCTTTTCGAGGAATATAAGCTATCTCGGCCGGAGAGCCCGACGAGATTTCGCCATCATGCATGACGCGCGCACCGCTCGACTCTATGACACAGTGGCCAATCCGGTAGCATAGTCTGTGCCCGCAAACAACCGTGAGCGCCTAAAGGAGAACCCTCTTAGCAGGCTTTCTGATATATGCGTCTCCTCCTGATTGATGTTGCTCCTGCTGATTGATGTTACACCTGCTGGTCGGGGTTTTTCCTGAAGTATGAGGGGGTTCTTGGGGACTTTTCATCTCACCTGCATCACCATACTGTGTAGACTCGCACCGGGTATCTCTTAATACACTACAGCCGATAAGTAGCGACGCCACTAGAGAAACAATACACTCACGAACGGGACATGGTAGAGCGGGCATTTACCCACGGCGGCCTCCGGCATGCGGGGGGTTTGCTCCCCGTCCACGTGTCACTCGGCGCCGTGGCTCCCGAGTTTGCACAGAAGATATGATAGCACAATACCGACGGAGGGTGGCCACCGCAGAGGCGATGACTAGCCCCGAGTCGGTAGGCTGTGCTGTGAGAGGTGTAGCTCGAGTGAACGAGGGATGAGTCCACACCCCTCGAGATAGGGGCGCGTGATAGGAATCGTTCAGCAGAGTCCGTCCCTGCCGAGCTTCGATATGCACGAGTGTAGTAGTCTCACGCACATCTCACACGCGTCCGGCGGGATTCTGTTCGATGGATTTTTCTGGCATCCCGTGTATCGCATCATATTTCTGCGCCGTGTTTCGGCACCAAGTCCTCTCTGATTGATCCAGACGGAGGTGAGGTTCTTCTCTCTTCTTTTTAAGAAGCAGCCGTCTACAGGGGAGAGTGTGCCGTTGCTGTGTGTGCGGATGCTTCAGTGAAGCAGGTCTCGCATCTTGTTGACTTCGTCGTCCCTGTCTCGGGTGCTGTTCATCTGGGGAAGCATGAGCCACACGCTGGATTGTGTGCTGTTGCAGTGCGCGTGCGTAGCACTCGTCCACAGGCGGGGACGGTGTGTTTTTCAGTGAGTCAGTGATTTTCTGTTCTGATTCTCGAGCACTCCAGGGCAATTATTTTTCCCAGGTGGTTTTCCATATATCGTCCACCTGGTTACTTTTTCCCCGTGGGTGTTGCGAGTTGGGCTGTATATCTCGTCGGTGCGCGACGGACTGATGTTGACGTCAATGGTTGAACCGTTCAACTTGCAGCGCAGTGCAGCCCGCGTTGAGGTGCGGTTGTGTGAGTTGAAGGGTAACCTGCTTGGGAAAGGGGCAGTTTCTACATGTGTTCGGATGTGGGTTCGTTGCGTCGTGGCGATGCCACTTTCGTACGTTCGTCTTGTTTCTACCTTTGTTTTCCTCGCCGTTGCCTTCGTTTCGTGCTGCGTGGGCAGCGGCGGATGCTCTATGTGGACTTCGCTTCAACCGCCGACAACTCAGCGTCGAGTGGTTGCGTTGGCAGGAGAGTGCGTCCGGAGAAATACGCTCGGCAATCCCTGAGGATTGGAGGCGAAAAAAACTTGTCAAAATTGGGAGCTGTACCAGAGGGGTTGCAGCCCGGGGGTCGATCGACGTGTTCCGTCACCGGGCTGGAGGCCAGCTGGGTAGCAACCGGAATGGCCCAGGAGGGTCATGGTAGTGGGATCCCGCCGGGCCTGGGTGGGAGCGTGTTAATCCACGTATGAATTTGGACAGGCAGACGTAGCCAAATGTATATTACGGTCATGCAACGCATTCGTGTGTGCCAAGAAAAAATAGTATGGAGGGGTTGAGTTATCACACGCGTTCCCCATGGTATAGCAACAAGGGGGGGGGGGGGGGGGGGGGGGGGGGGGGGGGGGGGGGGGGGGGGGGGGGGGGGGGGGGGGGGGGGGGGGGGGGGGGCGCTAGCGTGGGTTCGTAAATCGAGTCAATCCCATTTGTTGGAGGCTGGCGTCGAGCATTCGACATTGCCAGTTGGGATGGAGGTTGACTCGAGTTTACGGATGCTAACGTCGGGTTGCTGTGGGAGCAGCCAGAGGGCCTCGCATTTCTCTCCGCCCCCCTGGTCTCCGAGTGGGGGGGTGCGCAATAATATGATACAACTTCGAAAGCGAAGTGCAAAGTTTAGAATTATCGAGGTACTAGAAAACGTACGAAAGAAGTTTGAGTAATCAATCAGTTCAAAGAGGGTTAATTGTACGTAACAAATTGATAGCCTTGAGACACGCCTTGCCTAGTTCGTAGTTGCTGACTAGCGAGATAAGCACGTTGCCAAGCAGTGTCAGAGCTAGAAATGTGTGGTACAGATTATTAAATAGTTTGAATTCTCACCCACCGGCCCGATCAACGTTTATTTTTCTGATATATTCACGACAAGATGATGATTATATTCACAGAATCATGATTAATCAAGCCAAACACACACTTAATGATCAATAATCAAATCTACAGTAGGTCGTATTTTAGTAGATCACCAACCCCAAATAGGACGACCCCGCGATTTGAAAGGAACGGCGTGATTAATCCGACCGGTCTATTCGCCATAACAAAATGATACGTATAGCAAATCTGCTCAACCTAAAAATAACCTCAAAAATAAATATTGACCAGGAAATAGAGCGGAGCGACTATGCACGACATACAGCAGTACGGCTACGATGCACCAGGTACGAGCAAAAAAAACGTCAAGGAGGGAAATACGGCGTTTAGAACTCACTAAGCCGTAGCCACCCTCTGACACACTTTCCAGATGGGCAGCCGCGAACGTTGAGGCGCATTAAGGTCGAGGATGGTCTCTCGGCCATTCTTTGGGCAACTTGCCTCTCCTTTACCTGTAGCTTCAGATGAGAGTGTTGAGGGTATGCTCCCGAAGCCCAAAAGCCAAGAGCAAGCATAAGTATCAATACACGAGTATTCTTAACAGAATGTGGAGTGGCTCTTCGGGAGACGAGATTCCTGGCGGTTGTAGCACCGGCGGGCACCCGCGACTCTCAAGGGGGATCCTGGGAGTGAACTGGGTCCTGCTGCTGTCCCTCCTGAAAAAGGACTAACATCAGGACTTTCCGAAGAGTCTGCTCCCAAAACTAAGGCTGCGAAAGGCAACTTTGGGACAAAATTCTGGCAGACTCTTCTTTATTGGAAGCAGAGGACGCCAGGGGGCCAGAGGGCTGCACCAGCGCAGAGGGCGCCAGGAGCGGGGTGTGTGGCGTTGTCGTCTGTCAGCAGCCCGAGATCGTGTCCGAAGCAGGCATTCAGGTGCGTGGTCTTGGCCTCGTCGTACGTAGCTGCCGCCGTGTAATACGACGATAGAAATATTAACAACTGGTACTTGGCCCGTTGCGTGCTTGTGTGCTGCGGGTTACAATTAAAAAAGAAACAGAGTACACATCTAGATAGAGCACGAGTACGTACGTACCACTATTTTATGGTAGAACACAACAACCGTATTGATAATAATTTATAAACGAACACGCCCTATTATTATTATGTTCCAGAGCAGTATGTACTCGTGTATTGAACTGCTTCGTGCGACAGATCATGATCTACGGTTTATAAGCAACTGTTGTTGATAAATGCTAATCTGCCGTTGTGCGATGCTGAGCGAGCTGTGAACATCAGGTACATTTTTGTGTAGTTGGTGCTGATCAAACTTCCACCAGATTCTGTACTAAATCATGCAAATTGTGCGGCTCGTGTCTCCGGCATCACGAACCACCCCGAACGTCAGATACATATGATACAAGATCAGCAATATATATGTCCTCATACCGTGGTATATCTCGATCATGAAGTAGGAATCGATGATCTGTTCTCGTGGACTACAGTGCGTACATGGGCAACCGTTTATGGACCACTATCATAGTACGGGGGAGCACGGACAGTAAGCAGGAGCCAAGTACAACAGTAACCACACGAGACATTTTGATTTTAGCTGTCATCAATGGGTTCTCAATACTACGATTACATGGTCGAGATTTACTGTTCACTGGCGAGCTCAAGCCTGGTTTTCTCACGGAAGTTTGGGGGTGACCGTGTTCGTTTTTTTCGGTTGTCCTTCCTTATTTGCTGTGCGGTACTGCTGTTTTTTACGCGTCCTACCACGACTCAGAGTGTGTCAGTGTTGCTTGTTTACTGAAGTCTGGGAGTGACCGCCTTTGTTTTTCGGGTGTCCCTACGTATTAGCTGCGCGGTACTGCTGGTTTTTACGCGTTTTGTCACGACTACGAGAGTGCATCATTTCTTTCCCCTTATATAGCAGTAAGGACAAATCACCGCACCAAGTACGCTCACGGATCATTGCACCAACAACCCTGCCGTCGTATTACTCTAGATGAGGTGTATACGAGTAAATATCTTCCCTGTGTTACTGTACATCAAGAGCAACTACCGCCGCTCGTAGACGTATGCTTCGCGTAGTATACTCCTCGTGTCTTAGCTGTCTCGATAGATATCTGGTATTGTTATTGCCCTCGATGAAATGCACTCGAGCGCTGTTCTCAGTTTAATAGATTGTTTTTCTTTGTGAAGTCGCAGTTGGAGTTGGTCATAGCCGTACAACAGTAAATTGTCAGGCATTTAATCGTCCCGTCCATACTTTTACTGATATACCTGGTAGTCGTACAGCAATGAATGGTCAGGTATTAGAGGAACGCTAGTTGTTGAGTAAGAATTGCACAGCGGTCCATAAATTAACGGACACAGTGGTACAGCAGTAAATGGCTAGGTAGGAACGTAAACTAAAAATCCAGTCCTCTTCGACAAAACTACAGCATCATAATATCAACCAGAGGATCAAGCGCAACAAGAAAAACAAGACGAAGGAAGACCACGATGGAACCAGCTGCAGCAGTTCGCGGCACGAGTAGCATAGGCATGTTCTACTAACTAGTCGGCCCGGTAACGTACCTTGCTACCCTGTCTGCCATCTTCTTCCTATTCGCGTCCAGCACGGTTTCCCTTTTACTCCTCCTGTTGCGTGCCTCCCCTCCCCGTGTTCCCTTGTGAGTGATACCAGCTAGATAAAAAGGTTCAACTGTGGAAGCCAGGGTCGGAGATACCTATCGGAAATCTCGTACCATCCACGCGCGAAGGGCACGTCACCGGGCAAGCAATATAAAATCTCGGGGCTCGAGCGGTCTCACGTCATTGACGGTGTTGACCCTTCCCCGGCAGATAGCTATCGGGAGAATATTCCACTGCAAGATTCTGGGGGCACAAAAAGTCCTCCCAACCGAGTCAGACTAGGTCTAGGATCACGTTGCTAAATATCAACGAAGAACTCTGCTCGGCTTAAGTCGGCCGTAACGACCTGTTCAAGCGACCCTCGCCTCGCGACCTCACCACGGCGACTTCTCCGTGACTTCTTCACGGCGACGTCTCCGCGATTGCATCAGTACGAACGACGAGAACAGGACCACCGTGGTTTTCTACAATGCCACGCTGCGGACGTCGATCATGAAAAACTACGCTAAGCTCAAGCAGCAGAGCATAGTCCGTACATTGACTACATTCAGCACCCAGACGCGCCCTTACCTGAGAAAGAAACGGAAACAACCATGTCGTCCTGTTCAGTACAAGAGGGAATGTTACTCAAATAGTACCTTCCGGGACACCTTTGAAAACGGAGCACATTGAGGTCGACTTGGTTGATCTATGTGCATCGACGGGTGACTTCGTTTCCAAGCGGGGCGGAGTAGCGTGGCTCTTACTCCCTATGTTTGTGGGATTTTTTCGACCAGTTTTGTGACAAGACGGTGGAATTGCTGTTTTGTCCATAACTCAGTGTGGGCCTGGGCATGAATTGTCATGCTTCTTTCAGCCCTCTACCATTGGGTACAACAAAACAAAATTGCGTCTCCTTGCCCCGGCTATTCCCACAGTAATGCCGGTAATAGCGCCCGTCAGATCATGATTGACACACTCGTGTTTGCCTGTCTGACGGTTTTACTCTCGTCACAGTTGTTGACTATTATGCCTACAGCTGAGTTAACTGTGTCAGCCAAGAGCATAATAATACATACATTGTCTGATCTGTCCAACGCATCTCTCTCACCAAACGATCTTGGGAGGCACGACGACGGTAACCGTTGTATATTTTCTTTTTGCTTTGTAATTTTATCTTTCGATTTGTGCCCTTTGTTTCCTTTGTAGTTTTTTTGGTGTAATCTCTTTTACTCCATACGTATCTATGCAGTATCTCTGTGGCGTAGTTTTGTGACCACAGAACTTGTATCACTCTCGAACCGGAAAATCGGCACGGGCACTGGTTGGGCTGGCTGTCGACGAGTAGAAAGAACAGTTTGATATGACACCCTTTGAAACCTGACGCATATTAACCGGCTGTATAAACTACCAACCATCATGCTATACCTTTCAGGCGTACCTGATACTGAGCACAGTAGACAATGCATGTACATGAATCCAAAAGTACTACTCGAATACCAACCGTCTGCGGCTACCTAGAGGGTGCCTTGTGCTTGCCTTGTTTGGCTAGCTTTTTTCCACATAAACATTGTTACGTACCAGGTATGCAGTAAGCACAGTAGTAATAGATACACGGCGGTCCAGATTTCGACGGACACAGCAGTTGTACAGAATTAAAGGGCCAGGTATTTAAGGGTGGTTAATTAGTTAGTATGGACTACACAGCGGTCGCCAACTTCGGATTCAAATGTAATGCTAGAAGCCGGAAGGCATCACACCGGCAAGAGCAACTGCGCCAGTACTCAGCTGCATAGCGACCTTGCTTCGCGTGCGACACGCGGTCGGCGGGCGGTACATCTCTCCGTGGTCAGACTACAGTAGTCAGCTGGCGCGGGCTCGGACCTAGAGACCGAGAGAAGCGCGCTCGGCGCGCACTGCTCCGTGGACAAGTATTTGTAGACAACGGGCGCAGTCAGTTGTGAAATACAATTTTTGAGCTGCAGAGTTTGGCCCGATCGCATTTTTCAGCTGTGAACGTCGCAAATCGAAACAGTCGTCATGTCATCATTCGGAAAAATCGGAATTATCGTGCTCGCAGAGATTCGAGCAGATGCTGAGACCAACTGCTGTTGCTGTGATCTGGTGCCGCGAAGATTAGCTCTGGGTGCGCTGACTTGCGCGTAAGACCCAAGCGTCCGAGGTAACTTTGACTGCCTTTCTTTGGTCTGGCGGCCGCGAGACGTGGAGAGCGTGCTGTAAAAGTCAATTTGCCTTGGGTATTCTGTACTTCACCATGTGAGGGACTGCTACTGCTGCTGCTGCTTGCTGCAGTTGTGCCGCTGCTGTAGTCTACGAGTACGTATCCACCGAGAGGTGCGCGACGACTGCGTTTCTCTTGGTCTCTAGGCCCAAACCCGCGCCAGCCGACTGTAGTCTGGACACGGATAGATGCTCCGCCCGCTGACCGCGCGTCGGGCGCAAAGCAATGACGCTATTCAGTAGGTGCGGTACCATCCAACTCATCGATGGTTCTGCTGCTATTTGTTGTCGTGGAGAACATCTTGAATTTAGAGAGATTACATTTTTTTTGTAAAAAAAACGGATCCCCCAAGTCGTCGGATTCTGTGTCTACGATAAGGCATGGACACTGGATGTGCTCTAACGACAGATATCCCGCCAGCAGGACCGGAACAGAGGCGAGAGCTGCTGCCAGGCGGCAGAGACTCCGAGCACACAACAAACCAGGAACGACGCCGGGGACACAAGAACAATGCTTCTTCAATTGAGGTGCTACCAGTCGGAAGGCGCTACAGCGGCGCGAGCACCTGCGCCAGTACCACAGGTTTGGGATCGATTTAATCGATTTTCGCGGTTCTAAATACGTGACTTGAGCGATGCGCGTCACAGCCCAGAAACCTTGTGGACAGCTAAACTAATACAAACTTCGTAAATAGGACCCACGGTGCAAACAAAAACTACATATTTGCCTGTTTACATTAACAATTTTCAATCCTACCTATATCAAAGAGCAGGCGTCCCCGGTGGCTTGGTAGGTGGTCCGCGTGCCTGTCAAGATCAATTTCGTGGGTCAAGTCCCACCGAGTGCATGCTCATGGGGATTTTTTCTTGTATATAAAATTGATAAGCGGAAAGCGCGAAAGCGTGAGTTGGCTACATTCGATGAAAATCGAAGAGCAGTAGGAATGCTGAACCCTATGCGCGACAAAAAATAAAGACACGTACCGGGGGGGAGAAGGGACGGCACCTGTGACCATGGCTTGTCCAGACGATCGTCGAGGGTAAAACCTCCTACGAGTGGGCTGGGAAGTAAAAGTGATGAAAAAAAAAAAAAAAAATGCTCCCCAGTAATGGTAGGTTGCTGCTGCTGTCGCTGTTGTTGCCTACCAGGCTACCAAATATTCGATAATTACACTCCGATTTACCGTAGAGCAGGAAGTGACCCTGCCGAAAAACGTCACATAATATACTGCAAACCCCATGGGTCAAGACCATGCAGCCAGAAGCGACCTTGCACGGCCGTTTGCGCGAGGGGCGGCGACCTCAGTAATGATGTTAGTCAACCGCGCTGAGCGAGCCACGCTTCTGCAAGGTGATCCCATTTTTGTTACAATCGATGCGCTGGTAGGCAATTTGTGAAATATTCTGCTGCTGATACCGACTCTGGCACGAGCGTCTACAAGCGATTGTCTCCCGAGTGAGGCTGAGTCGCGTAGCTCAAAGCACAGGGCTCCGTTAAATCCGAAGGTTGGCCCAGGCTGCTTGTATGCGTGTCCGCTATCGATTTGCGCGATATACACGACAACGTTGGGAGCGGTTCGGGACTGGATTTTGCGGGGACTGGAGTTTCGTTCTGACTCCGGATACCCATCAGACAGACAGACAGACAGACAGATAGACAGACAGACAGACAGACAGGCAGGTTTGCAATTACCGAAACTGAGACTCAGTTTTATATAATGGGAATTAATAGTGTAACAGCACAGCGGTTCAGCAACATAAGCATGTTACCGCATTTTCAGGCACCTGGTAGTCACCACGGGTCAGATGACAGTATGGCAACGTCGACGGTGTACTCCGAGATGCAGAATAAGGCGTGGCTACCTCGTAGTTGGTATGGACACGTGTATGTGTACGCCCCCCCCCCCCCCCACTGGAGCTGTATCGAACATCCATTCCCCGCTCACCCTCATGAACGCGCAATAAAAAATACCGATTTTTTCGACCCACACTTCACCGACATCACCCCGACCCCTTGGTCCGCATACAGGCAGTTCTCGAGCGCCAGTAGAAAGAGCGTGGAGGTGATGGCAACATCCCGAAGGCCCTCGCAGGCAGGGTTGGAGTTGGCCGCAGTACAATGCGGCTGTTAGGATTGGGCGTAAGGAGACAGGCAACCAGTGCAAACGTGGACCGTGCTTCAAGCGAAAGATGGAGATGTTTTCTGGTTTTCCCAAGGAGGCTGTGCGGTCGTTGCTTAGGTATTTTAGTGGTGAATAGTCCCATTGGGCGAGTATTGTTTGTGTCGGGGATCTACCACCGCTATGCCCACCCCTGACCCCCCGATCGTGCTAGCGTCCTGGGATTTTTCGAGCGACAGATAGAGAAACGCGGCGAAGGCGAAAACGTGTTGTACTTCCTTACAAGCACGGTTTCGCACTTGGCTGTCGTACAATGTGGCTTAGTGCGTTGGGTTTGGAAGCTGGATAACAAGCGTGTGCTTTGGGGGGTCTCCGAAGCCGCAATGGATCAGTTCGCTTGGAAGATAGAAATTGCTCCTAGCAAGGCTGTGCAGCGTCGGTGCGGGCTGTTTGTTGATGTCAATCACCTGATCTTTTAGGTGGTTGAGGGGCGGAGTAGCAAGCAGAGGCTAGTTTGGACGTCAACGCTATACCCTGCTGTGCGTTTCGGTTTGACTGACAAATGTGTTGGATTTGGGTTTCATCCACCCACGCGGGTTTTTTGCCCCGCAGCCAAAGTTTAAAACAGTTAGTGTATGGCAATGATAACCGTGGAAGACCATCAAAAATACCTGGTAAAAACGTGCAATGTTTGCCGCATGTTTGCTGTTCGAGCAAAGCAACGTGTTAATGTTTTAGCCATTCAACATTGTGCACACCCCCTCAAGACGAACACAGAAACATGTGCCACGAAATGTGTTCGTAGTTTTTTACCGTGCAATCACAACATGTCGATTGGGCATTGGCAACACAACACCACGACCCCCCCCCTGCAAAAAGAATATGTCATGTTTCCTAATTTTCCATATAATATTTCAACCTGTCGTACCATCATACCAAGTACCGTATACCAACATACGGTATCACATCAAGAAAGTACACAAGAAGAGCATACGTTGAAGGTATAATGTGATGAGGTGATAAGTGAGGAAGGTGCCAGATGACGAGGTGATACATGAGGAGGCGAATTGCGAAATGAAAGAGACGGCACCAGGGAGCAGCAGCAGCTGCGGCCCGTAGCAGCGGCCAGCAGTCACGCCTGCAACAACAGCAGCAGCAGGACCAAGTGGGTCCTCTAAGCGCTTGAGCAACAGCAGCAAAAACAAGTGCGCAAGAGCATGATATCGCTCGTTAGATATAATAATGCTGTACAGTACTAAAACGCTTGTTGGGGATCTCTTATATGACGAGCGATGGCACAGCGTCAAGTGCACAAGAAGACCATATGCCTTCAGGGCGACAGAGCAGGAACGAGTATAGACACCATACTGACTGCTGTTCCAACACGAGAAGAGCCGAGGGATCTCTATTATTTCGGGGTTCAGCGATCCCTTGTCAATCTGTCGTTTAATACCTTGTAGTAAACAACCGACGACACGTTTTTCATTGGCCAACAGAGCGTCGACAGCTCCCTGTCCGCTTGATGAAGATCTCTTGTGCCCGTTCATGTTTTTGTGCCCCCTCATTGTGTGATGTTTTCTTCATTTGACGATCCTCATCGCATATTTCGGTACTAAAATAATCACCCCGCTGTGGATGATACATTCTGTCGCTGCGGAACTGCTTGTTGGCGACCTCTTATATTTCGCAGCGCAGAGATCTTTTGTCAGTCTGTCGCTTATCTCCACCGACATGTTTTTCGTTGGCCAATAGGGAATCATCAGCTCTCTGACCGCTTGTTGGGGATCTCTTATCCCCGTTCATGTTTGTGTGCTATCGACAGGCGGGTTGCACTTGGGTTGAACGTTAGGATTGTTGTGACGGTGCTGTATATGCGCTATTGGTGGCGCTGGATGTCGACGGGAAGAATGAACGGTTAATATGAAGAACCAACAACAACGTATCGTTAACAAGGAATTTCATATAGAATAAGGGCAGCGCGTTCAGCTTATTGAAAAACTATTTACAATTCAGTAAAAATGGGATATAGACGAATCGTGTTACGCAGCTTGCAAAGTTAAGTATCAACTACTTAATAATCAGTCGAACTCACAGCTGACGTATTTCATAATTATATAAAATCTTAATAAAACCAATCGCGAAGGTATGCGAATCACTATGTCTGGGGTATTGGCGTGGTCAGCGCGGCTTGGGCCTGCAGAACTATGGCGGCCCAACCATGTGAGAGGGGTACCAGGGGCCTCGGTCATGTCGCCTGCGAACAAATGGTGGCTTCCGGTTGACTGCGTGTCGTGAGCTGGTCTGGGGTTGTTTTGGCCACCGAGTAGCTTGGTTAGGCCGCCTGTAGACCTTGTCACTCAGGCGTCCTACCCCAGTGCTCCTCCCACAGACCGCGGACACTATTGGAAGAGGGTTGCATCCTCACCGCCGTGTTTTTTAAAGAATATTACCCAGATGTTATGTCGCAAACGATCAAGTATAAGCTGACTTTGGGCCCGAAAGGTCTGATTTTTGGTTCCAAACCGGACAATAGGGTAGGGTTCGCTGGGGTGAGCAAGGCGTGTATTCACGCTGAAACGACATCACAAATAAATGTACGCCATCCTAGAGGGTACCAACGGTCCCTGCCCTGATCTATGGTCTATCGCCTGCGATGGAACTGGCGTACAAGGTGCCGTACATCCGTGGAAATCGACGTTTTAGTCGTGGAGGGATAGTAACGTAAGATTGTGCTTAGGACCCACCCACGATAAGCCAGGGCCAGATTCACCCGTTTTGAGGTCTGCCGTTCGCTTTGGCTTTCGCATATTCGGCCATATGTCTCACAGACAAAGATGATAACTGGAATCTAGACGAATCTATGAGCCTCTCTCGAGTCATGTAGCCCAAGAATGTGGACAGTGATAAACCAGTACCGTAATCCTAGCATCCTGCAAACGATGGCTTAAAATAGATTTTTCAACAGTAATCTCATTGTGTGTAATGTCGCCCACATGTAAGAACGCGTGTCAGATCCACCCGTAATGGGGGCTGCTGTTCTCCCCGGTTTTTCATTTTGAACTCTGCTGTATCCGATGGGTACAACATAGCTTTAAAACATTCTTGAGACCCATGGCTCAACGTTGCGGACACTAAAACACCAATACCGTAAAGCTAGCATCCTACAAATATGGCTTTTTCGTTTTTTTGTTCTATTTTTAGTATGTGCAGGCTCGCCCACCGGTATAAAAGCGTTTCAGATCCATCCGTAATGAGCGCTGTTGTACTTTCCGATTTCGGCTTTTTAGAGTCGACGTCTAATAAATAAAATATGACCGATGTCTACACGGATGTACGAACCTCATCCTTGTGTTATTGCATCGTAATAAAGACATTAGTAGAGTAGCGCAAGCCTAACACATACTCCTAAAAACGTCATTTTGAAAAAGATTTTTGTTTTTCTTGTACCGTTATTAGCATGTGCTGGCTCGCCCACCATCAACGAAAGCACGTCAAGTCCATTCATGCTGGTTTGGATGTATTACTCAAAACGTCTCGTGAGTGAAGGACCGGTGACATCAAGACGAATCTATCAACATCCCTCATGAACATTTGCATGGTACTACCCTGGAAAAAATGCATTCGAGCGCTGTTCTCAGTTAGCTTGTTTTTTTCTTGTGAAGGCACAGTTGGAGTTGGTAAGAGTGACGAGAGAGACCAGTCAGAACCGTGATCCCCAATAAGCAGTTCCGCAACAACAGGTTTTTTTCCGACGTATTTTGTGGAAAGACACACTCTGCCGAGAACTCGTGGAGTTGGGCTTCTTTAGGTAGAGCTCAAAACACAAAAAAAAACGTTCTGACAGGTGCCACCACTACTATAGTATACTACTGTACTAATGCTATTTGCTACGACGTACCGGCGTCCCCGGTGGCTTGGTAGGTGGTCCGCGTGCCTATCAAGATCAATTTCGTGAGTTCGAGTCTCACCGAGTGCATGCTCATAGGGACTTTTTCTTGCATAAAATTGATTAGCGGAAAGCGCGAGAGCGTGAGTTAGCTACATTCGATGAAAATCGACGAGCAGTGGGAGTGCTGAACCCTATGCGCGATAAAAACTAAAGGCACGTACCGGGGGGGAGAAGGGACGACACCTGTGACCACGGCTTGTCCAGAAGATCGTCGAGGGTAAAACCTCCTACGAGTGGGCTGGGCTGGAAAGTAAAAGTGATGATAAAAAAAAAAAAAAAAAAAAAAAAAAAACTACTAGTACATACTGCTGTACTGACATCAGCAACCGGTCCAGTGTCCGTGCCTATTCCTCAATCTTATTAATAGAGAGATACAAGATCTGTGGTCACAAAGCTACGCCACAGAGATACTACGTTGCCACGTATGTAGTAAGCATAGTGGGCAATGCAACGCCATGTCATCATACTGGATACGACAGGCACGACACACACATTCCATGAAATGGAGAAACGAAACGAAACAAAAAGATAAAAAACACGAAGACAAACCGAAAGAGGAAAAGAAACAAGAAAAAAACTACTACTGCATAAGGAATAAACCGGCGATATAGGCCAGTGGCTGCAACATGATAACTTAAACAATCATTCTGCGCACTGATACTAATAACCCGAACAAGGGAGAATGATATGCGTTGCAACATGTCGAAACCTTGTCATTTTACAAATATTCATTGATTATTGTTGAGTTTTGGTGTGGTATGGTTCTAAATCAAAAGAGAAAATAAAAGAAGAAAAATATAAGAAACAAAATATTTCTACGTTCATTTGAATATTTCAAAACAAGGAATTACATAGAGAATACGCGCGTTCGGTATATCACCATAATACTTGTATAAAATTCGGTAAAAATGGAATGTAGACGAGACGTATTACGCAGGTTGCAAAGTTGAGTATCAACTTTAATAATCAGTCGAACTCACAGCTGACGTATTTCAAAATTAAAAAAAAATAATCATCAACCACCTGCTAAATCAAATGATCAACACCAGCACGGCTTTTTCTGCGAACAAAAAAAAAGTAAATGTCGTACAGAGCACTTTCTTATTATATAAGACTAAGATGTAGAAGAGTAAACGAAGGAAATCTCGGGTATGTGGAGAGGTATTGAATCGTTGGCATGCTTGGACAGGGGGGATGAGTAAGAGGTGTATTGAGTTGATGACGGGTGCAGTTAATTGGTGGAACTAGGGATACAGGCTAGGAAGGGTTGACACAGTGAGAAGGAGTACCGGTGATCATGAAAACTATCTACCGCCGTGGTACTCTACTCGTGGGGGTGTACGAGCAGCGGGGGTTTGATGTCTTTTAGAAGGTCCGCTAGTTGAAAGAAGATCAAAATACGTCGTCAGCTGTGAGTTTGACTGATTACTTACTTGAATAGTTGATACTCCATTTTGCAAGTGCGTAATACGCCAACTACAGCTGTTCTGTATTTCATTTAGAGTATGGGAGTTGAGCACAATTTATGATAACATATATGTGTATTTACAGCAATTACTATTGAAGTTTAGCACGTTAAACCGTTCTTTCTACACGTCGACATCCAGAACAGAACAACTGGTGTCCGTGCCGATTCTCTAATCCCAGAAGAGGTACGTACAAAATCTGTGCATAGTGTGTGGTCACGTAGCTACCATAGGGATACTACTGTACATTGCCGCGTATGTATGTAGTAAGCACGTAGTGGACAACGCAATGCCATGCTCATCATACTGGATACGACAGGCACGGCAGACACATTTTATGAGAGAGAGAAACGAAAGGCAACAAAGAAAAAACAAACCAAGGCTTACCACGGTAATTTCGGCGGGACGGTAACGGCGGTAACGGCGGGACGGGACGGTAAAAATGCCGTCAAAATGGACCCGCCGTCTCGTCCCGTCCTGTCCCGCCGACGAAATCCCTGGCCGTCGTCACTTACCGTCCCGTCCCGCCTATAAAATCTCTCCCGTTGGAAATTACCGTACAGTCCCGCCGTGACACCGAAAAATTACCGCCCCGTCCGGGCGTGGCACCGAAAAATTACCGTCCCGTCCCGCCGTGACACCGAAAAATTAGCGTCCCGTCGCGCCGATAAAATTTCTCTCGTAGGAAATTATCGTTCCGTCCCGTCGTGGCACCGCTTCCGGCGGACATAACTTGCCTCTTACCCTACAAGAAACATTTAATTTGTGGTCGTCCCTTCCCATCCATTTCCACCACGAAATACGAAATTTATCAAGAAATTTCGAATTGAACCAAGCTTCAATAGTAATTCCTATATATACATGTGTTTTGTTAAAAGTTGTGCATAACTCCCATCTACAAATGAAATACGTACGATATAGAATAGTAGTAGGCGTATTACCCAGCTTGCAAAATTGGATATCAACTATTATTATTCAATTATTAATCAGTCGAACTCACAGATGGCGTATTTTCATCGTCTTGATTATATAATACCTGGTCAGTGGTACGAAATTGCTGGGCACCACATTTACTTCTGCTAGAAAAGCTGTGCTGGTAGTGTTGATCAGCAGCTGGTTAATTTTCTTTTATGTACTTTCAAATGAAGGTAAGTACAATTTTTACCATCTACGAAAAATAATGAAAATTACTACCAAGTTAAGTAAGTGTATACCTGGTGGTGTTGTTTTTTAGGTTTTTGCCAAAATCAGGTATATCTGGCCACTTTCGTGCCAAATACAGTTACACACTGAAATCAAGTACAAAACACACACCAGGAGCCCTGCTATTGGCTAAGCTGACATTGTAACTGATTTTGTCACGAAAAGGCCAAGGTACACCTGACTTTTTCTACTCTGTCAAGCTTTCAACTGATTTTGGCCAACTTTGAACCAATCAGAGAGGCCATACGTACACTGTATTTTCTCTCCGTATGCGTCTGCCCTCCCTCGGTTGAAATTCTTCTGTGCTGAAGTACAAACTCTATACTCTTGGCGCTCTCCCACCGTGGCGAAACAAACTAAGCATGTTAATAGTGACTCCTTGCAGGTCCAAGTGGAGCCCGTGGTACCTATGATACACCCCGAAGGAAACCAATTTTGGAGACCATGTGGCACGCTTAATGCTTTAGGCGCATTTTATTTTTTCGGGTTGTCACGGACATCACACCGCTCGTGGCGAGCGTTTTTGCTTGGTTTTAGCATGTACCTGATTTTGGCTCAAGCGGATCAGGTATACCTGATTTTGGCATTTGCCATTGTTTTTTCTTTTCATTTTTTTTAAGAATCTTCATAATTGATATATCCACTCACAACTGAAAGCAGATTATCATAACACAACACCTGCCACAGGCTCGCCACCACACACAAACGGCAGAGACCATTCAACTCACGATCACACATGTACTGGTGGAGTGCCCCAAAAATATTTCAAGAGATATGCCATCAAGCGGGACACAAAACGTGCGCTGTCAAGGATATAGGGCCGAGTGTTACACAGTGAAACCTAGCAGTTTGGTGTCAGTCAAAGCATGTCAATGTCAATGCAAAGTTGCTGTCTGTCAAGGGGTGAAAGTGCTGTCTGCTAACATCTTTGGTGTGACCGGCACGGACGCCATGGATACATATCTCACGGGCGGGGTCGATCGACCAGCAGCGGCACTAGAATCACCACCGCCGCCGCCACCACCTCCACCTCAACCACTAGTAACACCGCGCAAGCACAACCATCTGTCAGAACAGCCACTGGCAACGCCACAACAGCAGTGCTTGGGGCAGGGGTGGAAGAAATCAGAAGACTTCGTCCGTGTAGTGGCAGCACTTCTTGTGTCTTGGGCTTCGCGGGTCGAGAAGAAAACGTCTGCGTCGCGACGGCTCCCTTCGTGGAACCAGTATGCCGGATTTTTTTTCACGTACAACCGCGCCGATCTTGCGGCGGGAAAGAAAAAATATATATTTACCGTCCAGCCCCGCCGAAGAAAAAGAAAATCACCGTCCCGTCCCGCCGTGGGAAAAGATAATTACCGTCCCGTCCCGCCGTGGAAAAAAATATTTACCGTCCCGTCCCGTCGAGGAAAAAAAAAATTTACCGTCCCGTACCGTCGTGGAAAAAAATATTTACCGTCCCGTCCCGCCGAGGAAACAACTATTTACCGTCCCGCCCCATCGAGAATTTGGCACCCGCTGTCCCGTCCCGTTCCGTCCCGACAACTTTTAATGTCCTCATTTCACCGTCCTGTTTACATTTTTTTTCTCCGGCCAAACGAGTGAAATCTGTCCCGTCCCGTCGCGCCACGGTTCCAGGTTACTGTGATAAGCCTTGGAAAAAACAGTAAGCACGACATCCACATTCTACGAGATAGAAAAACGAACGGCAACAAAGAGACAAGTAAAATATTGTATTTTTACTTTTTCTTTGTTGCCGTTCGTTTCTCTTTCGCATATAATATGTCCGTCGTGCCTGTCGTATCCAGTTTTAACGTTTTTTTCTTTGTTGCCTTTCGTTTCTCTATCTCATAGAATGTGTATGTCGTGCCTGTCATATCCAGTATGATGGGCATTTTTATATTTTTTTATTTATTTGTTTATATATTTTTCTTCATCACTTTAACCTTCCAGCCCACTCGTAGGAGGTTTTACCCTCGACGATCTTCTGGACAAGCCGTGGTCACAGGTGTCGTCCCTTCTCCCCCCCGGTACGTGCCTTTATTGTTTTGTCGCGCATAGGGTTCAGCATTCCCACTGCTCGTCGATTTTCATCGAACATAGCCAACTCACGCTTTCGCGCTTTCCGCTTGTCATTTTTTTTACGCAAGATGAAGTCCCTATGAGCATGCACTCGGTGAGACTTGAACCCACGAAATTGATCTTGACAGGCACGCGGACCACCTACCAAGCCACCGGGTCTGCGGTGCTACCTCATGGCATTGCATTGCCCCCTGCGTGCTTACTACATACGTGGCAACATATAGTATTACGGGGGCCATAGCTAACGGGACCAACTTTTGTTAGTAAAATAGGCAAATATGTAGGTTTTTATGTACATCATAGGTCCTGTTAACTATGGACCCCCGATATAGTATCCCTATGGTGGCTACGTGACCACACGCTATGCACGAAACTTGTACCTCTTCTGCGATTGAAGAATCGGCACGGGCACCGGTTGTGCTGGATGTCGACGGGTAGAAATAATGATTCAATGTGAAGAACACACGCACACACACACAAATACTACGATGTACGAGAAAACTTGAACATTACCACGGGGGACCATACATGGTAACAAAATGTAGGAAAAAGGGAATATATATGTAGTTTTTTTTGTGTACCGTAGGTCCTATTTACTATGTTCCCCGATAATGCCAAGTTGTGAGTGTTACACCTGGCGGTATTTTTTGAAAAATTATTTTCCTATTTTTTACGAATCTTTATACGTCTGATGTCCACCTGCAACACCTGCCACAGTCAAAGGCTCGCCACCACCAACAAACAGCACACAAACCACTCAACTCACGGACACACCAGTACTGGTTTGGCCCAAAGATGTCAGCAAACATGTCGTCCAGTAGGACGCAAAACGTGCGCTGTCAAGGATGAAGGGTCGAGTGGTACGCGCTAAAACATAGTAGTTTGGTTTCAGTCGAAGCACATCAATGCAAAGTTGCTGTCTGTCAAGGGGTGAAAGAGCTGTCTCCTAACGTCTTTGTTCGGCGTGACCGGCATGGACGCCATGGATGCCTATCTCACGGGCGGGGTCGATCGACCAGCAGCGGAACTAAAATCACCATCGCCGCCGCCACCACCTCCACCACCACCAGATTCTCCACCTCCACAACCACCACAGTAACACAGCGCAAGCGCAACCATCAGAACAGCCAACATGAATGAGCTGGCACTGCCACAGCAGTGCTTGGGGAGGGGTTTGGAAGAAATCAGAAGAAGACGTCGCCGTGTAGTGGTAGCTCGTCTCGGGGCTTGGGCTTCGGGTCGAGAAGAAAACGTCTGCGTCGGGTAGGCTCCCTTCGCGCAATCAGCACTATAGGAAATTCTTCACTTACAACCGCGCCGACCTTGCGGCTGGAAAAAGAAAATATATTGACGCTCCCGTTCAGCCGAGGAAAACGAAACTACCGTCGCATCCCGCCGAGGAGAAAATATATTACGTCCGGTCCCGCCGAGGGAAATAATAGTTACCGTCCCGTCCTGTGGTGAAATCTGCCTCGTTGAATTTTACCGTCCCGTCCCGTCGAGAGATTATGCACTCGCTGTCCCGTCCCGTCCCGCCAACGTTTTCTGCCCTCATTTTACCGTCCTGTCCTGTCTCGTTTTCATTTGTATATCCCGCCAAACAAGTCAAATATGTTCCGTCCCGTGCTGTCACGATTCTCAGTCACTTTGACAAGCATTGGTTGATAGGGCTCGGGGTGTCAGGTATCAGCATTCACAGAAGTCTATTATCTACGCACATAAGATGTGTGCGTAATCTGACTACGTGTTCAGAAAGAGGGAACTGATAAATTTTGTTGAATATCACGCATGTCATGTTAGATCTACAGCAGCAGTAGTGTACACCTGGTATTATGTACCCAGTCAATGGTATGAGTTATCTACCATTTGAGATATGCAAACGTCGGGTAGTCCTGGTGGAGCCTTATTTGGAGAATTTTCCGGCAAGACGTCATGTGGTTCAGTGGCACATCTGCTTTTGATGCAGTTGTCAGCAAGAACTTATTATGTTTGAGACACATGTATCTGTTTTTTTCTCGACATCTGAGTAATTACAACACGGAAATTAGGGGGGGGAAACTCCCGGACAAGAATGACCCGAAAATGAGTACGTACAAGATGTTCGTATTGAATTCTCGTTTTATTCCTGAGGCAGAATTCGCATTGCTGTTTTGCGACGTACCTGGTATGTCGTGATAGATGTGTGAGGAGGTCCACATGATGTCAGATCACTGCGATTACATGTACGTACGGTGCACGAGTCCCTTTAACAGCCTGCTATTACCTACCTTCGCCTCCGTTGGCCGGACCCGATTCTGGGGTGACGCGAGGAAGTCCGCCAGGGCCTGCAACGGTCTAGCGACAGCCACACAAGCATCGACCTCGGGGCTAGGTAGAGAGGGAACCTTGCGCGTTCCGATTGGCGGCCTGCTCGCTTTAAGGACCGCGTGGTGTGGTGGTGATGTTCTTTCATCATATCCCCGACGCCAAAGAGTTCATCCCTCTGGCGGGACGGGAACATCACCACAGCAGAGAGCACTACGTGGGCAGCCGGGGGAGTGGAGACGCTGGCCACAGCGCGGGTATGCGTGCACGACAGGAAGGATGGGAGTGTCGGCTTTGGCTGGGACGGCTGTACCACCATGGCAAACCATGGCATGGCCACGGCATCCCATGGGGTGGCATAGGTTTCCATGGCCTCGTGGGGGATGCCGTGGCATACCATGGGTGGTACCATGGCAACCTCCGCGGCAACCGTCCCGGCACTTCATGCCAACCTAACGGCATGTAATGGCAACTCCCACGGCATCCCAGTGTCCACGGCACCTAAGGGTTAGGGTTAGGGTTAGGGTTAGGGTTAGGGTTCCATGGTAGGCCTTGGAGGTCCGTACAAAGTTTCATGGTATGCCGTGGACGTTGCCGTGGAGTGCTTAGCTGTAGGTGGTGCCACGGCGTGCCACGGCATGTCGCCAAAAATGATAATATTGTTACTGCTCAGGTCGGGAAAAATCAGCTGCTAGACAAGGGTGGTACGGGGTAGGTGTAGCTGTCATGGAATCTTTGTGCCGTAAGTCTGTGTGCACGCACTAGTTCATTGACGATCGTCTTTTGTCTATGCGCTTTGAGCTGCGCGAGGCAGTCAATTTCGTCGTTGCGTATGCTCCAACTGATTGTACCAAGGACGCCGAGTTGAAACGTATTTTCTGGCGGAAGCTGGAGGACTTGGTGGGAAAGATGCCGACGAAAGAGTGTCTGTACTCATGTATGTCAACGCGAGAGCTGCACAGACCATGGAAGGGTGCGGTGATGATGAAAGTAGAGTGCTTGGAGCATATGGACGTGATGTTCGTAACGATAATGGCAAACGACTCTAGTCGTTCGTCATAAATTGCAAGTTAGCTCTCACCAACATCTTTGTCAGCACACGACAGGACGGGATATAGCATACAGTCAACTGCGCCAGCCCGAATGACCGTAAGCAGGCCGACCACATCCTATCCCGCCAAGCCCATCGACCTAGAGTACAATAGGTTAAAGTCGTCCCACAGCCATTTGCCCCAGCTAAGGCTTACTCAAAATTACAACATTTTGTATAACAAAGTCCGACTCAGTGGTCACTTCGCGCCCAACAGACATATACGCAGACTGACACGCCGAGAGTTCGACACGGAGCTTATTATGTCCGACTAAAAGTATCGTGAACGAGTAGTCACGCGGGTCATTTTCACTCTCAACCAGTTTATCCAGCCCCGTAATACGTCAGACATGATTGAGTTTTTCACTACGGCTAAAACTATTGATGCGGTCGAAAAAGAGGTACAACCCACTCCACGTCGCCCATGCAGACATGGATGGTGTGAGCTTGTTGAAACCTTAGCCCCATTCACATCAGCACGGACAGCGAGGAAGGATGCACGACAATTCTTGCGTGCCCACGGCCGAGATAAGCTCGTGTGGAAGGCACTGAGATCTGCGGGTGCGATCCTGCAGAAGGTGACTGCCGCGGGATTGCATGCGTACTTCGAAGCTTACCTCACTGAAACCGAACGACTCCTATGAACAGCGAACAACGACTAGAGAGGCTTTTACAAGCACCTTGAGTGTACGGCAGGATTGGAAGGGACTAACGAGGGGAGCGAGCAGTTCAGGGACGTGGATGATACGCTGTTGCAGGATAAGGTGCGAATTCGTAAACGATCGGCGGGGTTTCACCACAAACACTTGAACACGACATCCAATGGTCACCGACCTCTTGCCACCGCGACCGCTGAAACTGTCGGTCGGAGATGAACCATCCACGGACTAGATGACGCAAACACTTAAGTGGATGTCAAGTTAGAAAACTGTCGGACCAGATGGTCTTCCGGCCGAACTCCTTAGAATCGACCACCCCGCATTCGCCCAGTGCTTTCACAACATTAAAGTCCATGTTTGGGTAACAGGAGAAGTCCCCCAGCAATGGAAATATGCGATCATCAAGATGGTTCACTAAAAGAAGGACCGAACTGATTGCAACAACTACAGAGGGATTTCGCCTGTTGCCCACGCAGGCAATTGTGTGTTGAAAATCGTCCCGTCCCACCACGGCAACTACTGCGATACCAAGGAATTACTCCCGAAGGAACAGTGCGGCTTCAGCCACGCACGATCAACGATTGATATCTTGTTTCTCGTGTGCCGGTTACAATAGCTTGCACGACAGAAGAAAATCCCCTTGTACGTGCTCTTCTTCGATTTATAAAAAGCGTACGACTCCGTCGACCGAGAGCTGCTATCTGAGGTACTCACACGCTTTGGCGTACTAACCAAGATGCTGAGAATGATCCATCAATTTCACGATGGCATGGGGGCTCACGTGCGTACGGAAGATGGCGAGCACTCGGAATTGTTTGATGGCAGGCAGGGGCTGCGGAAAGGCTGTGTGTTGTCACCGTTACTGTTTAACATGTTCTTCACTGCTGCGTTACACGTAGTACTAGTACGCTTCAGCCAGGACGAAGACATCGGAGGGGGTTTAGTCCAACTCAGTGATGCTGCAGTAGTCGGAACGGAGGAGCAGGAGCCGTTGGTGTGCGTGCGAAGTGTATGGGGCATGTTGTACGCCAATGTCACGGGAATTGTCGCCAAGTCGGCCGAAGGGCTCGCGAAAACGATGGCAGTCATCGTGACTGCCATCGAAGCAACAGGCCACACGGTGTCGGAAGAGAAGACGGAAACAATGCTAGTACAAACACCATACCAGACAACCCTCGTACCACCGCTCGTAATCGAAGCAGCAGACCAAAGGTATAAGCAGAAGGTCCAGTTCTTATACCTAGGCGGCATTATCCACGAAAACACGGACTGCTCGCTCGACACCGACCGACAGATCCGTCTCATGCGAGCGTGCCTCAAACGCATCGGCCCGGAGTTGTATGATAGGACAACCGCCCCCCTTAGCCCGGAAGTCCGAATGCTGAAGGCCAAGGTGATGGTCCTGTGACGTGGACCCTCAGAGCGGAACACTCTGCCAAGCTTCGAACGGCTCATTATCAACTCCTGTTGTGAGTCATTGGTTTTTAGCGCCAACTTCGCACTGGTCATACAACCCTCTCGTACGTCAAGGCCCTCAAGATGACACGTTGCGCGAGCTTCCAAACGACCGTTCGTAAACGGCGGATATTTTTTTGCGGGGGGAGTGGCATGGCAAGGCAAGCAGCGATAAGCCAATCGATTAATGTTCGGGACGATTTGCTGGCGGGGAGAAGACGAGACCAGGTCGACCGTTTAGGACATGGCTTAGATGCATAGTCGAAGACCTTCGGGAGTTCCGACCCACCGAAGGGTCAAAAGAACTTGCCCCCTTGGTGTTTGGAGTTAAGACCGCGCTGTGGTCCACTGCATCAAAAATGGCGGGGATGTGGTACCGGGGGATCCTCCAAGCTACCGTACTTTTCATGGTTAGGTGGCGCGAAGGTGAGGCTGAGCTGAGTAGGCAGGGCCGCGCATCCGACGTGGGTGGTTTCCAAGCGGGGGGGGGGGGGGGGGCAACACGAGGAGTGACAGAAAACCCGACCAAGGGAATGCGGGGAGGGGGGGGGATAGGATGATGAGAAAAAGGGAACCTACGGATGACGAAAGTAGGAAGGAGATGGAAGACAGGGTAGCAAGGCGCCAGGCCGACTAGGAAGTAGAACATGCCTATACTACTCGTGCTGCCAACTGATGCAGCTGGTTCAGACGTGGCCTTCCTTCGTCTTCTTTTTGTTTCTTTCTTGCGCTGATCCTCTGTGTTTTTAATTTTATATAGATACAACTATAATTACGATTTTTGAGGTCGTTGTCACTTGCTAGCTCTTGGCAGACAGACCGACTGATAGACAGCTCTTCGCAAACAGCCCTTCTTCTTTCTTCTTCGCCAAACAGCCAAACAACCTTTCTTCTTTCTTCTTCCGCAAACTGCCAACCAATAGACAGCTCTTCGCACGGCGCCTAAAAGAGGCGTCTCGCCTTCGACGAACGGCATAGATAGGTAGGTGCAGCTGTCGGCGGCCAAGCTGCTGCTGTCGGTGGCGAACCTGCTGGTGCTGCAACCCCCGCCTCTCCATTCTCCACGCCCCCTAAGCTCACCTCCCCCTCGTCGAGAGGCGCGTGGTCCTCGCCCTCTGGCAAGAGAGCGGCAACGACAAAGACCGACCTGGTGCCGGCTGTTGTTTGCGACCAGTGCACGGACCAGCACTTGGTCAAGAACTCCGCGCCTGGTGGCAAAAACGTGGCCTTCGCCACCTGCAAGGATCTCACGTGCGCTGGTGGCGGGATCATCCTGACAGGGCAACCGACTGCGAGTTCTGTGCTCGCCCGATCAAGGAAGGGACTGTCTCGTACTCCCTCGAGACTGCTGACGGTGGTGAGTGTCTTATGTCTATTGTGCATGCTGTATGTTGCCAGTACGTTTTTCGGGGGTTTTAAATTGCCTTTTTGCATACAAACCTACGTCAAAGCGTTTTTTTTTTTTTTTTACTCATCCATGCTCGTTCTTTCCCCTTCGTGCGTTGCGTCGGCTCCTCTTATTGTACACACAGTGCACGCGAACGCGCACATGCACAACTGTTTGCGGGACGTGAACGAAGGAACGGAGGATTCAGCTGTCGCCGTCACCGCTGCACCGAACGACGTGAGTGCTGCTGCTACTGTCGTGCATTTTCGATGCATGCACACGATTTCTGTGTGTACATGTTTTGGTGACCCTACGTACTCATTTTGCTCGTTTTCGGCTGCCGCTGCTGCTGCTGCTGCTGTCAGCGCCACGCCATGAGTGCTGCTGCTGCTGTGCACCTGCTTCTCCTGTGCACTCGCTGCTGCAGTAGTGCTGCTGCGTTGTTGCCGTGCTGTGCACGTGCTGCTCCTGTGCACTTGGTGCTGCTGTATGTAGTGCTGCTGCGTTGTTGCCGTGCATCATGCTAGAAGCGTACATATTTTCGGATCGTCAATTCCGTAGGTTTTACGCTGGCGGCATACCAGGGTACATGCTTTTTTTCTTCCTTAATTTCATATCATTGCTATGCTGCTGCTGCTGCTGCTGCTGCTGCTGCCAACGCTGCGGCGATTCGTTGCAGCTTCTGCTGCTGCTAATGCTGTAGCTGCTTCTGCTGCTGCTGCTGCTAATGCTGCCGCAATATTCACTGAATGTTCGTAGGTACTCGGATTACTGTTTTTCTTGGTCGTTTTTGTACCCAAATGGTTCTTTTGATACGTGAAAAAATATTTTTGTCGTTTTGCTCCTGAATTTTGCGTACGTACTGCAATTTCTCGTTTTTGGTTTGGTTATTTTCATATCGTTGCTATGGTGCTGCTGTGGTGCTGCTGCGTTGTTGCCGTACATCTTGCTGCACTTGCGTGTGTACATATTTCGGTATCGTCAATGAAATTCCGTAGGTTTTGCAATTGCGGCATACCAGGTACCAGGGTACATACTTTTTTTCTTCCTTATTTTCATATCGTTGCTATCCTGCTGCTGCCAACGCGGATTATAGTTTTTTATTGGCCGTTTTTGTACCCAAATGGTTTTTTTGATACGTAAAAGAAATATTTTGGTCGTTTTTTCTCCTGCATTTTGCGTACGTACTACTTTTTCTCGTACCTGGTATTTCGTATTGTTGCTATGCCGCTGCGTTGTTGCCGTACAGCATGCGGAGGTGGGTCTATAGTGAGGTACCAAAAATACTTTTCGGACGGCCTCGGGGTACATACTTTTTTTCTCCCTTCTTTTCATATCGTTGCTATGCTGCTGCTGCCAACGCTGTGGCGATCCGTTGCTGCTTCTGCTGCTGCTGCTGCTGCTGCTGCTGCTGCTGCTGCTGCTGCTGCTGCTGCTGCTCTGCTTTTAGTGCTGCCGCAATATTCACTGAATGTTTGTATGTACTCGGATACTTGTGTTTCCTGGTCGTTTTGTGGCGCTGCCGCGTTGTTGCCGTACATCATGCTGGACATGGTTTGTGTGTCTATTACACTTAAACTTGTGCGTGTATACGTATATTTCTGTATCGTCAATGATTTTTTTTGTGATGCTGGTGCGTTGTTGCCGTACATCATGCTGGACGTGACTTGTGCGTGTACTGTACTACACTTGTGTGTGTAAATATTTCTGTATCGTCAATGAAATTACATACTTGCTGCTTCTGCTGCTGCTGCTGCTGCCGTCGTATAGCAAGCGATTACGTACTGCTGTTGTGCCGCTGTAGAGCAGTACAAATAATGAACTCTGCCCCCCCCCCCCCCCCCCCCCTCCCCCCTCCCCCGCCATTCCACGCCACTCCCGCCCCGCGCACCCTATGTTTACTTCGACCAGGTCCGTGGCAAGTGCTACAACTGCCGCCTGACGGACTCCACCATGAAAGATGGAGACATCATCATCAAGCGCAAAAATACTCCCTTCCATTTCGTTTGCCCGAAGACGGAAAATAAATAATTCTCTCTATTTCCAGTAATTTCGCCTGCTCCAGGGCTTCGCGGAATTCCGAAGCAATACGCCAAGCAGATTGTCGCCATCCAGGACCCAAAATCACGATTATTTCTTCCTACAGGGTTCAACAGCGAACAGATCCACATTCTGGGCCTCCCGCCTCGTTACTACAGCAGCCTCGAAGACTATTTACATATCATGTCTCATCCAAACTCCTATGCTGGCTACATCGAAATCGCGGCCGCCCAGCAACTATACAACATTTCCATAACCGTTGTCGTTGCCGGCACTGCTGCTTTCTCTCCTGTCCCAAACCTTCCTTTAAACAACAGCCTGTACGTTGTATATCATCCACATGCCAAGCACTACTCCACTCTCTCCCCACACTGATGAAATATGTTTATTCTTATTATTAGACGAATGCCATTCTTACTCTTGCGTCACCCGATCTTACGTTTCACATTACATTCATAAATAACCGCGGTTATTACATCCTTCACCGTTTCTTACGCAAATACATTTAGTTTGATTGGCTTTGGGTATTGCCCCAATTGCAATATAACTGCAATTGGCGTCATAACATTTAGCTTGGTTGGCTTTGGGCTATTACCCCAATTGCAATATAACTGCAGCAATTGGCGTCAAAGCCCAAAGCCAACCAAAACTGCAATTGGCGTCATAGCCCAAAGCCAACCAAACTAAATGTATTTGTACAAGAAACGACGGAATACCCACTCCGAAGGAAAGCCTTGTATTTCTCTACATTTCTACTATTGATACGCCTTATAAAAGGAGTCGTGTTGGTGGCGTGGGTGGATGACGAGCCTTCTTTGCTTGACTTGTATTGTCTGACGCCGAGGGGCGGAACATACTTGATGAACGCAGGACAGAGACGACAGACAGTGAAAAAATGATGCATGTGTCGAGGCTCTGCCTCTGTGAAGAGGGATGGCAGAAGTTGCCCGACGTATCTATGAAAACATCTTGCGAAGGAGGAGAAAGAAAAATATTTGAATTTGGCGCTTATGTGGTCATAATGGAAGGAATCTTGATCACAGAGACAAACAGGAGAAGAGGAAAAGAAGAGGAGAGAAAAGGAAAAGGCAGAATGGAGGACGAGTATGGAGGAATGATCGAAGTAGGGCTGATCTTTGCCTGATCCTCCGGTATAATGACCATGCTACGGGCAGATATGCTAATGATAGGACTACCAATCGTACTGGCTGACAGTCCGTCCTATAGCAACATTAATGGTGAGCTAGTCCAAAATATAGCAACATTCCTAATGATGAGAGTCCTAAAGCAATAAGCTAGCTGCCCTGCTATACGTAGTGTCAACTTCTCGACAGAGAAAATTTGAATACATTATACCGTACAACGAGTAAGACAGACTCGTATTTTATCCGCATACTTCCTCTGTCCCACAAGTCTGGGGAGTTATGGGCGTGTAATTGTTTGTGCACTTATACTTTTCTGATCATCATATAGTTAGGTTCGTAGGAAAGATGAAGTCTCAACGAAGCTGATGCAAAAAAAAAGCCGGTTGTCTATACTAAAATGAAGTCAAAATATGCCCATTTTGGCATATTTTTGAGATTTTTGTTTGAGATTTGTTTTGGGTTTTTTAGAATTCGTGTTTACCACCCCTGGACGTAGCTCACAGACAACACAATACCATGGACTTGCCCCCAAGTACCCCCCCCCCCGTTGCAAGGGCGGCGAGCTATCCATGGGCCGCCGAGCTATCCGTGGGCCGCCGCATTGCTATCGCGGTGGAGGTTGCTAAGGAGGCTTTCGACAAGGCTTGGGCGTGGCTGGCATCGAGACCCAGTGATAGCGAGGACAGCTAATCGTTTGTTTTCCCCTGGGGACCCCCAAGTGTCTTGGTTTTAGTGAGAGACCCCCAAGCGTCTTGGTTTTATTGTGAGACCCAAAAGGGTCTTGGGTTTAGTGTGGAACCGCCAATTGCACTGGTTTTTTGTGTTGGGACGCTATTATACTGGTTTTAGTATGGGGGGACGCGACATGGATCGCTGAGTTGGAGCGTTGAGTAGAGGGGGCGGCCTACTGTTGTTTGGTTTGCCCCCCAAGTGTCTTGGTTTTAGTGTGGGACCCCCAAGTGTATTTTCTTTTAGTGTGGGACCTCCAAGTGTCTTGGTTTTAGTGTGGGTTCACTATTTTACTGGTTTTGGTATGGGGGGATGCGACATGGATCGTTGAGTAGAGGGGGGTTAGGTTTAGGGTCGGGGATAATTGTTGGGGGTTATTAGTGTTGTTTTTTTAGAGTGCCCCCACCCCCCCCCAGTGGAAAGTGGTCAAAATACGGCGATTTTTGGCCTGACTACTTTTTTGTTAGCCGCTAGCACATGCACGGTAGTGCGCAAGAAAAAAAAAGAAGGTGTTTCAGCCCGAAAAACGCTCAAGATTTGAAAAAATATGTCGCCTAAGACATCCGACACCGTTAAGGGCTCGTACAAACACAACTCCCCAGACTCATGGGACAGAGGAAGTATTTTTTTTACCCGAAAATCCAAACTAAGATACTCGAATACTCGTATCGGTGCGTATTGATACACATCACAATGGATACGTATGTGGATCTCAACGCCCATCCATACGCTAACAGACAGGGTAGCAAGGCACCCGGAGGAATAGCAGGGAACACCTGGCTATGCTACTCGTACCACAAACTGCTGCCACTACGTGGAGGGTGCTTTGTGTTTGGTTTACCTGTTATTTTCCCTTGGTTCTTAGTATTTCTCTGTTTACAAGTAGTGGTGTGTTGTGCCTTTTCGTTTTTTTCCGATTGGTTATTTTCAAGTGTCTGCCACATCCCCTGTGGGGGGGGGGACGACAGCTTGTTTCTTCCAAATATCTATAATATTTTCCTCTTTCGGTTTGACTTTATTTTCGTTTTGTCTTTGTTTTCTTTTGTTTCTCCATTTCATATAATGTGTATGTCGTGCGTGTCGTATGCAGTATTATGCATGACATGGCATTGCATTGTCCTCTGCTGTGCTTACTGCTGACGTGGCAACGTAGTACCCCTGTAGCTTCGTGGATACAGAACTTGTCTCTCTGTAGGATTGAATAATCGGCACGGACACTGGTTGTGCCGAATGTCGACGGACAGAAAGAACGGTTTAATGCGAAGAACACAATCACATACCGCTAAGAGAAGCGTGGGCCTACACAGGTATGGCAAGCCATATTTCCAGGAGAGAAAGGATTTCCCACCAGGAGTTGGAGCTACATATATATATATATACATGGCTTTCCTTCGGAGTGGGTATTCCGTCGTTTGTTGTACAAATACGTTTAGTTTGGTTGGCTTTGGGCTATGACGCAATTGCATCTATATGGTGCAGTTGGGGTAATAGCCCAAAGCCAACCAAACTAAATGTATTTGTGTAACAAACGGTGAAGGATGTAATAATCGCGTTTATTTATGAACGTAATGTGAAACGTACGATCGGGTGACGCAAGAGTAAGAATGGTATTCGTCTTATAATAAGAACAACATCTTTCATCAGTGCGGGGAGGGAGTGGAGTAGTGCATGGCATGTCGATGATATACAACATACAGGCTGTTGTTTATTAAAGGAAGGTAGGAGGAGTGACAGAAAACCCGACCACGGCAATGCTGGGAGGGGTGGGATAGGATGAGTATAAGGTAAGCTGCGGATGACGAAGGTAGGAAGGAGATGGCAGACAGGGTAGCAAGGCACCAGGCCGACTAGGAAGTAGAACATGCCTATACTACTAGTGCCGCCAACTGATGCAGCTGGTTCAGACATGGCCTTCCTTTGTCTTCTTTTTTTTCTTTCTTGCGCTAATCCTCTGTGTTTTAATCTTTATTTATTTCTCTACATTCATTTCTACTATTGATAAGCCTTACAAAAGGAGTCGTGTGGCGTGGGTGGATGACGAGCCTTCTTTGCTTGTATTGTATTGTCTGACGCCGAGAGGCGCAGCATTGTTGATTAACGCAGGACAGAGACGGCAGACAGTGAAAAAATGATGCATGTGTCGAGGCTCTGCCTCTGTGAAGAGAGATGGCAGAAGTTGCACCGAAGTGCCAGTGAAAAATATCTTGCGAAGGAGGAGAAAGAAAAATATTTGATTTTAGCGCTTATTATGTGGTCATAATGGAAGGAATCTTGATCACAGAGACAAACAGGAGAAGAGGAAAAAGAAGAGGAGAGAAAAGGACAAGGAAGAGTGAAGGACGAGTATGGAGGAATATTCGAGGTACGGCTGACCTTTGCCTGATCCTCCGGCATAATGACCATGGAACGGACAGGTAAGCTAATCAAAGGACTATTAATCGTACTGTCTGACAGTCCGTCCTATAGCAACATCAATGGTGAGCTAGTCCATGATATAGCAACATTCCTAATGGTGAGGGTCCTAAAGCAATAAGCTAGCTGCCCTGCTATACGTACTGTCAACTTCTCGACAGAGGGAAGTTGAATTTACACTATACCGTACAACGAGTAAGACAGACTCGTATTTTTAATCCGCTTATTGCTTTTACCCGAATATCCAAACTAAGATACTCGAATACTCGTATCGATGCGTATTGACACACATCACAATAGATACGTATATGGATCTCAACGCCCATCCATACGCTCACAGACAGGGTAGCAAGGCACCAGGCGGCCTCGGAGGGAACACCTGGCTATGCTACTCGTACCATTAAACTGCTGCCGCTACCTGGAGGGTGCTTTGTGTTTGGTTTGTCTGTTATTTTCCCTTGGTTCTTAGTCTTTCTCTGTTTACAAGTAGTGGTGTGTTGTGCCTTTTCGTTTTTTTCCGATTGGTTATTTTCAAGTGTCTGCCACATCCCCTGTTTTGGGGGGGACGACAGCTTGTTTCTTCCAATTATCTATATTTATTTTCTTTTTTCGATTTGACTTTATTTTTGTGTTGTCTTTGTTTTCTTTTGTTTCTCTATTTCATAGAATTTGTATGTCGTGCCAGTCGTATGCAGTATGCATGACATGACATTGCATTGTCCTCTGCTGTGCTTACTGCTGACGTGGCAACGTAGTACCCCTGTAGTTCCGTGGATACAGAACTTGTCTCTCTGTGTAGGATTGAATAATAATCGGCACGGACACTGGTTGTGCTGGATGTCGACGGGTAGAAATAATGATTGAATGTGAAGAACACAATCACATACCGCTAAGAGCTACGAGTGGGCTGGAAAGTAAAAGTGATGACGAAAATAAATAAATAAATAAAAAAGAGAGAAGCGTGGGCCTACAGGTATGGCAAGCCTTATTCCCAGGAGAGAAAGGATTTCCCACCTGGAATTGGAGCTACATATATTATTATATATATGTGTACATGGCTTCCCTTCCGAGTGGGTATTCTGTCGTTTCTTGTACAAATACCACACTCTGGACAATGGACACAACAATAGTCTATTGCTTCGACAATAGACAAGGAGGGGAATCGATGTACATTATCTGCGACAGTTGATTGTGGAACGTATCTATGGATAGGTATTGTCGGCGACAATGGACTGGTGATATTGTCGATCGATATACATTGTATAACACAATAGATGGTGAACTTCGTCCATCGATGGCCACTGCAGGCCACAATAGAATGTGCGAGATGTCGATCGATGGCCATTGCCGGCCACGATAGATTGTGCGAGATGTCTATCGATAGCCATTGGTGACCACAATAGATTATGCGAGAGGTATATCGATGGCCATTGCGGGCCACAATAGATTGTGCGATATGTCTATCGATGGCCGTTGCCGGCCACAATAGATTGTTCGGGATGTCTATCGATGGCCATTGCCGGCCATATAGATTTTAGAAGACATCCATCGATAGCCATCTCGAGTGAGGATATTTTGCACTCATCCCACGATATACGAGGTATGTATGTCATGTTCTGTATGTATGTGGTAATTTGAACTGGCGTCATCATGTTGTGGACACCATACGCTCTCACACTCTTTTGAAGAACACCTTATATACAGATGTCGTCATTAATAGAAACTCGCGTACCAAGATATTGGTAACTGTCATCAACTTGTGTGCGCTCTTAGTTTTGGAAATTGACTCGATTTAATACCCTTGCTTTGTCCTACAAGTCTATTAACTCCACTTTGAATAAAATGTGGATCATTAAACTCAAACCACCTTACGCTGAAAATTCTATTTATTCAGTTTCTCATCTAGAGTTTGTCCCATTCTGAAACCAAGTGAGTTAGAGTTATTTTTTCGGATGCTGGTCATCTATAATTCAGATTATTTTTTTGTTTGGAAATAAATTCGATTTGTTACCCTTACATCGTCCTCGATTAACTGCACTTTCAAAATAATCTGGATACCAAAAATAAAACCACATTGACAAGAAAATTATCAGCTTTCCGTGTCTTAACTCGAGATTTTTGTCTCGTCTGAAATGAAGTAAGTCAGATTCATATTTTGCGGAGCCCGGCCAACAATCTATTGTGGGTAGCGATGGCTATTGTTGGACACAATCGCGTACCTATTGTTGGCGGCAATAGAAGCTTCGGCGGTCGTCAAGAATGGCCATCGACATACATCATTCCACGGTATACAATAGGTTTAGGTAATAGTCTATTACGAAAACACACCCGACAGTCTACTGCGGGTGACGATGGCTATTGATGGATACAATTGCGTGTATACTGTTGGCGGCAATAGCCATCGATAGGCAAACGTTTTGGTCTATTGTTCGAACAATATCTATCACGGTTGCTTCCCCAACATCTATTGTTCAGGACAATGGCCATCTATGGACAACCTTGTGACTCCATTGTTAGGGCAAAGGCATATTGTCTCCATTGCCGAAAAAGTATTGTTCCCTGGCAATATCTATCGATAGACAGCGTTGCCAGAGTATTGTCGTTAACAACATTTATCGATAGACAGCGTTGCCAGTCCATTGTCGTTAACAATATCCATTGACACACGCTTTTTCGGGGCTACTGTAGCGGCAATGTTCTATTTCCTTTCTATTGTCCAGAGTATAAGCACATCTTACCTCATCTATCTTATCCGTACAGAGTGTAACCGATTTAGAATCACTATTAATATAACAGAGTACTAACCACAACAACGCAGCCGACAATGCAACAAACTTAACCCCCATGATGCCCACTGCCTTGTCAAGACACACAACGTTGCAGCCCTCCTTCACGCTATGCCATGCACCGACATTGCTGCTCATCACGATACACCATACACTCCTTCCATACTGGTGGTGATCACAAGATGACAATATGACATTGCTGCGGAACAAACTATTGCGTTGCGTAGTAAATCAGAGTGCATTGTAGGTGTGGAAATAGGCTGGTGATGGTGTCCATCGATAGACATTGTCCACCACAATCGATTCTCAACGGTGTCCATCGATAACAACTGCCGGCCACAATAGATTAGAAACGTATTTATCGATAGCCATTGCTGGTCACAATAGATTCAGAAACATATCTATCGATAGCCATTACCGGTCACAATAGATCAAGCAATGCATCTATCGATAGCCATTGCGGCCACAACAGATCAAGAAATGTGTTCATCGATAGCCACTGTGGACCGCAGTAGATTCTGCAAGCTATCCGTCGATAGCCATTGTCGGTGACAATAATAGCTTCCAACCCAGGTACTTCAGCACACTCCTGCCTGAACAATATGTTGGGGACGCAACCTATCGATAGGCATTACCGACGACAATGGATCGAGGAACGTGCCAATCGATAGCATTTGCCGACGACAATAGACCCGTCCATTGCACCAAATTATATTGATATTGCAGGGGCCACTGTCTATTGTCCAAGGTGTGACAAATACATTTAGTTTGGTTGACTTTGGGCTGTGACGCCAATTGCAGATATATGCTGCAATTGGAGTAATATCTCAAAGCCAACCAAACTAAATGTATTTGTGTAAAAAACGGTGATGGATGTAATAATCGCGTTTATTTATGAACGTAATGTGGAACGTAAGATGGGGTAACAAGAGTAAGAATGGCATTCGTCTTATAACAAGAACATAGCATATTTCATCAGTGCGGGGAGAGGGTGGAGTAGTGCATGGCATGTGGATGATGTACAACATACAGGCTGTTGTTGAAAGGAAGGTTTGGGACAGGAGGGAAAGCAGTAGTGCCGGCAACGACAACGGTTATGGAAATGTTGTATGTTTGCTGGCGGCCGCGATTTCGATGTAGCCAGCATAGGAGTTTGGATGAGACATGATATGTAAATAGTCTTCCAGGTTGCTGTAGTAACGAGGCGGGAGGCCCAGAATGTGGATCTGTTCGCTGTTGAACCCGTTGGATATGTGTAGGAAGAAATAATCGTGATTTTGGGAAATGCGGGAATATTGTTGCCTTTCGTTCGTCGTGGATGGCGACAATCTGCTTGGCGTACTGCTTCGGAGGGCCGCGAAGCCCTGGAGCAGGCGAAATGGAAGGAAGTCTTCTTGCGCTTGATGATGATGTCTCCGTCTTTGATGGTGGGATCCGTCAGGCGGCAGTTGTAGCACTTGCCACCGACCTGGTCGAAGTAAACATAGGGTGCGCGGGGCGGGAGTGGCGTGCAAGGAATGGGGGGGGGGGGGGGGGTGTGGGGGGGGGGGGGGGGGGGGGGGGGGGGGGGGGGGGGGGGGGGGGGGGGGGGGGGGGGAGTTGGGGGGGGGGGGGGGGGGGGGGGGGGGGGGGGGGGGGAGTTCATTATTTGTACTGCTCTACAGCGGCACAACAGCAGCACGTAATCGCTCGCTGTACGACGGCTGCAGCAGCAGCAGAAGACGCAAGTACGTGCGTAAAACGCAGCAGCCAAAATATTTTTGTAACGGACCAAAACGACCATTTGGGTGCAAAAACGACCAAGAAAACGGTAATCCGAATACATACGAACAATCAGTGGATATTGAGGCAGCATTAGCAGTATTCGCAGCAGCAGCAATGGCTTCGAGCAGTTGTTGCGGCAGCATTAGCGACATTAGCAGCAGCAGAAGCAGCAATGGATCGCCGCAGCGTTGGCAGCAGTAGCAGCATAGCAACGATATTAAAAAAAAGAAGAGAAAATGTATGTACCCTGGTATGCCGCGACCGCAAAAAACTACGGAACTTCATTGGCGAAACCAAAATGTACACACAAATGACGAGCATGATGTACGGCAACAACGCAGCAGCAGCACCACAGCAGCAGCATAGCAGCGATGTGAAAAGAACGAAGCCCAAAACGAGACAAAGCAGTACGTACGCAAAATGCAGCAACCAAATGACCAAATATTTTTTTCAGGTCCCAGAACGACCATTTAGGTAAAAAAACTATCAAGGAAAACGAAATTCCGAGTACATATGAACATTCAGTGAATTTTGCGGCAGGATTGGAATTGGCAGCAGCAGCAGAAGCAGCAACGGATCGCCGCAACGTTGCCTGCAGTAGCAGCATATCAACGACATGAAAAGAAGGAAGAAAAAAAAACTATGTACCCTGGTCTGCCGCAATCGCAAAACCTACGGAATTTCATTGACGATATAGGAATATGTACACACACAAGTGTAATACACACACAAATCACGTCCAGCATGATGTACGGTAACAACGAAGCAGAAACACAATAAAAATCATTGACCATACAGAAATATGTACGCATGCACATGTGTAATAGCCACACAAATGATGTCCAGCATGATGTACGGCAACAACGCAGCAGGGCCACAAAATAAGCAAGAAACACAATTACCCCAGTACATACGAACACATTTTTGCCACCAAGCGCGGATTTCTTGACCAAGTGCTGGTCCGTGCACCGGTGGCAAACAACAGCCGGCCCCAGGTCGTCGGTCTTTGTCGTTGCCGCTCTCCTGCCAGAGGACGGGGACCACGCGCCTCTCGACGAGGGGGGGGTGAGCTTAGGGCGCGTGGGGAAGGGAGAGGCAGGGGTTGCAGCACCAGCAGGTTCGTCACCGACAGCAGCAGCTTGGCCGCCGACAGCTGCACCTATGCCGTTCGTCGAAAGCGAGACACCTCTTTTAGGTGCCGTGCGAAGAGCTGTCTATTGGTTGGCAGTTTGCGAAGAAGAAAGAAGAAAGGTTGTTTGGTTGTTTGGCTGTTTCAAAGAAGAAGGGCTGTTTTTGCGAAGAGCTGTCTATTGGTTGGCAGTTTGCGAAGAAGAAAGAAGAAAGGTTGTTTGGTTGTTTGGCTGTTTCAAAGAAGAAGGGCTGTTTGCGAAGAGCTGTCTATCAGTTGGTCTGTTTGCCGAGAGCTAGCAAGTGACACCGACCTCTGAAACTGTAAAAATAGTTGTATTTATAGTTGTATTTATATCATATTATCCCTAGAACTATGAGGACTCAACTCAAACCAGCTGTTGTAGTTCTTGGAACTCAAGAAGATCCTCTGCCAGGTGACAGGAACTGATCAACCGTCCACTCTATAGTTACTATAGTAGTAGCGATAGGACTGATCTGCTCTTGGTGCAAGCGACTGCTATAAACATCACATATAGAATACGCGCGCTCGATTTATCACAATACTTGTAAAATTCGGTAAAAATGGAACATAGACGAGGCGTATTACGCAGCTTGCAAAGTTGAGTATCAACTATTTAATCAGTCGAACTCACAGCTGACGTATTTCAAAATTTATAAAAACAGCGCCGGGTGAATCGGAGCGTTGAACTGCGGCTCCTCTAAAGTGACAGGGTTAACTGCAAGCCTGAGGTCTGAAACTTGTATTGACTCTTGGATATAGAGCATTGGTATTACTTCTGCGAGGATGAAACGAATCAAGCGTGATTCCAATATCGTTTTTTTTTTAATCCTCCGGCGGATGGGTAAAATGATGCTTGATAAGCTCACTGCACTTCCACGTTTAAATTTCGTGTCGTGCGTCAACTTACACCATAGTTCCCGGTGCAACCTCAGAACAAGATCCTGCTATCCTTGGGGTTTGGGCGTGTTGACCCGACCTGACCCCCGAGAGGAGCAGGTGCGGTGGATATAGCCACCCGGGAGAGTAATAATTCCCGGGTAATGTGGGACTTGCGCGAGCTCACCCACTAACGACAACCGAGGTTATGGGGCCTTCCTACCGGACTTAGTCCTGTATGGTCCACCCTACCCGTTGGGGCGTTGGTCCTCAGTATATACTTGTGCTCAACGCTTGGGTCCAGCTCTAATGAAAAAACAAAAAAGACTCGCGCCTTTACTTCTTATCTCGGCATCCTAGAGCACACACGGAATGCGGCAACACAAATCACGTGGCTCGCTCACGCCCCGCGCCGCGTCACTACGTCGTACTCACCTTTCCTAAGTTGCGCCTTTGCCGATGATGTCTGCCTGTATGAAAGCAATGAAAGTGTGCTGTTTTTTACCTCCTCCCTTTGCGTGCGTGAAAAAGAAAAACCGCACACCACACCCCCAGACGTGAGAATGAAAAACCGTTGCAACCGTTGTGATCACATTATGCAATAAGAAAAAGAGGAACAAAAATCCGTATTTTCATTATTGCACTAGGCTCTAATAACACCCCCCCCATGCTCCGTCTCGAAAGGGATGCGTGATCAATTGTCAAATGACTATGTCAAGCAACAGATGAGTACGCCCCCCGTCGTTGTTTAGCAAAACAAAACTGTGACGGTTCACCTTTTTTTTTTTTTTCGGGTGCCCGTAGGCCATTTCTTGCGCAGTCGCAAACATGGATAGAATAATCCGGTTTCCGACCGGAGACAAAAATTGACGTTCTATGCATTCAATCCAAGATTTTTCGATTATGATTTCCAACTGGACCAGACAGTCGAAAATGTGAGATTTTCCATCCAACTCGCCAGTCGGATTCATGCATGGGAAATGTTAGAAAGTCCCGCGGCGTACTCGTACGAGTATCACACGCCCACACAACACGACATAAGACACGATCCCACACCACAACGTCGGCGACGCTGGGTTGGTTGCTGTCACACCTGCTGCTGCTCGGCGCTAGTCAGCGTGATACATCCTTATATTTGCCCGTCAGCAGCAGCACGTGACAACACCCGATGGCCGAAGTCCGAGGTATCGATGACCTTTTGCCAACTTCTGTAAGCTGGCCGCACCTTTGATGACTCTGGAAGAAATCCAGCGCCACGATGGTACAGAGGACGACATGGAGGAGAATCCACTGCGTGTGAAGCTCACACGCTGCTCGAGGAAGAAACGAGACATAAAAATGTGTGCGTGTTTGGGCGCAGCTGCTGGAGGATGAAAACCTCTCCAACCCCATGAGCATTTCGGCGAAGCAGTTTCGAGCCGACTTCCGCCTGCCCTACCCCTTTTCTAAGAGGTTTTCTAAATCAATACATTGACAGTCACTCCCTTACATCAAATGTCTCCAGAAAAACACCAAACCGGGGTATTCGATTCGACGGACGATCCGAAGGGTAGCTATGCACAATCTGGTCGGAAAAACAATCGATCGGAAACCGGCTTTTTCATTCATACGTTTCCGACTGCACAAGACGTGGCTTCAATATACCCTAAATATAGTAGAGGTCCTTTAGTGGTGCAATGACGTTAAGGGAGCAACGCGTGCTGCGGGGGTGCTAAAGACCCACGTATGTACGGATACGGTGAATGATGGGTGGTGCAAAGGACGATGAAGTTGTTGCCCTGGATACTTAGGTAGGTTTTGTCGTCAGTGGTCGTCGAAGTGCATACCTATCTGCCTGATTCAGCATTACTACCCCGCCATTACCCCGTCGTGATTGTTGTTGTTCTCACAGCAACCCCTTAACCCCTTTAGAAGCGCAGTCCCGATTTGGGGACGAACCACTCTAATTCCAAGTGCTTTGTCCCGAAAACGGGACTGCAGTACTAAAAGGGTTAAGAAGCGCAGTCCCGTTTTGAGGACAAACCATTCGAATTCCAAGTATACTGTCCTCAAAAGGGAACTGCGTGTCTAAAAGGGTTCAGTCAACGCCAGAAAATTTATGTAAACCCAGTCCGGGGTATCAAGATGGCTGTGATAACTCTGGAATGAAAGAATACCATGGAAGAATACCGGTTTTCTTCCATATTTTTTGCCAAAGACCACGGACTGCACTACTACTGTTATTTGGCAATGCGATTGAGTAATTGGGATAACCACCACCACCAACAACAACAACAACAACCCGGGGTGATACTGAGTCAGGCAACAAGGAATGTTTACGACGATGACGACGTCGAAGACAACGACGACGGCCACTGACGACCAAACCTACGTGCCCAGGGCAACATAAGACCACGGACGGCACTACTATACTGTTATTTAGCAATGCAACTGAGTTAATGGGACAACAACAACAACAACCCGGGGTAATACTTAGTCCGGCAGCAAGGAATGTTTACGACGACGACGACTACTGATGACCAAACCTACGTGCCCAGGGCAACAACTTTGTCGTTCTTGTGACGCCACCCATCATCTACCATATACATGCGGAGATCTTCGATTTTTTTGCACACCCCCACACCAGCAGCCCCGCAGCACGTCTTGCACCCCCACCGTCATTCCGTCAGTACACCGCAACAAAACGACCTCTTCTACTATCTTTGGGGTGATCAGGTGAGGCAAATGAAGCACACTTACATACTGGCAGACAAAACCGACAAAGGCGTAATCTCGGTAAATGTAAGGGGGCATTGTTTAGCTTGCGACGTAGTGATGCGGTGCGAGGCTTGTGCGAGCCACGAGATTTGTGTTGCCGCGTTCCGTGTGTGCTCTGGGGGGTTGAGACAAGAACAGTTAAAAGCCGGAGTTTTTGTTTCCTTTGGTTAGATCCGAACCCAACCAAGCTCTGGGGACAAGAATATTGGAATAGCACTTTATTTAATTTCGTCTTGGCAGAAATGTCAATGCTGTGCATCCAAACCGGCGTCCGCGACGGTTTGGGAGGTGGTCCGCGTGGCTATTAAGATCATTCTCGTGGGTTCGATTCTCACCGAGTGCATGTGGGACTTTTCTTGCGTAAAAAAATGGCGTTTAATAGCGGAAAGCGCGAGAGCGTAAGTTATATACATTCGATGAAAATCGACGAGCAGTGGGAATGCTGATACCTATTCGCTACAAACGATAAAGGCACGTACCGGAGGGAGAAGGGACGACAACTGTGACCACGGCCTGTCATGAAGATCACGTAGGGGAAAACCTCATATGAGTAAGGCTGGGAAGTAAAAGCGATAATTTTGAAAAAATACACTCAAGCAAGAGTACAAGTCTCAAGCACTTGCGGTCATCTCTGTCATTTTAGAGGACCTGTAGTTCGATGGTCCGATGGACAGAGAGCAATATTTTGCAGTTGCTTGCCCGAAAGGCATGCCAGTCCTGTTACTACTGACTGGAGAGTCGACAATTGATCAGTTCACGTCACCTGGCAGAGGATCTACCTGCGTTCCAACGGCTACAGAAGCTGGTTCGAAATGAGTCCTTACCGTTCCAGGGGCAATAATATATGTAGCTCCAATGCCTGGTGCTCTCCTGGGGATGAAGTTATGAATTGCTCGTAGGCCCACGCTTGACTTAGCGGTATATATTCGAGGACCCCTGAACCCTATGCGCGATAAAAACTAAATGCACGTACTGGGGTGGAAAAGGGATGGCAGCTGTGACCACGGCTTGTCCAGAAGATCGCTGAGCGTAAAACCTTCTACGAATTAGGCTGGAAGTAAAATTGATGATTAGAAAAGATAACAAACAAAAAACGCGAGGTGCAGATTTCTTTTATTACATCGTGGGGTTCGTTTCACGAGTTGTCTACGAACTTGCTATTAATAGGTTGTTGCGCGTTGCTGTGGCTGTGGCGCTTTGTTTGGATTTAGGCTGTTCGCGTGAGAGTCGACCTGTACCGAATCACTTCTACAAACTCATATTCGTAAGCTGCGTAATATATTCTTCTGTATTTCGATCGCGCGTGCTACCGCATGTATATGTCATTGTTCGCCTAAAATCTACAAAAATGTCACACGACAGGCCCCAAATAATTCTGGAGTGGGAGAATTCTGCAGGGAAAGGGAAAATTACAAGGACCAAATTCGCTGCAGCACGGTTCAGAATTTCTCAAGCAATCGTACACGACACGCGAGAGAAAAGTAAAAACAGAATAACCAGTCAAATGTCCAGCAAAATAATTGGTGTTGTTCATACTCGTGCGAGCGATCAACAAACCAGGGAAAACAATGTTTATTTGTCAACGCGGCAGCAATCAGGAGGGTTTCCGGATGGGCCTAAAGCGGTGCAGCAACACAGAGCAGCATTGTTGCACAAGTAATACATATATATCTCCAATCTCCAAAACCACGTCGATACATAATCTAAAATCTCCCACTCGATGAATCCGATGTATCGGACATCCAAACCTAATAAATGGTATTGAAGGCTGGACGCCCAAAATGCCGGGGAAATACTCAAGAAAGGAGAAAAGGGAATCAAGGCACTCCACGATAGTTGCGATTTTTTTCGTATAGTGAGGTGCTGTTCAGGGCAATTACGTGCGGTTGTACTGAACCGAACTCTGGACTGTGCAGATTTCCCTTGAGTTTGCTTTTATAGTTTTCCCTCCAAAAATGTATCTTACACGTTCCTTTCCAACTATCAATATGAGTACTCTGAACCAACACGTATACTCGTATCGTCTTCCCTTCTTGAGGGCTACTACCTGCGCCTTCCTCCCTCAGCAAACGTTTACCGTGTGCGTGAGCACTTCACACTAAACTGTTCACTGTTCCTGTCGATATCCACCACAGCCAGTGTCCATACGGATTCCTAGAGAGATACCCAACCCCCATATCATTGGCAGCAACGCTTCTGTTTCTTCCCCTCCCCCCCCATTCTCCCTAGCGTCCATGATGCAAGTATTTACAGATGGTTTCGGCGCGGGATCACGACACGGGGGATCACATAAATTATGTGGAAAATCCGCTCTTTGAAGACGCCTTTCCTCGCCGAGGACGACGCGTCCGTCCCTCCGACTATCCTTGCCGCCACCCGATCGCCCAGGTGGCTACCTTCCTCACGAAGGCGACTAATGAAATAATGATGCATGTGTCGAGGCTATGTCTCTGTGGAGAGAGATGGCAGAGGTGGCACTGAAGCTTCTGTGAAGATCACTTGTGAAAAAGAACAGAATAGATAGTTGGGAATCGACACTTACGTGGCCATTAGGAAAAAACATTCATCTCAGAGATCGAAAAGAGAGAAAAGGAAAAGAGGAGAGGAGAATGGAAGAGTGATCGAGGTAGGGCTGACCTTTGCCTGATCATCCGGTATAATGCCCATGCTCCGGGCAGATAAGCTAATCTAAGGACTATTTTACTGGCTGACAGTCCGTCCTATAGCAACATTCACAATGATGAGCTAGTCCATCCTGTAGCAACATTCTTAATGTTGGTGAGGGTCTAAATAGCAACCTTCCTATTGGTAAGCTTGCTACCATGCCATACGTACGGTCGACGTCTTGACAGAGGTAAGCTGAACTTACAGTATACCGTACTACGAGTAAGACAGACTCGTAAGTTATCCGTATACTGCATTTTCCCGTCTATCCAAGCTAAGATACTCGTAGGTTCATATATTTGCGTAGTGATTGCAAATTATAATAGATACCTATGGATCTCAACATCCATAGGCTAACACCCAAAGCCTTGTCCACCGCAATGGTGGAAATAGGAAAAGGCACGTGTCCGTAAGATCCGTATATAACACAAGTCCTTGTAGAAACTAAACCCGGATCGACGCTGGCAACGAAGATCTCTTCAACTGCGCACCGAACCGCACCGCACTAAACCGCACTGTTGGACTGTGATAAAACTTTGCGTTTAAAAAATGCCGAATTTCGAGTTCGGAACCAGGAAAAACACGACAAAATCGAGCACGTGTATAAAGGGTTCACGGGTGCGACGCTGACCCTGGACTCTCGTGTGTCCTACCGCACATACCTGGTACGCGTGTGCGCGGACCTCACAATTCAGTCTAGTCGGTGGTGTAGATGTGCTTCAGTTATCATGTGCAGTATCATTTTTAGTTTTTGTTTTCCCGACGTATTCTGCTTTTCCAGACTTACAAGTATTTAATGATAATGAGGCGCGACCTCGGTACTACCTGCCGTAGCCATATCTTCGGTGCATCATGCTGGGCGAATACTATTCTGTTCTGCATTGTGCTGAACCAACACGAACGAACATCTACGTTCGCGGTCGTACGTATCCGTGACCACGTTGTGACGTGTATGTTCATTTTCGAACAACGTAATATATCGTCAGCAGCAGCAGCAGCAGCAGAAACGGCGGCGGCAGCAACAGCAGCAGAAGTATACTGATGTACTTGTCCCCTTTTATGGGGCAGTAAGCCTAGAACTGGAGCTAATGTAAGGAAGGGGTGACCAAAACAGTCACACTTGACTGTGTTGACGCCACTCGGACGGGGGGCAATGTAGCTGACCACAAGTTGGACGCGCAAAATTCATGTTGTCCCAGCGTAGAAATATTGTAGGGCTTTTCGCGGGTCAGGTCAAACCTCACGGGTCTGACCCGACCCGACTTGACCCGCTAAAAGACGAGGTGTGCCACCCAACCCACAAGATTTGGAAGAATCATGCTCTCCACCGACCAGACCCACGAGATTGAAAAAGCTGTCGACCCGAACAGACCAGACCCGACCAGTGAGATTCCATGATCTCCTCACCCGACTACAAACCAGCGAGATTTCAAAAGCTGTCGACATGTCCCGACCCTAGGCGCCACCTTCCGACTGACACGCGACACGCGGGTTGAATGCGGTTGACGAGAGTCGGGTCAACTGGCGCCATAACTCCCATACGGGTCAACGACGAAAGCTGACGGGTCCAAAGATATGAATGGTCGTAGGTCCCTGGTCCCTTGTGCTTTTCCTCAAAAGTCGTGCGGTTGAGTCCTTTTTTAGTACGGATCGAGCATTGTGTGGTGTATGCTTTCAAGACGATTATGATGACCAACGCTCACACCCGCACTTCGCTGGGCTGATCCATCTCGACACCTCAGTCGACCGGATAGCTCCGATCCGATGGCTTCTGCTTTCGTCCAACGCGAACGACCTAGGTGTGCAGCCTGCGTACCCCGAAAAACAGCGTGGCTGTTTAACAGCCGCACAACCGAGGCGGCGGATGTGTATAGCGTGTTGCGAAAACCACATATTCTCGATATTTTTTTAAGCTACAGCTTAGTTTTTTCATACCGACCCTGGCATTCAAGTCTTCAAATTCCTTCTGGTCGACTGCATGTGACTTTTTGTCATTGGTAGAGCACCACGTTTGGTCCGCTGCAATCAGTTCAATCGTACTATTCGATGTAAAGTTCTTGTCGTTGGCAAAATTCCGCGAAATAGGACAAGGCTAACACCGTTCGTGTGTATATGCACAGAAGAAAGCACACGCCTCTTGCTGTAGGAAACCCTCCCTCCCTCCTCACAGTAACACGCGGGGATTGTTAATTTGTTTGTTTTTTCGATCACGTCATCATACACGGTGTACGTTGAATACCGCACACACCCCGAAGGTGGGGGGGACTGAAACGAGCATCACTCTCCAAATTACCACAATACCTACCGGACAGATACCTTTCAGCCACCAAACTTCTGTTACGTTTGCCGTGAACAGACCACCGGCGCCGGTAGCAGGTTTTGTTGCCTGTCACAGAACTTGCAGAGTGCCATCGTAGCGTTGTCTCGAAAGACGGCAAGTGCGCAATGCCCTTTACAACACCGTGTATCGTTCTGGGCATCCAACAGAAACAGGTGTTTCACATGATTTTTGCAGCGGTGGTATTTTAAGCATGGCAAAGACGATATCTAACGAAACATCTTCGTTCGTTCTGCTTCGGCGCACGTTTTCTCTCTCTCACACCCACATACCTGTGGGTCCGCAGCAGCCGGTAAAACGAAATCATGAAATTCGGATACGTTCTTCTGGGGCTGCTGACGCTTACTTCCATTCATATTTCGGGAGGTGAGAACTCTTCTGATGCGTTTTAGGCAGACGCGTGCACTAGCTCTGACTGCAAAACACCACGGGGGACAGGGTTGAAAAGGTTAATGACATGGGACCGTTGGCCGGTGCTATGGCTCAACAGTATTCGCTGTCCACAGATGGAGTACCCGCAGAGGTATTGTGTAAGGGAGTGCTTCTTTGTCCCCTGCGGGTGGCAAACATATTTCGTATTTCTTAGCTGTTTACGCCGAGAGGCACTCCCTGAGCCCATACGCCACCTCTACCGCTTACCCCTGTCCCTTCCGCCAAATCAAGGCCTGAGATGGCTGCATAACATAGCCGGAGACTCCAACGTTTAAGAACGAACTATTACGGGGGTCCATAGTTAACGGGACCATATTTTGTTAGTAAAAATAGGTAAATATATAGGTTTTTTATGTGTACCATAGGTCCTGTTAACTGTGTACCCCCGTAATAGTATTATGGTTGAACACACCAACTGCGTGTTGTTTTGAATTATGTTGCCCCATGCAGCTATCCGAGAGCATGAATTCAGCATAGGGTAACGGGTAGGGGGTAGAGGTGGTTTATGGGGTTAGAGTTATAGGGTGTGCCTCTAGGCGTATTCGGCTAGCGGTACGCATACTTCTTCGACCCGTTGTTTATAAATAGGCACTATATTGTTTTAGCCTTACCTATACTAGAGGGACGGGGTGAGTTTCGCGGGTTAAATGCTCATGCATATTCGTACCTTGAATGCTACGAGTGTATATGTCATTACTACGGAAGATGGTGCAATATGTATCTGACTTGAGAGCAGTTGTTATATTTTTGCTAAAATGTATCTAGTGAATGAAACAGCCAGTGTTCTGGTGAAACACATATTATTGTTTAATATGCTCCCTCTCAGGAAGAGTGGAACCTTAAAACAGATTCCAACATCGACACAGCAAGCAACAAGCGTGCGGCGACACATCGGATATGAAGAACAGTACGTCGATTTTTTTTCTGAATGACGGCGCGTGTCGACTGCGGAAGAATTCAAAGTCGTTGGGAAAAAAAATGCACTTTGGAACACTTGTGGAAACATACCGTCAAATAGACATGGGATACTTACTCATGGTGTTGAACTTGAATACGTTTTCAAATTGGAATAACAATTTTTTCATTTATTTGCACTGCGACAGCAGATAGCTTCGCAACAGGAATTGAAATATTTTGCTGCCACGTCCACTTCGCGGGATAACTTTTAGCTTAGTTCCAATCGCGCTATTGCTCACAACAACCCCCGACGTCCGTACCCGCGATTGCTGCGATGCGTGGTCCTGTTTAGCCGACGGCAAATGCAGGAACGGTTTGGAGGGGGTTGATAGAGACGACACGTGTTGCCTCTATGAATGCGGCATCTGCGGAGGGAGCGGTTGCGCCGGACGACCGGGCGGTCCGGTGAGTTGATGTCTATGGAAGACGCGTACAACTGCATCAGGATAAGAAGTAGTTAATCGAACAATATTCGGCTAGGGTTACTCTGTGAGAAACTTTCCTCGCCCAATAGAATCGATGGTGAGAGTACCTGAACGTTAAACAAGACATACGTTCAGTACATCTGGCGTATACAGACGTGTACTGCGCAGCACCGTTAGTCCGACTAAAGCATTCTTCGCCCTCACGCCCTTTTTGTTTTAACAGGAAAACTGCTGCATCGGCCGGATCCAGGACAGTGGCGTTTTGTGCAGCGTCGCCCAGGAGGCGCCGTGCATCATTGATGTTGAAGGTGCACAGTCAGAAAATCGGGCTAGACCCGTGACTGCCGCCGTTGATGGGTTTGCACCATTCGTGATACTTGTTTGTGCTTCTTCGGGTGTTATGTCTGTTAACTTGACGTTCAACGACACCCAGGCGGCGCGATGCATCGTCGAATGTGGATACGCCCTGCAGATTTTTGGGTATTCTCGCTTTGCTGTTTTCATGGCTTCTGCTTGTGCTTCTTCGGCTTTTCGTTTGGCTCACCTGTTGTTACCGTTTGTACCGTGGCAACGTGCCTGAAATTCCGTATAGCATCTTGCACGTGACGCAGCTTGGTGAACTTACACCCACCTCGATGAGTGCTCTTCTTGTGCAGGACCCGTCTGCAGTAACGGCATCCCGGGAGTCGACAATGGTAGCGATATCTGCTGCCATGCTGGCTGTGGCACTTGCGGAGGAGCAGGTTGCGGCGGACGACCCGGCGGACCGTTAGTAGAGCCTGTTGAAAACGCGCACCAATATAGGGATACGAAAACATTGTATGAAAAATGTTCAAATTTCTATCAACATAGTTCGATACCTACTCCGACTAACCAATTATCTAAATATTTGTCTCTTAAGCGCAGTCAAAATATACCAGAATGAGTCAACTTGAAGTTGGTCAAGGCACATCTGATTCTGCGCAAAAACTGGTTTTGAGACGTTTTTTTTTGTATGAAAAAACACGTTATTGACCAGCTAATCACAATAAAGCCTTTAATAGGTGTTGAGCAATAACGAAACAAGGATGTTCTACGAGTAGGTATCAACAGTACAACCCCAGCTATCTGAACAAACTACACACCCAGTACAACGCGCGATCAAATTGTAACACAAAGCTTGCAAGATGAGCTTTGAGTAAACTTCTGATTTCATACTTGTAGCTTCGGTGTTATTTTATTTTTCTTTGCATAGATACCCTTTTTTGTTAGATAGGTTTTTCCAGCTGAATTTTGGCTGTTGGTTTTCAGGATTTTCCTATCGGTTGCAGAGCCTCTGTACGACAACGGACTACTTGAATAGAAAAAATGCGAGAACAGAAGTAATGACAACAGTTCTGGAGTGCAAGTAGAGTGCAACAACAAGTCCGATAGTAAATTCGTAACTGGTATATTCTACGACCCTGAAATATGGCACAAGCCCCCGAAAATGCCAGGTTTTCGACCATTGTTTTTCTTAGCGTACACCAATTTCATATTACGAGTAGACGTATTTTTATAACGATCCAGTCATCTTTTTCTTTCAATGTATTGAGTGTGCAGGCATCCCTAAAGTTGCGGCAACATCGATAGTTACCCTTGGCATGCCTTGCTATTTAATAGGGCCTCACATATTACGGAATAACGTACGCTGATATCAAGTAATTATGAGGTGGCTTGAGGCGTTCTAGTTTTTTCAGGGGTAATTATAGGTTCCATGATCAATTATTGACAGTTGGTTTTCGCGGTCGATACACACAAAAACTAACAATATTTTTTCCTATTTACTATGTATGGTCCCCAATGGTTGTTTTTTGGCGGTCGATAGACACGAAATTTCAGGCAAAACTATCAGTGGGACGCGCAGTACTATGGTAGTGCTAGTTTGTTTCCCCCTGAAATATCATGCTTGACATTGAAATGCCGTTTTTTAAGTTTTAGCTTTTGTTCGTGAGCCTAAATTCTGAGATTGTTGATCAGGCTGCCCTTTGAAGTTTTTCTTGAATTCGTTAATAGGCCTATTGCAGATATTAAGCTCCCCAACCAAAAGGCATTGGAAAAAACGTTTGGTGCACCCTTTCCATAGCATTTGTTTAAGGTATCTATCAAAGACTGCGGTTGCATACACAATATCTGAAGCAAGATGTGTTTTGTCCTCTGTTACGATGGTGTCGGGTAGAGGTCGAACACATCGGTAGGCCGAGCAGCGGATATTGGACAGACGCGTCAGCCTCAGCCCCTCAACATACACCGGTATGTCAAACGTATGCTTGGCCCCCGCCCCTCTTCTGTGAACAGGAAAAGTGCTGCACCAGCCGGGTCAGGGACAGCGGCGTTTTATGCAGCGTCAGCATGGAAGCGTCGTGCATAATCGACCCCCCAGGTGCGTCTTGATGAATTTTCGTCTAGGTCGGCGACTGTAGTCAAGTTGCCGCTTTCATGACTACTGCCTGTATCTGTTCGGCGGTTTTTGCTTACACATCTTACCTTCTGCTGCACGTAGCAACGTATCTGAATACTCCCGAAACGAGCGGCACATCAAACGTGGATTGTGTTTCGACGAACACGATTGTTCCCACTGTGTCATCGTTGCGCTTCCCCAAAGTGTTTGGCTTTTGTGAGTGGTGTACCCCAGTGATCACGACCGACTGTCGGCCAACCGCGCGGGTAGCCCCGTACGTTTATCTTAAATCCAAACATGTCCACGTAAACATTGGCGTTGTCTACGCCGAATAACGACACATTTCGTACGCGGAGTATATCGCGGAGCCTGATTTTTTCAAGTTGTTCTGTTTTGCTCATGTCTAAGACACAGACGCAGGTCGACCCATATGGTACTGGGCGTTCTACACCAGCTGGATATACAATATTTTGAGGCACGGGTTCCCCACCTGAGAACCTGCCTAGTTCCTTCGTGACCCCGTGTACGTTTTACGTCGACAGTTATTTTACACGTAGGAAGTCCATGGTATTGTGTTCCGAGATAAGCGTGTATTTCGGTCAAGACCGGCGTCTGAGTGAAACACATGGCGTTTTTTACCTCACCTTTCCTTTACCACAAGTCGGTTCCACCTGTGTTCGTGCTTTGACTGGCCTTCGAAGTAACACAACGTGTCTCCTCATTTCCGCTCCCTTCTTAACCCAACAGAACCTATGTGCACCAACGGTCTGACCGGTGTTCAATCGGGCACCGTCTGTTGCGAAGCTCAGTGCGGGACCTGCGGAGGGGCCGGTTGCAACTCGCGCCCCGGTGGCGAGGTTCGTTGGTTGCGATTGCTTTCTTGTGTAGGCTCCTGTTAGCAGGCGCGCCTACGCAACGAAGAATTCGGTTCAGATTTCCCTGACCTCCCGAGCGGGGGAAGACTTGGAGTCTCTGCCTATCTGTAGGTCTAGTGTCTGGCAAGAAGACGTACCCTTCTCGGGGCCCTTACGTCGGAAATTTTGACAAGCAGTCTCATATCCTGCCGTTTGGTCGACATGGTGAGAATGAATGCTGTATATACGAGACACAAGGGGTACATCCCTAAACAATTGTAGTTAGAAGTAGGGTTCTTTAATGGATCCGGGTTAGATTTGAGCAATCGACTTTATTAGTGAACACCGTATATTCGTTGAGCGAAATACGCTTTTTGCGGAATATCATCAGCACTGCAGTCGTGTCGTAAACTAGACCGCTCTTTCCTACGTTGTTAGGACCGTTTGAATGACTCAGTATTATGAAAACAATCATTATTTTTTGGGACAGTGGTGTGGTCCAGGCACAGCAGTGTTTAAACTCTTGAATTACTGCCGAAAGCATTCCCGCCCCTTTTCCCCCCCCGTCCACAGGACTCCTGCTGCACATCCGACATCCTCCTCGGTGGCATGAACTGCACTACCACCCTGGCCGCGCCGTGCATCATTGACAGTGAGGCTCCATCGTGTTCATACATATAGACAAACCAACGCTTACAACATCCTTGATTCGTATACTGTTGTCCTGTCATCGGCTTACGCTCGCCACTTCGGCATTCAGGTTTTCACAGTTCTCGTCTGAAAGCGGCGACATACCTCCATGCTTCACGAGCTCTCGTAGCGAACTGTACACCCAAAGGCGGCAAGTAGGTTGGGGTTTAAGTGATTGTGCCCGTCGTCATTGAGCTTCTGGTGCTGACTCGTGTTTTGCGATATCTAGAGGCAACGTTGTTTTCACCAAAATGTCACTGGGACTGTCCGGTTCGTTGACGGAGGAACTATCCAATATCGTTAGACGAGACGCGTGCTAAATTAAAAGTAGCTCTTTTTGGAGAACCGTGTTCAGAACGACGGAGCCCTCTGTTTTCGAGTCGTCGGAACTTTTATCGTGTTGTTCAGACAGTATTTTTAACTGTGTATTTATTGTTGGGACATAAAATTGTTCATCGTGTAGCAGTCACACCTTTCTCCAAACCTCAAGTCGATCTGGGTGAGGTGTAGAGATCCATACGGCCATTTGAGGGGGGGAGACTCGGCAAACAAACTGGCGCACCTACTCGTAGTACCGTATCATGTGTCATTGGTGTAGGTATGGTTTCCAATATTGTTCCGCCGGGGCTACTACGATAGGCCAAGGTGCGACGTGCGCTGTTTTAATCGTTGAGTCAAACTCTGTGTTTGGTGGAGTGCGTGGAGTTTCTCGAGTTGAAAGCCTCAGAAAAAGTAGGTGCTACCCCTACCAGAAATGCACACGCGCCCTGCGGTAGTGCGAGGAGGGTGGACGAGTTACGGGATTGGGACACCGATAACTGACTGAAAGATCGGTTGCAGTTCTCCCGCCGTGTACACGTCTAGGTCGAATTCTGGTTTACCTCCTATTGTGTACACTCTGACTTGGTATATAGGGCAATATCTGAAGTTCAATAAACATTGCGTGTAAAAACGGCATACATGGGTACTTCGAAAAAACGCGAATTTTCCACTTTTTTTCCGCTTGCAGTCCTTTGTCATTCACGGAGGGTCCCAGCTGTTGTGGTTCTGGACACGTTCGTGCCTTTCGAGACTTGACGCGTGATTCCGCATCTCTTTCTTCGGTCGCGACATGTGTGATCTTGTCGAAACTGGGGGACGTCCCTCTAGCACTCGACACACTTTGCAGCAACGATGTCATTGGCGTGGAACGTGACGGCGTCTGCTGCGAGGCTGGTTGCGGGACATGCGGAGGAAGTGGATGCGGCGGGCGTCCCGGTGGCCGGGTGCGTTCGTAGATGGGTGTCAGATGGATGCTGCGGTAGAGGGGCATCATTCTCAATCTGAGATTTCCCGCTTGACGACTTTTTTATACCTCACCCAATAACTGACCTTGAAAAACTCGAACCACAACCGGATAAATATTATGATGGCCTAGATATCCAAACGTATACGTTTGCGGAACCAAATAGAGTTCCGACGGATGTGGGTTCGAGAGCCCAGTCATCCAAAAGACGTTTTTGGCCATATTGTGTTGTTCCTCTGTCGCAGCATGCGACATCTCTCGCCCTCGATGCGTGCTATCATATATATGTCATGTTTGTTCTGCGCCCTTTTAATAGTTATGACTTCACGGTGCTGCTGTAATGAGGGACAAAATTGAAGATGTCGGTGGTAGCATATTTGTGGTTTGCAATTCTTCCGGTTGTATTCCTGGGCCATCACGTTTGCCCGGCGAGCGGCAACGTTAGTTATTGTGTCTCCTGTACCTGAAGTTTGTTTGAGCAAGAAGCATCGACCCCGTCGAGGGGAGGAGACTGAAAAACGATGGGTTAACACCCCTAGCGTAGAGCATGTCGGCCCCTTCCTGCGAAGCATTCAGTAGTTGGTACAGTTTGACTTTCTGCTCCCCAAGACTAGACGATCCCTCGCACGAACAGTTGAAAAACGCTGAACCTAACATACTGGCCATGCTACGTGAAATAGTGGTTGTTTTCCACGTTTGAGCATGAACGCGTGCCACCACAGGGGTACGTGCGATCTTTTCGACCAAACCTTTTCTGGTTGGCTGACCTTGTCCCCGGAGCACGTGCCAACCTGCTCCTAAATGTAAGGACCTTTTATTCATCAAAATGGAATACAAACGGTATTTACATGAATTTGTATACCAAGGGTAAGGAGTATTTATCGGCATGCAACATAAATCGAATAGAGCCAGGAAAGTGAGCTCTTCGTGCTAGTAGCATGATAGAAAACCCGTTCACCCCTGTCTTGCCGTAGAACGTGCGTCCCCCCATAGTCGGGCTTTCTTGAAAAACCTCCTGGTTGAGTTTGACATAAAAAACAGAAGGATGAGTCGCAAGGACTCGTAGAGAGATGCTGCGTACATCGACAGGTCTTGCCGCTTTGAGCCCTAATATATCTATCGTTGATGGGGCCCCTCCACCATCGCAGCTGAGGTGGCCATCCAATGCATTTTTAACCGATGTCTGCTTTGACAGAGGTTCCATTAGTAGACCTCACGTTATATGTGTACCGGCGTATTGGCTTGTATCAGTTGTCCTACTCTTTTACTGTACTAGTCCGGGCCTTTTTGAAGGGAAAAATCACATAAATCGTCAGTACTTTGTCCCCAAAACGGGTGTGCAGGTAGCACTGATGGGTACAAGTCGGGTGTTGATGCGATACGTTGAACTCCGCAAGGGGGAAGCCGTATAATATTTAGATGCTGCCCGCACCGAACCTCCAGTAGACACACCCTTGCTCTGCTCGACCCCCAACACTGGCCGGTCGGACTGAAACATAGCTTTCCTTGCCTCTGCTCCGTTTTGTAGGACGCCTGCTGCACCAGCCGGATCGAAGACAGTCAAGTGATGTGCGACACTACGATGATGGCGCCATGCATCATCTAAGAGGGCGCGGACGACGACGATTACCAAAAGAGAGGTACGATCCGACATATGATACCAGTACTCTGTAGAACGGTGGTCCAGCCGTAATCGCGAGCTGACACTTGCCGGCGCTTTCCTGTTTCAGTGTTGTCGATCTGTTTTTTGTTTGTGTGGGCCTTTCCCAGTAAATTAAAAACCTATTTTGGCACCATGCGAATCGCCAGCAGAACATTCAAACAAACTCGGCAAATTATTTCGGAAATCAGGAAGGTTAATAGCTTGTAACTGTGTATAGCGGATAATGTGCACCTGGCCATGCCTCGAATAATCTCTACAGAATCATCCGCTGCACATAGGTTTCGGAGCTTCGTATCGACCGTAGCATATGAATAATATCCGTACGTGATAGGGTTTCCCAGACATTCAACATTTATCCCGCGAAATCACCAAAGATTGTACTATGTGCAAGCGAACTGTTGTCTCTGTGAGGTGTACTTTGGGGTTGTATTTACCACTTTCGAATGCTATTTGAAACGCTGATCGAATAAAATCTGTATGATGGCTAGGCTAGCCCGAGGTGTATGTGATCACATCCTGGGCAATGGACAATGGACACTGCAACAGCAATAGTATATGGCGCAATGTACGTTTCTATTGCTGTCCTTAGTGTCTATCGATTTTCTACTACCCCTGTCTATTGTCACCCTTAGGGGCTATCGATTGGCCTCCTACCCAATACATTCTCGTCGGTAGTAGCTATTAATTGACTACACCCCCAATCCGTTGTCATCGGTAGTGGCTATAACTAGGTGATACACAATCTGTTGTGGTAGGAGATGTCTTTCGATGGGTCACATCCCTAATCTGTTGTCACCGACATTGACCATCGATGGGCACGGCTCACCACAATCTATTGTGGATGACGATGTCTTTCGATGGGTCGCAGCCCCAGTCTGTTGTCACCGACAATGACCATCGACGGACATTCCCCACAACCTATCGTGGCAGGCAATGTCTACCGATTGATACCGTCTTCAAATATGTTGTCACGGACAATGGCCATCGTTGGACACTCCCCACAACCTATCGTGGCAGGCAATGTCTATCGATTGCTACCGTCTTCAAATCTACTGTCACGGACATTGTCCGTCGGTAGGCACCGCTTACCATCTACTGTACCCGGCAATATATATCGATCGACACACGTATAACGTGTACTCTGCTGAGCACAGCAAGATATATGTTGTGTGACAAAAGCAACGTAATATATTGCGACGACAGCTATAAGTATAATGAGTGCATGTGGGTTATCTTGACACCACTTGATACAACGACCATGGGTTCACGGCACGGTATATCGTCACCATGCGTTCTCAGCCAGGCCAACCAATGAAACAGGAAGCATGGGCGTTTCGAGGGAAAAGTATTACGATCTCAAGCGTTGATGTATAAGTAGTTTTCGATCCTGGACAACAGACAATGGCCGTTGCAGCATAGTAGGGGTATTATGTAGTGCAATGGAAGCGTATATTGCTGTCGGCAACGTCTATCGATTGTTACCATCTCCAATCTTTTATTACTGACAATGGCCATCGATGGACAGACTCATCAATCCATTGCGAGTGGCAATGGTCCGCGATGGACACGCTGCAACAACTTTTGGTCGTTGGTTACATCTATCGATGGAGTTTCCTCTTGTTTATCATTGCAAATATCTATCGATTGGTTCCCCCCCTGTCTATCGTCGCTGGCAATATCTATCGATAAATTTTCCTCTTGTCTGATGCCGCTGGCAACATCTATCGATAGATTTTTCCCTCGTCTGTTGTCCCTGGCAATATATATATATCCACTGATTTCACTCTCGACTGTTGTCGCCGGCAATATTTATTGACTGATTTCCCTCTTGTCTGTTGTCGCTGGAAATGTGTATCGATAGATTTTTCCCTCGTTTATTGTCGCTGGCAGTAGACCATTGTGTGTTTTTTGTCCAAGTTGTGGTTTTATCCATGTTATGTAGCACAGCAGTTGTGGTATTTGAAAGGGTTAACCTAAAATCTGTCGGAATTTCATCCTTGTGTTGCAGAAATTCGATGTGTTCAGTACTGCAGTCTCCTGGTTATGAAAAACCGCTCAAAATTAAAGAAGTTTGTCCGCAAGACGGGACTTCAACATCAAACTCAAGAACACCATAATGTTGTGCGGCGGGCAAGAGGTACCAGGTTCTCAAAAATCAGCAGTTTAGGGTGAGGTACGTATGCAACTCCTGGAGCACCGTAAGGCCATGCTGGGAAACGCAGGGGGAAAAAGGGTGCGCACCTACCGTAGCGTGCGTCCCAGTCGAAGATGTATATTCCCTACAGACCAAATACATTCAGCAACGGTAACTGCTGCGTTTGAAGTGTTTTTATTGCGCATTTTTGAGTGACGAAATCGAAACGTTCAGGACAGGAGTTGAGCAGCTGTTTCACGTAAAGGGGTTGTTGCAACGGCAAGTCGTACAGGACATGTCGATTGACAGCCGGACGAGACTTACTGGAGGGTTCCGCCGCGTCAACGTTCTGACTCTCCTCCAACACTGCTATCTGAGCTTCCAGCAGCTTGTCGTGACGAACCCTGCCTATCCCAGGGGGCGGCCCGTTCACCGTGAACTACAAACCAATTATCCTAGATATTGGCGCTCTATTAGAAGTATTGTAGCATCCGAGTAACGCCCGAGGCGCGTTCGCCTCAATCAACATCATAATCACATCACCGGGGGACATTGAATCACTGACCGCTAGCAGCAAGGTGATACGCTGTAGCGTTTGGCCGAAGGCCGACTACGACACGTCGGTGGTTTGGTTTCCGCTTTTAACGGCTGCTTGATCGGTGTTTTCTGAATTCCGGGAGAACCAATACACCAAAAAGGAGGCAAACCAATGACATTATGGTATCAGTATCAACTAAATCAAAATCTTGACAAAACCCTGCTGTAACATGGTTGATGCACCATACTGGTGTTTTACAGGTCCTTGGTGGATACGGCGAGGGCTTTATCGGGGGATGGAAGGCTCGCTACATCAACGTTTACGATTGCGAAATAGCCCGTGTGACGACTTACATCGCTACGGAAAAATCAAAAACAGGTTGAAACTATTTTGACGGATCTACTCAAACCAATATGACGAGGTGCGTTCGATTGGATTGTTTGTGCTCACCCCCTACGCTTCCGCCGTGCTCACCCGCCCCCTACAACTTTGTTTGACCAGGATGCGCTCTTGGATCCCACCGCTCCCCAACAACCTCATCTCAGGGTCTACTTAAAGTTTTTAACCTGGTTTTTGTAAAGGCTAGCATTCGATAGGAAATGGACAAAAAACGTTCTGGAAAAAGCATGCATAATAAGTTTTGGCGACTGAAGGTCCGGGAAGCTACTCCCCGCAGCAATTACATTGTCATCTCGGCCGTCGAGGGCGTGTCGGCAGCGAAAAGTACGTAGTTGTCTACGAAACGTGGGCAGAGCATGCCGATCTCCTCACCCAACCGTTTCACATTTCATGATCTTCATCGTGCCTGGGTATTTGGGGCGTTTGGTTTGTTCGAACGGGGAAGTTGCATTGCGACCAAACGTGCGGTTTCGAGGTAACGATTTGTCGACTCGAGTCAGTAAGCAAGTCGATCATGCCGATGGTCTCGGTGAATCGTGTCGTGCACTTCCTTAATATCGTGTACTGCACCCAGCATGCATAAAAAACAATCGCTACTGTAGTATAATATATCCCTCCAGATGCTGCAATGCGTTGAAAAATTTCACTCTGCCGTGGAGACAAGATTGGAGCCTAAATCCAGCTGGAACTGAGTTTTATTGAGTCAATTCCGTGCTATTGTGCTGCTCTTTCAGTGCAGAGTGCTCAACAGGCGGAGTGATGCCATCCGGCAGTACGTTATCTATGTGAAAACAGCGTCAAGAATTAGTTTGAAGGTTTTACCAACATGCCCTCATTTGTTGGACTTTTTTCCTTCCCGTATTCACTGTCTCAACATGTTGGAAGATCTTGACTTAAAGTGCAAAGTAGATGTTTCGCGCTATTTACATGAGACTGCCGTTTTACCTTGGTGACGATATCGAATGGAGTTTGGGATCGTTATTTTAGCCACGGGCAGGTATGTACGATAGGTTTTTTCATGCGTTGTTTTACTTGGCATAAGGACATTTGTTTTTCGGCACCTCTGTCGTGTCTCGCACCGAGTAGAAAGGTTGAGTAAATTTCTGCGGTGGTTGATGTTGGTCTTCGAGGAGTTTAGGTTCAATGCTTGGTTCCAAGCTCTTTTCGCAAAGAGTGCCCAGTACGGAATGCTGCATCGAGTGGGTGGTTCGCCCGCCGGGGGTGAGGAGTTCGTAGTGGGTGTTTCTGTTATTAACACCGTCAAGCGTTTTACCAATGGGTTCTTTTCATGCGCCACTCTATCTGGCCTCCGTCGTATCCCACCCCGAGAAGAGGGGATGCTCAGAATACTGCGGTGGTTGGTCCTACAGTCGTCTATATGGGGAAATTGATTTTTGTATTGTGTGGTGAGCGCGTTTCGGAACGGGTGTCGTGTGCCAATTGCTGCACCGACTGGGTGGCCCGTTTGCCGGGGCCGAGCAATTCACGCAGGGGATCGCTACCGCGTAAGGGCGCTGCTTGTATTTCTGGGGTGGTTTATACTGGTCTACGGGGAGATAGGGTTTGATATTTCAGTAGGTGGCGATAACTCATCGTACAAGAGTGTATCGTCCCGACCCGAATGCCGCGCTGACTGGGCGGCTGTGGACCAAAATGTATGGAGTCCGTCTGAAGTATGACTCATGCGTGGGTATAGAGTCTGTGATACACATAACCCGACCCATGTATTTCGCGTGAGTTTGGGACCAATGAGATGACTGGCGGGCATTATTTGTTCGGAGTCCGTGATACAAGGCTTCTGCCCCAACCTCTCGTTTCCTCAGACACGGCGGCATCAATGTCACGAAGGGATTCGACACCATATAAATGTATGGTCGTTCCCGGTTAGGTTTTTGCTGCTTGCTGCTGCCAGAGAAGGACCACACATGGTGTAAACGACATCACTTTTCTCGCTCCCCGCTAGGTGACAATGAAAGCAATACCCGTCAGTAGAAGGCTGGCTATTTACTGCAGTTGCACGAGTGGTACACTTGTGGTCTCTGAAACGGATTCACGAAACTTGTCTGTCTGTCCGATCAGGGTCACTCAATGCTCAATGCTCACCTACGGACAAACTTCTTTCGAGACGGCTACGCCCACGCCGCACGCATCAAGTCGAAGCTCTTACGCAGGCTCCATTCCTGTCTCCATCCTCCTTTGATATATCCCTCCCTCCCACGCTCCTTGTCCCCCTCTCTCCCTGCCGGCGGACCCCCCCTCCTTCTTTCTCGTAAGGTGCTTGGTACCTGGTAGGTTCTCCGACCTCTAAACTATAGTGCAGTCCTATGATGGCAGTTACAGGAGTACACATATATAGCTTCCCGTAATCAGATTGAGCCTTTCGTTATTGTTTTTCGCCGTACTCGTTGAGCCCGATCCACGGGTCGACATGCCTACGGTGCATCATCGAGGGTAAATAGGCAGAGCTTGGGGTGCGGGCGTATGTATGTACGTATCCATGTATCCTGACTCCGGACCACGCCCACCACAACGATCAACGATCAACTGCCACAAGATAAAACTACTAATCCTCCAGAAGCAGCAGGCGCCCAGCAGCACAACAGCAGCAGACAAAATAGTGCGCGTGAGGTGGCACATCCGTGTACTTATGACTAGTTGCATGTATCGGAGCCTACGATGCAGCATGGAGGATGGATAGTAGGCAGAGCTGGGGGCGCGGGCGCATGTACAGCATGGTGTACAGCATGAATTACATCCCGACTCCAAACGACACAGACCACAACGATCAACAACCGCCACCATAAAACAAAACTGTACTCCTCTGCTGTTGTTCTGAGCAGCGGTGCAATTCTCACAGCCAGTCGAGGGGACAACAATACGCACGTGCCTGCTGTCGCCATCGTTTGCCTGCGCCACCACCACGCACCGCCGTCTCTGCTGCTGTTCGAGCTGTGCGGTTGGTAATTTAGATCGACAAGCTCGTCACAATTCCATTGACGTATGTAGTGGACCCAAAAGCTGCGTCACAGTAGCAGGGCGTCCCCTGCAACCACTCGAGAGCACAGAAGTAGTAGTAGCAGTATGGTTCCTGCGGTTGTCCTTTGTCTCCACACCATACACGCCGCCTATGTCTTGCTGTGCAAAAATTTGCTGGACCGGCATTGAGGCGGACAGAAATCGACTGAAACGACTCCAAAAAACCTTTTAGTTGACAAACGTTGTCCCTCTCCCACGGAGGTGAGCCTCAAAATTACGTTTCTATCATCATTTTCATTTTCCAGCTTAACTTTCATAGGAGGGTTTACCCTCAGCGAACTTCTGAACAAGCGGTGGTCGGAGGTGTCATTATTTCTCCCCCTCGGGTTTTGCTTTTATTCCTTTTATCGCGCATAGGATTCAGCATTCCAACTGTTCGCCTATTTTCATCGAATGTTGCTAACACACGCTTTCGACTTTGTTGGAGCTTTTCACAAACCAGTTTTGATGCAAAACGTCCTACGGTGGGACTCGAACCAACAAAATAGATCTTGATACGAGGCACGCGGACCATCTAGCAAGCCACACTGGCTCGTTGAACCGTTGCTTCTACCGGTCAGCACCCGGCACAATCAGTGTCCCGTGCTGATCCTTCAATAGAGATTCACAAGTTATGTGGTCACAAAACTATCCCACATATATACTAGATTATATGCATAAGGCTCATTCTTAACGGAGAGCGTTATTTTCGAGGCACTGGGCCAAGAGGTGGGTACAAAGTTATGACTTCCAAGCAAAATACAACGTAAAAACAGACTAGGCTTTTCGAGCTTACACCAATCCAAGCAGAGCTATGACTTACCGTATGGTTTACAAAATGGCCGTGATTGGCCAACAGTGCCGTACAACTGCTGCCGAGAACAAATATCGTATTGAGCATGCTACGAGTACAACAGGCGGGCTGTTGTACACCGTTGCGGCCATGCCGCACAGCAGCAGCAGCAGGCAAAACCATGAGCACATCCGCAGTACCAGGTATACTACATGGCTTGTCTCGGGGCCTGCGATGCATCACGGAGGATGGATACGTAGAGGTTGGGGTGCGGGCGCATGTATGTATCCCGACTACCGACCACAACCTTCACGGTAACCAACAACAACAACCGCCATCTGCTGTTGCCCAGCAGGACAGAAACAAGCCAATCCAGCGCTTGAGGTGCACATCCGCGGTTTACTCTCTTTGGCTATTAACGTACCTGTAGTTGCAAGTGCTGGAGCCTACGACGCATCATCGAGGATAGATAGGCAGAGCTTGGTGTGCGGGCGCATGTATGTAACCCGACTCCCGAACACGCCCACTGATCAACAACCAACTATCTGCCACCAGGCAAAACTGCGTGAGGTGACACATCCGGGGTGCACTATTGGACAGTGTACCTGTAGTTGCAAGTGCCGGAGCCTACCATGCATCATCGAAGATAAATAGGAAGAACTTGGGGTGCGGGCGTACGTTTGTATCTGTATATCCATGTACCCTGACTCCCGACCACGCCCACCACAACGCTCAACGACCAACTGCCACCATACACAAAAACTAATCATCCTCCAGCAGCAGCAGGCGCCCAGCAGTACAACCGCAGCAGGCAAAATCATGCGCGTACGGTGGCACATCCTGGGTGTACTTTATGACTAGTTGCATGCATCGGAGCCTACGATGCGGCACCGAGGATGGATAGTAGGAAGAGCTGGAGGCGCGGGCGCATGTACAGCATGACTGACATCCCGACTCCAGACGACACCGACCACAACGATCAACAACCGCCACCATAAAAAAAAACTGCTGTACTCCTCTGCTGTTGTTCTGAGCAGCAGTGCAATTCTCACAGCCAGTCGAGAGGACAGCAGTACGCGTATGCCTGCTGTCGCCCTCGTTCGCCTGCGCAATCACCACGAACCGCCGTCTCTGCTGTTGTTCGAGCTGTGCGGTTGGTATTTTGGATCGAAAAGCTCGTCACAATTCCATTGACCTCTATAGTGGACCCAAAAGCTGCGTCACAGTAGCAGGGTGTTCCCTGCGACCACTTTAGAGAGCACAGCAGTAGTAGTAGCAATATAGTTCTTGCGGTCGTCCTTTGCCTCCACACCATACACACCGCCTATATCTTGCTGTGCCAACGTTGCTCGACTGACATTGAGGCGGACGACAATCGACTGAAACGCCTCAAAATCGATTAATTGACAAAAGTTGTCCCTATCCCTAGGAGGTGAGCCTTATTTATTTATTTTTTTGAAGAACACGCACTCTGTTTGTCAGCGGGGTGTTGCGGGACGTGCTGCGCCTTTCTGGTTTCATACTGATTTGAAGAACTCTACGATTGGGAGACAAGTGTCTGAGGCCGATGCTTGGGGAGATGATCGCGTGTAAGGGCTACTCTGGAGGGCAGGAGCGGGACTGGATCAAGTACCTTGAGGAGGACCTCAAGGAATTTGGCAGCGAGCTCGAAGAGTGGCGCAAGGTAGCACAAAAAACCGGCAGATGGTTCCAACGGGTCGAGGAAGGGCCGGAGGTCTTCCTGTGGAAATGGCATAAGGATGAGAAGGAGGCATCGGCAGAACGGTACAGGATGGCTGCAACCGCGACTACAACCGTAGACGCCAATTCACGTTCGCAGAATAGCAGAGAGGAGGGGAGGGGCGAAACGGGGAATAGGGGAGAGGGGGGAAAGGATGGGAGAGGTTGGGGAGAGGCGGTCTGCCCAACAGATTGACGCCTGGGTATGGCCATCATTGTCAGGATGCGTTCCCTTCCTTGAGACCTATGTACCCTTGTGTCACTCGGGCAGCTTTGCGTGTCTGTATGCACCAGTGCCTGCCTTTCATATCCTCTGTATTATATCCCCCCCCCCCCCCCCGTTCAGTCCCTTTTATCCCTATTTTCCGTTTTTTTTTCCTCTTCCATTTTTCCCGTTTGCCCTCTTTTGTGTCTCTGTAACTTCCTCTGCGCTTTTTGCTACCCGCTTTTTATATGTGCTTTTCTTCGTCGTCTTCCTTTTCGTTACCCTATATTTCTTGTCCACGAGTATTAGTTTCTATTTTGCTTCCCTGGCGTTCTTAGTGACGAACGGAGTAAGTATGTTTGTTTTCTGTTTCTTGTCTCTGTTCTAACACCCCTCGCGTAGATTGCGAGCCTGCAATCTGCGAACATCTGCGCATTCTCTTGTGTTTCCTTCTTGCTTTCTTGCTTTCTTGGTTTCCTTTTGATTTTGATGTTGTCGATTTCGATTTCGATTTTACGACGTCGAGTTGTAATTTTCACCCTGCCTATTTCTTCTGGGTAGTATGCCGTCTTCTAGGATACCGTGGCGACTTAGAGCGTACCGCACGTACTTGATCCGTAAGTACGCGGACCCCACTTTTTATTTTTTTGGTCTGAGGTGTGGTGTGTGGTAGGTGGTCCGCGAGCCGATCAAGATCAATTTCGTGAGTTCGATTCTCACCGAGTGCATGCTCGAAGGGACTTTTTCTTGCATAAAATTGATTCGCGGAAAGCGCGAGAGCGTGAGTTAGCTGTACATTCGATGAAAATCGACGAGCAGTGGGAACGCTGAACCCTATGCGCGATTAAAACTAAAGGCACGTACCGGGGGGGGAGAAGGGACGACACCTGTGACCACGGCTTGTCCAGAAGATCGTCGAGGGTAAAACCTCCTACGAGTGGGCTGGAAAGTGAAAGTGACGAGGAAAAAAAAAAAAAATATATATATATATATATATATATACATACCTGTCGGGAAACCACGTCTGAGTACTAGTGGTTCTTGTTCGCAAATGAACTCATCCGCAATACAATGCAGTCCGTGGTCGCAAGACAGGCTCCACTTACTTCATTTTTTTTTATTTATATATGTTTAAATTTTTTTACTCATCACTTTAACTTTCCAGCCTAATTCGTAAGAGGTTTTACCCTTGACGACCTTCTGGACAAGCCGTAGTCACAGGTGTCTTCCCTTATCCCCCCCGGTACGTGCCTTTTTTTTTTATCGCGCATAGGGTTCAGCATTCCCACTGCTCGTCGATTTTCATCGAATGTAGCTAACTCACTGTCGGGCTTTCCGCTAATCAATCTCTTTTATGTAAGAAAAAGCCCCTACGAGCATGCACTCGGTGAGACTTGAACTCACGAAATTGATCGTGATAGGCACGCGGACCACCTACCAAGCCACTGGTGACGCCGGTAATACTAGGAGTGCAAGAATACCTCGGTAAAAAAATGATGCAAAAAACATGCGAAGAATAATACACATGATGCGTGTAGCAGATCTAGTGTCACTAACAGGGTAAGACGTATCGGTCGCAGACCTCGGAGCACGCATGCGAGGATGGATACCTATAAATGTCACGCATAAAAGTCCCACGGAGCAGATATCGGGTTGGTAAAGGTCCGCAGCATAGACGGTGTTGACCTCTCCGCTCAAGCTTACTACGAGGACTTCCAGAATCGACCCGATCAGGTCCGGTCCATGAGACCCCCTGCGGTGTCACTCTTATAACCATGACCCTCTTGGATCTGGCAATTCCTTGTGTGCTAATCACGAGGAAGAACTCTGCTTGGCTAACGTCGGCTGTAACGACGGCTACAAGGGACCCTCACTCCGCGACGTCTCCATGGCGACTTCTCCGCGACACCATCGGCTCTCACTTCGAGCATAGGCTTCACCACCGGGAACGCCGGTTATATATATATATATATTTATTGTTTTTTTCATCACTTTTACTTTCCAGCCCACTCGTAGGAGGTTTTACCCTCGACGATCTTCTGGACAAACCATGGTCACAGATGTCGTCCCTTCTCCCCCCCAGTATGTGCCTTTATTTTTTGTCGCGCATGGGGTTCAGCATTCCCACTGTTCGTCGATTTTCATCGAATGTAGCCAACTCACGCTTTCGCGCTTTCCGCTTATCAATTTTTTATGCAAGAAAAAGTCCCTAGGAGCATGCACTCGGTGAGACTTGAACCCACGAAATTGATCTCGACAGGCACGCGGACCACCTATCAAGCCACCGGGGACGCCGAGGACCCTAAACGCGATTCGATTTTCCCACTAAAATCGAGTCGAGTAACGTTCGACTTCGAAAAAAAATGAATCGATTCGATTCTAAAGCTTCGCTTCGTGCAGATGTTTCTCAATCTTTGACTCCATCCCTCAGATCCATCATGTACATGTTTCATACCAGTACGTGTCTGTCTTGCGTGCGTGTCGCGGAAAACCTGTTTTTTTATTGTTTCATTAATACTGATAGTTTGGAGCAAACACCAGAGCAGTACGTCCGTGATAGAGCAGTACTTCTTTCAGCGGCAGCACGAGCTCGAGCATCTTTTCGATTGTGAGCCTCACACGTGGTGACAGAAAACACAGAAAGACAGACAGACAGACATCATCGGCAGAGGCAAAGCCCGCGAAGAGGTAAGGGCACATGTTAAAGTTCGCGCCATCTGGTGCAACCATACTGTATGCAGGGTGCGGGAGGTGCGTGGTCTATGTTGCTGCATTATCGTTCTCGACGGGGTGAGGGGGCGAGATCAGAGCAACAACAATAGGGAGTGTTTCACCTATCTTTTTCTGATGGAGGTTCGTCCAAGCTGTTGGAGGCAAGTACAGTTATATAATTTGGAATCGCGATTGGTTCAATATCTATCCAGGTGCCGAGGCCGCAGTCCTACTGTTGTACTGTTGTCCCATGTAAGGGTGCGCAGGAGTACATGTATCAGTCCTCGGGACATGCGCAGGGGTCCTCTCTGTAGTTTTCGAGGACCTAGCCTCAACGGTAGTGCGAGGAGCTCATGTTTAAGAGGTCCTCTCTTGTTTTTAGGGCTCGCCCCTCCTTGGCACTCACACAATTGTGTTTGCTAGCGGATCCAGGGGCCAGGGTTTCGACATTTCGACGGTCGCTGGGTCGGTGATGCTGAGTCTTCGCTTGTCGCAAGGCGAAGGGTATTATGATCAGTGTAATTAAGATACTGGTATGTACTACTGCTGCAGAAGCTGCAATGACTTGTGGGCTCTCGCTTGTCCCAAGGTTATGTAGAGCTGAAATGCTTTGCGCCTGCGTTGACCCGAAATATGGAGGGTACCCTCGAGATCGGTTGATATGCTTCAAGTACCCTCTAGAGGTTGTAGATTTGATACGGCTTCTTCCATTATGAATATTACTTTTGCGCTGCTCTGACCAAACGCTGGCTGCTCCCGCGACTTCTTCCTCAGGTCTGCCTTCATGGTTTATGCTTGATCACGTTTGTTTCTGTTTGGTTTTCGTTTCCGCCAATACAATATATATGCTGTCCCTATATTCTTTGTTACAGGGGCAGATACTATAATTGTACTATATCACTGCTGTCGTCCCCGGTGGCTTGGTAGGGGGTCCGCGAGCCTATCAAGATCAATTTCGTGAGTTCGAGTCTCATCGAGTGCATGCTCGTAGGGACTTTTTCTTGCATAAAATTGATTAGCGGAAAGCGCGAGAGCGTGAGTTAGCTGTACATTCGATGAAAATCGACGAGCAGTGGAATGCTGAACCCTATGCGCGATAAAAACTAAAGGCACGTACCGGGGGGGAGAAGGGACGACACCTGTGACCACGGCTTGTCCGGAAGATCGTCGAGGGTAAAACCTCCTACGAGTGGGCTGGAAAGTAAAAGTGATGAAAAAAATAAATACATATAAAAAATAATATTAATAGATAATAATAGATAATACCAGGTATCATATCTTTGAAAAGGCATGCGTATAATATCTCCTGTACGCCCGACACACTTATTAATAGACACGAACATCTCCACGCTGCGTATGAACAGATATTTATACTTTTTTTTATTCATGTACAGTATTTACTTGACTTTCCAATCAGTTGTCCTTTCCGTGCATTATGATGAGGTTTTACCCTGAGCGATGTTCTGGAAAAGCCGTGGTCACAGGTGTCGTCCCTTCTGCACCGCGGTATGTGCCCACAGTTGTATCGTGCATAGGGTTCGGCATTCCCACTGGTCGTCGATTTTGCATGCAACGATGATGCTATTAATATTGAGCGCGCGAAGCGCGCACCGCGAGCCTTAATTTTCTTGGTTTTCCATTGAAAAAATATTCTCTTCACAACATTTCGGATACGAGGGTAGGTTTCCTTGCTTTGAGTTTCTTTGTATGTGTGTGTGGGTGTGTGTGATTCAACATATTATTGGGCCACGTTTGACCACCGCGTTCAACGCACACGGCACCAATTCCAGTCCCGGCGGGCTCTGTGCACGCACACACACAAACGAAACCTTCATAATGCTGGTGCGGCGGTAAGTCGTTAACAGTTAGTTGAGCTAGGTGCGCCAACGCATGTACGCACATGTTTGTGCTGGGCCTTGTTGTAAAAACACAGAACCAACAACCGTAAAAATATTACTATTGTTACGTATAACGGTTTTCGTTTTTTGAGTTCTACCTAACGACACCCAGCTCTACGAGTAATCGCAGGCAGATTGTGCCTGTCCACAGCAACGAGCGTTCGGGCCATGTCCCCGAGACATGCTTTAGGTGGTTTTGTCAGGTCCACCCTCTTACTGATAGGGGGCCGGAGAGGCAGGAAAAGATCTGCTGTAGTTGTACAGCGGTAGTATCGGTGGCACTGCTAGAAGTGTACACACATCAGGTTGCAGATTTTTCGTCTTCAAATTATGAGTGCGGAACCAGAAAACACATGTACGAAGGATTCACACACAAGCCAAGCGTACAGCGACGCTGACCCTGGCCTCCTGTGTCCTACTACTACTGCTGCTGCTGCTGTTTTGCTGCTGGAGTGTGCTGTAGATGTCGTACATCAGTAGTAGCGGCGGAACCAGAAGTTCTCTCTTGGACAGAGCATGTCTGGTGCAGATTTTCCGTCGAGTTCGGAACCAACCCAGGACAAAATCGAGTATACGGGTACAAAGGGTTCAAGGGTTAGATTGAAGGCCGAGCGTACAGCGACGCTGACCCTGGCTTCGTGCGTCCTACTGCTACTGCTGCTGCTGCTGCTGCTTTGTTACTGGGGAAATACTGCTGTTGCTGTAGGTGCCGTACGTCAGTACCAGCAGGCAAGTAGTGGGACCTTCTACGAAAAATAAGCTCTTTCTGTTGGACAAAACATTTCATATGCAGATTTTTCGTCTTTAACTTATGCTGAATTTCAAACAGAGAACAGCAGTGCTCTTCGAAAAACATTTCAGGTGTGCGTGTTTTTGTGTGTTCTTCTTGTTCTTTCTACCCGTCGACATCCAGCACAACCAGTGTCCGTGCCGATCCTGGAATCCCTGAGAGATACAATACGAACACAAATTCTGCTCTGTTTTTCATATTATCTCAAGAAGAGCAGAGGCGACCAAGAACATTTACGCTAGTGAGATTCACTAACGACGGCGTAGGTAGATGTTCGGTCGTGTTGGTTCAGCAGAACAAAACAGATTAATCCGTATTCACCCAGCATGACGCATCGCGGATATGATTACTGCAGGTATTACTGAGGTCGCGTCTCATCGTCACCAAATACTATTAATAGTAAAAGGGCGCGCGATCTCGAAGCGCAAGTCTGTTTTTCTGTGTTGGTGCTCCAAGGAAAAAAAGGCCTCTTCATAACAAGTCGTATACGCGGGTAGGGTGCCTCCTTTGGAATTTCTCTATGTGTGTGTTTCAGTCTAATAACAACCTTAAAATGTCATAACGGTTTCTGTTTTTTTAGTCCTACCCAACGAAACGCAACTCTACGTGTACTCGTAGGCAGACTACAGTGAGTTGTGCCTGTCCAAAGCAACGTTCGGGCCATGTCCGCACGACAATGTCATGCTGCAGGTGGTGTTGTGAAACCCACCATTCTGCAGATGAAGGGACAGAGAAGCAGGAGAAGACCTGCTGGAGATGTTTTACAGCAGTAGTGGTGGCACCTGCTAAGAGAAGCTCTGTCGGACACATGCTCGGTTGTAGTTTTTTTGTTTTTTATTTATGTGTGCGGAACCAGGAAAAACAAAACAAAATCGAGTACGCGTATTAAGGGTTCAAGGGTTCATCCGACACAAGCCGAGCGTACAGCGACGCGGACCGTGGCCTCGGGCAGCCCTACTGCTACTGCTGCTGCTGCTGTACTTCTGGAAAAGCTCCGCTATTGATATCGTATATCATTAGTAGTGGTGGCGCCTGCTACGAGGAGCTCTCTCTGTTTGACAAAACATGTTAGGCGCAGATTTTTCGTCTTCAAATTATTATCAAGTTCGATTTCGGGACAAGGAAACACAATACAAAATGGAGTGCGTGTACAAGGGGTTCAGGGTTGGACTGGCAAGCCGAGCTTACAGCGACACTGAGCCTGGCTTCGTGTGTCTTACTGCGGCTGCTCCTGCTCCTGCTGTTTTGCTACTGGACAAGCTCTGCTGTACATGTCGTACACAATCGGTAGTACTTCTGTAATTGTGGCACCTGTCACCTGCTATGGATCGATTATATGGGAAGCCCTTTCTGTTGGACAAAACATGTCAGCTGCAGATTTTTCGTCTTCAAATATTGAAACGCCAAATTTTGTTTTTGTAAATTTGAATTGTCCAGTTCTGCGAAAAACTCGCAAAATGAAACGACAAGTGGAAACGACTGAACGAAAGGCCTGGGGAATATCCATTAAAAAATTTGCAAAAAACTTGCAAAATGGGCAAATCTAAAATGACATATACGTGAGTGCGTCTTTTAAAAAAACTACCCTCATGCCCAACTTCGAGGTGGGAACCAGGAAACACACAACAAAATCGAGAATGTACACAATTGGTTCAAGGGTTAAGTTAAACCGGACAAGCTGAGCGTATAGCGACGCCAACCCTGGCCTCGTGGGCCCAACGGCTTCTGCTGCTGCTGCTGCTGGTGTTGTTGGCGCCGCCTCTTCCACTGTGTTGTTGCTGCCGTCGCCACGTGTGCAGCTGCTTCCTACGATTATTTGTTTGTTTTAAAAAAAAGTGAATCCAAACGTCGCAAAGTGATCACGGATACATACGAGCGCGTACGTAGATGTTTGTTAGTGTTGGTTCAGGACAATATATAACCATCCGTGTTCGCTCAGCATGACGCATTGCAGATATTACTACTACTACAGGTATTACTGAGGTCGCGCCTTATTTCCACCAGTTACTCTTAGTAATGAGACGCGTGAGTGCGAAGCGCGAGCCTTTTATATTGTGGTTTTCCACAGGAAAAAAAGCCTTGTCGTAACTAGTCGTTCTTTTTTTTTTTTTTTTTTCATCACGTTTACTCTCCAGGCCAACTCGTAAGACGTTTTACCCCCGACGATCTTGTGGACAAGCCGTGGTCACGGGTGTCGTCCCTTCTCCCCCCCGGTACGTGCCTTTATTTTTTGTCGCGCATAGGGTTCAGCATTCCCACTGCTCGTCGATTTTCATCGAATGTAGATAAATCACGCTCTCGCGCTTTCCACTGATCAATTTTTTATGCAAGAAAAAGTCCCTACGAGCATGCACTCGGTGAGATTTGAACCCACGAAATTGATCTTGATAGGCACGCGGACCACCCACCAAGCCACCGGGGACCCCGTATACGAGGGTATACGTTGCTTATTTAGTTATTATGTTTGTGTGTGTGGGTGTGTGTCCCTCCATGATTCTACTTTTTCTCGGCCACGTTTGTCAACCGCGCTCAACGCAAGTGGCACCAATTCCAGTGACGGCGGGCTCTGCGCACGCACGCACACGCACGAACGAAACTTTATCGTGCTGGTGCGGTGGTACGTCGTTCACAGTTGGTCGCGCTAGGTGCAGCAGCGTGTGTAGGCACGTGGCTGGGCCAAGGTTAAAACAAAACAGAACCAACAAACGTAAAATATCTTACATATCGCTTTTTGTTTTTTTTTTTGTGCTATCTAACGAAACGCAACTCTTCCACTGGTACTCATATTAATAGGCCGTAGGTAGATCGAGCCCATCTGTCCACAGCAACGTTCGGGCCATGTCCCCAAGACATGCTGAAGGTGGTATTGTCAGGCCGACCCTCCTACTGATGAAGGGACGGAGAAGCAGGAGAATATCTGCTGTATAAAGATGTTGTACAGAAGTAGTAGTGGTGGCACCTGCTAAGAGAAGCTCTGTTGGACTTTGTTGGACACATGTCAGGTTGTAGATTTTACGTCTTCTAATTATTAGCGCGGAACCAGGAAACACACAACAATATCGATCGATTACGTTTACTCGTACAAAGGGTTTGCGGGTTAAACCGACACAAACCGAGCGTACAGCGACGCTAGACCCTGGTCTCGTGTGTCCTACTGCTGCGAGTACTGCTTCTGCTGTTTTGCTGCTGAAGAAGCTCCACTGACTGTAGATCGTAAATCATGATTCACAGTAGTACCGGTAGTGGTGGCATCTGCTGCGAGAAGCACTCTCTGTTGGACAAAACATGTCAGGTGCTGATTTTTCGTCTTAAAATTACGCCGAAGTTCGAGTTCGGAACCAGGAAACACACGCAAAATCAATCACTACGTGTACAAAAGTCCAAAAGGGTTTAGACTGACAAGCCGAGCGTACAGCGACGCTGACCCTGTCCTCGTGTGTCCTACTGTTTCTGCTGCTGCTGCTGCTGCTGCTGCTGCTGCTGCTGGAGAAGCTCTGCTGTAGATGTCGTACATCAGTAATAGTCGGTGGCACCTGTTGCTACGACAAGCCCCTCTTATTTGACTATTAATAAACATGTCAGCTAGAATTTTTTGGTCTTCAAACAAACTACCGACCTCATTCTGGAGGGCATCATTTTAAATTTTCCTCAAACTAGTTTCGCTTTGGCTCGAACGCCGGGAAACAAAGGCCCGAGAACAGAGAACGTCGTCTCTGGTGTTGTGGTCACCCTACTGGCTGTTTGCAGGAGGGGTCTGTGCGGCTGTGTGTTGTCGGGCTAGCTGTGTGGGTTGAATGCCATGTACGGCGGCCCTGGTGTGCATATTTTTACGTGGCTGCGCTGACGAGTAGAACGCGCTGAATTTTTGCCGTTCGAGATTTTGATTGGCGTTTCGATTTCCACCCATCAACGGTATGATTTGGCATAGCTGTGAGTTCGACGGGGAATAAAATATACTAAAAAGACCCAAATTTCAATTTAAGTAATTCGTACTGAAAATAGAGGCAATTATTATTTTCCGTCTTCGGCCACACGAAATAGTTGATACCTGGTACTCAACTTTTCAACTTGCGTGTGAATCGTTCATTATCTCGGAACCTATAAAACTAACGGTAACGTCTTGGGTCAGGGACCAATCAGTGCCAAGTTTATTTATGTCTTTGCGATTTGCGATTTCGATTTTCGATTTTGATTTTCGACTCTGTTTGGACACGCGCCCCAAGCCCCGAGCCCAAATGTCACGGATCCACACGACCGCGTACGTACGTAAACATTAGTTTGTGCTGGTTCAGCACAATACAGAAGAATCCGTATTCCGTATTCGCTGAGTTTCATGCATCGCTGTGCAGGTACTATTGACGTGACGCCTCGGTGCCACTAATTAATTACTTGTATTACTATCTCACGCTCGCGCGCTTTCCGTGTACCTGGTATCATTTTTCGAGGAGAAGTTCCCAATGCGAGTATGCACTCGGTGAGACTCGGACCCACGAAATTGATCTTGATTGACGAGGTATGCGGACCACTACCAAGCCGCCAGGGACACCTACTGCTGTATACCTCGAGTTTGTGTGTTCTTCACATTATACCGTTCTTTCTGCCCGTCGATATCCAGCACACTCCTGACCCAGTGTCCGTGCCGATTCTTCAATCCTGCTAATAGAAGGGACACAAGTTCTGTGGTCACAAAAGCTACGCCACAGAGACAGACACTAGGTTGCCACGTATGCAGTGGGTAATGCACTCCCATGTCATCATACTGGATACGACAGGAACGACATACCCATTCCATGCATTAGAGAAAAGAAACAAAACCAGAAAAAAATAATCACAACAAAGAAGACAAATCGAAAAAAAAAAGAAACAAGAAATATGTATCAGGAACAAACTGTCGTGCACCCCCCCGCAGGAGCCCCCCGCAGGGGGTGTGGCAGACACTTGAAAAGAACGAGTTGAAAAGAAAAAAAAAACACCCCTACTTGTGAACAGAGTCAGTAGACTAAATCAAGGAAAAATAACAGGCAATCCAAATCACAAAGCATCCTTCAGGTCGCGGCAGCAGTTTTTGATACGAGTAGCATAACCAGGTTCTGCCTGATGGTCCACCTGGTACCTTGCTACCCTGTCTGCCGCCTCCGTTCAGCATTCGTCATCGAGTAGGTAAGTATAAATATTACAAACGAACCACATCGACATTAAAATGATGCTGGGGGACCACGGATCCCAGCGTATCCTTCTCGACTTTTTGGGGCTTATAAATATGACTAACGCCGCATCTCACACACACAAAAGAGGGTCTTAGCCATCAACAGGCGTGTCTGCTTTGCTTGTTTTGTACCAGGGTATTGTCTGACGCATCCTCTACCGGGGTGATGCATGCAAAGTTCTCGAACGCAGGACAAAGATGGTTAACATTGTAGCAAGGTACCAGCCTGACTAGTAGGGATTACCAGGCTATGCTTCCTGGGGAGTGGTCTGTGCTTCGGTTTGCCTGTTATTTGCCTTGGTTCTGTGTTTATATGTCGTTGTGCTGTTTCGTTTGCTCGTTATTTCCAAGTGGCTGCCACATCCCCCACGGGGACGCACGACATTTTTATTTTATTTTATTTGAATGTTTATATTGTCCAGGGCTTTTCGCGGGTCAGGTGAAAGCTCACGGGTCGGGTCGGGTCGGGTCAGCTGACCCAACCCGACCCGCGAGATTTTGAAAGCCTTTTGACCCGACCCGACCCGACCCACGAAATTTAAAAAGTTGTTGACCCGACCCGACCCGACCCGCGAGATTTCAAAACCTCCTGACCAGGCCCGACCCGACCCGTCACATTCGTATTGACCCGTGAGACACGGGTTTCATGCGGGTCGGGTCACATCGACCCGTGAGACTATTTATCTTGACCCGTAGGTCCGACCTGTGGATCCGGCCCGTGGGTCGACACTTCAAAAACAATTTGTTATCCATGTTTGTGCCCACAAGCGATATGTGGCCTAGCTGTAGTGGGTATAAATGGATGCGGGCATGTGTATATGGATTTGGCAGTGTATTAATGTGTGAATAATATACCAAAGAATATTATTATTGAGTATTGGTACGAGAAAAGCCTTTGGATGAGAAAGCGGGAAGTGCTTTGAGTGTCGGATCCGCGGCCCGGATGCGCGGGTCCGACCCTCGGGTCAGCAGAAATGAACTCGCGGGTCACGTTGGGCCGACCCGCGAGTGACCCGTTTCACGCGGGTCATGACCTGACCCGACCCGTGAGCTTTTCATCACCTCTTGGCCCGACCCGACCCGACCCGTGAGATTTGAAAAACTCTTGACCCGACCCGACCCGACCCGTGAGATTTGAAAACCTCTTGACCCGACCCGACCCGACCCGTGTGATTTCGAACACTTCCTGACCCGACCCGACCCGACCCGCGACATTTTGAACACCCCGTGACCCGCCAAAAGCCCTGATATTTTCAACATCACTTTTACTTTCCAGCCTAGGACCAACTATTATGGGAAATTATTTCTGAGCTCTCAGAACTGGGGTTTTAGGCTGAATATACGCGTTTTACTAGGCGGGAAAGCCAGAAACACCGATAGACTCCTCAAAATGCTCCCCGTAGTTTTTTGCGAGCTTTCAGGAACAATTCCCGTTTCTCCAGAGTCCTAATTTGAATTTTGGAGTTGCCAATCACTTTTCTCTGGAGGGTCCGAAATATGGCTGTTGGTCAGAACTGGGGCCAGAAATAGTGTATCTTCAAGGATGTTTGATGAAAAATCACGATGTCCTCAGAACTGGAAATATGGACGAACAGTCATAGGACGACTCTGGAGAAACGGAAAAGTGCTCGAGAAAGCTCTCAGAAAACTAAGGGGGGCACCTGAGGAGTCTACCGGTGGTTTTGACAGTCCCGTTGAGTAAATCGTGGATTTTCGGGAAAAAAAAAAAAACAGTTCTGAGACCCCTTCAAAAATTTCCCATAATAGTTGGTCTAACTCGTAGGAGTTTTTACCCTCAGCGACTTTCTGAACAAGCCGTGGTCACAGGTGCCCTTCTGGACAAGCCGTGGTCACATGTGTCGTCCCTTCTCCCCCCCGGTACGTGCCTATATTTTTTTGTCGCGCATAGGGTTCAGCATTTCCAAGTGCTCGTCGTTTTCCCTTGAATGTATCGAACTCACGCTCTTGCGCTTTCCGCTAGTCGATTTTTTTTATGCAAGAAAAAGTCCCTATGAGCATGTACTCGGTGAGACTCGAACCCACAATTTTGATCTTGATATACACGCGGACCACCTACCAAGTCACCGGGGACGCCGGCATGTGGCCTTTTATTTCCCTGTTGAACAGTTCATCGTTATTAAACGTCCTATCTAACACTTTCGGGTTGCTTGCACTAGTATACCAGCGCAGTCGCAGCCGTCTATTATTCCGTACGTTGTTTTGAAGGAGTAGCGACCCACCAGTATACCAGCGTAGTCCTCCAGCCTAGGTTTCCCTAGACTCATTTGAAGCGATAGCGACTGACCGGTATACCAGCGCAGTCCCACCAGCCTAGGATTCCCTGAACCGATTTGGAGCGGTAGCGACCCACCAGCATATACCAGCGCCGTTCCATCAGTCAGGGATTCCCTAGACTGACTTGGAGATCTAGCGACCCACCAAAATATCAACGCTGTCCGACCGGCGTAGGATTCCCTAGACTGATTTGGAGCGGTAGCGACCCACCAGCATACCAGCGCAGTCCCACCAGCCTAGGATTCCCTAGTTTGGGTTCGAGCTGTATCGAGCCATTACAATACTAGCGCGGTAGATCTTTGTCCTGCTTGGTGTGCGTTGTCCTTTGTTTGTGTGCTCTGTGTAGTGAGTGCTGTTTGCTGTGTTCTGTGCGCCTGTTGCGTCCAGTGTTTGCGCGGTGCGCCGCGCGTGTTGTGTGCTCTGTGTCCCGTGTGCTCTGGTATTTGGTAAGTGCGGGTTGTGTTTGCTGTGCGCTGTGTGTTGCATGTGTCTTGCGTCATCACAGTGTCACGAAGTCCCGCACCTGCTTCGCCTTTATTCTCACAGAAACCCCCTTCACGGATGCGTGAGGTCTAGAGTTGCACCCCGGCCTCAAACTTTGCAACCGGATAACCGACCGGGTGATACAATATATATGGTATATACCAGGTATCAGTTATATGGTGATATTATATACCAGGTATCAGTTATTCGAGCAGGGGAAGTGACGCCTTTATAGGAGTACGAGTAGGTACGGCAGTTCAGAACCTCAGTACTGCCACACAAATCGTACGGGGAAAACGAAAAGTAAAAAAAAAAATGAAAATTGGCCCCTCCGGAGGGGGGTGTGTCGTATTGTAAGTGTTGGTTGTCTTTGTGCCTGTACCTAAGGCCGCTCAAAGTTAAACGTGACCGGCCCCGACACGATATGGTCTTGAAAGGTTTGAAAGAGCTCGCTAGATGATAGATAGGGAACTGAGATCTTCAGTCATCCCAGCCTTAAGATACATCCAACATGCGTTAGCGCTCTGATACGCGGGTGTCAGGTGTATGATACTCCAGTCTGCGGGCGCCACTGCTGTTGTAGAAGTGTGTTTTCAGCTTGGTAAGGGCCTTTGAGGTGCATTTTGGATGGCATTTAATAGTCTATGGCAGTGCTTGTAATGGAGAGGAATATCTAACGAAATATCTGCTTAACATCCCCCCTTCGCTCTGCCTCGGCGCACGTTCTCTGCCTCTCTCTCTTTCTCCGTTTCTCTCTTCCTACATTCGTTTCTCCATCGTTACCTTTTAAAACCTGTGTGTGCGTGGCAAGTGCTCAAACGAAACCATGAAATTCGGGTACGTGCTTCTGGGACTGGTGACGCTGACGTCCATTCATGTTTCGAGCGGTGAGCACTCCGGGTGATGGGTTTTAATGACGGGCCCATTAGTTCTGACTGAAAAAAACGCAAGGGGCACGCGGTTTTATCATCGCCGGCGACCTCGTTAGAAAGTTCAATAATATGGGACCTTTGGCCGGTGACCCCGCTTAATTTGAGACGGTATGGCTCAACCATGTTTTTGGTTCCTAAATGGAATACTTTGTCTGGTTAAAATTTTCGAAGGACGCCTAGTTGTGACTGCGGGGTTGCGAAAAAAATTTGAACTCCTAGTTGAAATCTTTGAGCGGCACTCCCTAGCCCTAACACCATACACCCGCCTATACACCACGTCCACCTGCTACTACTCTTGTCCCTCCGTCCGAATCATGACCTTAGATAGCTGCATACAACAACCGCAGATTCCTAAATTGAGTACGAACTACTGAATCTGTGGAACTCTTATTTGGCGTGTTGTGATGACTGACTCCAACTTCCAAAACCTGAGTACCGACCACGCAACAATAGGTGGAACTCACGGCCGGCGTGTTATGTTGAATCTTGAAGGTCCGAAAATGAGTACCAACCACTCAATCGGTGGAGCTCAAGACGCGTCTTTGAATTTAATGGACCGATTATTATGCCTCATGCAGCTATCCGAGGGCATGGTTCGGGGTTAGGGTATGAGGTAAAGGTTATGTATAGGGTTTGGTCCATTGGGGGTACCTCTGAGCTTTTTCACTAGGGGTATCAAACATATTTCGCAGCCCACGGTCTTCACGTAGGCGCTCCCCTACCCCAGCTGTGAAGTCGACACAGGAACTGGTAACAGCACCAGGTAGACAGGAACGGAGTGAATTTACCGGGTCTACGTTCTATCCGTACCTGGTATGCCGTAAGTATTGTAACACCCCAGGGGATGGCATAATACGTAGCTGGTTAAATAGTTTTAGTTTGAATAATGTCGTGCTTGCCATCCGACAACGTGCAGCGTGAATGTTGATCACTCAAAACATTCCTTTTTTATTCTTGCTGTAAATATGTGCCAATGGAATCGAACATCCATCTTGTTGGTAGAAGAACAAAGAAAGGCTATGATAAATATGCCCTTCCTCGGGAATAGCGGAACCTCGACACACTTCAGCAATATCGTCGAAACAATGTTTGATCTTTGAAGATCTTTGCTGTACATCTACCGTAAGATATGTAGGCCACGGGAATACTTTCTCATCGTCACAACCTTTTATTTCAGTGTTTTCAAAGGCAGTGTTCTGGTGGGTGATGAACCGTAGGTTATTTATGTGCACCGCTACAAGTAAGACGCGTCGGAGTAGACTTTGAAATATGTCTCTACCACGTGCACTTCCGCGTGAGCGTTCGCATAGTTCCAATCGCTCTCGCATGAACAACAACCGTTGTCGCCCGTACCCACGCTCGCCGCGATGCGTGCTTGTGATGTGCTGAAGGCCAATGCAGCAACGGCTTGGCGGGAGTCGACGCTGGCGACATCTGCTGCGATGCTGAGTGCGGCACATGCGGAGGAAGCGGTTGCGCCAAACGCCCGGGCGGCGGGGTTAGTTGTGTCTGCTGAAGACTTGTGCAACCGTATATATAGGGATACGAAGTATTTGGTCTAGACAATGTTTTGCTCGTTACGTCAGGAGTCCAACAGACGCAACAGTAAGAATACCTGAAAGCTAAATACGATATAGTTTCATGAGCTACAGCGGCAGAACGTACATCTGACGATCACCGCTGTTGTTGTAAAGGCATCGGATGCGAATATTTTTAGCAGCCTCTCCTCTGTTGAAGAAGGCTTTATCCTCCGTTCGTTCGGTCTCGAACTTGCACTTTCTGCCGTAGCCTGGCCCAGGCGCGAGGTCGGATACATCGGTATACAGACCTACGCAGGGCAGGCAGACGTCTACTGCTCAGCCCCCAACATCGACCGGTGTGACAAATGTATGCTACGCTCTCGCCTCTCCCTCTCATGTCTGTTTACAGTCTAACTGTTGCTCTGGCGGGGTAAGGGACAGTGGAATTCTGTGCAGCATCGCCCAGGTTGCGCCATGCATCATTGACGATGGCGTTGAAGGTGCGTCTCGAGAAACTTGAGCTAACCACTACCGCCGTTATTGGGTTCGCAGCTTTCGTAGCGTCTGCTTGTGTTTCGTCGGCTGTTATTGCTGTTAATAGTCACCGACTCCACCAGCCGACAGGTACAGTGGCATGATGTTCAGCGACACCCAGGTGGCTCCGTGTATCGTGAACGACGATACGTCCGGCGGAAATCTGGCTAGACCAGTGAATACCCCCAAAGCTCGCTTCGCAGCTTTCATGGCTGTTGCTTGTGCTTCTTATCATGTTGCTCAATATGCGCTGCTCTCTCTCGCCGATGTTTGTACCGTGGCAATGTGGCTAAAGGTTCCGTACCATGTATCTGCCAACAACATGACGAAGCTTGACGAGCTTACACCCGCTGCGATGCGTACTCCTTGCGTGCAGAATTGTGCAGTAACGGCCTCCGGGAGTCGATGAAGACGACATCTGCTGCAGTGCTTCCTGCGGGAGTTGCGGAGGAAGTGGTTGCTCCAGACGACCCGGCGGAGGGGTTAGTTGTTGTTTGTGGAGAACGCGTTCTACCGGAGCGATACGAAATGTATTCAGCCTGAAACTGATTAAGTCGTGCATAGTTCAATACCTCACCTGACAATAGAAGTATTAATACAAATCGTACGATAAGCGCGATATATACGAGCTTGAACTACCCACGGGTAGGCCTGGGATTGTGCAATATTTCTTGCCCAAAACGTGGTTTTGGACGTTCTTGAATCGGGCGATTCCTCACCGACCAACTATTCACAACATGGCAAAGTGCCGAGCATGAACCAAGAGAAAGTGTTTTACGCATGACGGACCTCGCAACTGAAAACCTACCCACGTCGTAGAACGCGCGATCGAATAATCAGGCCAGACTTGCAAATGCGGGTTCCGAGAAAATGTTAGATCTCATAGCTTCGCCTTTTGTCTTCTTTACAATATATGTTTCCCAGCCGGATTTTGATTCTTCTTTTTCTTCGGGTTTTTCTAGAGTTGCACTTTAGCACCTTAGTGTGACAACGGACTTCTTGATTGGAAGGTCAATGTGAAAACAGTAACAGCAGTACATGATGTGTACGGTTTTTTTTTTTCTGCCTCCACGTATACTTACCGGCGCAACTCGTATATAGGAAGGCCTACCCTAAGCGGTCTTCTGGGCAAGTTGTGGTCACTGGTGTGGTCCCTTCTCCCCCCCGGTACGTCCCTTCATTTTTATCGCGCACTGGGTTCAGCTCTCCCACTGGACGTCGATTTTCATCGAATGTTGCCAAGTCGCGTTCTTGCGCTTTGCGCAAATCATTTTTTAAGCCAAACGTCCCTACAAGTATGCACTCGGTGAGACCCGAACCCGTTGTTCTTATCAGACACGCGAACCACCTACTAAACTAAGGGGGACGGGAGGCATCGTATATATTTTTGAAAAATAATAAAAAAAACGAAGGCTGTGAGATTGAAGATTTCGTCGAAATCATCCCGCACAATTGGAAGACAGAAGAACTTGAAGCTGCAGAATTCAAAAGGTATATATGTATGTGTCGATAGTCAGAGGTTGCACGGAGCTTACCTTTTCTGGTGTGTATTTGGTATATACGTATGTACTTTGTTTTAACGTAGCGTAGGAGATATTTTCCGTTGTAAATTTCATGCGGACTTGGTATCCCTGCTGTATAAGTGTATAATTCGATACCACCATCACTATGATGCGTGTAACAGGGAGCAGCATTGACTAGTATGGATATGTTGTCTTATTTCAGACGGGAGAAAACAAAACCGGGCGTGCGAGGACCAGTTTTACCACGGGTGAAGACATTCACGTATTTAATTCGTGACTTTGTATAGTATGCATTCATTCTTCTGCCAAAAGCGGTAATAATTAAAAGACCTCGACTGACTGTGAAATCAATATCAAACTTTATATTTTCAAGCCGTGCGTGATAATTTTGATCGTGCGTGAGGCGGATCTTACCTGCGAGGATAGCGGATAAAGTGTATTCGGTTCATTTTGTGACTTGGGTCATTATTTTTTTTTTTCCGGTTCTCGTCATAAAAAGGTTGATACGGGTACTTCATTTGCTGTACTCGTAGTACAAGCAGAGAGCGCTCATCAGCATTAGCACCACCAATAGTAGAATATGCACTCGTGCTCGTAAATAGCTGCTTCCAGTTTATTTAGGCCTTGCTCACAGCTTTCGCAACCAAGTCGAGTCGCGAAGTGCGAGAACGCCTGATAATAGACTGAAAGCGCTTGTTGGATAGGCCCCCTGTGCTGACCGTCAAACCCTTGCTTGCACGCCCCGTACCCTGATGGTATTTGCTTAGCTATGCTGTACCTGGTGTTATCATGTTATACCAGGTATACTAGTAACCGTAGATGTGCCACGCGTATGGTCGTGAATGACTTCTTTTTCCTGTGCTTGGTCTAGGCACCGCCGCTCCGACGCTTCGAGGCCACTGTCCCGCAAGTCATTCTCGTTGACTGCGCGCCCTGCCGCTTGGTAGATAGTGTCGCCGTCGGCTCAGCTTTCATAAACGCGTGCCGGTCGTTTTGCAGAATATTGTTTGTTCGTTATTACCCGTATCAGCTTGTTTTTGAGGACCTGGTGTGCAGTGTCTACATGTGCGATTCAGATGCGGTTTCATACTGGAGTGCAACAAGACGTCGGATAATACATTTATATCAATTATATGAATGCTAAGACACAAGATATTAACACAATTTACACCATACCATCCTGAAGCAGCCAGTGTTTGGACTTTCTCTTCTTTGCGTACACCAACATGGTGCTGGATTTAATTTTGTTCTTGTGTACTGGCTCGGCAGACATACCTAGAGCTGCAGTAGCAGAATCACCCTTGGCATGCCATGCTAGGCCCTCACATATTACGTGATTATGTTCACCGAAATCAAGTAATTCTGCGTTGGCGTGAGGCCCTTTTGTGTTTGCGGGGGTTTCGTATTTGTCTCTGGTCGATGTCGTAGTTTTTGGTGGTCGACACGCAAAAATACCAGGTCTAACAGTAGGACGCGTGGTACGATAGTGGTAGCATGTTAGTTTCTGTGTCTGGCCGGCGGAGTCCTTAACCCAAAACCGTTGGAGTATCGTTCATCATTTACGAAAGCGAGAAATTCGTCGTAAACATAAGCCGTGGGATCGTTGATCGGTTGCTCTTTCTAGTTTTATTTTTTTCAAAATAGGTTTTTTGGCTGTCTACAGGTGTGACGGTCCAGTCGTGTGGAGCATCGGAAAAAACAATTAGGTGCACACTTATGACTTCATGCGTCGTAGGTATCTATTAAAGACTGTGGTGCATATAAATCTGATGCGAAGTGTTTTGGTGATCTCATCCGATGAGGTATCTTATCACATTTATTCATTTATGCGCTAAAGCGCGCACCATGCTGTGACCCGGCTCGGGGAGAGGTAGCACACATCGGTAGACCGACCAGCCTATGACCGGCAGACACGTTTCGCTCAGCTCTACCCAACATCCACTCGTCTGACAAGAGTGTTCTTCGCCCTCGCTCTCTTCTTCTGTGAACAGGGTAACTGCTGCCAGGGTCAGATCAGGGACAGTGAAGTTTTGTGCAGCGTCTCCCTGGCGGCGCCGTGCATAATGGACGACATAGGTGCGGCGTTAGACGCGTGATTCATATAGTTGGGCGACTACCCCCCTTGTCGAGTGTGCCGCCTTTGTGGCAACTGCCTGCATCTGTTAGGCTGCTTATTTACACATATTTCTGTCTGCTGCATGTAGCAACGTATCTAAACCCTCTGGGAGTGGCACGCCTAACGTGAATTGAGTTTGGACGGACGTTATTGTTCAGTCTGTGTCATGGTTGCGCCTCCTCTAGTTTAGGCTACGGTGGAGGGTGTATCCCAATTATCACGACCGACTCTCGGCTAATCACGTGGGTGCCCCCCTGTGCCTTTGCTCCACGAAACATCGATAGATAATTGTGTTGTCGACCCCGCCCAACGAATATTCCTACGCGACATATACCGCGGAGGCTAACACTATCACCGTTTGTCCAACCGTTCGGAGAGTCTGGATCCTGTTTCGTTCTTGTCTGAAACACAGACGTAGGTCAATCCATTCTACTGTATATGGGGGGTACTACAGTAGCTGGTCAAAAGAACAGATTGACACGCAGCTCCCCCCCCTGGGAACCTGTGCCGATTCGTTTTTGACCCCGTGTAAGATTGACGTCAAGAGTATCACGCGAAGGTAGCCCATTTGTTGATGTACTTGGTATATAGTCGAACTTGCAGATTTGCTTAAGGTCAGCGTCTTGGTGAAATAAAGCGCTCTAATAATTAGTAGCCTGAGGAACAGTAGTGACTGACCCACACCGTAACCCGCGTCGTTTCCGCCTGAGTTCGTGCTTTGTGCGCCCTACGAGGAAATACATGCTGCGTCTCCGCATCTTAGCTATCGTTTGCATTCGTTCGCAACTCCTGTCTCCCCTTGTAAATGAAACAGAGCCTACTTGCTCTAACGGTTTGCCCGGCGTGCAAACGAACTCCGTCTGTTGCGAGGCCCAGTGCGGGACATGCGGAGGATCCGGGTGCAGCTTGCGCCCCGGCGGCGAGGTTCGTTGTCTCTAGCCCTCTGTTAGGCGGCGTCCCTACCGAAACATGCACTTTAGCGTTTCTCCGACCTCGAGCGCTTAGGGAGGCTTGGAGGCACCAACAAAGTGTCCGTCTAGCGCCTGGCAGGAAGACGTACACTTCTCGCCCCCTTACATTGGCAAGTCTAACGAGCATTGTTAGATCCTACGGCATATTCGATTTTTTGGTGGACGAATGCTGTATGTACGAGACAAAAGGTACATATCTAAACAATTGTACTTACAGCGGTGTTTGCTGGGTTAGGTGTAGGTTTGTGTCATTGCCTTGTTCGTCGCCTCATGCTTGCGATGAGAGAAATCGACTCACATGCATAGTAGCATCAGCACGCTCATGTCGGTAACAATATCAAGCTTGCCCGAACAGTAGGAACATTTTTTGCGGGGGTCCATTGTAAATAGGACCAAAAATTGTTAGTAAAAATAGGTGAATATGTACAGGTTTTATGTACCTCTTAGGTCCTTTTACCTATGCACCCCCGTAATAGGACGAAATGTTACTGCAGTACGATAACGTTTCCTATGGTTTGGGACAGGGTGGTATGGACCCGGCACAGAAGCGTTTTTTTTCTCTGCCTTCCTGACGAAAGCATTGTCTGTCCCTTTTTCTCTGTCCACAGGATGCCTGCTGCACAACCCAAATCGTGACCAATGGCATGAATTGCAGTGCCACCATGGCCGCGCCGTGCATCGTCGACGGTGAGGGTTCGTCGTCTTTAAACCTACAATCAAACCAGTGCGTACAACACCGTCGAATCGGACACACCTTTCCTAGCTTTGGTTTACGTGCGCTACTTCGGCGTTCAGTTGTTCACACCTCTCCGCGGCATGCGGCAGCGTATATTCATACCCCACTACTCTTCGTGGCGCTTAGTACGCCAAAACACCTGCATTGTGCTCGTCGGAGTTGCGCTTTCGGTTGTGAGGCGTTCCCCGGTGTCTATATATAGCGTTTTTTTCGACAAATTGTCACGGGGATTGACGGGTGCCTCAGCCGAGAAACTAACCACTGTCGCTAGACACTTGCTATAATAGAGGTTGAACGTTTTAGCAGAAACGTCTTGATGACAAGGGCTTCTTAAACAAGAATCGTCGGAATCTCATTTTCGGGTTGACAACGCTTTTTTTCGTATAAGTGCTATTATCTTGGGCCATGGGGTTGCTCATTGGGTAGCAGTTACGCGTTCATCCAAACCCAGACTATTGGGTGAGAAATAGTGCTCTCTTCAAGGTCATGTGAGGAGACTCGGAAACGCAATGGCGCATCTATTACTTACTCATGCATCGTTAGTGTAGTTTTTCCTTTCAATACGTTGCTGTTGTCACCTTCGGTCGGCCGAGGTGAAACCTCCGCTTTTTATTCAGATCGGTTATGGGGAGAGACATATGAGTTTCTCAAGTTCGAAGTATCGGAACCAATAGGCGCTACCCCTGCATTGGACAAAGCTCAGACGTCTTGCGGTAGTGCGAGCGGGAGTTGACAGGTATGGGGAGCGGGACACCGATAACCGACGGGAGGATCTGTTGCAGTTCTCGCACCGTGGTTGTGACTACCTCAACGTCTGCTATATATCGTATACAGTTCAACCTAACTGGGTGTAGGGCAATGCTTCGAGGTCTACAAAAATGCCTGTAGAAACGGCGTGATTTGTGACTTCAAAAGCACACGCGAGATTTCCGGCAATTGTTCGCGTACGGTCCTTCTCCAGTCTGGGAGCTTCCGGTTGTTGCGGTTGTGTAAATGTTTGTACCTTTCCCGACCTGACGTTTGTGACTTCACACCTCTGCGGTTGCCATATATATGATCTTGTCGAAACAGGCGATTTTCCCCCGGTGCCCGTGGGGTTCTGCAGCAACGGTGTAATTGGCGTGGAAAATGACGGCGTCTGCTGCGAGTCTGACTGCGGAACATGCGGAGGCATCGGATGCAGCAAGCGTCCCGGTGGCGGGGTGCGTTGGTGTATGGTCTCAGACGCGTGCTGCGGTATGGAGGCATCAGTTTGTTGATGAAGCTCACCGCCTGGGGAGCTCTTACACTTCACGCAAACACTGACCTTCAGAAAAGTTCAACAGCAATAATTCATTAATATTATTATGGCGTAGGTATCCACACTGTAATTTTGCGAAAAAAGAATGGAATTCCGACGATTTTGGGCTAAGGAGCACCGTCATCCAGGAAGAATTATAGACAAGTTTGGCTATACCTCCATCGTAGCATGCGTCGTCATGTCCTTCCCTCGATGAATGCAACGATAAAAGTGACGCCTTTGGTCTGCGTACTTCAGTTGTTGTGTCTCGGGGGTGCTCTTGTACTGAAGAACTATATACCCAGTGTCGTTGGACCGACATTGTTTTATTTACAGTGTTGCTCGTTGCATTCATGGGCCATTGGGTTGCTCGGCGGGTGGCAATGTTGGTCTTTCGTCTCCTGTATTTGAGTTTTATTGAGTAGGGAATATTGTCCCCCGTCAAGGGTAGGAGCCTCAGAAACGGTTGGTTCACCCCCCCCGCCGTAGAAGATGTCAGCCCCTTCTTGAGAAGCATACACTTCCATAATCGAGTACGTCTTTGTTTGCTCGTCGTCGAGATTGGAGAATATCTCGCACGATCGAGTGCGTAGGCTAACGTATTGGCCATGCTACGGTGACTATCTGCACGTTCGAGCACAGACGCGGGCCACGACAGGAGTACGTACGACCTTTTTGACCATACCGTTCTGACTGGTACCTCTCTTCATCCAAGGACGTACCAATAGGCCCTCAACAATGAGGACCATCTATGCATTGGCTTTGCTTACAAACAGTCCTTACGTGTGTACACCTAGGCTACGAGATTGTTCATCGGGATGCAATATTCTCCTAAGTGAACGAGGAATAGAGCTCCTCGTCTTAATGTCGTGAACGAATACCGAATCACCCCTTTCTTACCGTAAAGCATGCGTCCCTCCCTAGGTCAGGCGTTCCTTTCGAAAACAGTAGGGCGAGTCTAATGGAAAACAAGGGGGCGGCTCGCACAAAGCAGTAGAAAAATGCTACGTACGACGGGGGGTGCTGACCCTTCGAGCCCAAAAATATGTATCACTGATGGCACCCCTCCACCATTTATAGCTGAGAAGGTCACCCATTGCATTTTGATTCGATGCCTGTGTGACAGAGGTTTTGTTATGAAACCTTACTTTACTCCTGGAATAGTGTACCGGGAGTATTGTCTTGCATTGGTTGTTTGGCCCGTCTTTTGGTACTCTAATCTCGTTGTGGGAACAAACCACTCCATTCTTGTGTACTTCTGTTGCCAAATCGGAACTGCAGTCCTACGCCAGTCGAGCCGGGTGTTGGTGTGATGTGGTTGGTTAACTCCTCAAGTGAGTCGGCTCATTATATATCGGCCTCTCCCGTACAGTAGCACGCGTCTTCCGGCGGGAAGACGCGTGTTGTGTTCAGCCCCCGACACTGGTCGGTCTGACAAGCAATACATCCGTCGCCCCTGCCCCCTCCGTCGTTCAGGAGGCCTGCTGCACCAGCCGAATCCAGGAGAGTGCAATACTCTGTAACACTACCCTGGCGGCGCCGTGCATCGTCTAACAAGACGCGGACAGCGACGATTGCTAGGTGACAGGTATGATGCACAAGTCGCCCGTAGGACGCTGGTCCCGCTGTATTCGCGAGCCGGTACCTTGTCGGCGTTTTCCCAACACAGTATTGTTGCTTTACATTTTTGTGAGGACCTTTTTCGTCGAAACAACCTATTTCCTGTGGCCCCTGAGTTGGATTTTTACGGGGGTGGTGGGGGGGGTGTAATGGCCGTTTCACGAAAAAGAAAGTCGACCTTTTCGACAAACAACGCTAAACAAGACCGAATCCTAGGTGCGTCCCAGATGTAACTTGCAGACGAGCGTGTTCGTGGTATAAAAGCCGTTGTATCTAATAGCAACAGACCAGGACGCGTGCTACGATAGAGGTAGCACCTGTCAGAAGGACGAGGCTCCTTAGTCCTAGCTCATTTCAATTTCATCTTTGTGTTGAAGTGTTTACCGTTGTGTTCAGCACTCCAGCCTCTTGCTGGGGACAACCAGTTAAAATGCGGCGTTCTACGCTCGAAGTTTGCCCTATTTTTTTCTGAGGCCCCTCACTTGAGGAGCTCCTCTCACCTCACCCGAAAGCTGACTTGAGCAAAAACCTGATTGCATCCCGATGAGTAAGCCCATGGCCCCAGTATACAATTACGTCATTTTTCGAACAAAACATTGGCATTCCGACGATTTCGGGTTAACCCTTAAGGGACTGCAGTCCCGTTTCGGGGGTAAACTACTCAGGATTTGAGAAGGTTGTCCCCAAAACCGGACTGCGGTTCTAAAAGAAGAGCTAGGGAGCCCCGTCATTCAGAAACCATTTTGGCGCAAATGTGCTACCCCTATCGTACATCGCATCAGACTCTATGTAGTTTGTCATCGAAACGGGACTGCAGTCGTAAAAGGTTTGAGGCCATGGGATTGTTCATGGGGTGGCAGTTACACATACCTCCAACATCAGCTTTTTGGGTGTATGTAAAGAGTTCACGTTAGCAGACTCACGGAAAAAGGGTGCACGTCTACCGTAGCATGCGTCCCAGTCGAGGATGTGCATTCGCTGGAGACCAACTGCAGTCCATTGCGGCACCTAGTGACGTTAGCTGCGTTCAAAGTACTTAATCCGCAATGTCGAGGAAAATGACAATAAAATCGCCCCAGGACGAAGTTCAGCTGCTGCCTGAAGTGTGTCAGTTGCAGCGATAGGTCGTTCAGAACATCTTGGTTTACGAGGCAGTACATTCACGAGTCAACTGAGGGTTTGTCCATGTCCACGTTCTGACGTTTTACGCACCCCGGTGTCTGAGCCCCCATCAGCTTATAATGACGAACCTTGCATTGCCCAACGAACGGTCCTTTCACCGTTAACAACCTACGAGCTGTCTTACGTTCGGCGCTCTAGTGCTGGAACATCTAAGAAGCAGCCAAGGGGCATCACCTCAATCAGCATCATCTTAACATATGACGTGGTCGGAGACAAAGGACCACCGTCTCCCAACAACTAAGCGTAGCTGGATCGAAGGGCGACTATGATACACGCGTGGTTCAGTTTGCGCCTTTTAGGACAGCCTAATGCGCGTGAGAACCATCAAACACACAAAAAAGAGGCAAACAAGGCCTACCGAGCAGAAGTACCAATTTAATATAACCTTGACAGGCGCTGCGGCAGCGGAAGCTGATGCACCTTACCGGTACGTGACAAGTAGTGTAGTGGATACAGCAAGGGGTTGATCGAGGAGTTTGGGGCTGCTTGCATGAAAATTTAATGACCCAACCAAGGCGGTTGGTAAACTAGCAACACACCGTGAACAAAACCTAGACAGGCTCGAACTATTTCAACGGATCTACTCGAATAATATTACAGGTGCTTCCCTTTGGATTGCATGTTCTGACCCCCTACCCCGCCGCCTTGATTGCCCAGTCCTACAACCTTGATTGACCAGGGTGCTCTTGGATCCACCGACGCCCTTCCATCTCATGCCCGGATCTACGTCTGCAGCCCACAAGGAGGTCTACGACTTGCACTCTGACGATGGCGACGCATACCCATATGAACAGCGTTGATGAAAAGGGAAAATCGACAAAAAGTCGGCGGGCAAAGCGTTCGGCCGGCCAAGGGCTATGTAGGGTATGGAGGCATTGCACGTGGGCTCGAGCGGTTGTTCCCGAGCCCAGTCGGCGTGCGAATAGCGCGCTGCGGAATTACCGAACCGATGCTTGGCAGCGGCGCCTCCCTCTCGTAAGTAACGCGAAACACCAACCCCCAGTATTTACGTTCAGGCGGCTGGAAAAATATGACAAGGAGACATTTGTGTCTGGAGGGAAGCGGGAGGGGGGGGGAGGGAGGGGGTGTATTGTGATGGGCGATAGCAGTCATCGCTGAGATTGCCCTGTCAACAAATCCATGCAGCCTCCTGGGGAAAGTGTTTTGTATTGGGAAGGGGGCTGTTGTAAACTAGTGTCGTGACGCACTGCGACAGCTAAGAGGATGCTGCTATTTGGCGGGCTGGTGTGGTAGCCTGTGATGCGGACCCCTTCAGGCCGGATCTTGCGATAGTCTCATCTACGGGGGGATGATAACACGCGTTGCTGAATGCGTGTCCCACAACACATCGAGGGCTTGTTGAGGGGGGTGCCTTCGTTGGGTTTTAGTTCAGAACAAGGATTGGTTTTGCCTGATTCGATACTGCGGCGAGGAAGAGATTGAAGATTGGAGAGATGATCGTTATCGACCGAAACTCGTGCTTTTTGAGACAGGGGGTTGAGAAGAGTACTTCCAGCAGCAAGCACATTGGTGTGTTTTATCTCAACCTTCGACGGCGTGTTGCTCTCGGAGTGTTCAATGTTTTCTACGTACCCTCGGCAGAACAGCATGACGGTTTCATCACCAGACCGTTTCAGATATCATCGTTTTTCTCTTTTTCCTTGGGTACATGGGGATGTCTGATTGGATGGAACGGGGAAGGTTTAAAGGAAGTGGCGAAGCGATTGGGAAGTACCCATGTGTCGACTAAGTCTATGCGCTGTAATGGTGAGCTATGCCAATTGTCTTGATGAATCGGGTCTCGCACTTCGTTCATTTCTCAATTGCACACAGCGTGCAGGGAAAGCAACAACTACTGTAGTCTATATGTTACCTATTCAGATGTAGTAGTGTGTTTTGTTTCACACGCCCGTGGCGACTATTTAACAGGTTGGCTGCTTTAATTTGGATTTGATGTTTTTCCTAGCAGAGAAGCGGTCTTCTTCTGGTCTTACGACTAGAGTGCACTAAAGAGGGGCATCCGGCAGTACGATATCTATGTGAAACCACTAGCAGAGCACACAACAGGTGGGCATCCGGCAGTACGATATTTTTGTGAAACATTGTTAGAGATAATGTTTGGAGGTTTAACCAACATGCTCTCGTATGCTGATCTTTTTCCCTTCCCGTATTCACTCCCTACACACGTGGGGAGGTCCAGACTGGAGTTGATATTGAGAGATTTCGTATCGGGACTTTGGCTGTACTTGCCTCAGCAATGATTTAGGAAATGGTTATCGGTTGCTGTCCGAACCACGGGCAGCTATTTAAGAGGGGTGTGTTTTTAGGCGCCGTTTTACCTGGCGTTACAAGTTGTTTTCTCGGGACCTCTGCCGTGTCTCGCACCGAGAAGAGAGGTTGCCTAGACTACTGCGATGATCGGTACGGGTCTACGAGGAGATGGGTGGCATTGCGTGGCGAGCGCTCCTCGGAAAGGGTGTCCTGTTCCTAATGCCGCATCGACTGGGCGGCTCGCCTGCCGGGGTTCAGTAGTGGGTGGTGGAGATCGCTGTTTTAACCACGGGCAGCTATTTATTAGGATTATTCTCTTTGCCCCGCTTTACCTGGCCTTCAGAGGTATTCTTTCGGGGCCTATGTTGTGTGTCACACCGAGTGAGGAGGCTGCAGAAGACACTGGGGTGGTTAGTACTGGTCTATATTTGAAGATGGAGTTCTATATTGTGTGGCGCGTGCTTACCAGAAGGGGTGTCCTGTCTTAACTGCCGCATCGACTGGGTGGCTCGCCTGCCGGGGTTCAGGTTCAGTAGTTGGTGGTGGGGATCACTGTGTTCACCACGGGCAGCTATTTGTGATGATTGTACCGTTTGCGCCGCTTTACCTGGCATCAAGGTTTTTTTTTTCTTCCGGGCCTCTGTTGTGTCTCACCTGAGCGAGAAGGCTGCTGAAGACGCTGAGGTGGTTAGTATTAGTATATGTTTGAAGATGGAGTTCTACTTTGTGTGGCGAGTGCGTCTCTTAAAGGGTATCCTGTGCCAAACGCCGCATCGACTCGATGGCACTCCTTCCGGGGTCAGGATTTGATAGCGTAATGATACGAGACTCGTGTGTACCAAATAATATTTGTGGTGTCTGCGACTAAATAGTACGACTCATATGTGTCTGGAGCCTAGTTAATGGGACCTATAGCATACATAAAAACCTATATATTTACCTATTTTTACTGAAAATATTTGGTCCTGTTTACTATGGTCCCCCGTAATATGTGTGTCTGGAACCAATGAGATGGCTCGCGGGCATATGTGTCTGGAGTCGCTTGTGATACAAGGCTCCCACCCCAGACTCTTGTGTATTCTTCTGCACTAGGCGGCATGCATGTCGAAAAGTTTGTAACCACGATGATGAATGCTCGTGCTCAGGTAGCTTGGTCCTGCCAGGGAAACATTGTGAAATCAACACCATACACCCCGCTCGGTCAAAATTAAACCAATCCCCATTAGTAACAGTAAGGCTGCATGACTACAAACCGTTGGCTATTCACCGCAGTAGAAAACATATTTTGATATTTGCCTACGCAATTCACGCGCGATCGCGGCGTTTCGCTGAAAAGTTACTGTTCTCATGCATGCGCATGATTGGTTGGACTCCCGAGTATGATAATACTTTGCTGCTGCGTGTACAAGGTCGTACTCATGATTGGGGTGATATTTGTTTTCAGGCGAACAAGAAGAGATCCATGATACGGCGGGCGCCTAAAGAGCTGAACCTTTGCGTAAAAATCGGTCAACGTGGTGTATGTGTGTGCGTCGGCGGGCGTGCCACGACCGCGTGTCTGTTTACTGGAATATTCCACGGAGTGACATTGTTGCAAGCTGAAGCAGACAAAAATAAAGAATCGAGCGTTGCGATGAGAACAACTGGTTTGGCCTATGGGTTTCCAACGAGCTACCCGGTGTAGTAAATAGGTGTAGCGAATGCAGTAATGGTGAGCCAACTGCGACCAGTCGCCCCACTGCCGGGTAGACAGAGGGCCGTTCTGGCGGTACCACCGGAGGTCAAACATAACGTGTTTCGTTTCTATGTCCCCTCATATCGGGGGCTCAATACTATTATTACGGGGGTCCATAGTCAAAAGGGCCAAAATTGTCAGTACAATAGGTGAATATAGAGGTTTTTATGTATACCATAGGTCCTATTAACTATGGACCCCCGTAATACTACTTTCTTCGTGGAGGGTGGTTGCGCCCATCGCCATAGAACAGAGCGTACAGGTCGAACAGAAAACAACGCACGGAACGTGCTGGGAGGATGTGACGATCTTGACGTTTTTTTTTATCGTTTCGCAGGCGCATCATAGGACACTCTCACACGTAAGGGTTTTCAACATCGCTCCTACCTTCGGGTACAGGTTGTAGGAGTTTCGCATCCAAGGTTTCATCACCACGCAAAAAGGGTCATTCAACCCAAAGGCGAACAAAAATGTGACCGAACACGATAAACAGCTCCGGCGGGCCTCGACGGGCATTTCTTCGCGTCTTCAGCCTGGCTCCTTGTCGGCGCGCGGTTTCGCCTCGTTCTGCGTATTCATGGTCACACGAGCACGAGCGAAGGCTTTCGGATGCAATGCTTCCACTATGTGCTCCGAATCAGATTCGCCAGCAGCAACAACAGCTTGCCGCTAGGACCCGCAGAGCCTGCAAAGCCATTGGCTGAAGTGACTTCGTTCATCGGGATTTCCGTCCTATTGTCCTCTCTCTTTTCAACTTCGGGCTTCAAAAATACAGCATGCGGCGGCGTCTGTACATCCCGTCGCATCGTTGGCTGAAGCAGCTTGTCCGTCGCTGTAGTGGATTCGCCTTAGAGACTATGGCCTCTGCCAGATGATATCAGCAAGAGGGCTTCCAGCGAGGGACTCCACCAGTCTCGCTGGCCTCGCACTCAGTAAGTCTTGTTCTTAGAGCTTGTATTATCACGGAGTGATCCTCATCGGACCACGAGCCAGGTGGCTAGGGGACATCACACAGGATCCCCGGCCACTGCTCCACTCACACATGCGATTACACTGAAACCTCCACGGCTTGGTATCTTTTGGCTACAGCACCCCCAAAGCGAGTTCACTCGACACGAACGAGCTTGACAAAACCAAAAAACCAAGACGAAATCGCATGCGGCAAATCACAAATCAATGCTGAACTCTGAAGCAATTTTAATCTTGAGCGCACGGGTCATCCGTAATTTGCGCAATTCCTTCACGACGAATTCAGGCGCAGCAGAATAAATCGACCGCAAAGACTCCCACGTGCGCTCCTCTGCTTCGAAACCATCCCAATCGACCAAGACAATCACCTCGTTGGCATCATCTTCGGCCACATGCACCAAAGCATTCATGCGGCATTCACCCTGCGCAAAGGAATGTTGGAAAACATCCTTCAGATCAGCGGTGACGTTCAACGTCGCATCCGCATAAAATCGTAAACGAGCCACGTGAGCTTGATGCACCTTCCCAGAAACGATGTTCTGAACTGAGTACACATGAGCATGATCAGCTGCTACCACACGCCACGGACCAGTCCATGTGGACAACAATTTCGGTGTGACACCCTGCCGACGAACACGAGCATACAACACGAAATCACCAACCGCAAATTTTGGCAACACCACCTGGCCCTGAGCCTGTTTACGTTTGTTGTCGCGAGACACGGCAACAGCTGCGCGAATATCGGCGCAAAATCTCTCCTGCTCTGCAACGACTTCACGGACGTTCGCACGCAACAAGTCAGCATTCATCACGTCAACATTCCACCTGCCATCAGACTCAGAAACGAGCGCCGAGAAATCGGTACGCGGAGCACGTCCAAACATCACGCTGTACGGAGTGCTTCGGTAACGTTCACGAAACGAAGTGTTCAAGGCCCACTGAGCGGCCGGCAAAACATCAACCCACTCCGAAACCTGACGACGCTGTTCTGACAGAATGGAACGCAGAGCACGTACCACCTCTTTTACCATGCGTTCACACGTACCGTTCGACCACGGCGTGTAAGCGACAGCAAAACGATGTTCGATGTGCAACGCGTCGCTCAACAAAGCAAGCACCCTGTTCTTGAAATGCGTGGCGGTATCACTCACCCACACACGCGGCACCCCCAAAGTCTTACACCAGGCTAGCAAATGCTTCGCTGTGACCTCGGCTGTACAAGCCTCGGCCGGTTCCAACGCCACGTAGTTGGACAAATCATCCATGATGACCAAAACATATCGGAAACCATCCTCATCAGGCAGGCCATCGCTACCTTCGGGCCCGCTGTGGCCAACATACAAAAAATCAAAGTGCACCACTTCTCCCGGAGCGGTACCATGCACCGTGTCTCCGTAGGGACGAGGAATGAGTGCACCTGCACGCGTGTCTACACAGTGCAAACACTGGCGAACGAATTCGCGAACCTGAGAATCCATGTGAGGCCAAACACAATATTCCTTCAGGCGAAACAAAGTCGGCGCCACACCACGGTGACCAGCCGAGCGCATGTGCGCGCACACCATCAAACGAGTTTGAAGAGCAAGATCATCCGGCGGAATCCACAAGACGTCACGCACCCCAACACGCACACGAAACAAACCATCATCGGCCAAGGTAGCTTGACCGAAGGTTGTCGAAAATTCATGAACACCAACGCCGATACGAGCGACAGACCTTTGTTGCGAGGCACGAATCACATCCAATGCGGGAAGCGAATCGTCAGCATTACATGGGCTGTGCACGGCAACCGAACGAACAGGCACCGTAGGAACTTTGACCCAACGAGACAACAGATCCCCCCAACAGTTTCGATCGCCAGGGATGTGTTCGATTGCATAGCGGTATTGTCCTAAAAACACCCTTCCAATTCTCTAGGCGTTGTGCCATGGTCTTTGTGACCGTCGTGACACACTTCTCCGGATTGAAAATGTACTGCAAGTTTCGATGATCAGTAAAGATATGAACACCACCCCAAAGCAGGTATTCGAGCCTCCGGAACGTATTAACGATCGCAAAACCTTCTTTGTCGACAGTCGCCCAGCGCAACTGCGAACCTGTGAACGAACCACTCAGAAATCCGAGAGGCTCGTGAGACATGCTTTCCAACGCCAATCCACTGCGAAATTCGTGTTCAGGCACTTGGGTGAGAAAACTACCCCAATGGAAATCAGAAGCGTCAGGAAACATCAAAACAACGCACCCGGGACGAGGATGATGAAGCGGCACTGCTTGCGCCACCAAACCCCGTGCGGCATTCCACGCCCGCACCCGATCCTCCGTCCACGCGGTATCCTTGATGACACGATTGCGCGCCACTCGCTTAGTCCGACGTGTAGCCCCAACAAGGAGCTCCTCCAAAAAATCACGTAACGGTGCTACCGTTTCCGCTAAACGTGGTAACGATGTACGCAACCAGTTGACAGCCTGCAAGAATTGCATTAGTTCTCCAGCGTTTTCGGGACGACGCATTTCACTTAAACCTTGCACTCGAGCGGGGTCATGGGACACGACACCATTGGAATACACCTTACCACACCAGACCAGTTCACGAGAGAAGAAGGTACACTTGTGGGCGGCGACAAACAGTCCAACATTCTCCAGGCGTTCAAGAATGTCATCAAGCAGCTGCAGAAGAGCTTCTTCGGTGTCTGCGAAAAAGAAAACGTCATCGACCCAAACTTTGCAATCCAAACCACGCAACACTTCAGTCATGACACCTTGGAAATAAGAAGTCGCATTCAAAACACCTTGGGGAACACGGGTAGGCGTGAACAAACCGTCGCTTGTCGCCATGGTGAAGACGTCTTGCGCCTCCGGAGCCAAAGGCATCTGCCAGTACCCTTGAAGTAGGTCCAGCTTGCCGAAGAAACGCGCCCCCAGCAGATCTCCCATGTCTTCATGGTTGGGCATGACGCCCGGGGACTTCTCCACCTGTGCGTTCACCGCCGAGTAGTCGCTCACCAAACGGAAAGAGTCCTTCTTGGGCACCGCCATCGCCGGACTCGCCCACACCGCCTGGATGTTGTGGTAGACAAAGCCAAAAAACACCAAAGCAGCAATGCACTTCGAGAGCCAGTCCCTTTTCGTCGGTTCGTACCGACGTGGCGTTGCCTTGACAGGCTTCGCCTGTTGCTTCAGCTGCACTCGCATCGGCTCCACTTGCGCTGGCGGATCACCACACAGCGCACGGCGAAAAGCACCCACGCGACGAGCCAAAATTTCGCGCAAACGGGTTGCTCCGCCGACGCTTAATCCACTCTGCTCTGCCTGCTGCACGCTGTCCTCCAACGCCCGTTCTCGGGCCGTCCGCTCCTCCTCCGGATCCATGAACATGTCTGGCCCCCGGTCGACCAAATGTTCCACCGCCTTGTCCTCCGGAGCATCCACCGTAGCCTCGGTCTGAAAAGCACGCACGGAAACCGTCACTCTGCGCGCCGCAAGGTAACTCGGAGTCTCCACACCGGTCGATACCGGCACTGCGCGAGGGCGAAGCTTCTCCAGAGCTTCACGGTAGACGTCGATGCCAAGAGCTTTCATGGTAGCCATGCCAAACAGAACGACGTTATCTGTACCAGGCATGACCGCGAAAGTGATGGGCTCCAATTTCACCGCTCCCCACGGCGTCCGTACACTCACGGCAATCGGCACCGTTTTGTGCGTGACCATCACTGAAACACCCGTAGCGGTTTTCGCCTGCTGCGGGCCATTTTCGAACGGAATTTGCAGATCGGCGCCGCCGAAATGCGAAGACAGCTGCTGAAGTAAGCCGACACCGATGGACGTGAGCGCCGACCCCGAATCAAGGATCACACGCGCCATCAGCGAACCAACCGACCCTGGCAAAGAGAGATCAGCGCGTAAACACTCAGCGCTGCGATCGACAGGCACTTCACCTGCCGTTGAACTCTGGTCGGTACCAAGAGTCACCTGACGCCATGGCTGCCCTCCTACAGCCGGCGCCGAAGAAATAGAATCGGCGGTCCACCCCGACCGAGACGTCGAATATACAGACGGTTCCGGCGCTACCGCCCCTGCAGCAGCACCAGACACTGACTCCGCCCGCTCGGTGGATGGCGAAGTTCTCGCTCCAGCAGCACCCACCGATGTTCCAGCTCCTCCAACGTATACAGCTCGGCCGGCAACAGACGAACCAGATCCCGACCCAGCGGCTCCTGCCGCTGGCGCACCAGAAGTTGAAGAAGCAACAGCAGAAGTTCCACCGCCCGCTGTCAATTGATTGTCACCACGGCCACCGCGCCCGCGTCCATGGTTGAATCTGCCCCGGCCGCCATTGCGGCCCCCGCGATACCCTGACGACCCGCGCCCACCACTGCTGGGAGCTGTGCCGCCACCGCGAGCTTTTGGGCAATCAGAAACATAATGGTTGGGATCACCACACTCGAAACAGACGCGAACAAACGACTTTTTCGCGGATTGCTGCTGTTTCGGTTTCTGCTGCTGTTGGCGTCGCGGTTCAGCTGCCCCTGCAGCATCTTTCCGACCATACGCCTCGATGAATTTCCACTGTTCTGCAGCAGAAAAAATTTGGTCCATGACCAATGCCGGGTCCTTCTTCCACCCTGCAGCGTACGTGAGCTGACCTTTTACGTACTTTTTGAACTCGGACGGCCATAAGCCATCCACCAACGCCATGCTCACAAATTCCGCCGGTCCGGGCAACCACGAACGGTCCTGCGCGCGGTACATGGCATGCACCGCGTGATTCTCCGCAAAATACTTTTCCATAGCGGAGTTTACCATCATCGCGCGGTCTTTGACGGATGTTTCACCGCCCTGCTTTTCATCGCGCCTCATTGAGAGAACGCGACGCAAGTCCGCTGCCGCCCGCGAGGTGTCAAATCTGTTGCTGGTGGTTGTGTAACCGGCGTGCTGCCTAACAGCGTCCAACAACTCCGAGGCGGTCATCGTAGTCTGATGCTTGTAAAATCCCTCAAAACACCGATGAATGTAATTGGGGATAAGCTGGCCCATGCTCACTTTGGAGTGCTGAACCACCCCCTGAGCGTTGGCGAGCTGCAGCCGTTCCTCATAATCGAGGTACGCTGCGTAAAAAACACGAGAGGCCTGCTCGGTCCACACCTCTCCGTATTTCGGTGGAGTCAGAGACTCCCCTACCACCAGCGGCGTGCTTGCCGTGTGCGCCATAATCCACAGCAGTCCACCTGGACTCTACTGTAATAACGGAGAAACTGCCGCCTGACCTGTGCGTCCTCCAGCTCCCGGAGCGTCCTCCCCTGCTGTGCGCTTCAAGCCGTTTCGATCCGTCCAACGGGCCAACTGCCTTCCCAGCTGTGACCCAATACTCCGCAGCCGAAAACTCCTCCAACAGAAGTTCCGCGAATATCTAGATATTATGGCCTCTGCCAGATGATATCAGCAAGAGGGCTTCCAGCGAGGGACTCCACCAGTCTCGCTGGCCTCGCACTCAGTAAGTCTTGTTCTTAGAGCTTGTATTATCACGGAGTGATCCTCATCGGACCACGAGCCAGGTGGCTAGGGGACATCACACAGGATCCCCGGCCACTGCTCCACTCACACATGCGATTACACTGAAACCTCCACGGCTTGGTATCTTTTGGCTACAAGACGTATTGCAATGGACTTCCGTACTGTGGTGCGTGAGATTAATCTACCGGCAGCACATACTACTCAATCAGTGTACTACTGAGTTCTGCCAGTAGTGATCTACCCTATACAATATTCCAGGCTCCAGCCCTAAACCAATTAGTATCATCGACCCTCTTTTCACCCCCTCCCCTAAACGACAAAGCATCCGAACCTATCAAAATAACACCGAGGTATGCTCACAGCAACCAACGCAAGCAACCCTACCACAGTGCTACTTTTCCGCGTGTTTATTAATGCCTTTCAGTATAATTTGGGGTTGTTAAGACAGTAAAGTAGGGATCACTTACGTACGAATATTCTCTGCTACCGCCACCACCACCACTGCTGGACGGTAAGACCCGGGAAACGCACCGGTACCCCAGTCCTGGTCCTCGGGCGTAACAACTGTAAAGTTACCGGGATATATGTGGAGGTCATCGACGTTCCTGGCAAGGTTCGAAGGGAGGGGGCAACACGACAGCGGCGAAGGAGGTCATTATTTGATGTCCCAACGAATGCACAGTCGAGTAATTTCGCTTCGGCTTCTCGGTTCGTTTCAATGTCGTTTTTCATTTGTCAAACCTTCTTGTTTTTCATTTGTCTAAGTCTCGTTTGGGGATAACTTTCCTGGTATTTCGATCGCCCCATACGTGCAACATCCCTATTTTTTTACGATGCACGGTGCCATCGAAGTGGTACTGCACATGGTATCGCGGTACCAGATTTTGACCTATGCGACCGGAGAAATGAGAACCGGGTAGAGGATGAAGGGTTGTATTTCGTCAAACCCGGCAGTGCTGAAGGGCAAAACAGTGTACATTGTTCTACCAGACACGAACCAGACCACTTAGTGAGCACGTGAGAGACCTCGTCTGTATTCTAGCCGGAGGAAATCAAACTGCTTGCTTCGCACAACCGGTTGCGAAGACGACGTGACGTCATGCGCCCACAAACGTAGACGCTAGGCCACTGGATACGATTCACTCCTCCGCATGTTCAGCATTAAGTATCACAGCAGCAGAAATATATTCCCACACTGCGCTCACCGTTGCTGAAAACCGGGCCTGGTACTCCTGGCGGGCTGTCGAGGGTTGAAGAGACTGAGCGACAGCGGTGGTAGGTTGTCCAATCGCTCAAGGAGGGAACTCGTTCGCACAATCTAAGGCTGTTATCGACGCATCCTGTGGTGGGGGTAAACCAAGATCCTTGGAGGCTATTCACTCAGCAGCGCTATACGTCGATTACAACGTGAGATCACAGGGAAACTATTTAAGCCAACCTCGATACACAATATCATCGGCTAGGCGTAGAGGCCTACTGATGTGAAGTGGACGTGGGTGACATTGCAAGTTGGTGGAGCCTCAGTTGGGCACCCTGACTCTCGAAGACATGCAGGCCCACCACAGTAGTATCCCCCATACCCGTAGTTCGGGGAATTCGGCTTCTCCGTTATCAGCAGGACGATATGTGCTAGTTTGGAAACCGAATTAGAGCACTGCCCTAGAGCTCAACATGTATGCATCGCGTTCGAACTAACGCTAGACCTGCAGTGCATTCTAACCACTGGCTTGCACGGCCGACGTTAACGTCAGAGGTTGAAAGTTGGATCAGGCGCTGAACCGGTAGACTGTGCGAACTGTAGTCATCTTCCCGTTCACCGTTGTCTCAGTCCTGGTGTTTGCGCATCGTTAACGTCAGAGGTTGAAAGTTGGATCAGGCGCTGAACCGGTAGACTGTGCGAACTGTAGTCATCTTCCCGTTCACCGTTGTCTCAGTCCTGGTGTTTGCGCATCCTCTTCGCATCATCGCGCAGGAAGCACGACGATGATGGAAATAAGCGTTATCGACAAAATACAAGTCACGCCGGGCATACCACTTGCTTCTGTCGTCCTGCATTCACGAGGTCATTCAAGTACATTCCCTAAAACAGACTGCGTGTACTGAACTCCCTCAGGAGCACAAGCAGTACCTACCAAAACAGTCTGAAAACGCAACAACGCAGGTAAGCAGCCATGGTTACACTCAAGCTCTCCGCAACACGCCGTCGCCGTTGATGACCCACAGTGCTACCGGAATGTCGCCACAACAAATTGCAATCCCCCTACGTTCACCAGGTGAGGAGGAGCAATATCAACATGGGAAGGGGCAATGAACGGTTTCCGTGCAATGAGTGGTTTCGGGGGTCAAGTAATATCCCTGGTACGTCTTCGTGCCGGGTGTTAGTCTATCTAGTGACGCGCGCGATGTTGACACGCAGAGGGTTGTGGCCAGCGTACAATATCAGAGAAGGCACACGCTCTCAACGGCTACGGTTAGATGCGGCACGTTCTGTGATACAATGTGAGCGGCTCTGAATAGGATGTTCTACATCCCGCCACAAGGATGTCGTTAATCATCGCAGTTGGTCAGGAACAGATGACAAGAATGATTGATGGGCCGTGATGTGCCATGGATGCATCGTGTGAAGTTAGAGTCAAGATCCCTATGACAACTAAGACAAGCACTTACGACGTACGTACTACGACGCCGTAGGGCCGTGGTCCGGTCCGACGAGACGTTCCCTAAACGACAACAACGTCATATTCTTCGAAACGACAACCACACGACAAGAATAGGTCTACGACGACAGACGACTGTATATTACGCACAATAGTGTGCCACTACAGCTGGTTGTGACGCCTACAGCACACGACGGTGTGACACAGTCGGCAACATGGTTGAGTTCTCCTTGTTACGTTACTGCGCATTGCAGTTGATGTTATCCGTGCTGAACATATCACTGCGTTTTCCGTTTAGCAGCAGCAACATGAAAGTACTGGCTCCACTTCGGCTGGCACATACAAATCACTTACATGCGCTCCCTCCGCCGTTTCGAGTAAGAGGAACCCAAAGAAGGGCACGCCAAGACAACCGACACCAACGCGCCTTGCCACTGGGCCAGTAGCCGCAGTTGCTTCCTCTTAGTATGTCTTGAACTGAGTCCCGCAGCACGTACCATCGTTCCTCACCGGGCACACCGTTGCTGCCACGTCTTCAGGTACTTCCATTGGTTTGTCGAGCGTTCAAGGGAATGCTATGGATTATGATTTTTGAATCAAGCCAATCGTGGGGCGCCAGTTAGCAGGTGGGCAACCAACTTGACGCTGACTCGCAGTATGCTCGCCTTGACTTGCGTGCGCTCGCTTGCACCCAAGATTCCATCTCGCATGGAGTTGAACACCGACAGAATGATATGGAAATCTTAGCACATAGCCAGTATGAGTCAATGTTTGGCAGCACTGCTTTTGTATAATATCTTCGATCTCATATGTATGTATCTGTTCGAATGTAACGTACGTATGTGTATGCGGAGAAATTACTTCCGTAGAATACTCTGCTTGCTAGCCGAGTGGATCACTTTCTCGTTCCTCTCTCGTGTGGATCGTAGCTGTCCTTTTGATATCTAGGAAGCAGCCATCGTCTCGGCATACTCTGTGGTGTATATCTGTGTGTGTTGGCCATCTAAGCGCCAGTGTTACGATATCTCTGCATCTTCTTCACACTGTGGAAGGATTTTCTTCTTCCAGGCTACACTCTCAGACGTGTCATCACCTCGACTAACGTCGACGACACAGCCTCTCAGCCACTGTGTCAGGGTATATCACAATATCCATAATAGGTTTATAAGCCCCGACAGTCTGTCTGCGTGAAGGTCAGCGGCAACTGCGACTTCTGCTGTCGTCGAGTACTGTGGAGCACACACGTCTTCCAGAGGATATTTTCCGCGGGGAGGTACTGCTGCAAGAGCCAGCTTTCTTCTGGAGACCACACTGAGTCAACCCGCTTGCGTATTGGGCCCGGACTGATCACCTGGGCTCTCGGCCGCATTTTCGGTACGCAAGTGTTTGTGTAAAGCATTCGGGAGCATAAATTCTAGGCGGTGACTTCGGTTGGCGAATAGGGTTGTGTGGGTTGTTGGTTGTGTACGCGCGGAGTGCCTCCTCGGTGCCCTGTGTGTCTTTAACTGACTACCGAAATCGCCTGCGCGTGATATTTTCGCCGGGCGTAGTCTGTCCAAGACATGTTCCACTTGCCGAGTTGCCGGCTTGGTAGCGTGTGTGGGTTGAGGATGCGACTGACGGCTGGTAGCCGTTCCGCTGCTACAGCTACGCACACGTGATCGACTCACGTGAATGTACCTGCGCGTAGTATACGCGAGGTAGGTCGTTCCAAGCAATCTTCCGCGTGCTGGTTGTTTTTCATCGGTACGTGTGTAGGCTGAGGGTCTGACCAGGCCTGTTTTCACCCGTGCAGCAGCCAGCAGTCTACGCTGAAAGACGCGTAGCAAGTCTGAGCCGTACATCTAACCCGTGTGCCTGCAAAACGGGGCTGGAGGTGGCATCTCCGTCGCCGCAACACCGCAGTCTAGCCATCTGCGGTAGGTTATAACTGTGCTCGAAAGGAGCGCAGTATTCCGGACGGACGCAAGGTTGCTTCCACCGGACGTGGGTTGTAAGCTACGGAGCTTCGTGTTACCCTGGCTTCAGCAATGGCGGAACAGTCGGGCTCCGGGCTCCACCGCATGCTGGACTCCATTGGGAAATGCTCGGGATATTCGGGATTTCGCGAATGGAAGACAAAGCTCAGACAAATAATCATTCTCCAAAGTGCCAGAGCTTTTTCCCGTCCTCGACGGGAAGGACCGCCCATCGGCAACCGCACCGAACGAGGACACTGTAGCCGCGTGGCACAAGGCTAACGGTCGCCTATACTTCCTCTTCTTCCTGACCTCCGGGTCAACACAGCTAACCATTCGTACTCACGAAGGAACGGAGGCCTGTGCTATGGGCGATGGGGCAGTGGCTTGGAAAGCCCTAAACAAGCGTTTCGATGCTCAAACCCAGGAAGGTCGGCGTGCGTGTCACATCGAGATTTTCAACTTGAGACACCTTGCTTGCGGTGATCCTATGGACTTCTTCACGAAGGGTTGGGATCTCAAACTTCGCCTCGAGGTGCTGGGGGAGGAAGTTCCTCACGCGGTATACCTAGACATAATGCTGTCGGGCCTGACCAAGGCCCCAGAGTTCAAATTCATCCAGGATATGCACTACCGGGATGAGTTTACTTCTGTGGACCGCCTCCAGGAGACGGCGAACCGCTTTATGTAGACCAGCAGTCGCGCAGCGCGTCGGGGCCGGTGGTCTCCGGCCGGGGGCCCGCGATGGCGGTTGCGTCTCACACCGACCAGTGCCACCGATGTAAGGCACACGGACACTCCCAGCGCGACTGCCCCCAACCAGCCAAGAAGTCACCATCAAAGCAAGGGAAGCCACAGGGGAGGAAGCCCAAGCGAAGCAGTGGTGGTGGGAGGAGTAACCAGATGAGCTGGCGTTCCGACCACAAAACCAAGACGCACAGCGATGCTGAGCGTCATAAACAACAGGAGCCGCGAGAGGTTAAGCAGATGGGGCTCCAAGGTTTGGCTGCGAATCTGGCGCTGCTGCAGTCAGCAGGCAACGTCTCCAACATTGGGGGCGCGCACGTGACGAACTCGTCTCCAACTGTGGCACAATCGGTCCAGTCCGAGCCGACTACGTTTGGATTCTCCTTTAGCGCCCTCGGCGCTTCCTTGGCAGAGGCCGCCTCGTCGCCTGCCGTTTCCCAGTAACTCCTGGTGGCGTCTGCAACCGGAGTCACCTACGCAAGACCATCACATATCTTCAGGGTTCTTCGGTGCGTTCATGGCGACTCCTGTAGGGTTGCCGTCAGCTCCTTTCCGCTCCGACGGAACATTCCTCCGTATGGTGGTGGACAGTGGAGCGACCGACAATTACCTAGACCCTGCGCTTACGCCAGGAGTGCGGGCCCAATGCGCGATATCGAAGACCTTCGGATCCCACTCACGATAGTCGCCGCCGGCCAGCATCTCCTGAAAGGCGTTACTACGGGGACGATCGTCGGCGCCGTCACAGACGACAATGGGAATGACCGGCAAGTCTCCTTTCGCGTCGTTATGGTACCGGGGCTGGGCAAAAACCTTTTCTCCGTGACCGCAGCGATGTTGATAAGGGTGTCAACGTTGTTTCATCCGACCAACTCCAGCTTGGAGTCGGGGGGCGTGGTTATCCCGATGCAGACCCTCGGGGTGGACGGCACAACAGGAAAGACCAAGTGCTCCGTCGGGTTGAAGCTTGGGGGTGGCGCTGGGGGCCAGATGGTCCTCGGGGACAACCCTGACGGGCTTGCCGTAAAAGTGGAGTGCGCTGATCTCTGGCACCGACGCATGGGGCATATTAACAGCAAGAGCTTGGACGTCCTGAAGAAGGCGCCCGACAACGGCGTCGACTACACCGGTGACGTTAAGGATTGTGGCGCCTGGCCGCTCGGTACGAGCACACAACAAGCTCATCCTAAGCAAGCTTCATATGGCGTTTCCCGCCCATTCCAGCATGATTCTGTAGACACCCTCGGCCCCTATACGCCTTCAGCGTTGGGAAGTTTCAAGTACGCCACCAAGTTCGTTGACCAGAAGACTAAGTGGAAGGAGATCGTTCTTATGAAGGACAAGGCCTGTTCCGTGGACTCCCTTACGGTGTTCAACAAAGGGACTGTGATTCCTACTGGCGAGCGCACCCACTGTCTCCGCGGGGATCAAGGTACGGAACTAACGCGTGCGGATTTCCGTCATTACCGTCGAGACGTCGGCATCAAGCTGGAGTTCGCCTCTCCGAACACCCCCCAGCAGATCGGTGCGAACGAGCGTGCAGGCCGAACGATCGTGAACATCGTACTCTGACTGCTCGCTGACTCGACTCTACCGAACTTCCTTTGTGGGGAGCTAATGCAAACAGCTGTTTATCTAAGCAACCGGACTCCTCACGCAGCCCTGCAAACCGGGACGCCGTACAGGGTACTCTACGGCAAAGATTCCTAACTTGGGCACCTGCGGGAGGTTGGGTCTAGGGCGTCCGTGCACATCGAGGCCTACACCAAGAAGATGGAGCTTCGTGCTTGGGAAGGACGGCTTGTCCGATACAGCATGGACAGTAAATCGTACCGGGTCTACCACTCTGAGACGAGACGTGTACGGGAGAGTCGAAATATTGTATTTATAGAGACTCCTGCCGTAGTGCCTTCGTCGAATGACGGTGATTTCGACGACGGGGCTTTCACGCACGACGACCACGACCACATGGTGAGAGACCGTGCGAAACCATACTTTCAATCATTCATTTGATTCGCTCTCTCCTGATCATGCTATTGGAGATCCGCCTGGGACAGAATTCCTCGAGCAAATTCGTGAAAAAACTACTCCTGACTTTGGGCTGAGTCCTGTTGAGTCTCCTCCTGCTGACGGTGGGCCTGGAATTTCCGGTGGTACACTTGAGGGAGATATCTCGGCATCGCCTGGAAGAGTAAGCCCCCCTGAGCTGGGCGGAGGTGCGTCTACTCCTGGTACGTCACCAAGTCCAAGTCCTGCGACGCCGCTTGGTTCATCGCCTTCTGGTCCTGCTCCGTCTGGCGCTGCAACGTAAGATGACTCTGTACGTGGGCGTGGTCCGTCTCATGGTAGCCGAAGTGCGCGCGGTGTCTCTTCGGGTGGTATATTCGCGCGGGGAGGCATCACGTCTAGCGGCTCGGCAGGTGGGCGTGGTTCCCTTGGTGGACGAGGTTCCATGTCGACAAGTGCTGTCACCAAGTCGACTTCGAACATCCCTAATGCCAAGACCGTCCGCGAGCTCCGTCGTATCTCATACGCATTCACCGTGAAAGGGGAGTTTCCTGATGTCGCCCATAGGGACGGCTCCTTCGGTTTCACGGAATATGCGCATGCTGTGGGGACACCTCAACCGGGTGTTTTCACGGACGATCCAAGCAGCACGGGCCATGCCGGATGGTGCGCAGTTCCCCCTGCGAGGAAGCGGATTAAGTCCAAGTGGGTGTTCAAGCGTAAGGCAGACGGATCATACAAGGGACGTCTAGTGGCTCAAGGCTGGAACCTAGTACGTGGACTTGACTGCGGCAGTACCTTCGCTCCGGTGTGCAGACTACAGAGCGTTCGGCTGGTAGCGTGCGTAGCCGTGGAATTCAACCTGAATTTGGACCACGTGGAGGTGTCCACTGCCTTTCTGTACGCCGAAATTCAGGAGAAAGTGTTCGTCGAGCAGGCACCTGGCTTCGAGATCAAGAACAAGGATGGATGTGATCTAGTAATGCAGCTAGAGAAGAGCCTCTACGGGCTAGCCCAAAGCCCCGAGAATTGGTTTCACACCATTGACCCCGTTCTTGTTGAAATCGGTTTCGTTCCGCTCAAGTGTGACACTTGCGTCTACCTGTACAACCACGACGGTATCCAGATCATCTTGACGCTCTATGTTGATGACCTTCTGGTATCCGGCAACGACTCGAGCGTCATCTCGATGATTAAGAGGAAGTTGAAACGACGATTCAAGATGGTTGGCATGGGCGAGGTATCGCTTGTGTTGGGAATGGAAATTAAAAGGAACCGTGAGAAAAGGACATGGACCATTTCCCAAGAAGCCCACAGTAAGTCAATCCTCGGAAGATTCAAGATGTCGGACTGTAAAGCAACCAGCACGCCTGGTTACGGTCCGGAGATTTCCAACAACCAGCCGGAGGATACACTACTCAACGAAGAATAAACGAGACGTTATCAGGGCATCGTGGGGTGCCTGATGTACATTGCTCAAGGGCTCCGTTACGACATAGTAAATGCTACGGGTCAGGTGGCTTGCCCAATGGCGAAACCCAGCAAGACGCACTTGGTGGCAGCAAAGCATACTCTTCGTTATCTGGCCGGCACCACCGATTTCAACATCACGTACAAGAAGGGAGGCTTCAAGTTTACAGCCTTTTCGGACTCCAAATGGGCCAACCACCCTGATAATGGAAAGTCCACCTCTTGTTACCTGATGATGCTACGAAACGCACCGATGAGCTTTAAGTCGGGACTACAAAGTCTGACTGCCATGTCGACCAAGGAGGCGGAGGTAGTTGCGCCGGCGCTAGCTATGAAGGAAGCAGTATTTTATTCGAATATGCTGACTGAGTTTTGGTTCGGAGAAAAGAGTTTGCGCAAGTGCCTCTCTACCGTGACAACACGGCAACGCTACACGCGCTGGGAAATCGCTCCTCCAGTTCAAGGACGAAGCACATCGCCCTACGCTTCTTCTATATCCGAGAACTGGTTTCGGAAGGAAGGATCCGCATTCACTACATCCCGACCGAGAGCAACCCTGCTGACATCGATACAAAGCACCAAGCACCGCTTCAAACGTCTACTAGGCATCATCGACAACTTCCAAGTGAACGACTTCATCAACAACAAGCTCAAATAATTGTGTTATATGTTTGTTTTTTTAATCTGTTCTGTTTGTGTGAATCAGATTACTTTTTCAGTAGTCGGCATTCGGTCTCACACAATCACTGGTTGAACGAGCCATGTAGGATTGAAAGTTATGGTACTTTGATTTGTGCAAGAAACAACAGCAGATACTTCTTTTACGACCGCATGAATTTGTTGTAGCACGTATAAAACATGAAATGATTTAACTTACACATGTAACGAATAATTGCTTTATTTAATCATCATAAATTTGGTACAATTCAGAGCAACTTTCATTGAGGGGGAGTGTTATGGAAATGTTAGCACATAGTCAGTATGAGTCAATATTCAGTAGCACTATTCTTGTATAACATCGTAAATATCATATGTATGTGGCTGTTCGAATGTAACGTACGTATGTGTATGCGGAGGAATTACTTCCGTATAATACTCTGCTGCTAGCCGAGTAGATCGGTCTCTCGTGTCTCTCTCGTGTCTCTCTCGTGTGGATCATAGCTGCCCTTGTCATCTCTAGGAAGCAGCCATCGTCTCGGCTCCTGCATACTCTGCGGTTTATATCTGTGTGTGTTTACGATCTAAGCGCCAGTGTTACGATATCTCTACATCTTCTTCACACTGTAGAAGGATTTTCTTCTTCCAGGCTACACTCTCAGACGTGTCATCACCTCGACTAACGTCGACGACACAGCCTCTCAGCCTCTGTTCCAGGGTATATCACAATATCCATAGTACAAAACGATCGGTGTTTATGTTTAACGCATTTTTTGATGATATATCGTTTGGTTCATAGCTCACACCGGCTGTTTGAGCAAACACCCGAAGTGCTATGGCCCCAAACGCAGTACATCTACACGCAGAAGACATTACTTGCACCAGCGCCAACTCTATTGCCGTGAGAACGACAGGGTTCCCGTGTAATACCATGGCGTTCTCCAGGCGGGAAGTAATAAATGTCGATATATCGCCATCTCCATCTCGGTATGTCCATCTCTATAACAGATGTGCATCAATCCCCAAATCCCCAATCATCTATCAAGCATGTGGTTTGGGGATCGCGACAAATATTGCCGACATGATCCCAGTCTCTAGTACTACTGTGGGTAATGCCCGGCAAAATGCAGAGGACAATAAGAAAGGAAGGTGCCCAGAAACAAATTTTGAGATACTTGTATAACAGCGAAATAACCCTAATTAATACAAAAGAAATGCACAGCACGCTACCCACAGGACACGAGACAGCGGTAATGTGTGACTTCTGGTTGCATGAGCTGCTGTACTAACATCACATTAGGACATGGTTGATCACTTTCATACTATGTTGATTGAGAGCGGTGTCCATACCGCCATATTCACCTCCCTACCCTAAGGGAGGTATGCTACTCGTTTTGTCATGGAGCTCCACTGCAGTCCCTATGGCTTGGACAGTCAATGCCACCGACGTCATGATGGTGCTAGGGAGCAATAACCAATTACCCTGACGTTCTACTATAAAGGTTAAACCAATGAGCGACTCGATCAGCTTTCTTTTCTCCGGTTTAAAACGTTAAACCAATGAGCGACTCAGCCAGCTTTGGTTTCTTCGGGTACAAACGTGAAACCAATGAGCGACTCAGTCAGCTTTCTTCTTTTCGAGTATAACGTGAAACCAATGAGCGACTCAGTCAGCTTTCTCTTCTTCTTAGGTATAACGGTTAAACCATTGAGCCCCTCAATCAGCGCTGACTGATTGGTTTAGCTTTTCACAAACGAACACCTGATCGCGCAAGATCTTTCATCACATTTCGTTAGCGTTCATGGGGTTTCCGGAATGGTCATGGGCTTTTATGGCGTCCCCGGTGGCTTAGTAGGTGGTCCGCGTGCTTACTAAGATCAATTTCGATGGTTCAAGCCTCACCGAACGCATGCTCGTAAGGACGTTTCCATGATAAAAACATGATTGGCGGAAAGCGATGAAGGGTGAGTTCGCTACATTCGGTGTTAATCGACGACCAGTGGGAACGCTGCCCTACGCGGGTCAACCAATAAATGCACGTACCGGGGGGGAGAAGGAACAACACCTGTGACCACGGCCTGTCCAGAAGAAGACCGCTGAGGGTTAATCCTTCTACGAGCTACGCTGGAAAGTAAAAGTGATCAATAAACAAAACCAAAATGGCAAGGCCATGGCGTTGCCACTGGGCGTTTATGGCACGGTCATCAGGTTTAGATGAGCTGATTGCCGTGGCATGTTATGAAGAACGCCGTGAGCATATCCCATAACACTGTTATATACTTGCCATTGATATGATATGGTACACCCAAGGACTGGCAGTAGTATGCATGCTGGTGATCGATGTCATTGCAGGCGCCCGTAAGCACAAAGAAGAGCGTAATCCATTTTGGAAAATAGTAGAAAATCGTCAGCGTTTCTTGGTATAAATACGCACCACGAGTTGTATTGGGAGTTCGGGGTAAATACGTAATTTAGCTTGGACGAAAATCAAAGGAAGATATATTGAAACATTTTGTTTAGCGGTAGACCAATATCCGTTGTGGCAGTTTACTCGACCTGGGCATGTTTACGGTTGGCCAACGCCACCGTGACATCCTGGTGAGTTTCTTGATGGCATTGATAACCATGACCTGGGCGATCAAACAGAGAGCACAACGCGAGTCTAACGGCACAGCAGACACGCCCAGGCCTACAGATAATAGCAAATCGTGCCCGGACGGTAGCGACTCAAACACGTTCATGGCGGCCGCAGTCCCAACCTTTCAGCATGTTCGATGCGCCAATCTGTACAAGAAGCGAGTAATCGACACCAAACGAAGAGGCCAGGCTCAAGGCTTTGATAGCAGCATCACCGTCGCTGCCCCCCTCGTGACGGTTTAGATATCGGTCCACCGATCCAGCATACGCTGAGAGCGATGTCTTCCTCGCTTGCGACGCCAAAAATAAAAGAAGCACTGGCGTCGGCGGATACACACTGACGCATGCCTCTGATATCGTATACTGTCGTCAGAGTTTGTCAGCTTGGAGTTGTGAAACGTACTGCGTGATTTCGATGTCAGACAATATTGAAGAACAAATATACCACCTTGCCCGATATGAAGGGAGCACGTTTTTAACATGACATCAAATAGAAATCGCAAAATATTTACTCCTAATAGGTTGTATGGATCCTAATGCATTGGAGTTGCACAGGTGGCCGCTCATGAAGTTATAGTCCTCTTCGCATGTCGTAAAGGTGCCATGTGTGGCACGTGCCGTATCATCCCCATGGTACTATCATGGCGGGCACGATGGCGTTTACCATGACAACAATCATAAGCCTCTGTGAGACTACCATCACAGTGCCATGGCAGGCGGCTGTGCGTACTATCATTGTTGTGTATGTTACCGCCGACCGTGACACGGCATTAACATAGAAAAGTCATCTATTGTGTGCGCGTCACCTGCATACGCCCAGGAACATACCAAAAGGAAGGCGTAAAGGAACAACAGAACTACGGTAGCCACGAAAACATGCAAAAACGTGAAGAGCACAAAGCGGGGGGGCTGCTGCATGGAAGAGACCGAACTTCGACAGAGGAGCCCGAAGAAGATAGGTAGAAGAAGAAGAGGAAGGCAAAATAGTGTCCTTTATACGAAGTATGTACTTCGTCGACAGCGAGCGATGACAGTCGTATGTCTGATGTCGCGCTCCCCCAGGGCAGACGAAAAATATTTATATACAACGATAAAAATCACAGAAAACACACACAACAACCAATACTAGGCTCTGGGACAATCGAAGACTATACATTTCAGATCAACGAATACCTGGTATATGATTGGGACGATTTTATTTCCTTTAGGTCCGTGACGGAATCGTCTCCGCGCTCGCACACCCAAAGGAAGCTCATGTCAGCAACAACAAATGCAGGGGTAACGCGGACAACAGCTCCTCTCACAGTCCTCGTCTGGCAAGGCTCTGCCCGCAAATCACGGACCCTCTAGAAGTCGCTCAAGGCAGCGGTCGCGGCTAAATCGGCGGTCATTTCCAACAGGACTGATCGAGATCTGAGACGGGGTGTCCGGTCGCCGCCGTGCCGACAACGGCTTCGCCGAGCTGACCTGGAGAAGGTCGAAACCATCTGCGCGGACTGGGAGAAGTTGATCCTCAGCAAAACGACCAAGCTCGTTGAGGCGAGCGACTCTGTAGCGTCTGACGAAACCATCTGTCGGGAATCCGCCCAAGTCATTGCTCGTGCCCTGGCGGTGATGCAAGCCGCTCGAACTGCGGTCGCTAACCGACGCCATTAACACATGAGCGCCAGAGGTAATTTGTCTTGCTCCGCTCTCGCCCCGACCGCCTTAGCTGAGAGACTACTTCCCGCTCCCAGCACTCCAACTGAGGACCTTCCTACCGCTCCGACCGGGACTACCCGCCTCTCCGACCGCTTCCGCCTCAGGCATCGAACAACACACGGTGGCGCAAACTTCCGCAGCCTTGTCCGCTCCTTTGTGGCCACCCCGTAGGTGCAGACCCCCTCAGAGTAGCCAATGTCACCAAGTACAACCGGAGGTCTGGAGACACCGACGTCCTCCAAGGTAGTGTCACCGGCACGGCGGATGAACCCCAAAGGTGCTTCACAGAGGATGCGACGGCAGCCGAAGTAGCCAGTGTCCGTGCCACCCTTTCGGAGCTTCCGGATAAATAAATCTAGGTCGAAAATGCGTGGCAAACGATTGCAGAGGATTCTTGGCCATAACCAAAGCGCGCAAAGATCATTTGGCATCTCGTGATCAGCCTTCGCAGGGCGCATGACCCCTCTGCCCACACCGTCTTTTTGCCAGCCCGGCGTCGCACTTCTTTCACCAGGCGCGTCATGTGCGCTCTGACAACAGGGGCCACATGCGTCCAGGAGGTGGAGATTGGCAATGACCGTGGATCCTACCACCGCACAGGCGACTCGAACAGGCCGTGACAACGCTCGGCACAGCGGCCTCCGTGAAAAGGGGGGCCCTTGGGAGGGGGGGGTCACTGCCGCGTCTTGTGTGACTGACGCAGAGGGCATCGGGACCACTCATAGGGAAACACCTGCAGAGCAAGAAGCTCCAGCTCCTTGGCGGACAATATCTGGGGAGCTACCGCCCGCGAGATCACTGCTGTGAGCAGCAAGAAACAAGTGGTTTCTTCTTTAACTGACGTTCTTTTTTGCAGCAAACGTTCAGACCGATTGACAATGTCCGATGACTACGATACGCCCTTGCAGTCTAACGCTTCCCACACTCAGAGATCCGGCATCGACTCCGCCGCCACAGCTGCCGAAAACCATGCACACCGACGGCGTACAACGAATGCACAAACACGTCGGCCTCGAGGCCATTGCTTGTATCTCTACCCTTCCGTTCTCCTCCTCGATCAACCCGTCCGAAATCGCTACACAGCGCACTCGCTCGGTTAGGCCCTCCCTGTTCTAATATTCCTATCACGTGCGACATCGAACGCTCGACGCCAGCCTCCAACAAATGCGATTGACCCGATTTACGAACCCATGCTAGCGCCCTCCCCCCCCTTGTGGCTATCCAAGAGGGCCTGCGCTCCAGAGCGTGGGTCTCTGACTGGGCGTACCCCTCACAGAGAATCCGTCAGGCGTGCCATCACGCCGGGTACGCCTATCACCGCCCCCATCACCACTACAATAGACCATGATTTTGAACAGGTGGCACGTGCCCTCGAGGGCGGAGTAAAAGGACCGGAGGCGTTCACACTCTCGCTCAGGTTTCTGACCACACACTCCGATCGCGCAGACTCGGGGATCACTACCCTAAAATGCAAACGTTTTACGAATCCACTGGGACCCCCACTCGAGGCTATGGTCGGGAACTCATGTTTCGGCGGCAAACGACACTGAACGGGAATTAGCCCCAGGAATGGAGATGGTTTTAGAGAGGGCACGGATGTCGATTCAAGAGTAGCTCTCCATCTTGACGCCCACGCGGCACCCAGGTGAAATAGCTACAGTAGCGAGGCCGTTCGGCACTTTGGACATGATGTGGTTGGCTTTACAGACTCTTACAAACACCAAGACACCAGCCATCAAGAGTGGATATTCTGTTGTTTGCCTGCTTCTTCCACGGGTGGGGGGCTATCCCCCCAGTCAGCGCCCCGATCCGCCAGTATTGGTCGCGGCCAGGGTAGGACGCCCCCCCAGTCACCTGCTTGGCAGACGTGATCGCCGAATAATGTGGTTTTTGCTGACGTCAATCACTCCATCCTTGCCTCAACCAACCTGTGACTTGATACGTCTTTCAATTGCTGGTCGCGTAGACGAGCACCCCCCTGCCGAAGTTTTCGCTGTCTACCAATCCATTTAGACCGACGATCCTCGTCTATTGCTCAGCCTACCTCCATCGACCGTTCGCGCTACCTCACTCCACGATATCCGAGGCCACCACATAAACTGCCACGAAGACACACATGTGTAGACACCCCTTCTCTAACGCGAGTGGTAATTTGAACTCTGACCTGGGGCCATTCGGTGCTGACGGTGAGGCGTACCCACGTTGACGAGTCCGTTTTTAAACGTTTTCGGGTCGGGTTTTTGTCTCCGTTATTTATTTCGCGCAATATGATAATTTTCTGTCACCCTCGGGGTTGGTCTGGGTAAGCAGACCACTCATTTGTGGCACAGGACATTGAATTTTTCTCAGGTGGGTTTAGGTGGGTTTCGGACCACTTTGTGACATTTTCTTCTTCGCCCTGTCGACCCTCTGTGATCGCGAGCCTGGGGCGATCTTGGTTCACTGACTGATCATACTTTTCCACAGGACTGCGCGGCTTTATGACACCTTCCGCGTTTCTGTCGACAGATTCTTGACCAACCCGACAAATGCCGGAGGTATGGCAACGGCTTGCCTTGACGCATGATTCCCTGCTATTACGGGTAGAACTTTTTCTCCGACTATCACTCGACATGCCTTGTCGGCTTCCTAGCCTTGCCATTCAGAGGTGTGGGGGCAGGTATTGCTTAGAGCTCATACTTGACCCACGTTCTAGTTCGTGAAATCGAGGTTTCCGTGAATTCTCTATACCTGTGCATTCACGGCTCATCAGATTACGCTAGTGTTATGATATCGCTTTGAACGATGTGAAACATCGGTAATGACCATGGTACAGGTGTTGGGATCGAACTTGTAGTACTTGGCAGGCATGTCTTAGATGTGAAACCATGGGCTTCCTATCACGCCGCAAGCACAATACCTGGCCCTACTCGGTCTTCTATCATCGTGCTCTGAAGGTAGTAGAGCTGCTCTTCTTTTCCAACGCTAAGCAATCAACAGACATGGGTAACTACGAGCCCCGCTCAATAGGCAAACCGGGCGCAGGATATTTGGTGTCCCATCCTGCATCTTAACAAATTGGTCTAGAATCATGCCGCCAAATCAAAATGAAAGGAACGCAAAAACACTCATGTTCTCGAAGCATCACTTCAGGACTGCTGTTATTTGTATGGTGCTGTGGTGTCACGAGCCAATCGATATCCTGCAATGTCTGTCGTCGTATGGTCACCGAAAAGTCAACCAGGTACGTACATATCATAGCAACAGATTGTGGCTAATAATGGGATGTAGATGGATTTTGTAAAGGTTTTTCGTTTGGATCTGATGAGGAAAGTAGCATGCGCGGCAAAAGAGCCATGTAGTTCACCATAAACTTATTATTTAAAAATCAATTTCGATGCCGCGTCAAGAACAACCAAGTCCATTTTGACCGCCTACACAACGACCAAGCATACTAATGAAAGTCAACTTTGAGCCATACGCTTTGGAAGACTGGTCCTAGTATGGTTTGGGGGGACACTTTTACCAGCTTTGGTTTCGGCCGGTAATACCCACTCCGGCGAGTGACTACCCTTTTTTTCGAAGCATTACGCTTTGATGTCTTTGGGTTTCGCCTTTCTGCCATGGGGTTGTACGTCATGCTGAACGAGCAAAATATTTTCGAGTCCGATTCGGGGGGAATTCAAAGGCAGCCACTTGGCCTAAGAGCGCTAACGAAAAGCGGTGAAGCCCCCCGATGATAGTAGTTTCGGCCCGCACACAGCAACCAAGTAAGTTCCGAGATCCCGTCCAAAAACCAACAAATTTCGATATCCACACTAGAGAAATATCAATGTTTAAGCCTCACAAAAAACAAGTTAAGTTCGACCCCGGCACCGAAATCAAGTCAAGTTCTACCACAAATTTTAAATCAAGTCAATTTCGATGCCCCCGACAAAACAAAATATATTCATCTCCATCTGGCCACGAAAAAAAGTCATTTTCGACCACTCACACAAGAAAACAAGTCTATACCGATCCCTACGCAGGCTACAAGTAAATTTCGAAACTCATGCTAAACCTAAGTCATGTTCGGCCCGTATCACACAAAAACCAACTGCTTGAGTTCCACAAGCCACACAAAAATATCCGATGTCATGTTCGGTCCGAACACAAAAACAAGGTCAATTTCGACCCCCCTGCAACGAAAAAAAAAACAATTTCAATCCTCATACTAAAGACCAGTCATTTCAGACCCCACACAACTACCACGAAATTTATGATCCCTACACTGAATGAAGTCAATTCAATTCCAACACCTACACACTGAAATCAAGTCAATATTGTCCACAGACACAAAATTCAAGTCAATTCAGATGCCCACACTAAAGCCAGGGCATTTTCGACCCGTAGACAAAAACCAAGCCAATTACGGCAACCCCCACTAAAACCAAGCCAATCGATATCCACAGTGAAAATATGGTATGTTCGTCATCCGGAAAAAATGAACGGTCCCACGGTAGGGGGGTAGGGGGGGGTATTCCCATTTTCACTCGTACTGCATTCATTCATGTCACTCGGTCGGGCGAATGGTATTTATCTCACTGAAAAATGAAACACAAAAAAAGAGTGTTGTCGCAGAGTAAAGTGGCAAACATTCCCCATTTTTTTTTTTTTTTTTTTTTTTTTTTTTTCATCATCACTTTTACTTTCCAGCCCACTCGTAGGAGGTTTTACCCTCGACGATCTTCTGGACAAGCCGTGGTCACAGGTGTCGTCCCTTCTCCCCCCCGGTACGTGCCTTAAGTTTTTATCGCGCATAGGGTTCAGCATTCCCACTGCTCGTCGATTTTCATCGAATGTGCAGCTAACTCACGCTCTCGCGCTTTCCGCTAATCAATTTTATGCAAGAAAAAGTCCCTATGAGCATGCACTCGGTGAGACTCGAACTCACGAAATTGATCTTGATAGGCTCGCGGACCACCTACCAAGCCACCGGGTACTGGCATGGCGATGCATAACGCGGAAAAAAAAAAGCTTAATACCTTGAGACCGCGACGATATATGGTGGTCCGCGAACTATGCCCCTGTGTTGTCTGGGGCAGTAGAGCGGACGAATAATGAACGGCTGACTCGTCGGGTGCTGCTGGGGACGATGGCTGGTGGGAAGCACCCTGCACTAGACCGGCGAGAAAGGAACTGGGTCCAATGATTCATTGTCTACGCTGTTTACTTGCATAAGAGAGTAGTGTGTCGGTGTAGTTTTGTGACCACAGGGATTGTACGTGTCTCTCCAGCATTGAAAAGTTGGTACGGGCTTTCGTTGTTGTGTGCTGGATGTCGACGGAGAAGAAGGAGCGGTTTAATGTAAAGAACATACTCCGCACGGACCCTATACAAGTTGTGCTCGATGTCGACGGGTAGAAACAACGGTTTAATAATGTCAAGAACACACACACGCGTTGTGTCAGCGAGCAGTTGTTGTGTGGTGTGTGTGTGTTCTTCACATTAAACCGTTCTTCTGGGATATTCTCGTGTCATACTGGTTTGAATAGCTGTACACATATTACTATTTTTATTTCAGTTTGCACATATGATTCATGTGTGCGCCTTCTTCGTCTCGTTTAGTTTTGAAATGGAAAGGGTGGTGGTTTTCAAGCCAAGATTTGATGTTCACGTTTTTCGGGTCTTCCCAGGGCTCCAGCGGGCGTCCCCGGTGGCTTGGTAGGTGGTCCGCGTGCCTATCAAGATCAATTTCGTGGGTTCAAGTCTCACCGAGTGCATGCTCATAGACTTTTTCTTGCATAAAAGAGATTGATTAGCGGAAAGCGCGAGAGAGTAAGTTAGCTACATTCGATGAAAATCGACGAGAAGTGGAAATGCTGAACCCTATGCGCGATAAACAATAAAAGCACGTACCGGGGGCGAGAAGGGAAGACACCTATGACTACGGCTTGTCCAGAAGGTCGTCGAGGGTAAAACCTCTTACGAATTTGGCCGGAAAGTGAAAGTGATGAGTAAAAAGCACCTTGTGTGATCACGGACTTCATAATGTTCAAGTCAATGTGAGAACAACAACAACTCGTACGTAAGTAGTTCCCGACATGCATACAGATATATATGAAGGGCCCAAAACGCGACAGACTTTCACACTATTCATATTAATATTAATGAATTGAGTTGAGTTATTTCGACTTATCAAAAAATGAATCGATTCGATTCATACGCGTGGCTTCGGGCAGATATTTCTTAGTCAGTATTGACCCTATCCATCATGTGTGTTATTTCATATTATTTCATACCTGGTACCTGACTATTTCTTAATTTTTTTTTATTCATCACTTTCACTTTCCAGCCTATCTGGTACGTAGGAGGTTTTACTCTCAGCGATTTTCTGGACAACAAACCGTGGTCACAGGTGTTGCTTCTTCCCCCCCCCGGTACGTGCCTTTTTTTTTGTCGCGCACAGGGTTCTGCATTGCCACTGCTCGTCGTTTTGCATCGAAATGTATAGCTAATTCACGCTCTCACGCTGTCCGCTAATATTTTTTCATGAAAGAGAAAGTCCCTACCAGCATGTACTCGGTGAGACTCGAACCCACGAAATGGATCTTGATAGGCACGCGGACCACCTACAAAGCCACAGGAGACGCCGGCTGAATTTGTCAGTCTTGCGTGTACGTCAACAACGTATGTATGTACGAATGTATGTATGTATGTATGTAATATGTATGTATGTATGTATGTACGTATGTACGTATGTATGTATGTGTATGTATGTATGTATGTATGTATGTATGTATGTATGTATGTATGTATGTATGTATGTATGTATGTATGTATGTATGTATGTATGTATGTATGTATGTATGTATGTATGTATGTATGTATGTATGTATGTATGTATGTATGTATGTATGTATGTATGTATGTATGTATGTATGTATGTATGTATGTATGTATGTATGTATGTATGTATGTATGTATGTATGTATGTATGTATGTATGTATGTATGTATGTATGTATGTATGTATGTATGTATGTATGTATGTATGTATGTATGTATGTATGTATGTATGTATGTATGTATGTATGTATGTATGTATGTATGTATGTATTTATGTATGTATGTATGTATGTATGTATGTATGTATGTATGTATGTATGTATGTATGTATGTATGTGTATGTGTATGTATGTATGTATGTATGTATGTATGTATGTATGTATGTATGTATGTATGTATGTATGTATGTGTGTGTTCTTCACATTAAACCGTTCTTCTACTCGTCGACATGCAGCAAGCCCAGTGTCCGTGGTGATTCTTCACCCTTGAAAGATACGAGCTCTGTGATCACAGACAACGACACAGAGATAACACACCGTAATGCATTAATAGCCTACGCAATACCATGCCTTCGCACTAGGTGCGGCCGACACAATACATACATACATACGCCAGCAACCAAAATACACCATAAAGAGAGAGAAGCAACGAAGAAACCAAACCGAAAAAGAACAAGAAAAAGAAAAAGAAAAGGAGAAGAATCCTTAATAAATAAATAAAATGGGAAGCCAAAGCTCAGACACATACATACTTACCCCGAGCATGAGCCAAAAGGGACGTGCAAGGGGAAAGATACGAGAAGGAAAAAGGGGACTATGCATCCCGGTGAACACTGAACTAAGTAAAAAGAGCGATAGTGAGTGGGCCAAAATACGCTCGTCACCCACCCACTATGTAGTACTTCTTCCATAAGGATAAGAAGGGAAAAACATCAAAATACATACCGAACGGCCGCAGCAGTTGGCGGTACGAGTAGCAAAGAAAAGTCCAACCTATTAGCATGTATGTATGTATGTATGTATGTATGTATGTGTGTATGTATACGTTAGGCACCTGAATTTTGATTTTTTTGTTTTCGGGATCTACCTATCACTAGGGCTCCAGCTCCTTTGCGTGACCACAGATAGACGCCTTCTTTTGGAAGTTAAGGTGAGAATAACAACCAACAACAACAACAACAACAACAACCCTGGTGTGATGGAGTAGCACATGCATGGTATAGGAAAGCATATACCCTATATTGTTGTTGTTGTTGTTGTTGTTGTTGTTGTTGTTTTCGTCACATTAAACCGTTATTTCTACCCGTCGACATCCAGCACAACCAGTGTCCGTGCCGATTCTTCAATCCTAGAGAGATACAAGTTCTGTGGTCACAAAGCTACGCCACAGAGATACTACGTTGCCACGTATGCACTGCAATGGCATGTCATCATACTGCATACGACTGGCACGACATACACATTCCATGACATACAGAAATGAAACGAAACGAAATAAAAGAAAGAACAAAGAAGAAAACAAATCGAAAGAGAAAAAGAAACAAGAAAAAAATATAAAAAAAAACCATCGTGCCCCCCCCGCAAGCGATCTGACAGACACTTGAAAAGACAGAACTGGAAAAAACAGAGAAAGAAGAAAAACACCACTATTAATAGTCGTCGTCAACAGAGTAAGACTAAGAACCAAGGGAAAATATCAGACAAACCGAAGCACAAAGCATCCTCCAGGTAGCAGCAGTAGTTTATGGTACGAGTAGCACAGCCAGGATCTCCCTGCTAATCCGCCTGGTACCTTGCCACCCTGTTTGATGCCTCCGTCCAGCGTTCGTCAACTATGCCCGGTCCCTCGGCGTCAGACAAAACGAAACAAGCAATGCAGGCTCGTCTTCTACCCACGCCACACGACTCCTTCAATATAAGGCTTATCAATCGGAGAAAAGGAAGAGAAATATATAAAATGAAAACCACATAGGGCAGCGCAAAAGGAAGAAAAGAAAATGGAAAAAAAAGAAGAAAAAAAAGTAAGACAAGGGAAGACCACGTTCGAACCAGCTGCACCAGTCGGTGGCACGAGTAGCATAGGCATGTTCTACTTCCTAGCCTGCCCGGTACCTTGCTACCATGTAAGCCATCTCCTTCCTACTTTCGTCCACTGCAGTTTCCGTTCTACTCCTGTTCTCCGCCCTCTCCGCCTTCCCTTGGTCGGGTTTTCTGCCACTCCTCTTGTTGCCCCCCCTCGCCCCATTCCCTTGGACACCACCCACGGTGGATGCGCGGCGCTGCCTACTCAGCTCAGCCTCAGCCGCGAGCCACCTCACCATGAACCGTTCGGCCGCTTCGAGGATCCCCCGGTACCACTTCCTCACCCTTATTGCAGCAGTGGACCACAGCGCGGTCTCAACTCCAAACACCGAAGGGGCAAGTTCCGTTGACCCTTCGGTGGCTCGGAACTCGCTAAGGTATTCGACTATGCATCTACGCCAAGTCTTAAACTGTCGGCCTGGTCTCGGGTTCTCCCCACCAGCCATTGTCCCGAACATTACCCGACTGGGTAATCGATCCTAACTTTGCCGAGCCACCCCCCCCGTGAAGAAGAGCCGCCGTTTGCGGATGGTCGTTTCGATGCTCTCGCAACGTGTCATCTTGAGGGCCTTCACGTACGAGAGGGTAGCAGGGTCAGTACGAAGTCGGCGCTGGAAGCCCATGGCTCTCAACAAGACTTGGTGATGAGCCGTTCGAAGCTTGGCAAAGTGTTCGGCTCTGAGGGTCCACGTCACACACCCGTACAGCAGGGTCTCAATCACCTCGGCCTTCAGCATTCGGACTTTCAGGCGTCCCATGATACAGCTCCGGGCTGAACCGTTTGAGGCATGTTCGCATGAGACGGATCTGTCGGTCAATTTCGAGCGAGAGGTCAGCGTTTTCGTGGATAATGCCGCCTAGGTATAAGAACTGGGCCGTCTGCTTATACCTCTGGCCTTCTGCTTCAATGACGAGCGGTGGCGCGAGGGTTTTCTGGTCTGGTGTTTGTAGAAGGACTGTCTCTGTCTTCTTTTCCGACACCGTAAGGCCTGCTGCTTCGAAGACAGTCACGATGACTGTCATCATTTTCGCCAGCCCTTCAGCCGACTTCGAGACAATTGCTGCGTCATCGGCGTACAACATGCCCCATACAGCCCTTCGCACGCATGCCAACGGCTCCTGCTCCTCCGTTCCGACTACTCCAGCATCACTGAGTTGGACTAATCCCCTCCGATGTCTTCGTCATGGCTGAAGCGTACTAGCACTACGTGTAACGCAGCAGTGAAGAACACGTTAAACAGTAACGGTGATAGCACACAGCCTTGCCGCAGCCCCTGCGTGACATCAAACCATTCCGAGTGCTCGCCGTCATCCGTACGCACGCGAGCCCGCATGCCATCGTGGAAACTACAGATAATTCTCAGCATCTTGGTTGGTATGCCAAAACACAACAGCTCTCGGTCGACAGAATCGTACTATTCTGGATAATTGCGTTGTACCCTGACAATGTAGGTAGAGGCTGTGTCCTCGGTGTTTGTCGAGAGATGACACCGGGCAAGCGGTGGCCCGGGGAGTAAGATACTCCCGTGCGGTAGAGAAAAGAATACGTCATAAAACGTAAACACTGGCGCTTAGATGGCCAACACACACAGATGTACTCCACAGAGAATGCAGGAGTCCAGATGACGGCAGCTTCCAGAGATGAACAGGCAGCTAAGATACCACCACAATCCGGGTAGAGACCACATCAGAGAGTGAGATATTAGGTCCTATGAGCAGAAACGATACTGCTTCTAGTCCTCCGCATAATATGCGCTACATGCCGAAACGGTACATAGACTATGATCTACGATACGCGAGCAGTGCTACTTGAACATTGACTCATACCTGGGCATGTGCTAACATTTCCATAACACTCCCCCTCAATGTTCAATTCGATGGTGAAAACAATAAAGTCAAGTAAACAAATCAAATCAGTGATAATAGATGTTGTCAATAAACAACTCCCATTCAATGCTAGCAAGCAGTTCATTTGATGCGTTAGCCAGTAGAAAATATAACGATGTTTTCGTGCCCTATGTGCATACATTCATGTTCTCGCAAACGTATCGCTATCGTATCCTGCACAAACCAATCGTACCATAACCTTCAACCCTACACGGCTCGTTCAACCAGTTATGGTGCGAGGCCGAATGTTGTTGAAATAGAAAGATGATTAAAAAAAATAACAGATACACAAACAAGTTGTGGGGTGGGATTTAACCGCCGGGCATCTTTCCCCGTCGTTACGACGGAGGGTGGCCGGGGTTCTCGACCCCTCTCCGCAGCCCGAATGACCGTTTCCCTGCACGTCCACGATGCACTCCTTTCGAGTGGGAGGCTCCCTCACCAGATCCTTGGCCGGGAAGGCGGCGGACGAGATCATGACAATATGTGGTTGGAAGACGGGGCAATAGACAAGTACTACATTGGTGCTACTCCTAGTAGCCGGCTCCAAGGTGGCAAGAGAAAGCGCGCCCAGAGCTACGCGGATGCTAGCTGGCTTTCTCTGTCGCCCGAGTTTGAGAAAGATTGCGCGGCATGTGCGAGACGGGGTCGAGGCAAGCGTAAGGAAGTTTGGGTGAGACAAGTACGTATCTGACCTATGGTCTAGTAAGAGCACACAGCAAAATAATATCCAACAACGCAACGAAGTATGGGCGAGACCACGGATCGGCGCAGGAGGCCTCATCGAAAAATCCAATACTTACATCAAATGATCCAGGACATCGAGACAGAATTCCATAGTATTAATAGTCTTAGATTTCCAGATCATTTGCAGGTACTAACCCCGCGCAGAGCAGGCGATGCGCTCGACCACTCAGCGCGGGGTGAAATACCGGACGACAACCCCTGCCGCGCAGGAGGCCTCATCCAAAACTCTGATACTTACATCGAATGACTCGGGACATCGAGACAGAATGCTACAATTGTTTGTATATACCCAACGACTTCAATCAGCAGTACACCTCGTCCGTCCAGATTATTCATCCTAGAGAGATACGTAGAGTCACAGACGTTGAGACAGACAACCCCGAAACAAAATGAAATATTCAAGATGCTGGAAGCGAAATGCCAACGCAGCAAAACAACCTAGACCAGAAAATATCACCAACAATACGACAGTACCAAAACGATTACCTGCCCCGGTAGTTCGCTAATACCGATGGGCATCCCGTTGGTCCGACGTTCGGGTCTGAAAGAACCCGCTAGTCGGGAATATCAGGTCATTGGCGGGATCTCTCCGGTTTCACTCGACGTCGACTTGAAACCGCTCTTTCTTCGCTGGATCTTTCCCTATGAAAGCAGCTGGTTGGAACACAGACCAGACAACTAAAATCAAGTGCGTGGGTTCAATTCTCACAGAGTGCACATACTCTTCCGCAGAGATATATTTTTTGCAAAAACAACTATTCTAGCAGAAGCGTGGGAGCGTGAGTTGGCAACATCCTAAGAAAATCGACCAGAAGTGGGAATGCTGATAGAAAGGAAGGCTCGTCCCGGGAGGACGTACCAGGGGGGGGGGGGAAGGGGCGACACCTGTGGACACGGCTTTTCCAGAAGCTGGGAAGCAAAAGCGGTGATAAATATGTAATAGGCAGATAGATAGTTTCCGAGCATGGCTCCTACAATCCTATACTCCCTTCGTGCAGTTTATGCGTTAGCATCTCCTTGCCCACATTGTGCCGAAGGAAACTGGTCAGCTACATCGGTTGTATAGACGGTCACACGGTCATCAGGGCTCGTGACCGCTACGGTGCCGCTCCTTCGCTAGTTCAGTGGAAAAGACAACCCCCATATTGGAAATCACCGAGCGATTCGAACCCACGCGCACGGATACATGACACCCTGCACGCCACGCTCGTGCTCAGAGCAATTTTCTGTGTTCGTGTCGTTTTATCCTACATCTCTGTTTATGTTATCTTCTTCTGCTGCATTACAGAGGTTTTTGCCAACGGCTTCACACCCTGACTCTGAACAATAGACAACGGCAACAGCCACCGCAATAGCAACATAGTATATATGGTGCATAGTATGGTGCAATGGAAGCGCCATTTATTGTCCCTATCGACACAAAGACACATATCTCAATATATATTTCGTCGGAACTGTCTATCGATAGGTTCCGTGCTCCGACGTATTGTTCGGGCAGCAGTCTGAAGTAGACCCTCCTTAAACGCCATCGTCACCGACATTGACTGCTTATCTCTGGATAGCTTCGCTTTCTATTGCGGTCTACAATTGCTCTCGGCTCTTGATATGCACCTCACGCGATGTATGGTAGGCAATGGTCGTCGTTGGACACAGTGCACCGTCTGTTGTGTCCATCGAATGGTGGTATTGCTACAGTCGATTGCCGCACACATAGTCACGGAGCTTGCAAAGGTGAGTTTTGAGGAGGAGTGTTGTCGATCTCACAGCCTCGATTGATGATATGTTTCATGTACGTTGTGCTCTTCGCAAACATTCTGTCGGGTCTCGTCATGCGTATTTATCCCGTGCGTTGGTCTACTCATAACATCCAACAGAATCACACCCGGAGTTATTTTCGCCTTCTGTGTGGTATGCGCTATTGGCATCCCCCCTGCACACCGCTGCCCGTGGTTAAGCGAGGATGACGGCCTTACTTGGAGAACAGTTCGCGTTTGGCGTGCTGCGAGCATTGTAGCGTGCCGAACCTGACGCACGGCATTCTGTTCACCAGGTTGAACCTTGTTTGAACAGGGATATCTTTGGATTTGCCCAACATTCCCCCTTCACTGCCCCACGTCGCACGTCTTCTTTGTCTTTCTCTATCAACCAGAGCTGTGGGTGCGTAGTAGGTGCTAAACTAATACCATGAAATTCGGATACATGCTTCTGGGGCTGGTGACGCTCACGTCACTTCACATCTCGAGCGGTGAGCGCTCTTTCTGGTGTTTTTTTTAAGGTGCTCCCAACGTCTCAAACAGCAAAACCCTGGTGGGTTTCGGCGGATCGCCGTCGATTTGCTTTGTAACCTCTATCGCAAGATCCCGTCATATTGCAAAAAATAGTATTCTTTGGGGCCGTTGCCCGGTGTCAGATCAACCAGATGCTATGGCTCGACAACGGTTTGTGTTTATAGATCCTTTTTTTATGGGGCAAAACTATGGCTGCGGTGACGGTGATACAGTATCAATAATAGAGTGAAAGAGTTGCGGGTATTCATTTGATAAGGAGACTACTTTTGGGGGGGTGGGATTTGACTGCGGTAACGGTGGTGCGGTAAATAAAGCAAACGAGCACCAGGTATACATCGATTAGAAAGACTGCGAGCACGAACATTACCCAGGATCGTTGCCCTTCAATATGCATGATTTCACGTGTGAGTTCTACCTATTGGCCGTTTGACAAGCTCTATATATATTGAACATAATTTCATTTTGTAAAAGTAGAAACCTCTCCGAAAACGAACGCCTTTGCATACGATAGTTCGTGGTACCACTAAAAAACAAAAATATTCTGATTTCCCTTCAGGAGTGATGGACCTTCGGAGCCCACATTCCAACGCCACGCTACCGACTCTTGAAATTGTTGCAACGACCAACGGTCATCGGCGTTTGTATCGAGGACAGTTGCCTACGATGTGCACTTCACGCGAACTCTAGCTTTGGTCCAAGCGCGCTGGCGTCGAAGCCCAGGTGACGCTACAAACCAAAGCGATAAATGGTAGTCTCACTAACCGACTTGGGTGGGCGTGCAGCCGTGCCAGTAGTATCATGGTGAAAGCCTGCTGCACAACCCCTTCCACCACAGTTCCGGCACTACAGTAGGTGTGTCGTCCCTCTCCCCAGCGGTGCCGAGTTGACTAGCGTAGCTCATGCTGTGGGCGTCATTGTGTTCGTTCAATTTCGCTGCTCGAGTCTAAAAGGCGTCTGCGACCGTCCCCACGCTCGCTGCGTGTTTTGTAGTCCACAGGTCGGTGCAGTAACGGCCTCGCGGGAGCCCAGATCGACAACATCTGCTGCGAGGCGCAGTGCGGGACATGCGGAGGGAATGGTTGCAGCGGGCGACCCGGCGGAAACGTGAGTTGGTGCCCACGTTTCAAATTCTTGCTCTAACCCGTGTTCACGGGGGGAGGGAGGGGGAGGTGGTTAGCGTATAGCAGGCAGATGGATACCGCCTATCCCCCATCAACGGCTAGTCTGACCAAAGCATGCCTCGCCCCTTCTCTTGTTGACAGCGCGCCTGCTGTACGAGTGGAAACAACAACAGTGGCGAGGTGTGCAGTACCGCAATGGCGGCACCGTGCATCATCGACGACGAATATGCGTCTTGTAGCGTTCTATCCAGACCAGAATTGGCTTTCGCCTTGGTGATGGTTGCGTTTCGCGACTGCTGCTTGTGCTTTTCGTGGGCCGGCTATTTTACGGAGGTCTCTGTTGTTTATTGCGAAGTACTTACCCGATTACTCCGTGAGTACCAGCGAGTGACGTTTGACCGAAGTTTGTTTCGACGAACACAGTTGTAACTATCAGCGTCGCACTTCCTGTCGTGTGCTGCGGGGAGGGTAAGAAAAATCCAGTACTGAGGCACCGGCGGGAGGTCAACTTGCAACATTCACAATTGCAGGTCGGGATCTTTACATTCAACCCATTCAGTCCGCGCTGGCGGGAGTAAACCCAATTCGTTGGCAGTCTACTTCTCTCCACACAATCCAACCCTACGCAGACAAGTTATGCTGTAAGACAGGGCTCGCATTCTTTTGCCAAGCTGTTTGGACGCTGTGCATCTCGTCCTGTTCAGGTTAGATGAACTAATCGAGTCGTGCTACGGAGTGGTGGGCGCTACAGCAATAGCAAGCTAAACTATATGTTGACACACGGAGCTCCTGATCCAAGGGTATACCAAGTTTCCTCGTGATTTATTTCCTGGCGCGTTTTATTAACAGGTATATAGTGCCGGGTCAATGGTATTGTGTATCGGGTCGAGTTTGCACAATGGCTCAACGCCGGGTTTGCAGTGAATGACGCTTTTGAGGTGAGTAGCCTCGACGAGTGTAGATCCATACCTACAATGACATGCGCTGGGTCCGCGCCAGCTCGTGCTTTGAGCGGTCTGACGTAGTGTCTCTGCATCTGCGCTGTCGTTTTGGTCCCCTTGCCCCCCTAGAAAACCCAGCCGAAGTGCCAGAACCTACGTGCAGCAACGGTGTGCCCGGTGTCCAAGTGGACCTCTTCTGCTGCGAGGCTCAATGCGGGACTTGCGGGCGATATGGTTGCAAAGGACCGCGAGGTACGTTGGTGTCTGTTGTTTTCCTCTCTTGTCCTCTGTCGTGAAGTGCCTTCAGCGGAGCATACAAAGTAGTTGTCCCCGATCTCGCTAATGAGGGTTGGCTTGAAGACACCGAACAACAGAATGGCGAGCGGCTGGTGAAAACACGTACCCTGTGCAGCTCCCCTACACCGGCAAGTCTGACAAGCAGTAGTAGAGCTCAATACACATTCGACACCACTGAATGATCGATGCACATTGCATGGGAGACGAGGAGGTCTCTATCCCCAACCATTGTTAGCGCCGTTGAGCTCGGGTTCGGTTGGGGCTTGTTTCGTAAACTTGTGACCACGGGCTGACACTTGCTAGCACACAACGGTAGGGATGCAGCTACAGTTTCTGTCGCTTCGAACGGGAGGATCTATGTATCATCCCACCCAAAACAGATTCCTGAAACACTGTACGCTCAACCCGATGTGAAATACGACGACTTTCGAACCTATCTCGACTTTGTTGGTCTGAACGGAACAATGTTGGATACTTTATTCGGTGAGAAACCCTAACATCCTGAAATGTGTCCCCTCAAAAGTGCTACTACTTCTGTCGGCACACGAGCCGGGTATGTTTCAGGGCCATGAGTTAATGTGGCAACGTCATCATCGTCGACATATTCGTCGCGTCCACATTTCCTCGCAACAACAACCGTGTTGATTAGGAGGAACCGCAGCTCCTCATTAACAAGACACTCCGCGCCCCGCCCTTTTCCGAGCCCCAGGACTCCTGCTGCGTGAAAGGCATCAGGAATTGTGGCGCCATGTGCAGCACCACGTCGGCGGCACCGTGCATCATTGACGACGAGGGTGCGTTATGTAAACCTCTAGTGAAACCAGCGCTCGCTCCGTCTTTGTCTTGGTTCGTCTATATTCGTTTTTCGGACATATCTACAAGTGTGCTACGTCAGCCTTTCGCTGTCGACGGCTCTCCGTTGTATGCGGCAGCTTAATTACGCATACAACATTGGTGCTGGCAAGCAGTACATCGAAGGTGGCATTCAGTTCGGGGTAATTGTTTGTATTTTCCGTCATTGCGCTTCCGGTGGTGCAGTACTGCGGGGGGTGACTGGGTTCAGGACTGAGGCACCAGAGGGAAGATAGTGATTAAAATACAAATCAATTCGCACCGTTTCCCGTGTTAGCTCAGTTTTCGCATTTCATCCATTCAGTCTACTGCACGCTCACTGAGGTTCGGATATATTGTGGAGGATTACAACCTAACTGCTGCGACACAAAGTCCAAATGTGTTAGTACAGTTAAAGCAAACACTCGCGAGAGTTCCACAGCAGAATGTAGGACGTATTCGAGTTCCTCTAGTAATCATAAGGGTTCCACCTCCAGTCCGGTTACGGTAGAATAGCTGATATACTCCAAGCTTACGCCTTTGGTTGTTGTTGCGCACGCTTTCGTCCCGCGCTGGGCCTGACGGTTGTGACTCCGCATCTTTCATTGTGCCCGTTATTATCGTCTCGAACCCTTGACAAAATAACGGAAGCTCCGAAGGTTTTCAGCAATGGTGTGCCTGGCGTAGAGCAAGACGGCTCCCGTTGCGAGGCCAAGTGCGGGACATGCGGAGGACGTGGCTGTGCCCATCGGCCCGGTTGCAAGGTTGGTTGGTATACGGTTGTCGCGTCCTGCTCTCGACTCGTGCTGTGATACGAGTAGTACCGTTTGACAAACGTACCACGCACTGCGCCGGGGTTCTTCGAATGATGAATATTCCAATAACGTCGTTCGAATCCCAGTTGAGGCTTCATACGGTGTTTTTCAGAGGCCATGAGGGTGCTGAGCGAGTGGCCTTCTGGTCTTCCGTCTAGGTAAGGCTTTGAGTGGGGAACTGAGCTCCTCAGGTAAGGAGCCTCAGAAACGGTTGCGGCACCGTATCATGCGTTCTGTAGCCAAAAGATACCAAGCCGTGGAGGTTTCAGTGTAATCGCATGTGTGAGTGGAGCAGTGGCCGGGGATCCTGTGTGATGTCCCCTAGCCACCTGGCTCGTGGTCCGATGAGGATCACTCCGTGATAATACAAGCTCTAAGAACAAGACTTACTGAGTGCGAGGCCAGCGAGACTGGTGGAGTCCCTCGCTGGAAGCCCTCTTGCTGATATCATCTGGCAGAGGCCATAATATCTAGATATTCGCGGAACTTCTGTTGGAGGAGTTTTCGGCTGCGGAGTATTGGGTCACAGCTGGGAAGGCAGTTGGCCCGTTGGACGGATCGAAACGGCTTGAAGCGCACAGCAGGGGAGGACGCTCCGGGAGCTGGAGGACGCACAGGTCAGGCGGCAGTTTCTCCGTTATTACAGTAGAGTCCAGGTGGACTGCTGTGGATTATGGCGCACACGGCAAGCACGCCGCTGGTGGTAGGGGAGTCTCTGACTCCACCGAAATACGGAGAGGTGTGGACCGAGCAGGCCTCTCGTGTTTTTTACGCAGCGTACCTCGATTATGAGGAACGGCTGCAGCTCGCCAACGCTCAGGGGGTGGTTCAGCACTCCAAAGTGAGCATGGGCCAGCTTATCCCCAATTACATTCATCGGTGTTTTGAGGGATTTTACAAGCATCAGACTACGATGACCGCCTCGGAGTTGTTGGACGCTGTTAGGCAGCACGCTGGTTACACAACCACCAGCAACAGATTTGACACCTCGCGGGCGGCAGCGGACTTGCGTCGCGTTCTCTCAATGAGGCGCGATGAAAAGCAGGGCGGTGAAACATCCGTCAAAGACCGCGCGATGATGGTAAACTCCGCTATGGAAAAGTATTTTGCGGAGAATCACGCGGTGCATGCCATGTACCGCGCGCAGGACCGTTCGTGGTTGCCCGGACCGGCGGAATTTGTGAGCATGGCGTTGGTGGATGGCTTATGGCCGTCCGAGTTCAAAAAGTACGTAAAAGGTCAGCTAACGTACGCTGCAGGGTGGAAGAAGGACCCGGCATTGGTCATGGACCAAATTTTTTCTGCTGCAGAACAGTGGAAATTCATCGAGGCGTATGGTCGGAAAGATGCTGCAGGGGCAGCTGAACCGCGACGCCAACAGCAGCAGAAACCGAAACAGCAGCAGTCCGCGAAAAAGTCGTTTGTTCGCGTCTGTTTCGAGTGTGGTGATCCCAACCATTATGTTTCTGATTGCCCAAAAGCTCGCGGTGGCGGCACAGCTCCCAGCAGTGGTGGGCGCGGGTCGTCAGGGTATCGCGGGGGCCGCAATGGCGGCCGGGGCAGATTCAACCATGGACGCGGGCGCGGTGGCCGTGGTGGCAATCAATTGACAGCGGGCGGTGGAACTTCTGCTGTTGCTTCTTCAACTTCTGGTGCGCCAGCGGCAGGAGCCGCTGGGTCGGGATCTGGTTCGTGTCGAGTGAACTCGCTTTGGGGGTGCTGTAGCCAAAAGATACCAAGCCGTGGAGGTTTCAGTGTAATCGCATGTGTGAGTGGAGCAGTGGCCGGGGATCCTGTGTGATGTCCCCTAGCCACCTGGCTCGTGGTCCGATGAGGATCACTCCGTGATAATACAAGCTCTAAGAACAAGACTTACTGAGTGCGAGGCCAGCGAGACTGGTGGAGTCCCTCGCTGGAAGCCCTCTTGCTGATATCATCTGGCAGAGGCCATAGTTCCCGCCTTGACTGACGTTTCTTAGGAGGAAAAGAGTTATGAATCATTCCACCTCGAAAACGGGGGATGACTCGCTCCCACTACAGCATTAGGTGAAACAAATACAGACCGTGCCACGGTATAAAGGATGCACGTTTGAGCCCAGACTTTATTCACTGACTATTATATAGGGTCCCCAACCATTGCATCACAGGAGTCATCTACCCGATCGTTGTATCTCTGGAACCGATGTGTATTTGACGTGTTTTTTTTGTTATGTACCTTACACATGTAACAGAATGTGACCTAAGCTTACAGTTTGATTTCAGATCGGTTGTTAGGTGAGATGCACAGCAGTATAACCCATCGCGCGAGAGGCCTCCGACCATTTATAGGTGTTGCCCCCATCGCTAAACACGTTATCTGCTGGAACGTCGTGTGCTGCCTGACCGTCATTGCTAAGTCCGACTGAACAAACATTCCACGCCCCTACTCCACTCCTGCTGCACCGGCCTAATCCAAGACAGCGGCATTTACTGCGACGACATCCCGGTGGCGCCGTGCATCATCTAGGACGAAGATGTGGACAGTTTTTTAGTACTAGGTATTGCCGAACATGGTATCAGCAGCCTAGTATACACTTCGTATCAATGGTTTCTCGCACGGTCGCGCGATTCAAACATTGATGTGATAGGAATAGACAGGTGACGGGGTCTATTTCGTAGACTCCAATCTTCAATAAGTGTATCCACAATGACTGCAACGACGCTTGAAGCGATGAGACCACACGTTGCGGAAGGGGACACTTTAATAGCGCCGCGGGAGCAGAATGTTGGAGTGTAGGAATTGCAGGAACAAGTCATGCAGTGATGGTACAAGGTCCTCAATACCAGAGTAACAGGAAAGGTTTTCGCACGCCCGCGTTCTTACTCTTCGTCCGCATCAGAAATCGAAGCTCCCAGAGGCTCGTATTAACAGTGATAAACCTTCTGTTGTCCAGAAAGCCACACACCCTTTTGACGTCAACAACCTGCACCTTGTCCGGTAGAGTTCGACGCTGTACTGTCGTTGTATCAGAGCCTCAAATAACATCGTAATGACATCATCTTGGGGCAGGGGACCACCGATTGCTAATATAACTACGGTGAGCCTTGTACAGCTTAAGCTAAGCCAGGGCGACCGTATCTGTTGTAGGATTTGCAGGTTATCACACTTACTTATTGGTTTACAGTTTTCTGCGCTCTGCGAGAGTCAGCAAAGCTCGAATTAAGGGACGAACCCATTTATTGATGACAATATATTATTTCGGTAACCATGTGTGCAAATGTATCCACATTAATCAACAGCGCTATCAGGTAGCAAGCCCAGAGCAAGGCGTTGCTCGTTGCGTGGCGTACACGACTGTACCCATCGTCATCGCGCTTCCTGTAGTGATTTTATTGCTGGTAGGGTGAACGTGTTGCGACTCGGGTCAACCCCCGTGTAGACCAGAGATTTCCTTTCTGTATCAGACTGACTGCAACTGCCGGACGTTTCGAAGGACCAAGCTCACATTCCTTCGAAATATGTGCAGATGCATGTAAAAGATAGATGCGATCGTGTACGCCGTCCAAGCATTTTCTGTCTGTCCTTTTGAATATTCTTGGTAAACTGGTACGAAGTATTTTGTATATATTTGTTTTTCTGTGGCCCATAGTTCATGCCTGTCGCTTGTTGAAGCCTGCACGGTAAACTACAGTCTGCACTACGGCGCAAACTGGTTATACATAGACGAGGCAGAGATTACCCTAGTCGCAACCCTAACGCGGTGTGACACCAGTGCCGTGCGATTTATTAGTGCGTTCTCCAGGTAGGGAGGAACAGATCGAGACATGGCGGTCTCGATCTCGACGTTTCCATCGCGGTAACGGCTCGACACCAAATTCCAATATCCAAATTCCCGATCTTATATCCCAGCCAATGCCTGGGGATCCCGAAATAGTTTGATTCTATCCGACCCCGCTTTGATCACCTCTTGTCCGTGGGTTATAACCGACGAAACGGGTACAAAAATAGACAAGCGGTGTATTGATACCACAACCCTCACAAGACAAGAAATCCAACACTACTGTGAACAAAAGGAAGAGCGCAAAGCAGACCACAAACAGGAAAATATACTGGAACCAAACGCCGCTACCACTGTAGGAATATCACATTTCCGCATGGTCGATTACCGCTTGACTACAGAATCGCTTTCATACGTCCAAGGAGATGCATTAACCTTTAGTTTTAATGGCGTGCCTCGGGAGTCCCCATGGCTTTCTACGGGGCATACCATGGCGCCCATGGTAAACGACTACCGGTGTCATGATAATGCCATGTGAGATACTTTATTTTCAGCCCCGACTTTTTATGATCACTCATGAAAATGCTTGGGCACCAATTATTTTTTTGCGTGCCGTCTGCCTCTCCCTCATGGTAATACCATGGCAATGCGATGGGGTATTTATGGTATTCCCTTGAGGGTTTCATGGCATCGACTGCCATTGGTATGATCTGAACAAGATCATGAATATGACCCATGTCATTGCCATCGGACTGCTCATGCGCGATATAGCACACCTTTGTGTTGGAAGCGTACTGGTGATCAACGGCATCGCAAAGCATCACAGTTGATGTAGTCATTGCAATAGCCTAACTGCGACCGTTCATGAACTGGACATCCTTGTGCGTGCCAACATGGTTGTCACTTGTGGCACGTGCGATTCATGGCACTTGCACGGCCAATGTGCACTGCCACGGTAATGAGATTGCCTTGGAACCAATGGCACCACCATCACAGCACCATGATCGGAGGCCATATAGGGGCAATCCCTTGTGGTTCGATACGCGCCATGGCCATGCATGGCACTGTCAAGGGGCTATATGATACTGGTGACCGTGCCATGGCATTGCGAAACCGATCAACCATGTGGAAAACTCAAAGCCGCGGGAGCTGCTGCACGATAGAGACAAAACGTGAGAACGAAGCCCGCAGGAGAACAAGAAGAGGCAGGAAAAGAGGAAGATAAATCCCCTGCTTCATATCACGTCGACCGCGAGCGATGGTAGTCGTATCGCTGTCGTTGTTCCCCGAAGTCACGAAACATTAAACATGGACCGAAGAAAAAATTTAGGAAAACATACAACAAGCAATCAGCAGGACCCCCGTCTACGACCCCGGGACAAGCGAGGAACATTCAGTACCGCTCATGGTCTATACTAGTGGAACGAGGTGATAATTCAGGCGTTTCAGGTTTTTGTACCCTTGGGTCGTGACGGAGTCTTTATCACGCTCGCGAACCCAAAAGGACCCCCTGGAGTAGATGAAGCTGTTAAAGACCGCCTCCGGCAGCAATAACAGACACACAACTCTGTGCTCAGATCGCACACCCCAACCATCATGGGGCACCTTCTCAAATCCGTTCAAGGCAGCCATCGCGGTCAACTGGGCGGAAATGTTAACAAATAACCGGTGGTATCGAGACAGAGATTTCAACTCGCCGCCAGGCCGACATCGTCGCGGCCGACCTGGCCTCTGACAAGCCCGAAGCCATCAGCGCCGCCTCAGAGACGTCAATCCTAAGTCAAACTACCAAACTCGCCGCCGAGAAGAGATACTCGGTGACGTCTGCCGAACGCGTCTCTCGGGAAGCCGCGCGCATCACAGCCCGCGCGCTGAATGTGTTGAAGGTCGCCCGAGCAAAGGACGCCAAGCGACACCACGAATACGAAAGTGCCGGGAAACGTTTGGCGTACTCCGACCTCACTCCTATCGCTCTGGCGTATAGACTACCCGCTGCTCCGACCCCTCTAGCTGAGAGACTGCCCGCCTCCCCGACCGCACGTTGTGGACCGCTACCGAGGGTCCAGAGACACCGCCTCTACCTCATAGACAGTGTCGCCATTATGGCGAACGAACGTCGAGCGTGCTTCACAGAGATGGCGGCATGCGCCGTGGTAGCCAGCGCCTCTTCCGGTCCGAGTTTTCCGGTAGAACAACTGTCGGTCAAAATGACGTGGAGGTTCAGGGTATAAGGTTCATGGCCCGACCTTAAGTGCACCAAGATCATTTTTCGCCACATGATCAGTGTTTGCAGGGCGCATTGCTGCCCCCCCGACACAGCGTTTTTGTCTGACAAGGCGCGTCTCGCGCGCGCTGACAACCAGGAACACTAGTGTTCAGGAGGGGGCAGATTGCGCAGTTGGCAATGGCGATGGACCCCATCGACGCACAGGCGACTCGAAAGACGGTGGCAACGCTCGGCGCAACGGACGCGGCGGAAAAGGGGGGGCGTGGGAAGGGGGGACACAGCCACTACTCCAGTGGCGCCCCACAGACCACCGGAACCACTCACAGTGAGACGCCTCCGGAGTCACAAGCTCTAGCTTCTCGGCGGACAACTACAGGGGAGCTACCGTCCCTGATATCACCAGCGTGAACAGCAAGCGGCGAGGTGTCCTTCCCTTGACGGATGTTGCATTTTCTGCCGTTTTTCTTGCCTACTGACGATTTTCGATTATCTCGTTAAGCCCGTGCCGTCTAACGTTGCCCATGCTCGAACATCTGCGATCAACTCCGCCGCTGCAGCGGTCGAGACCACGCACATCATCTATATCCTCGGCCTCAAGGACACGGCTCGCATCCTTATCCTTCATTTTCCCTCCTCGATCTGCTCGTCCGAAGCCGCACAACAGGCCATGCGCTTCGGTCCTCCCTGTTCCGATATTGTCTTGATGTACAACGAGGTCAGCCGTGAGGACCTGCGCTGATCCCGGGCTGGGAGTACCTTCTCCAGAAACTCGTGCTGCGTGCCATCACGCTTGACACACCTACGGTCGTCTCCTCACTACCATAATGGATGATGGGTTTGGACATATGTTTCAAGCGCCCTCGATAGATGATGGGTGTGGGCAGGCGTTGCGTGTTCTCGAGGGTGGAGCCGCGGGACCGGAGGCGTTGACGCTCCGTCTGAGATTGTTTTGCACCTAAACATGAGCACGGAAACGGGGGCGGTGTGCAATACCTTGCAACATGTTGGCGTGTCTAACAGGTCACTCTTATGCGATTTCAGTCCGGTGTTGTATATCGTAAATTCAGCAGCGAAAGGCTCCGAAAGAGTTTTTGTCCTGGCGGTGGAGGTGGTTTAGGAGGTGGTCCGGATGCCAGTTAAGGAGTAGGACCGCAGCCTGATTCCAACGATGTACACAGAAGGTTTGTCTACAGTACCGAGCACGGTCGACACTTTGGGTGCCATGTGGTTGGCTCTCCAGACTCTCGCAAACACTAAGTCACCAGCCATCGAGGACGAATACTTTGTAGATTTGCCTGCTTCATCGAAGGATGGTTCGCCTCCGTCGGGACACCGGCCCGCCGGTATTGGGCGCCTCCAGGATAGGACGCCTTCCTAGTCGCCTGCTTGGCTGAGATGATCGCGCAATCACCCGACTGTCATGAACCTCACCCCATCCATTCCCGACTGCACCGACCTGTAGCTGGACACGTCTTCCAACTGCTGCCCCCGTAGACGAGCACTACTATGCCGAAATTCACGATGTCGGCCAATTTATCCAGAACGACGACGGGTCCCCCGCCAAAGGTGTGGTCTATTAATATCGCTTGTTCACCTTACTACACTCCACACTACCCGAGGGTGCCGCCTCGACAGTCACGACAACACACGCCCATTCAAACCGTCAAGACACCCCTTCAATGACGCGAATAGTATTTCGACCTCGGACAACTCAGTAACGACGGTGAGGTGTACCGGCGTAAGGAAGAGTGCAAGATCGAGTACCGCCGAGAATTCAAACCCACGCGCTCGACCAGCGAGAACAACCACAACCGATACAAGCGCCGCTTCGTCGCCACTCCCATGGGCTGTACCTGGGCCTAACTCAGCACGACACTTAAAGCGACCGCTTAAACATACACGCGAACCACCGTTCCCAACTGTCTGGGTCTGGTTTCCTCGGTGATGTTCCGCTCTCGCCCGCCTCCCCCATCTGTTCCTCCCACAGTCTGGGGGGTCCGTCATGGGGCCTCGTAACTATTGCGAAAAAGCGAACTGATGCCAGGCAGACACGTTCAGTACCGCAAACCGACAGGTCGACTGCGGTTCGGCTTGTCCGCCGCTTTCACCGCCGCCGCCGCCATCGCTGGGGGAGGACCATAAGTTTCATAAGATTCTCAAGTTCCAGGCTCGCCCGGCGCATAGCACCGGTTTTCTATGACCGCTACCTCGCCTGTTGGCCTAGGATAGGGCACGTTGTCCCGTACGTTCTGTCATCATAGCGACACAGCCGCACGTTTGTTTGCCGCGAGCCCACAGGCTCCCCTACATCGACGAGAACCGGCTCCTGTGGCGAAGCTACTCCAGTCTTGGCAATAGATCCTGCGCGTCAAGTGCCGCCCTTGCAAGCCACTCACTGCGCAGCACCAAGCTTGTTGCGCCCGCGCGTCGCTAGCCTCAGCGAGGGTGTCCCCTTCCTCCAACACCCGGTCACGCTGTGGCAGTCGGTCCGAAATACGGGAAGGCAGCCACCGAATCCGCTAGGTCCCCGTTGAAGCTCGACTCGGCGTTTTCTAGAAATGTCGGTATCCACCCAATCAATTTTTGATTTGAAGGAAACGTCCACAAGATTGACTACCTTGCCCCACTTCTCCAGCAGACCTTCAGGGAGGAAATTCTGTCCGGCGGACACTTTGTTGTCGCCAACCCCAGCCCCGTTTTTGAAGTCATCCACTGGGTCTGCAAACCCTATTTTGTCTTCCCGCGCGTCACGCGATGTGCGCAGCGTTCCTTCGGCACCAGTTGTGTAGGGAAAACCTAAACCGTTCCGTTGAACCAAAACGACGCCGAGCCAGTAGACGTGGGACCGGACTCGTCTCGTGCACCAGGACCCCAGTGTTCTCAGCGACGTAGGCTGCTCCCATATTACGCCGCAACTGCATTCACGGACGGCTCGGTATCATCGGTCGTTGACCCCACTCTCGAATATTCAACGGGACAGGTAGTGGTAGTGCTGTTCTGGTAGACCCCCTCTTATTGTTCGCTTGACCCCCTTTGTCGTTTGTCGTTGACCGCCTGTCGTTTTCCTGCGCCGAGCAGTACTTGCTGGCTGAAAAAGCTCGAGCTTTCCGAGACCACGGCGAAGCAGAGCTGAGTGTGTCCTGTCCTCGCCTGACCCACGCGAGCACAGATGAATCGGCCGAGGTGCGCCTAAGACTACGCCATCGTGTACCGCGTTCGCTAAGAAGACATATTTGCTGCTAATTTCACCATGTTCACGCAGGCATTTTTGACCCCGTGTGAGGCTTCGATTTCCTGGCGGACGACCCCCAGCCCCGGGGGGCCGTTTTCCTCTACAATGCTCTTTCCGCGTGTTTTCGATAACATTCGCGCCAGTGAGACCGGGTTGACATGATTCGCCACTTCTTATCGATGCTGCACTCCGACCTCACCCGACAGAACAAGGCACATCCCCCCAAATCTACCTCGATTTTTGCAAATGCCCGCATTTGAGAAGGTCTTCCTCTAGGTTGGGCCTGTCGTCCTGACCCTCCAGCTGGATACAGCCACGAGATTTTTCCTGTCGCATGTGGTGCCGAACTCTCCCTCGCACTGTCAGGTTTTGCCCCTTGCCATATCGGGAGCCCCATTACCCTTGACGACGCTTTTTGAACCACCAAGCTCGCGATTCACGGCAGTAATGACGCTCTCGCCCCTCTAGGTTCCGACTTTCTCTTCAACACTGGCTGTCCAGAGATGTTCATCAGGGGAAACGTGTTGGATCGCATGCTTTTGGTGCCGTATCCATCACGTGCGAGCAGAAGCAAGCCCCTAGATCTCGAAGGCACGTTAGCTCTGCCCCTCTGGAACGTCGATGAGCGTGCGCCTAGGCGTCCAATTTACCCATGCAGGTGAGCCTACGTGCTCCCTGGCAACATGGGTCTCCGTGGCTACATCTTCATGGATGCAGCATGCAGTGCGACCGGACCGCGACAGCTAGATGCGTTTAAAAGACGCTTCTACGATTATTCACCGCCCCGACCGTCTGCCAGTCACGTTTTAGGCGAGCTAAAAATAACTCATCACACGTCGTAAGGCGTACCGGCTGATGCTATCGATCCCGTCAGCTCGGATCGAGGATTTTTCCTGCGCTACGAGGTAGCCCTTGGCGTCACCCTATTCGACGAACCGTAGTTGCTTGCAGTCAACTTGGTTCGCAGCAGTATCTCTCCTCCGCTCACCGGGCATTCTTTCGTCGACATGCTGCCCCAGTCCAACCTTTCTTCGGTTGAGGTGTACTTCGTTTCCTACGGGAAACATATCCTTCACCTCGTTAAAGTTGCAGATATCGATCCTGGCGATGTCTTAGAAGTCACACGCCCCGCTGAGGAGCGTCCCGCTCGACGCTTTACGGCACGACGTTCGAGTCCTCGGTCCTTCCCCTTGCTTGTCTACGATGTCTGCCGTCTCTGCCGTTTCGGTTTTATCCCTTGCAGCGATGACAGGTCCGGTCGCGCCCTCGCCTGCTCTGCTTTGCGGTTAACCCCCACAACAGCTTTCTTCGTTCCTGTGCATATGGGCACGTCTGCCGTCACTTGCGAGCGGCGAGATGTAACATTCACGGCCTGGGCGGGACATCTGAAGGCTTAGCACAACTCGAGGATCACCTGAAGGCTTAGCACAGCTCGGGGATGTTCTCTGCAAAACTCTGTATGGTTTGTATAGGTTCAAGACTGATTGTGATTCCTGCTCCATGATGCCTTTCTACGATTTCGCTCCCGAACTGTAGCGGGCCTGTCACGTCCGGGTCACAATGCATCAATCTCATCATGAAATAGGAAGTTTACTCCATTCTAAACCAGTACCTCTCGACCGACCTGATCAAGCACACGACCTCCCTGCATTCGAGTTCGATGGTGATAACTCCGAAGAATTCTGGAGTTGTTCACATCGACATCGACTTGAAGAGCCTCAACGAGGTCAGCAGCCTCCGCCAGCTGCTTTTGCCCCACGTAGATCAGGCCCTCGGCTCCTTGGAAAAATGACGGGTTTGTTTTCTTTTTTACTTGGGTTTTTCGTTCCATCATTATACCGCCCTCAATAACACTCCTCCTCTCACGACGTTTTGTACTCTCACGGGGCCCCATGGGGAAAAGTTCGTCATGTTTCAGGGCAGTAGTGCTTTGCGCGGCTGCTTCGTCAAGGTGGGCAAGGAGGCTGTCAAGGGCTTGCAATAGATGGTGGCTAAACTCGACGACGCCATCGTTATCGACTCTGATCCGACGGCTCACTTCAAACCGATACGTGCCCTCTTTGATCGGGTTCGCGAGCGTACCCTCAGGCTTCCCCTCGCGATGTCTCGTGCGGGCGTCACGGATGCGGACTTTCTGCGCCACTCCATCACCCCCGTGGGTCTACGGAAAATTTGTCAGCTCTGACGAAAATCCCCATGCCCCGGAATCAGGAAGGTTCGTGCTCTGATGGGCGTGGCGTTTCCACGCGGATCGGTCTTATCACCTCCCTTTTTGTTTAGAAGGGAACCAATTTTGAATTTACACCGCCCATGGAGGTCATCGTACGTGAGATGTTGGAAATATTTTCCACTCCTCCAATGTTGTATGTTCCTGACTGGGATCCACGGGTACTGCGACGCCTCCATCGATGTAGTGGGTGCTACCCTCGACGTCCAGCAGCTGGACGGCTCCGTAGGACTTATAATGTACATCAGTCTTGCTACCCTCCATGCCGAGCGGCCCTGCGCCGAGCTCGACTTGGAAGATGGCAGCATTTTTTTTTGCCCTCTAAACGACGCCGAAGTTATCTTGAAGCGCGAATTTGTGCACGTTGTGTGGTCACAAGACGTCTTAGAGCATCGGCGAAGTGGTCGATCACAGCGAGCGTTTCCAGCGGCGGCTCGAGTTTTTCACCGCGTCCGACTACACCCTCGAGTACCGAAAGAGTTAACCCTAAGAACTGTTGTATGTGCCGTTTGCTGCAGTCCGGCAGAGAACACGACCGCTATGGGTATACTCACGACGACAACGGTGGTATCTTACTCATCCGAGCCTGCGGTCTTCGCACTCGTTCTTGACCGACACCCCGTGTTGGCTTGAGTGGACTGGTCCCCCCCGCCAGTTGTGGGTGAGATACCCTTCATCTGTCCGGATCTTAGCAATTTTCGCGCATATGCACACGGGCCATGTAGGAGGACCGACGATATTTCTACTCCGTCCCGGGCATTCGTCACTCGTGTAGGTACTTCCGTCACCACCGACGACCACCGTCCTGACCGTTGGGCAATTCCCCCCTCCCTATCGCTATGGGTTCGGGTTTTGCTGCACTCTCCGAGGACGGCCCAGACTCTGCAGAAGCCCGAAATTCCGCCACAGCTAACGCCCAACTTGCTTCCTTCCCGACAAGCGGGAGAATATTTCACCCCAGTCACTGATCTTGCCGCATCAGTCTCTTCGTCGCTTAGCAACCCGGTTCGTTTGACTCTTTGCCGCCTTCGGACCGCATCCCCACCCGGACGAGCCGGCGCACAGCCGCCATCATCGGAAGAATGCCTCCTGCTGTTGATTGCGACTCTGGGCCCCGCGAGACCCCTTGACCATCACACACGGCGTATGATCAGCCCGCCGCGAGTCCCAAAGCCACGGCCGTCTGCGGCCGTCGTTATGACCCCTGATCGTGCCGCCTCGCCTGTCCGAATGACACCTATCCCGTCCGACCACGACCGTACCGAGCGAGTGTTGCTCCTCCTCAACGACGTTCGCCCCCGACTAGCGTATTGCCGGTCACAATGACTGGCTTAGATGCCCTTGACGTAGATGCTCTTGACGTAGCTTCCGAAATGAAGTTCGGTGATTCTGCAGAGGCGCTAATCGCACACCGACCGGGCGTGACAACGACGGGCCGAGTTCGCGTGCTAGGCCGCCATGCACTACATAGTTGTTGGTCGACCGGAGGCCTTACCAACAGAGATTTAGTCGTGTTTTCCTTAGCCCCAGCGCCCTTTCCTCTTGGGGGTTCAGGGACTTGCTGGAAAAGAATGACACACACACCACCAACGACCTCATTGTCCGGTTCGTCCTAAAGAAAACTCTTCCCTGCGCCTGACTCGCATCGCCAGGTGAGACGTGCGTCTTGTCGTTTGAACGACTGCCCTTTTCCCACCTACGTACCGCTGCACATGCGACCCTGAGTCATACAGGCTCGCCATTTCACGAGTTCCCGTCATCTAGGCATCCCGCGCACCCTGGGCGTGCTCGACAGTTTCTGTTGGTAGATTGGTATGCGTATTTCACCGGGTTGTAGCAACGCCTCTGCGCGAAATGCCAAGCACGGAAAACCTCGTGGCGGACGATCTGATGGCCCATTATCTCGATGCACGTAGGTTACATCCGACCTCGTCCGACTGCCCCTCGAGGAAATATGTACATGTTTCGTCACCGGTTGTTTCAGTCACCGAGCGGCTAAGTTGGCAGCGACAGCATCTGAGTTCATCGTTGAGGGCGCATCCAAGGTTATCATCAACCGGTGTATTCCCCTCTCGAGAGCCCTGTTTAGCACGCTCTATGTCAACGGCCTCTAGGTTTTGTTTTGTTTTTGCACGCAGGTCTATCAGTTTCTCGGGGCCCGGAAAGTTGCCACCACCTCGTATCACCCAAACGGCAACGATGGGACGTTTAAACCACATGACGACTCAGATGTGGCGGTGGTCGCCTACGAGTTCCAAGCCAACTCGAACGAACAGCTCCCTCGCATCGGATCTAAGCACAGCAAATGGGTCAGCACCACCACTGAATTTTGGCTGCCAAAGACATCTACTTTGGTGGTTTCCGCGCCTCCGCTGTGATCTCCAGTCATCAGAGTCGACTGGTCAGAACTGGGTCAGGCCCCGATGTGTCGAGCGAGAACTCTCGGCACACAGCATCCACGAACCTCAAACTTGGTAGCGAGCACTCTCGGAGCAGTGGAGCATGCGGCCTTAAAGTGTTTGATGTCATCTCGTGCCCTGTGGGGCGAGGAATCATCGACGGTGGTAGGTGCTGTATGTTGAAAGCGCAGTTTTGGCCTGCGGCAGCATACCAAATACTAGTATCTCCCATCTGCTGTGTTGGTTTCAACACCATAAAGGGGAAACCCTGCTCCATTTTCCGGTTGCGGCTCCCATAAGAGTCAGCCTCTGGGGAGTGGAGTATAGCCTCCGAGGAAGAAGACATTAAACGGAAAAAACGTCATGTAGACACTCTGCTATAACGCTTCAACTCACAGCTTTCTATTATACATATCGTAGTTGTACTGCTGTCTACCTACCTGGTAGTACATATAAATATTATTGTACTGACACAGAAGTTGTGCAAACTGAAACGAATCGTATACCCCAGACAAAAATAACAAGTGAGATGAGCATACGTGCGTAGTGGATACGTATGAGAGTCGCAACCGAAACCGCGTAGACAGCCTTTAATAATGCTGTTAGGTGTAGAGCAGTACGGACCTAGCGACCGACTACTGCTAGCAGGTTGGTGCCAATGGCTCTGCTCTGGTCACACATGACGATGTTAGAGAAGTTATAAGCTCTCGTACTAGTTGTTGTTTCCCTCGCCAGACGTCTTCTGAAACAAAGGGCGAGGCACTCATCAGAAACGCAGGCCACAACGCCTGCCAGGTACGATGAGGGGACAATTTCTACAAACCAAGATTCCGCAACAGGGGGGAGGGGATGCAGTAACACTAACCCACCCAGAAGGGCCGTACATTATATGCAGATTCGTATGAAAATCAGGCACGAACCAAGCCAATCTGGAGAATCCGGAGAATGGATCAAAGATGCGGCACACTGCCACACATCTAATTTGCAAGACTGTAGACGATTGCACGTGGATATTGCGTGTGGCTGTTGCATCGGTCTCACCGCGCGAGGGCTGGGGAAGAGGTGGATATCACATACTCGAACGCAATCACCAAGAAGAGAAGGCATAAAATAAACAGCAAGAAGCCGAAAAAACATACTTAAAAAGCGAACGGCCAATTTTGTCTGGTGAGAATAAAAATCAGCCCTCGAACAGGTGCCGAAAGCGTCTAATCGACGACGCCAGTGTTAAGTGTGAAGCAGTATTGACCTAGAGACCGACTACTGCTAGCAGCTTCATGCCTTTGCCTCTGCTCTGGTCAATCACAATAGGTGCTTGGCGATGCCAGAAGTTATAAGCTCTTGTATTAGTTGCTGTTTTTCTCGCCAGATGTCTTCTGAACGAAGGGGCGAGGCGCTCATCAGAAAGACAGGCGATATCGCCTGCCAGACATATGAGGGGACAACTGCTGCAATGATAATGCCGCAATAGGAGACAGGGGATACCATTACAACACAATATTCCCACGGGGAAAAACAAGACGGAATAGAACAAATCGAAATCGGGAGAAGGAACAAAGAATAACAGACACTAGAACAAGAAAGCAAGAAGAGAATGCACAGACTTTCATGCTCGCAAGCCTGGGAGGGGGGTGCAGCACACAGAAAATTCATCCGCCACCAGCAGTCGCCTCAGCGGCATACCAGGTACTTGGTAGGTAGCGATTGTGTTGCTCATTAACCCATCTTAATTCGTAGACATGTCTGACAACGTACATACCCCGTGAAACGCGCGATCGAGATATCACACTTATTTGACAAGCTCACCAAGATGAAATTTTGAGTAGGTTTTCGATCTCGCAGCTTCTGTTTGTTCTTTTTCTTCAAAGAGAAAAATGAAGCTAACTAAACGAAGGGGAAAGCAAGAAGGCATTACAGGGGGAAAAACAAACGAAAAAACGAAAACCCAAAACGAAGAAAGGAAATTTATATCCAAAGCCGTCTATTCAATAATTGTCGAATAATCTACATTTTTTCCTCCCCACTCTTGCTTGGTCAAGTAATCTAAATATTGACATATTTCCAATTCCCAATATCCCGAGATGAATCTCGGGATAATGTACGCTACAGCCCCAAATCAGAGACAGACGAACCTCTACATCTTGAATCATCGCACGTCTTCTGCAGTTATTGCAGGTAGGTATCGGAATGTTCTCGGGTGACGCGCGGCGAACGGAGAGAATAAATATAGTATATGAGTGTGTTTAGTACGTAGTTCACTTACCTTACTTGGCCCATGAATCTGTGATCATTTTTGTTCTTGGTCTTCCTCCGTCTCACAGTCTGCGACCACAGAATTAGTATATCTCTATTAATAGGAAAAGGAATCAAGACGGACACTGGGTATACCTGATGAAGTTGGGTACAAAGGACCATTTAATGTGAAGGCAACAACAACAGCAACGACAACGTACGGAAGAATTAGTCGATCGGAGCGCAAGGAAGTAGATTTTGCAGTGGGCACAGGTACCTGATGTATGCAGTAAATAAATGACGCGAACTACACCAACCAGTCAGTGGTTTCGGCGGCCCCCCAACGACGAGTATCACCTTTTCTTTGTAGTGAGCTGAGCAGACGACGTGTGTGTGTGAAGATCGAACGGAAGGGTAACGGCGGCTCGAACGGGCACAGTCCAAACGACTTAGTGTGGGCAGGGTTAGAGTGCATCCATAGAACGGAGAACGTTTACGTCGATGGCCATTCATTGCGTTACAGGTCATGCATTCAATAAATGAGCCATGGTTGTGGCGTACCATATGCGTGTGTCAAGTAAGGCAGGTGTGGGGTTACCAGTTTCGGCCAGCTCTGGGGCAGTACACAACTGGTTGGTGTCTTGTTTCGTCTGGCCAGGCCATTTCCGATCGAAATACAAAAAATATTTTACTAGAGATTTATTTTTCTCCGCCATCGATATGATTCCATAGGTCGGCTGTGGCAGGAAATTCTTCCTGGATCTCTCTACAAACAAACCCTGTTTTTTTCTTGGTTCGGCTCCCATAAGAGTCAACGCAAAACACAACAAAAAAGCTCCAGGCAGCCGCAGTACTTTGTGGTGCATACTATTACAACGTACCCCCGGTAGGGTAAATAACTACTCCAGGTATTAAGAATGAGGCGCGCGAAGCGCGAAGCGCCAGCCCTTTTTCCTGGTTTCCAAGAGAAAAAAAAGCCTCTTCATACGTAACGGCTCGGATTCGAGGGTAGGGTACCTTGCTTTGAGTTTCTCTGTGTGTACGTATGTGTACGTGTGTGTGTGATTAAACATCAGTTTTGGGCCACGTTTGACCACCGCGCTCAACGCACACGGCACCAATTCCAGCCCCGGCGGGCGCTGTGCGCGCACACACACAAACGAAACCTTCTCGTGCTAGTGCGGTGGAAAGTGGTTCACAATTGGTCGAGCTATGTGCGGCAACGTTTGTAGGCACAGGTGTGTGCCGGGCCATGTTTGAAAAACACAGAACCAACATCCGTAAAATATTATTACGGTTTTTGTTTTTTGACTTAGTTGTGCTCAGAAACGCCCCTTAACGAAACCCAGCTCTACGAGTACGACGGTGGTGTTCGTTCGTGTTGGTTCAGCTTAATACAGCATAATCCGTATTCGCCCAGCATGATGCATCGCAGATACGACTACTGCAGGTATTACTGAGGTCGCGCCTCATTACCACCAATTACTGTTATGGCCGGCGTCCCCGGTGGCTTGGTAGGTTGTCCGCGTGCCTATTAATATCAATTTCGTGGGTTCAAGTCTCACCGAGTGCATGCTCATAGGGACTTTTTCTTGCATACAAGAGATTGATTAGCGGAAAGCGCGAGAGCGTGAGTTAGCTACATTCGATGAAAATCGACGAGCAGTGGGAATGCTGAACCCTATGCGCGACAAAAAATAAAGGCACGTACCGGGGGGGAGAAGGGACGACACCTGTGACCCCGGGCTTGTCCAGAAGATCGCGAAGGGTGAAACCTCCTACGAGTTAGGCCGGAAAGTAAAAGTGATGATAAAAATATATATAGAGAGAGAGAGAGAGAGAGTAAAAATGGTCTTTGTCGTACGGAGCTCGCACATACGTATTTTCATCTCTCGTGTACATAAAGGATGTAGTACTGAAGAATCGCCACGGACACTGGTTGTTGTACAGCCGGCGTCCCCGGTGGCTTGGTAGGTAGTCCGCGTGCCTATCAAGATCAATTTCGTGAATTCAAGTCTCACCGAGTGCATGGTCGTAGTGGCTTTTTCTTGCACAAAAGAGATTGATTAGCGGAAAGCGCGAGAGCGTGAGTTAGCTACATTCGATGAAAATCGACGAGCAGTGGGAATGCTGAACCCTATGCGCGATTAAAAATAAAGGCACGTACCGGGGGGGAGAAGGGAAGATGCCTGTGACCACGGCTTGTCCAGAAGGTCGTCGAGGGTAAAACCTCTTACGAATTAGGCTGGAAAGTGAAAGTGATGAGTAATATATATATATATATGTGTATATGGAGGGGTATATTTTTTATGACGTAGAAAGTAGAAAGAAGCGGACACTCATGAAATCTCCTTTTAGTGTCTGTTGGAAGGCGGGGCGTTGTATGATGTGCTCCGACGTTTTGGTTTCACAATTTAAAAATATTTTAAAAACAATACCTGGTACTAGGTAGTACGTTGTTTTACATTTTCCCGACCATATCGAGATACTGCTGTACAATCAAAAATGAATCGATTGGAATAACAAGCGCCATTTCGGGCCGATGTTTATCAATATTTTGTCTCCTTCTATCCTGCACGCGCAGTCCAAGCAACATATTTTGTGCAGAGCGACGCCGCAGTAGCGCAGTACTATTTTTACCGCCAGGACACCAGACGATCAAGAAGAGCATACTACTGCTACTACTACTACTACTTCTACTACTACTACTACTACTGCTACTGCGGTCGTGAACCGGAAGCGTGGAGGCAGAAAACACATTTGGCAGGCAGACATCATCGACAGAGACTCGACCCTGGAAGAGGTAAGGGCGATTTTTGAGTCTATCTCGCCCAACGGCATTGTACGGAGCCAGCGCAGGTTGCGTGGCTTGTGTCGCTAGGTTGCGTCTTTGGCGGGGGTTGGGTAAGATAAGGGCAACAACAGGGGGGAGATCTCATTGCAATGTTTTTTACAAGTGGACCTAAGCTTTGGGGGCAAATGCCCGCAACCATTACTGGTATTAATAGTTGGAATCATAACGCATGTATTTCTCTTTACGTTTCAGCAGTACTGCTCGTACCTTCTAACATCATGGTATGCATGCAAGGGTTGCCAAGAGTACAAGTCTCAGTCCTGGTGACATGGCGTTTGTCCTACCGCAGCAGTTGTACAGCATGTAGTTTTCGAGGACGAGAAGTATGATACCGGCAAGTACGTAATTAATACTATTACCGTAAGGGCCGCAATGTCTACTACTGCTTGCTGTTGTGGGTCCTCGGTTGTTGCAAAGGTTTGAGGAACAGATTTAATGCCTTCGTGGGCCGTCGCTTGAACCAAAACATGGAGGGTACGCTCAAGACCGTTTTGATCAAGTTTACTGGCAATTGAACACACAGAAAGCAGCAGTACGGTACACAATAATACTGCAATGATTATAGGGTGCTGCTGCGATGCTCAGAACCAGCGCTAGGTGTTCGAGACCTCCGGTTGTTGGGGTTTGCCACGTACCGGTATTCGACTTGATTACGTCAATTTTTGTTTGATTTTCGTTTCTGTCAATTTTATGCTTTTTCTCCTTTTTGTCGTATATTGTTGTCTTCCTCACATTAAAACTCTCGAATCAATCAAGGCGTCGGACGTCCGTGCTGATGCCCTGAGAAGATCAGAAAACCGTAAAAATCCAAATTCGGCTACGAGCTGGGCCAGCCAATAAGCGCACAATCAATCATGGAGTCGTATTTCGTGAATCACTGCGAACTAAGACTTGAAATTTGGATGCACCGACCCTGACCCATATATATAAGTGCAATTGCGATAAATAAAAATAAAAATACTAGGACATGTGAATAATCGACACGAACTCGACGAGATATCGGCGAAAACTCCAAAACACCAACTTTTTACACTAAATTCCGTAATAAAATCATCGTTCGCGGTCCAGGCGAAATTTGGTGGAGACGTTGCAGGGGATACAAGAAGACCGATGTCAGTTTCACTGCCCCGTTCGTTGTGCCCATCGCGAGATAGGCCAAAAACAATACCTGGTATATTACATTCTTCAATTGAGTGTAACGAGAAAATTGCTTCTTACTGCGATGCGGCCCTCAATTTTGCGATTTTCGATCTGAAGTTTCCAACACCGTATTCGTGAAGCCCGTGCCAAATTAGGTCGTTCCTGGCTTTTATATTTTGCGTTTTTTTCGAGGGGTTTCAGTCGTGTTTCCATTTATTTCAAGTTTTTATTCAGTCGTTCATATCTCTCGGACTGAAAAAAATTAAATAACGAAGCCCGGAACGATACGTCTCCATTGATGCATGAACAACACCGTCGTGTCAAAATTTCATGTCCACCTGCTTAAGATTGGGTGCTGGATAGCCGACCTTCTGAATCGACAGGGTCTTGGCTTGCCCAGATCGTGTGATGAGGATGACGGTGATGATGATGATGATGATGATGATGATTCTGACGATGATGATGATGATGATGATGATAATGATGATGATGATGATGATGATGTTCTCACAGCAGTAGTATACTGCGGCTCGCTTCCTTGAAATCCTGCCTGTGGTCACCAAACAGGCGGTAAGTACAAGCACGACAATTTCCACGTGAAAAACACCAGATACGATGAAAAGGCGTATGTGCTTGGTGTTCGCCAGTTATTTGACTTCGTTCTTGCTGTTACTCTGCTTACACTGCTGTGGTGGTATTGTTTATAGTACTACGTAGTTTTTTATTTTTCCTTTCCCTTTGTTTTGTGTTTCTTTAGTTTCTCCCTTATATGTGTAGAATGTGTATGTATGCCGTGCCTGTCGTTTCCAGTGCGTGTGTTCTTCACACTAAATTTAAACCGTTTTTTTTTTTACCCCAAGCGGTGGTGTCCGTGCCGATTTCTCAATCACATAGAGATACAGGTAATGTTTTCACGAAACTACCTGGTGAAGAAAGAGAGGCCACAGAGATAGTCGAGTATACAATCCAATCCGATGTCATTATACTGTACTGGACACGACACAGGCACGAGATGGTTTATACATTTTCTTCAAAAGATAGAAAAAACAGAAGAAAAACACGAACCATGTGTGTGTATGTGCGCGCGCCGGTCGTGGACCTCTGTGTACCGCCCGGCTGCCGTTCTCCATGGCCGCCTCATCGCCTTAGCCCTCTCGGTCCGCTCTTTTGCACGTACTCTCGTTGCCACTTCCTTGCAGTCGGCTCCTCTTCTACTCCTCCGTCCCAAACACAAAATTCTCCTCGCAAATTGCGGTTCTGATCTGAAAACAATAATTGTCTAAGGGCCATCAGCGTTCGGGGGCCGCGCTCCTCTGCTACGACTGCTTCGCCAGTTCTGGGGATAAGGCAACCCCCATATTTGGTGACCACCCTCGGATTCGTGCCTGCGAGCACGAATCATTGGCGCCCTGAACCCCACGCTCGTGCTCAAACTATTCGCATCAACGTGCTCTCTTTACGTCCCGCACTACAGAGTTGTTTTTCGAACAGCTGCACACCCTGGACAATAAATGGTCGGTGCGATTATTAATAATAGCAATACGTATAATGTATATGGTGCAATGTAAATGTCGATAGACACATTTTTCGAGGTGGGACATCGGTACTGCTGTATCGATGAGTTCCTTTCCCCAATGTATGTATGGGTAGTACTCTGTGAGGTGTACGTAGTCCCTACGCGAAAGCCATCGTCACCGACAGCAGTGGCTACGAACGTATCTGTGGATACCTTCACTCCTTATTACGGTCGATAATTGCTCTGGATAGACTCCACACAACATAGGGTGGCGGGCAATGGCCATCGACAGACAGAGCAGTGCACCATAAACTGTGGGCAATGCCTACAGGTCGGTGTAGATTGAGAGGCTCGCCAGTCTATTGCCACATACATCATACATTGTGCTCGTCGCGAACCTCATGTCGGACCCCATCATCATGTGTATCTGTCCTGTGCGTTGGACATCCATAACTACCAACAGAAACGCACCCAGCGGTATTTTCGCCTGCCGTGTTGAATGTGTTCTTGCCATCTCCCCTCCACACCCTGCACACGCTGAAACGGGGCCGACGACCTCTCTTCGAAAAGTATTCGCGGTTCGCGTACTGCGGGCGTCGTGGCGTGACGCACCTCACGAAAAAGATTCCGTGCTCTCGGTTAAAGCGTGTTTTCAACAGGAATATTTAACGAAACATCTGCTCGACATGTCCCGTTTACTCTACGGCGCAGGCGCAGGTCTTCCCTCTCTCTCCCTCCCTCTCTCTGTCAACAAACCTGTGGGTGCGTAGTAGGTAAAGGGAAGGATGAAATTCGGAAAGGTGCTTCTGGGGCTGGTGGCGCTGACGTCCCTTCATATCTCGAGCGGTGAGCGCTCCTTTGATGGGTTTTTGAACGTGACCCTAACAGCTCAAGCAGAAAAACCCCGGAAGAGGTTCGGCAAATCGCCTTTGTTCATTTTAGACGCTCTGCAACATGATCTCGTGATATTGCAAAATATTATTCCTGGGGACATTGGTCGGGTGACTTATCAACTGAATGCTATGGCTCGACAACCGTTTCTGTCAATAAATCATAATTATTTTTAGGCTTGGAACATGACTGCGGTGAAGGAGATACAGAGGTAAAGTAATACCGGTAAGAGTATTCACTAAAGAGAGACCACGGAAATTACGCAGGTTTTTGGCCTTTCAATGCGCAGGTTCTTTACGTTCGAGTACTTACAAGTAGTGTTGGTCGTTTTACTTTTTTATTTTAAACAGCTTTTGATTTTGTAGATGAAGACTCGTGCAAAACGGGCGTTAAGCCTTTCAATACGCCGTTCTTTACGTTCGAGTACTTACAAGCAGTGTTGGCCGTTTTGCGTTTTTAGTGTGAACAGCTTCTGATTTTGTAAAAGAAGACTCATGCGAAACGGACGTTACATATCGTGGCACCACCAGAAACTAAAAACGTTATTAGCTCCCTTCCGGAGTAATGGATCCTCAGAGCACACATTCCAACGCCACAGGCCACCGAGTGTTGAAATTAGGACAACAACCATCAGTATTAGAGGATGACATCGAGGTTGCTCGCCTACGATGTGCACTTCGCCTGAACCCTAACTTCATTCCAAGCGCACTGAGGCCGGGGCGACGCGACAAAACATTACGAGAAACGCGATCTCACTAATCGTTGTGGGAGAGCGTTCAGCCGTGCGAGTAGTATCATGGTGTGAGCGTGCTGCACAACTCCTTGCACAGTTCATGTACTAGGCTGTCGTCTCCTAACCCAGCAGTACTGAGTTGCTTCGCGTGCCTGGTGCTGCAATCGTTTCTTCTGTTCACTCTTCGTCGCTGCGCAAGCCCCAAAAACATTGTCCACCCCTCCCACTCTCGCTACGATGCATCCTCCTATTATGCCGAAGGTCAATGTGATAACGGCCTTGCGGGAGTCCAGAGTGGCGACATCTGCTGCGAAGCTGACTGTGGGACATGCGGAGGATACTATTGCCGCGATCGAGCCGGCGGAGCGGTTAGTTGGTGGCTGTTTGTCGAATTCTTGCTATATCCCGTACCTCTAGCAACGTTTTTCATTTTGAGTGCCCCAAGCTCAAAACCGGGGGAGAGGGGGGGTCATACACCAGTACACTAGTCGACTAGCGTATGGCAGTCAGACGTGAGGGTACCTCACGCGCCTCTTACACAGCATTAAAATTGAGCTCCCCGACCTCCACAACGGGGGCGGGGGAGGCGCGTGTGGCAGGCAGATATTTTTCCCCGCTCACTCCCCGTCAACTCATGGTCTGACGAAAGCATTCCTCACCCCTTCTCCCGTTGACAGCGTGCCTGCTGCCGAACCCGAATCAGAGACAGCGGGGAGATGTGCAGTTCCACGATGGCGGCGCCGTGCATCATCGATGACAAACGTGCGTCTCAAGGTTCTAGCTAGACAAGGATTGACTACCCCCATAGTTGGATTGCGCTTCTCCTGACTTCTGCTTGTGCTTGTGTTCGGCATGTCATCATACTTCGTTGTTTGCTATTTTCTTGAAAACATACTTAACGGATTTTTCTGTGATTGCTTGCGAGTGGTACTGTACGTGAAAAGGGACGTATATTTCGACGAAGACTGTTGGTGCAATTTTATTTGCGCTTCGTCTGGTGTGTTGCGGGGGGGGGGTCATCGTTTTTCAGAACTGAGATACCGGTGGGCGGAACAGTTGCTAAAATTCGAACCGTACACAGACTATTTTTCTCGACATCTATTTTTTATCCTATTTAGCGGCGCTGGTCGGGGGGGAGCCATTGGTTGGAAATGTGCCACTGTCGATACCGTTAGCACGATGGATATGCGTTGAGCTGTAGGACAGGGCTAAGATTTCCTTCCGAACAGCTCGTGTGCTCCGCGTCCGGTGCCTTTGAGGTTGGACAAGCTGAATGAGCCGGGCTAAGGTAAACCTGGTAGGGGGTGCGATTGAGTCAGAACGTGTTTTGACTCACGAGGCTTCTCTACCGAGGGCCTACCCAGTTGCGTTCTAAAAAGCTTAACGCATACATCAATATTCGCGTTACGCTTACTGTGGGCAGTGGTATTGTGTTTGGGTTTGCGTGCGCCCATTCTGCCCAGCGTGAGTCGTTTTGTTGAAGTAGGGCGCTCTTGAAGTGCGCAGCTTCCATGAATCTAGATCTACACCCACCGTTGCATGCGTCGGTTCCGCACCAACTCGTGCGTTCAGAGGTCTGAAATTGTGTTCTTCGCCTCTTTGCTGGCGTTTTGATCCTCTTCCTGCCCCCCTTAAAAACTCAGCCGAAGACCCGGAACCTACTTGCAGCAACGGTCTGCCCGGTGTGCAATCCGGCTCAGTCTGCTGCGCGGATTTCTGCGGAAGATGCGGAGGACGCGGATGCGCCAACATACCCAACGGCGAGGTTGGTTCTTGTCAACTCGTTTCGTCTCTTGCCCTCTGTTATCACGCGCCTCTGGCAAAGCGCGCGCTTTGTCCCCGACCTTGAAAACGGAGGTGGCTCGCAGGCACGAACCAATAGTGCAAGTAGCGTCTGGCAGGAAGACGTACATTGCTATGCCCCTCTACATCAGCAGGTCTGACAAGCAGTAGTAGAGCTTCCCACTCATTCCAGACCAGGGTCGACGCCTGTTGTGTACGAGACAATGAGATGTAACTGTCAACCGTTTATGTGTATGTTGACTTAGGGTTCGGTTAGAAATTGTTTCATACCCACGTTCGTGACCACAGGCTGTGATAGATTGCAGGTAAATTAGCGTTCGTGAAAAATCATCCACATCAGCATCATCAACAATGGCAACACATGGGCCTCGTACACAATGTCTCTCAACCACAACGTTGAATGAGTGAAACCTCCGCCTTGCTGACGAAAGCATTTATTGCCTCTTTCCCGGTCCACAGCACAACTGCTGCACGCGTTCGATCAGGGCTGTCGGCAAGAGTTGCAGTGAGACTATGGAGGCACCGTGCGTGATCGTCGACGAGGGTGCGTCGGGTAAAATATTGAAACCAGCGCTTGCTGCCTCCTTGATTCGTCTACGATTTCCCTGACTTCTTCCGAAGTTTGAGTGTTTTGTCGTTTACATCTTTCTGTTGATCGCGACAGCGTACCTGCCCTCGTCATCAGTTCTGGCATGTAGTACGTCATAGGCGGGATGCAGGTCGAAGTAAACGCTTTCGAGTGTGGTCATTCCATTTTCTTGAACGTATTATGTTGAGGGTCAATACTTTCAGAACTGAGATAATGATGGGCGCAAACGTTGCTGCAATTTCCACCTTCCACATTGTGTTTCCTGGATATTTATCTTTTGATCTCGTTCTGTCGAAGCTCGCCGTGGGAAATACAGAGCTAGAAGTCTACCTTTATCGATAATATTAATACGACGCGTACGGGTTGAGCTGTATGACAGGGCTCGAATTCATTCTGCAAACGGTCTGGGCGCTTCGCACCCTTGCTCGCACCCTTGTGATGTTGAGGTCGGAGACGCTAATCGACCCATGCTAAGGTATGGGGAGTACCCACGGGTCTCCTCGACCGAGGACCTACCCAGTTTCGTTGTAATTCCATGCGGAACGTTTGCATCGATATATATACATATCTATTACGCCTGTTGTAGGCAATGACATTGAGTATCAGGTCGAAAATCGCACTTTTACCCAACATGCGTTTTTGGGTGAATTAAGAGCGTTTCTTGAAGTTCGCAGTCTCACTGGGTATAGATCCACCTCTACCGTTGCATGCGTCGGTTCCGCAGCCGTTTGTGAGAGGTTTACAGTAAAAATATATATACACGGCAAGAATAATCAGCTGTTACATGCCCACGCGAGAGCTCTACGTTGGACGTATTCGCAGGCATTTCGCCAATCACGAAGTTTCCTCCTCCTGTCCCGCTGATGACGGACAGCTTACATCATAGACGTCCAGCTGTTGAGGTTGCGCACGTGTTGGTGCCTTTCCAGACCTGACGTTTGTTACTCCGCGTTCCCGCCTCCCGTCGTTATTGTCCCACTGAATCCTCGACACAACCCAAATAAGGGTCCGAGGTTTGCAGCAACGGAGTGCCCGGCGTCGAGGGAGATGGGTCCTGCTGCGCGGCGGAGTGCGGGACTTGCGGAGGAAGCGGTTGCGCTTCAAGGCCCGGTGGCAGCGTGCGTTGATATTTGGTCGTATCTTGCCCTAGCCTCGTGTTACGATAGGAGTAGCCCTGTTTTGATCGAACTGCCGCTGACGACCGGGGTTCTACAACCATACAAGTATCGAATCTCGTCAGTTGAGGTTACAAGTAGTAGTCGGTACACTGTTCGACCATGCGATTGTACAGCGGGCGTTCCTTTGGTTACGCCGTCCAAATGAGGTTTTGAGCGAGGAAGCAGAGCTCCGCAAGTGGGGAGCCAGAGAAACGACGGATGTACCCCTCCTACTATACCGCAGACTGGGTTTCTCTTTTTTTTCAGGAGCTCCTTGCGAAAGAGCACAGCTTAAGTGTTTCCATATCGATAGCGGTGGATGGACCGCACGCAACTATTACGGGGGGGGTCCATAGTTAATAGGACCTAAGGTGAACATAGAAACCTATATATTTAACTATTCTTACTAACAATATTTGGTCCTGTTTACTATGTTCCCCCGTAATAGTAGGTTGACTCCTGTTGTAGCATCTATATAGCCGTGCTGCGGTAGGGGCTGCAGGTTCGAGGCCAGACATTGTTCACTGACGGGGGTCCTCAACCATTGCACCTGGGGAGCTACGTAACGCTTGTATCGTCTAGTCTGACTGTATCCTACCGTTTTTTTCGTTTGGTACCTAAACCCATGGAACCGCGCTTGTACCGGGCTTAGGTCACATGTTGACTTTGTTTTGGATATGGGCTGGCGTGTAGAGCTCGTTTAGTGTGGCGTGCTGAACTCGTCAAGTGTAAAGCTTCATAATGATGAGGTGTTGCTCCTGTCCCATATCACACGTCGTCTGGCGGGAAGGCGTGCACTGCTCGGCCGCCAATATTCACCGGCCTGACGAAACGAAACAACTCTCGCCCATGCTCCGTTTTGTAGGATTCGTGCTGCACCGGCAAAATTCAAGACAGTGGCATATTCTGCAGCGACACACCGGTGGCGCCGTGCATCATGGACTAGATATCTTCTGATGTAAGTAGTCCCCCGTATATCGACGATCTGTGGCGCAGCAGTCGTGTTGCATAAACGCTTCGTTAATATGAATAGGGTGGTAACGAAGTATGCGATATACTCCAACCAGTGTTTCCAGAACCGCCGTAACTGCCTCTGAAGTGTTGCCATCGTCTTTTTGTGTACCGGGGTAGTACATTAAATCAAACAGAGCGCTCAAAGACAGCGTTACGGAGTCTAGGGTTTCAGCGTCAAGTCGTACAACAAGTTTCTGATGTGCAAGGTCATCAGTACGGGAGTCATTGGAGCGCTTGCACACGCCCACAGTCTCACTTTCCATTCACACCAGCATCTGAGCTCTAAGTAACTCAGAGTGATCAACCTTCTGTTACTCAGACAGCGATTATTTCAACCACGACAACCAACCACTCATCTAGTAGAGTTCAACACTCCACTACAATACTATCGGAGTAGTTCCGATTGGCACTCGCCTCAATCAACATCGTGATCACTTCTACGCGAGACATTGGACCACTGACTTCTACCTCTGGTGCGTCGGTACACAGCTCTAGCTGATCTAGGGTCGGCTATCTCCGTTATTGGGCTACCTGGCAGCAGTTTTACCGACTACGTTTACAAGCGTTTGCTGCATACCGTGGTAATCACCTATGAACAGGTGTAGTGAAACAATACGCCCGCATTGTCTAGGAGCGTGCTGTGTAGCAAGCAGAGATGCCGATAACAGTAGGCAGTAAGCCAAACGTTACACTTTGCTTGGCGTAAACGACTGTACTCGTCGTCATCGTGCTGCCTGTACTGTACGTAGTGCAGGCTGTTCGAAGGGGTCGCGACTCAGGTGAAGCGCTGTGTAAACTAGGGGATACTTTATTCAGTATCAAAATGGCCGCGATTGCCCGGCATTTCGAACGATCAACCTCACATTGTGCCGTACATACTGCGTAGCTTTATATCACCACGCGTATTGATAGGGTTTCGGGGTGTTTTCTATATCCTTTGACAATACCTGAGAACATGTAGCAGTACAATAAACAAGTGGCAGAGGCTGGGAAATTAAACCTTCATCAACGAAACAGAGTCTGGGAGGGGGGGTTCAGTACAACGTAAGAACAGGGCTGATGCATGTGTCACAAGGTTTGTCATAGACACTGCGAGTGATCGATCGGAGGGCGAGAGGCTGGCGCAATTTCCGAAGAATGCAAGGCTCGCGGAAACGAAACGGCCCAAACCAGACGGTTTCACGACTGTAAAATACGATTGAAAAGTCGGACAAGCTGGAGATAATTCAACAGGCCTACTCGAACAGTCATTGACGGTGTATGGGTTTGGGATTCCATGTTCTGACCTCCAGCGCCGCCGCCGTGTTCGCCTCTCCTCACAATCTTTGCCAGGATTCACGTGGTACTTCGCCGACCCCCATTCCCGTCATGCCGGGATCTACGACTTCAGCTCAGCCGAGTTCCCACTACTCCCAGTACTGGCGAGTGGTACTGGTGGCGGTGGTTACGAGTGCGCTAAGGTGACGCCGAACAACAACCGCCGGTGATAGCATTTGGGCGTCTGGAAAAAATAACAGGATGTAAAATTGTGTGCACGCAGATGATGCTACGGAAGCAACGGAAGCCTTTCGTTTGCGAAGACGAGGGAGATAGCATTTTCTGCAGAGAGTTAACCTTAGTGTGCTGACACGCCTACGCAGCTACTTTCTACGAGAGGTTATCTAACGGGGTAGGGAGGAGAGTTAATGCACAATGTACGGTCGTGCCACAGCTTGACAGCTGTAGAGGGGGGGCAGGGGTATCCAGGGGAGCTGATGGTGTCGTTCCGTTTCGATAATAGTTGTGCCGTCACACTAGGCCGCCAACTGAATACGTACTATCTAGCGTGGGCGATAGGGCGTCTTCCGAATAGGTGCCGTGCAACACCTCAGCATTTTCTGTAGAGGCGGGCATCTTTGTTTGCAATTCAACTCAGAACGCTGGTTGTATTGGCTTTGGGTGATATTTGAGCGGGTTCGAGATTGGAGATTTGATTTAAAAAAACAGTATCAAGCCGACCGTGCTTCGCCGACTTATGTCCGGTAAGACTACTACCAACAGTCAGTTAGCGCCTTGACTCTCGTCAGCAAAGTCTTCGGTATCGTGATGCTAAATGCTGCTGAGGAGTGGAGACTTTTCTACGTGCAGTCGACAGGGCAGCATGCTGATTATCTCACCAGATGATTGTGCAGTACATTCATTTGTTTCGCTTTATGGGGTATTTTGGAGTGTTCGGTTGGCTGAAACGAAGAAGTATCAAGGGAACTGGAGAAAGGATTGGGAGATACTCATGCTCAGAATATGGGTTGTACGCCAGTAAGGTATGTTGATGGTTTTTATGAATCGTGTAGTGCACTTTGACTGTTGGTTAAATACGCACAGGGAGACCAATCACTACTGTAGGAGACCAGGTAGAGAATGGCTCTTTAGATGCATTACTTTGTTGTTTTTTGGCCATTCCCGTGGAGACTGTCTAGGAGGGGGGTGCTTGAAGTTAGATTATAAGTTTCCCATCAGATGCGAGTACGCTCGTATAGAGTACACAACAAATGGACCGATGTTGTCGGGCTGTACGGCATATATGTGAAGATACCTTGTCGTAGATTTTGTTTGCAGGTTGTACGAACATGCCCTAGTTCGTTGGAGTTTTGCCCTTACCGTATTTGCTGACATATTATTCCAAGAGATCTATACTGAAATTGGTATTGCGATATTTGGCATTGAGATTACCGCGTAACCGTAGCAAATATATACCTGGTAGGGAGCTTGAGGTTGACGTCGATCGGCAAACGATAAGATGGAATTCGATATGTGCCATTGCATCTATTAGTTTGGCGATTTTGTTCGGGATATCTTTTGTATCTTTCACCGAGTAGGACGACTGTTGGTGATGGTTCGGTGGTTGACACTGAGCTACGGAAAAACTGAATTTGCAGTTGTGTGACGAGCGCTTCTCGGTCTGGATGTCGTGCCCCGAATGATGCCGCATCGACTGGGTGGATCGCCTGCCGGGATCAGAAGTTTGTGGTGTAATGATTCGAGACTCGTGTGTATCAGTGAGCGTTTTGGAGTCTGTGACAGAACGGTAGGACGCATGTGTGCATGGAGCCTGTGGTACTTATAACACGGCTCATGTACCTTACGTGTGTCTGGGGGAAATCTTACGGCTCGCGTGTATAAGTGTGTCTGGGGTCGTCTGGAGTCCGCGATACAAGCCTGCGGCTCCAATTTCTCGTCTTCTCTTCGCGACAAGGCGGCATCCCACGTACGCGAGGGATTATTCCCCACAGTACAGAATACACGAACCATTTCGTCTACCGTCAAAAAGTGAAAGCAGCAAGGGGCGTGACAACCCGCCAAAGAATCTGTTGCTGACTGTCGTTACAGATACGAGCATTATTCGACACGGTATACAGTGCCCGTATGTGGTGCGAAGGTTGGTTTCAGTGGTTGTCGTGCCGCTTGCGGTAATGACACCCAGTAGACCGTTAACCCTTTTAAGATCGCAGTCCCGGTTTGGAAACAAACTATTACGGGGGTACATAGTTAATAGGACCTATGGTGAACATAAAAACCTATATATTTACCGATTTTTACTAACAAAATTTGGTCCCGTTAACAATGGACCCCCGTAGTAAGTAGAATTTGAGTGGCATGTCCCCCAAACGGTACTGCCGTTCTAACTTGCTTCTTGTCACTTCGGTACACCGTACTGCGGTACTCCACCTGTCGCGTCTGCGTGTTTTGCTACGACGTACACCACGGGTGTCGGTATTGTCCGCATGCAAGTTTAAAATCGTGCTCAGCATGCCGCGGTTGCTGCTAACTCGAAAAATAATGGTCAAAATGGCATTACTCTCCCCCCAGGTAAAATTTATTACAATCCACCAGGGGGGCTGGATTCCTGTACTTCTCCCCATGACTATTCTCGGCAGTGGTGTACTCGTGTTGCTGTTCACGTTCACAATTCATTTGAGGTCGGAGTAACGGTGTCAATACGTTTCGTATGCTTTCAAGGGTCGTGACCGGGATTGTGGTTTCTGCTGGCACGAGAACACGACAGAACGAGAAACCAAACTCGTCTTTGTGGAGGCTTGTCTGATGAAGGCTCAACGTTCAGGCTGTCTTCGTGCTGAAAAGTAGATGATCTTTGATAAAAATATTCTGTTTCAAAACGTGGCCGGCTTCACTGTTTTTTCACCGTGTGATTGGAACGGGCAGGCTATCTATTGAAGCTCTTGAATCGAAGGTCCGGTTAACCTTCTGACACTCTTCCCCCCGAAGCAGTGAAACGCCTTGCAAACACTATAGTGTAGAACGGTAGAGCTCTCCGAGGAGTTTGGTGTGCTGCTGATGCAACCACACAACTAGGAAAAGGCGGGGCCAAAAGAAGCTGAACCTTTATGAGGGTCGGTGGGGTTGTGAAAGGTGACAAATGAAATGTGAGCTTACCTCAGGAGGCCTGCCAACACGAGAACCCGGTCTTCGGGAGAGGCGAACGCTGGGGGCGGGGGGCGGTCTGCCCGCAAAGACTGCCGACTGGGTATGGTTATTATCGCCATGATGCGTTTCTTTCCAGTACCCAGGTCTATAGTGTGGGAGGGGTGGGGGTGGGGGGGGGGAGGCAGTACGAGATATCACGCATGGCCGGGGGGGGGTGGGAGGGGGGGGGGGCAGCCTACCCTAAAGACTGACAAATGTGTATGTTCGTCATCATCATCACGCATGCCTTTCCGGTACCTAAGCTGTCGTGGGGCCGCCTGGACTCCCTCGCCTTCTGTATGCCTTTCTTCCCTGTCTTCGCTTCCCCCAGTTGTTTTGTTTCGTTTTCGTTTCCTCTTTTTTTTCTCTCTTGTCTCTCTCATTTTTTTGCTGCTATAACTATTTTCCCTTTTAGCCTTACTTAGCTTATTTTGAACTCGCGTGCGTATTCATAGCTAGCTCTCCCTGTAGCTGGAATTTTGTTCTACTTTTTTTTGTTTTCTCGGTCGCCACCCCCCCCTATTATATATATTTCATATGGGTTGGGTTGGCGTCGGTTGGCAACGACACTGCAAAACATGCCACTTACTACGGGAGCTAGACATCCAGGGTGCCGTTTTTGTTTTTGTTTTAGTTTTCTTTTGGCGGTCGCCCACGGCTGGTCGTCGAGTTAGATCATTTGTGCGAAGTAAAGAACCTTTACTCTGCACAAGGGAATCCATCGTATCACGTAGTGTTCAAGGTAAGGCACCCAAGAGGCAGTTACATAGTACTCCCATTGCTGTCTCTGGAAGTGGCTACACCGGAAATTAAACTAACTCATTGAAGCTGTCATCCGTATGCAAGTCCGCCTCACAAGCGGTTCTTAGTGGGACGCAGCTCACCCTTCATGCGACTCGCCGGACACCTCACGGCACTTCGCGCTTGGTGCAAGCAATGTCTGTCTGGTGGGTGAAAACCCGACATGCTCCGTCTCGGCATTGTAGGGATGCGAAGGTCTATGGTCATACGACTACGGCCATGCATGAGATCGAGTACATATATCCTATCGAGTACACCCCCCCCCCCCCCGTGCACCGTCTCGAACGTGATGCGTGGTCAATGGTCAAATAACTAAGGCAGGCAACAAATGAGTACGCTCCCCCCCCCGTGGACTTGCCTGCAGGTGTGCAACTCTGTGTTCTCGTGCTTCGTATTTGTTCACGTCCTGTCGCGTGTGTATCTTCTTGTGTATTGTTTTGTCTCACGCGTGTTGTTATACTCCCCGTATTTTCCTCTTCTTCTCCTTTTTCTCTAATTCTCCATTCTCTTTTCTCTCTTTCTCTTTTTCTCTTTTCCTTTTAGCTTGGGATTGATATCACTCTTGTTTCTTGGTTGAGGCGCACGATGTACTGGTATGCAACTGAGCAACTCTCTGGTTTTGCTCGCGTTTGGGCGCTTGCGCGTTCTCTTGGGTGTTCTCTCGCACGTGATATTATGCTCCCCTGCTTTTTTCCTTGTCTTCTCCTCTTTTCTCCATTGTTCTCCTTTTTTCGCCGTGTTCTATTTTCTCTCCGAGTTTCCTTTTTCCTTCTTTGCTTTGGATTCATCCCTTCTTTTTTCTCGCTTGGGGCGTTTGATGTGCCCTTTCTTATGCAGCACGGCGCACGATGGGCATCGTACTGCTTTATTTACTTTGCATATAGTTTTTTTTCCATGTGAACGATTCATCCACTCCAGAGTTGCCCGGTCGCCCCGGTGTCGTAGCGGTACCTCGAGTGCTTCTATTAATAGGAGTCGATAATGGACTTCGTATTCCACGTGGGTCGAGCTTTACAGTAGAGCTTATTAGCGAAAACAAACAACCAGCTGCTGAGAGTGCCTACTTGAAAAAAAAAAACATAATTTTAACGTGGGTAGGCGCAATTCGATGCGAATCGACAAGGCAGGAGAGCTGAAGTATTCTGGCGATGAAAATACAAGGCAATATCCGGAGTCGGGGGGGGGGGGGGGGGGGGGGGGGGGGGGGAGGGGGCTATAGCTTGCTATGTGTGGATCTGAGGTATGACTCAAACGGGGAGAGGAAAGAAGGACAATAATAATGGGATCGGAAAAAAAGAGAGAAAAAAGGAATGTTTCCGAGGTTATCGTGTGACCACACGGACCAGATTTGAGGCCATGAATCCATGTGAGAACAACAACAACAACATGTGCAAGGAGGACAAAAACAAAAAAAAAAAAACATGTGCAATGTCGGGTACCGGACAGCTGTGTGGGGTCAGAAATTTGGAAAACGTTCCAACTGCTGTACGTACGCGTGGAAGCAAAATGAGAGCATTTGCCCCTTGAGTTAATCCCTCCCATACCTTGACCTACCCTTGCCTTTTCCCATCAACCTTCCTTTTCATTGGTCCATCTTTCGTATCGGATTGTTATCCGCCCTTCTCTGAATTGCACACCCTGGACAATAGGCAATGGCCACTGCGATAGCAATAGAATGTGGCGCGATGGACGTGCCCATTGCCGCTGGTTTTGTCTATCGATTTAGTACTTCCTCAGTATATGGTCGCCGGCAGTAGCTCTCGGTTAGACTATTACGGGGGTCCATATTTAACAGGACGTATGGCATAAATAAAAACTATATATTTACCTATTTTTACTAACAAAAATATGGTCCCATTAACCATGGACCCCCCTAATAGTTCCCCATAAATTGTCGTCGGTAGTAGCTATCGATGGACCACATGCCCAATCCAATGTCACCGGTAGTGGCTATCGACTGGGTGTTCCACAATCTATTGTGGCAGGCGATGTATGTCGATGGATCACAGCCCCAATTTGTTGTCACCGACAATGACCATCGATGGATACTCCCCTCAATCTATTATAGCAGCGATGTCCATCGACGGAAGAATTCCCCAATCTGTTGTCACGGACATTGGCCATCGACACTGTCCACAGTCTGTTGTGGCAGCAATGTTTACCGGTGGATCACATCCCCATTCTATTGTCACCGAAAATGTCTACGTGTGTGTTCTTCACTATAAACCGTTCTTCTACCCGTCGACATCCAGCACAACTAATGTCCGTGCGGATTCTACAATCCTAGAAGAGGCACAAGTTCTGTGGTCACAAAGCTACGCCACAGAGATACTACGTTGCCACGTATGCAGTAAGCACAGTGGGCAATGCAATGCCATGTCATCATACTGGATGCGACAGGCACGACGCACACATTCTATGAAATAGAGAAGCGAAACGAAACAAAGAAAAAACAAACACAAAGAAAACAAATCGAAAGAGAGAAAGAAGAAAACAATACAAGAAACAAACTGTATTGCCCCCCCCTCAGGGGATGTGGCAGACACTTGCAAAGAACGAGCGGGCAAAAGGAAAAAGAAGACAACCACCACTATTTGTCTTAACTAGAGTAAGACTAACGACCAAGGGAAAATAACAGGCAAACCTAAGCAGAAAGCATCCTCCAGGTAGCGGCAGCAGTTTGTGGTACGAGTAGAATAGTCAGGTTCTACCTGCAAGTCCGCCTGGTACCTAGCTACCTTGTCTGCCGCCTCCGTCTCGCGTTCGTCAACTGTGCCCGTTCCCTCGGCGTCAGACAGTACGTAACAAGCAAAACAGGCGCGTCATCCACCCAAGCCACACGACTCCTGCAATAAAGCTCACCAATCAAAGAACGGAAGAGAAATAAATAAAAAGAAAATTACAAAGGATCAGCGCAAGAAATAACACGAAAAAGGAAGACAAGGGAGACCACGTTCGAACCAGCTGCATCAGTTGGTGTCACGAGTAGTATAGGCATGTTTTACTTCCTAGGCTGCGTGGTGCCTTGCTACCCTGTCTGCCATATCTTTCTTACTTTCGCCCACTGCAGTTTCCCTTCTACTCCTCCTGCCCCCCCCCCCGTCCGCTTTCCCTTGGTCGGGTTTTCTACCACTCCTCCGGTTGCCCCCCCTCCCCCCATTCACTTGGACACCACCCACGGCGGATGCGCGGCCGTGCCTACTCAGCTCAGCCTTAGCATCGTGCCACCTCACCATGAACCGTTTGGCTTCTTTGAGGATCCCCCGGTACCACTTCCAGTGCGGTCTCAATTCCAAACACCAAGGAGGCAAGTTCCGTTGACCCTTCGGTCGCTCGGAACTCCCTACGATCTGCGACTATGCATCTATGTCATGGCTTAAACTCTCCACCAGGTCTGGGGTTCTCCCCACCACCCATCGTCCCGAACACTACCCGACTATGTAATTGTTCCTTGCTTTGCCGTGCCACGCCCCCCGCAAGGAAGAGCTGCCGTTTGCGAACGGTCGTTTCGATGCTCTCGCAACGCCCAATCTTGAGGGCCTTCGCGTACGAGAGGGTGGTGTGGTCTGCACGAAGTCGGCGCTGGAAGCCAATGGCTCGCAACAGGACTTGGTGGTGAGCCGTTCGAAGCTTGGCAAAGTGGTCTGCTCTGAGGGTCCACCTCACACACCCGTACAGCAGGGTCTCAATCACCTCGGCCTCCAGCATTCGGATCTTTAGGCTAAGGGGGGCGGTCGTCCCGACATACAGCTCCGGGCCGAACCGTTTGAGGCATGCTCGCATCAGACGGATCCGTCGGTCGATTTCGAGCGAGAGGTCAGCGTTTTTGTGGACAATGCCGCCTAGGTATAAGAACTGGGCCGTCTGCTTATACCTCCGGCTTGCTGCTTCGATTACGAGTGGTGGAGCGAGGGATGTCTGGTCTAGTGTTTGTAGAAGCATCGTCTCTGTCTTCTTTTGACACCGTGAGGCCTGCTGCTTCGAAGACAGTCACGATGACCCTCATCATTTTCGCGAGCCCTTCAGCCGACTGTGAGACAGTTCCTGCATCATCCGCGTACAACATGTCCCATACAGCCCTCCGCACGCACGCCAACGGCTCCTGCTCCTCCGTTCCGACTACTCCAGCATCACTGAGTTGGACTAAACCCCTTACGATGGCTTCGTCTTGGCTGAAGCGTATTAGTACTGCGTGTAAGGTAGCAGCGAAGAAAACGTTGGAGAGAAATGGTGATAGCACACAGCCTTGCCGCAGCCCCTGCGTGACATCAAACCCTTCCGAGTGCTCGCCGGCATCCGTACGCACGCGAGCCCGCATGCCATTGGGGAAATTGCGGATAATTGTCAGCATCTTGGTTGGTATGGCAAAGCGTGTGACTACCTCCCATAACAGCTCTCGGTCGACGGAGTCGTACGCTTTCTGTAGATCGTTGAAGCACACGTAAAGGGGCCTTTGCTCTGTCGTCCGATCTCTTGCAACCGGCACACGACGAACATCATATCAATGGTTGATCGTGCGGGGCGGAAGCCGCACTGCTCCTCCGGGAGTAATTCCTCGGTCTTCCAGTAGTTGTTGAGGCGGGACACGACGATTTCTAACAAAACTTGGCCTGCGTGGGCAACAAGCGAAATCCCTCTGTTGTTCTTGCTACCAGTTCGTTCCTTCTTTCTGCAAAGGACCTTGATGATCGCATATTTTCATTTGCTGGGGGGCTTCTCTTGTTACCCAAACTTTGACGACAAGGATGTTGTGAAACCAATGGGCAAATGCGGGGTGGTCGATTTCAGGAGTTCGGCCGGGAGACTATCTGGCCCAACAGTTTTCCAATTTGACATCTCCTTTTGTGCTTCCGTCATCTCGTCCATGGATGGTTCATCTCCGAGCGACAGTTTAAGCGGTCGTGGTGACAAGAGGTCGATGATCGTAGGATCGAGTTTTGCGATATCGTGTTCAAGAGTTTGTAGTAGATCCCCCCCATCGTTCACGAATTTGCACCTTATCCCGCAACAGCGTGCCATCCTCGTCCCTAATGAACTGTTCGCTCCTCGCCTTAGTCCTTTCCAAACCCACCGTACTCTTAAGGTACCTGTAAAAGACTCTCTGTTAGTTGTTCGCCAGACGTCGTTCGGTTTCGTCGAGGTTGGCTTCGAAGTACTCAAACAATCCTGCTGCAATCACCTTCTGCAAGTTCGCACACGCAGATCTCCGTGTCTTCCACGTGGTTCTATCCCTGGGGTGGGCACGCAAGAATCGTCGTGCATCCTCCCTCGCTGTCCATGCTAATATGGTGAATGCGGCCAAGGTATCGGCAGACTCACACCACCTATGTCTGCGGTGGCGGCGTGGAGGGGATGGTACCTCTTTTTCGACCGCATCACAAAGCCGAAGTGAAACACTCAACGGTGCCAGACGTATTACGGGGCTAGATAAGCTGGTTGAGAGTGGAAATGACCCTCACGACTACTCGTTCACGACACTTTTGATCGGACATAAAAAGATGCCTGTCGAACTGTCGGCGTTTTGCCGGTCTACGTATTTGTTTGTTGGGCGCAAAGTGACCACTGAACCGGACTTTGATACACAAGATGCTGTATTCTGAGTCAGCCGTAGCTGGGGCAGAAGGCTGTGGGACGACTTTAACATCTTGTACTCTAGATCGATGGGCTTGACGGGTTAGGATGTAGTCGATCCGCTTACGGTCATTCGGTCTGGTGCCGTTGTGTGTATGCGATACCCCACCCATGCGCGTGCTGAAAAACGTGTTGATGAGAGCTAACTTGCAATTGGTGGCGAACGACAGGAGTTGTTTCCCATTATCGGTGCGAGCATCACGTCCATATACTCCAAGCACTCTACTTTCATCATCACCGCACCTTTTCATCCTCCGTCCAGTTCGCGCGTTGGCATCCATCAATACAAACGGACAGTCGGGATCGTTTCCACCAAGTCCTACAGCTTCTGCCAGAAAATACGTTTCAGTTCGGCGTCCTTGGTACAATCAGTTGGAGCATACGCAACGACGAAATTTACTGCCGCGCTTTTGCTAGCCAGCGCAAAGCAAACAGACTTAAGCCGCTCGTCAATGAACTGATGAGTGTACACAGACTTACTGCACAACGATTCCTTGACAGCTAGACCTATTCCGTACAGCCCTTGCCTGGCAGCTGTTTCCTAACCTGAACAGAACACGTGATACCGTGCCGCACGGAACGTCGTGCTGCCCGACCTCCGAGGTTCCTGCGGGCCAACGAAGTCACAGCCGAGTTGCAGTCCCTACGCCAGCACACGCTCGCCATATCCGTACCCGTCCTTCCCCTTTACAGGCAGTGTGCGCACATTGTAGGCCGCTACCGTCACCAGGGTCTCCTTCCATCTCTTACGAGCATCGCGTGTTCCTTTCTTTGCCAGCCGACGTGAGGCTCGTCCCCGCGTCTTTCTTTTCTTCATATTTTCCTTTTTCTTCTGTGTAGCAAAAGTGGTTCTCCGTTTCGTAGCCCGGTACGCGCCTTGGTTTCCGTTGGCTGGGTGCAGCCGTCCGACACTCACATCCGTCTTGTCATGCATGAGTACCCACGCTGTGGCCAGCCTCTCCGCTCCCCCGGCTGCCCACGTAGCGCCCTCTGCTGTCGTGATGTACCCGTCCCGCGTGAGGGATAAACTCCTTGGCGTCGGGGTTAAGACGAAAAACGTCACAACCGCCCCACGCGGTCCTTAAAGCGAGCAGACCACCAGCCGGACCGCGCAAGGTTCCCTCTCCACCCAGCCCGCAGCTCGATGTTCGTGTGGCTCTCACTAGACCGTTTCAGGTCCTGGCGGACTTTCTCGGCCCACCCCGAGGACGGGGCAGGCCAAAGGAGGCACGGCTAACCACCTACTGTGTGTGTTCTTCACAGTAAGCCGTTATTTCTATTCGTCGACATCCAGCACAACCAGTGAGTGTCCGTGCCGATTCTTCAATCCTAGAGAGATACCAGGTACAAGTTATGTGGTCACAGAACTACGCCCACAGAGCTACTACGTTGCCTCGTGTGCAGTGAGCACAGCGGACAATGCAATGCCATGCCATCGTAGATACGATAAGCACGGCTAACTCATTCTATAAAATAGAGAAACGGAAGAAAACAAAGAAAAACGAAAACAAAGAAGACACTTCGAAAGGGAAAAAGAAAAAAGAAAAATAGAAGAAATAAACTATCGTGCCCCCCCCGTAGGGGATGTGGCAGACACTCGAAAACAACGAGCTGGAAAAGTATAAAAAGAAGAAAAACACCGCTACTTGTAAACAGAGTAAGACTAACAACCAAGGGAAAAAAACAGGCAACCAAAGCACAAAGCATCCTCCAGGTAGCGGCAGCAGTGTGTGGTACGCGTAGCATAGCCAGGTTCTCCCTGTAAGTCCGCCTGGTACCTTGCTACCCTGTCTGTCGTCTCCAGCCTGCGTTCGTCAACTCTGCCCCGCCCCTCGACGTCAGACAATACGAAACAAGCGAAGCAGCTCGTCATCCGCCCACGCCACACGACTCCTTTAATAAGGCTTATCAATAGAAGAAGGGAAGAGAAATAAATATAATGAAAATACAGAGGATCAGCGCAAGAAATAACTAAAGAAAAGGAAGACAAGGGAGACCACGTTCGAACCAGCTGCACCAGTCGGTGGCACGAGCAATATAGGCATGTTCTACTTCCTAGTCGGCCTGGTGCCTTGCTACCCTGTCTGCCATCTCCTTCCTACTTTCGTCCACTGCAGTTTCCCTTCTACTCGTCCTGCCCCCCCCCCCCCCTCTCCTCATTCCCTTGGTCGGGTTTTCTGCTACTCCTCCTGTTGCCCCCCCTCCCCCTATTCTCTTGCACACAACCCACGACGGATGCGCGGCGCTGCCTAGTCAGCTCAGCCTCATCCTCGTGCCACTTCAACATGAACCCTTCGGCTGCTTTGAGGATTCCCCGGTACCATTTCCAGTGCGGTCACAACTCCAAAAACCAAGGGGGCGGGTTTCGTTGACCCTTCGGTGGCTCGTAGTCGGCAATGTCTACATCGTACTCTGCTGAGCACAACAAGGTATCTATTTTGCGTGACAACAGCAATACAATACATTGGGACGACCTTATTAGTAGTAAACATAATGAGTGCATGGTTTATATTGACACCACTGGACACACGACAATGGGTGGTGTATGGCGCGGTATATCGTGACCACGTGTTCTTAGCCAGGCCATCCAATGAAACAGGAAGCATGAGTGTTTCCATAAATAGTTATTAATAATACGTTCTCAAACGTTTACATAAACAAACGCGGTTTTCGATCCTGGACAACAGACAATGGCCGCTGCCACAATAATAACCAGGGATGGATATAATGTGGTGCAATGGCCGCGTATATTGCTGTCGGCAATGCCATTCTGTTATTACCGTCCCCAATCTGTTGTGACTGACAATGGTCGCCGATGGACAGACTTCTCAATCCATTGCGGATGGCAATGGTCAGCGATGGACACGCTGCACAACCTATTATTATTGTCGTTGGCAATATATCTATCGATAGATTTTCCCCCCGTCTGCTGTCACTGGCAATATCTATCGACAGTTTGTCCCCTCCCCTATTGACGCTGGCAATATCTGTCGTTACATTTTCCCCTCACCTATCGCCGCTGGCAATATCTTATGTCGACAGAGTTTTCCATCGTCTGTTGTCGCTGGCAATATCTATCGATGGGATATATACAGCAGTAGTGGACAAACCTTGATATTACGGGGGGGCATAGTAAACAGGACCAAATTCTGTTAGTAAAAATACCTATATAGGTTTTTATGTATCCATAGGTCCCGTTAACTATAGACCCCCGTAATAGTAGATCTTCCTGGGGTAGCTAATTAGGCACTCTGATTGGCTAGGGGTATATATTGCCCGGGACTAAAGGCGGTCATTTGTTCTCTTATCTGTTGTCGCTGGCAATATCTATCGATAGATTTTTCCCTCGTCCAGTATCGCTGGCAATAGACCGTACGTAGTGTGTCTATTGTCCAGGGTGTGCGGGGGACCTGGATTGTGGGAGGGAGTTTTCATTGGTTTCGCATGCAACCGACGGCACCCACGGTTTTCACACGTATTTTGTATACCGACCCTGCTGTTACCCCGCCCGGTAGTATATTGTGCCGCCAGCGACTATCGAGCTTGGGGACTTGTCCTCGGGGTGCCTCGTCGACTGGGTGACCCTAGCCCTCGACGTTTTCTATTAATTCACGCCCGGACATTTCCGTCGCAAACCGGGCTTCATGACTGCATTTTGTGGCCCTACGTGTGTGTGTGTGTTCTTCACATTAAACCGTTCTTCTACTCGTCGACATCCAGCAAGCCCAGTGTCCGTGCTGATTCTTCACCCTAGAAAGATACGAGCTCTGTGGTCACAGACTACGACACAGAGATAACACACCGTAAGGCATTAATAGCCTACGCAATACCATGCCTTCGCACTAGGTGCGGCCGACACAACATACATACATACGCCAGCAACCAAAATACACCATAAAGAAAGAGAAGCAGCGAAGAAACCAAACCGAAAAAGAACAAGAAAAAGAAGAAAAAAAAAAAAAGGAGAAGAATCCCAAATAAATAAATAAAATTGGAAGCCAAAGCTCAGACACATACATGCTTACCCCGAGCATGAGCCAAAAGGGACGTGCAAGGGGAAAGATACGAGAAGGAAAAAGGGGACTATGCATCCAGGTGAACACTTAACTAAGTACAAAGAGGGCCAAAATACGCTCGCCACCCACCCACTATGTAGTACTTCTTTCATAAGGATAAGAAGGGAAAACAAATCAAAATACATACCGAACGGCCGCAGCAGTTGGCGGTACGAGTAGCAATTAAAAGTCCAACCTATTAGTCGGCCTGGTACCTTGCTACCCTATCTGCGGTCTCTCTGCTACTCTCTTCTACCGCGGTTTCCCTTCTACCCCTCCTGTTCCCCCCCCTGCCCCCATACACTTGTACGGTGTTCCTTCTACCCCTCCTGCTGTTACCCCTCCCCCCATTCCCTCTAACACTACTTGCAGCGGATGCACGGCGCTGTCTACTCAGCTTTGCCTCAGTCTCGTGCCACCTGCCCATGAACTGTTCAGCTGCTTCGAGGATTCCCCGGTACCACTTTCCCGTCTGTTTTGCTGCAGTGGGCCACAGTGCGGTCCCAACTCCAAAGACTAAGGGGGAGTCTTCGGTTGATCCCTCGGTGGCTTTGAACACTCTAAGGTCCTCAGCAATGGCCCTAGGCCAAGTCTTGGGCTGCCCGCCTGGTTTCGGGCTCCCGCCACCAGCGATCGTCCCGAACATCAACCGACTGGGCAATCGCCCCTCGTGTTGCCGCACCACAGCCCCCGCAAAGAAGAGTCGCCGTTTACGGATGGTCGTTTCGATACTTTCGCATCGTGTTATCCTGAGCGCTTTCGCATACGAGAGGGTGGTGTGGTCGGTGCGTAGTCGGCGCTGGAAGCCAATGACTCGCAGAAGGACTTCGTGGTGGGCTGATCGAAGCTTGGCGAAGTGGTCCGCACTGAGGATCCACGTCACGCAATCGTACAGCAAGGTCTCAATCACCTCGGCCTTCAGCATCCGGACTTTCAAACTAAGCGGCGCGTTCGTCCTATCGTACAGTTCCGGACCATACCGTTTGAGGCATGCCCGCATCAGACGGATTCGTCGCTCGATTTCGAAGGAGAGGTCATTCGTCGCTCGATTTCGAAGGAGAGGTCAGCGTTCTCGTGGATAATGCCTCCTAGGTATAAAAACTGGGTCGTCTGTTAATATTTTTGGCCTGCAGCTTCGATCGCGAGCGGTGAGGTGGTAAACGTCTGATCCGGTGTTCGTAGGAGCATCGTCTCTGTCTTCTTCTCGGATACCGTGAGACCTACTGCTTCGAAGACAGTCACGATGACTGTCATCATTCTTGCAAGGCCTTCGGCCGACTTCGAGACTATTCCTGCGTCGTCTGCATACAACATGCCCCACACAGCCCTTTGCACGCATGCCAACGGTTCCTCTTTTCCGACAACCCTGTCCTCTTCGAGATGAACCAAATCCCTTACGATGCATTCGTCTTTGCTGAGGCGTACGTACGGGGGACGGGAGAGCTTCTTATTCCCCAGTAAGAGGAAAATATATACCCCGTGTATTTGTGTCATCGAAGGGTACATACATCATATTATTGATATTATAACCTTGGAACTGCTGTAGATTTTTGCTCCAATTCCAGTATATACAGCAAGTACAGATGTAAAGCCAACTCTGTTCTTATGCATCACAGCAAGACACTACGGGGGTCCATAGTTAACGGGACCAAATTTTGTTAGTATAAAAAGGTAAATATATAGTTTTGTATTTATACCATTAGCCCCATTAACTATGTACCTCCATAATAGTACTTTCTTGATTGCGGCTCAATACTTCAGACCTGGTACAATAGTACTGGCAACATATTACCAATATCGAGTCATCATGAGCCACGAGGTGAGACAAGATACCCCGAACCGTATACAATTCCTTTCAAAACATAAAAAAAAAACACGAATGCTTCATCATGATAGTATGGGTTTTTTTTTTTTTTTTTGTGGGGCGAGGCACAGCAACCCAGCAGCAAGAAACAGCTGGTGGTATGAACCATACGCCGAATAGAAACAGCGCGGTGCCACCGACCGTACTCAGCAGCACACAATAATACAGAGGAGCAGGGACGAGTGCATCTTTGCGGTTGTGAGCAAACAGCTTGGAGGCAGATAACACACAGACAGGCCAGACAGACATCATCGCAGGACGCACAACCTGCGAAGAGGTAAGAAGGGTGTATCTTTGTGTTCACAGAATCTTGGACCTCGCGGCTACCTGAAGCAGCGACACTGCTGTGGGCATAGCAGACTGGGCGAGTTGCGTATTTCGTGTCCTCGGCCGGGAGAGGGGCTGAGAGGAGAGCAACAAGGCTGGAAAATTTGGCGTTTTTCTCAATCCTTGTAGGAATGAAATCCCGTATTGGGGACAAACTACCTGGAATTTGCGTGGTTTGTCCCCAATGCGGGGCCGCAGTTCTAAAACTCAAAGACCCGAAGTTTTTGGGACAAATTAAGTAGCTGTTATTTATTTATTTATTTATTTATTTTATTCATCACTTTTACTTTCCAGCCCACTCGTAGGAGGTTTTACCCTCGACGATCTTCTGGACAAGCCGTGGTCACAGGTGTCGTCCCTTCTCCCCCCCGGTACGTGCCTTTAGTTTTTGTCGGGCATTGGGTTCAGCATTCCCACTGCTCGTCTATTTTCATCGAATGTATAGCCAACTCACGCTTTCGCGCTTTCCGCTTATCAATTTTTTGTGCAAGAAAAAGTCCCTATGAGCATGCACTCGGTGAGACTTGAACCTACGAAATTGATCTTGACAGGCACGCGGACCACCTACCAAGCCACCGGGGACGCCGCCGGCTGTTATACTTGGTTCATTTATACGTTTTTGTACCAGGCATGTATTCGCAGTACCATATTGTGAGCGCCCGGCCAATTTGGTGTCTAGGCTCAACGTCTTATTCTATTTGATTACTACCTTGATCTAACTCTATTATAGCCGGCGTCCCCGGTGGCTTGGTAGGTGGTCCGCGTGCCTGTCAAGATCAATTTCGTGGGTTCAAGTCTCACCGAGTGCATGCTCATAGGGACTTTTTCTTGCATAAAAAAATTGATAAGCGGAAAGCGCGAAAGCGTGAGTTGGCTATATTCGATGAAAATCGACGAGCAGTGGGAATGCTGAACCCTATGCGCGACAAAAACTAAAGGCACGTACCGGGGGGGGGGAGAAGGGACGACACCTGTGACCACGGCTTGTCCAGAAGATCGTCGAGGGTAAAACCTCCTACGAGTGGGCTGGAAAGTAAAAGTGATGGAAAAAAAAAAAAAAAAAAAAAATGTATATTTAGACTTGGTCTCTGTGTTTCTTGGCCCAATTTTCTTATTATTTGTTCGTGCCGATTTGTGAGTCTATTTTTCTCAACTTGAATTTTCTTTCCTGTGGGCGCGCCCACTACTGCTGTGCTTAAACAAGACTCGCAGAGTACGGGTCCCAGTCTTCGGGACACGGTCAGTTTCCAGGATCTACAGCAGTAGTTTAATCTAGGGTACCAGGAGCTGAAATAACGGAATCCTCTCTTGTCCCAACCGCACGCTGGCGTGGACTTTCGGCTGTACCCTGCAGACGCCATGCGAGGGGTGGGTACACTGTGAGGACCCTGTGCAAGGTGGTTAAACCCTGTCATGGTGTGAACGTCAAACGTTGTCAGGGTATTACACTGCAGCTACTACTATAAATACTACCGGTGTATACCGACATACCGACCCTGATACCGACCCTGCACAATAGCCCTCGTAAATTGGCAGGGTCTTGTATTTGTATAGGGATGATTTCGGGGGTTTTGTTGTTTCATCCCATCCATTCTATCTTCGCCCTCCTTTTGTCTCCCCCTTCTACAACAAAGTACGTAGTAGTAACTCATATAGCAGGCTCTTCTCCTCCCTCTCCACATTATACGGTTCGTGCATTGCATTTTTATTGCAAGCAGGCTTCAGCCCTTTCTTCCGAAGTCGGCGCGGATACGCGCATCCAACTGCGTCTATCCACGACCCACCATACATATGTTCTCTCATTCTTTTTTTAATTTTGCGACGGGGCATAATTTCACCACACGGTGGGATTTGAAGTCACGAATTCGACGCTATTAATATTGCGGGGGACCTATAGTGATTTTTTTTTTTTATTTTTCATCATCACTTTCACTTTCCAGCCCACTCGTAGGAGGTTTTACCCTCGACGATCTTGTGGACGAGCCGTGGTCACAGGTGTCGTCCCTTCTCCCCCCCGGTACGTGCCTTTATTCTTTGTCGCGCATAGGGTTCAGCATTCCCATTGCTCGTCGATTTTCATCGAATGTATAGCTAACTCACGCTCTCCTCGCGCTTTCCGCTTATCATTTTTTTATGCAAGAAAAAGTCCCTACGAGCATGCACTCGGTGAGATTTGAACCCACGAAATTGATCATGATAGGCACGCGGACCACCTACCAAGCCACCGGGGAATAGTGAATAAGACCAAATATTGTTGGTAAAAAAATAGATATATAGGTTTTTGTGTGTATCGTAGGTCCTATTATAGTTACCATGGTCCCCCGTAATAGCAGCATTCGACGGTGCTACTTGTACTATTAATAGGCCACCGCGGAGTACAAATTCGTACAATTAAAGTTTGTACAAATTTTGATCATGACCTGATGTCTTAAGGTATACCTGGTGCGACAAACCAAATACACCCATAATTTCCTTCATCCCGGCAAGTTCCTTCTGTCGTTTTATGTATATTTTGTGTCACTCCCTGTTTCTCTCATGCCGCGTTTCATCGTGGTTAGCATCCCATGGTATGTAATACAATTCATATTATGCTACATACAGCCTACAGCCCTTGGAATACCCCGATATGACGTTTCTCACGAGGTATCCTATGGATATGCCTGGGCAAGGCATGCTGCGAGGCATGCCCTATCAGGCTTGTAGCGAGTGTGGGGTAGGTCTTTCTGGCGGGTGTAAGGCCGGACTCACCCTCAAGGAGTGATACCTTCTTGCTGCTGCGTGTGGCCGCGAGGCTCAAGCGGCAATAGAGTTGGGTCGTACGTGGTGCGTCAGGCACGGAGACCTACGCTCGCGCGTCCTTTCATAGGCAGCAGCGGCAGAGCAGCGATGCTCAATTGGGATGTCCGTGCTCGGAGGCAGGCGCCATCACAAGCCAAAAACTACGGCAACAGTATATTGCGCCGGTAGGAAGTTGAATTCGACGACGAAGGAGGAGGGAGACAGACCGTCGACGAGCGGGGGAAGAGACGGATTGAAGTCACCCTGCGCGAGATTTCTTGTTTTTCAGATCAGAACCGCAAGTGCGAGGAGTATTTGCTTTGCGGGACGGGAGGAAAGGGAAACCGACTGGATGGGGAGTGGCAACGAGAGCACGTGCAAAAGAGCGGGTCGATTGGGCTAAGGCGATGAGGCGGCCATGAAAAACGGCAGCAGGACGGCCCCCGGAGACCCATGACCGGCGCGCACACCATCACGAGAGAAGCAGTCATCGTTTTTTCTCTGGTTTTGGTTTTTCACGAGGCAGTAGTATGTACTTGTTATTTACGTCAGTGACTGGTCTTTGTAGTGTTATAGCGAGTTGTACACCCTTCATGGGGAATGACCCCCGCAATTGTAAGGGACGCATCATAGCTGTGCTGGACGTTTTGTGTCAGAGAGTCCGAGAAGAGATGGCGGTCGTTGGTAATCGTGTGGTGTTTTTATTTTCGTAGATTGCTCCTTTTTCACTGCATGTCCACGAGTCGTCACTCTGACAGCACCCAGACAGCAGGCGTGTTCCTCTCTGTGTCCATGACTACCGTGCGTTTCGTACGGTGCAGGCAGCACTCCAAACTCCAGACAGCAGCCGCTGCTGTGTAGTCAGCAGCCACGTTCGTTGATCTCATCTTGTGTGCGCCTTCTTCGTCTCATGATTTTTTAGGCTGCCGAATTTCGTTTTTTATGGTTTTTCGGGTCTTCCTATTAATAGAGCTCCAGCACCTTTGTGTGACCACGGACTCCTTCGTTTGAGAGTTAATGTACGAACACAACAACCCATATGTTTGGTGGGTCCCATTGCGAATGCCATGTGTATCATGGTGTACATCATGGCATGTCTCACGCAGAACAACTGGTCCTGCCCATGGTGTATGCCATGGAGACGTTGGCTATGTTGCAGGAAACCCCCGTTTTTTTGCAAACTCGCACTCGAGGCAAAAGCTATACGAGTATGTATAACTCCCCCAAGAGCAGCAGAATTTTTGGGTAAAGGGACTCGGCCTATCGTAACTATTGTTGTGGTCGTACAACAGCACTTGTCCACAGCAGTTAAGAATCTCGTATTTTGGCTAAGTAAGTCTCGCGGTTTGTGGTGACTTCGACGTAGAGCATAGGCTCTGAGGGGCTACGCATTGCATAGGATTTAGAGTGGCGTTCTTCGCCGAGCACAAATCCGTATAATACGTGTAAATTCATGAACTAAACGAAATCTCGGCCTGAAATTCTGAACTTGTGGCAAGTTCGTAAGAAATGGCGCGTACACTGCTGTATCGTGAAGCAACAATAGATCAGCTATATTAGTTACAGCAGCTCCGCAGTTGAGGAACCCCGTCGCACGGGAATGTGTTTGGCGAGAAACGCTTCCTCTATCTATCGTAACACCCGCCTGGGTCTTCATGGTGGCACCCTATTGCCGTGTTTCGTCGTTTATATTCGTATATACGTTGTCATGGTTTTCCTCATGGGAAGTCCCATGGTGTGTATGACGCAATCCCACATAAAATACACGCATGCTGCTGTGTTGTACATGGCGAGTCCACGGTGGATACCATCGCATGTATCGCACTGCGGGACAAGTGAGTCCATGATGTTTGCCGTGGTTCTTCATAGTTGCACCCAATGGCATCCCATGAATATTGTGTATAAAAATGGTGTTTCCATGGCGTATCCCATGGCGTGTTACATCCGTTTTTCAGGTATTCCATTTTTCATGGGATATTTCATGACGTGTCCCACGTGGCAGCTGCTCCCTGTAATATCCCACGGGCCTCTGTGCTCGCACCCCGTGAAGTACCCCATGTACCGGTGGGGTGCAGCTACAGAGCATCCCAACCCGTGGTGCATTCCTTGGGCGCAACCATCTAGCCCCATGCCATCCTCTATGGGACTATTCATAGTTGTTCCGTGGGATGTGCCATGTTATACATCGTACTGTCAGTTGTATGTCCATGGGCATGGGATGCATGCACCATGGGAGACGCCATACTATCAACATTCTATGCTATGGGATGCACCATGGGAGATGGTGGTATACGGCATGATGTACCGTATGGCCATGGGATATCCTGTGGACCCTCGAGCTAATGTCGTCGTGGACAGATCGAATACGGGCTGGCCGTCTTATTTTTGTTCATTCTCTTGATCCTGGTACTAAAAGTACGTACCCACAGGGAGACCAATGACCTATATCCTCACTTTTGGAACACATATTCAAGTTGGACGGGCTGTGAGGAGCGTGGTCCACCTCACGAAGTACATAAGAGCGCGCGCAGTTACACGTTTTCGAATAGGGATATCCAAACGAAATGTCCGCTGGACCCCCCCCTTTCACTCCCCTACGGCGCAGGTCCGCACTATTTCTATATTTTTTCCTGCTACGGGCGCATAGTAGGTGCTGAGACCAAACCATGCGATTCGAGTACGTGCTTCTGGGGCTGGTGATGCTGACATCCCTTCAGATTTCGAGCGGTGAGCCCTCCTTGTGATTGGGTTTGAGGCATGCCCACCAGCTGTGGCCACAAAACCTCAGTGGGGGGCGAGGTTGGAGAGTTGACACCGGTCTCGTTAGAAAGCTCAGGTAACCTTTGGCCGGTGAACTTCTTTACGAGAGACACCGTAGCTCGACACCCCTTTTATGTGTATACATCAGGTACCTCGCAGGGTTGAATTATCGATGAGAAGGTCATAAATAACAAGATATCATAGAGGGAGAGGGGCAAACTACCCTGGTTAACTGTCCGTTCACATGTCATGCGTACGAGCTTCCTACAGCAGGTGGTATCTGGTTTCAAAGCAGTTGTGTCTGCTTTCTTGCAATTTATAAATCAATCAACCGCATAATCTTCACAGAGAGAATAATGTTGCGGAAATCGGCGCCACCCTACACTCGTATATGATGGCACCAGCTCATATTGAATGCGCTCCACTTTGAGAATGGTGGAACCTTAGCACACACTCTACCATCGACACAACACGCAATATACGTGCTACGGCACATTGGCGGTGTAGCACGTTTTCGCCAGAATATGTCGGATGAACGGGGCTTGTCAACTGAAGAACAACTGAAACCCATTGCACGACCATTTGCGCTTGACAATGCTATTCGCCGTATACCTACTGTAGCCCATGGAATGCTCCTCGGGTTGAACCTTTTGTTTTTCTAAGAGTGGCGTACTTCTACCGTATCATGCGTCGCAGAAGACGACAATTTCATGTGCCTGTGGCGTGTAGCATGCGTGACCCTTAGCTGTGGTTCCAACCCGCTGGTGATGACAACTCACCTTGCCAGCCGTATCCATGCTTGCTGCGATGCGTCCTCCTGTTGTGCTGAAGGACAATGCAGCAACGGCCTTGCGGGAGTCCAGAAAGACAATATCTGCTGCGATGCTGACTGCGGAAGTTGTGGAGGACGCGGTTGCGGTCAACGACCCGGCGGAACGGTTAGTTGATGTCTATTGATATTTTGCGGTACGGCAGGGATACAACATGAACCTTGCGAGGCTCCCCCGCAAGCAGTTCTACCCCTCATTCAACAGTCGACCTTTACCTTTTTTGGGGCTGTACTCCCGTTGTGGCGACAAACCCCTTGGACTTGGGATGATGCAGAGATTTACGTACAGTGCAAATCTAAAAGAGATTGGGTGAAGTTGTGCGTAAGCCCGATATGCAACATCATTAGCTTCACTAGATATCTAACGACTGCGTCTACGTACTGTTGTTGAATTCATACATGATGCAAATAAATCGCGCAGCCTCTTCGCCGTCGAGACGCCCAATCACTTCATTTTGTTTGTACTTGAAAGTGCACACCCTACCGTGATTCGGCTCGGGGAGAGGAGGTTTAATCGTCCATAGATCGACTAGCGTATGGCAAGCAGACGTGTACTGCTGAGCGCCCAGTCTGACCACAAACGTGCCTCGCCCCCTTCTTCTCTTGGTAGTCTGCCTGCTGCACCGGCTCAATCAAGGACAGTGGCATAATGTGCAGCACCACCTCGGCGGCCCCGTGCATCATCGACGACGGTGTGTCTTGCAGAACGATACGGTAGTTATACCAATGGCTACCCCCGTAGTTGGGTGTGCAGCTTTCCTGGTGGCTGACTGAGCTTCTTTGGCTGTTCCCGTTTTGCAGCCTACTATCGTCGATATACTACGGCAAACGTGCTAGCATGTTCTGTGCGTGCTCACAGGTGGTACGTCAAACGTGACGTGCAGTTTGATATACCCACGCTTGCTGCTATACATCCTCATGTTTTGCTGAAGTCGAATGCAGCAACGGCCTTCCAGGAGTCCAGAAAGACGATATCTGTTGCGATGCTGACTGCGGGACATGCGGAGGAAGCGATTGCGGCAGACGCCTCGGTGGAGCAGTGAGTTGATGTTTGTTGTCGATGCATGTCACCGCAGGCGTATAGTCCTAATTTTATTAGGCCCTCACTCGAGCAGTTCCACACTTCACCCAACAATCGACCTCAAGAATATAAGGCCGATGTTCAATACAATAAGCTGCATGCCGTAGGTATCGAACAAGTACGCCTTTCTATACACACCTGATGCAAAGCGAGGTGTACCCTTTCCTCGTTTGAGGGGCCCTCTAACTCTACTTCGTCTTGGGCTCTAAAGTACACACCCTACCGTGGCCCGGGTCGGGAGGGGAGATCGAATATATTATCAGTAGCTGGACCAGCGTACGCCGGCAGACCTGTACTGCTCACTAACATCGGCCGGTCTGACAAAAACATGCCCCGCCCCCTTTTTCGGTTCACAGTCGAACTGCTGCACCACCCGAATCGAAGACAGTGGCATGATGTGCAGCACCACTTTGGCGGCGCCGTGCATCATCGACGATGGTGCGTCTTGCGGAACTCTTCAGAATAGTTGAACTAGTGGCTACCCCCTTACTTGGGTTTCGCAGCTTTCATTGCTATTGCTTGTGTTATTTCGGTTGTTCTTTGCCCACAGCTTTCTCTGCCGTCCGTAGTAACGTACCTGAATTTATCCGTGATTGCCGACAAGCGTTACGTCAAACGTGACGTGGTGTTTGACGAGCGCGCGTGATACTATGACCGGTGCGGTTCCCTTCAACTACATCCAGGAGATGATGGACCAGTTTCAGAACCGAGGCATCGTTGGCAAAGAAGGTGGCAGCAATTTCCGCGGTCGACAGGTAGTTCGAGCTTAAGACCTCAATTCCACATTCTGAACCTATTCAGTCGGCGCTGAACGAACGTAAGCTAATGGTTGGAGGTATATATATATATTATATATTCAGCTTTAGGACAGGGCTTGAATTTATTGTCAAATGGTTTGGGGGCTTCGCATTCTGCCCTGTTGAGGTCGGAGAGACCCAAGCTACGGTACTGGCTGTACTACCTGTGCAATAGCGGGCCAAAATGTGTTTTGACACACGGAGCTCCAAAACATCGGAACCTACCCAGTTTCTTTATGGTCTCATGTGTGTTGTACATGAGGATAAATATGGTTTCCTACTGTAGTCAATGATATTGCGTATCGGGTTCAGCGTACAGATTTGCTCAACTTCGGTGTGTGGATGAGATTCCGCGGTCCTTACGTGTTAATGGCCCCAGGGAAAGATCTAGGTTCACCTCCACCGCAGCACGCGTCGACTACGCGCGAGCTCGTACTTTGAGCGATGTCTCCGCATTTCCGTTATCGTTTTTTACCCCTCGCCCCCCTTCGAAACCGAACAGGCCCTAGTTGCAGCAACGGTTTGCCCGGTGTGCAAAAGAACTCCATATGTTGCGAGGCTCGGTGCGGCACGTGTGGAGGAGCCGGCTGCAAAGGACGTCCCGGTGGCGAGGTTCGTTTGTGTCAATTGTCTTTTGGTCTAGCCCTCTGTTATCACACGGCTCAAGCAAAGCATACAGTTTACTGTAGTTTGTCCCTGACCTCGCAAATGGGGGGTGGCCCGCAGGCACCAACCAATAGTTTGGCTAACCTCTGGCTGCGAGACGCAGATTGGTAAGCCCCCCTGCATAGGCGAGTCTGACGAGCAGTAGCAGAGCTGACCGCTCATTCGGCACAATGCTCGACAAACACTGTGTACGAGATGAAGATGTGCATCTCTAAATATGGTTGATTGGGTCACGGTTCGGTCTGGGTAAACTTGTTTTTAGCCTGATTCATCACCACGGCTGAGTGTTAGGAATGTGCACTACTGAGACGACAACGTCATCATCATCATCGCCATCATCCTCGTCGTCAACGGATTCGTGTGGTATACAGTCTCTGAACCACAGTGTTGACGTGGAATTCCATTCTCCTGACACAAGCATTCCTGGCCCCTTTCCTGTTTCGCAGGAATCCTGCTGCACGGGCACGATCAGGGACATTGGCGCAAAGTGCAATACCACGTCGACGGCGCCGTGCGTCATCGATGCCGTGGGTACGTCGCGCTTTGGCAGCACCAATACGTACTACCTTCTTGATTCGTCCACAAGTTTCCTCACTATTTTAGATGTGTGCTTTGTCGTCTCTTGAAAAAAACGAGTATTTCACACTAAAATACTCTAACCCAAGAAAATAGTATATTCATTTCACTCACACATACCCATGTATGTTATAGTTTCATTGTGTTATAGAAGTACGATATAAATAAACAACTAGTACTGTACAGTACCACCATTACCAGGTGCAGGATAATACTTGCAAATTGTCGATGATATCTTGCTGCGTTCCAGCAGTACACGGTGCCAGGGGAACAAATCGGCATTTCGTTGTTCACAGCCCTGGGTTGTACGCGGCAGCGTACAGTACCTGCATATTCCATGAGTGTTGGTGAGCAGTGTGTTGAAGGTGAAATGAGGTTGGGGGTACGCGCTTGTGCTCGTCGCCACTGGGTGGTGCATGGTGCGAGGAGGGTGAAAAAACGGGTTACGGGATTGTGGCACCGGTGACGAGAAGCTTGGTTCCTATTCGCACCGTGTACAAGTTCAGGCCTCGGGATCTGTTGTACTCTATAATCATAACCGAGTGTAGGGCAATGATTGGAGGTCTAAGATATCATGAATAAATCGGGTGAAAATAGTCAGTCTATAGCTCACTCGACGAGATCTCAGAAGTTGACGCAGATTTTCGCCTATCATGGGAGTTCCGTCTCCTGTTATGTTGGAGTCATTGCGCACACGTTGGCACCTTTCCCCGGGGCATCTGGTAATTGTGACCCCGCAACTCCGCCTCCGGTCATTGCAATCTCCTTGGACCCCCGACAAACCAACGGACGTCCCCGGAAGGGATATGCAGCAACGGTGTGCGTGGCCTGGAGAAAGACGGATCCTGCTGCGCGGCTGAGTGCGGAACATGCGGAGGGATAGACTGCGACGAGCGGCCCGGTGGAGAGGTTCGTTGGTATATGCTGTCATATTTGACCGTGAGCACGTGCTCCATATAGGAGCACGGACCACTAAATCTTACCAAACTATTTTCGACCTCAAATGAGGAAGTAACTAATTTTACGTTTGGAGTTCCGTTCGTGTTTCCCACTGCAGCAGTATTCGTTGTATTGAACCTGTTTTTTCACGCTCAACGAATGGAACTGAGTATCAAGCTTAGTTTACATTTTGCTGATGGATGAGGCTGCACCGTGATAGACCTCCTCGAATGAGAAGCCTCACGATGTTAGGGTGTTGCCCCTACCATAGCACGCGTTATCTGCCGGGACGACGTGTACTGCTCGGGCCCCAACGTTGGCCGTTCTGACGAAACGAAACACCCCCCGCCCCTACTCCATTATGTAGGACTCCTGCTGCACCACCCGAATCCTGAGCAGTGGTATTTACTGCATCGACACCCCTGCGGCGCCGTGTATCATCTTCAACCCCTACGACGACGACGACAGTTAGAGGCAGGTACAGGTACTATCTGGCATACTGTGTCAGTAGTCTGTACAGTGGTATATCGATGCAGCTGCGTGGCATGATTGTTTTGATAAAAATGTACGGATGAAGGAGTCCATTCGGTAGACTCTAATTTAATCGTAACTGTATCCGCAATTATTGAAACTGCGCTTGAAGAAAATACATGTGAAGGAAAGCGTTCAGCAGCGGTTAGGAGAATAGGAGTTGCAGTGACACGTCGTGCAAAAAAAATGTTGATGTTTGCACACGCCCCACGTTCTCACTCTCCATGCACACCGATATGTGAGCTCCCAGTTGCTCATAGTGACAAACCCTACTTTGACCAAAGAGCGGCCCTCTTACCGTCGACAACCAACCACGAACCAAGTATAGAAGATTAGCGTCAAAACCGATAGGTGTTCGCCTCAGTCAAGAAAATATTCAAATTGCCGACAGGCATAGGACCACTGATCTCTATCAATAATGCGTCGTGTTCACCTCTGGCTACGCCAAATCCGATCATATCCGTTGTTGGGTTTGCATTTTTACCGACTCTAATACGTGATACCAGGTATACAGTTTTTGTTTTCCGCATTCCGTGGTATTCATTATCGAACAAAATAAAGGGATTAAATAATACATAAATATCGTAAATTTTAGGCGACGCTCCTAGCGTCTTAGAGGGCAGGAGGCTGTAAGCAGATGATTGCGCTCTACCTGGCGCAAACGATTGTTCCCATCGTCACTCGCTTCCTATGCCGTAGTAAGGAAATATGACTGTGTTTCGACTCATTGGAGCCCCCGTGAAAACCAGGGATGCCTCCTTCGCTATCCTACGTGCAGTGGCTACGACCGGCGTTCGGAATAATAAATTCGTATTATACTGCACATATATAAATATAGTTGGTGTATGCATTCGTATACGGCTTTCAGGTTTCTTCTCTGGCCTATGAACTATAAATGGTAAAGTATTATTTAAGTGTCGGAGGCTGCAGAATACAGCCTACTCGTAAAATAAACGGGACAGAGTTGAAGGGGATTCAGAGCATTGTAAGAACGGGGCCAATGCACCATCTGTGACAACGTTTGTTACAATCACGGCGAACAATCGATCTGCGGATAGGAGGCTGGTGCAGTTTCATAATTTGCAAGTGTACGTAAGCGAAATTACGGTTGGACGACTGAACAAGATTCTGATAAAAATAGACGAGCTGGAGTACATTAAACCGCCCTTTTCGAACATTGATAGCGGTGCTTCGGTTGGGATTGTATCGTGCTACCCCCAACGCTGCGGCTGTCTTTTTGCGCCCCCCTACCACATTTGACAGAGTTAACCTAAGAACTCCATCGATCCCCATTCCGGTCGTGCGGGGTCTACTTCTGCAACCCCACCGAGTTCCACGACTCTCACACGTGTGAGTGGTACTGGGGGCAGTGGTGAGGAATACACCTGGGCAACGCCGGCCAACAATCCCCAGCGAGAACGTATCGGCATCTGAAAAGGTATGACAGGGGTTGGAATTGAGTGTACCCCGCTGATGTCACGACATAAACCAGGATCCCGTCTTGTGGGGGGGGGGGGGGGATACCTTGAAGGCGATAGCAGTCTCTGCAAGAGATTGGAGTGCCGATATCGGGCAGCTTCCAGGGGGGAGTGTCATCTAGGGGCGGGGGTTGGGGCAGATAATACACATTTGTGTCGTGACAAACGTCGACAGCTGAAGGGGGACTACTGTTCATAGGGAAGAGAGAGTTCTATCGCCGGTTGTGGCGCCGACACACTCAGACCACTTCCTCGGGGCGTGCTATTTTAAGGGGGGGGTCCTCGATATCATGCATGGACGTACTCGTATGACCGTAGACCCTCGTCTCCCTACAATGCCGGGACAGACCACGTCGGGTTTCACAGACCAGGCAAACATTGCTTGCACCAAGTGCTAACCGCCGTGAGGTGTTCTATGCGTCACATAAAGGGCGAGCTGGATGCTACTAAGCACTTCTTGTGAGGTGGACTTGCATGTAGGACGGCAGCTTCACTGGATTAATGCATGTTCCGGTGTGGCCACTTCCAGAAACAGCAATGGGGGTACTGTGTGTCTGCCTACACCAGCTCGACCTATCACAATATTTAGGGGTGGGGGGTGGGGGGGTGTAGTCGATATCTTTCCTGGATGTAGTCGTATGACCGTAGACCCTCGCATCCCTAAAATGCCGGGACAGAGCACGTCGGCTTTGACCGACAAGGCAGACATTGCTTGTACCAAGCGCGAAGGGCCGTGAGGTGTTCAGTGAGTCGCGTGAAGGGGGAGCCGCATTGTACTCATAAGCGCTTGTGATACAGACTTACATATGGACCGCAGCTTCAAGGAGTCAATGTATTTTCCGGTGTAGCCACCTCCAGAAACAGCGCGGGGGGGGGGGGGGCGATGGTACTTCCTGCGAATAAGTGTGCTGTACTACATCGACGGCTTGTAGGGGGTGTCTACGTACGCGATGATCTTTAGATCGCTCTTTAATTTTGCTTGCTTTGAGATTGGAGCAGATTGGAGATTGAAGATGGGCGGGAAAAACCGTTTCAGGCCGACCATTGTTGCTGAGACTAATGGCCCGGGAAAGTACTCTCAGCAGTAAGCACATTGATCATCGTCAACACAGCAAGCAGGAGATCGGTTTTCTAACCAGACCGTTGTATCATCCGTATGTTTCGTTTCCGGATATTATGGAGTGACCGGTTGGCGGGAACGGGAAAGGTTTACGAGAATTGGAGAATGGGTTGGAAGGTACTCATGCGCTTGGTAGGGGCAATACGCAAATAGGCATGCCGATGCTGTTGGTGAATCGCGTCGTACACGTTGACTACTGGTAACCTGCGTACACCGTACAGGAGAACCAATCACGACTACTGTAGCATCTGGTATTATTCAGATGACAAAGTTTGGTGTATTTGACACACTCCCGTGGGGACTATGTAGCAGGGACGATACTGCAAGTTGAAGTTTAGCTATTTCTTACCAGATATGTGCTGATGTCCTGCTCTTATATAGTACGCAACGGAGGGGCGGACGTTATGGACCAGTACGATATACAGTCGAAAACGGTGTTACAGGTATTGTTTGAAGGTTCTACTAGCACGCTCTGGTGTGTTGGCCATTTCCGTTCAAGATTTAACTTTCAGCATATTTCGAGAGATGCCACATAAAATTTGGACATGAACTGATATTGAGAGGCTTCGTGCTGGTATTGCTGGTTTTACCTTTATATTAGTAGTAGCAGCTCTCGATGGAATTTGGGGCGTGCCGGTCTAGCTGGTACTTCGTTATACAAGACCTCTATCGTATCTCTCACCAAGTAGGGAGGACGTTTGTGATACTGCAGTTGTTGATACTGGTGTGAGATATTTGTTTTGTCGCGAGCGAGTTTCGGATTGGGCGACTTGTCCCCGATGCTGCATCAACTGGGTGGCTCGCCTCCGCGGTCAGTTCGTGACGCAATGGCACAAGACTCGTGTACGTATTGTATATTCTGTGACAGAATCGTAGGACGCATGTGTCTATGGAACCTGTGATGCTCGGGGTACGGCTTTTGCTTGCCTTGTGTACGTCTGGAGCCAATGATATGGCTCGTGCATGTGTGCCCGGAGTAGTCTGGAGCCTGCGATACTAAGCTCTTGCTCCTCTCTGATGTTCGTTTCGACAAGTCGACAGGCCAAGCGCCCCAAAAAGGATACGTATCCCATGTATACACGAACCATTTGGTGTGCCGACACATACCTGGTGGAGAAGACGATATGGGGCGTGAAAACACACCGACTCACGTGAGGTGTTCAATTCGGCACTTAACGATGCTACCAGTGCCTTCCATGCCGTACACAGCAGTACTCGGATGTAAGGCGACGGCAGTTGGTACTTGTTGTGCCATCGTGCTGCTCGCGGTGATGGCATCCAGCAGCCCTTGAACGGCAACTTCCTTCTTACCATTGTGTGCTGCGGTAATGCTGCTGATGCTGCTCTGTTATGCGTGTCTCGCTACGTGCATCGCGTCTGCCTGCCCCACCATTATTCGCGTGTACGCCAGATCGTGCTCACGATGCTGACGCTGCTTGCGGCTGCCAAGGGAACACGTTCACTCTTCGCCCGAGGCCGAAATGTAAAACACTCCAACCGCAGTAGAGGGGCAGGATGCATGTACGTCTTGCGTGGATTTTCACTGCTGTGGTGTACTCGTGTTGCTGCTCGGCATAACACTGCATGCGAGATTCGAGTATGGCTGCCGATACTGTTCGCATGCGCAAGCAAGGTCATGCTCGGGATTAATGTCGATGCCACGCGGACGCGACCAAACCGGTAAGTACACTGCGCTTCTTAAAGACAGGTCTGACGAAGCATCACCGTTTTTTTTTCTCATGTTGTTTCGTGGATATTCTCCTCTAAGATATTTCTTTCGGGCCTTGTGTTACGGCCTTACTGTTGCTTCACGGGGTGTTTAGCACAAGCAGGGTACCTGTTTCGCGCTATTACATCGAAAGCCCGGCTATCCGGCTACTTGCAGTTCCACCCGGGACAGTGTAACGCCCTGCAAGTTATTTATTGAAGAATGGTATACCTTTGCGAGAAGGTCCGCGTGGTGCCAACTCAACCACCCAACTACAGTAGACAAAGGCGACGCTAAATGATTTGAACCTTCATGGGGGTCGGTAAACGAAATATCACCAACGGGGTGTATGTTTGGGGCGGGGACTGAGCAGGACCGAGGACCTCGAGAATCGAATATTTGAGGGGGGTGACCCTAGTATGAGCCAACGTGGATGGAGGAAAGGACATAAGTCCAGATAATTAATTTGCTATCCATGGCCTCAAAAAGAACTCTGGTACATTAGCGTACTGGTCTAGCGAATGTAGTAACGTCGAGAAAAGCGGGGCCAGCGGTCTCCCCCCCGGCTGGTGAGAGGCTCGCGCGCTGGTGCCGCCACTGGAGACCAAGAATAACGTGTTCTGGTCGAATTTTCCCATCGCAAGCGGGACTCAATAGAAATGCCTTGGTCGGGGGTGATTACAAGCAGCGACAGAAACAAAGGCGGGAACATAACAAAAAAGCAATGCGGGAAACGTGCGGATATGATTTGACGATATTTAGTTGCTTGTTTCACGTACGCAATCGCATGATAGACGTCTCTCATATTCAACGTTACAGTGTCGCTCCTACCTTTGGGCACGAGGCACAGGAAGCTCTCACCATCGAACAAAACAAATTTAATAGAGTAAAAGTAACACATACAAATCGAAAGAAATGAACACAAAAAAAAACAGCTGCGCCGGGCTTCGCCGTCCATTTTCTCGCCGTCTTCAGCCTGGTATCCTTGTCGGTGTGCTTTTGAACGTCGTATCGCCGCTTTGTGGCCACGCGACCGAAGAGTATCGGGCACAATGCTTCCACTTGAGGCATATCATTAGACTCACCATCAGCAGCAGGATCAAGAGCAGCGTCCGCAGAGCCCGCGGAATCATTGGCTGAAGTCGCCTTGTGCATCGTGGTCGCGGGCTCCCCTCCTTCTTCTCTCATCTTCGCCCACAGTTCATTTTGATAGGCTTCCGAAATATAGCATGCGGTGGCGCCTGTAAATCTCGTGTCGTCATTTGAGGTGTCCTTGTCAATCGTGGTCGCCGACTCCCCTCCTGCCTCTCGTCTTTCCTCATAAACTGATTTTTGATGGGCTTCCAAAATATCGCGTGCAGCAGCGTCTGCCAGGTCCGCGGTATTCTTGACTGACGCGGCTCCGTGCATCGCGATCGCGGACTCCGCTCTAATCTCCTCTCTATTCTCCCGAAATATATTGTAATGAGGCTCCGAAAAATAGTACCAGATAAGATATAGTATATCACGTCGTGTTTCTGGGGCATACGAAAGACCAAAATGTACTGGCAACACATACTCGCAGGCTCAATTGGAAGATCGCTACATATTGCCAATAGCATCTACGGACAGCATATTCTGCGCCAGTGCCCAGCCCTCAACAACTGGTATGATCCCACTAGATATCGATCCCTCTACTAATCTACAAGGCTCCCGCAATCCTCGTGCTCATCACCGGCGTAGGCTCAATACCATCTGCTCAAACATGACAACTCTCGGGGATACTTGTCCAGATGCCTATGTATGACACCGGGGTTTTTCGTTCGGGATCACCTATGCACGAGCATGCCCTGCAACCACCACCACCACCACTCGACAGTTTAAGTGCGGTGATACTCGTCGGGGCTGCAGTCGTAGACCTCTGCGTAACGGAGATGGGGGGTCGCTGGGATCTACGTGGAGGTCGATGCCGAGCCTGGCAAAAGTTGTAGGCGTACATCAACACGGCGGGCACAAGGGAGGTCAGAACATGCGCTCTGAATAAACGCACCGTCGATCAATCTTGTTCCCACTTGTATGTTATTCTCTGTGCATTTTTTTATTCGTCAAGCCGTCTCGTGTAGGGATCTTTTCGTTTTCGTTAGTTTTCATTTACTACTCCAGAAAATGTGAACGATATTACTAGACTAATGCGAGGGTATTGTTTCGCGGACCTCATGTGCATTTCACGAAAAGTCTACGGACTACCCATAAACACCCCACTGGCTGTCCAGTCCATGGACAGTCCGCAGGGTGTGCATGGGGTGCCTACGAGTTTGTGAGGAGGCCATCTGTTGTCCGCGGGATGTGCACGGGTCGTCCTTGGGGTATCCATAGGCAGTCCTTGGGGCATCGATGAAGAGTCGGGCGTCCGTTGACAGTCCGTTGTGTGTCCATGAACGGTCCGTGGGACGTCCGTGTCGCGCACATGGGGAGGCCGTGAGGTGTCCATGGGCAGTCCGTGCACAATGCCTGGACAATCCGGGTATGTTGTGGGCATGGACAGTCCATGGGGCGTCTGTCGACAGTCCGTAGACAGTCCGTGGGGTGTCCGTGGGTTGTCCGTGGACAATCTGTGGACAGTCTCTGGGCCATCAGTGTGGTGTACGTGGGACGTAGCTAGGGTATCCATGATTTGCCTGCGGAAAGGCTAAGGACATTCCGTGAGGTGTCCTTGGACAGTCCGTGGGGTGTCCTTGGATAGTCCGTGGGGTATCAACAGACATTCCGTGGGGTGTCGGTGGACGGTCAGTGAGGTGTGCATGGGGCTTTCGTGGGATGTTCCAGGACAGTACGGGCGCCTATGGACAATCCGTGAACAGTCCGTGGGGTGCATGTGGAGCGTCTTGAAGTGTCTATGCATAGTCTGCGAGGTGCATACGGGGCGTCTGTGGCGTGCCAAACAAAAGTCCGTGGGGCGTCAATGAATGGTACGTGCGGTGTCCATGGACTCACTGTCGGGTACGCATGGTGCGTCCGTGGAGCCGAAGACAGTCCGTGAATAATCTGTGGACAGTTCACGGTGCGACCGCAGCATGTCTTTGGACAGTTCGAGGGGTGTCCATAAACAGCCCGTGGGGCGTCCGTGGGGTGTCCGTGGGACAGCCCGTGAGTCGTGTGTGGACAGTCCGTGGGTCGTCCGTGGACAGTCCGTGGACAGTCCGTGGGGTGTGCGTGGATGGTCGATATGGTGTCGATGAACAGCCCGCGGGGCGTCCATGGACAGTCCGTGTGTTGCCCATGGACAGTGCGTGGGGCGTCCGTAAACAGTCCGTGCACAGTGCTTGGAAGATCAATGAACAGTCCGTTGATAGCCAGCACGGTGAGCATGGACAGCTCATAAGTCGTCCGTGTACAGACCGTTGACAACTATTTGCAGTCCGTGGACAGACGTCGAGTGTGCATGGGGCGTCCGTGGATCCGGAGACAAGTCCGTGGACAGTTCGTGGACAGTCCGTAGTTCGACCGTAGGACGTCTTGTGACTGTCCGTGGGGTGTCCGTGGGGTGTCCGTGGACAATCCGTTGGATGTGCGCGGATAGTCAGTGAGGTGTGCATGAACAGTCCGTGGGGCGGACCGTCCGTGGGTTGTCCGTAGACAGTACGTGGGGCGTCCATAAACAGTCTGTGGACAGTGCGTAGAAGGTCCACGGACAGTCCGTCGATATACAGCACGGTGATCATGGACTGCTTGTAGGGCGTCCATGGACAGTCCGTTGACAATTCGTCGACAGGCCGTGGACATTTCGTGGGGTAAAATTCGTGGAAAATCCGTGGTTCGACCGTAGGGTGTGGTTTACCTGTCCGTGGGGTGTCCATATACAGCCCGTGGGGCGTCGGTGGGGTGCCCATGTACAACCCGTCGGGTGTTCGTGGACAGTCCTTGGGATGCCCGTGGATAGTCAGTGGGATGTCTATGAACAGTCGGTAAAGCGTCCATTGACCGTCCGTGGGCTGTTCATGGACAGTACGTTAGGCGTCCGCAAACAGTCCGCAAACAGTCCTTGCACAATGCGTGGAAGGTCCATGGACAGTTTGTTGATAGCCGGCAAAGCATGGACAGTTTGTAGGGCGTCCGCGGACAGTCCGTTGGCAGTCCGTTGACAGTCCGTGGACAAGACATGGACATTCCATGGGGCACAGTCCGTGGGGTGTCCGTGGGGTGTCTATCGACAGCTCGTGGAGCGTGCATGAACAGTCCGTGGGGTTTCCATGGACAGTCCGAGGGCCGGCGGTGGATAGCCCGTTGACAGTATTTGGGGTGTCCATCGGTGGCGCGCATGGGGCGTACGGGTGGTGTCCATAGACAGTCCGTGGGATATCCACGGACAGCCCGTAGACAGCCGGTCGACAGCCCGTGAACGGGTCCGTGGACAGCGCTTCGACAGTCCGTGGGGTGTCCATGGACACTTCGTGGGCGTCAGTAAACATTTGGTGGATACTTTGTGACACATTTCTTAAAGAGGCCTAGCAAGCGCCACAAAGGCAGACACTATCCATTCAACACGTTACCAGAAGGATGCGAAGCAAGCTGTGTCTTTCGAAGTTCTGGCCAAGATAGGCCGCATGGGACAGCCCTGGTCTTCAAGGTACGCCTAGGTCACAATCTCGCTACCGTCCCCGCACTACACCACCGGAAGCACGATGATGCCAGGGACAATTGTTTACGCCAAAACATATAAGACGGCTGCTGATTGACTGCGGGAAATATGAGCTGGGCAAGTTGCTAGGAGCAACACTGATTGAGAATATAGGCACGTTGCTACATATATAGTCCCGGGATGCCCGAAGTTGCATATCACCTAGTTGACAGAACGAGAATCCCAGCAACGGGGAGAAGCGGCCCTGGTTTAGCTAGAGCTCTGCCGGACTCACCGTCGTCGTCGATGATGCACGGCGCCACCGGGGTGTGGCTGCAATATATTCCACTTTCCGTTATTTCGCTGGTGCAGCAGGAGAACTGTGAACAGGAGAAGAGACGAGGAGGTGTTTATTGAGACTGCCCGATGTTCGGGTCGAGCAATTCTCGTCTTCTCGCTTGATGTGAACCTACCTACTGAATGTGAGCCTTTGTTCGAGGTAGAGAACTAAATCTGCGTGCTCTATCACTGAAGAGGCCCTTGACAAGGGAGGGAAAGAGACGACAACCGACACCAACACACCTGGCCACCGGGTCGCTGACCGCAACCATCTCCCCCGCATATTCCGCACTGAGCCTCGCAGCAGGAGTCATCTTGTTGCACACCAGGCACACCGTTGCTGCAAACCTCTTCGGGAACTTCCGTTGGTTTGTCGTCGGTTCAAGTAAATAAAAATAACAGCGGCGATGCAGAGTAACAACGTCAGATCACGAACGTGCCAACCACAAATACCCGAGAGCTGTGGACCACGAAGTACAACAAATACCATGTGAAACGAAAATAGGGCTCCAGCGTAGCTGCGTAGTATCTCCTCAGTCGAGTAGCCTTGTTCGGCGAAAATATTTGGGCAAAAACATGTTACCCATATCGTATCACGCGTAAAATAGCATAGTCGCACATATCTAGCAGTCAAAAAAGCTACGACCCAACCACGGACGTAGTCAACCCTCGTTGTTCTAGCGTTCTACACGACGCACCCTCTTCATCGACGATGCACGGTGCCGCCTTGGTGGTACTGCACATCGTGCCACTGTCCCAGATTCGGCCCATGCAGCAGGAGAACTGTGAACCGGCGAAGGGGGGATGGATGCTGCTGTCAGACTTGCCAATGTTAGGGGGCTGAGCAGTGCACGTCTTCCTGTCAACGCTTGCCGAACTTCGGGTTGGTGCGTGCGGGGCTGCCATCGATCTCAAGACTTGGACCATCAAACTGCATGCTTCGCTAGAGGCGAGTGACAACGAATGATAGGGACGGCACTATACAACAACGAACCTCGCCACCGGGCCGCTGGCTGCAGTCGATTCCTCCACATGTTCCGCATTCTGCCTCGCAGCAGAAGAACTTCTCTTGCACACCGGGCACACCGTTGCTGCAAACAGCTTCTGGCTCTTCTGTTGGGTCGTCGTGGGTTCATGGAGGTCGAAACAACAGCGGAGATGATGTTACACCATATCAGACAACTCAAGACAGAAAATAGTGTGAACCAAATAGAAATGCCGGAATCCACGCCTGCTACGTTACGGGTGGACCTAGACTGTTCCCTGAGACTACTCATTTGACCCCTTTGGGACCCTCGGATAGCGACCGAAACAACGATAACTAAATGTTTTCAACGGTAACGTGATCGCCCAGACGTACGGGTAGGGTCATGTTGCGTCCGTGCCGTACGACTCTATGCATTGTAACTCGGGTACAATTTGTATCGACTCCCTATCATGTAGGTGACGTTGCTGAAATTGTCTTTTTCCCTCAAATTTCGCTACTGAAATCCCAAACGGGTTACAGAGCGCTAAACCTAATCCAAAGGCCGGCTTTGAGGCAAACTTGGGAGCTCAACCGGATCCAAACTCTCAGGAACCAAACTTAAACAATGATTTATGTAGTATACAAATGGGATTACAACGTGACTGGACGTCCTTACTTGAGGAGTCCCATCTATGAAACGTGTTTGGCTCCATTAAGAACTGCCCGTACCGGAGCATGGATCAATCACCTTCGCCGATCTCAACAGGCCAGCAAACGCAACTGCTAAAGCTGTTGGCAAAGGCATTCGAGCACTACGGTTTCAACAATTCAACGTGTATGCATCACGTGTACTCTAAAGTTAGGTATAGATTCCCAAGCATCGGCCTACACGCGGTCAACGCTGACTGAACGGGTTGAAAGCTAGATCCTGAGGGAAACCTGTAGACGGTGCGAAATGCAGCCATTTTTGCTTGCAATGGTACCTACTGTAGGTCCTGAGATCTGTTCACTTTCTTCACACTGCACCACCGCTAAAGAAACGACAATACGAACGCGTCTCTTCTGCAGTAGTCGAAATTCATGCCGCCTTGGAAGTCCTACTTGATACCACTCGCGAAGTGTTCAGGTATGCACTTCGACACCAACATAAAATCTGTGTAAAATGAACTGCAGAAGAAGCGCACGGAGAACTCAGGAAAGCTGCAAACATAATGATGGGGGCAGTCAACCCTGCTTGAGATTGAACTATACACGACGCACCGTCGGCGTCGATGATGCACGGTGCCACCGGCGTGTTGCTGCAATATATTCCACTGTCGCCGATCTCGCTGGTGCAGCAGGAGGACTGCCGACAGGGCAGGGGGAGAGGACGACTTTGTCAGGTCGAACGATTCTGAGATCTTGAGTAGGCTGTACCTTCCCGACAAATGGCGGGTGCTACCGTAAGTGTAGCACCAAACGATTAATACTGTTGTCCACCAATTGTGCAGCCCTGCGACCCACTCAACCACCCAATTTCAACCAAAGCTATATCCTAGGCTCGGAACACAACTCCATGGGTTACGTACCTACCAAGAAACGTTGCAAGCCAAACGCAAGATCATACGGTAGGTCCTCAGAAGAAGGCTATCGTCGACGAAAACCATTTGGGCTCGAACGCGAAAGCCCAGCAGTGGCTTGGCTGCAATAAATGTCTCCTTATGTGAGCGCGAGCCCTCCTCCGCTTTCGAGGAGGGGGAAGTCAAATGGCATGCTATGAATGAAGCACCTGACGAGGAGGTAGAGCAACAGACGACAGCATATTGCAACGAACCTGGCCACGGGCCGCTGGCCGCAACCGCTCCCTCCGCATGTCTCGCACTGAGCCTCGCAGCAGAAGCCATCTTGCTGCACACCAGGCACACCGTTGCTGCAAATGTCTTCGGGAACTTCCGACAGAATGTCGAGCGTTCAGGGAGACCACGTCGACAGGGGAGGATAGTTCCGGAAGGCGCAAACACGGGAGCAACAAACGAGGTGTGGGATGGCAGGTTCTCGGACCTTGACAGGACAGGAGGCGGAACCTCCAATTTGTGGGAAACGACTTCCAACGCTGCCCCGACAAATCGAGTGTGCTCGTGTCGCAGCTATGTTAACACAAGCAAAACAAAGCCGTCAGTAACGAAATTCCCGTAGCACATAGCACATCTAGTGATTAAGGAAACTGCAGACCCAACCAAGGACATGATCCGCGCTGGTTGTGCTAGCGTTTTACACGACGCACCTTCTTCGTCGATGATGCACGGTGCCGCCGAGGTGGAACTGCACCTCGTGCCGCTGTCCCAGATTCGGCCTGTGCAGCAGGACAACTGTGATCCGGGCAATGGGCAAGGAATGCGTTCGTCAGGAGGGACCAATACCAATCATTCGACATTGTGGTTGAGAAAAAATTGTACGACACAAACAACATACCCTAACCCAAATAACCATAGTGAGGGATGTCCCCCTTTCTCTCGTGCGCAGCGTGCATCGATCATAGTGCCAAATGAGTAGCAGGCGATGTGGGAGGGCTGAGCAGGGCAGGCGTTCCCGCCTGACACCACGAGCGGTGCGTCCGAGCCTTCCCTCTGACTGCTAGTGTCACAACGGAAGGCAAGAGACTATAACAGAGGCCAACAAACCTCGCCGCCGGGTCGCTGGCTGCAGTCGACCCCTCCACATGTCCCGCACTGAGCCTCGCAGCAGAAGAAATGATCTTGCACACCTGGAAAGCCATTGCTGCAAGCAACTTCTTCCACATCTGTTGGGTTGTCGAGGATAAAAGCAGGTGAAAATGACAGCGGGAAAGCGGACGCACAACATCAGGCCGCTCAAGACACGAACAGGTGCACATCAACCGTAGGCTGCAATCGAGTCATCCTACGGTAGTGGTGGACCCAGAGCGTCTTAAGATACTCACGAAAGCATAGCCATACTTCGTCAAAACAACTCAAAGCTCAACGCAATGCATATTCTCATCCACTATTATTACGTGTAAAATGAACATCGATGTGAAATACATATGCGGTTGCAATGTGGTGCGGGTAGGTCATCGGTGGAGGAGCCCGATCCATGAAACATGTTGAACCTACTCGTACCCCCCTTTCCACACTCATGCCGTAGCATGGGCTATCAAGTGTCTTCGATATTGAGAGGGGCTGGATGGAGAACCCCTAAACTGTTGGCCTAACGAGACAGAGGACTGTCCCACGGCCCAACGCGTATGCATCGTGATTGAGCAAACGGTAGAAGTTGGCCTCCACGGCAAGCTCTGACTGAATTGGCTGGAAGCTAGTCTAGATTATGAGTAATCCTGCAGATGGTGCTAACTTCAGCCATCTTCCCGGCCATCGGGACCTCGGTCCTGAGACTTGTTCATCCTCCCCGCACTGTCGTGCAGGAAGAGCACGAAAGGAAATAATATGTTCGCGTCGAAATGCACGTCACGTTTGATGTACTAGTCGCTAGTACCTGAGAGACTTCTGGTATACACGTTGCCACTAATAGCAGAAAGCTGTGTGAAACGATTTGCCGGACGCGAGCACAAGGAGTTTAGCTACTATTAACATAGTGTATTCACAACTTTACACGAGTCGACGAGGGAAGGAAATGACTCATGTTTCTCGAGAAAAAACCCAAGGCCATAGCGGGAAGGGGGGCGGCGACGTGCGTGTTGGTGTGCCCCTAAATCTGAGTAGCGCAAGCGGAGGAGCTGAAGAACGTAGTGCAACGACAATAGCTGAAACAGAAAAAAAAAAATAACTACGCACCGAGGGAAGCTGGAAACCAAACTATGGAGGCTTTTAGTCCTGGCCTAGCTAAAGCTCCAAAATACACACCGTCATCATCGATGATGCACGGCGCCGCCGAGATGATACTGCACATGTTGTTTGTGTCCCTGATCAGGCTGGTGCAGCAGGAGAACTGTCAACAAAAAAGGGGGCGAGTCATGTGGTCAGACCGGCCGATGTTGGGGACGCTGAGCAGTAAGCGTCTCTCTGTCATACACTAGAACCCACGGATATATATGTGCGAGACCACCCCCCCCCCCTCCCGGCGGCCGTTGCAGATGTCGAGCGGCTCAAGCTGCATTCATCAATAGACACGCGTGAGGTACGTAAACGTCTGCTTGCAGTAGAGTAGTCAAAGCACCGGTGTGTTCGAGCCCCCTCCCTCGGTGTTAGTGTTCAGGCGACTCACGCTGTATGCGGCGCTAAAGGCGCGTGGCACGAGAGCGTAAGAGAGAACAACAGACACCGACGAACCTCGTCGCGGGGCGACCGGGCGCAATCGATTCCTCCGCATACTCCGCACTCGGCATCGCAGCAGATGTCGTCATCCTGGACTCCTTCAAGGCCGTTGCTGCAAAGGCCTTCCACACAAGAGGAGGAAGCACAGCAGCGAGCGGGGTACGGCCGGAAATATTGGCGTTAAAAGACGGCGCTTGAGATATAGGTAAGAAAGTGTCTTGTCGCCATACCTTGTCTATTCCTGTGCAATACTGTGTAAGCTACACGTACCGGTTGCCTGCGGTATTCCAGCGTGCGTTGAGGTTCCACTGTTTTCGAAGGAGAGAATATTTGCACTCCTACGAAATATTCATAGGGAGTAAACGCCGGTAATTTGCTTCGTCTCTTCTTATATTCCGCATACACTATATGCATGTCCCCTTCACAGGCATATTCCAACCCAACAAACTTGAGCAGTCTCTCCATGAACATTACACCATCTGTAGTCATGCAGAGCATCTCTGGTTGTTCAGTCATCGGCCACAAACTCGCCAAGGCAGAGGCACTCAAGTGTCACATGTTCGGTATCATACTGACCGTAGTAAACAGTGGACGAGGGCGACAATCGAGTTCTTTTGTCAAAGGGCCTAGGGTGGGCACTAGCGGCGAGATTATGTATCAACTACCCGCAGGTCTTCAAAAAGGTCAATGATAATCAGGCGCTTCCGTAAAAAGAAACAGCTTGTTTAGATCTGTGTTCATTTCCAGACGAAAAGGTCCCAGGTACTCCAGGGCATATCTGTCAACCATGTCGCGCAAATAATCGAAGAACTGGTTGCGTAAAACCAGTATCAAGCGATAAAAAGCCAAAAGTTGATACTTAGTATTATGCTGAAATTAAGGAATAAGGAGATAACTCCTTATTTAGCAAATTACCACACAAGAGTCCAAATGTTGAAACCGTCTTTTGTAGTTAGATCCCGGTTTTTTGCACGCGCTCTATGAACCGGTGTCAACAACGTCGACGAATTTGGTTGTCCTTGTCGCCGGAAAATTGCGATCTCGTAAGATCCACATATCCCAAAAACTACGAAACAAAAAACCTGACGAAAATAGAAAAAATAGAAAAGTAATCATTCGGTATCGAGTTGGCAGGGGTTCGTACAACATGTGCCGAAATTCAGGATCTATCTTCAAGTTAAACACCGCGAACATTGGATGCTAGAAAGTGACGGGCGGTACGATTGACCCAGGCTGTAGCAAAACACAAATTAGATGACAAAAGTATTGGGTAGCTTCGAATTAGAAGAAGACCTGTCAGTCAGAAAATCATAGTCTCAAACATTTTCCAAACATTCCCTCTCTATTGCCCTGCAGTAGCATGGCTCTTTCACCACAGGACAGAGTTTTTCGAAGAGGTCGATGGCCATTCACAGAAACCCCCGGGGTCTTACAGATAGCGCAAATGGGAGCGCCCTAAAAACCAATCACAAGGAGTGCTCACCGCTTGAAATGTGAACAAACGTCAGCACCACCAGCCCCAGAAGCACGTACTCCGACCGCATGCTTCCGTCTCACCACCTACTACGCACCCACGCCCTGCACAGAGAGAGAGGGTACCTGCTCCGGAAGAGAGTGGGCGGCAAGTGTTGGGCGAAAGTATGGCACTGAAAATTAATTTCAAACATTTTCAGACTGACTGATACACGTTTGTGCGAGGCTCCCGGTAGCACGTGCGAAGTGTCATACTTGCTTCGCTGGACCAGCTGTAGCACCGCGATGTAGAGACGTAGATATATTTCGAGCACAGCAGCGACCTACAGTATTCCTAAGCAGAGGACCCGAGACAATTTCCAAGCGCAGCGACCTGCGGTACTTCCAAGCACGGCGCACACGCCGTTGTGTACGGGAGCGTTTGTCGCTGAGGCGTCAGGTACGGCTGTGCCCGCCTATTTCTCTTCGATTGCGTGTACACGCCATTGTGTACTCGAGCGGTTGATGCCGGGGTGTCTGTCTGGTACGGCGGTGCCCACTCGTTTCTCCGGTACTTTGGTGCACGTGTACTCGAGTGGTTGATGCGGAGGTACCTGGTACGGATGTGCCCGCTCGTTCCTCGGCTATGTCCGGGCAAACGCCGTTGTGTACGGGAGCGTTCGCGTTGAGGTATCAGGTACGGCCGTGCCCGCTCTTTCCTCTGCAATTATCTCTTCTAAGTTCGGGCACACGCCGTTGTGTACGGAGGTGTGCGTTGCTGAGGTATCAGGTACAGCTGTGCCCGCTCGCGTGTCTGCAATTCTCTCTTCGAAGTTCAGGTACACGCCGTTGTGTACGGGAGCGTTTGTTGCTGAGGCGTCAGATACGGCTGTACCCGCTTCTTGAAATAAATTCTCTTCGATTGCGTGCACAGGCGTGTAGCGGTTGTGTACTCGAGTCTTTGATGCTGAGGTGTCTGGTACCGCGGTGCCCGCTAGTTTCTCGGCGAATTTGGTGCACACGCCGTTGTGTACGTGACTGATGGAAGCTGAGGTGTCTGGGGCGGCTGTGCCCGCATGCTTCTCTCGTATGTCCGTGTACACGCCGTTGTGTGCGGGAGTTTCTTCGCTAGTTAGTGCACACACCAGACGAGGCACGTGAAGCTGGCCTGCTCGTTTCTCTGCTAAGTTAGTGTTTATGCTGTTGTGTACTTTAGCTTTGGACGCTGTGCCCTCGCTCGCTCTTGTCACGGAGTGGCTTTGTCCGTCGCTGCTGTTTGGGGTATGTTTTGGAGTATACAAGGCACTTGGGTCTGGCCCGCTCGTTTCTCTGCTAATAAGTGCACACGCCGTTGCGTATGAGCGTTTGATGGTGCACTAGCTCGCTCTATTAGTAGTTGTTTTTCCTACGTCAGTTGTGAGTACAGCCGACTGAGTGGCTGGTACTAAACTTTGCAAGCTGCGTAGTACGTCGCGGTCTTTAGACGCGCGCGTGCTACCTTTCATGTGTTTCATACTATTAATAGTCACGGAGTGGTTTTGTCCGTGCTGCTGTTTGGAGTATACGAGGCACTTGAGTCTGGCCGGCCCGTTTTTCTTTTTTTTTAGTGCGGACGCCGTTGTGTACTTGAGTGTTGGACGAGGCATGCAACGCCAGACGTATTAAATCGTCAGATGTACGAAAGGGCGGAATATGCTATTGAGAGTACGCAATCAAATGTCGTACAAAAAAAAACGTTTTGTGCCTATTAATATTACGGGGGTCCATAGATAATAGGACCTGTGGTGTACATAAAAACCCATATATTTACCTATTTTTACTAACAATATTTGGTCCTATTTACTATGGTCCCCCGTAATAGTATATTTCGGAAGAAGTCCTAAAAGGTTGAACGTGCATATATATATAACCAATCGATCGTTCAACAAGCCTTGTCAAGCCTTCAAGGCCAAAACGTACAAGAAATCCGACTTTATTAGTCGGATAAAATGGCGCTATATTGAAATACATCCTTCAAAATGTCGGACAAATAGTGCAATTAATTTCAGAAGAAATCCGAAAAGGTTGAACATACTAAAAAAAAAAAAAGTTTATACTACCAATCGTGGTATGTTAGGCATTCAGCGAATATGCAGCCCAATCGTGGTACGTTTGGTCTTCTACATCAGAGGTATTCAATGACGAGATGTGCAGCCAACAATGGCCGGATACCAGTCGCTAGAATTTTATGGACATTGTACGAGTACTTCATGAGAAAATCCGACTAACGATGGATTAATAACGCAAATACTAAAATGTTGATATTAAAAGCGATAGTGGTACGCCAGGGACTAAACCTCATCTAATACGGTCAGTGCAGACACGGCCAGGCGATACTATTAATAGTCACATAGCAATAAGCACGCATATGTGCAGGCCGAAAAACATTACATGCTGGGGATAACATACAACAAGCTTTGCTTGGTATAGTACGAAGGAAGACCTCATTAGAAAGACGACTGACGTGGTTGTACAACATGCCGTTGTGTATCCGAGACTAATTGAAGTGTGCCTCGCGTCGTGTACTCGACAGTTTGATGCTGAGGTTTCTGGTACGGCTGTGCCCGCTCGTTTCTCGGCTAATTCTGTGCACGCGCCCTTGTGTACTCAAGTGTTTGATGCGGAGGTGCCAGGTACGGCTGTGCCCGCTCGTTTCTCTGCTAGCTTTCGGCACACGGCGTTGTGGGAGCGTTTGTGCTGAGGTGTCAGGTACGGCTGCGCCTGCTCGCTTCTCTGCAATTCTCTCTGCTAAGTTCGGGCAAACGCCGTTGTGTCCGATAGCGTAGGTTGCTCGGGTGTCAGGTACGGCAGTGCCCGTTCGTTTCTCCGCGATTGCGTGGACACGCCGTTGTGTACTCGGGTGATTGATGCTGAGGTGTCTGGTACGGTTGTGGCTTGTTTCTCTGATTGCCCACTCGAGTGTCGGACGCTGGGGTTTCGAGTACCGCGGTGGCCGCTTGTTTCTCGGCTACATTTCATTCACACATCGTGGGGTGCTGGAGCATTTGATGCCGAGGTGTCTGGTACGGCTGTGCCCGCTTGTTTATCTTCTAAGTTCGTGAACACGCCGTGTGTACGCGAGCGTTGTTGCTGAGGGTTAGGTACGGCTGTGGCCGCTCGTTTTTCTCTGCCAATTCCGTGCACACGCCGTTATGTACTCAAGTGTTTGATGCTGAGGTGGCTGGTGTCGCGGTGCGTGCTCGTTTTCGGCTAAAATCGCGCACACGCCTCGTGTGCTGGAGCGTTTGATGCCGGGGTGGCTGGTACGGCTGTGTCCGCTTGTACATCTGCTCAGTTCGTGCACACGCCGTTGTGTATTTGAACGTTTGTTGCTGAGGGTCAGGTACGGCTGTGCCCGCTCGTTTTCCTCGCTAATTGCATGCACATACCAACGGGAACGTTGATTGCTGAGGGTCAGGTACGGCTGTGCCCGCCCATTCCTCTGGAAATTGCGTGCACACGCCGTTGTGTACTCGAGTGTTTGATGCTGAGCCGTCAGGTAGCGCGGTGCCCGCTTGTTTCTCGGCTATATTTCGCGCACACGCCGAGGTGTGCTAGAGCGTTTGATGCCGAGGTGCCTGGTACGGCTGTGCCCGCTCGTTGCATGGTCGCGACTTTTGATATGTCCGTTGTGGGTGTGTAGGAGTATACGATGCCGCGGCGTCGGGATCGGCCGTGCCGGCTCGTTTCTGCTAATAGCATGTACACGCCGATGTGGACTCGAGTGGTCGACGCTACGTTCTCGCTCAATATGGTCTCTAATTGATGTGGCCCAATGCCGTGGTTTGAAGTGTACGGTGCGTCGGGTACGACTGTGCCTTCTCTCCGGGTGATGTTGCTAATGGGAGTGTATGATGCTGACGGGTCTAGTACCGCGGTGCTCGCGTGCTTACCTATGTCCTTCCCCGCGGCCTTGTTGTTGTTCGGCGACAGTTCCGGCAGTGAATCTTCTACATGACAAACGTCTGACGCAATTCGGACGGGACTTACATCTGGCTCCACGTCGAGCACGCCATGCGCAGGGCAACCGATCTCGCCAACGTTATGAGGCTGTTCACGGCAAAGAGTATTGTTGGCGTTAGCTTTAGGTTCTGTTCTGGGTGGGGGTACGTCACCCGACTTACGTCGACAGTGACTCACGATCATCGTGTCCACATTCATGGTGTCTGTTCCGTAAGAATCTTCTGATTCACGCAATCACCGCGCTGCCGCAGGGCTCCGATATGTCGAGACAGGGGGCCGGTTGTGCTTCAGGACGTAGCCCGGGTTTCACCCGACTCACGTCAATACTGACCCACGATCATATTGCCTAACGTTTTGCACACGGGCTACGTGGTTGCAACCGCCGGCTGCCTCGTAAGAGTTTGAGAGCTCGTGGGGTAGGTGGCTGCGGCCGCTTGGCTTTTCCGTAAGAACCTTCGGTTTCTCGGAGTCACCACGCTGCCACGAGGCTGCGTTATGCTGATACAAAGGGCCGGTGCTGGCCCAGAACTTGGCGTGGGTTTCCCTTGACTCACGTCAATATTGATTCACGATCATCTTGAATATCTATATTGCACATGGGCTTCATGGTTGCGACCGTCGGGCTGCCCCGTAAGAGTATTAGAGTTGGGTTTACGCCGTGCTCCCTTGGTGGGTGGCTTTAACGCACCCCTGTTCGGGCTTTTGGCTTTGAATTGCGTCCGTTGGACGTCGGGGGGGGAGAGCGAGAAGATGAATTATTCTCTTTACTCACGTTACTCTGGGCCCACCGGAATGTCCTGGTTTTATTTACGGCTCATGACACGCCCACGTTCCCTCTGTCACTCACGTGCCTTGTTTTCCTTGTTTCTGGTGACGGACCTAACGTACTCAGACACCAACGCAACCCGTTATCAACGATTTCATGCATACTGTCTTGACATACTTGTAAATTCGGCTGGAGTTGCGTTGCCAGTGTGCAATCGTCATGTTTTCTTGACGACCCACCTGGATGCATAGCATTGCTTCGATGTTTAGTTAAAAAAAAATACACAACAACAACAGCAACAAGGGTGCATAATCCCGCCCTTGCGTGGAACCGATTTACCTCACCGTGGTATACACGTAGGGGATACGACCTCTCGTCTACTCTGGGGTCGCCAATTATGAGGCTCCCAGAGTCTAGGGGCTTATTGTATAACTTTCAGTTTGGTAAGGCTCTTCGGGCATCTAGCGAGGCGGTCGTAGTGTTGGTAGACAGGGACTGCCCGGAGACGTGCGCGTAACGGGCGGTTACGGCGTACATCTCCGCCGCGCAGAGGACTGGGTGGGATTTAACCGCTGTGCTTATTATCCCTGTGGTTACGACGGAGGGTGGCCGGGGGTTCTCGGCCCTTCTCCGCTGCTTGAATGACCGCTTCCCCTGCAAGCCCGTTTGCGCGAGGCAGGCCTGCCGAACCGTATCGCGATGCACTCTTTTTGAGTGGGGGGCTCCCTCACCAGATCTCTGGTCTGGACGGCGGTGGACGAGATCATGACGATAGGTGGAGTTAATAGCAAAGTACTACATCGGCGCTATTTCTAGCGGCCGGGTCCGGGGTAGCAAGAGAAAACGCGGCCAGACCTACCCGGACGCTAGCCGGTTTCCTCTCTCCCCCGAGTTTGAGAAAGATTTCGAAGCATGTGTGAGAAACAGTTGAGGCAAGAGTAAGGGAGTTTGGGTGCGACAACTACGTATCCGACCAGTGGACCACTAAGCTGTATCCAACAAGTAGACAATTAAGATCATAAACAAATTATATCCAACGACGCAAAGAAGAATGGGCGAGACCACGGGTCGGCGCAGGAGGCCTCATCCAAAAATCCAATACTTACATCAAATGATCCAGGACATCGAGGCATTTTTCTGCAGTATTTCCAAACACAGCAACCAAGCAGGACTCTGGGGTTAGTTTAGAGTTGGGGGTTTGGTTAGGGTTCCGTGTCGGGGTCGTTGAAAAGGTGGCCGGCGTGCGCCAACCACCGAAATCGAGCACCGAAAACGTTAATCAGACAAAGTAGAATTCGTCGGCATAAAAACTGAACCCATCGGTCTTCTGTCTCAAAATGGGACGAATTTAATATTTCTCGCACAAGGAGCGTGTAGCAATCTTACATGCAAGCTTGCGGCCAACCTTGCGGCCACCTTTCAGCCACATTGCACTCAGCTCGCATGCAAGTAAAACTCGCATCGCATCCATATGCATCCAAGTTCGTGGAATCCATGCCAACTGGCAGGAACGTGCGTGCACATATATGCAAGCACCTGCAGGTAGATGCAACTGCCCTAGAAGTAAGCGCGGTTGCTCACGGGTCAGGCCAAACTTCGTAAACCGTGGGCCGGGACGGGTCGGGTCGGGTCGGGTCAGGGTGACATGACCCGACTCGCGAAACTGTTGAGTTGTCAACATCTGACCCGAACCCGACCCATGATACTTTGAATGCCTCTCGATCCGACCCGACCCGACCTCACCCACGAGATTATAATTGCTCTCGATCTGACCGAACACCTCATGACCGGATCTGACCCGACCCACCAGATTCAGACTGCCCCGTGAAATATGAATGATGCCGCTGTTTGGGTCATATTCAAATACACTCGATTCTCGGGTTCGGCCCGTGGATCCGGCCCGCGGATCGACACGTTACACGGTATCAGCGATCGTTTTTCTAGAATCCCGCGGCGAATGGGGGCTGACTGTAATGCATATCAAAGGATGTAAAGTGAATGTATAGAATTAGCGGTGTTTTTCTTGTTTTAAATACAGCAGTACCGAGTATGATAACAAAATAGTGTCGGCACGACAAAGGCCTTCGGGCAAAACGCGGTATGTTTTTGGAGTGCCAGGCCTGCGGGCTGGATTCGAGTCAGCAAAATTCACTCGCGGGTCAAGGTGACCCGACGCGGGACATGACCCGCATCCCAATGTACTTTCATACGACTGGACCAGTGGGATTTGTGGGTATTTCAACCTGACGGAACCTGATCCAACCCGTGAGATTGTTTAGTTTTCGAATCCGACCCGACCCGTACAGGTTTGAACTCCTCCTCACTCGACTCGATCCGACCCGGCCCGACCCGACCCATAATATTTTGAAAACGTTCCGACAGGACCCGAGGGTAGGGTTATGACCCGTGAACAGCCTTGCAAGAAAGCTGCGTGCAATTGCGTGACACTTGGATGCAACACACGTCGACTTGCACAACTGCATACCGCAACTTGCGTGCAAGTAAGTGCATGTAAGTGATCGCCTATAGAAAGACTGTGAACGACCATTTTGAAAACACGTCGGAACGGATGCGCAAGAGCAAAGAAGAAAGGAATGCACCCCAGCAAACAGATCGAGAGAAACAAAGCACTCGCGAATATGACCAACAGAAAGCAAAGCCCACCAATAACAGAGTCGGGGCACGGAACAGTAGCCAGCACGAATTCCGGATGCAACCAATGCTGTAGGAGCATCACCGTACCTCACGGTCGATCGCCTCCCTACTATAGTTTTGATAGCGGCGGGTGTCCATACCGCTATCATCGCCTCCAAATTCCCTTGGATATAACAAAAGAGATAGCTGGTAGGAAAATAGCCACAACAACTATTCTCATATCTTGCTCCAACATTTCGCTGAGTGTTTCGTGCTTGGTAGCCCCAGATGTAAGGGACTAGATGTAGGGGATGGGGTAATAACACACACAGCTTGTAAAACTGCTTGTGTTTCGACGAAAATCCCGATTTCACAGCTGAGGCGTCTTTTCATGTACTTTCATTACAGTACAGCAGTACATAACGCCAAGCGGGCAGAACACAACCCTGAGGAGTGGGTACGCGAAAGAGACAAAGCATCGAGCGAGAACGCTAGAAAGAGAAGAAGAAGAAGAAGAGGAACTAACACCCGCCTCCTGCAGACATCGGCACCTGCAAAGGTAGCTGTATCGTTCTCTGTCGTCGCACAGACGAAGGGTTATGCACAAACGATATAAAACGAACAAAAGTACACAACACGACAGTGTATCAACAGGCAACACCAGCAGGATTATCAATCAAGACAAAAAAAAAAGCCTGGTCTGAACATCTTGGGCCACGCAAGGGCCATTCATTCTACAGCAGCAGATCCTCGTACGATATACACGATTGGAACGAAACGAGGATCCAAGCCATCAGAATGTTCGTGTCCCTGGGACACGCGAGGATCAAGGTATTCTATTAATAGCTCATTGTACGATGATAACAGAGGTCATACCCTTGAGACACCCACCAGCCATTTCAGCTTATCCCACGCTTGGGATAAAGCGAGAACCAGAACCTCAGCTATTGGCTCTTGCCTCTTGGTACCGTCAAGACTGGATCCTCCGAAGTGACCGCAACCGGTGAACCACTGACTGAGTCTCTACTGTAGTCCCTAGCACTACTGTAGCGTACCCTGGGAGTGAGCGAGGACTGTGTCGTTTCAGCTCCGCCCGGTCCTCGAGATTGTGGGTCCTCTGCGAAAGGACTCTGGCGACTGTGGGGAATTATTGTGACTGAGTCCCGAAGACTTGGACCCTGGTACTCTTGACACCCTTGCAGCGTTTTTGTTGCTGCTGCTCAAATGGTTCACTCATAAATCGTGTGGTTCCAAGTGTTCCCACCTTCTCTGCGTCTAAACGTATGGTGTACCGTAGTGATACCCAAACTAACGTCAACTTCCACCTGCCTTTCTCCTCGTGTGCTCATATCACCCCCCTCCCTGGGCCAATGAGGCAGTCCAGCAACACAAACAACACGCACCTCGCGCAGGTTCCGTAGCAGTACCACTCTTCCAGATAGCGGAGACCGTGCAGCTGCTGTGAACCTAGAGTAATGTTTTTGCCTCTGCCGATACTGCTGTCTGGCTCCGTGTTTTCTGCCACCGCTGTTCTTTTGCCAACACAATCGAAAAAGTGGATTCCGTTGTTCTCTTATGGCTATATATACGAAAAACACTCGAAAATAATACGTACATCCAGTCGTATTCGTTTCTATCGTATGTTGATAAATACTCGTAGTCTGAGTACTTCCTTGCTGTACTGCTGTGTGTACTGCTGTGTAAAATGAAACGGAAACATGATGGATGGAGTCAAACAAAAAGGTTGTCGAGAATTGTATTCGATCTTGGCCGTCATTCCTCGTCATCAGTCTGTGGATCTTGGATTGAATGAAGGATGATGGACCGTGTGCTACCCTGTGTTTGAGTGCTACTCAATATTATAGGATTGTATTGGGCGATAGATAAAGCGTTGCACGCCTGCTTCGAAGAGTACCTTGCTGAAACGGAGAGACTGCTCGCCGACAACGACCAGCGGGGTTTCCACAAACACTTGAATCGCGAGGGAAATAATGGAAAACGCGCGCGGTTCACGCAGCTTGCAAAGTTGAGTATCGATCGATCTGCCGATCGGTTGAACTCACAGCTGACGTGCTTTCCCAGTTTTTTATAAAAAAAACACTTGAACAAGCAGTGCGCAGAATGATTATTTAAATTTGTCCTGTTGACCCGAGCAACAAACAGGGGAGCCACTGGCCTATATCTTTGACAAGGACGTACATATAGAATACGCGCGTTCGGTTTATCACAATACTTGCAAAATTCGGTAAAAATGGAATATAGACGAGACGTGTTACGCAGCTTGCAAAGTTGAATATCAACTATGTAATCAGTCGAACTCACAGCTGACGTATTTCAAAATTTATAAAACACTTGAAGGGCACGGTGGGATTGGACGGTCGAAAGGCAAGAAGCGAGCAGTTCATCCGAGACGATGATGGCACGCTACTAAGGGACAAGGTGCGCATTCTTGAACGGTGAGCAAGGTTTTTCGGCACCCTCCTGACCACGAAATCTTCTAAGCTTGACCCAACCATCAGCGCTCTATTTCCACACAACGGCCGTTGGCACCATCGCTTGGAGATGAACCGACCATGCATAATATGACGGCGGTAATTCGGGGTATGCCAAACTGCACAGCGGTGAGACCAGACTCCCTTCCGGCCGAGTTACTGAAAATCAATCACCCCGAATTCATCCGGCACTTTCACAACTTACTTGTCAAAGTGTGGAGAACGGGTGACGTCCCCCAGCAATGGAAAGGTCCGACGATTAAGGTCCTTCATAAAAAAAAGGATCGCTCTGATTGCAACAATTACCGGGGGATTTCGCTTGTTGCCCATTCAGGCAAGGTTTTGCTGAAAATGGTCGCGTCTCACATCAGTAACTACTGCGAGGCCGAAGGGATACTCCCCGAGGAACAGTGCGGCTTTCGCCCAGCACGATCAACGGTCGGCATGCTGTTCGTCGTGCGCCGACTGCCGGAACTCGGACGGGCTAGAAAAATCCTCCTGTACATGTGCTTCATCGACCTGCAGAAAGCATATGACTCCGTCGACCGTGAGCTGCTGTGGGTGGTGCTCGCACGCGTGCCAGAGAAGATACTAACCGTTATCCGCCAGTTGCACAAAGGCATGCGAGCCCGCGTGCGTACGGATGACGGGGAGCACTCGTAATGGTTCGACGTCACTCAGGGGCTGCGGCAAGGATGTGTCTTGTCACCACTTCTGTTCAATGTCTTCTTCGCTGCTGTGATACACGCCGTGCTGGTACGCTTCAGTGAGGACCCAGATATCTTGAGGGACTTGGTTCACCTCGAGGAGGACCTAGGACGGGGTGAAGGTTGACCCACTAACTTGCGTACGGAGGGCAGTATGGGGTATGCTGTACGCGGACGATGCAGGCATTATGTCTAAGTCGGCGGACCTTGCGAAGATGATGACCGTCATTGTGACCATTTTCGAAGCAGCAGGCCTCACCGCGTCCGAAAAGAAAAGGGAGATCATGCTGCTGCGGACACCGAATCAGGCACCCCAGACCTCACCACGCGTCATCGAAGCGGCGGGACAGAGATATAGACAGACGATGCAGTTTTTGTACCTGGGCGGTCTTGTCGTCGCAAGCGCTGACATTATGCCAGAGATCACACGACGGACCCGACTCGCATGGGCATGCTACAATCGGTTCAAACGGGAACTGTATGATATGGAAGATGCCCCGTTCACTCTAAAAGTGCGCATGCTAAAGGCCGAGTTGATGGAGTCCCTGCTGTACGGGTGCGTGACGTGGACTCTTGGTCAGGAGCACCACAAACTCCTCCTACGGATCATTGGCTTCCAGCGCCGGCAACGCACTGACCACCTCATGTCGTACGCCAAGGCCCTCAAAAAGGCACAATGCGTGAGCGTTGAGACGACCATCCGCAAAAGACGCCTCCTCTCTGCGGGGGCCGTGCAGCGGGCGACCAATGAGCGGCTGACCCGCCGGGTGATGTTTGGGACGATCGCTGGTGAGGAGAACCCAGGATTAGACCGACCGGTAAAGACCTGGGCCCAATGTCTAGCAGACGACCTCAGGGTTTTCCAAGCCACCGAGGGGTCCACGGAAAGCTCTCCTCTGCTGTTCGGAGTAGAAACGGTGTTGTGGCCTAGGGTGACAAAAAAGAGCGGGAAGTGGTACCGGGGGGTCGTCGACGCTGCGGACTATTTCATGGCGACGTGGCACAAGGACAAGGCACAGAGGAGCCGGCTACGCCACGCAGCTGAGGACGCCAAGAACGGCGACAATGGAAGGGGGGAAGGGGGGAAGGGCAGCCGTACTGATACAGCTGTCGACGAATGCAGCAACGAAATGATAGATCGGGTGGCTCGGTATCGGTTCGACTCTTATGGACTGTTGCCTGTAGCTCCCTCTCTTTCGTGTCGCTTCGTCCGCGCATCAGACATCTGTCCTTCCTGAGTACGTATGTTTTCCGTCTGGCAGCCTTTCTGAAGTCCTTGCGTTGTTTTTGTTCTGTTTTCATTTCAATTTTTTTTTTGTCTTGTTGCTCTTATTTTCTGGTCCTGCCTGTGTTGTTGTGTTCTCGTACGCGGTACGCTGGCATTTCACTTGCTTGACACTTGAATTTGCGATTATTTTTCATTCTGATTTTTGTGTTTTGGCCTTCCTCTGTCTCACAGTCGGTGACCATGGAATCAGTATCTTTCTAGGATAAAGAATCAGGACGGATACTGGGTGTACTGATGAAGCTGAGCAGAAAGGACGACTTAATGTGAAGACAACAACAGAGGGCGGAGAGTTTCCCTGGAGGACGCCACTATTAATATCAAGAGGCGATAATCCTACGTATCAGGACTGGAGTCCCGTTTTTGGGCACAAATCACTCAAATTGCAACAATTAATAGTTTGTCTCCAAAACGAGACTACGGGAGTAGTCCTAAAAGATAAGCGATGAAGCGATGAGAGATACAGCACTGCCTCTACTGCTGTCCTATTTTTTTTTTTAGTTTATATATTTCGTCGCCTCTTGGTGCCCTCCTTTGGTTGTTACGCCCTTTTGATGAAGGAGGGCCTTAAATGTCCGGCGAATTGCAGTATACTTGGTATGCCGTCAGGTATTTCGTGACGAAAAAAGGCAATACTAATACTGTAGTCTACGTGTTCAAGGCCTGTGGCTGCTGTAAACGGTGAGCAAGGGGCGGGCAGCTGTACGCGCTGTCATGCTGCGCAGGCATATCTTCGAGAGCCGACGGGTCCGAATCCGGCGGGATCCAACGTGCGTTTGTGTTTTTTCCGTATTCACGGAATGCCCTTGGCCGTGACGGTGGCGATGGTGCTGACAAGTGCCACTGAGGTAGAGAAAAGGAACTTTCCGTCGTGTCGCCCGCACGATACGCGCTTCGACAATACCAGCTCGCACGCAGCGCTCTATCAAACTCCAGAAACGACGGTTCACGCTCGCTCAATCCCAACTCCGCACCTGAGCCAGCCTCGGGCCAGAGCGCTTTTGAATACCATGACAACCCCGACACGCTCGCGACGGAAGGTTGGCAGCCCAAGGCAGCCAGCGGGAAAGGCGTGCCCTGTACAGTATAGGCCCGCCAATAAGAAATTGCCCAACAAGGCGAACGCTAAGAAAATTGGGTTAAGAAAACTGCTAAATAGTGAACGTTACACTAATCCTAGATAATAGCCTACGCTCAAGGTTGGATCGCGCCCCAGTAAGGATCTCAGGCTTGTCCAGATTAGGTGTTTCTTGTTGGCTGGCCCATACTGTAGATCATTATAGCCTCCTCCAAATAGACGTCCCCAGGCCGGAGTCATGCAACTTGGAGACAGGTTGTGTCCGCAACAAGCTTGTTCGTGCGCATGGGAGGACGCCAACGTATTCGCTCCTTCTGTCCTCTGTTCATCGATACCCTTGGCCTGCGGCAGCGCATCTCGATTTCCACCGCTCGAGGGGGTGAGAAACGATTGTCGACCGCTATTCTATACTGTGCGTCGCGATCGAGACCTGACCCCAGGACAGCTTTGCTCCGGTTTCCGAGTCGGACGCTGTCCACTGAATCCCACGTACAGGAGTACCTGATGGGATTCGATGCTGCGGAAGAAAAGCGCCAAGCAAGATGGGCTCTTGGGCCCCAAACAGTCCTGAAAACCGATGACGCTCTACCTCCGTTTCCGGTTGCCGGTAGCTAGGGTGGCGCCCCCAGAAGGGCCGGCGCCAGCGCTCCAAAGCGAATTGTGAGAGTGGGGCCACCTCGATCAGGGAAGGGGTGCTCGTGGGACCACGGAGAACCGTCAGATCGTCAGGAAATGAAGTACCACGCCGCCTAAAACTCTGTGCACCTCTCTGACACTGCCCAGCGTCGCCTCTAAAACACCATAAGAAGCATCCGCAACTACATCTAGCTGTTCGGGAGAGGGCGAACATGCCGCAAGAGGTGGAAGAGACCGATCGATCAGGTCACGGAGGACGCCAAGATTAACCATTGCTGGCGGGAGGGGAGAAGGCAGCACGAATCGGAGGCTAAACCCTCCGTGAGGTTGCAGTACGCTATTTCCATGCCGTCGTCAAATGACAGGCGAAAATGCAGAGAGCGAGCCTCGCAAGGAGTCAGGAGAGAGCGGGGGAGGAAGCGCAGCGAAGACCGATGTACCGACATTGGCGGGGGAGGTGAAGGGCCAAAAATATGCAACGACACGTTAGCCGGAAAGGACGGCACCAAGTCGATGCGGCAGACTGGTGCGTCACTAATTGCAGTGTCCCTAAGGGCTTCGAGGGGTGCATCCGGGAACGCTGCGCGCCCTAAACCCTTCGTCGGCGGCGACAGGAACACTTTGGGGTGCGGAATCTGTATTGCGCAACTTCGAGGAGGCCATCGGGCTCTACACTTGCTATGTGGATGCGTATGATACGTAATAGGTGCGCGTTGTGCGTTGGGTGCCCCCGGGAGGACTGGTGCCACTTCGCTGCCCAGCAGCCGGTTCGGAATGTATGCACATGACATAGGGCACCCTGGCAGCGGAGGTTCAAGCGGGTCCAGGGCTTTGTCGTTGGCCAGCGCGGATGAAAGAAGGGATCACAGGCGACGCACACCTGTGTAGATGGGAGTTTTTTTTTCAATAACAGTCTAGGGGTGGAGCCACTTGTCGATGCTGTATACCGAGAAGATTATTCGCCATGGTTCTTGACCGGGAAGAAAAGGTACAACCGCGGTCGGCTCGTGCGCCCACACGTCTTAGCGTTTACGTAAATGGCACCTTCAATCACCCGTTGAGAGAGAACCAATCGAAACGGGCCTTCGCGACTTCTAACTCTTGCTGCGGACTTAATCAGCGCGCTTTGTTGTACTTGCTGGTCAGCCGCATCAACAGGTCAAAAAACTTCACGTTAGTCGAAAACCACCTGTTCTTCCTGCTCTCGGGGGGACACGAGGTAAACAAATGACACCCAAGCTGTTTCGGAGGAGGTTAAGCACGGCCGCGCGCTGTCAGCGTGTTGTCTCACGCTAAGGTTTGACTTCTCAGAGCGCGCATCTTGCAGGAGAGATCGCGCTCGGCCGGTAACGAGGACGCATGGATCACACTGGCCACGCCGTTCGTTCGCGTTGTGCCAGACCAAGTTTCAATGCGTTCTAGTTTCATTTTGCGCAAGTCAAACGGTCCGCGCATTTGACATTTCTGTATTGCGATTCTCCAAAGGCTTGAAGCACACCCTTGGCCTAATCCAAAGTACCCATACCCATATATAGTCCTATGCAATTGTGAAGAAGCTGACAAGGGATACTTACCTTTTACCGCATCTTCCGCAGTGAACCCTTCGAAAGATGTCGCTGCTGCTATATACCAGGTACGCAATACCGACGATCATAAATTCGGGAAGCTTTGTAACGCCAACACGTACGGCGGAAACGTGCTACAGTAGGAATAGCACAATCACGGGAGTTGAACGCCATATTTTCCCGCGATCCGACACCATATTTTCCCGCGATCCGCGGGGACACTGAACCGCGCATGTGGTGTGATTACTTCAGGGGAAGTAAATATTGGGTCCGAAGTGTTCTCCCTGGTGGAGTTTCTAGACTAACGAAATACCTTATATACGGCAACAGAAGTATCCCGCTATATTTTTAATAAAGAAAACGGAGAACAATACTATTCGTTGTGCTTGGCTACTACGCGCAGCTCATGAGAATTAGTCATCGGATCGCCCCTCATAATTATTCTCAAAACCATGCTTTGGGTGAGGCCAAGAGGAACGCGACCAGTAGATGACGAGGCACCCTCTCAACAAGTACCCTCTCACGCACGATGTGGGCGAAACAACTCCTTATGGGGACGTTGAACAAAAATGCAGAAGACCCCACTACAAGGTGTTGACAACCTCTCATGTTCGGTAAGCTAAAATTAATGGTTTTACTTCTTTAGGCCTTCAACGTCACTTTTGACCCTCCAGCTTAACTTGTAGGAGCTTTTACACTCAGCAATCTCCTGGACAAGCCGTGGTCACAGGTGCCGTCCCTACTCCGCCCGGTGTCTTCATTTTTATGGCGCACAGGGTCCAGTATTCCCACTGCTCGTCTTTCATCGAATGTTGCTGACTCACGCTCTCGCGCCTTCCGCTGATCGATTTTTAAGCAAGAAAAAGTCCCTACGAGCATGCATTTGGTGAGACTCGAACCCACGAAATTGATCTTGGTAGGCACGCAGTCCACCTACCAAGCCACTGGGGTCGCGTGTGATACAATAATAATTTCTCCGCAAGGATGTTGTTATTGCGACCACAACGTGCAAAGCGGGGGGCTTGCCTTAGTCATTTGACCATTAACCACGCATCCCTTTCGAGACGGAGCACCGTTCCTACTTCTAATAGAGACACCTCCAACAATTGGGCGCTCATTACGTTGTTTCCATATATTACATAGAAGCTTTTTGCTAATCTTATCCCCTTCCTGTTGGCCTCCTGTGGCCACAATCTATCTCCTATATATAGCGATCGTTTTCTCGCTGCTATTCATTGTATCAAACTCCTCCATGTCACATTCGTCTATTTTCCTCATCTCCTCTTCTAACACATCCCGCTCCTCCTTGTATATTTCACATCCTCCTACTATGTGCGTTCTACTGTCTATTGATTTGCCACACGGGCACATCTGTGCGTCTACTTCTTCCTCCTCCCGGCTACTGGTGTACCTCTTTCTTCTTTCTGGCAGGTCCAGGCACCCCACACGAAAGCGCAGTTTCAGCGTTTTCGCGAAGTCCATTGGGCCATGCAAATACGTTTTCATTACTATTCCTTCCCTCAATCCCCCGTATATCTCTAAGTGTTTTTTCCGATTCCACCTTGTTTCTTAGCGCTAGCCTTTCCCTTCTTTCTATCATTTCTTCTACTTCTGCCTTGTACCTCCCAAACTTCCCGGCGGACATTGTCTCTTCTTGGTTTCCCCCTAGATCCTCCCATATTTTCTCAACTACGCCATCCCACCCTATTCCAGCTCGCCCTTGTGTTACTTTCTCCCATACAGCTCTATCAACTATGGCTCGCAACCTCTTTTTTGGCATATTCCTTACTTTATATTGCCAGTTCAACTTTCTCGTGTCTCTATTTGTCCTGAGTGGGCGCATTCCCAGTTCTGCTCTTAATACCGTATTACTAGTCGCACTTGAGCATCTTAGGATTTTTTTAGCTGCTGTCATTTGTACTGTTTCCAACTGTCTTACGAGTTTCGCGTTCCCTTCCCATACTTCTCCTGCATATTCTAGCTTTGGTACTATCACATTCATCAAGATACATCTCTTAACCCTAGTGTCAAGGTTCGGGTCTGTTAGGATCGCATCCATCTTGCCTACTTGTGACTTACCCTTTCCTATTACTTTTGCCATATGTGTATCCCAAGAGCAGTATTTTGAGATCTCTACGCCAAGGTATGTATACTGGTCTACGATCGGCAATTCATCTTCTCCCCACTTCCAACTGAAATTTGCCGGGTTTACCTTATCTTCGTTGCAAACAACTACGCGCATTTCTTGACGTTCGCCGTCACCCTCCATTTCCTGGTGTATTCTAGCGCCTTCTCTATTTGTTTCTGTAATCCTTCGGGCGTTTCTGATATCCCCACGAAGTCATCCGCAAACATCAATCCCGACACCGTATCTTCCCCTACCGTGACTCCCTGCCTTGCTCCCTCGACTGCTACTATCAGGTCATTAATATGTATATCTTGAATAAGTTAGGTGAAAACATACTTCGATATTTCCCCCTACCAGCACCACAGCACTTTTCGCACATTCTGTCATCTTTTTCATCATTCTCCACGTCCTTCCTCTGATTCCTATTTCCCGCAGTTTTTTCCACAATCCATTTCTCCATACTGTGTCGTAGGCTTTCTTCACATCTAGAAAGAAACAGTACGTTGTTAGTCCCGCGTCTTTCTTACCTTGAATAATCTTACCTAAGGTGTACGCATGGTCTACGCAGCTACGGTTTGGCCTAAACCCTGCTTGCCCTTCCCTTATTATGTCTTCCTTCTCCATCATCGTTCCCATTCTATCGTTCAAAATCTTTCAAAATGTTTTGCCTACTGTGCTTAGTAGCGCTATCCCTCTATAGTTCCCCGGGCCAGCCTTATCTCCTTTCTTGAATAAATTTACTATTACTACTCCTTCTCTCCACCTCCTAGGTGTGTACTCGTTTTTCCATATCCAGTTATACAACATAACCATCATGGTAAGCATTCCTTCTCCCCCGTACTTCATAAATTCATTCACTATTTGGTCTGCCCCTGCTGCCTTTCTACTCTTAAGTTTAGCTACACACTTCTTTACTTCTTCCCTTGTGAACTCTCTCTCTGTAACCCTCCCGAACCGCTGTCTTCCGTTTCTGATGTATCTACGTTCGCCTCTGCCCACGCGTTGATGTCCTTCTCGAGTTCTGCATCGAACGTTTCGTTGGCTGTGGGTATTCCTAGCTTTCGGTAATGCTCTACTAGTACTTCTCTTTTCCCCTTCGAACTACTATCCATTTTATCGTTCTGCGCTCTTCGATTAGCTATTCCCGTGTCTGCCCCTCCTGCTTGTTTGCCAAGTATCCCTTTATCCCTACCCACATCTGCTTCATCCCGCCCTCAAGTCTTCATTCATTATATTTACTACGACTTTCCGTATCCCTTTCTTCTTCTCTACCATCTCTTTTATTTTATTTCTAGCTATAGCATATTCCTCCCACCCTGTCGAAGTTTTACTCGATGTATACATTGCGTGTGCCTTTCTCCCTGCTCATATAGCCTCTTTCACTTCTTCATCCCACCATTTTACTGCTCTGTTGCATACTATCAAGTTCTTCCCTATTACTTTACTTGCTGTGGTCTTGACCAACTGCTCCCATCCTTCTTTTATCGTAGCTCCTGCATCATCCCTCTCTATGTCGTTCCTTGTTGTACCTAATATTTCCAACAGCTCGGAAAATTTCTCTGCATTTTTGGCCATCTCTTCTTGGAACTCTTCAAGTTTCTCTTTTACTTCTAGTTTATATATTCTCCATCGATACAATTTCCTACCACTATGCTTTTGATAACTCTCGTCTGTTGACTGTCTGTCCATATTCGACAGTGATCCGTAGTTCCCTTGCCCGCTGCGCATACATGGAGTTCCGTTTCCTTACCACTTCCATTTTCTACTACAATAAAGTCAAGGACAGAGCTTTCTCCCTTTTGTATGCACTGTCCAGTCCATTCCGGTTCCGCCTTTTCTACTCTGTCGTTCAACGTTTTTATCTCATTGCGCTTGAGGAACTTCAACATCTTTTCCTTATTCTTATTCTTTGTTACTTTCGCATATTGTCCAATGTTCTCATTCAGTTTGCCTGCCTTCCCAATTCTTGAGTTAAAATCTCCCACTAGTACTTCTTCTCCTTGCCTCTTATAGCTCTGTACATCTACTCCTACTTCTCCGAACTTACTCTGTATATATATATCGTATTCTTCGACTCTGGGGGCATATATATATGTCTCCTAATGAGTAATATTTCGCTCCCCGCTCCCCTGGTACCTTAATTCATATGCTTTCGTCGAATTTAGTGTCTTTGATCACCTCTATTATGTCACACAGGTAATCTTTGACTAGGAACCCCACACCCCCCCCCCCCCTATTCTTGCTATCCTGTCCCTTCCTCTTTTTCCCTATCCATGCGTACTCTCCAACTTTGGATCCTATCTCCCCTCCTTCTTTCTCCCACGACTCTTGAATTCCCACTAAGTCTAGGTCGCGCATACTTACTTGTTCGGCAATTTCGATTCTTTTGCGCTCTTCCGTGGCGAAGCCACATAGGTTCCATAATCCTATTCTCAGCCTCCTTTTCGTTTCACTATCCGCTCTAGTCTTACCTGATCCTTCTCCGTTGTCGCCACGAGTATTTCTGTTATGGGGGGGGGGGGGGGGGGTGTACTCGATAGGAGAGATGTATTCGATCTCATGCATGGCCGTAGTCGTATGACCATAGACCCTCGCATCCCTACAATGCCGGGACGGAGCATGTCGGGTTTTCACCGACCAGGCAGACATTGCTTGCACCAAGCGCGAAGCACCGTGAGGTGTCCGGCGAGTCGCATGAAGGGTGGGCTGCATCCTACTAAGAACCGCTTGTGAGGCTGTTATGGGGGGGGGGGGGTCAACCTGTAAACGATGTGATACTGCTGCAGGGGGGGGATGGGTACTCGTTGGCATGCATGGCCGTCGGGGGGGGGGGGGGGGAGGTGGCGTTCTCATTTGTTGCTTGCCTTAGTCATTTGACCATTGACCATGCATCCCTTTCGAGACGGAGCACCGTTCCTACTCCAAATAGAGACACCGCCAACAATTATTGGGCGCTCATTGCGTTGTTTCCATATATTTCATGGAAACTTTTTGCTAACATTATCCCCTTCCTGTCTGGCCGCCTGTGGCCACCATCTATCTCCTATATATAGCGATCGTTGTCTCGCTGCTATTTAATGTACCAAACTCCTCCATGTCACATTCGTCTATTTCCCTCATCTCTTCTAACACATCCCGTTCCTTCTTGTATATATCACATTCTCCTACTATGTGAGTTCTACCCTCTGTTGCTTTGCCACACGGGCACATCTGTGCGTCTACCTCCTCCTCTTCCCGGCTACTGGTATACCTCTTCATTCTTTCTGGCAGGTCCAGGTCCCCTACACGAAAGCGCAGTTTCAACGTTTTCGCGAAGTCCATTGGGCCATGCAAATACATTTATTTTCATTCTTATTCCTTCCCTCAATCCCGCGTATATCTCCAAGTTTTTTTTTTTTTCCAATTCCACTTTGTTTCTTAGCGCTAGCCTTTCCATCTTTCTATCAATTATTCTACTTCTGCCTTGTATCTCCCAAACTTCACGGTGGACACCATGTCTTCTTGGTTTCCCCCTATGTCCTTCCATGCCGTCCGGAGGGGTGGGGTTAATAGGAGTTACTGTCTGTATCAGCAGTAAGTAATACATACGAAAGAGAAAAGCCCCGTAGGCACACAAGCTTCCACAGTAGAGAGGGGTGGAAATGAAAACAAATCACAGAAACGCGGAAGAAATACAGATTTCAACGACAAACGGGAAAGGAGGACTGCGGCAAGGGGTGCGGGATACAGAAAGGCAAGGAGATCCACGTCAAGGTATAAACAACTGCTCTTAAAAGACTTTTTCTGTATGTACTATATATGTTGTATATATTGTATATGTATACTTACCAATCACGGCCAGGCGGGGACTCGTACGCCTCATGACCCCCGCCCAACTACCCCCCTGCTCCCGCGGGCGCGCGCTCATCGACACAGCGCAAGCCCTTGTCCGGTTGAAACAGAACTTCGCGTCTCTCGCACCACTGCCACTACTACAGCAATATACTGTAGTGACTTCTACAATAATAATGTAACTCCTTCTCGCGTCATGCCGCGTTTCCACTTCAACGTCTACATATATTTTTAGGTAGAAGCTGGGTATACCCCGGACGGGGTACGCAAAAATACCGGCACATATACAGCAGTATTAAAACCCTGGTATACTTCTCTGCGTACTATTGATAGGTGCTCTAGTACCAGTTTTTTTTTTTTTTTTTTTTAATCAAATTTTTTACTTCCCAGCCTAACTCGTAGGAGGTTTTATCCTCAGCCATCTTCTGGACAAGCCGTGGTCACAGGTGTCGTCCCTTCTCCCCCCCGGTACGTGCTTTTATTTTTTGTCGCGCATAGGGTTCAGCATTACCTCTGCTCGTCAATTTTCGTCGAATGTAGCTAACTCACGCTCTCGCGCTTGCGGCTTATCAATTTTTTATGCAAGAAAAAGTCCCTACGAGCATGCACTCGGTGAGACATGAACCCACGAAATTGATCTTGATAGGCAAGCGGACCACCTACCAAGCCACCGGGGACGTTTTTTTTTTTTTTTTTTCTTCACTTTTTCTTTCCAGCCCACTCGTAGAAGGTACCCTCGACGAGCTTCTGGACAAAAGCCGTGGTCACAGGTGTCGTCCCGTTTCCCCCCCGGTACGTACCTTTATTTTTTGTCGCGCATAGGGTTCAGCATTCCCACTGCTCGTCGATTTTCATCGAATGTAGCCCACTCACGCTTTCGCGCTTTCCCCTTATCAATTTTTTATGCAAAAGAAAAAGTCCCTATGAGCATGCACTCGGTAAGACTTGAACCCACACGAAATTGATCTTGACAGGCACGCGGACCACCTACCAAGCCACCGGGGGGTACTGCTGCACAGCGAGCGGTATCAGTCTAATACTGATGCCTGGTTCTCCTCGTACGTGCGTACCGGCCACTAATGATATGTCTCAAAATAATCTAAAACCGAATTTTCTCGGATGACGCGAGTTGGTAACCTGAAAGAAAATTCCTCGATATTTTAGCTCTCTCCGTGAAAAATCGGAAACACGACAGAAATGTTACTATTACGGGGACCATAGCAAATAGGACTTCTATATAGGGGCTTTTTTCTTGCATAACAGGGATTGATTAGCGGAAAGCGCGAGAGCGTGAGTTAGCTACACATTCGATGAAAATCGACGAGCAGTGGGAATGCTGAACCCTATGCGCGATAAAAAATAAAGGCACGTACCGGGGGGGAGAAGGGAAGACACGTGTCACCACGGCTTGTCCAGAAGGTCGTCGAGGGTAAAACCTCTTACGAGAATTAGGCTGGAAAGTGAAAGTGATGAGTAAAAAAAAAAAAGGCGCATACATATATATGCCGGCGTCCCCGGTCTGCGGTGGCTTGGTAGGTGGTCCGCGTGCCTATCAAGATCAATTTGGTTGATTCAAGTCTCACCGAGTGCATGCTCGTAGGGACTTTTTCTTGCATAGAAAATTATTGATTATTTATTAGCGGAAAGGGCGAGAGCGTGAGTTAGCTACATTTGATGAAAATCGACGAGCAGTGGAAATGCTGGACCCTATGCGCGACAAAAATTAAAGGCACGTACCGGGGGGGGGAAAGGGACGACACTTGTGACCACGGCTTGTCCAGAAGTTCGCTGAGGGTAAAACCTCCTACGAATTAGGCTAGAAAGTAAAAGGATTGATTATAAAAAATAAAAAAATAAAATAAAATAAAACATACGTACATACATACATAGATATACTTACTTAGATCTCAATCTCTGAGCGTGCTCGGTTGGTACATCCCTGGCCTCTCAGAGCTCCCACTTGGGAATCGCCTCCGTTTAGTACTTGCCAGACCGTTCCAGCGAGTCTTTGTTTTCTCCATTTATTTCTCGTCGTACTTTCAGTCCTTCTTCCCTTTTTTCTTCTTTCGCTTCGTGTGCGTGCGTGTACTCCGAGCACGGTTGCGCGGGCGAACCCGGCACCGTCGAGGGTGTCAGCGGATGCTGGCGAGTAGAGGGGGAGTTGCAAGGAGCGCGGTCGCCGCTTTCGTGCCTAGGCGTCGCGTGTGCCTCGAGACACGAGGGATGCATCAATAGGCTCTGTCTGGCCTCCATTTGTGATTTTGGATAGAGTACGTACGAGTATTTAAGGGGCGTTCGGGATTGTAAGATAATACTCAAGCGGTGCTTATTTTTGCGACCGGGCTGAGAGTCACAAGAGGGAGGTACCCCGAATGAGCACCAACATTGTCGAGCTTGCGTCGAGGTCCACGGTGAGCACCGGGCTTCACGCGAGGCGGGCGACGGGGCTCATTGTGGAAGAGAGGGAGTGAAGCTTTACCCGGACTGAATCGGTGGCGAGATGATCGCGAGAGGGGCGGGCGGCGTACGAGGCTGAGAGAGAAGCTCTGCTGTAATAGTTTTTATTTTTTTTCATTTTTTTCTTTTTTTGATTGGTGTAAGGTGTTCCACTCCGGTAGTAAATTATTACACGAAAGGGGACGGGGATTTTATTTGTTTGAGAAATTTTCGGTTTCATTTTCATTGCTTTTGCTGTGTTGCTGTGCCGTTCGGTGCTTTATCTTTCGTACATACGACGAGTACACAGACACAGAGCATATCGAAAGTTAAGTACCCTACCTGGGGTATGTACGTATGTACAACGTGTGAGCGAGAGTAGCGGAAAACCGCCCGCGACGCGAAGCATATGTGGCGTCCGAGCTGTTTTCTCCTGAAGCATGGCGGTGGGACTCTTGGCATTATCAAGTCGTCAGTTTGCAGCTAACTACAGGGGCCATAAAAAAAAACAATATTCAATCATGGACCTCTGTCCGCTTCGCATAATTTGATGTTTCCTTCCTGAGCGAGCGTAGCGGGCGGCGTAGGCCGCCCGCGGAGCGAAGCGCCTTGTACATACATACATACATACATACATGCATACATACATACATACATACATACTACCTACCTACCTACCTACCTACCTACCTACCTACCTACCTACTTACCTACCTACCTACCTACCTACCTACCTACCTACCTACATACCTACTACCTACACATACATACATACATACATACATACATACATACATACATACATACATACATACATACATACATACATACATACATACATACATACATACATACATACATACATACATACATACATACATACATACATACATACATACATACATACATACATACATACATACATACATACATACATACATACATACATACATACATACATACATACATACATACATACATACATACATACATACATACATACATACATACATACATACATACATACATACATACATACATACATACATACATACATACATACATACATACATACATACATACATACATACATACATACAAAACCTATACATTTCCCTATTTTTAATAACAATATTTGGTCCTGTCAACCATGGTCCCCCGTAATACGTACGTACTGGTATAAGTTTTTTTGGACCACCGCACTGGTAGTATTACGGGGGACCATAGTAAACAGGACGAAATATTGTTAGTAAACATAACTAATTATATAGGTTTTTATCTATGCCATAGGTCCTGTTAACTATGGACCCCCGTACTAGTAGTGACCAGTATATTATGTGCAAGACGAGTACTTATTACGTTTGCTGCTGTACGAGTACGGGTACGAACACTAAAAAACCACGCATAATGTACGCAGGAGACATCTGCTTTTTATTACGTCGTACGCATTTATTTCCAACTGCCCGTCTGGCTTTCGATTTTAGAAAGCACGTCAGCTGCGAGTTCAACCAGTCGGCAGATCGGTCTGATACTCAACTTTGCAAGCTACAATAGTACGTGAACCGTCCGCGCGTTTTCCGTTATTTCCTCCGCGGTTGACTACTGGCCGGTGACTCCCCTGGATGCTAAAACCACAAAAAAAGACAGACGATGGAAACGGGAAGAAAGAGAGGGTAGGCGGAGATGGCGGGATGGGGGTTGGGAGGGGGAGATGTACATAAGGATCATGACATACCCGGTAGCAGATTCAAGGGTTTTTGCGTCCAGTTGTTCACAGCAGACTACAAGGGCGTTGCCCAATGCGGCTGAGCGCACGGCTTTGCTGCTGCTGCTGCAGCAGGATTTGTCTCCCAGGCCCAAGCATTGCTACGATTGCTTGCACGTACGTATCCACATCCTGTAGTAAATAATAATGAGGCGCGCGAAGCGCGCTAAAAGCGGGCGAGCCTTTTTTTTCTTGGAATTTTCCAAGAAAAAAAAAGCCTCTTCATAGCGGCTCGGATACGAGCGTGGGGTGCCTTGTTTTGAGTTTCTCTGTATGTGTGTGTGTGTGTGTGTGGTGAGGCGTGTATGTGTGTGTGATTCAACATTTTTTTGGGCAACGTTTGACCACCGCCCTCGACGCACACCGCACCAATTCCAGTCCCGGCGGGCTCTGTGGACGCGCACACACAAAACAGACCTCCTGGTGCTGGTGCGGTGGTAAATCGTTCACAGCAGCTCGAGCTAGGTGTGGCAACGTGTGTAGGCACATGTTGGTGCTGGGCCATGTTGAAAAAACACAGAACCAACGACACATTATATATTTTGAAACCCAGCTAGCTCTACGAGTACTCGTAGGTAGGCAGACTGCTGTGCCTGTCCACAGCAACGAGCGTTCGGGCCATGTCCCCGAGACATGCTGCAGGCCCACCCTCCTGCTGATGAGGGGACTGAGAAGCAGGAGAGTATCTGTTGTATAATAGTTGTTGTACAGCAGTAGTAGTAGTGGTGGCACTGCTAGAAGAAGCTCTGCTGGACACACGTCAGATTGTACATTTTTCGTCTTCAAATTATGAGTTCGGGACCAGGAAACACATGTACGAAGGGTTCACACACAAGCCGAGCGTACAGCGACGCTGACCTGGCCTCGTGTGTCCTACTGCTGCTGCTGTTTTGCTGCTGGAGAAGCTCTGCTGTAGATGTCGTACTTCATCAGTAGTAGCGGTGGCACCTGCTACCTGCTACGAGAAGTTCTCTCTTGGACAGAGCACGTCGAGTGCAGATTTTTCGTCTTGAAATTATTATGCCGATTTTTCGAGTTCAAAACCAACACAGGACAAAATCGACTACGTGTACAAAGGGTTCAACGGGTGAGATTGACAAGCCGAGCGTACAGCGACGCTGACCCTGGCGTCGTGTGTCCTACTGCTACTGCTGCTGCTGTTTTGTTGCTGGAGAAACACTGCTGCTGCTGTAGATGTGTACAAAGGGTTCAAGGGTTAGATTGACAAGCCGAGCCGCCGAGCGTACAGCGACGCTGACCCTGGCCTCGTGCGTCCCACTGCTACTGCTGCTGCTGCTGCTGCTGTTTTTGTTGCTGGAGAAACACTGCTGCTGTATATAGATGTCGTACATCAGTACAAGCAAGTAGTGGTGGCACCTGCTACGAGAAAGAAGCGCCTTCTGTTGGACAAATATTTTCAGATGCAGATTTTTCGTGTTCAAATTAATTATGCCGAATTTCAACCAGAAAACACTTGCTGTTCGAAAAACAGAAAAAGAAAAAATATATATCAGGTGTGTGTCTATTTGTCGTCTTGTTCTTTCCACCCGTCGACATCCAGCACAATCAGTCAGTGTCTGTGCCGATTCTTGAATTCCCGAGAGATACGATACGACTACAAGTAATAACTTCTGTGGTCACACAGCAGTAGTACATATTTTTCGTCTTCAAATTTTTATGCCGGATTTCGAGATGGAAATACCAGGATACACACGACAAAAACTATTTCAATAAAAGTTGTGAGTGTGTGTGCGCTTTTTTTTCCATTTGTGACTGCTTTTTTTTTTTGTGCCACAAGTACATTCATTCACCTTGCGTTTTTGAACGTATAATAGCTAGCTTATTATTTATTTTCCGGATTCGGGGAGAACAAATCCAGTGCCTGGTATTTGTTACAGGTGTGTCCGTACTGCTGTGCTGTCTGTGTTTTTCAAGAGCAGGATATATATGATGCCAAGAATATTTACGGTTATGAGATTCACCAACGACGGCATATTTTTTTTTTTTTTTTTTTTTTTAGCCATCACTTTTACTTCCCAGCCCACTCGTAGGAGGTTTTTACCCTCGACGATCTTCTGGACAAGCCGTGGTCACAGGTGTCGTCCCTTCTCCCCCCCGGTACGTGCCTTTATTTTTTGTCGCGCATAGGGTTCAGCATTCCCACTGCTCGTCGATTTTCATCGAATGTAGCCAACTCACGCTTTCGCGCTTTCCGCTTATCAATTTTTTATGCAAGAAAAAGTCCCTATGAGCATGCACTCGGTGGGACTTGAACCCACGAAATTGATCTTGACAGGCACGCGGACCACCTACCAAGCCACCGGGGATATAGGTAGTAGGTACAGCAGCAGCAGTAGATGTTCGTTCGTGTTGGTTCAGCACAAATGTTGTGCATGATGCATCGCAGATATGACTACTGCAGGTATTGCTGAGGTCGCGCCTCATTACCACCAATTACTAGTAAGCGCAACGATGGAAGGAAGCAGGCAAGTCGGAAGTAGCTTGAACTTGGAAAAAAATCAAAGTTTTGAACATATTATCCGATCTACCACGCAGATCTACGTATACAGCAGTACCTGCTTTTGACTTTCGCTTCCTCGTTCGTTTTTTTTTTTCGAAAAAGTCGGCAAACGGCCCCGCCATCTTCTTCTGCGCTGCAAGCTCACATCTCACGAATCTGTCCTCAGACCAGAGACCAAAGCGCAAGACAAACCTCCTGGATTTGGCGCGCTGAGATCTCGTTGCACAAGCGATTGCAGTTGAGGTATACAACTACTATCCCGGTGCAGCTTTCGAGGGCACGGAACACAAGCAAGCATACACACGCTCGAAAATAGAGGTGAGACCACAAGGAAAAGACCAGCCGTTGTGATTTTCGTTGCGTTTTCGATGATGTCTGCTTTCTGTGAGACACGATTTTGGCGGAGAAGTCGCGTGTGCAGCCGGGATGATCTGAGGGACCGGGTGGGAAAGGTCGAGAACAAAGCTATGATATATAGATACACAGATAGGTTGATGCAGCAGCAATAGCAGAAGCGGTTGCGTGATCTATTTGTTCAGTGCACCTTGCAACAAAGTGCAGACACGTGAGCTTTGCACAAGTTGCTTCATTATTTTGATGATGTTCTTCTGCTCTTGTCTTCTTTCAGGAGAGGGGACGTTCTTGACGCGTCAATGTTTTGGGGTATTCTTATACTACTGTACGTTTAGTTCTTGTGTACCAGGTAGCGGTCAGTCAAGGAGTCAAACCCCGGTCTCCTAAGTTACGTACCACGTACTACAGCAGAATAATATAGTTTGTTCTCCGCCTTTTCTGCACACAGCTCGAGCACAGCAGCAGTACCCCGCTGCCGCCATCTTGATTGAGGCTATGCAATTCGCCCGCCACCCACTACCTGACAGCAGCAAGCAACAGCAGTTGCCATGATGCAAGGCACTCCTTTAGGTTATATGGTATGTTGCTGCTTCTCCCTGTAGCTCCCATGTAGAGAGGTATCGTACGATTTCTCAGCTTCACATCAGTACAGCAGTACACCCACAAGTGTCCGTCCTGATTCCCTATCCTAGAGAGAAGATAGATACATACCAGGTACCTGGTACAGCAGTACACCCACAAAGTGTCCGTCCTGATTCACTATCCTACAGAAGATATATAGAGGAAGACCAAAAACAGAACCAAAATCAATTTCATGATTCAAGCAAGTGAAACGCCAGCAGCGTACCGGAGACGGGAGCACAACACAAGCAAGACCAGGAAAGGAGAACAAAACGAACAACAAAACATGTACCTTCCAAATCCGTGCTTCGACTCAAAGCAGCAGTATATACACCCACAAAGTATTAATACGACTATACAAGGTTCCCCTCCGGGAGGTGCCGTATGAATAGGGGAGTGGCGCAAGAGCGAAATAATATTCGTATGCAACCCTGCACACTTGTGTAGAAGTAGTACCTGTATCCACCCATCATTTTAACGTGAAGACACACACTACATATTTTTGAGGACAGACTTCGTATTATAGTGCTGTTCACGGAATTAGTGTGGGACCATTACTACAATAATATAAAATAGGGTAGCGATAAGTGGCAAATGAATTGATCCAGCCGACTCGCGGCGATTAATTCATACAAAAAAGTTGCACGAGGTCGAGGTTGCGCCATAATACTTTGTGACCGGTTGAGTAAGGTACAGCACATACATACTGGTACAATGCATATATATGTTCCCCCCAAAAAAATGGTTCTTGGTGCTCAGGGTAGCATCAAGGTTTCACCGAAAAATGCTCGGCGAGAACAAATCGTAGTCCCCGAGCACTGAGAGTATTGGGGTACTGGCGGCAAAAATATTGCCAGCACTAAGAAGGCCCAAATACTGAGAGTAATGAGAGTGCGAGCAGTACCGAACCCCGAGAATACACAGGAAGAAAATATGTACTCGCAGTAGTATCGAAACACGAAATACTTGGAGTAAAGGCAATATGCGCAGTACAGAACCTCGAGATACTGAGTATTCGCAGTACATGCATATATATTCTTCGCAAATGCGTATCTCGAAATACTGCCAGACTGCTCTACGTACTCAAGTTGTCTCCGGCGAAAGTGGTTTGCTACAACTCCCACTCGTGTGGGACTATCTAGGTGTGTTTGGTGCCGAACACTGGGCCTGAGAATTAATTTTCGACGCGGTGCACAGACGGTTGAAGTATACATGATACTCACTCGAAGTATACTGGACATATTGAGGGTATTTCATAACTGCGAGTATTGAGTCTCGCAGAAGCAGCAGTACGAACACTACCAACAGACGAAATACTGCTACTACTGTGTAGACTAGAATACTTGTAGTACCCGCGGTACAGAACCCCGAGACACTTGAAGCACAAAAGGGGGTATCCACGCCAGCAGCGTAGCGAACCCTGCATTATTAGTGCGAGCCCGAAAGTATACGAAGTAGTATCGACAGAACCTCAAAATACTGCGAGTATACTCGCAGTATCTCGAGTACAAAACCCCCGAAATACTGCGAGTGTATGAAGTATTATACCTACGACAATAAGAGCAGTATTCTTTCAAACATACTTTGCTTTACTCCCAACTATTGGGAGTAGCTGTGAATTGTTGAGGTGTGAACGCACGCCACACGTGAGCGCGCCCAAACTCTTTTCCTTGGGTAAAAACACACAAGTAAATACAACATCATATTATACGTTCCGAAAAGAAAAGCAACGTGGATGAATGTACTGATCGGTACAAAAAAAGCAAAAAGTGGAAAATAAACACACACAACTTACTATATTACAATATATCATACCTGGTACTACGTATACGCTCAGAAAAGCAAGGTGTGGACGAATGTATTATTATTTATATTATTAATAGTACTTGTTGTAGTCTTATTAGACACATATAAAACTCGAGAATATCGCCATATTTGACCTTTAGAGCCAAAATATGTGCCTGACGAGTTTTATACGGACGTCGGGTGTAGGCGATATTTTCGCTATACTCGTACGTGGTCCGCAACACACAAATATATGCTTGGGGTATTTTTACCCCAAGCATATATTTGTGTTCTCTTTTTTGTTGGTAGAGCCGAATTTTGTAGACAAGATTGGACACACCTCAGACATAGCCTGTCTCCTGTACTCGGTCATCCGATCATCACGACGCCGCCATGAGCAACAACAGCGGCGGTGGACGCGACGACTTGGTTGAATGCATAGGGCAGACAGGTTCTCCCGTGGTCGGGGACGGGCGGATGCCCGGGATGCCCGGGTTTAGCGACACCAGTCCAGAAACCAGTGTTCCGGCTAGGCGTCTCGACGATGGAGTCGCCCCAAATCCATGCCCCCAACAAGCCGTGCCACCCATCCTATCCGGCAACAAGCGGGTAGCGGTCGGCGCGCCGGATGCCCGGACAGGAGGAGCAGCCGCTTGGCGGCCACTTCATGTCGGCGCCATCGCCGTAACATGGGTTCTGGTGTGAACTCTACCTACCACAGCAGCAGCAGCAGCAGCCACATCCTCTAGCCCATGTGATGTACATACGTGCTTGACTTGCTGGAGGATGACGTGGACTGTCACCTAATTAATCAGACTCTTCATAATACACCCGAGTTTTATATCTCAGGTGCTTCTGGCAAAAAAGGCGATATTGAGTTTTATATCGAGGGATTTGCCAATACGGAAATCGCGATATTGAATTTGACGTAAAGATTCGAAATATCGCCCTCTCTTGAGTTTTATATATGTCTATTGGTACAAAAAAAGCAAGAAAAAAAGTGAATAAAAAAAAAAAAAAGCGTGGATGGTGCGAGTCGAACCTCGGAAACGAAAATTTTATCGCGCGCAGTATAGACGTCTATGCTATTACAACTGCTGTAGTGCTCGAACAACCGGCACGTCGCGATTTTTACTCAATCTAAAACACTTGCACGATCTCCTACAGCAGTAGAGTAGCTTGTACAGGTACGACTGCATATACAGCAATACTGCTGTAGAATGCCACGCGACGAACGTACGTGTACTGACCCCCTTTCAGCTGGCTCTAGGATCTATCGGTCAGCAATGTAGGACACACAGCAATGAGAACTACTGCTGTAAGTATATGTTTTGTACGAACTCTGCTGTACGAATAAGTTGTTGTACAGCACGAACGATTTGTTCTTGTTGTACTCGAGACGACGAATATATCGATCCGGGGATAATGGGTCACACACTGCCGAAGGTACGTGCATCGGCCAATGCCGATGGCAACAACAACGAACTACAGTAGCACTGAGCTTACAGCGCGAATCTTCTACATGCGCATAGATAGTACCCTACCTGCTGCCGCTATTGGCACCCTGTGCTGAGCACAGCTGGAGCAGTGGCAAAGTTTGGATCACACACAGCAATCAGCAGAAGAGGATTCTGAAGCAGGGAGAGAGGTGTGTGATGCTGGTTGGTGTGTTCGTGGCGTGGTCAAGTGATCGATCGAATAAACCAACTGTGATAGCCGCAGTACGATCATCCATACGCGCAAGGTGTGCCCACTGCTGCTGCTGCTGGGCAGCAGGGCAGCAGGGTTGTGGTGCTGTAGGAAGCTGGAGGTATAAGCACGCTCTGTGCACTGCTGTGGCTATTGTTCTCTAGGCGGTGGTTCGTGCTCCGAGCAACACAAAAAAATATGTACAGGGATATATACGTCATCCTGGGTATATACGGATCAAAAATTCGGATTGCAGGCTCCGACAAACGCAACCAACCACAGCAACACTGCGCATAAGGGTGTGTCGCGCACGCACGGCGGGTGGGCGGGGGGGCGGCAGCGCTGGAACGTTGGGATCTGTGCATGTTGTCTGTTGTGTACCTGGCATATGTCTGAGCTGTGTTCTCATAGCTCGTGAGAGCCTACATAGGGGAGAAAAAGGACAGCATGTCATATGACATGTATGTACCGATACGTACGTACAAAGTAAGGCCTCTTTTACTGAAACCAGGGAAATCGTCTTATCCACTCCCGCCGGAAAAAAAAACTTTGAGCGCCCGCCACGCGCTTCAGAGTGTACGGATCGCGCCGAGACCTAGACCAATGTGTCCGGCAGGGCTTCCCGTGTCCGTGTACTTGGTGTTTTGCCTAAAAGTGTTCGTGCGAAGAGAATAGTTGTCAAAAGTACGAAAATTGACAAATATACGTATACATATAGTATCAATTTTGGCCGGAAATGTAAAAGGCCCGTTTTTTTTTTTCATATTGAAAATCAAACGTTAGGTGCATTTCTGGACATAGTTGTGGTTTTTAAAAAACAGCAGCTATACGAGTATGCTATAACGAGTACACACTTTTTGTACATTTTTTTTTATAAAAAAAAATTACAGAGTATCGGCTCTCTCATAAGAAACCATATATCGGGCTAAGGTTGTCTTTCTTATTCAGGGCGCGCGCGAAAGCACACTCCGTTATGTTGCAGATTCTATTTCGGCCCACGAGGAGGTTTTTTTTTCCTGGAATCAATAGTGCACGAGCATTTTCGGCGTCAACTTTCTTAACCATTTTCCTCTCTACTCTGCAGTCTTCGAGCTTTCTTAATGTTTTCAATTTTTCAGGCTGTGATTTTCTTCTGAGTTACTATATTATTATGAGGGTACTGCTGTATCATACCATCACCTACCTATGTATGCCACTTTGTCCGGAAATTTAATAATCGTTTCGTAATATATTCAACACTAAACGTTCCTTGCATTTTCGGACATTGCGCTTTCAACAACAGCAGCAGCAGTACCAGTACACTTCATTACTCGGGAGTAATACATCGTATTGCAGTATTAGTAGTGTGTACCTGGTACCATGTATGACAGGGTATGACGTAAGACATCCACCTTCTCTTAGATATACCACCTCACCACAGGAAACCACCCCCGGCAGTGAAAGAGCAAAACTAAAATAAAAGCCAAGTGATCACCGGGGTACGGAAGATAACACCCCCTTGACCGATACGCCTTGCCACCAACACAAACAAATATCACCCCCGGGTAGGCCCAGTCTTCCCCAAACGTGCCTTGAAATTTGTCTTAGTCCGTTTTTCGGAGAAAGGGCGGTCCTCACTCGCTATATTGCGTCTTGGCACGTCTCAGATTCGTCTTGGAATTATATAAGCGCAGCTTCGGGGCGTCTTGGGTTGTTAAGTGTAAGGCAGTACATGAGTATGGACCGAGGGACCGACTACTGCTAGCAGGTAATGCCTTTGGCTCTGCTCTGGTCACTAACACAAGGTGCTTGACAATCTTAGAAGTTATTTATTTTCGTTGCTGCTTGCCTCGCCAGATGTCTTCTGAGCAAAGGGGTGAGGCACTCATCAGAAAAACAGGCGATAACGCCTGCCAGGTATGATGAGGGGACGCTTGCTGTAAATCATAATGTTGCAACAGGGGAGAGGGGGTACGGTAACACTAGCCCACCCTGAAGGGCCGTATATGCAGATCTATAGAAAACTCAGGCACGACCCAAACCAATCCAGAAAATTCAGAGAATGGATCGACGATGCGGTGCTTCACAACCCAAGGAGTCTGGCTTCGTTCAGGAGACCTCCTTTCACCTGTCGGAAAATCGTCGAAGTTGTTGGTGAGGTCGAACTTCGAAGGGTTGTCGGGGGCGATGGCTCTCTGCACACTTTTGCGAAGCGAGAGTCCCCACCCGGGAACCAATGATCCGTAGTCTACGTCAAAGCACTTGTTGTCACATCGTACTAATGTGTCTGCTTCCGCGAGTTTGACTCTACGTGTCAACAGGTTTGCTGCGACGGTTTTGTCGAGAGCTGAGGGAAACGACATAGGCGTGACGTTCAATTCTGTGGACGTTGATATTGGCATATGCATGCTTCACGGCAGCATCGTGATCTACGTCACTCTCTGCTGCAATAATAGCTGCGACTGCAGCCTAACGTACGTGCGCTGTCGTCGAGGACAACGGTAGCGCACGGTCGCAGGTGGTAGGTTCGCTACGTCCCAGTTGGTAGAGACAACCACTGGAAGAAACATCGGGAAGGGAAGGAACCACTTGCTTGGGAGCTTTCAGCTCAGCGGCGTCCGAGTCAGTGCCGTTGTCCGCTGCTTTGGCGGAGAACGAGCGCTGGCGGGAACCCTTGCCCATTTTGCGTTACTTCGGTCCTGCCGACGGCAACAGTGTCAAGTGTAAGGCAGTATGGACCTACAGTAGGGATCTACTAGTGCTATTTATAGCAGGTAATGCCTTTGGCTCTGCCCTGGCCATTCGCACAAGGTGCTTGACGATGTTAGAAGTTATAGGCTCTTGTATTAATAGCTGCTTGCGTCGCCAGATGTCTTCTGAACGAAGGGGCGAGGCACTCATCAGAAAGGCAGGCTATTACGCCTGCCAGGTATGATGAGGGAGGGCAGGCCTGCTACACATCATACTGCCACAACAGGGAAGAGGGGATACCATAACGAGGTGTTGCCACGACCGCGGCAGTTAGTCGAATCAGTGATTCCAAGTCGCTTTTCGGGCCTTTGTTTTAAGTTTTTCCGCGAATGTTCTCCTTGTCCCTCTGATTTGCAGGATGGTATTTTGTTTGCTTTTTATTTGACAATCGCGATCTCACGATATTGTACAGCACACAGCGCACCGTAAACTCGATAAACCACAACCCCGCTAAGTCGTAGTAGTGGTAGTAGTAGTAGTAGTACTAGTAGTACTAGTAGTACTAGTAAGTAGTAGTACTACTACTTACTAGTACTACTAGTACCAGTACTAGTAATAGTACTAGTACTACCTGGTAGTGTACTACCAGGTAGTACTAGTACTGTAGTGTACTACCAGGTAGTACTAGTACTATTACTCGTACTAGTAATAGTACTACTAGTAGTAGTACACTAAGTACATACTAGTACTTAGTACTAGTAGTACTATTACTAGTACTAAGTTACTAGTACTGGCAGTACTCTTAGTACTAGTAATAGTACTAGTACTGCTAGTACTAGTACTAAGGTAGTTAGTACTATTGCTAGTACTAAGTACTAGTAATAGTACTGGCAGTGCTGGTACTAGTAATAGTACAAACTACCTTAGTACTATTAGTTAGTACTATTACTAGTACTTAGTACTAGTAATAGTACTATTACTGGCAAAGTAGTACTGCCAGTATTACTAGTACTAAGTACTAGTAATAGTACTAGTCCTACCTTAGTAATAGTACTAGTAGTACTAGTAATAGTAGTACTAGTAATAGTAGTATTACTAGTAGTATTAGTACTACTAGTACTAATACTATTAGTACTAGTAATACTACTATTACTAGTACTAGTAATGGTAGTACCAGTATTACTAGTACTAGTACTATTATTATACAGTTAGTACTATTAAATAGTACTAATATTTTAATAGTACTGATATTAGTACTATTTAATAGTACTGATTAATAGTACTGATAATAGTACTATTTAATAGTACTAACTATTAGTACTATTTAATAGTAAATAGTACTAATATTTTAATAGTACTGATATTAGTACTATTAGTTAGTAGAACTATTAGTACTATTATACTATATAATAATAGTACTAATAGTACTATTAAATAGTACTAGTACTAGTAATAGAAATAGTACCTAATAGTACTAGTACTATCGTAGTACTAGTACTATTTAATAGTACTAGGGTAAAATAGTACTATTACTAGTACTAGTAGTACTGGTACTATTAAGCTAGTAGTACTAGTACTATTTAATAGTACTAGTACTATAATAGTACTAGTACTATAATAGTACTAGTACTATTACTAGTACTAGTAGTAGTAGTTGTAGTTGTAGTAGTAGTAGCAGCAGCAGCAGCAGCAGCAGCAGTAGTAGTAGTAGTAGTAGTAGTAGTAGTAGTAGTAGTAGTAGTAGTAGTGGTAGTAGTAGTAGTAGTAGTAGTAGTAGTAGTAGTAGTAGCAGTAGTAGTAGCAGTAGTAGTAGCAGTAGTAGTAGCAGTAGTAGTTGTAATAGTAGTTGCAACTTAAACTCCGAGTACTACATATGATGCCTCGACAACAGTTTATCCTATAACGTTTAGGGTCATAACTTTTGAAACACGACGAATTTGGCGAAATTTTATTAGTTTGATGTTCATGGCTTTTAGCATGGTATAACAAACGCCACACGAATGAAGTGTATGGGTTTTAGGGTGCCTTTGATAACTCTTTGACGTGATTTAGGATGACTTCGTGTACGGAAATGCAGATACTGGTATACCAGTATGGGTTTTGGTTGCTATACTACACGCCAAACAAGTACCGAGCCTCAAATACTCGGCGAATTTTGAGAGCTACTACTGCTGTACTGTGCTACTCGTACTCAAGATAGGGACTCGTATTCGGCAAAGAAGGTTTGTGCTCGCGAGTCCCCGGGCTCATTCTCAAAGGGCTACACTTCTGCTTCAACTCGTGGCGTTTTTTTCCTATCCATTTCCCACACTATTATGCGGTATGCCACTAGGGACGGAAAAATGAAGACGTTGGGTTTTAACCTCCCCCCTTTGGTACTGCAGTCCCATTCTGGAGTCAAACCACTCAAATTCCAAGCAGTGTGTCCCCGAAACGAGACTGCAGTACTATATAAAATGGTCAACATTCTTAGACTAAAGTTCCATACTTTCCCTGGCAGAGTGGTACCTGGTACAGCGGTCCGTATAATACCAAGGTGCAACCACAAGCATCCACACCTTCTTGTTATTTTCGTGTTGTTTTTTTTTCTTTGGCGGGCTACTTCACCGGAATGTCATTAGCCAGTAGCTGCTCTTGTATATATCCATGACAAAAGCGCCTGGCAGCAGAAGCAGCGCGCTGGCAGCAGCAGGATCATGCCTGCTACCAGGTTTATACTACGTACACATTAGCGGCAGTACATTCTTAGACTACTGTAAATACATATATTCGCTGATGTTTTGCAACTGTTAGTTCCCGTGGGCTTGTTGATGATACTGCTTGTTGGACTTCTTTTTTTTTTGCGTTCCTTCTGCTACAGAAAGCCTTCGAAAAATACAGCACAGCAGCTGCAGTACTTCCGACGGAAGCTCCGCGAGCACTGCTAAGGTCTACCGGCACTTCTCACTACAGTAGATAATGTTATACGAGGTAAAATAATCACATAACACCCCAGGTGTTTCTCGTGCACCGCGGCTATATGCATACCTCAGGGGGCCGTGATATTGCGAGATCAGGCGAGTGTACACATCACGCGGATACATACGCTGTCGGTACATGATCGACGGGGGGTGTGGTGAACACGCAGAAACATCCACTCTGCCGATCCACCCTCCCCCCCTCCCCTACGCTTTGATCTGGAGGTGGATGCCCGCCTAGAAGACATCTTCATGCTGAATGAACCCCCCCCCCCCCCCCCCCCCCCCCCCCCGACATTTATTATATACCTGGTATATAGGTTGGGTTGGCGTCGGTTGGCGACGACGCTGTCAAACACGCGTCTCACTGCGTAAGCTAGACAGCCAGCGTACCGTTTTTTGTTTTTTTTTTTGGCGGTTACCGCGACTGGCGGTCAAGTTAGATCATTTTTGTGCGGGGAGAACCTTCCCTCAGCACAAGGGGAATTGTCGTATCACGTAGTGTGTATATGGTGAGGCACCCACGAGGCAGTTGCATAGTAAACCCATTGCTGTCTCCGGAAGTGACGATACCAAAAATTAAATCAAGTCATTGATGTTGTCATCCATATGCAACAAAATCCGCCTCTAATTAGGATGCAGCTCACCTTTTATGCGACATTTCCAACACCTCACGGCGCTTCGCGCTTGGTGCAAGCAATGTCTGCCTGGTCGGTGAAAACCCGACGTGCTCCGTCCCGACATTGTAGGGATACGAGGGTCTATGGTCTAACGACTACGGCCATGCATGATAATGATAATGAGTACACCCCCCCCCCCGTGCTCCGTCTCGAAAGGGATGCGTGGTCAATGGTCAAATTACTAGGGAAAGGAACCCGCCTGCCGCGCTCCTCCTCTATACGCTAGCTTGTTCGAACGTGTTTGTGCGTTTTTTCCGCCTGTATCAGTTCGTTGCTTGCAGCACCGATGATGGCGTTTTCGAAAGAAATGTCAATCGATCCCTCGACATGCTGACCACCCCTCCCTTCCACCTCTACACGAAAACCCGTGCTATTTGAATGTTTGTTGCATGCAATATTTCGCCGCTCAGGGCACCGGTGACGTCGTGCGCAAAATACGTGCAAATCGATGTCGCGCAATGTTGAACACCCCCCCTCCCCCCGCGCGCCCCCTTCCCCCTCTGCACGAAAACTCGGTTCAATTTCTGCTGCTGTTGCGTGCATTTGGTCCAATTCCGTTGGAGCAGCAATGATGTTGTTTGCGAAAGACGTGCCAATCGATTTCCCGACCTGCTGAACCCCCACCCCCTCACATCCCCCCCGCCTTCGTCCTTACACCCAAACTAGTCAGAAGCTGTTTGCATTTTTGTCGCGCGCATCCGTTATAATTTTCTTGAAGCATCGATGATGTCGTTTGCGATATACGTGTCAATTGGTGTCTCGAAATGCTGACCCCCCCCCTTCCCCCCCGGTCTATCCCTCCCCTCCCCACTCCTTCCAACTCGGCACTCAGACTCGTTTGTTTTCTTGGTGTTTTAATCGGATGCACCATTCCCCTTAGAGCACCGATGACGTCGTTTGCGAAAGAAACGCCAAATTTCGTCTCGATGTGCTGAATACCCCCCACCCTTCCCACCCCTCCCCTCCCCTCCCCCTCCCCCTCCTCCTCTACTCGTTCTATTTTGTTTTCCTTTCATGTTTTTCGCCTGTGAAGTCAGCGCGAAATTTCCCTAGGAGCACAGATGGCGACATCGCTTGCGAAAGACGCGCCCATCGATGTCTCGATCAGGACGGCCGGGCGGCGCACCCTCACGCGCCGCACGTTCAGGGAAAGCCTCTGGGTGAGCGTCAGATTTTCAGAATAACCCCCTAGCCGGGTCTATGGTCCCCCGACTACATCCGTGCACGATATCGAGTATCCCCCCATCCCCCCCGCGGACCTGTCTCTGGAAAGTGGCCACCCCGGAAAACAGATCAACTCCTCGTGCAAGTCCGCCTCACAGGCGGTTCCTAGAAGGATGCAGATCACCCTTCATGCGGCTCACCGAACACCTCTCTGCGCTTCGTGCTTGGTGCAAGCAATGCCTGCCTGGTCGGTGAAAACTCGACGTTCTCCGTCAGGGTGTATGGTCATACAATTACGGCCATGCATGATACCGAGTACACCGCCACCCCCCCCCCCCCCCGGTCATATGACCACGGCAGGTATTTGGGCTGCAATTTTCAAGTTTCAAGCTAATCACTTCCCACTGACTACTGTCAGGGTCATCATACATTGCGCAACTCTCAAACGACTCAATATTGTTGGATCCGATGCATACCTCGGTGTGTTGTTTTTTTTTTTTTTTTGCATTATCCGCTAGATTGCTTAGCCCATAGGAGTGTGTATCGCGACCTTGCGTAAAGTGTTTTCTCAATATTGTCGTAGGAGCTCCTGCACGATAGTTTAGTCAAGAGCCCTCAGACAAAAATGTCAGATGCTATCCGCATCGTAGCACTTAGCCCCCTAGTAGTCAAGATTGGTATATAGCTGTCACCAGCTTGTGCGCGTATGGCGGGCGGCTGATATTGTGTTCTGCAGCATGTTGTTGTGTGCCGATGGTCGCCCTTTTACTCGTAGTGTATTTGTGTGCAAAAGCCAAAAATAGGCAAGGTACGTTTTGGGGACGGTATGCGGCGTTCGGCGAATGCTACAGGCATCTCGAAAGGAGTCTCTAGTCAATCGTTCTCGGTGCCGTGCAATTAGAATATCGCACTCGCTCTGAAATATAGTATATAGAAGAGGTGGGGGCATCGCGCAGCAGGTGTATGTGTGACTGCTGTGCTCACAGCTTGTGTGCGTGGATATCTACGTCATACCGGCAGACACGTCAAAATTACACCTACAACAAACGGATAGGCTACCTCTCGCTACGAAAGAACTCGCGCAGGTGGATATTGGTACGCACGTAACTGTCACCAACGGCGTGCTTTGGTCAAAACCGTAAATTATTCGCCCTCGATTTTCGGGTCGGAAGGTGCGGGTCCCCGGCTCCATCCAGATAATACATAAGGCATGCCCTGTATCTTGGGCAGCGGTGAAAATTTGCCTCTCGTTTCGTTCATGAAGTACTCGATTAGTTCATCGGCGTTTACAGATGAGGTTTGCGGGGAAACGTCGAGCTCACAGCATTATTTTTATTTTCATCATGCCTGGTGCTTGTTTTTTTCAAGCGCACACAGTACGCGGGCGGTAGGGAGATACCAGGTACCAGGTATATCGTAGCGGATTTTTTGAGGGAACCAATATCGATTTTCACAGCGTTGCTTTTATTCGATTATAAATTTTGTTTTTCGAGTACATACTGTACGGGGGCGGTAGGGAAGTGCATTAAGTCGGGGTGCGCCCTCTTCCGTTGTCCCAACACCTCATGGGAGACTCAAGACCCGAAAAAAGCAGCATTTAGTAGGCTGCGTTTTCGGTCGGAATCGATGGTATTTGTCGCGTGTATAGGTGTCCCAGTTCATCCTAAACCGTTGTTGCCCTTGCAGCCTGCTGCGATCTTTTTTGAGGGGGGGGGGTGGCTTCGGTGTGAGCAGCGATGTCTAGCCGGTGAAAGAGAGTGCGAAATATATCTGCAACTATAACTATTTCTGGTCGTTCTGGTTCCTTTCTATTCCGTTGAAGAAACGGTCCGATGGCATCGAATGAATCGGATCCGAATCACAGCCCTACCGTCCAGTGCCGTTGCGCCCGCCTGGAATTTCTTTTTTTTGCTAGTAGTTATGTTATATCTATCCATTTCTCTCTCTCTCTCCCCCCCCCCTCCCCTCCTCTGAACCCTGTCCCTCCCCCCCCCCCTTCCCTCCCTCTCTCCCGTCCTCCCTCCCTTCCTCCCCCCTCCCTTCCCCTCCCTTCCTCCATCCGTCCCTCCATCCCGTCCCTCCCCGCCCCCCCCCCCCCCCCCCCCCCCCCCCCCCCCCCCCCGAACCCCCCACCCCTCTCCCTATAGCTGCGACAAGAGAAACTGAGCGCTCTACGGGACATGATCGCTAACGCTACCGCTGAACAAATGATCGAACGCCTACAAGGCTTCGAACAGCCCAACAGCGACAGCAGCTCCCCCGACCATGCCCGGGGGGGGGCGGCAGAGATCAGGGCGTGCAAGCGGAACAGGCAGTAGCAGTGACCGTGCAGCGTGGAAGCAAAGACGTGTTGACGAAAGTTCTCGAGGCTAGGGATGTGCTCGATGGACGGTCGCTTCTTGAGTACGCCGCGGTGATGGGCAAGAGGGAGCACTTCCGAGTGCTCGCTCGATGGCTTAGGTGGAAGGTGAGAATGGTGCTTTGGGAAAGGGGGCGGAAGAGAGGAGGGGGGGGGGTGTACTCGATATCTTGCATGGCTGTGATTGTATGACCATAGACCCTCGCATCTCTATGTAGGATGCCGGAATGGAGCACCGTCAAGATTTCACGGACCAGGCAAACGTTGCTTGCCCCAAGCGCGTAGCGCGGTGAGGTGTTGGGCGAGTCGCGTGGGGGGCAGGCTGCATCCTACTTAGAACCGTTTTCGAGGCGGATTTTCTTGCATGTGGATAATAGCGTCAATGAATTGATTTATTTTTCTGGTGTGGCCACTTCCGGAGACAACAATGGTGTTACTATGTGACTGCCTCGTGGGTGCCTCACCATGTACACGCTACGTGAGACGATCATCCCCCTTGTGCGGAGTTAAGGTCCTCCACCCCGCACAAAAATGATCTACCTTGACCGCCGGCCGTGATGACCCCCCCCCCAAAAAAAAAATGGTACCCTGCTTGTCTAGCTCACGCAGTGAGAGGCGTGTTTTAAAGCGTCGTCGGCACTCGACGTCAACCCAACCTATATATATATATATATATTCATAGAGGCGGGGGTGAGATACTCGTTGGTTGTTTGCCATAGCTTTTTGATCGTTGGCGACGCATCCCTTTCGAGACGGAGCACCGTTCCTACTCCTACCGGAGATACCTCCAACCCGTCGGACGCTCACTACGTTTTTTGTTTCCACTACATAACGAGCTGGTTCCAGCGACAGGCGGAAGCTTTCGGCTTCGAAACTTTACACCATGGGTTTTGACAGTTGAAGCCGAAAATTTAGCACGGTTGTTCCTTCATGGCAGCGTGAAAACACCTAGGCCTGGTATTTTTTTCTTTAATGTTTTTCGCGTTTTTGAAGGCTCAATTTTGCGATCTTCCGGGATTTTTCGGCACCTTTGACCTCAACTGACGCACGAAAAAAAAACACATTCCAAACAGGTCGGTCCTCAGTTTTTTGGTTTTTTTTTCGTGAAGAACGACCACGACAAAATGCAAAAAAAAAAAAAAAAGCGAATCCCAGAAGGGTAATTTTTTCCCCCCAACGTTCCAAATTTGCTCTGTACGTTGTTCGACAGTAGTATTTTATCAGGCGTTTCTTACGAGCCTTGTGGGCTCGCAGAAACAAAACAAGTGGCATGGTCGTCTTTCCCATGTTGATGCGAGCATGTGAAGGCGGTTTAGTGTCGAATTACTTGCCGTATTGACCGATATATGGCTTGAACACGTATTGCGCTGATTATTAATAGACTTCTCGAAACGTACTCCATACAAGGTGCCTGGTATGAAATAACGCCTTCCCAAGAACTACGAGGAATGTCCATACCTCTCGACCTACAACTCGCACGCCAAACGTTTCTCTCAGATGTGTTTCCCTTGTCCATGCGGTCGTGTAGACATGTTGAGTGTAAATAAATTTCGACGTATTTTCTATTTGATCGCCCGAAGGAAAAATGTTGTGTTTCTTGATGGAACTTGCTAATACGGGGGTCCATAGTTAACGGGACCAATTTTTGTTAGTAAAAATAGGTAAATATATAGGTTTTTATGTATACCATAGGTCCTGTTTACTATGGACCCCCCTTAACAGTACGGTAGATAGAAACGCTTTTACAAATAGTTTTTTTCTCCGGGGGGTGTGTGGAGAGGAGTGCACGCGATAACTTGTGTCACCGCCGTGTCTCGTTTTTTTTTATGCATTTCTTCTCACGCCCAATCGCTCAATCGCTCAATCAATCGTTCGATCGCGCAGCTAGGGGTCGGTGGGCTCGTGAAGCAACTGCGGGAACCCGGCGTTAACGGGGCGCCCCTGCTATTCCAAGCGGCGACAAACAGCAGATGCTTTCACGCCGTCAAGAAGGTGAGGGCATTGCGTTACGCACGACCGACGCCTCTAACGATCGCACACATCGCCATCCAGATCATAATATTATAAATAATCCTACTCTGTCCCTAAATATAAAGACCGGTCGTGTGCTATTGATAGTATATAAATCCAAACGGTATCTATATTTGGGGACGGAGTGGTAATACGATCTGTGCGCAGTAGATCAACTTCTGCTGTAGATCCCACACGATCTGCGCACAGCAGATTAACTACTTACAGTATAGCAGACCTTATTTCTATCGTCGTGAGAGGATTTCTCAGGTTCGGCATATATAGCACGTATCCAACCCCGAACACGTTGGCTGGATCAAGCAGACCGTGCGCCTCCCACCCGGTAACATGATCTATACTCTATACATCACGCAGATCAGGACTGTATCTGCCCTGGAAGGTCTACTGCTGATCACGCAGTGAATCACCGCAGATCACGCGGTGAATATCGGTAGCCTGCCGGTTGATACTTGCACACACCATGTCCCAAAATTTGAGGAACTTTCAATGTAAATTGTTGTCATTCAAATTGTTCTTATATTTCGAGATATTGGTGGCATCCAGGTTCCGTTTGGAGGGATAAGGGCCTGGTGGGATCAGGTCGGCGTTGTATCAGGGTGCCAATCGAGAGCAAAGAGCAGAGAGCACGGGACACGCGTGGTTCCCCGAAAAAAAAAAAGATAAAAAGTGTACGGTACAACGTTCAAATACTTTGTTGTTTGGTCCCAGGCCAATAATGCCCTGTAAATTGACAGACGGATGATTAAGAGAACACACCTCCTCCGCGTACGAGCTTCGAAGCTGCTTTTCTGCACGATGGGGATAGTGCAAATGCCGAGCGATGCCGCGTCTGTGGAAATATCCCGAAGGTGTCTTTCCTAAGCCACCTTTTTTACTGTGTTTGTGCTGCTTCTTTCATATACGGGGGGGGGGTGTTAGGTTGCATGTTTTGTGACCGCTTTCGCAAGAGCTACTACTTCGCGATGTTTGGATGCTTGCACGACGTCAAGAGGGAGGACCCTTGCGTTGTATGCGATCGATCCGGCCACTGTTGCTGTTGTTGCTGCTGTCGCTGTTATCATGTCTGTCACCCGACAATGTGCATCATGAGCTTCAACGTTGATCACCCGTAAAACATTCCCAGAAAAGAGGACGAGAACCACGAGACACAAAAAATGCAAATCTATGCCAACGGCCCCAACCACCCCCCTACCCCCCTCCCCTCCCCCTCGTTTGACCGCGACCCCAATGTGAGCTAATTTTGGAGACCTTGTAGGCTTGTAGGGCGCACGCGGATACGGCTGAAATAAACTAATTGATATTAAGATATTTCCACAAGATACTGTCTCTATTAGCATGGATATTGTCCGATATATACGTGGAAGTACGGGTGGGTGACATGAATCCATTAATAACTTGAGCTATTGATTGTACTTTTGTTACTGTATTTTTGGGAGACGATATGGGGCTGGACAGTTATTCGTCCATGGTTGTGAACCGAAAGCGAAAAAATGGCTCGGTCGGTTTTTTCGTTTTTTCAACGAAACGTCAGTCTTTTTTTTTTCAGCAGCATCGAAACCGAAGATACCGAGGAAAAACCGAGGAAACATCGAGGGCATCAGTCGGTTTCAGTAGTGTTTTTGCAAATACACCCAAAGAGCAAAATGTCGGCTTTCGGTTGGGAAAGACCGAAAACAAACGACCGAACCAACCTTTTTTCGGTTTTCAATTCACGACCCTGTTTGCGTCAGGTTTTCATCCCGCACGTATCCGTCAGCAACTCCTACGCCCTTGACCAACTCCCGCCCCATGACCGACGATACCACTGCCGGCTACTTCTAGAAACCTCGGGCGCAGGCTATTGATGCCGAAACCTTAGTGATATCAAGACACCTTGACAATATACTGTTTTTCGCTAGCACGGATCTCATAGTTCGGAGTATAACATACAGCTGGACATTTTTGGCGTCAGCTTTTCATCCCCCTAACTGCCCGCCTTATGCCGTTCGATCAATTGACCTAATGTCAGCTACTTTTGGAGACGTTGGGCGCACGCGGACTCACCCAGCAAATCAAGGCCACCGATAAGCAGGGGAAAACCCTGCTGATGTACGCAGCGCGGCACGCCGACGCGGTCGTGTTCCTCCGGAGTCACGAGCTGGCAGGTGCTCTCCTGAGCAAGGAGGACACCTTCAGTCTTTGCCTGGCTAGGGACGACGAGGGCAGGACATTGCTGCACCACGCAGCAGAGGCCCAGAGCGACCAGATGCTCCGCAAGGTGGCGTGCTTTTTTTTACCTTGTTTTCAGCCGAAGATGACATCACTCTGTCCGGTAATGTAATGTAATGTCCGCTTTATTTACAATTTAGAATGCGAACGGGGAATATGTTCCTGGCCGGAATGCTACTGTACTACTCTGGACGGGAATACAATACTTACTTGCTATATAGGCATGTTAGAGTCCGGACGGGGATTATGTTCCCCGCCAGAATGCTGCTACGAGTACCCTGGCCGGTGATGTTATGGTGCTGCTTGTCCCGACCTTGATCTTAGCAATGATATAATGCTCGATTTACGTTATTTTTAGACTCTGAAAAGGGATTGTATTTCCGGTCAGAACGCTGCCGCTCTTAATCGTGAAAATATTGCCCGTTTTTATATCTACATTAGAGTCCAAAACGGGATTTCCATTCCAGGCCATTATGCTTCAACTCTGGCCGGGAATACAATACTCGGTTTATAGTTGTGTTGGAGTCCAAACGGGGATTATGTTTCCGGGCAGAATTATGCCGCTATGGCCTTGAATATAATACCTATTTGCTTTCATATTAGACACCAAACCGGTACTGTATTCTCGGCCAATATGCTACAACTCTGACCGGGAATGTAATACTCGTTTTATAGTCATGTTAGAGTCCGAACGGGCACTATGTTCCCTACCAGAATGCTACTGTTCTGGCCACAAATATTATCCTCGATGTGTGTTCATGTTAGAATACAAACGGTTGCTATATTTCCGGTCAGAATCATGCTGCTCTGGACGTGAATATAATAATCGTGTTATATCTGTACTAGAATGCAGACCGGGGTTATATTCTCGGCCAATATGCTACAACTCTGGCCCGGAATATAAAACCGGTTTTGTAGTCAAGTTTGGAGTCCAAACGGGGATTCTGTTCCGTGCCAGAATGCTACTATTATACTCTTCTTTTTTTTTTTTTTTTTTTTTACACTTTCACTTTCCAGCCTAATTCGTAAGAGGTTTTACCCTCGACGACCTTCTGGACAAGCCGTGGTCACAGGTGTCTTCCCTTCTCCCCCCCGCTACGTGCCTTTATTTGTTATCGCGCACAGGGTTCAGAATTCCCACTGTTCGTCGATTTCCATCGAATGTAGCTAACTCACGCTCTCGCGCTTTCCGCTAATCAATCTCTTTTATGCAAGAAAAAGTCCCTACGAGCATGCACTCGGTGAGACTTGAACCCACGAAATTGATCTTGATAGGCACGCGAACCACCTACCAAGCCACCGGGGACGCTGGCCACGAACATATTCCCCGTTTAATATCAATAAAACGCCCGTTTCATGGCCATGTTAAGAGTCCAAACGGAGATTACTGCTGTAGTTTCCCGGCCAGAATGCATAAAATAGATATTACGGGGTCCATAGTAAACAGGACTAAATATTGTTGGTAAAAATAGGTAAATATATAGGTTTTTGTCTGAAACGTAGGTCCTGTTAACTATGGTCCCCCGTAATAGTACCGCACGTTATCGTACCACTTTGTGGCTCTCTCATCTTGATCTCATAATCTCTGAAACATGCTGCCAAAGAAGGTGGGTGTGCGCCTCATATGGACACCAATGGTTGTCCACTATTAATAGGTTCCCAAGATGTGCAAAATCCGACGAAAAAGGGCCTCTTGCCACCATCTAACCCTCTTGAGATAGTGGCGAATACAATACGTCACTATCGTTTTCGCCGCGTTTTTTTTTTGTTCAGAAAAGGTATACGATAGTACATGCCCCTATTAACAGTGCTATATATATGCTAGAACGATACGTAAAATTTGTACGTACGCATGAATGTATACCTTGTCCTACAGACGAGAACGATACGTGTAATATTTGAAGTATGTCGTACGGGTACTTGCAGATTTTTACCATAATGCCGCACTGCTGCACTGCTGCTGTTCCACAGCAGCCTTTCCACTTGTCTTGAAGTAATATCAGAAAGATGATAGAGCCACAAAGTGGTATTAATGCGATAGCGTTCGATCTAAACTCGAATTATTTTCATGTTGGCCTCTAAACGGGGACTATATTTCCGAGCAGAGTGCTGCTGCTCTGGCCGGGAAAATGGTACCCTTTTTGTATCCACGTTAGACTCACAACCGGGATTATATTCCCGGCCACAATGTTCCAACGTTGGCCGTGAATATGATACCCGTTTTGTATTAGTAGTCATCTTGGAGTACACACGGAGATAATGTTGACGGCCAGAATGGTATGTATGTAGGAGACCGTTCTTCTAGGGCGTGTCAAGCAAGGGATCTTCGGTCTTAGACCCCGTTGGTCTTGGGGAGCTTGAGTCTCTGGCTATCGTGTTGCTTGAGGCCGAAGGCGTGGGCAGGTATACTGTGGAACGGGACATAGGAGCGGAGGCTCGGAAGCACCTTGACATAAAACATTGACGTCGAATTATCAACCCTTGACAAGTAGAACTCGAGGGAGGCAAAGCAAGGCAGCATGCCCAGCAAATTCAATCCCAAGTCCATGCGGCGAAACACCATAAAACGCCTTCCTGTCACTGGAACTCCCCAACCTTCTGAAACCGTCATCACAACCGTATCTTGCACAAGTACACAATCAACATAGGCCGACACGACTATCTGGCAGACGAAATGTAAGCAGGAGTTTTTCAACACTTTCGCGGGCTTTCGTTCTCCCGGGGACGCTGAAGTATGTCCCTCTACTCTCTCAACGAGCTATTTTGGCAATCTTCGATTTTGCGGGCTCGAAATTTCCAACCGATGGCTGACTGACCCTGCTTCGTTTATTTCGTCCGATGTCGGGTCTACCCGTTCTACACCTCTGGCAGATCATCGATTCCTTGTACATCATCTAGATTTTTCAAGGCAGATCTGTATGGTCCGTGCGATCTGTATGATCTGTATGGTCTGTACGATCTGTACGATCTGTATGATCTAGCTCATGCTACCCGGCGGGACCCGTATCGTCTGCATGATCTACGATTGTAGCACATGTTTCATGGGTTGCATCTGTGCTATATACAGATTCTGCGCAACCTCTCACAATGACAGGTGATGAACTAGATCATCTATAGTAGACAGATCAGACAGATCATCATCTGTCAGAAGTGTGAAAGTTCTTGAACTTTTTAGGACTGCAATCCCGTTTTGGGGACAAACTACTTGGAATTAGAGTGGAGTGTCCCCAAAACGGGACTGCAGTATATACTAAAAGGGTTAAACTCAAGTTCCTTTTTGTGCCTACGCGCCTCCTTGTACAACATGTACAAGGCTGGCTGTATCTGCCATCTGAGATCGCTCTCGGGCAGCGTGCTCGTCTTAGAAGGAGAATCTCTTCCGAGATGGCATGCGCCAAGCAGCAACATTGGGTCCTTGCCCTTGTGTCCCATTTCCTACACATGGACGTTGATATCACTCATGATGCACAGGGAGGGTAGTACGCCGCATGTCTCATGTGGTGAATACCCAATACGTACCTAATACTACAACTCTACGAGTAGGCGTTAATATAAAAAACGCTTGGTATTCATCAGAAATGTCAGGAGCCAGCATTTTCACCCCTTGACAGACGACACCTTTGCCTCGACATGCCTCGACTAACACCGAACCACTAGGTTTTAGTGTGGAACACTCGGCCCTACACCCTTGACAGCGCACGTTTTGCCTCGCTTGACATGTCTCCTGACATTTTTGGCATTCATATTGATGTCTTAACGGTCCTTCCATTTCCGCCCAGCGTGGTATATTGGTAGATCGTGATGCATCCAATGTGTGTCATAAAATGTGTACCGGGTATACCATAGCAGTAATTATCCGATTTTACTTGTAGATGATCTATCTGTAGGTGATCTGTCTGTCAGGTGTGTGTCATGAAGTGTGTACCGGATATCGCATAGTGGAAATACCCAATACTATGTGTAGATGATCTATCTGCAGATGATCTGTCTAAAGTGTGTCATAATTGGCAGGTTATATCGGCGGTTCGAGAGCTCGGGCTGTGGAACGACCTCCAGCCCACAGCGGATCGGCAGGGGAGGACGCCGGCGATGTGTCTCTTGGGAAGTTCCAGCGATAAAGACGCGAGCGCGGTTGCTTCCGGATCGGAAAGAGGAAGCTTAGAGGACAACCTAATCGCTCTGCTGGGTGAAAACGCCGATCAAGAGACGCGGCGACAGCATCTAACCACGCTCCCGAAGGGCGGCGGCGGTGTTGGTAGTGGTGGTGATGGTTGCGGCGGGGGCGACGGTGGCGGCTCCGAAAATGTTTCCGGCAACTTGTCTGGGGTTATGCACGCGGCGCGCGGGGGGGGTGGAAGACGTTTCGGCTCGCTTGCCGACTGATTATGCCCGACGATGACCAGTCTCCGGGTCTTCCCCTCCCGATTTTGCTGGGACTGAGCCCCGGGTCAATGGAGTTCGACGAGAGATGCGCGAAGCTATTGGCGCAGGCGGCGCTGGGGGGGGACGTCGTGGTGCTAAAAGATATTTCGTCCGCGATTCTTCTACTTGAAGGAACTAACGATGGAGATGATGATGACAACGTCGACGCCGGCGGCGCCGATTCCCGCGGGCAAAGCGGCGGCGCACTCTCAAGGTATGAAACCACACCTCGGATGACGTAATCGATTCCCGCTTCGTAATCTAGATATTTCAGGGCGGATAGATTCCTAACCTGCATATATGATCTATAAATACGTCGTGTGGCCGAGTGGCAGCCGTGTTGCATGTTCCATGTAGAAGATGTCTCCTGTTTTGGATCTGTGCCGTACAGATCCTGCGCAACATATCGTAACGGCAGATTCACTCTCCGACTGCCGTTGTTCGGATCCGGGGATTTAGTTTTTCCCGTTTTTTTTCCCCCGGTAATTTTGCTTCGGGTGGGGGAAAAAAGACTGACTTCTCGTACATCATCACATGACGGAAAATGCAGGATCCAGCCGATCCACTTACAGTAGGTCGACTGCAGATCGTGATTTGGATCGTTCTCCGGCTCGTTCGGGATGATTCCGGCGTGTGAGGCGTCGTCGTCCGAAATCGGGCGACGAGGTTATAAAATGTTTTACAATTATTGCCAAGGCTTTATCTTTCACACGCCCGATTGCCGTTCGTTGGACGTTGTTGTTGTTGTTGTTGTTTTTGTTTTTTTGTGTTTTTTTTTTTTTTCTCGTCAGTTCTTTCTTTTCCAACTGTGTTTTGTTTTTTGTTCTTGTGTTTGTGCATGTTTTTTCCGCCGAATTGTGTTGTTGTTTGCTTGTTTTTTTTCCCCATCTTCAGGTGGGCGAAAAAGACCGACTACCCCATCACGGCGTCCGAGCTGTTCCGAACCTCCGTCAGAGACCAGTTCCGAGGTGGCCAAGACTGCGACGACCGCGGCATCATCGAGGGGGAGTCGGTGGCCGCCGAAAAGTCGAGCAGTTCTATGGCCGGCGTCATCGGCGGCGGTGGTGGCGGTGGCGGCTGCAACGGTGACTTCAAGGCCTCCCTGTTCGCTCTGGCTGTGCTGTCGGGGGACCCAGGTGCCGTCTGCTGGGCCGCGAGCTTTTTGCGGGAGAACGCGGGCGCCCCTGGCGAGGTCAGAGCGTGAAAGCGAGCGTCCCCATCTCCCACATCTGACGTACCCGGAGTGTATTGCTTCATAATATGAGACCCATGGGGGGAAACAAAATGTCCAAAAATACACAGCAGAGAGATCGAATAGAGTCATCATCGGTCTGGGAAAGATAGAGAAGCCGTGTGTGCGTGCACCCATCACCCCGCTGCTGCGCTGCTGCTGCTGCTGCTGCTGCTGCTGCTGCTGCTGTTCCTGCTGCGCGTGTGTCGTTATTTTTACCTCTACCCAGGGCTGGATATATATACTTCGGCCGCACGTCTCCTACCCTAGCATTCCCGGGTGGTTGCGTGAGGCGGAGATGCTGTGATCCGGCACGACTTCACCCTTTTGTAGACTGCAGTCCCATTTTGGGGACAGCCTACTCAAATTTTTAAGTACGACTGTAGTTTTGTCCCCGAAAACGGGAGTGCAGTCCTGAAAGGGTTGGGTCGCCAGCTACTGTACTTCTCGGTCGGAGATAGAATTCTGTCCCCCCTCAAGGGGCGTCCACTATCTGACTAATTCATATCTCGGACAGATCATGATCTATCTGATCTGTCTACAGCAGACGATCTAGTTCCGCACCTGCCGTTGCGAAAGACCGCGCAGGATCTGCCTTATAGGGCAGATAGATCCAACGCAGGAAACGTGTGCTAGATCGCGCGGATCATACGGGTTCAATCCGGGAACATGAGCTAGATCATACGTTATCAGGAACAGATCTAGTATCTGCCTCGAATGACCTAGATCATTAGATCATCAAGCACGAGTCGATGATCTGTTCGAGCTGTGGACTATTGGGGTCCTCGTACTTTTAGGAAGGATTGTTGAATGCATGACACCTGGTATATTGTTTTCTCTTGTCGGCGAGCAGCCCCCCTTTGCTGCGGCGGGCGGGGGGGGGGGGGGGGGGGGGGGGGGGGGGGGGGGGGGGGGGGGGGGATGCTCATTGTCATGCATGGCCGTAGTCGTGTGACGGGCGACGGGGGGGGCGGGGGCGGGGGGCTGATTTGGCTCGCTTAGGTCGGCGAGCCGGCTCGCCATCAGCTGGCTTAGCCAGCCCCGAGTAGCCGACTGAAGTCAGCTAGTTGGCTAAGGGCACCTACCGATTGATACCTCTCTAGCTGTAAGTATGACCGCTTGGTGTTCAGATTCATGTTGAAACGCACCTTGTGTTTCCGCCGGTGGTAGTCAGTAGTCGTCAAATTCAGCCTGCCGACTTTCAGTTCTAAGGTTTGGTATTTTTTTTTTCCTCAAGTCTCAAGAGAGTTTGTTGTTATACTACTTCAGAGCTGCACCCACGTATTGGGGACGAACTTTTTTATTTAGACTTAGTGTAAGACGTCTTTTCGCAAGTGCCAAAAACGTTAATAACCCGGCGCGGTAAGAAAAAAAGCGACGCCCATTTTCGTGGGGACGTACCCAGCTCACATAGTTTCTTGTTTTTCCCTGTAAATCTCGAGCTCTGCCTTTCTTACGCTTGTTTTCGTTCGTATGAATACTTCCTGCTAGGTGTCCTTCATTCACGAACTGTACCGCGTTGTGGACCTGCCTCTGCCAGGCGTAAGACCTCACCAGTGCTGGCGCAGGCCGGGGGGTTTTACCCTGGGAAATAGTGTATTGCACGCGAACTTCAGAGTAACGAACGGCTCGCGTGTTCTCTTTAAATCTCAGGCTGCTTCTTTTTTTGTAGTGGTGTTTTTTCCTGCAGTACAGTGGGGTACCCATTATGAAACCATCCTGTGACGAGCGAATCACGGCGGTCTTTTCTCCATTGTGGTCTTACCTCTTGTTGCAGACCATGCTAATTCCACGCACTGTAGTAATGTTCTCGGTACAAGCCAATTTTTCTCGTCATATCTTCCGAGAAGTCTTGAAAACGAAAGATCTTAACCTGAGCACCGCCCCTGTGGTACGCGTTTCTGCCTCGAACGTTGCCCTAGCTCATTTCCCTTTGCCTGCTCCTGCGGCTTCTAATTGTCATTCTTGAGTCGCGCCTTACCTTTATCGTGCGTGTGTGCCTCCACCAGGTGTGGGACCTCCTTCGCGGGAAAGACTGTCCCGTCAGCTCCTTGGCCTACGCCACTGCAACGTCGCCGACGCCCGATGTGTTCCTGGCGGTTTGCGACGCGCTCAAGGAGGCATGATGCGCTTGAAAATGACAAAAACACATGATATATTCTTACCGTAAAAAGAGCGTTGTAACCGCGCAGGGGTGTGATTGTTTTTCGGCGCGCGCTTTTGTTTCGAACGGGGAAAAGTTGCCGATGCTGAGCCAGGGAGGCGTTTACGGAAAAGGTTTGGTGGAGCGCCTTGCGAAAATGGGATGTTCGACTATTTATCGCGAGCGCCCTTGCCGCTGTCGAGGTCACGGGAGTGAAAGAAAAATCGTCCCCCTGTCCGGACAAGTCAACGCTCTCTTTGCGGTGACCGTGTACGCGGTAAATAAATATTACAGATAGTCTGTGCATGAGTTTAAAATGTATCGCTTGCTGCATGAAAACGAATACCCAAGCAATCCTTACGTTTGCCGGAGAGAATGGCGCACCACGAGCCATTCGCAAGGAGGACTGCGTTGTTGGTGTATTCAAATGCCAAGGATTCAGGTCTGATTGATGGCACGTTCTACGTACGAAAGTCACTGGATTCCATTGACCCTTTTGTGTGTGGGCGGTATGATTGGAATAGGTGTTGCGCATTGTCCGATGGCAAATCGAAAAACAATATCGGCACCACGTAGAAATGGTCCCCTCTGGGAGTTCCAGAGCTGGAAAATCTGCTGCTGCTGGGGCTGCTGCTGCTGTTGTTGGCGTTGTTCGTTGGTTGTTGTTGTTGTTGTTGAAAAGTTTAGTGTTGTTGTTGGTGTTTTGCTGTTGTTGATGATATTGTTGGCTGTTGTTGGCCGCTGTTGGCCTTGTTCTTCTCGTCATTGTCGTCTTCCTCGTTGTATCTCTTGTTCCTGCTCTTTTTCTCGTTTTACTGTAGGTCTTGGTAGTGTTCTTGTTCGTGCTATTCATACCGTTCTCCTTTCTATTTTTCTCAGGCCGCGAAGAAGATGGGGCGGGGTGACGAGCACGCCGAGAGGCTGTTTCAGGGCGAGTTTGAGCTCAGGCCCAGCCAGCCGTTCACACCTTTGGCGGGCGCGGTGTTCTGCGGGAATTCCGTGATCGTCAACGCCGTCTTTTCGGCCTACGGGGATCCGGGATTGACTCAGAAGGAGGTGGGGTTTTTAGACACTACAGCAGGAATCGTCGAGCTTGGTTGGTACTTATGCGGAAGCCTTATCTCTGATTTTTCATGGGCGAGGTAGACACATGCTGCGGTAGGTAGTTTTTGCTGGGGAGGACGCTGCAGGAGTTTTTTTGGTTACAGTGGTAGACCGTTGCTACTTACGCGGAGATCCGATTTCTGGTTTGGTCGACTGGTGAGGCGGGCACGTGCTACGCGACAGAGGCAGCGAGCAGCGCGCCTATCGTTTCTGATGCTCGTATACACCCCGTGGAGCTCTTTTCACCCTCGTCTAACAACTGCGGCTGAGGCTGGGAGATGGTAGCTTGGGAGCTGGTTAAGCCCGACAAAGCGATCGAACGGGGGTAAGCAAATGTCTGAGAGAGTGCCTCTCTGAGCCCAAAGTACTTGAAACCCTTGGCTTTTATAGCAATGTCTAATTTTTTTTTTTTTTATTTATCCTCCGGCAGATTGTTAAAAATAAGCTCAAGTTCACCGCACTTCCACATCCAAGTTCGTATCGTGTGTCAATCTAGAATGTCTAAACGGTCCTTACATTTCCGCTCAGTTAAGCTAGGAAGTAAAACTGATGATAAACGAAAAGGGATATGTTGTGGAAGGCTCATCGGGAAATCTGATGGATAGGTTAGCTAGCCTCTCAGTTGAGATAAGCCATCAGCGAGAAATGCTTGGGCTCAAAAATGCGGTCCTTATCCTACGGCAGCAGGATTCTTGCGACCCAGATGTTGGTGTTTGATCGGTGAAGTAATGGTGGTTTTTGAATGGTCAAGTATTAATAGTCGTATTGTTAGATTGGTCTCGTATCATTATGGGGGTCCATAGTAATAGGACCTATGGTATATAATAAAAAAAACTATGTATTTACCTGTTTTTCATTACAATAGTCGGTCCTCTTTACTATGGTCCCCCGTAATAGTAATGCTTCATGCGATCAAGTAGAGGTATTGACATGCGAGATTGGCTCAGGAAGAGGAGGGATTTCGCGTTTCGTAGAACTTACAGTATGTTTTCCCTCGCGTGTCCCCGGTGGCTTGGTATGTAGTCCGCGTGCCTATCAAGATCAATTTCGTGGGTTCGAGTTTCACCGAGGCATGCTCGTAGGGACTTTTTCTTGCTTAAAAAATTGATTAGCGGAAAGCGCGAGAGCGTGAGTTCGCTACATTCGATAAAAAAGCGACGATCAGTAGGAATGCTGAACCGTATGCGCGACACAAGTAAAGGCACGTACCGGGGGGGAGAAGGGGCGACACCTGTGACCACGGCTTGTCCAGAAGGTCCCTGAGGGTAAATCCTCCTACGAGTTGGGCTGGAAAGTAAAAGTGATGATTAGAAGAAAAAAAAAAAGAAAAAGTGAAAACTGAGTAGTGCCTTGAAGTATAAAGGACCACTGTGAACTATTACGGGGGTCCATAGTTGACGGGACCAAATTTTGTTAGTAAAAATAGGTAAATATATAGGTTTTTATGTGTACCATAGGTCCTATTAACTGTGTACCCCCGTAATAGTTCAAGTACTATCCTACCTCCATTGGGCGAACTGGCGTTTTCTGATGGGTCTCAAAAAGCATGGCCTAGCCTACCGCAACATCTTTGTTTGATTGTTTCGCTGTGCAGTCGTGAACGCATTAAAGATTTTCAGCTAATCATCGTCCAACCTACCAAAGAGTCAACCATCCCTCGTCGGCGCCTCTTTCTCTCCTAGATCGTGGATCAGATTCAGGGGGTTCTCTGCGACCGAAAGAAGAAGCCCAGCGTCAAAAATGACAACAACGACTGCCTCCTGCCCCCCGAGGCCCAACTCCTGCTCCGCGGCTACGGCCCGGCCTCCCTAAGGAGATTCTCCAGGCTCTCAACAAGGTACGGACTACAGTAGCGGTTGGTGACCAACGGTGTCGTAAATAGGACACCGTGGTTTGACCTGTTGGGCCATTTGACTCACCGCCCCCTACACTAGAGCGGCCTAGATACGCTCCACGGTCTGACCCCATGACTGACCGCGCCCGCGACCTATAGTCAGCACCAAGGCATGATATAGCCGAAAGATATGTTGATACTCCTCAACGGACCGGTTTGATATCGTCTTCAGAGCGTTTTTGATGGGGATTGACTCCGCCCGCCCCCCCCCTGACCATACGACTACGAGCATGCATGATACCGAGTACACCCCCCCCCCCCCCCCCCCCCCCCCCGCCCTGGTCATACGACTATGACCATGCATGATATCGAGTACACTCCCTTGCGCCACCCCCCCCCCTCCACCCACACACCCCTCATCTCACCCCCCCCCCCCCCCCCCAGTGGCCATACCAGAAATTAAATCAATTCATTGATGCTGTCATCCATATGCAAGAAAATCCGCCTCTAAAGCGGTTCTTAGTAGGATGCAGCTCATCCCTCATGCGACTCGCCCAACACCTCACGGCGCTTCGCGCTTGGTGCAAGCAATGTCTGCCTGGTCGGTGAAAACCCGACGCGCTCCGTCCCGGCATTGTAGGATGCGAGGGTCTATGGTCATACAACTACGGCCATGCATGATAATGAGTACACCCGCCCCCCACCCCGGTTCCGGACACGGCTTGGTGTCGCACAGGAGCTTAGGAAGTCTGAGTCATCTGCGTCGCAGTCAGAGGACCGGGCGCACGCGAAAGATCTGATAAAGTGTTTCAACGAGGCGGCGGAGCAAGCTGAGCTAGAAGATTCCGTCGCCAGGGCGAAGAGGGCTTCTGAGGGAGGAACGTACGACGGCCTGAGGTGGGTGGGAGTGCTATTGATAGTGCTGTATATAGTTGCTTGATATTTTTATTTCGAGCGAGAGGCGATTTTTGTATTCGCACCGCGCAAACATGTAGGGATCCTCTTTCGAGATGGCTGAAGCGACCGACCGACACACTAATCGACTGACCAACGGAGGTCCAACGCGCAACCACCGCCAACGACGACTACAGCACCATCGCTAACACCACCAACACCATCGTCACCATTGCCACCGCCACAAACACTACCACCACTACCACCACCATCGACAAACACCAACAAACACCAGCAGTACCTAGCTGTCCTTGTTCGCCCGATTGCGCAACCGTCCTGCGTCGTTTCAACACTGACTACGCCTGCTCCCCGTCCCCCCCGCAACCCACTCAACGACAGAAGGCAGATGCAGCCTCTGAGCACGATTGATAGGAGGCTCGGTTTCCTTGCACGCACAACACAATGAGAATGTCATTGTCAACAACCACTACAACAAATATGTACTTCGTATAAATACATTGACAGAGCACTGGCCGAGTGCTTGTATGAGAAGGTTCGGTGCCTCTTTTCACGCACAGAATCAACACGTTCTACCGAAAAGTAACAATAATAACAACAACAACAGCAACAACGACAACAACAACATCGACTACAACATCGACAACAACGACCGCAAAATATTTTAAACATTTGAACAACAATCGGTTTTCTTCTTTCGGGATATGCATGTTCATGAGTGATCAATGTTGAAGCCCATCCATGTCGCACGTGATCGGATGGCAGCAACAACAGCAGCGACAGCGACAGCAACTGCAACAAGAACAATAATAACGACAACAAATACAACCATAAAATCACTATTCATACAGTACACAGTTGCGGTGCGCACCGTCGTGTGCTCTGCGTCTACCCTATCCCGACTTTTTCAAGCTTTTCTTATAATCCCTGATGACAGAGCACTGATCGAAAAGGGGTGGGACTGCCACGACTACTTGCCAACCATCATCTCCCGGATCGGAGACCACGAGGGGAGCGTCATCGACACCGTCCTCTGCGCCATAGAAAATGCCAGGTATGCTGATGAACAAATCCTGCATCCGGGGAAAGGATAGCGGGGAATGGGAGCGATATATCCAGGGCTCTTGGCAGGCATGACTCCAGCCGCGGGTTGGGCCAGGACCTTTCTCTTCAGTATATACCATGAATCCGGTCGGGTCGGGTCGGTTCGATTCTGCTCCGGTCGGGTCGGGTCGCGTCGGGTCGGGTCGGGTCGGGTCGGACATGGCATCGACAAAAAACCAACTTGAGCGCGAGTTAGGAGTCGGTGTACCACGGGATTTAGTGCCAGATAACGGTACAGCGATGCCTTGGCAACTGAGCGCAGTCGATGTAAGGTGCTTTCTGTTGTGTTCGCCCTATATCGCCAAGTGGCGCAGAACACCCCCGGTATACCGATTCCTGGCTATTCAATAAACCTATATATACTTGGTGTCGGCGAAACCCGTAGCGGGGCATACAAGAGCCGGTGTACCGTAGGGTTTGCTGCCGGATCCTCGTATAGCGGTGCCCTGGCCAATGAGCATTGCCGATGATAAGCGCTTTCTCTGGCGGATTCGTTCTATATTTCGTAAAAAAGCGAATAAAAACCCGATACACCGCGGTTGGATAATGCATGAACCTACAGTAATCGTATATGGCATCGAGGAAAAAACAAGCTGACTAACCGGAAGATGTACCATGAAGAGTTTGTGACCGGATCATGGTACAGCGGTGCCTTGGCCGGTGAGCGCTGACTGAATATGGCGCTCTCTGTGGCGTTGTGGCCCTATATACCGGCAAGTGGCACAGAAACACCCCGGGCATACCTTTTTGTGTACTATGCTGCTCTGTCGCGTCCTTGCATCATATATACTAGTAGCACGCGCCCTAGGCTAAGACCTCTCTCTCGCACCTGTGTCCAGGACGACTGTTTTCTCGGGCATCAGCAACCCGTTTGTGGTGAAAGCGATCGCTTCCTCGTGCATGACAACTGCCAGGAAGAAACGCCCCGCCGATAAAAACAGTCTCGACAGGCTCCAGCGGAACGCCGACAAATTCATTCTGGAGGTGGGTTGGCGTTTTTTTCGCCGGGATTGGAGGGATTGAGGGGGGGGTAGGGGAGGGAATGGGGGCTGGGGGATAAGCACGCCGGGGGGGAGGAGGGGGGATTTTTTTGTTTCTTGCCTTCGTCAGTTGACCATGGCGTAGGGGGGAGGGGTATTCATTGTCATGCGTTAGCCGTAGTCGTATGGCCATAGATTTTCGCATCCCTGCAATGCCGAGACGGAACACGTTGTGTTTCCACCTACATGCTTGCATCAAGCGCAGAGCGCCGTGAAGTGCTCAGCGAGTCGCACGAAGGCTGAGCTCATTCTACCAAGCACCGCTTGTGAGGCGGACTTTCGGCAAGTTGTGCGTGCAATATTCGATATGGAAGACAGCGTCGATTTCATTACTTTTTCTCCGGGGTAGCCACTTCCCGAGACGAAACGCCCCGCGGATCGCAGCAGTCTGAGCGGGATCTAGGAGGGTGTCGACAAGTTCATCCTCGAGGTCACACAGGGTACGGGGGGTTGGGGAGTGGATACATTTGTTTTCTTCGGTTCTAAAATCACACGGTTGACAAGATTTTCCACACCTGTTGATGGGGGGGGGGGGGGGGCGGGGCGGTAGGGGGGAACTCACGTAGTTGTCGGAGAGCTCTATTTTTCGGTGTAAGCCAATCCACCTTTCTTTTTGCGCTTGTGTGTGTCTTTGGGTTGTTACGTGTCGCCATCGTCTTGCACGCCATTGGGATAAACGGCAGCTTCTCTACAAGCTGCCCGGAACCGTTCGAGGCGTGGGGCTGGAGCTGATCGGCTCGTTCGACCTGTCCGTCCTGGACGGCAAAAAGGGCGTCGATGGGTTCCCCGGCATCCGCGACCGGAGGCAGGACATGGCCAACCTCATAGGCTACATCGCTGTGGTGAGAGGCGGGTTACCAGACCACTCTGGGCGGAGATGGAAGGATTGTTTAAGCAAGATGTGAAGACGCAACGGTCCTGACATTTTCCTTCGGAGCGGTACCTGCTACAGTAGGATCACTCCTGTAACGGATGAAACGAAAGTTGTGATTCGTGGGGATAAAAAATATATTGACATTTTTCAGACATACTTGACGAAAAAAAAAAAAAACGTTTTTGCTTCTTCAGAGCAAAACAGTAAATGGAGAACATGTGACGAGTCGTGACGAGAAAACGCCGTGGTTGAACCGAACACATATTCTTATCGTGATGTGTACGTGTGTGTGGAACACCGCCCATTGTAGGAAAATGGCACGTTGAAGGCGTGCGGTCTCGTCACGAACAGGGAGTTTTTGCGTTCGCCAGGAATGACACGTCGCTGTGGTGAGGGGGTATGGCGCGTTTGGAACGTAAATGTACAGGGGCTATTGCTATGCATCATCATGGACCCGTTTGACCCGACTACGGCATGGCGACCTGAAAGGGGGTGATTGCGCCCTTGATCACCTTCCACCATGGGGGAACATACAGCAGTAGCCACAACTAAATATGGTGTGCAAACACACGGGGATATCGCGGGGCTAGGTACTGACTGACTCGGTCAGTAGCGATCAGACTGCCGTCAGAATCAATCAGTATACATACTGGATGGCAGTAGTACACTGTCCCTCTTTTATACCTGACTCCTCCCGAAACGCAATTTGTGGGTTTCCGTACTGTAAGGTGGCGTGTTTCTTGGGCGTACGAACGATAAAAAGTACTCTGGCGAACATACTGGCCAGGCCAATCAGTAAATTACTACTGTCAGTACATTACTACTGCCAGTACATACTGTGCCAGTGGCCAGCCCTAGGGATGTACGTATAATTTTCGGGTCCATCGTGGGTGCTGATTGATACGATAAATGCTCCTCGTAAATAGGAAGAGCGTTCAAAAGTAGCACAGGCATGGTCATGCGGCAAGGTTGTCGTACGTCGCCTGCAGTTGCACTTCGAACATATCTCTTTTTCTTTTGGGCTGCTCACGGATCAGATAATAGTTCAAGGGTAAGGTCGGATGGAGTCGGGTCGGGTGGGGTCGGACCGGGTTGGGACGGGTCGGATGAAGTCGATCCAATCCTTGATGTTTCCAAACTTTCCTTCCCCGACCCAACCGATGAGGTTTTGGAGATCTCCTGACCCGACCCGAACCGACCCCGCGGGTCGGGTTACAGCCTGTGAAGAGCCCTGTATATTTGCAAAATCCCGGTGTGTTTCTTGTTTGCCGATGGTTGATTGCTGATTTGAGGGTTGCTTACAACTTATTCGAGAAAATGGTTGACACACACTATGCACGAGACGAATAGAACTAACCCCAACCCTAACTCTAAGCCGTCTGGAGCAGCCCTGACTCTAGGCCATTCCGACCAAACCTCGAACAAGTGGTGAGCTCTGCTGGATGCTTGTGCCGTCACTTTTGATTTTTACACCTTGCCCCTCTACACTGTAATCAAGTGAATCCCCATTAGGGGGTTACCTTTCGGCTCTGCTTTCCCTGTACTAAACAAATCAAGCCCGAAAGCGGTTGCTTAAAATATCAGGGCCGGACAGAGAGAGGCCAATACCGCGCGTACAGAAACCGCCTGTTGCAGGCAATGATAGCGTGCAACTACCAACACGTTCGTTTCAAGTCGATGACGCGTTGAAATTGTTAGTGTAGTCTACAGCGTTGGACTAGGCTGCTTAATTTCACGGAATAAGGATGGTTTCCGTACGACTGACTCTTCCCTGGACGGAAGAAGCAGACCTTCCACACCTGAGAAACGGCAAATTGACTGGTACAACAGTAGCGCAGGAAGTGTGGTAAGTGCAGTAGTCGTATGAACATGAGCATTACAAATCCTGGGACTAACATTTTCAGGAAGTAGATCCTGGTATGTAGCGAATAACGAATCCAGCGTTTTATGTGCGGAACTCGAGATGCTAAGCCCCCCCGTCCCCCCATGCATCCCCAATGAACACTATAACGTACAAGATATGGTACGAAGCCCGAAGTCCTAACCGCCCTCCTCGGCCCTGTTCCTAATATGCAGTCCTCAATCCGGCTTTTCTGTATGAAACCCGAGATGCTACCTCCCACCACGCCATATCCCCCCCAAAAATGCAGTTTACATAAGGGAACCTGGGATGCTCCCCACCCCCACACAATATATCTCCAATAGCGGCGTCCCCGGTGGCTTGGTAGGTGGTCCGCGTGCCTGTCAAGATCAATTTCGTGGGTTCAAGTCCCACCGAGTGCATGCTCATAGGGACTTTTTCTTGCATAAAAAAATTGATAAGCGGAAAGCGCGAAAGCGTGAGTTGGTTACATTCGATGAAAATCGACGAGCAGTGGGAATGCTGAACCCTATGCGTGGCAAAACATAAAGGCACGTACCGTGGGGGAGAAGGGACGACACCTGTGACCACGGCTTGTCCAGAAGATCGTCGAGGGTAAAACCTCCTACGAGTGGGCTGGGAAGTAAAAGTGATAGATAAAAAAAAAAAAAAAAAAAAAAAAAAAATAGGAAATCCAGCTTTTCTGTATGAAACCCGACATGCGACCTCCCCTTCTCCACCCGCTAGATATAGGTTGGATTGGCGTCGGTTGGCAACGACACTGTAAAACATGCCGCTCACTACTTGAGCTACTAGACAACCAGTGTACCGTTTTTTTTTTTGTATTTTTTTTGGCGATCGGTCACAGCTGGTGGTTGAGTTAGATCATTTGTGCGGAGTGAATAACCTTTAGTCCGCACAAGGGGAATTATAGTATCACGTTGAGTTTATGGCAAGGTACCCAAGAGACAGTTACGTAGCACCCCCATTGCTGTCTTTGGAAGCGGCCACGCCGGAGATTAACTTAACTTCATTGAAGCCGTCATCGATATGCAAGTCCGCCTCACGAGCGGTTCTCAATAAGATTCAGCTCCCCCTCCATGCAACTCGTCGAACACCTGACGGCGCTTGCCCCTTGGTGCGAACAATGTATGGTCGGCGAAAACCCAACGTGCTCCGTCCTGGCATTGCAGGGAGGCAAGGATCTCTGGTCATACGGCTACGGCCATGCATGATAATGAGTACACCCCCCCCTCCCCCTGTTCGGGGTTCGGATCCTCGTGTGTTAACAAAATCCGCAGCGATGGATGCTCGAGCCCAGCCTTAAGGGCGAGCTGTCCGACCGTGGAAGGTGAGGAATGGCTAAGGTCCTGATCGTACGTACAGTAATACAACGTTTTGGTCTGGGACAGGGTCGAGTTCAACTTTGAGGCAGCAGAAAAATGTTGTTTTGGGCCGGGTCCGAGTTCTTGTTTCGAGACAAAGCAATTGTCGGGGCCTGTACCAAGTTCTAATTGGAGGTTAAAGCTTCTCTTTTGAACCAGGACCACAATTCTTATTTGACACAAGAAAATCTTGTTTGGGGCCCGGCTCAAGGTCTTACCTAAGGCAGAACCTTATGTTTTGGGCCGGACTTAAGTTTCTATTCGAGGCAGAACCTCTAGTGGCAGGCCAGGCTCTAGTTCTTTTTTGAGGCAGATTTTAGTTTTGATCATACCAGGTACACACCGAGCAAGGCTGGGTTTCGTGATTGGGGTGCGGGCACTTTGCTTCTTCGAAGGATCTTGAATTTCAGTAGAGCGACTTCCGAAAAGTCCATTGTTTTCCTCACCCTGTTGTCCTTAGTGCTCGTTCTCGCTTTCGTAGTAGGTGTCCTGTGCCTGGCATGTGCGATGTTTCTCCTGCACGCAGAGGTGTACTTCCTTCGGGTGTTGTATTTAGAATTTGGGGAAGACGCGTACACTCCTCAATCTATTCAACGAATTGGGAGAAATACCCTTTCCCTCCTGAATTCGTTTTCAAGAAATTGGGAGTTGACCCTTGCACTACCTGGACTCTAATTCCAAGTGGTAGGTGTATCCTAAACAATTGGTTGCAGTTCCGAAGGGGTTAAGAAACAAAATGGCCCGGGTTTATGCACGAATCGCAATAAACCCATGTTGTATGACTACATTGATCGGGCCTTGATGCGGTGGGAAACGAGTCACCCCTAGCGTTCATGCGAACGCATCCCTGCTGAGTTCTGAGTTTATCAGCTTTCTCTTCCCGCCGCATCTTCCCCTGCCCCCCCCCGCGAATGTTCTCTGCTCGGACCCTTGGTGCTGCTGTATGGTCCACGAACGCTGAGCAAGTTTGATCGAGACTCGAGCGGGGGAGTGGATCGAGCATCAGGAGGAGAGCACTATCGAGTCTGACCCGCTGCAGCAAGCCCTGAACAGAGGTTCGTTATTTTAGAACTATAGTTCGTTTCCCACACTAAAGTCCAAGTTGTTGTGGACCCAAAAACATGGCTGTCATCTATATCTAAAGCGGCAACCATAGACCGTTCTGATATTCATGCCGATATAAATTTAACAAACGTAAGCCAGTCAAACACGAGACGCCTTATTGACAACTTTTGGCACACAGTATAGACCGCAACGTCGAGAGAACGTGGACATGCCTCACCTGGCATATTTTTTAACGCTTCAAAAGGTGCGCAGAACGCCTGGCTTTTGCCCACCTTTTACTAGGATGTCGAAAGGTGTCCACCTGTGTAGAGTAACAGTCGCTGAACATAACAAACCCGTCTTGCGAAACGCCTCTTGGGACTCGTCTAAAATCTCTCTTGTATTTAGCTCCGGTTTTCGTTTACTTGATCATAGCGCAGCTGCCGAAACATCGACATGAGCGAGGTCTTATATCAACCGTCTATTAATAGGAAAGGCGTGCCGCAGTACAACAAGCCTCGCCTTGCTGCTGTTTCTGCGCATGTCGTACGCCTCCATATATTGCGTTGCACTTCGAAGGCTTTCCGTATCCCCTACATCGGCAGGTCGGGCCTGCTTGTGTGTGACCGATGTTGTACAGCAGCACTCGTCATCTACTTTCGACTTTTTTTGGTTCTGCAAATCCCAGGGGTGGTGGCTAAACCCATTTAGTTCTGCACTGTACATGTACCCAAATGTGACTCTGATTTCAAGTATTGTATCCCCACGACGGGATCGCAGTCCTAAACATGCTAAGCCCTCTTTTTAATGCGTGGTGCCTGTTGATGTGTGTATCAAATGTCGAGGCTCATGACCTGTTGGAATGGTGTGAGTGTAGGCTCTGCATCTCTTTTCGCAGAGACGTGAAGTAGCTTCGACACACATAACTCCAGCGTTTGAGACCCAGAGAAAGCGCTAACACAGACACTGCTTTCGGCAGTTCTGACACGCGGGGCGAGAGTGCCGCACACAATAAAAAGTTGACGTTGCACGCGTGTTGTTGAGATAACTCTTTGCTTTCTAGTTCCGAGAAACAACATCTCTAGTCTCACCATCCAACAGCAGCCCGGAGTTGCCCTCAGGTGTAGCTGATGCTGGCTGTGATCGTCATTGTGTTTTCGTGCTTTCACCTCCTTCTTAAGCTCCGCAAAAGCGGTTTGTTGACACTCTTTTGGGATCCGTATAGAGCCAGAGACCTAACACAGAATGACAGAGCAGCAGGTTTTCTTCTGTTTGAGGATGGTTATGATTGGTTGACGTTCAAGCTCATCCCACACGTTTGCTCATGGCAAGCTCCCCTGTGTACCTACCACTATATGGACCATGTCCCACTCGCTTCTGTGCCCTATGCATGAAGCCCCCCTCCCTTCTCCGCCCCCCATATATATTAAATATGGGTTGGGTTGACGTCGGTTGGCAACGACACTGTAAAACATGCGGCTCACTACGTGACTAGACATCCAGGGTACCGTTTTTTTTTTTTTTTTTTTTTCGGCGGTCGCCCACAGTTGATCGTCGAGTTAGATCATATGTGCGAGGTAAATAACTTTACTCTGCACAAGGGAATTGATCGTATCACGTAGTGTTCAAGGTAAGGCACCCAAGAGGCAGTCACATAGTACTCCCATTGCTGTCTCTGGAAGTGGCGACACCGGAAATTAAAGTAACTCATTGAAGCTGTCATCCATATGCAAGTAAATCCACCTCACAAGCGGTTCTTAGTGCGATGCAGCTCACCCTTCATGCGACTCGCCCAACACCTCACGGCTCTTCGCGCTTGGTGCAAGCAATGTCTGCCTGGTCGGTGAAAACCCGACATGCTCCGTCCCGGCCATGTAGGGATGCGAGGGTCTATGGTCATACGACTACGGCCATGGATGAGATCGAGTGCATCTCTCCTATCGAGTACACCCCCCCCCCTTCTGCTGACCTACGATATTTGCCGCCTACGTACAGTTTCTTTTCGCGCTTTTATCCCGCTCTCAAGTCTCCCGTTGACCCCTTTCCAGAATCTGTATCGACTCCGATCAAACAAAGAACAACAGGGCAGCAGGTTTTAATTATTTCGGAGGATGCCCATGGAACGTCGACATGAAGGCTCATGTCGCACGTTTTCTCATGGCAAATTGTTCGTGTACCTTCCTACCAGTATGTGCACGATGCCTAACTCGCTTGTGTACCCTATGCGTGAAGTCCAGCTCCATTCTGTGTACCTACGTCCAGCTTGACATCGATGTTCTCCAATTCTCTGCAGCCTTTGCTTCGCTCTTCGCATATTTGGCAAGCCTACTGTAGAAATAGGCATACACGTGTGTGTCCTGGGCTACCTCTTAGTCCACGCTTTATGGAAAACTACTTGGAAATAGAGCAAGGTCACTTATGGCAGGTATAAAAGGGTTTACGCTTTTGCCACCCCTTCTTCACCTTTACCTACTGCAGTCCACATGCTGAACTGCACTCACAGCATGATCCGCCGTGTTTGAGATATTTTCGATACCAAAACAAACAAGGCGCTTCTTGGTCCCGCCCATCTGGCGGCACGGATGTTTTCCTATTGTAACCGAAGGTAACATCTGATCTTAAACGGCCAAAAAAACGTAGACGGAGAAACCCTTCACACAATCTGTTCTGCATAGCGAACAATTTCACCCTTCGGACATATCATCGATTCCTGCAGTTCATGATCTAGATCTTGCATGGCATAGATAGATAGATTCCTGGTCTGTACCGTGTGGTCTAGCCCATGTCGCCCGGTGGGGGGCGGTACTGTCTGCATGAATCTACTGTAACACATGTTTTCTGGGTTGAATCTATCTGCCCTATAAGGCAGATCCTGTACAACCTCTCACAATGGCAGATGATGAGCTAGATCATCTACAGTAGACAGATCAGATAGATCATCATCTCTTCGTCCGAGGTGTGAACAATGTTGATGGACCGCGCCCTACCCCCCCCCCACGCGTGACCTCGTTTTTGTTTCGCGACAGGGTCCAAGGCGCACGAATTCGTCAACGCCCCGCTGGTTCTTGACTACATGCAGCTGAAGTGGTCCTGCACCATCCCCAGCTGGACCCGCCGATTCCCCTTGGACTACAACGTGAACGAAGGCTTCTACACGTATGGCAGCACGGATAAAGGCGGCAAATATTTGGCTACCTGGGCCGACTCTCTCTTAAGGTACTGTAGATTCTGATTAAAAACTATCAAAATAAGGGGGTCGTATTGGGACGGACATTTTTTGCGGTATGGTCAAAAGTCCATTACATTTAGATCTTAATCGAAACTATCACAAGGGGGGCCGTATTGGGACGGACATTTTTTGCCGTATGTTCAAAAGTCCCTGACGATTTCTGCAACCAGACTATTAAGAGTATACAGCAGTGGGTACCCCCACGTAAACCATTTTAGTACGACTGCAATCCCGTTTTTCGGGGACAACCCGCTCATACTAAATATGGTGGTTTGTCCCCAAAACTGGACTGCAGTCCTCAAAGGGATATAAGCGCCCCGTGACAATCTCAAGCAAGAACAGGCGCTCTTGACTACACCACGCTCTTGTGTGTAGTGGGGATCAGAAGTACCTGGAAAAGGCTTGAGTGGAATCGAGACATGCCTATATACCGCCTTCAATTGCCGAATTTCTTAGATTGGGTGTTCTCCACTCGGGGTACCCGCTGTACTGTTGGGTGTATGTTCTGCGAAACGTATTCCGCAAAATATCCAAGTTCTTTAACTTTTCCCAAAGCCGTGAAAGGTCAACGGGTTATTGAAGCACCAGGTACTTTCTTGAGCCGGGCTCGAATTCTTGTGTGAGACTGGCGTGTGTCTCGCTACTTATTTTATTAATAGTACAAAAACGATAGGTTTCGTATTGCAGCAGGCTTTTTCATGGGTGGCAGAAGTCGGGATGCGCGACGAATCATGCTCTGTCCATCTTTTGCTTCGGCTTCCCGAACGAAACCCAGAGACAAAAAACGAATATCATATGACGCCGAAGGGAGGTAACGATAGATAAACTCACATTGATTTCTTATTTTCTTTTATTGTTTTGTTTTGCTTTATTTTGTTTTCCCATGTTTCTTTCCCTCTTTTGGGGAACGTTTTTTTTTTTTAAGGTGATCAACGTAGAAGATAATATGTTCCAATAGGCTACTGCAGTCCAATAGTCTATTGTAGGCCAATAGGTTCCCTTGTTTGGTTTCCTTTTTGTTTTTCTCCCGCTTTCTGGCAATGCCTATGAGTGATCAAAGTTGAAGCTCATGCTGCTGCACATTGTCGGATGTCAAAACACGCCTCGGATAGACAGATGATGATCTATCTGATCTATCTACCGTAGATCATATAGCTCCTTACTTGCCGTTGTGAGCGGTTGTGCAGGATCTATCTGCATAGTACAAGATCCAACCCAGGAAACATGTTGCAACGTATGTTTACCGTGCAGATTGTACGTGTCCCAACCGGTAACACGAGCCTCGTAGGTCATACTACTGCTGTAGATCGGATGTCTTATCTGCTTTTAAAAGCTCTAGATCATGGCAGTGGGAATCGATCATCTGTCCCGAGATGTGCAACCAATATGAATGGAATAGTGAACAAATGGACGAATGCGCGACTAGACGAGCAGTATGACTTAATGAACGAGTACAGTCGTGAAGGGATGAATGATGTCTGTACCGGGATATACAGCCATAATTTCCTCGCGGCGCATCTCACCCGACTAGGCGTTTCCCCTTTCCTTGACCTCGGCAGGCTTTTACAAGGGTGGGAATCGGGCAACACGACGATGATGCTTTTCCGCGACAAGGAGTCCAGCCTTTTCCGCTTTCCGCACACGACAATACTTCCTGGACTGCAGTTCTCCATGGCGGGTATCGTCGGGAGGCCGGACGAGTTCTTCCTAGTGCCATCGGTCAGGTTCTTTTTCGAGACCTTCAGCTACCTGTGAGTAAACACGCCACTATTCGTAGTAGGAAACCGGTTTGTTTGGACCTGTCACGGCATCATTTTGGAAATGTTACAGATGTTTTCGTTTTGGGGGCAATCAGTCGAGGAGGATAAAACCGCGGTTTCTGTGCCTGTGAGCGACAGAAACTGCTTGCTGCTCCCCTGCTCCGAAGCCGCTCCTGTTGCTTCAACCGCTGCTGCTGCTGCTGCTGCTATTATTGCATTTATCGCGGTATAAGTTGTTCGTCTTCAAGACCTTCAGCTACCTGTGGGGAAAATATGTGATTTCGTACTATCTATTCGTGCTCCTATGTGTGTCATCCAACAATGTCCCAGCGTGAGCTTCATCGTCCATCACCCGCAAACAACCCACACATCGGACAGATAGATCATCTACAGATAGATCCTCTAGATCATCTAGATTCTATTGACCTGCCGTTATGAGATGTTGTGCAGGATCTGTGTAGTACAGATCCAACCTCGGAAACATGCCCTAGATTGTGCAGGTTGTACGGCTCCCACCTGGCAACATGAGCTAGATCATACACATCAGGATCTTATCTATCTATCTGCCTCTAAATATTTAGGTCATAAAGGAGGAATCGATTACGTGTCCGAGGTGTGAAACGCCGACAAGAGACCGTTTTTTTCCGGCACGTCAAGGTCTCTTTTGGCGCTTTTAGGCCTTCTTTGGCATTGTTATGCTTGCTCCAATGTGGGGCGGGAACGGCCGGTCTAAGGATCTAACCGCCGTTTTCCTAGCACATTTTCCTGTGCGTGTCGAGAGTTGGTTGCTGCCCTGCACACCGTGGCCTTTCTTGCTACTGCACGTTCCCCAATTTCGACCCCATTCCCTCTCTAATTTTTCTTATCCGACTCTGAGCACTCCCGGTGTCACACTGTCCCCAACTCCTATCCATCCCCATTGCACCCAACTCTGACCCCCCTTTCACCTAACTCTCTCCCGCCTTCTCCAACTCTGATCCCCATTTGACCCAACGTTCCCCGATTTCGATTGACGCCGTCCAAGCAACTCTCCCCATCTCTCCTCAACTCTGAACCCTTTCACTCCCAACTATACTCTACTCTCTCCCACTCCGATCCCTACAACTTCCCATCCCATCCATCTCTCCCCAATTTCCCTCAACTCTGACCCCCATTTCACCGACCTGTCCCCAACTTTCTCTAACTCTGATCCATGTTTAACCCAACTCTCCCAATTGTTTCTACCCGAGTCTTACCCCCAGTCACCCACATCTCCTCGTTTTTTCCGTATTTCTCATCACTATTGCTCCTAGCTCTCTCCAACGCTGCCTGCCAGTTCGCCCCAGCTTACCACATCCTCAAAATATAGTCCCCCTTGCGCCCCAACGTTCTCATCTCTGACCCCCATTTCGCCGAACTCTCCCCTGAGACTGATTCCCATATTACCCCAACTCTCCTGTACTATTCCCAGTTCTAATCCCTGTTTCACCCAACTCTCCCCGTATGTCCCACCAAACTCTGATCGTCATTTCGCTCAACTCTCCCCGATTTTCCCCAACTTTCATAGCCCTCTCATCCAACTCTTCTCAAAAACTGACCCCCGTTTCGCTTCACTTACTACGAGATTGCCCAGATATGATCTCCATTCCGCACAAGTTTCTCCCAACTTCGACCCTCATTTCACCGAACTCTCCCCGACCATCCTCAAGGCTACGGTAGTTCCCGTTTTGCCCAGCTCTTCATTACTATTCCCAGCGCTGATGCCCGTTTCATCCAACTCTCGCGAACGTTTCCCTCCCCTCGACTCTCCCCAACTTTCCTCTATCCGATGAAAAATACGCTTTTCTTTCCCCTACTCTAATTAATCCCCGTCCCATCCCAACCTTTCCCACTTTTCCTTCAATCCTTCACTCGATTCTCTCCCGTAACGTTTTTGTTCGAAAATAATTTCCCTCGCAGATCCATGCTCGGGCTGTACTGCTCGTGTGTGTCGATTGTAAATAGCGACGAAATTCCTCCCGACGAGATCGCCTTCTACATCTTCGCCTTGGTAAGATACTGGTCAGAGTCAGTTTCCAGCCGCATTACCAATAACCAGGCGAAAAAAATTGTTTCCCCGTGCACTTTACTGTACAGACAATTGTTTCGCAAAGTATGTGTGTGCCCGATGGATTACAATTTATGATCATGTATGTTTACCCTCTGTACTTTGCAATCAAGTCGCGTTTCGAGTTTCTCGGTTAGCTCCCTTGAGTGTTGAACATAGCGACCACAACGATGGTTGGTAACTTTGGTGTCATCAACGATCGAACCGTCTACGAGCAGCGTGTCGCCAATCAGTATTGTGAAGGGTAGAATCACGTTGCGCCCGTGCCGTACGACTGGTTGCATTCAACCATTGTAACTAAGGACACCAACCACTATAAAATACCTCTGTCACGCAGTGGCCGTTGGTGCAATCGTCACGTGTTGTCGTCAACTTTCCCCTCCGCAGTCCCAGAAGGGTTCTGAGTTTCGAAGCGACAAATCAACGAACCAACCGACCAACCAACCAACTAGCCAACTATCCAACTGACCGACCAACTGACCAACCAACTGACCGACTGACTTGGCCAACTATTACGGGGGTCCATAGTTAATGGGACCAAATTTTGTTGGTAAAAATAGGTAAATATATAGGTTTTTATGTATACCATAGGTCCTATTAACTATGGACCCCCGTAATACCACCCGTCGAACCAACCAATTAGCTAACTAATTAATCAGCCGACTAACTAACCAACCAACCAACCAACCGACTATTTCAACAACCAACCAACCAACCAATCAACCAACCATCTAGACAACCAACCAACCAACCAACCAACCGACGTACCGGCTCTCGATCAGGGCTTGCTGTGGCGCGAGATTAAGGAGTTCCGGGACGTCCTTCCCCCCGTACCGAGGACCCCAAAGTCGACAACACAGAAGCCAAGTGCCTTCCAAAGCGGGGGGGATCGAGAAGGGCCGCCAGTGACGCCGCAGCACCGCCTGAGTGCCGGTGTGCACAGGTACTGTACCAACTCCCCACATAAGAAAGTCTAGCCAACCAGAATTCAGCCTGACATTTCCGGGGAAACATTGATCCGGGAGGGATTACCCTGAATGTTGGTGTGGAACACACGCTTTATCAAAGATCGCTCTTGACGGAAACTTAAGGACCGTTTGCAGATGCATATTAACATCAAACGACGCATGTGTCTTCTTGCGGAGCGGTATGGAATTTAGCCTGGACCTCTATCCCGATTTTTTTCTTGGAGGCTCGGTACCCCACGCCAGTATGCTGCCGCATAAAGGCCGCCACGTAATATGTGGGAAAAAACTTGTTGAGTTCCCCAATCTTGGAGGTGTCTGTATTTGGAGCAGTAACGGTGCTCCGTTTCGAGAGGGGTGTGTGGTTATTGCTCTAACGACTAAGGCAAGCAAAAAAGGAGCACCCTGCGCCGCCTGTCGTTCAACCCAGTCAACGCTGTCACCCATATGCAAGAATGTCCGCCTCACAAGCGCTTCTTCGTAAGATGTGGCTCACTCTTTTTCATGCGACTCGCCCTACATCTCGGTGCGAGCATTGCCTTCCTGGTTGTTGAAAACCCGACTTGCTCCGTCCCGGCATTGTGGGGATGCGAGGATCTATGGTCATACGACTGTCACCATGCATGACAAGAGTACCCCACCAACAGTTACGCGGCTCCACTTGTGAATTTTAACGTTTGTGCTACACTCAACCTTTTTTTAATTTGTCATAGTTAGTGTTAATCCAATGTGTCAATTTGCTGTTCTTGCGTGACGCAGCGTGTGTGTCCTACACTACTGCAACTTCAATGCCATAGCACATTTTTTTTTTTGCTTCATTGCGTTTCATGGCAAGGTTCGAGCCAGCATTTCTTCACCCCGACTTTATTTCGTGCCTCCGCGTACTGCAGAAGTAGCACCCGCGAAAAACCGGCGGAAAGCTTCACCATTCCTATCTGTGTAACTGTGACTCTGCCCAATGAACGATGCAGGTATTTCACCCAGGACAACTGGAACATCCTCGACACGGCGTCGATAGCTTTCATTCTGGTGGCCTTCCTCTTCCGGGTGTTAGCGCTGGTGCTGAAGGCGAACCAGGACGTGTTTGGGCCTATTCTCGGAGCCGACGACTTCTCCGAACAGGCGAGCCGTAATTGATAAGTTGGGAGAGAAAGACGTTGGAGGCAGTGACACGAGAGTTAAAACCCGGAAACATGTGTAATTTTGAAGGAAGTTTGAAAATTAAGCTGGAACGATTCCTCGAAACACAACGACATAAAAAAAAGTGTTCTAGACTGAGAAAACTGCAGGACATACTGGTATGTGATTGGTGAAACGTAGGTTACGACTGCATAATAAGTTGAATGTGTTGTCAAGTCTTCAGATCTGATAAATAATATATTTTGCTCGCAGTCACTGGATTCTATTTAACGTCTTATACGTGGATCGTATGATTGGAATATGCGCTGCGCATAGGCAGATTGCACAAAATAAAATTAATATACGAATAAGAATTTGAGCCTTACCCAAAGTGATAGCTTCTTAAAGGTATGTGTTCTCTACGTGGCTTCGCTTGCTGTATATCTTAGCCCTCGGACTGGACTCGAACCACGACGCGCTTGGGCCTATTCTCTGCGCCGCACAGGCGAGCAGTACGGTACTAACAGGGGCGCCGCATTGGCGTGCCCAGCCCGCAGACGTTTAGCATCGCCAACCACCACCACAACCAACAACACCAAGAACAAACGTCACCACAGCCGCCAACCACCAATACAACCACCAACAACATCCCCACCACCACCAATCACCGCCACTACCACCACCACCACCCCCTACCATATAGAGTATATTTAGGCTGGGATGACGTCGGTTGGCAGCCCTTAGGGTTAGGGTTACCCTAACATGCCTATCTCTGTGTACGCTCGACGACCAGGGTACTGCTGTTTTTTTGTGTGTTTTGTTTTTGGCGCATATCATGGCTGGAATTGAAGTTATGTCGTTTGTTCGGGGTGGAGAAAAGTTACTCCGCACAAAAAGGGGAACGATTGTAACACACACGATGTGTATGGGAAGCGACCGACTAAGCGGTCATGTAGTAGATCCATACGCTCTCTGGAAGCATCCACACCAGAAAAATAACGAACTCAACGCTGTCATCCATATGCAAGAAAGTCCGCCTCGCTTCCTAGGGCACAACTCACCCTTCATGCGACGCGCCTTACACCCGACGGCGCTTCGCGTTTGGTACAAGCAATGTCTATAGAATGCAAGTCACCCTTCACTCGACTCGCCGAACACCTCACGGCGCTTCGCGCTTTGTACAAGCCATGTCTGCCTGGTCGATGAAAACCCGATGCGTTCCGTCCCGGCATTCTAGGGATGCGAGGATCTATGGTCATACGACTGCGGTCATGCATGACAATGAGTACACCCCCCCACCCCCCTAACACGCACCCTCTCACCCGATTCATCACCATGGGACATCTTTTTCGTTGTTGATTTATCGTGAGCAGGCTTTTTTCGTCGCGCGGTTCTTCCTTGCGGCCATCGCGCCGTTCTTGTTTGCCCGGGTGCTGTCTCTGGCACAGGTGGACAAATACCTCGGGCCCATGACACAGGTAAAATTGCTAGTGTTTTTGTCCTGCGCACCAGAGAGGTCGATTGACCGTCTACACTAGTTTTGGACCCGTGAGGACCTGTTTAGCCTAGATGTGCAGTACGGTAGAGGCCCCGCTATAGTGCGGCCATGCGCCAGCCAGCAATACCGGCACTATTATAGCGGCAACCAACCGGCACTAATCCCTACGCACACTAACACACTGATTAATCCCATCTGTGCCAAGCGATTCTACAGGAAGTATAGCGGGCAACCAGAACTACTCAACCGGCACTATTGAGAGGAACCGTTACCACTGTGCCATTCCGACCATATCGGTCCTTAAAATGTCCGTCTCCGACCACATCGACTCACGTTTGGAACGAGGTGCTCGTTGACACGACCGCCTTAAATTTACCACTATGGACGGAAAAATAAGGAACGTTTAGTATTCATGTTCACGTGTAAACGCTACTTATATTTCCGTCCACACTCGTACCCGGTTGGACACGAGGCGTGGCGTACGTTTTAGCTGGATGAAGCCGGAAATTCTCGTCCTCTTTCTTTTTTTTTTAATTCGAAACCGGAGATTCGCGTCGATTTTGGACGGAGATCAGCAAGAAAAACGTCGTCAATTGTTTTGTTTTTCCCCAGCGCATACAGTTGACGACAGTTACAAATAACTACTCCCCCGCGCGTTCCTTGCAAGAGCTATGACACCCTATCTTACACCACCCTGCTGTAAATTTCATCGCCGTTAGATGCAGACATCAGATTTGACACAAGAGTTATATTTAAGTCCAGGGTGGGCTTTTTTCACTGTGTGGAGTTAGTCAAGTGGGGGGGTTCTACGATAGAGGTTCACACTAAGTTGTCTGGGGCTCCTCGCATAAGGAGCTCCATGCCTTACGCGCGAGAACTGACTTCAGCGAAAATCAAATTGCATCCCGATGAATGATCCCATGGCCCAAGCACAAAAAACTGTCATTTTTCGCAACAAGATTGGCGTTCCGACGGTTTTGGGTTAAGGAACCCCGTCACTCAGAAACCGGTGTAGGGGAAATGTGCTACCTATATCGTAGAACTCGTCGGTGGCGAGCTTGCGGTCAACCCTCGCAATATACTTGACCGTGGATGGGTGTGCGAGGGATGCACCTGGACGACAATCTCATGAGCTCATTTTCTTTGTCGGTGTACACGTCTTTTGTGGCCTGATTAGACGTGACTAGAGCTTCGTGGCGTGAACAAACGAGTACACAAGTGCGATCGTCTGGGAGCAACGAGCAAACGACACAAGTATCATCAAAAGTTGCACCCACGCGTGCCATACACCCTTTCTCTCCCGATGACATCTCCTCTGCATGCATTTTAGCCTCGGCTGTAGTATCACAATTCGTGTGACAGATGCTGTAGTCGTATGTTCGACGCTTCCCCCCCCTCTAAAGCCCCCGACCACGGTCATGCAAGGTATGAGTACACCCCCCTCCCCCCCGGCGTGCTCCAAACATTCCTATTAATCCCCCCTCCCCCCCCCCCCCCCCCCCCCCCCCCCCCCCCCCCCCCCCCCCCCCCCCCCCCCCCCCCCCCCGGCGGACTGTTGGCCTTCCTGGTAATCCCCCTCCATCCCGTCCTCACCCCGGCGTGCTCCAATTTTTCCTCTCCGCCGCACCAGATAATATGGGCGATGCTGTTCCACCTGGCGCGATTCTCCGTGTTCATGCTCGTTATCATGGCCAGCTTCGCTCTTGCATTCTTCTCTCTCTATGGCTCTTGCATCGGCGACCTCGGAACGGCCTACGCGACGCCCGGCGTAGCGCTTCTCTCCATGTTCAAGGCTATGCTGGGAGGCGAGCGACACGTAGCCGTTGATTGGTATAGCTGTTCATTCCTATAGTCGTTCATTAATATGGCTGTTTTTTTTCCGCGCTGATATAATGACACTCACTGCTATGGCGATTCGTTCAGCGCTGAGATATAGCCGTGGATTGAGAAAGGCGTCCCTTTCGTGCTGAGATAGTGCCGTCCCATTGGCATAGTCGTCCACTCAGCCCTGATGTATAGCCATTCGTTGATGTAGACGATTTTTTCAACGCTGAGCTAAAGCCGTTCCTTGACATAGCCGTTCAAGCAGCGCTAAGAAAATGGTCATTCAGCGCTGATGTTTTGTCGTTGATTGATACAGTCGTACAGCCAGTGACGTGCTATACCGGTATACCCGGTATTTTAGCCCTGGTATGTAGACGATGTTTTACGGTCGAGATGTAGCCGTTCGTTCAGGGGCGTGATGAATCCCCGCCCGCGCACCGCACCGCCGCCGCCCTCGCTCCTGGTCCCACCCAACCATATTTCGGCGCAGATCCTGATTTCGAGGCCTTTGACCAGAGCCGCGACCTGTGCAGTGGCCCAGCCTGGGAATACGACGCGGGCATCACCCTACTCGTGATGTACATGGTGACCATGGCTATCCTGATGCTGAATCTTCTCATCGCCGTGCTGGGCACGGTGCACGACAATGTTAGCCAGCACGCGGAGGTGGAGTTTAACCTGGCGCGAAACCTGTTCATCCAGCGCGGCGCGAGCGTGGTCAACGATGGGCGCCTCCCGCCGCCGTTCAACCTCGTCATTGCGGCCTCCCTCATCGTGGTTGATGTGTTTGGGGAGGTTTATCATCAGCTGGCGCTCCGCCCGACGGTGTGGCCTGCGTCTGGCCATAGCCGCGCTCGCGCTAGAGTTGCCGCCGCGGGTGCTTCCGCTTCCGCTTCCTCTGGTTTTGGTAGTGGTGTGGCTTCGGGCGGGAACGATGACCACCCCAAGCAAGACAAGCTGCGGCCAGAGCTGGTTTCGAAACCCCGCACCGAGATTGCTCCCGCAGCGGAGCCGGTCGCATGCAATGTTGACGACGATGGAGGTATGCCGTCAAGGAGAAAGTGAGTATGGCGTGGTTCGTAGTGGTGGTTGTTGGTGAAGAACATGTAGTTGGTTTTGTTGTTGGTGGTGGCAGTGGTGCTGGTGGTTCTGTAGTTGCGTTGGTTGTTGTTGATGTGGTGGGTCGATGGTGGTGTTGATTGATGCCGGTGTTGTTGTTGTGTTGTTGGTGATGGTGTTGTTGATGTCGTTGTTGGTGGGGTTTGCCACTGTCGTCGTCGCTGTTGCCGTGGTCGTTGTCATCGTTGTCAAGCATGGAAAGGGTCAGCCGTGTTTCATTCCCTTATGCGACACATATCCGGTCGCCCCGGCAGTCTAGTGGTTAGCTTCAAATGCTACCGGCAATGGTACCCGAGTTCGAATCCCACCGTTGCGAGATGTTGACTTCATTCGAACAAAAAAGAAGCAGCCACTTTATGAGAGGGCTGGGTAGGCGCAATTTGTTGGACGCGAGTCGACGAGGGAAGAACGGGTTTCAGTCTTCTCGGGGATGAAAATGCAAGGTACGGACTGTAGTGCTGTAGTGGGCAGGGGGGATGAGAGCCTCCGGATCTGAGCTACTACTAGGACGGAGAGAGAAAAGAGGGGCGAATATCGTCAAGGGGATGAAACAAAAACACAATGGATACACCTCTGGCTCTTGATTGGACGCGCATGTGCGTGTGAGTTTCTGCCACCCCTGCTTTGGAATCAAAGGACGCGCAGGGCCTTTAACCCTTTTCGTGCCGTACAGTGCAGAAACAGATATGTGATTGTGAGTATAGGTAATTTGTCCCCAAGACGGGATTGCGGTTTCAACGTGGTTTAACGCCGGGGATGATTATCAAGTATTCCCGCAGTTGTCCCGAGTATCAATCACTCTGCGTGCCATGCATGCCTCATTCGTCTCTCGTTCTATCTCTTGATCGATCACATCCAGAACCGATGACGGGGCAGACGAGAACAGGCGCACGCTCACACGCTACAAAAACATATAGAAAAATCGGAGCATGCCACCGCAAGTTTTAGTTTTCGCGCTGCATATGTGGCCGAGAGTCCCCCCCCCCCCCTGCACAATGCGGGTGTAAAACAATGCTTGTGGACATACTGAACAATGCAGCATACGTTCAGGCGAAACGAATTGAGATGTTGCCGACACTGGGCTGTATAACATTCTTCATTGTCTCCACGAGGATTTTGTGTACGCCCACATTGTGCAACCGGGGGGGGGGGGGGGGGGGTCGCGGCCACCTGCGTACGTTATCACGGGGGGGCGTAGTAAATAGGACCAAATATGTTTTTGGTAAAAATAGGTAAATATATAGGTTTATTGTGTGTACCGTAGGTCCTATTTACTATGGTCCCCCGTAATAGTAATGTTCGTGAACCCTGAAAGGCTGCTGTAGTGCACATAATCGGTTCTTCTGTGGCACGCCTCGAATGCCTCCATCTCTGTCTCCATCTTGATTTTCCACCTGCAGCACTGGCGAGGAGGGCCGTGAGCTTGACGATGAGAGCTTCCGACCGCTGTCGCAGACGTACGCTGTGCTCGTACTGCATGGGGCACTGCAGAGGCTTCTGTTCGCGTGCTCGATGGGACTTCTCGCGCTGATGGGCAGCGCTGTCTTGTGGGTCATCTCCCTGCCCTCCGTGGCGTTGCGCATCCTGGCGTGGCAGTTTTCGGCGGTAAGCGACAGCAGTGGCAGTGGAGTTTTGGCGATATGGCCCCCGCCTTCGACAGCAAAAAACTATGTTTGATAGTGATCACTCACCTCTCAATACGTTTTGATTTTGAGAGGCTTCTCAGGAGGTCAGCAGGTTGATAATCCACATCGAACCAACTCCTGACTACTGATCAATTCCGAGAATTTTCTCAGGCGGTCAGAATGATTGTTAGACCACAACCAATTTCTCATTTACATATTTTTTCCGAGAATTTTTGTCAGGCGGTCGGGATGTTTTGGCAGCCCACGCGCCCACTCCTCACTACACTTAGGGTTAAGGTTGGCGTATAGAACCAAATACGTTTCAGCCATTGTTGACGTGAGAGAGATAGCGGAGGTTAACGATGCGAACCGTGTCTCGCTTATCAGGGTTCCACACGTCGGACACATCCGAAAATTTCGGAGAGGACGTATCCCCGACCTGGATGATGCGATTTACGTGCTCCGGGTCACGTTGCTGGGGTCGGAGCCATATGACCTGCATGATTCAGAAATATGTTTCTTGGGTTGTATTTGTACGATACTAATCCTGCACAGCTTCGCGGAACGGCAGAAATAAGGCATCTTAGTGCTGCTCTGCAGTAGATCGTGATATAGTCAAACGTGTTCTGGGTTTGCATGCATGCTGTACGATACGGTGCCAGCCACTGAGTAGCTTACCGTACCGTATACTATTATCCTTTGACGAAGTCCGGAGTTTATTGTTTTCTCGACAATGGGGAAGGTGCGAAGAACCCCAAGCGATGCGTCTATGGAAAGATTAAATTTCGTCGAAAGTCAGTGTTTTGTGCGTGTGTTTCCCCCTTACTTCGGAAAATCTCCGCTCGAAAAATGTCTCAGGGGTTGTGTTATATTATCACCCTGTGTGTTGTATGGAGTGCGGGAGATGCCAAATAGCCAATATTATGGGATACAGTAGGGAACAGGCTAATAAGAAATATTTTGATTGCCATATCATTACACACGCCAGCTGTACATTCATTTCACTGATTGAAGATGAACAGTCGCTTCACCTTTGCAGATAAATGTGAACTAACCAAGTGTTTTTTGTTTTTCCAATATCCTAGTTCCTGCACAATGTTGCCGGACATTGTAGCATACACAAGTGTCGTCCCCACGGGTTGGCGTTAGGCCTACGTATAGTGCTACGGCAATTTTTTCCGGCCTTGCTTTCGAAGAAAATTTGGCGTATAATCTTTTTCGCCATTATATGTTATCACTGCTTTGAATCAGCCAGCCTGGTGTGACCACACGAGAGCCCCTATATATATATAGGTTGGGTTGGCGTCGGTCGGCGACGACGCTGTGAAATACGCCTCTCAGTGCGTGAGGTAGACAACCAGGGTACCAGTTTTGTTTCGTTTTTCCACGGCTGGCGGTCGAGATGGATCATTTTTGTGCGGGGAGAACCTTACCTCCGCACATGATCGTATCACGTAGTGTGTATATGGTAAGGCACCCACGAGGCAGTTACATAGTGAACCCATTGCTGTCTCTGGAAGTGTCCACACGCCAGAAAAAAAGTCAATTCATTGACGCTGTCATCCATATGCAAGGAAATCCACCTCTAAAGCAGTTCTTTGCAGGATGCAGCTCCCCCTTCATGCGACTCGCCTAACACCTCACGGCGCTTCGCGCTTGGTGCGAGCAAATGCCTGCCTGGTTTGTGAAAACCCGATGTGCTCCTTCCCGGCAGTGCATGGATGCAAGCGTGTATGGTCATTCGAATACGACCATGCATGTAATGAATACCCCGGCCGCTCACGTCTCTCGCTCGCTCCCACGGCGCGTTTCTCACGTGCCGATAGCTCGACAGCATAGAGCACTCCCGATATCGTCACAAGCTACTTTGAACACATCGAATGATACCCATTATCATCACTAACGGTCCTCAGGCTGTTTCCTATGCGGTTCGATTTCGAGGTTCAGATTTTTTGTATTTTTTGATCTCAAAAGCGAATTACCCTGCTTATGCAGTCCAAATATGCAAAATCCGACCGGAAATTTTTCGATTTGAGAATCCGATGACCCAAGTCGTCGGACTTTGAGCCAAAATCCGACGACCTGGGTCATCAGATTTTAAAATCGAAAAATGGCATGCTCTCTAAATTCAAGATGTTATCCACGACAGCAAACAGCAGCAGAACGATCGATGAGTTGGATGGTGATACAGCTGTATGGCGACGTTGCTTCGCACCCGACGCGCGGACGGCGCGTCCCTCCGTGGCCAGACTAGAGTCGGCTCGCGCGGGCTCGGGTCTAGAGACCAAGACAAGAGCACTCGGCACGCGCCTCTCCGTGGATACGTACTCGTAGACTACACTGCAGCTGCAGCAGCAGCAGCGGTCAAGTAAGTTACAAAATGAAACACAAAATACCAAGACAGGTTGACTCTAGCGCACTCGCCACGTCTCTTCGTCACCAGACTAGAGGCAGTCAGCGTGGGCTCGGACCCTTGGGTTCTACGCGCAGGGCAGCGCACCCAGCGCGTCTCTTCGCGGCGCCAAATATAAAAATCAGCAGTTGGTCTCGGCGTTTGCTCGAATCTCTACGCGCACAATAAATCTGATTTTCCCGCATAGGAAGACCCTTTCGATTTGTCAAGCTCATATCTGAAAATGCCATCGGGTCAAATCTGAAGCTCAAAAATCGAACCGCATAGGAAACGGCCTAACGCAACCCAACCCCAAAAAACAACAACCTCGATCTAGCCACAGCCCGACCCCCCCCCCCCCCCCCCCCCCCCCCCCCCCCCCCCCCCCCCCCCCCCCCCACGATGCCGAATGACGTTTTTCACTCCCGCAACCTCGAGCGAACAAAAAGTCATCTAGCCATACTCCTACGCCCTCTCCGCGGCCCCCGTTCCTCACGAAGTCCTCTCACTCCCCCAACCTCCAACAAGCCAGTCCGATCTGACCGCCCCCCCCCCCTCCCCCGTGCCTCTACAACGTTATTCCACTCCCACAACTCCTCTCTCAAACATCGCCATCGGCCACAGAACGACACCAAGCCGAGCCGACACCTCGCCTCCCTCCAAGCCGGGCACGCGCGTCCAGTCCTCTCGGTCTTCATCCACATAGGCGCGTCGATTTTCGGTCTCACAGCCGCGGTCTTGTTCTGCTCCTTCTGTATCCTCGGCTCCATCGTCCTCTGGCTCCGCGGGCTGTGGAGTGTGTTCGACTGGTGGTACAAGAGGCGCACCGCTGAGATCCCGCCTTGCGCTGATGTGGGAAGGGGCGCCGTGATGCCGGGTGCCTCTGGGGTGGACGACAATGTATGGCGGGTAGCCAAAGACATCGTGGAGGTGATTATGTTTTTTCTTCAGGGTTTCCTCGAATTTTAGTCTGGCTCGTGGGGAGGGGGGGGGCTGTATAGGGCTCACGTGTTCATGATTTTCCTTCAATTCTACACTTAGTGCTAGGGAAGAGGGGCGAGGATTGAACTGATGAAGCGTCGCCAAGGACGTCGTGAAGGCGAGCTCGGCATTGTTTGACTTCGTATAGTTTTCCTCGAAAGCCTTCTTGGCTGGATTTTGTGTGGGGACCGAAGGGGGGGGGGTACTTGGTGTACATGGTGTTGAATGCTTGTGTGAGAGCACCGCATTTTTGTGGGGAAGTAGTGTCTAGCAGGCGTGGAAGACAGTGTCTGGTGAGATACCAAGGACATCTTGGATGCGAGTTTTTTTTTTTTGCGGTTTTCCTGGAAACAAAAGGCAGGGATGGGGGGGGTGGCGGAAGGATTTTATTGATGGCGAGTCGCCAAGGGTATCGTGGAATCGAGTTTTAAAATGTTATATGGTTTCACTGGTAGCGGCTCGCCGAAGACATCTTGGACGCGAGTTTGCATGTTTTTGTTTTCTTTTCGAAGTTTGCATATGCCGGAGATCGGTAAACAACCCCGAGTTATCCAATGGGGGTTTCCATCCCGTTGTCGTACCCGCATGGTGATACGAACCAACACGAGATTCTTAGCTTGACAACAACAAGCAGCAGCGCCCCATGGAATATTTCTGGAAAGGCCGTTCACTCTTCGACGCAGATTCAAATTTTCCTACTTTTAGAAACGAGTTATGGTGATGGCGGGTCGCCAAAGACATCATGGAGGCGAGTTCGCAGCGTTTTGTGGTTTTCATCGAAACCCGTAATCGCTTCACTAGTGGACGGAACTCCTCCCCCTGTTTCAAGATGTTTTTGGAAGATGGGATACAGTCAGGCCTCATGAGCACCTTTTGCGAAACAAGGGCGTAAAGTCTAGAGAACATAGACAAACCCGCACCAACGCATGATTTGTTTGCTTTCCACGGTGCTCATGACGGAGGACCATATTAGCAGTGATCAGGACCCATCACACAGACAAAACCTACATAGTTCAGTATTTTTACTCAGCATGTTTTGTCCTGGTTACGATGTTCTTTCTCCGGTATTAGAACGCCCACCTTTTGCCCGCCTATTGTTGGGGTGTTGAAAGGTGGGGGTCCAGTCATGTGGTCTTCGGGGGGGGGGGCAGAGGTTGTGTTAATAGCACATACCCGGAAATGGGACGCGGACGAGAGTGTAGCGCTTCTGTGGAGAGGCCGACAAGCATGAAGCGCCAAAACTCTAACGCTAAGCGTCCGGTAGCAAAAGTGATAACCCCCTTGTGGTTCTTTCCCAAGTTCGTCAATGTTGGATGCCACTCCCCATTTCCTCGCGCCGACTCCGATGGTTGGGTCTCGTGTGATTTCTCGCCCTCCCGCTCAGGCCAGCAACGTCTCCTGGAACGTGCACAAGGATAAGCCCGCCGGAGGTGTAATCTCGAGACACTTCGACGTGGAGTCGCTCTTGAAGATGACCACCGGGTTGGACCTGTGTCACGTCTCGTCCCTAGTCAGACGGAAGAAGGAGAAGGAGGAGGAGAAGGTGGACGGTAAGCTGCTCAGGGAGATCGACGAGAAGCGGAGCGGGGTGGGAGATCTCTGCGCCGTCAAGACGACGACGAAGACGACGACCACGACAGCGTCATAAATCTTGCATGGGGGACTCTGCCCAGGTGAGGCACAGGCGAGACGACATCTGCTACGATACGGGCAGAATTCCACGTTATGATCAGGGCTTTTCACGGGTCAGTATCCGACCCGCGGGTCGGATCACGTCAGGAAGTGTTCAAACGCTCACGGGTCAGGTTGGGTCGGTGTGTGTCGGGTCAAGAGGACTTCGAACTCTCACGCTCCAGGTCGGGGTCGGCCTACGTGACCGGAACCGACCCGCCCCGCCCGGTCAGGCTCGACTTGTGAACATCTCTGGTTATTTTGTCCTATAAGCTTCTGAATAACGGTGTTATCTACTGATGGCTAACCAATCGTTGGAACATCAGTGGTGATGATGCTTCAACATCCCTCGAACATGCCTTCGCTATATATCTTGGCCATGGGTCGCACTTGCAAGTGTTTTTGTTTAAAGCCTGTGCTTGCTTGAACAATAAATTTCATGAGCGCCTACTATAGCACATATTGTGAACGACTACGAGCAGGCGTTAGCTCACCCCTTTTTAGTGAAAATCTATCTTAATCAAGGGCAGGGGATGTTAGAAATTCATCTCCGAATACTCAAATGGTAGGCACGACCTTCCCTACACTACGACACCATGGTAAAATGGTTAGACCAACTAACATGGAAACGTTTTGGGCCGTCCTTTCTGGCGTATTGTTTTCTACTTTTGAGGCTCCAGAAATATATGCGTAAGAAATCAGGACCATCTATTATTGCTTTTGATTTTCAACAGTGGTTACATACAGAATTGGTTGGTCTTGTTTGTGCCAAAGGAAGCATAGCCAATGGCCGCCGCGTCGCCGCGAGCGGGGTCTCGATGCTCAAGTTCGGGTTGATTTTCGCCGGCGACGTCGAATCGCCGTTGCTGCTGCTACTGCTGCTGTTGTCGTTCCATGTGGGGGAGAAGCTACATCTACACGAGCACCGTAGCCCGTAGGTACAGCTCGCCGTGGGTGTGTAGTTCGGCGTTGGTGACGGATATACTCGGCAGATAGGCAGTAGTACTGCTGCTGTAGTGATAGTACCTAAATTTAAGTAACTTTCAGTTCCTGGAGGCACCGAAGGCCGCTCATGACGGGGCTCAGTTCTAAGAGGATTCGCTGTTTTTTGCCTCCTCTAGGAACTGAGACTCAACATATGGATGATGTTCTATCCCATAATAGATGGTTCTGATTTTCGGGCTTCGGAGATTGCTGACAACTCCAGAAATAACGACTCAATTTTTTTCCCAAAAGAGTTGGTCTTAAGGTGGTACACATAGCATCCCTTGCCAGGTTTGCGAGCTGATCTGGTTATCGTTGCTAACCACTTGTACCGGTTCCTCAGAGATAGACGAAGGGCTGTTGTAATCCACAACTCGACCACTAAGAAGACTGCCAAGCGAAGGCTACGCTTGTCTCACGTGCGCGTCCCCTGCTTTTCCACTTGGGACGCGCCTCCAAAGTTATATAAATACGTTCCCACTGCCTGAAATTAGGTGGTTTCCGGCCTTACTAAGGTCTTCAAGGCCATGCTATGACACGTTGGTCGTTATCGTAGTAGATGTTGCGACCAAAAACATGAACAGGCGGTATCCACATCGATCCGATTTGGCGTTGTTTTTCCCTTTTATTTGTTCCCCGCCGCTCATCACACTTTCGCTTATATACGAGTATAGTTGCCCGCTGGAAATAGGGTAGAACGAGTTGCCGACACCTCGGACAATTGGTTGAGTACGGCATGTCGACCGGACCTGATCGCGGTAAAATTCGCTCGTGCAAGTGCCCTCGGCATGTGCAAAATCGTACTTGTTGAAAAACGCATACAAGTGAGCCAGATGAATTGCTGCAGGACGCCAGGATATTTTCGAAGACGTCGAATGGATTGCCTTTGCAGCTGACCCCCCAGTTTGCAGGGGTGTAAGGGTTCTAAATCGAAACTTTTTCCTGCAGCCCCGACGACACGTGTTCATATTTTAAGCCGAATGCTGCCGGGATGTCGATTCAATGGTGTCACCCACATCCCGAGCACCAATCGAAAGAGAGGCGGGTGGCCCATGCTGGCCACCCTTGACCGACGAACGCAGTGTGCGAGCAGTATGTTGCTATCTAAACGCTTCTCTGAGCAGGAAGCTGATATACACATCAGAGATATCAGATCCCCCCTTCCGACCATGTCATGATCTATATTTCGGGGAAGACTGATCCTTGATAAATTTTGCCGGATGGGAGCTGTGTGCCACGGCTCGTGCGCACACACATCCTGGACCGATCTGCAGATGATACGACCCTTGCACAGCATGCCACAACGGCAAGTTACAAGCTCCAGACGATCTAGATCAAGATTTATCCAATAAGTCTGGGCCAATTCATTGCCCCGCACTCCCTCCATAGATGGCCGTAACTTTTCCGACATCATAAGGCTGCTTTGACAACGCCACTGCTTCCGCTTCTGCGCCGCCCGCTCTCGCTCGCGCTCGCGCAGTCGCACAGGGTGAACGACTTCAGCCAGGGTAGATGGTGTCGGTACCGCCGCCGTGACGTTTTGTCGAATGCGCCGGCGAGGTCAGTATCAACAGCGTCGTCTTTCGGAGGCAGAAAGCTTGGGGGAAGAGGGAGGGGGTTAGCAGCAGAGCGTGAGTCGACAGCAGCTGCACGACGGCAATCCAATTTTATGACAGCCACCACGTGTCGCATCGCATCACCTGAACGAGGTCAGGCAAGGTGGAGGGCATCAGCACCGCCACCCGTGACTTTCGATCAAGAGAAAAACTGAGGGGGCTTGTATTCCTACACAGGTGGCCACGACCCCCTCCCTCGCAAAATGTGGACGTAAAAAAAAATAGTTGTGGAGATATTGGACGCTGTAGCGAAACCCGCTAGGTATCGACAACCTCCCGGTTTGGTAAGCCTTATGGTGTCCTACATTGATCGCCTCTCTGCGGGGATGTTTTCACGCCCGAATAGTGCAAGGGGGGAGTCCTGGCTGCCCGTGTTTACTGCCACGTTCAGAGGAGGCGTAGGGGAAGGCAGCAGCTGAACGAGAGTACTTTATTTTAGTTTTTGGTATTCCCGCTACTTTGGCGCTAGGTTTACGAACACGGCCCTGCGTCGCCACCCGGCATACGTGGCGGGTTTAGAGAAAAAGAGAAGCACCACCTGGACGGGGGGGGGGGGGGGGGCAGCAGCTGCACATGGGTTGTTTGTTCTATTGCACGGCCACATTCGTGCCATGTTTACAAAGTGGCACTCGCGCGACACCGGCATACGTACCATGTGGAAAACGAAGATGGCGGGGGGGTGACGTAGACTGACACATTTCCCCCACTTTGCAGCGTGAAACATGGGTTTCCGGCGCAGGCGGTGTTTGAGCTCGGGGGGCTGGGGTTTGGGGTGGGTGGGGGGCGGGGGGGGGGGGGGGGGGGGGGGGGGTGCATGCAAGCAGGCCGGGCGTATTCGTCGATCCTGCGGCCGTGCGACGCTTCCACGAAGTTATTCTATAGTAGGGGCGATAGCCTTTCAAGAGGGGCGCCCTGCGCATAAAAAGTGAGAGTTTTATCACAAATCAAGGCGTGTGTCTCGGGGTAAGTGCCCGAGTTCTTGTGTTCCGCCCTTGCAGAGTGCAAAATTGGGTCTGGCAGAGAGGTGGAAACGCGGCCAACCGGTAGTTATTTTCGGGGGGATGGCATCGCGAATTTGGATGCTGCTGGTAGCTTGGTTTGGCGTACTATTAGTAGTATTTCAGTGTAGATATTATAAATGGTGAACTTATTTTGGCTCTTTAAACAAAAGGTGCTCAAAAGTTCCGTCGACTGCAACGCGGTACTTTCCGTAGAGGACGTGACGTGATCGGTCTTGGTCTGGAATATGTGTTTAGTACTCGGGTGTAGATGGTGTCGTAATGTTGAAGGTATTGTGTGCATGGCAGATCTTCGTTGCAACAGAAGAACAGCGCTCGCGCCGTATAATGTGCCGTAGAGATATATTGCGCGGCAAGTGTTCGCCTCGCAATAGAAGAACAGCACCCACAATACTGAAGTTGGCGACGCCCAAGATTGTGTGGGGGCAAGTCTTCGCTACACTACAGCAGGAGCACAGGACCCGCGGCGGAGATGTCCGCGTACAACGTATCACCCTGTCCCTCGATGTCAGGACCGCTTGGATTACACACGATCTTTACATTTCGGAACAGAGTGGTACTGCTGTGCCACGGTCTTCTCTGAAAGAACATGAGCACGGCACTCGCGCTGTATATGGTTGACGCATAAAAAGCCACGCCGACGGGAGAAACTGTTCAGTATGCACGTACAGCAGTAGAACGCAGTGTTTTTATCGGATACGAGCGGTAGCATCACATATTGGGGTCGGCGCGGGGTGCGTTTTGTAGACCTACAGTACGTTCAGCCCGCTCTGTGCGTCAACATAGAGATATCGTTTGGGTGTGGCATGATCGACGAAAAGTTTCTTTAAATTTTCGGACAGTGGTGGCTCCCTTTTCCCGGCATACGGTAAGCTGTTGCCAGGGGGAGGGGGTTGCGGTCTGGCTGATGTTGCATCTGCGCGGGCCCAAAAACTCGACAGCAGAAATATACCAAATGGTGTGCTGAACTCAGGAGCATGGAGTCTCGTAGCTTGGGTTTTCGTACACATTGCGAAGGGTGTGACACGGTTAGAGGGTGGGATTTCCTGCGGCGCTGCCACAAAATGTACCCCTTCTCTTCTCTATACCACTCCAGAGCACGGGACAAGCAGTACAAAGAGGAGGGGAGTCACCCTTCGCCGGGGGAGGATTCTCCAGAACTTTTCCAGTCCTGCAAAAATATAAAACGGTAGAACTACAGTAGTAGCTCCCACCGTGTTTCGAGGATGCCCTGCTTGGAATTGAACTGTTACGGGGGTCCATAGTTAACGGGACCTATGGTACACATAAAAACCTATATATTTACCTATTTTTGACAACAATATTTGGTCCTATTAACTATGGTCCCCCGTAGTAAATACTCCCGCAGTACGAGTTTGGAAGGGTTTGACTTCGTCTGCAGCAGTCATTTCGGGGATAAATATGGTTGGTATTGAGTGGTTTCATTGTTACAGTAGGGAAAACGTTAAGGTAGCTGTCGTGGTGCTGCCTGAGAGACTTAGTTTGTCTGGTTGGGTTAAAGTTATAGACCCGCTCTGGGTGTTGTAGGGTTCGGGGTTGTATAAGGAGTCACGGACAAGTAAGTACCTGAGGAGGGCTGGGTATGAGAGCAGACTTATACACAAGCAAGAATACACCCATATGGCATACCAGGGTATGACATATGGCGGATATGGTCGACGAATGTACCGGGCAGTTTTATGTTGCCCCAATCATCCGGCGAGTTTGTTATCGACGTGGCCGCAACCCGACCAAACAGAAATTGTAGAATGTATATAAGGGGTGTACAGTGTGTACGTAAGAGCAAGGTATGGCGCACATTCAACACACGGTTGGTGTGTACCAAACTGTTCACCATGGTTGGTGTAATAGCGTACACTTGCTTGGCGAGGGTATCGGGCGCGCTTTTTTTTCGTCCAGCATCAATACGCCATGAAATCTTCACGAAAAGAGATCCAGTTGGTTTATCTGAAACCGATTGTTGCTGTGTTTTGTACAGCAGCGTTCTGCTTTACAGTAATGCACAGAGTATCTTGAATACGTATGTATCTACATAAAAGAGGAGAGAGGTCCGGAATATCGGTGGAGTGGAAGTAGATAGGGGAAGCAGACCCAGACAGCACTACATACAATCCTACGCCGTACTTCCCTGTGCTGGTTGTGCGTGTTTGTTGGAAAGCACCAGAAGTACTTGTTGGGCTATGATATCAGTCATGGTGCGACTTTTTTACCACCAAAGGAGGGGTCGTTACTTCGATTCTGGTAGATACTTCTTTTTTCTTTTTCTTTTTTTTATCCTCCGGCGGATTAGTAAAAATAAATTTCACGCATTGTTTTGTTTCCGAGCGCGCGCTGCAGGCTGCAGGTATTCTGAACACAGTTATATGTATTCTGAACACAGTTATGGTAATTTAATGATTGTGTGCTCCAGGATGCTATCGCTTTGTCCTGAGATCAAAGTACCATCTGTACATATATTGTTACTCAAATTGGTAGTGCAGTAAGGGGGATGCCCGGAGATCAACGCTTTGAAGCCTGCGAGAATCAACGAATATATATAACCTTGTCCGATCGCGAGGTGGCCAGACCAACAAAACTTCAGACTTCAGAGACGAGACACGTACAACGGTTCTGTGTAGTGGCGAATGCACACTACTGTTGCGAGTTAAGGGAGGGACTCGTTAGGGCCTTCGGGCACACCACTCGGCTTGTGGGATCCCATGACGCCTTGCGGGACCCCAACGTATTTCCAGGACCCCCGGTTGCCTCGCGGGAACCCCGAGCGCCTTGATGGAACCTCGGCAGCCTTGCGGGGTTACCATCGCGTCGTGCCTAGAAGTTTCGGGTATGGCGGGTGATATTCAGTACCAAAGTCGTTATTTTTATCTGCAATACTTACCACTGCGGTCATTGATGCATCCATCCCTTTCAAGCTTCCCCTCCCGGTGTGCTGTAGTCCCTCGTGGTGAGGACCAGCCCGTCGGGGGTGAGGGAGACTAGTGCATGAGCGGTACGTATCTGGCAATTACTCATATCGGCGTCGACGGCTGGTTTGGTGGCTTCTATCTTTTTTCTCGGTAGCATGCCCTCTACTCCTCTCCATGTAGCACAAATGTAAGCACGCATACAAACATCGACAGCCACGTGGCACATACGTTCCGATCCCACCCGAGAGGCGACCGCTTGGCTCTTGCTGGAAGCGGAGGACCTGCGTTTCATGCTACAAGCACAACAACTTACTGCTTGCGCAGGTGCAGGTGCACAAGTAGCACCCACAGACCAACACCTTCCTTCCTTCCTTCCTTCCTTCCTTCCTTCTCTCTTTTCTTCTTGCCGTTCCTGCGTTTGTTTTTTATCAACCCCGTTTGATATCCTCGCCCTACTCTTCCGCTTCCTCTCAGCCGTAACTCAGACCGGGGTCACATGCCGGGTGCTCCTCCTCCCTCCCCTCTAGGGCACGCACGTTCAATTTTATCGTGGGGAGAATTCGGCAATTCTTTGCTCTCGTCGACTCGCGGCGAATCGTGCAATCTCGGGCCATTTTCAGGCGCGTTCTGCATTTTTTTTTCACAAGAAAAAATCCGCCTGGACAGGACTCCAAGCCATGACCTTGACCCTACTGTATGTACTAGTCAGGAGGTCTAACCACTATTGCGGGGGGGCATAGTAAATAAGACCAAGTATTGTTAGTAAAAATATGGAAATATATGGGCGTTTGTGCGTACCGTAAGTCCTGATAAATAGGGCCGCCCGTAGTACCTGGCGTAATAGTACCGCCGGAGGCGCCACTGGCTTTTATCGATTGCCACATGTCCACGAACTTCTTCGGCTTTCTGATGTGCCGTAACCTCCCTCCTTGTCTCGAAAGGGATGCGTGGTCAACGGTCAAATGACTACGGCAAGCAACAAGTGAGTGCGCCCCCCCCCCCCCCCCCTCCCGTATGAAGCCCGAAAGGTCGTCCCCAGGTCGCACAGGTCGATGTCTCTAATTGGTACGCGTAATGCTGTCTACAGCAGTCCGCTTTCAGGTAACATGTGTGCAGCAGGCGGGTCCAAAATACGGGCCACAAGAAGCGCCCGACGTACTTACAGATTCTTCCTGGGTCGTGGAAGCCCAACATGCCGCTGCACTACGGCGGTAGCTCACGGATGGCTGCTGTTGGTGAGTCAGCAAAAGGGGTTGAAGGGGTACCGCTACCGTGCTTTGATCAACAATAAAACAACGACAGTTGTCAGATCGATAGCACGCAAGCTTTTTTCGAGCAGATTTTCTCCAAAGCAAAGAAGGCACGCACAAAAAGAAGATGGTGGCTTTGTTGGTAAGATCTCGTCGAGAAGGTTGCATAGGCGCATCGCTCGGCGTATTCAGTATACGCCCTCCCTGCTGCTGTGGGTAAAGTAGGATGGGCGCCGGACAACACAGCAACGTCATGATGTATGTGGAGAAGAGATCAAAAGTATTCCAGGATCAGTTATTTAGACCTAGTCTTTGCGGCGGGTCGTCGCAATCGACAAGCGCCCGCTTGCATCATGAGTGCAAGCATATTGTAACAGTAGTAGCTACTACTGCTACAGTAGTTCTCTTCGCTGCCTGCGTCCAGTGCTTCGACATTGTGATCTCAGTTCACCCTCGTCCGGGCCACCAGCTGCCCTCCACAGTCAGTCAAATATCAAAGCTGCTCGATCACAAAAGAAAAAAAAGTGCCAGGGGATAAACAAAAGGATGTACCAGGTACCTGGTATGTATTACCGTCAAGATATCGCATGTACTCGTGCATGTGTGAACTCCATGAAATGTAACGTTTCTTCGATATATTCATGTTTTGGCTTTTTGTTTCTTTTCGTTTTTGATCGTTGTGTCCCTCTTTGTGCCGGTTCGTCCGTTCGATCTTCTTGTTGTGCGACTTGCGACCCATGCTTATGCGGACGCGCATGCGACCACGAACCACCCATCACCGCATGCAGGGACAGACTGGCCTTGTTCCTTTGGAAACGCCTATTTATGCAACCGACTGCCACCAATTTTACGACACAAAGGTGTGTAACATGTTTTCGCCGCGTGATATCCGACATTCATTCTTCTTTGGTGCTGGTTGGCTATTCTGCACAGTACGGTAGTCCAAAACCGGGTCTGCTCTACTGCTGTACTATACAGTACAATGATCGTTGTAAACGCATTGTGTACCAGGTACAAGTACTGTGCCGCCGCTGCTGCTGCTGCTGCTGCTATGTGTGGCTCTAGAAAACGGGCAGAACACACACAACCTTTTTTTCTGACAGGTCACGCCCTACTGCAGTTGAGTAGATCATTTAATTTATCACCTTCCGGTCGATATGGCATGTTATTGTGCAGGGTCTGTAGCATATGTACCGCAGGAGGGTAGGCTCGATTCATGAACCTCAGTATGTGTTACTACTGCAGACCATCACCCGGCAACATGAGCCACAGATATTAATAATAGATCAAACAGATCAGCAAATATACCCTGCTTCCCTGAAGGATCGAAACTAGGAAGTGGCAACCGATGATCTGTCTGATGCGTGAACCCTTACCTGGTATTTTTTTAGGTAGTCCTTTGGTACCCAGGTATCGCGACGCAAACATGACATGTGCATTACGAATTTTCAACGGTATGGGGCGATCGGGCAGCTGCATGAGGAGTACTGTAGCATCATGACTGCTGCTTGCGTGTCGTGCAGATTGCAATTCGGATATCATATGTATCATCCCCTAACCCCTACGTAACGAGACCCAGTTACCCGGGCTGCGTGGTGTGGCTGATACGGCGGTGGCCACTATAGTTTCCGTCACTCGCGCTCTCCTCTAACGTCAGCCCCAAACAAGTTCCAGACGACATTGCTGTAGCAGTGTACAAAGCAGGTCTCGTCGATTCAAGTCTGTTTCCTCAAGTTATGCCGATAGCATTTGTCATGCTTAACCTTGGATAGTGCCGAGTTAGGTCGGCACCACAGTCAGCGTCGCTAACTTCACCACCTAGCCTGTGAACATGAAACACTTGCGTAGTCACGCGAATAGAAATATACCTGCCAGATCCTGTTCCTGTTCCTGTTCCCGTTGTTGCAGTTGCTGCCGTTGTTTTTTTGTTGCTGCTGCTGTTGCTGTTGCTGTTGTTGACGTTGCTGTTGTCGTTGTTGTTGATGTTGATGTTGTTGTGGTTATACAGGCGCCACGGTTGCTACACTTTCGTTACGCCGTTTATTTTCGACTCTCGGGACGTTTGGCGATCATACCGGCGCTTTCGATTGCCGTGCGGTGTACTACAGCATAGTACCGTCCCGCATAAGAGTGCAACTCAGAACAAACGTCAACCTTAAACGCATGAAATAAGTAACGAAGCCCTCAGCCTAGCCACTGCCTAAGGCTTTAAGGAAGTTGGCCCCTTCGGTTGGCTGGCCCCCAGGGCCAAAGGCACCATGGCATCACACTGACACCAGAATGTGCGTTACTACTCGTAGGAAACACGTCTTCTCGGTGGCCGAAGTAAAAAAAGGGAAACCTAAGAAGTGTGATTTCACGCGCGTCCACAGTATGAAGGTCAGCCTAAGCCCGATTTCAGATTTCTTGCGAGATGGTCTGCACTGTCTAAACGTAGCGTACTGCTGCAATATATTGCCTTCGCCTGGTACGGTGTATTTCCTCAACCAGGAAACACCGATACCATGGGTTCTCCTGTGTGGGCTATCACGGGATTCAAGCGCGAAAAGTTCGACATCACATCCAGTAAGAAAGTTCTTCCAGACGGGATCACCGGGCGGCTTCACGAACCCACTAAGACGATCATGCACGGCGTAGCTTTCGTTGGAAGCGACAAACCCCTAGGGTACGCCTATCTCAAAGTCTCTCTGCAGAGGATGGAAGATTTCGAGAACATGCCGCTATCCGAACGAGGCATCGGCGCGGTATGCGGCGGGTTCATTTCGTCCACAGCTGTGACGTCCGCGGGGCTCCTGTCCACGGGACACTTCACAAACGAGCAGGAGTGGGGTGCCATCGATACCACAAAAGCGCGATACTTGTGCGGCTTCTACAATTCCCAACTTAACAAGTACAACCGTGTCATGGTCTGCTTCGACTTGTGGAACGTAGCACCTGTTTCGGGCTTCTGGCGGAACGGAAAGGTCATGATTGGTCCCAATATCCAGTGCGACAAAACCGACTGGGGGACCAACCTGAAGTCGAACCCAAACACCGGCAGCTACGCCATCGCTTTGGAGAAAGGCAAGTTGTGGCTCGTTGTATGGTTACAGTCGCATATACAGTAGTTCAGTCGGTTGGATGGTATGACCCCCCCCTCATCGCTCTCCCTCGTCGGGAATCGGGCTCGATGGTTTTTGCGACAGTTGCAGCGTTGGCGAGTCACACTGCCGCTCTGCTCCTCTGCCCACCATGCCACCTTCTGCTCCATTCTCGGTCCGCCTGCGCGCTCTGCCGGCCTCCTTTTCTTTGCTTCGTGTCAACGGTCGGTCGTCGAACACAATATGCGCATGACTGGAAGGACAACGGAAAATGGTGGGACTCAACAAGAAGAAGGCGCCGTCTTGAACTAGCGTGTTAGGCATATCCACGAACACGCGTACGTACCTCGTAGCATGCAACGTGCCTTGAAAACATGTGTGTATGTACTGTATGTACCTTGACAGCCGGATGAAGAATGTATTTACTACACCTGATACGTACGTATGGCATGTCCAGCATCCTACCAATGATTCGTGTTGGGACGAATGCATTTACTAATAGCACGCGTAGTACAGCAGTAACCGTACGTAAATGACTCGTTTTGTTGTCTGCCCCGCCAGCGAAGAGCACGGTCGTGCTCAAAGTCCAATTTCTGGAGCTGTTAACCGATGCGATGAAAACGTCTGAGCCGGAGGTGCTGTTTTCAGAAGTGTTCGCCAACGGAAGCTCCGCCAAGGTTGTTGACCACTTCATCATGAAAACGACGCTGCTCGACACCCACGCGTTCGTCTTTGAGGTGAGGCATTCAAGGTGTACTGTACGTAGGGTGTTCACCGTACATCATCCAAGGGAGCTATATTCCTCACCACGAAACCGACCTTGAGAAAAGTATGAAAATGCGAACCGAGGAACTGCCCCGTGGTAACATTACTGTAAACCAGAAATTGTGTTCCGACGGACCGACAAAAACCTTTTGGCCACAAACTGACATCGTGAAGAGGGGGTGCATTGAGTATTGGGTGGTAGTCCTGATATTGGCCACAGTCCCTGTCAGCGAACCTGCCTGTTTTTTTGTTTGGAGGAAATCATTTTCTCGATGAAACCGACCCTAGTTGACCCGCGGTTCCTTTGAGTAGGTGCCCAATTGCTTTTGAGCACCTTTTGTTTTTGAAATAGTGTATGAAATAAAAAATTATCTGTTAAGCAAGGCCCAGAAATATTGTTTTCCACAGGAAACAAAAACTGTGAAATTCCATGCCAGAAAAGTGGTCATATTCGAATTGAAGCATGACACGACTAATCAATCGACGGAGCTCTCTCGGCACTACTGTAGCAATAGAACAAGTTGATGTTCTGTTTTTTTTTAAGTACTGAATATTGACGGAGTAGTGACCTTCTGAAGCAATCGCATAATTTCGGTTTATCGCTACTAGGTAGGTATGTTTGTGTGGACTGTCGAAAACTTCAAACCAAAAACAAATATCAGGTTCGCTGACACGGACTGTAGTTCTGCGGTTGAGAAGTCCCTGCCGGTCAGATGCCCCCCCCCCCCCCACGTACCGCACAGTAGAGGCTTTTCCGCACTGTAGAGGCATAGCTCGCGTCTTATGGTGTACACACACTTATTCATACTTGACTATGGCGCTTACTAAACACTAGGAAGATCGTTTGGCGGCAAAATCCCACTTGCTTTCGTTTTTGTTTGTCGTCGCTGCTGCAGGAGGGTCTAGAGGTCGACTGGTCAACGGAGTGGAAGGCCAAGCTGCCTCTGGTTTCGTCAGCGACATCCACGCCGGTCAAGGTCGCGGTGGCATTTGGGGCTCACCAGTCTACGGCCATTAGCAGAACGCGCACCGTAGACCGATCTGCGGAGATATCGCTCGCACCTATGATTGGCTGCAAGGCTACCGCGAGGTACATGAAAAGCATCCTCACCGTCAGCGCGGTGCTCACGGTCCAGAAAACGTACACGAACGGCACGGTTCAGACGTGCGAGGTGCCGGCCAAATACACGGGCGTTTCCTGCGACAACGCTGAGATAAAGCTGGAGGGCATTCCTCTCGAACCTCTCCTGTGAGGGGAAGGAGTGTGCTCGGTCAGACAAAACTGCCGACTACACCGTGTCTAAAAAACATCTTACTACAACAGTATATTATATCGTGAAAGAACAATGTTTTTGCCCGCGGTAGACGGAGTGGATTTTCCTTGCAGAGGAGCTACACATAGCAGGGCTTCTCAACTGTGGAACTGTCAATAAAATCAATATTTTTATAATCCTATTTGTGTCGTACAAGTATACTGCTGTGCCTTATGTTTAGGCCACCGGGTCAGTTTTAGGGTTGTATGTAGATTTTCCACAACAAGGGCACATGCTCGGTGGGGGTGCACCATTTTTTCTGAGGTTCTTCACTTGACCTTAGGGAGCCTATAACCCGCAAAAACATGACTGTTGGAGAAAAGTGTAGCTGCTAATAAAGCATGCAACGAAAAATACGGCGACACAAGAATCAAATTCCGACGATTTTGAGTTAAGGAGCCCGTCATTTCAGAAAACGTTTCTGGAGAAAAATCCCACCTCTATCATAGAACGCTTCCAAGGTGGTCGTTGGTTGAGGTAAAGAGCTTTTTTGGTTGACCGTTACCGTAGACGGAGGGGGTCGAACGAACACGCTGGCAAGGTACATACCTGGCATTGGAAGCAACGATGGACGCGTTCTACGATAGAGGTAGCATTTTTCCTCCAGAACGTTTTCTGAATAACGGGGCTTTTTAACCCAAAATCGTCGGGGTGCCAATCTTGTTTCCATAAATAACCGGTTTGTATACTTTGGCCAGTGGATTATGTATCGGGATGCAATTTGCTCTTTTTGCTGAAGTCAAGTTTCGGGTGAGGTATGGAGCTCCTTAAGGTCAAGTGAGGAGCCTCAGAAAAAATGGTGCACCTGTACCGTAGCATGGCATGCGTCAACGCTATGTTTCACACTGCAGGTGTAATGCTGGACTAATTAAAAGGATAGCGCACTTGCTGTATATGCGGGGAGTTGATGGTCCTGGCGCAAAGTGAACACGAAAGGGGTTTAGTAGGGTACACCCCAGCCCCATCTCGTTCAGTCTTCGCCTACACCTAGACTTCTTGCCCAAGCAAAAGGGGGTTGAAGCAGTACCTACGGTAAAGTCGAGCAGTTATACACCAGTTATATAAGGAATACAGCTAATGAAGAACATCCGAGCATTACCACAGGCTGTAGAGTGGTAACCTGCTGTTGTACAAGGATGGCAACAAAATGGCATCTTGTCAGACGTGACGTGCAGCAGCGTGAGAGCACCAGTAACTGTCTGCGAAGGAAGGAGGAGCACCCGGTCGACGGTCGAGCACACAAACGTCCTCCACACTAAATACCATCCCCTGCACGATCAAGCCTCCCCGATAATACGAGTCGAGATCCTCTTCCACTGCGCGTGTGCGGGACTGTCACGAAGACTCAAAATGGAAACCCGTATCGCTATCATACGAAACCCGCATTGTACTCGCTTCCGTCCCCCGGCTGAATAATGCTACCCTGATGTCGCCACACCAAACCCGGCCGGGGTATTACTAATACTGCCTGTAGTCCAGGTGAAAAATTTGCTTCAAGAAGAACAGGTCAACATTCTTCAGTGGTTGGAGATTTTACTCCTGACCGAAAGCCTCAGAGAAATCTGATAGGAACTCTCGAACGTACCGTGAATTTTCGTTGGAGCCGGCAGTATTCTGCGCGGCACCAGGTCTGTACCCTGATCGTAGACCCAACTAGTTTTGCACCGCATGCGCACGCTTGAAATAGCAAAGTATACCGTGTGCAAACCGAAACAAACGCGCAACACGTAAACAACTACCCACAGGAAAAGCCTCGGTGTCGGACACGGCAGCCGCACCAAGAGTCCTGCCCCGGCCTGTGATCATCAGAGGACATCCAGGATACATCCCCGGATTTCCTCTATGACTGTGGATCTTGCGGGCACAACCGGTAGTACTGCTTGGTGCTGCAGAGCATCGCACACAGCGGCCTCTGTCTATATCGCTGTTTTGTTTTGTGTGTATAACTCTCTGTTACAGCTACGTTGTCTGCTATTGGTATTACGGGGGTCCATAGTTAACGGGACCAAATTTTGTTAGTAAAAATAGGTAAATATATAGGCTTTTATGTATACCATGGGTCCTATTAACTATGTACCCCCGTAATAGTTACGTTTGTCTCATGAGTGTGTTACCTAACGCAATGGTCCTCGCACTCACGCTTCCGCGATGCTGACCCTGGGTTGCGTGTGCCGGTTGACCCAAGACCAAACTTCTGCAGAATTGTACACTATTAGAAGTTCAACTGCATCCTCCTCTACGCGGTCGTAGACAACGTCCGGGGATTCGGGTCCTGTCGCTCCGGATCTACAGGCCCATGTGGGTGAAAAGCTGCACCATATATGCCATCTTGATCTACATGCGCTTCCGCGAGCGGATCTCTCCAAGACGCGTTCTACGATACAGGTAGCACTGTTTTTGTTTCTGAATGGCGGGGCTCCTTAACCCAAAATCGTCGGAATCCCACTCACAGTGTTTCAAACAACGATGGAATCGTATACGGTTCCATTGGGTTATTCATCGGGATGCGATTTGATTTCTGTTGAAGTCAGCTTTCGGGTGAGGCACCGAGCTCCTTAAGGTCAAGTGAAGAGCCTCAAAACCAATATGGTGCACCTCTACTGCTGTCGCATGCGTCCGAAGTCCGTAAAAAACAAGACACTATTTTCGCGGACGGATCGTGCATTGCATACCGTTCCTCCTTAGCCGAGGCATGAACGCTAACACCGATAAGCTTCTCCACGATAGCGGTCAGATTCGCGCTTAAGCTGCAAGCGCTCCAGCATGCAGACACGAGTAGAACTCGGGTTCGGTGCTGCCCTCGTATGTTACCTAAGGGCATAATAATACTAAAACGACAGCTGTGAGATCGAGGATTTCGTCGAAACCCGTATTCGCGAACTGTGTGGTACTTCGATCGCGCGCACCACGGGTTTTGCTTGGCCCTGTGCAGGAAATACTGTTCAGACAACCGATTCCCCAAGTGATCACCTAGAACTTTCAGAGCAGATAGATTCTCGACCTCGACCAGGTATGGTCAAGCTCACGCTGCCGGGCGGGAGCCACAAAACAAACTGCATGATCTACCGTAGGAAACGTTTCGTGGGTGGCATATCAACTATCTGTCCAGATCCTGCAAACCATCTCGTAACGGCTGACGAGGGTCTAGATAATATATCTGATCTATCTGATCTGTCCGGTCTGTGCAGCATTTCCCGCCATCTCCGTGGTTGAGATGTGGCCGCTATCCTGAACGAATTTTGTTTCGGCCGATACAAAAAGATACATGACCGAGCACATGTAGTGACACGAGAAAGAAACGGATGTTTCCCTCCCACCGTAAACCTCTGTACACAACCCAACCAATGCGACCGGCTCCAACAACGCGCGCCGTTGTCTAGTTGAGCAGCGAGATGCCTGCTGCCGCGATCGAGACCTACACGCCCACATACGCACCCCGTTGCTGCCGTCGTCACCGCTCCCTGCCAGTCGAACCGGTTCTCGCGCCAGATTGGCTCAGATTAGCGCTGGGGAAAGAGACGCCTGTGAGGCCTCCGAGTTTGGTTGGCATAGTTAGCCCCTTTTAAGAGCCGGTCCCGGCCATGTTTTGAGGTTCAAACTTTTTGGGCCTAGTATGGGTTTATTTTGGTAGTTCGAACCGACAGGCTCGGGCATTGAAGCAAAAGCAGGTTAAAAACGTAGAAGAAGTACAAATCTAGGTAGTGATATTATGCGGTGAAGCAAACATCGGTACCGACTGAACAATTTTTCCCTCCAGTACCTAATACATGTATGTTCGCATGATCGGGGTTAGACTTCGTTCCGCGTTTTGGAGTGGTGTTGAGTAAAAGACAAGATTGCTCGTGACCGTTTGCATGTTTTCTGCCGTGGAGGAGGCGTTCCCATTCTACTGTAGCACGGAGCTTCAGACAAACTCGACCCCTGCCAATACATACAGGCCCTCGGCGTGCGGCGGGTTTGGAAAGTCACCTCCACGCATCGTCGGGATCCTGGTGCCACGGCGCTCTACCACTCCCCGTGTTCGACAGAAAACGAGCGTCGGCGCATAGCGACACCATCCCAGCAACAGCCCGGTAACAGCATCGTGCGCCTTCAAAATCTCTTGTCCCCCCGTCCCCCCGTCGTTTCTTCACTCTTCCCGCTGCCATCGGCAGAAATGTGCTCCGACGTCCGGGGCTCAAGCACTCCTCTGCCCCTCTGTGCACCTGGCGGTGGCCACCTTATACCCAACCCCGTCCTCCAGGGTCTAGCGACAGCCAACGCGGCACTTTTTGTTGGATGCCAAACACCCGTGTCAGGACTTTCAGAGATCCCGCCTGGTCCGCGCGTTGACCGAGACGTCCGGTGACGTCCCCGTTCGCAACGTGTGACGTGATCCCTTTGACACCCTTCGTCAGCTCTGGCGTACAAGTCGAGGCCTGCGGTCCCACCTCTTCAATACGCTCTCCCCACACGAGGGGACGTTGACGATCAGCGGATCCCCCCTCCGGATGACCGCTCGAGTATCGTCCAGCTGTGGTACATCGTCCCGGGCAATTTTGTCTCCAAATGCTCACTGAACACCAACAACGTGCGCCTACAGTAGTTGTTGAAGGTTAGACCAGCACGACTGCGCAGTGGGAGGTTCCCGTCGAGCACGAATTGGTGCCTCGCGTCAAGTGAGCAGACTCCCCTGTCAAAGCATGGCACTAGGGTTCTGGCCACACATTGAAGGGGCTTTCGTAAGCTGCCGACGCCAGGCACTCATCCTGACCCCCAAGGTCGCTCAATGGGCTTTGGTTATTGCTGTGAAGCCCAGGCGCTCCCTCGGGTGCAGCTTGCCTTCAGTTAGTTCCCCGCTCCGTGTTCGTGCGCCAGGCTTGAGTGGATGCCCTCGTGCGCACGTCGGTGTTGTGCCGTTGGATCTACCGCCATGCCTGGTCAGTATAAAACAACACGTGAAACGGCTTAAAACGAGTATTAGTTGGACCAGGCTGGGTCCCTACACTGTTGTACTGTAGTTTCGCCAACATGGAGGCATATATACATGTATATATATTTATGTATCACACCTGGTATACTCAAAGTTCAAGTTCGTTTCCAGGACTGAAAACGAAATGTTCGTCACCAATGTCGAAATTGCTGTCGCGTACAGGCGAGTTGACGGCGCTACATGTTACCTGCATCCGGCCAATGAGCCACGTACACGATATATTTGAGCACAAACCGTGATGGCTGAGACGGGCATGAGCTCTTCTGCTGAGGACCTGCCTAACACACCACTCTGTCCCTATAGAGAAATAACCTGTATGGATCCTATCCTGATACGCCAAAGGTGCTTATCTATAAGGACAGAATCATACTGTTTGTGCAATGTCATGCTTTGTAACTGTAAAACCTGTTTGTGATACACTCAGTGTTCGCTGATGGCGTGTCTAGTCGATGAAAATCTAGAACATCGAGTATTAGGGTGAGGTCTAATGCTCCTCGTGCGAGAAGGTGTAGCGCGAGACGCGTGTTGCGATAGGAGCAGCACGAGACGCAAGCTGAGTTGGTGCTGTGGTAGGGGTAGGATTTGGTCGGCAAGAAGGGATCGCTCAAAACCCGAGGGAACTACTCAGCAAAACCGTTGCCTCCCTTTTAGTTGTGTGATACTATGAAAGCCTTACCCTACGATGGGCCGAGGCTACCAAAGCGCCGATTGTTTATCAAAATCGGGTTGCGGGGGAGATGTACAGGGAATAAATAACACGATAGAATGAACTTCCGAAGTGGGTTGCTCCCCCTGCGGTAACATGCCGTCTAATATCATGTTGATGTCACTGTAGTCTATCTTTGATATATATCTGCTGTCGTTCCCGCACCAATCTGTTAATAGTATATTATCCGTGCTGCTGCGTCTGCAACGCCCCTCACCATGGTCTGGCCTCCGCCGCAGGCGTCTCGGTCACGAACGAAATGGAAGCGGCCACGCCATATCGCTCGCTAGGCCTTATCGATACACAGAGGTCTCCTGCAGCCTTCGGTGTTCGAACAGGAGGCCAGCGTTCATGTGACCAACAGCGAGGAGGCACCCGGGGGTTGTCGATGGAAAATGGCAAATGTACCGGGTGAGCGACCATTTAGATTCCAGAAAATGTGCTCAGTGGTTTCCCCTCCCCGAGAAAAACTCTGGCAGTGATGCCGGTGGTTGGCACGATGTCAGCATCACAGATGGACGGGACCCCTCCCCACGTGGTCAATTCCAACACCCATTTCCGGACGAATTACAGTAGTACTTGAACCTACCTTATTTTTTCCGCATGCTAAGTATCACGACCAATATCGAAACGTGTTAACGCTCCGAGGCTGTACACTGTACGAATCTGAACCCATATTCCATTCTGCTCTGCCCTGGAGGCTCTTCGTGGTCGGGGACGTCCTCAGCGATGTCAAGGGTGGCGTGGGCCTGAGACACCTCCCGGCGAGTTTGCCCTTTCGACTCCGAGAACCTCGTTTCGTATGCTTCGTATCACGGCCAACAACTAACGTATTAACGCTCCGAGACTGCAGAATGTACGAAAATGTACCCACATTCCATTCTGCTCTGCCCTGGGACCAGTTCGCGGTCGGAGACATTCTAAGCGATGTAAGGGGGTGCATGGGCTCCCGTTGAGTTAATCCTTTCGACTCCAAGGACCTTCTCGCGAACGCCTAGATGGAGCACTTGAAGTCAACCTCTGCGACAAAAGGGAATTGCCCGGCCATCAGTGCACAACAAAGAGGAAGTACGCTCCATGTCCGGACGGACCTTTCCCACGGTAACGTTCGCACCGTTTCTTTTGGCTCACTATTTTCTGACCTGTTAACTACCTCAAGCGATAAGCTACCGGTTACCTTGATATTTTACCTACAGCAAGATTTGTGTTAGGACTACCGCATACCAGATAGCAACATTGATCGGGTTGCGCAAGCATTTTTTTCCAGTCAGGTTTCGGGCGAGATTTTTTTAGCCCCTCGTGTGAGGCGCTCAGAAAGCAAGGTACCACCGCCACCGTGGTAGTGCTCAACGCCGGGTGGAAAGGCGGGAGGGGGGATATTGGTTTGGATGGCCCTGAGCGGGGGAAACGCCTGGTTGCAGGGAAACCGGATGTATGTCCTTCACGACTGGGATCGGCAGACGTTATGCTTTGGATAGGGAGTAAGCGCTACTCACGCGTATGGGTGTCTGCAGAGAAAATATCAGTTTTAGTCGAAAAGAAAAACGTAGTAGTCTATTAGGCCTTGAAAAACAGAAGCTGCTGTGGAAACGGTCTATACATACGTAAACTCCACACCCTCGAGGCATTTGTCATGTCCGACCCTAACATTCTGTACACGCCTGGAACGAGCTCAGAGTCATCGATGGTTCAACCGGATGAGACCCCTCTGAAGTCTGAGATAAAACACAACCGCACGGTACGCTCCCGAGCATCCATGTGGCCATCGATGTACCTTGGAATCTGCTGCAGCCGCTGTATCATCGTAAACGCCGCTCTGGTCGTTCGCTTACAGGCCCACGGCAAACGGACCCTAATCGGTTGACAGAAGTCTCCTCAGCCAAACCTGCACCAAATGGGCGGTCATCGCAAAGCACTTCGGACGGAACAAGCGTCCTCTGACATTATAATTTCGGTTGCGGAAAGGAGACTCAATCACTACGATTTCAACATCATCCGCAGCGCCATATCATGCACAAGAACGTTGAAGCTTGGTGATGCTACATGCAGTAGCTGCGACAGGCAGGCAAACATCAGTGAACGTGCGGCATTTCCTTCAACATACATATATAGGTACAACGCGCTTGGGCGGTTCCATACCTTTGTATCTTGCAGGTCATTGGTCGGCTAGGAACAGCTAACGTGAAGCATCAAGATATTGAATTCTCGACCACACTTGTCTGAGTAAAGGTATCTGATGCATAGGGACTATGTGGAATGTCTACCTACCCTTACCGTGCTGCTGATGTCGCTGTCCGCTTTCTGCATCCCGGGCACCGGATGACGCCACGTCCGTTCCCTCCACCCCAAGCACCTTTCTGGCGTCGCTTCCGAAGCTCTTCAAGGCGAGCACCTTATGACATCACTCCCCGTTCTCTTCACCCCAGGCGCCTTCTTTTCTGTTCCCTCCGCTGCAGGTACCTTGCGACGTTCACGCTCTGTCCAATTTTGTCCTTAACCAACCTAGGACGTTACTCTCCGTTTTCTCCCCTCAAAACTCCGACAACGCTAGTGCCGGTTCTTAAGACGTCGCGCTCAATTTCCTCTTTCCCAAGGTTCTTATGATGTTTGCCTCCGTTCCATCCAACCCAGTCACACCATTACGTAAATATCCGTTCCGTCCACCCCAGGCACCTATTGACGTCGATCTCCGAACGCCTCCGCTTCCAAGCACCAGTTGAGTTCGATCTGAGGGACCCCCACTACAACCGCCCATTGATAGCCATCTATAAAACACTCCGGCCCCAGGCGTCCTTTGGCACCCCTTCCGCTTCCCCCTCTACCCCAGATATCATGGTGAAAGACGTTAGTCTTCATTCCATTATTTCCGAAATGATAGAGTTTTTCCTTTGCTCGTCGTTACGTCCACCCCAGACATATTTCGATGGCACCCTCCATTCCATCATCCGCCCCAAGCAACGAACGGACGCTGCCCTCCGTTTTCCACGGCCTCCGTCCGTCCCTTCGCTGCCGAAAGGAAGCTATACCCAAACCGGGATGTCGCAGGCTGCGTCGGGCTGGGAAGCGTTCCTGACCGCGGCTCGTTCCCTTCGCACTGTTTCCTTCGAACCCGTCTCGCGAAATTCTTGGAACGACGGTGGTTCGTGCTTGACCTTGCGAGGATTGGGGTGGCGTGATGACTTTTTCAAACCCCGAGGAAGGCTCCGGGTCCGAGTTCCCGATTCCTGTTCAAGAAAAAAGAGAGTGGGGGGGGGAGAGGGGGAGTTGGGGCATATTTTCTGGCCTATACGAACAACGAGAAAGGAGTTGGAGCAACACTGTCTACGGTAGACATAGCTTGCTCGTGCACGAGAATGGTTCCAAGTCCAATCTACCGATTCATGTCCTAGACCAGGGAGTGGACGGAGGGACGGGGGGGGGGGGACGAATGGTGTTCAACGACCCCGAGCAATGCCACGGTAGGGGCGGGGTCTTTTTTTTCCTTCTGCGGCATATTTGTCTGATCGGTTGAGCTCCTTAAGTGAGAAACCTACCACTTAGCATGGTGCATTTACGGGCAGACTATGTTTTCAGGACTGTACAACGCATAGACACGTTGGTGTGTGTGTTTTCACATCAGACCGTTGTTTCTACCCGTCGACATCCAGCACAACCAGAGCCCGAGCCGATTCTTCTACGCTAGCGAGATACAAGCTCTCTCTGTGGCCACAAAACTACGACACAGAGATCCTACATTGCCACGCATGTAGTAAGCAGAGTAGAGTGGAGTCGCTCGAACGCACTTGTTCGAAGTAGTACTGTTAGACTGACAAATTGAGGCCCTCACGTAAGCAGCTCAGACGATAAGGCACCACTCCTGTTAGGCCTTACTCACTTGTGGAGGAAACGTACCACCGTACCACTGTAACAGGCCCTACACCGTATATGTGAGCCACAGTGCAGAAGGGTTGCTGGCGCGGGTTTTCGAACATCGCGCGAGGGTGCCCCGATCTACTGCTGTAGTGTATCCAACAAAAAGAGAGCAAGCAGAAAAATGGATCTTGCCGAGTTCGAAGCCACCAGTGATCAGTCGCAACCAAGAGTTTTTTGTCCCTCGTAGAGAGTTCAGGCAGCGCGCACGTGGCCTTATTCGTTGGCTCGTCTCGGCAAGGTCGTCCATACAAGACGTTAATACACGCGCGCACGCGGGGCAACGACAGCACGCACATGGAAGGACCTGACCGTCTGGTCGCGAGACAGGCAAAGTGCAACAAGAGGCCGCCTTGATCACGATACGACTCGTCTGGAGATTCATCGTAACAGCCTCCCCGCACCGAACACGATATACCTGGACGTAGGGTGCCGCTACTTTGCCAAACCTGTATAACGCACACCATGCGCACTACCATGCAGCACCAGCACGCATGCTTACTTGGTTTCTGTGTTTTTTTTCCAGGCCACTGCCCGGCTGTCCGAAAGTGAGGCGAACAAAACAGGCAACTAAGGTAGTCACCATCCTCATAAAGTAGATACCGCCACATTGTTGTTTCGCGTTTAGATTGCGATCATGAGTTCGGCGATTCGTCGCAACAAGCGCGGCACAACGAATCCCATAAACCGTTTCCAATGACGTCGCTTCACCAAGAACACTCCCGTGTGCATACCTGTGAATGTGATACCTACTGAGCTATAGGGGAAAAAACATCGATCGATGACCCAGCCCAGGGTAATCCTTATAACACTCTCCCCCCCATCTGAACGGCGGGATCTTTGGGGCGTCAGAACCGTATACGTCTGTACGCCGACCTACCCGCTTCGTTTCATTACCTGGGGAACCAGGGAGATGTGTTCTTGTTATGTTGTTTTGTTTGGGGTACGCGCAAGCGTTTCTGTTAAAAGCAACGTTCGAAGTGAGGTTCGAACCCGTGACCCGGACGACGACAAAGGTGACGGTGTTACCTACTGAGCTATAGGGCTAAAATATCGATCAATGAACCAGCCCAGGGTAATCCCAATGACCGAGCCCATGGTAATCTTCATGACACACCTGTATGAAGTACCCGTAAATGTGCGGTTTGAGAATTCGGTTTCCAGCTCTCACCAAGCCATCGATCAGGTATAAAAAACCGTAGACATGTCGTAGGAAACATATTCCCAACGCACTTACACGAAGAAGTGTACAAGATACACCCAGTCACATTTCGGCTACGAGTAGCCCACCTTTGTAGGGCTTGCAAGATCATTCTCACCATGCGCTCCATCGCCAGCGCCTCGGGGGGAGCCGGGGCAGTGGCATCGCGGCAGTGTCCCTTGGCTCGGCAGCCCTGATCGCCGCGATTTTCTCCCGGCAGCTTGTGCCTTTAGCGGGTGCAGACGAAGGCAGCGCGAACGGACGGATTTTATCCAGCAGTAGACGCCAAGGCAGTGCCTCGCAATGTTTCGAGGCTCCTCGCTTGGAGTGCTCCACACCTACCTGACCTAAATATGTTTACCATATTGTTTCCCAATCCCATTTTCTATTCCCGCTCTCTTTGTTTTCTCTCTACCTCCTACTACGGGGGCCACAGTAAATAGACAAAAAAACGTTGGTAAAAATAGGGAAATAAATAGGTTTATTTCAATGCTAGAGGTCCTTTTACTACGGTCCCCCGGAAGAGCAGTAGCTCAGATCCGGGGCCACATAGCAGGCTCCCCCCCTCGCCGGCGCCTACGTCATACGACTACGGCCATGCATGAGATCGAGTACATCTCTCCTATCGAGTACATACACCCGCCTACTTCAGTTTGTGCCTTGCCATTTCATCGTGAGAAGACTCCAGCCCTCGTTTCCCTCGTCGACGCTTGCACACTGATTTTTTATTGGCACTACTGTAAGCGTGCCCCCCAATGAACAATCCCAACGCCTAGGTAAACGACGAAAAGTTATTGTTGAAAACAAAACAATGGTGTGTACCTTATTCCAACACTTTTTTTCGGTTAAGGAGCCCGATCAGTCCCGGTGACATATTTTGGCAACGCCGAAAAATCGCTTCGACCCCTATTGAAGCACGCCTCAGCATCCGTTCGGTGCGTCGGCTGTGACAGCAATGACGAAGGATCTGAGAGTAAGGAATGTTCATCCTTGCTGCCTTTTTCTGGGGGCAGGGGGGGGGGGGGGGGGGGGCGGGTACTCATGTGTTGCTTGCCTTAGTCATTTGACCAATGACCACGCATCGCTTTCGAGACGGAGCAGGGGGGGGGGGGGGGCACTCGTTATCATATATAACGGTAGTCGTATGACCATAGAAATTCGCATCTCTGGAATGCCGGGACGGAGTACGTTGATGTTTCATCGACCACGCTTGTTTGGGCGCCGGGGGGGTGTGTGGCAGAAAGTGTTATTTAGTGCTACCAAGCAAGCACTGGCAGGTGCAGGTGGTACAGCGTGTACTGTAAACCTCAGCAGTTGATGTACTGGATTCCCTGGGTATGAAACCGTTCTGACAAAATCGCTGGCAATCCCCCCCCCCCCCCCCCCCCCCCCCACCGACTGGTGAAGAGAGAGGCGGTGCAATGGTTGGGTAGCACTCTCCAGCTCATTGCAACTCTGACTGACGCGGCTTCTGCCCAACCATCGCACCGGAGCAACTGCCCAATCATTGTATCTTTGGATTGTCATTCACTGGTGCTGTACGAATAGTATGTGATTCGTGTAGGATTGGATGCAAGCGCCGCACGTTGTTGTCACATGGCAAATATGACGACGCAATAGCAGCCGTTACGTCAGACACGGCCGCTGCTCATTGGATCATCGCACTTTTCAAGTTCTCAGCACACAGTCGTTTGCTCACGGTGAGGGATACGTCCAATCGATGCGTGCTACGACATGGGTACGCAGCACCTTTTGGCTGATGGAGCTCCCCGGTATCCCGTTCGTGTTGCACATAATTGAGCAACCTAGGCCATACGGTAGGTACTTACTAAGTCATGGGATTAAGGCTTTTCACAAATTCTTGGTGAAGGCTTGTTCGGAGTGAGACAGGGAGCTCTTCGAGTGAAGAGCCCCAGAAAAAAAATACGTGCTATTACGGGGGTCCGTAGTTAACAGGACCTATGGTGTAGATAAAAACCTATATATTTGCCTATTTTTACTAGCAAAATTTGGTCCCGTTAACTATGGACCTCCGTAATAGACCATTAATTGTCACCGCCGGGGTCTATAGCGCTCGTTAAGGGAGAAGACCCGGAGAATATTGGTGCACCCTGGCCGATCCCTGCTACCCTGACCATGCGTCGGTAGGGTGCCCATGCGATTGTTTTGACATTTTCGCGTCGCTTCTTATCCGCCGAATGCGATTGCTTTGAAGTTTTTGCTTCGCTTCCCGTCATAATGTTAGTACAAGGTGCTACGGCAGTACAAGCAGTTTGGGGTGCCCTACAAGCAGTTTGGGGTGCCCAATGTCGACTCAGTAGTATGCGGTGGAGCTCCGCTGGATGAGGTATCTCGGGTTTACATGCGGCAGAACCCCAAAATATCGTTTTGAGTTCACCCGTCTTTTTTGTTGTTGTTGGAGTTTTAGTTTCCATCTCATGCGGGGGGTCTGACTTTACAACTCCGTGATCGATCAACCGTGCGCATGCACACCCGTTCACTTCTCTTCGTTCCACTACTATTTTATTATTCTACTCCTCCTCGTCCTCCTCCTCGTCCTCCTGTCCTGTTGGACAACACCGGCCTTGAGCGCCAACTTCTTTCCTACATTCTTCTCAGAGCTGAAGCTTGAACAAGAACCAGTCTGTTCGACACAGGCTAAAGTACTAACCTCTGCTGCGGCGGGGTGCCTGGTCTGACTCGGGAGCCGCGCACACACGCCTGTGTGGGGGTTCCGCCAAGAGGCTAAGAGTCGCCACCAGTCACGTGTGCCACGGTAAAGTTGCGCTTTATTTTGTATGGGGCACCTCGCTCAAGGAGCTCAAGGAGCTTAAGACGCGCGCTACGATCAGGGGTGCGATGACACTGTAACTTTTTAAAAACCGAAATGTTTCTGAATGCGGGGGCCCACCACCCGTTATTGTCGGGGAGCCAGAATTTCCATACTTAATTGTGAAAGAATTTTCCATATTTCCCAAGGGTTGTGACTTTTAACAGAGGGCGAAGTATCAGGAAAGTTGAAATTCAATTTTCCGAAAGTTGGTATTACGGGGGTCCATAGTTAACAGGACCAAATATTGTTAGTGGAAATACCTAAATATATAGGTTTTTACGTATGCCATAGGCCCTGTTAACTATAGACCCCCCTAATAGTTATTTTAAAATATATTAAAAACAAAAATCTCTCCGATATTAACCGCCCTTGACGTAGAAACTCTCTTCATTATCGTTGGAGCTCAGCAGTTCAACAGTTACAGTATTGTTTTGCATGTCATTCGGTGTATGTCTATCGGGTTACACCTTCGATTTTAGGGGCTGGTTAGAACAGGGGGGAAAACACATCTTGGAACCAAAATAGTTTCTGAATGACGGCGCTCCATTTAGTCCCGAAATCGTCGAAATGAAACTAAAAATTTGTTTATGCAAGAATGGCTTTGTGCATAGCTACTACTAGACCATGGTTTGGTGTATCGAGGTTGCACTTTCAGTCTACTCAAAATGTATTTTTGGGTGAGGTACAAACCTCCTGAAGGTCAAGTGAGAAACATCGAACATAGAAACGGTGCTCCTCTACCTGCCTCTACCTGAGCATGTGTCGTTTCTAAAAGTCGATTTACTGCAAGTATTGAGGTACAGCTACGGTAGGTAGCGGGTCAAATAAGGAGCTTCAGAAAATGTCTCTCTATAGACCTCGCCCAAAATACGGATTTCGATACAATGAAAAAAAACGAAACCTTCTTGTAGACTTCGGAGAGGAAAGCACTGACGAGTGGAGCAACGGCCCCGGCTGCGTGATGTGGGCGATGACGCAAAGTGGTATCCGAAGTTGCAACGCAGGCAATCGTACGGCCTGGTGCGGCGCAACATGGTCCTGCCCATACCGCTGGGCGCAAAAAAAAAAACGAAAAAGGTTTTGGTCGCTATACATGTAACCTTAACCCTAACCATATCTATATATCTATATATCAGCGTCTAAGCAATCCAGTGGCCAAGGTGAAACATGATTACGACTATTATGGTAAAAGCTACACTAAAAGGTCGTGCTACGATAGAGGTATTATTAATAATAGCATTATTTACCCTATAAGGCAATATTCCTGACTATCGGGGTTCCAAAAAGCGAGGTTAACTATCCAGTAAGGCATTCCACTCTGGGTGTCTGTCAGTATAAGCACCGCTTGGTATTCATGATAATGCATAAACGTTCCTTATATTTCCGCCCATAAAAGTGGGTATCTTAGTGTTGGGATGCCATTAATATCTTGCAAAACAGTACCCATTGTACGGCCAGACCATGGCACCGCTAGACTTACAGTAGTAGTGGTTTTAGTATTTTGGTCAGGTTTTGAGGGCGAGATACACAAAGAGCTCCTCAATTGAGGATCCTCTGTGAAACATATTCGGGTGCACCCCTACACCGTGACGTCATGCTGGGTGCTTTCGCTGTCGAAGACCCCTGTCATCATCAGAAGCATTACAGCCTATCGTTGCTACCCCTGGTCCCAGCACACACCCTGCCAACTATTGCGTGTCACACCCCACTCGCCTCCTCTTCTGCTCCGCCCTGCTGTCGGCCCGTTGCCGACCTGGTGTCAATGACATGTCCTTCGCGACGCATGATGGCGATGGTGGTGATACGCCACCGGGGAAGTTGTCGCGGGTGGAGGTGACCTGTGGCGCTGTCTCGGTAACTCGCGGCAGTGTCCTTGCCGTCCCCTCTGAAGCCGTCGCGCGAAGGAAAGTTTGGCGGAGCACCTCGTGCTTGACGTTGCCCCTCGATGCCGTTCTAGAGCGATCTTCGCTAATATTACGGAGGGGGTGGGTTCGACAGACCGATTCCTGTCCAAGAACAAGAAGGACGAGACAGGGGGGACGCAGGGGTAGGGGGAGGAATGGGGGGGGGGGGGGGGGGGAGGGGGGGAGCGGGCGCGTACTCATTTGTTGCTTTTCTTTTGTTCTTTGAGCATTGACCACGCATCCCTTTCGAGACGGAGCACCGTTCCTACTCCTAACAGAGACACCTCCAACAATGGGGCGCTCATTACGTTGTTTCCATGTATTACGTAGAATATTTTTGCTAGTCTTATCCCCTTCCTGTTTGGCCTCCTGTGACCACCATCTATCTCCTAAGGTAGCGATCGTTTTCTCGCTGCTATTCATTGTATCAAACTCCTCCATGTCACATTCGTCTATTTCCCTCATCGCCTCGTCTAACACATCCCGTTCCTCCTTGTATATTTCACATTCTCCTACCATGTGAGTTCTACTCTCTATTGCTTTGCCACACGGGCACATCTGTGCATCTACTTCCTCCTCCTCCCGGCTACTGGTGTACCTCTTCCTTTTTTCTGGCAGGTCCAGATCCCCTACACGAAAGCGCAGTTTCAGCGTTTTCGCGAAGTCCATTGGGCCACACAAATACGTTTTTCATTCCTACTCATTTCCTCAATCCCCCGTATATCTCCAAGTGTTGTTCCGATTCCACCTTGTTTCTTAGCTCTAGCCTTTCCCTTCTTTCTAGCCTTTCTTCTACTTCTGCCTTGTACCTCCCAAACTTGCCGGCGGACATTGTCTCTTCTTGGTTTCCCCCTATATCCGTCCATACTTTCTCGACCACTTACGCCATCCTACCTTATTCCAGCTCGCCCTTTTGTTACTTTCTCCCATACAGCTCTATCAACTACTGTATGGCTGGCGCTGGCAACCTCTCTTTTGGCATGCTCCTTACTTTATATTGCCAGTTCAACTTTCTCATGTATCTATTTGTCTTGAGTGGATGCATTCCCAGTTCTGCTCTTATTACTGTATTACTAGTCGTACTTGAACATCTTGGGATTTTTTTAGCTGCTGTCATTTGTTCTGTTTCCAACTGTTTTACGAGTTTCGCGTTCCCTTCCCATACTTCTCCTGCATATTCTAATTTTGGTGCTATCACATTCATCAGGATACATCTCTAAATTCTAGTGTCAAGGTTCGAGTCTGTTAGGATCGCCTCCATCTTGCCTACTTGTGACTTCCCCTTTCCAATTACTTCTGCTATATGTGCATCTTAAGAGCAGTCTTTCGAGATCTCTACGCCAAGGTATGTACACTGGTCTACGATCGGCAATTCATCTTCTCCCCACTTCCAACTGAAATTTACCGGGTTTACCTTATCTTCGTTGCAAACAACTACGCGCATTTCTTGACGTTCGCCGTCACCCTCCATTTCCTGGTGTATTCTAGCGCCTTCTCTATTTGTTTCTGCAATCCTTCGGGTGTTTCTGATATCCCCACGAAGTCATCCGCAACCATCAACCGCGACACCGTATCTTCCCCTACCGTGACTCCCTGCCTTGCTGCCTCGACTGCTACCATCAGGTCGTTAATATATATCTTGAGAAAGCTAGGTGACAACGTACATCCCTGTGCAACTCCTTGTAAAATATCAACATACTTCGATATTTCCCCCTACCAGCACCACAGCACATTTCGCCCATTCTGTCATTTTTTTCATCATTCTCCACATCTTTCCTCTGATTCCTATTTCCCACAGTTTTTTCCACAATCCAATTCTCCATACTGTGTCGTGGGTTTTCTCCACATCTAGAAAGAAACAGTACGTTGTTAGTCCCGCGTCTTTCCTACCTTGAATAATCTTACCTAAGGTGTACGCATGGTCTACGCAGCTACGGTTTGGCCTAAACCCTGCTTGCCCTTCGCTTATTCTGTCTTCCTTCTCCATCATCGTTCCCATTCTATCGTTCAAAATCTTTCAAAATGTTTTGCCTACTGTGCTTAGAGGCGCTATCCCTCTGTAGTTCCCCGGGTCAGCCTTATCTCCTTTCTTGAATAAATTTATTACTACTCCTTCTCTCCACCTCCTAGGTGCGTACTCGTTTTTCCATATACAGTTATACAACATAACCATCATGGTAAGCATTCCTTCTCCCCCGTACTTCATAAATTCATTCACTATTTGGTCTGCCCTTGCTGCTTTTCTATTCTTAAGTTTAGCTACACACTTCTGTACTTCTTCCCTTGTGAACTCTCTCTGTAACCCTCCCGAACCGCTGTCTTCCCTTTCTGATGTATCTACGTTCGCCTCTGCCCGCGCGTTGATTTCCTTCTCGAATTCTGCATCGAACGTTTCGTTGGCTGTGGGTGTTCCTAGCTTTCGGTAATGCTCTACTAGTGCTTCCCTTTTCCCCTTCGAACTACTAACCATTTTATCGTTCTGCGCGCTTCGAGTAGCTATTCCCGTGTCTGCCCCTGCTGCTTGTTTGCCAAGTATCCCTTTTATCCCTACCCACATCTGATTCATCCCGCCCTCAAGTCTTCATTCATTATATTTACTACGACTTTCCATATCCCTTTCTTCTTCTCTACCATCTCTTTTATTTTCTTTCTAGCTATAGCATATTCCTCCCACCCTGTCGAAGTTTTACTCGATGTACCTTGCGTGTGCCTTTCTCCCTGCTCATATAGCCTCTTTCACTTCTTCATCCCACCATTCTACTGCTCTGTTGCATACTATAAAACTTCTTCCCTATTACTTTACTTGCTGTGGTCTTGACCCACTGCTCCCATTCTTCTTTTATCGTAGCTCCTGCATCATCCCTCTCTATGTCGTTCCTTGTTGTACCTAATATTTCCAACAGCTCGGAAAATTTCTCTGCATTTTTGGCCATCTCTTCTTGGAACTCTTCAAGTTTCGCTTTTACTTCCAGTTTATATATTCTCCATCGATACAATTTCCTACCACTTCTATGTTTTTGATAACTCTCGTCCGTTGACTGTCTGTCCATATTCGACAGTGATCCGTAGTTCCCATGTCCGCTGCGCATACATGTAGTTCCGTTTCCTTACCACTTCCATTTTCTACTACAATAAAGTCAAGGATAGAGCTTTCTCCCTTTTGTATGCACTGTCCAGTCCATTCCGGTTCCGCCTTTTTTACTCTGCCGTTCAACGTTTTCATCTCTTTGTGCTTGAGGAACTTCAACATCTCTTCCCCATTCTTATTATTTGTTACTTTCCCATATTGTCCAATGTTCTCATTCAGTTTGCTTGCCTTCCCAATTCTTGAGTTAAAATCTCCCACTAGTACTTCTTCTCCTTGCCTCGTATAGCTCTGTACATCTACTCCTACGTCTCCGAACTTCCTCTGCATATCTTAGTCGTATTCTTCGACTCTGGGGGCATATATATGTCTCCTAAGAAGTAATATTTCGCTCCCCGCTACCCTGGTACCTTAATCCAGGGGGGGGGCGGTTCCGATGGCCGAGCGGCAACGAATATTGGGGGCGATATTAGTCGTGTCATTTACCGGTGTGTCGTGCACTTGTATATCCATGCTGATATATGTGTATAATTTGCATCAAAGGCCCCTAAGGCCAACACAGGTTTCATTCTCGCAGCTCTAAACAATTTTTTCGAGATGAGTGCGTGGGAGTTGGCAACCGACTGACGTCACGGGATGTGCATCGAGTTGTACGCTTAATGCACGTACCCGTCATGGGGGAGTTTATCTTTTCGATGGCGTTCATCTCGTGTTGTGCGCGCAGGCGGACCGTGTGAGTCCACTGCAAGGGCGCATCCGTAGGCTACTGGAAACCGCTCCTCCCCCGGGTCACACGTTACAGCCTGTGCGTGATCCGTTGTTTAGCTACAACGCGTACTAGAAGAATTTGGACCTCCGCTCATACAAGAACACCCAACTGCGACAATTCCCGCAGGAGAAGCCTACGCCAATTTCAAGGCTTCCCTCTCGAGCACAGCGGGTCCGCACGACAATTATGTCACGACTCCATGGATCACCGCCGAGCACCTCATATGGCGCGCATTTTGACAGACACAGACGTATACTCGCAGGGGACACACAAAAGGGGAGGTATGGTGTTGTCTCAGTCGTGCTGTGCTACACGATCTGGGGGCCGCACGCCTAGAGTAGAGCCCGAAGGGTTCATTATCACGTTATCACCGACGGGCGTAGTACAACCGATTAGAACGGCTCCACTCAATGGTGGCATTTCACGACGACAGCATTAGAGGCAGGTATTCCCACAGCAGCTCACGCGACCGCTCATGTGGGGTTACGCTTACAATGTTTTGTGGGGTGAGGAACACAGAGAGCTCCCCTCAAGTGAGGGGGGTCTCCGCAACGCCAGGTGTACCCCTAGAGGCGTTCTACGATGGTGGTTCACCCTGATTTTTCTGAGGCTCCTCACTTGACCTTAAGGAGCTCCATACCTTACACCTTACCCGAAAATCGACTTCAGCAAAACTCAAATCGCATCCCGATGAATGACTTCCTGGCCCAAGTGTACGAAAACGTCATTGTTCGAAACAAGATTGGTATTGCGACGATTTCGGGTTAAGGAGCACCATCATTCAGAAAACATTCTGGCGGAAATGTGCTACCTTTATCGTAAAGCACGTCCCTACGCAATGCCTTTTTTTAGGTGTGATGCCTTTTTTTTTGTTGGGCTCCTCACGGGAAAGATGCTGCCGTTCGGTGCCGCCACTGTCATGTCTCCAATACTGTGCGTTCCCGCATCACCGCTACAATTTCGTTTCGCCGACCGCGAAACCAATCTCAAGATTTCACAGGAACACAGACCTTAACACCTACCCAATCACAACCAGTTCCTCACGGCATAGGGAAGGGGACGGGAGTTATTCGGTGCCAGAAGAGAGCGCTCTGCAACAAATTCCAAAATGCCCGCCGTACCGTACGAAGAAAAGGCCGTGCGATATTTCGCTACTAGGAGTGTCAAGGGGTAGATAGCGGCAGATATCGTTACGCATTGATGGCACCGATGACATGATACGACCACGCCGGCCGTATCATACAATAGGGCCAGGGCCATAGTAAATAGGACCAAATATTGTTCGTAAAAATAGGTAAATATATAGGTTTTTGTGTGTACCGTAGGTCCTATTTACTGTAGTCCCCCGTCATAGGGGCACCGCTGTTTTGCTCCACATTTTCCCACCGGCGTATTGTGCTCCTCGTTTGAGCAACTGCAGTTCCGGTTTGTATGACGCTTTTACTGACACATTCGGCTCGAGGACTATTACGGGGGGGCATAGTTAACAGGACCTATGGTATACATAAAAAAATCATATATTTACCTATTTTTACTAGCAATATTTGGTCCGATTTACTCTATGGTCCCCCGTAATAGGCCCACAAGAACGATTGGCGGGGCTTCGCGCCGAACAAAGCTCTATCGGAGTCATGTTCCGGGTGGGTTGTTTAGAGCGTCACCCGCACCCGACAGCCCGAACTGGAACCTACTGGAACCTACTGGTACCTACTGGTACCTACTGGTACCTACTGGTACTACTGGTACCTACTGGAACCTACTGGTACCTACTGGAACCTACTGGAACCTACTGGAACCTACTGGAACCTACTGGTACCTACTGGTACCCGTGGTGTGTTAGAACGGAGCAACGCCACGGTAGGGTGGTGGCATACCAGTATTATTTTCTGAGCTCCTCTCATGAGGAGCTCATTGTATCACCCGAAACATGACTTCGAACAAGATTGTTCACGCTGCAACCCGCGCAACGTGTTCTACGCGCTCTGCCTGTCCTAAACCAAAGGTGTCATAAGCATCAACAGGTGTATACTATTACGGGGGACCATAGTAAATAGAACCAAATATTGCTGGTAAAAATATGTGAATATCTAGGTTTTTGTGTGTACCGTAGGTCCTATTTACTATGCCCTCCCGTAATAATAGCTACCCACTTAAAAAAGCTCAACCGGTCAGAAAATGTAAGAAGAGATGTCTGACCCCTGTCATGGAAGGAGTCGGCGAAACAAAAATATCATGGCCCGTGGGTGAACGACGGAGAACATTGCAAACCACAAGCCGTATAGTGTAGCTCTTTTCCGCTAAAAAAAGAAATCCGAATGACGGAGCTCAACATTGCAAATCACAAGCTGTGTTGGGTAGCTCCTTCGAGAAGAAGCCCTCCCCCCTCCGTCAACCATCAACCATTTTGGATAAAAGGGTGCTGTATACCCCTAACGTACAAAGCACGTCTCGAGTCTGGCCTCTCTTCGACGATGCCGCGGAGGAGACACAAATATCGTGCGTTGCTGATACAAAAGAGTTGTTCGCAGATGTTTTAACCAGACGCTTTTACGGTGTTGTATATGGTACTAAGCCGCGCAAAACGTAAACGCTGCCCCCTGCTGTGTTCGCACCTTGCAGCGCTTATCTCCATGACGGTGACTGTTGCCGCCGGAGACTGTATTGGGCGACGGAATGTTCTTCTTCACGGCGGAGTTGACGTCACCGGTGCCCAAACGATCAATTTTCTCCCGTGTTTCGTCCCCCGTCCTCGACTTTGTCACTTCACCATTACGCCGACGTTTCGACGCGGCGACTGAAGAAAACTCCTGCCCCTGCCACCCCTGCTCGAGCAGGATGTTTATCGTTTCTTCCGCCTCGTTGAGGCTCCCAGTGAGCGCGGCAACGCGGTCAGTCTGGACGGCAAGGCGACCATTCAGCACGGCATTGCTCCCATTAAGAGCGGTGATGCACCCAGCCTGCACGACAAGGCGGGTCCTAATGGCGCTGGACTTTCTCCTCCATACGCAGTACGTGACGGCCGCGTGGGCCACCAGAAATACCAGAACTCCTCCGAGCGCCACCGTACCCATGCGTTTAATATCGGCACGAGAATCGGGGCTCTGTTCTAGGAAAAGCGCGAACATCTCCGCTAGCTCAGTCCAACTCCAGTCGTCCAGCGCAAGCTTTTTTAGGAAAAAGAAGGCCCGCCAACCGGCGTAGGCGCTCATGGCGGCCTCCTTGGCCGAAGCCGCTGCCGCCGCCACAAAGGGGAGGCCGGAAAGCGGCATCCTGCATCGCGGCAGCAACAAGAAGCATGAAGACTAAGGAGCCGCGGTGGTGAGCGATGGACGGACTCGAGAATGAGCACGACGAAGCAGCGAGGGTGGTGGTACAACATAGAGTGGGTGTCCGGGCTTAAGAAACATCAATTTGGTGTCCAGGCTCAATGCCATGCTTTTCCGACCTCGATCTAAGTCTGTGGCATAGGATTTAGAGTTGGTCGTACTAATGAGCTGTTTTTCTTGGTCCAATTTTTATATTATTCGTGCCAATATGAGCTTGTTTTTCTCAACATACCTGGTAGTGTTCATTGACTGCGGGCGCCCCCTGAAGGCCCACGAATATGAGAGAGCCTGCCGTAAAAATAAACATAAGGCTCGCACTGTCGGGGGACGCTAAAAATACTGGATAAATATATCGTGCTCAGCGGCGAGCGCCTCACTAAAGCGTACCTGGTGTCTTCAGCTGTAACATTAAGGTCAAGTTCGTACTAGGATGGTGTGCGCCCATCACCAGTCTACCGTATGTGGGCGAACGGCGCACGAGTTTGCAAATATGGGATTGGTGATTTGCGTACTCGAAGGTGAACACGACGCGATCTGCTTGGGTATAGATCGGAGTACGTTCAAGGGACACGGGGGTCTTGTGGCCAACGCACCACAGCACAGTAGAGTATTATTCGTTCACGATGGCAGGTACAGTTAGTCACACCCATTCGTATTGCGTCCATTTGCTGTGGAGCCGACGCTGACACAAACAATTGCTCCGGGAATATATGTATCACCAAAACTCAAAACAATCGAATATTAACGTTTGCTTGGTGTACTGCTGTATGATGTAGCTCTGCATATACATGCGCGCACGGGATAGCATTGCGTATATGGTTACGCACAGCAGCAGTTAAACAGATATTTCTGTACGTAATACGAGTACATGGAAGCAAAAACGATCAAATTCGCCTGATGTACGTACTCTATCTTGTACGGCTCGCTCTGATCAAAACAAGCTACCCGTATCGATGGATGCACGCTATGCATGTATATGAACGACGACTATTAATAGGGCTACTGTAAACTTCTGTACTGTGGCTTCAAAAATATCAAAGCCAAACCGTGCCTTCAAGCACACCCGTTAGGTTACCACGAAGACGTGTATCGCGTCAAGAAATAGGTTGATTCGCAACACAAAGACGGGAGGGGTATATCGTACAGTTTTGGCGCAACTCCAAGGCACTCGTTATATACGCCTATGTTTTCAACGCTCCTGCATGTTGTTTCGAGCTAAACTAAATGTTGGGCTCTACTTCGCGAAAGTCTTGCACGCAGCTAAACCCTGCGTCCCACGACTATACCCATTGTACACGGACAAAGGTACGACTCGGCAAGAGCAGATGGGATGGATCGAAATGCCTCGCCTCTGTTGGAATGCTTTCGTGATGCCCCAAGCGTTGCATACAGGGATCACACGGGCAATGGAATGTCTCCGAATCGCCTGCTGTCTGCCGATGCTACTGCGTCAACGTTCCGAATTGGAAGCTCGAAAAAAAGACACGGTGCATGGCTTATGGCTCAGCTGCGACAACGGCGCACTCGCAGAAGAAAACACATATTTTGGTGACAGCAGCCCTGTATCAGACTCGACCGTATGAGACTCGTCCCTTTCTCTCTTACTTTTCCGCACCACAGTTAAACTTGGCCGTGGTTTTTTAAGCAAAAATTACGGGATGTCCCCTCTGCCGTCCGCACGTGCGGGGAACAGATTGTTCTCCTCAGGAAAAAGGTTGCCTCCTCGGAAAGACCCCAGTAACAGCAACGAACAGAGGCAAAGCGGCACTACTAACTACTGCATTACTGTAGTTCTACTTGTCGACCACCACAGACAGGCAATGCCCCACCTGACTCCCGGCTCCTTCGCCCTCTCTTTTCGGTTCTTGCAAGCTCACAAGCCGTCTTCTACGCGTCTCTGTCGTCGTGCCGTGGGCTCAGCTTGAGATTTCGTCTTGTCGTACTCGTATACACAGCGGGTGTGCGGTGTATGAATACCGTTGAAGTATTTTCAATGTTCGTGGTGCGGCTTGTCTGTTGACGGTTGAACCGGACCGGTTCCGTTTTTTTCGTTATGTTTTCGAATTTTGCCGTTTCCCAACAGGGCCAAATTTGAATGGGCCGAAACGTTTCTGTCGGGAGGGTTGCTCTGAGTGAACCGCGCGTTTGGCAAGACACATTTGGACCACCACCAGATAACGTCGTGTTGAGTATGCATTCTACGAGTACCTATTAGTAGTACGCCTAACAACCAATCAAAATGTATCACGCAACGGTACGTTCGTGGTTCGAAATTGACTAAATTCGAACGGACCGCGTTCGGCTACAGACAACTTTGAATGGGTTGCGTTTGGCTGGATACTGCAATGTACGGAGAGAGCTTTTTTAAGTTTTCATGTCTAATGGCACACAATAATCATATTATTATGCGTATGTCCATTGAACGTCACCACAGAACAAACTATTCATATTTCTTGTCAGTAGCAGCCGAGATCGCTCTCAAAGCAAAGCCCTCTGCGCGTGCCACGCTGCACGTACATCGAGACGCCCATCTTTGAAACAATCACTAACTTACGGTAGGAAGTACATATACATATCAATCGCCTATAGAAAACGGTGTACAACGCCGCGGTTATAGTCTAGACTGCGTACAGACACAGCACATGTATGTGCCTGGAGGGTATAGACAGGTCATACCAGGGACAGCAGTAGTACAGGATGCCTGACAGGGAACAGCAAATTTGATCCTGGCTGAAACTATGCTGTGAGAAAAATGAGTGCGTTCTACACTACTACTACCAGGTTAGGTACTAAGTTATTATAATAGCGTCAGTACGATGAGTACGAGTGATTCATCAGGGGGAGGGACTGCAATCTTGGTATAATGCTGTCTACAGCAGTATTCAGGCCTGATCGATAGCACTGTCCACGTTTGAGATGATTACATACGTTGTACAACTGCAGTATTACAGTAGTTACCCTTTTGTGTGCGGATGGTAAACCTGGTATTAATATATGATTGGAAAAAGCACTACACTTTGTCAAATTCCGAATGGAATATATAACGGATACGCCAGGTTCCATATCTGAGAAAGGGTTTACACGGCGGACAGACAGATCACAATGTACAGTGTAGATCATTTAGACCCTAATGTGCTGTTGTGCTATAGTTGTGTGCACGGTCTGTATACTACTGCTGTAGTGTGGCACGATCCATCCCAGGAGCGTGCGGTGGTACCTGTTGCAGTAGATCGTGCACAGTGTACGGCTCTTCCCACCCGGCGACATGAGCCATGTAGTACAAATCAGGAAATCATCTGACCTGAAAGACCTAGATCATGCTGCGGGGATACGATATGATCTATCTGTTATATCTTGTCTATATTATCTGTCTGATCTGTCCGAAGAGTGAAAGGATTTGTTCCACACCAGCTTTGTTTGGTCGAACACTGTTTTTCCAAATTTCTCACCTCCCAGGAAATTCGAGGCTGAGTTTCCTGTTGGCCTCATTCTTCCATGTGGGCCGACAGTTCTTACGAGAGCTATATATACTTATCCCAAAGGCAAATTAACAACTACCAGGTACTGATGTACAGTAGTAAACGATTGTTTTTTCGTGCGGCGTGATAGTCGATTATGGTAACGGTAAAAAAATGTATGTAGTGTTAATCCCTTAGCAACGGTAAATATTTAAGGCGCGCACCGGTGGGGGGGTAATCGATAGGAGGAAGGCATGTAGTCGTATGACCACTTACAGACACTCGAATCCCCACAATGCCGGGATGGGGCACGTCCGGTTTTCGCCGCCCAGGCAGACATTGCTTGCACCGAGCGCGAAGCGAAACGTGAGGGAGTTTGGCGAGTCGCGCGAAGGGTGAGCTGCTCCCTGCTGGGGGTCACCAATAATACTGCTGCTGAAATCTATGATTTCTCGTGTCAAGACGCGTGCCCCCAACTCGGAGGGTGGAGCTCTTAAAAACTGCAGGCTCGTTTTCCTGGGGACAAGCACACACTGCAACTATATCGTATATTAAAGCATGGAAATTCGTTTGTTGCAGCGAAAGGATTAAGGCATGGACGCTCGCACAAAATATTACAGTAGAGGCCCACCATGATGATCATGGTAGCAGGACAGGTGATCTTGTATGTTCGGGAACTATTTTGCATGGAACGACTGTCTACGCATGTTAGGGTCGTGCCGTTTATGGCAATATTTCACAAATTCGCCCTACAAGTCTACAACACCGCCTTTAGAAGTGTATCGTGCCAAGTATCGGCGGCATATGTCCCTACCCTCCGAGTGACACCACGCCCAAGCTGAGCGGGTGGGCTATAGGAACGGTTCATACATAGTAGGGCTCTCCTCAATCTTTCAGTAGGCGACATCCGGTTCCAAGTCTAGCAGAATCGCACGACACACGATAAATGCAGAGACAGCAAGAGCGAGAGAAAGACCCACGATGCCGTCGAATATTATCTTCAATATACACAAACATGTGTATCGAGCTATATGCACGATATGACATCGCCGATCCTCAATGTCCTGAATTCCAGCGTCACCCGCGGCGATAAGCGCGTCTGTCTGTGGCTTGAGCTCGGCGCTGGTTGTGAAAAGCCCAAACGAGTCGGCCACCGCATTGCGCTGCAACAAGTACGAAGTACAATTGATGGTGAAAACTGTTACCGACCTCCTAGAATTAAGCCACAGTGCAGGCAGAGTAGGCCAAATCCCAGTTGACACCGTCTTTCCGGATAGAGCAACGCCTCCAGAATGAAAGAAACAAGCGCCGCGTTTGGGCACTTTCAACTGCTTCAACAAATCCAACCACGGTCTCCACTGCTTCAACAACTCCGAAATTTCAGCTGCGTCAACTGTTTCAACAACCTCAACTGCTTAAACCATTCCAACCACCTAATAACTGCATCCACAAATCCAACGATAGTCTCTACTGCTCCAACGACTCCGATAATCTCAGCTGCGGCAACTGCTTCAACAACCTCAACTGGTTAAACCATTCCAACCACCTCATCAACCGACTCCAACAACTCCATACCTCGGACAGTGCATCGGTTCACAGTTGTTGGTGATCAACAAGTTTCAAAGCATGTGCTTCTCCCGATCTCGTATGATCTACAGTAGCTCACGTTGGCGGGTGGGAGCCGTACGATCTGCATGATCTGTGGCACAAGTGTTCTGGATTGGATATGTACCACGCAGGTGCTTCCTGCACATACCCTCACAATGACAGGTGAGCGACTACTGTAGATAGATGATCTAGATCACGATCCGTCCGAAATTTGGAAAAAAGAAAAAAAAAACATCCCAGAGCTGCTGCTGCAGCAACTTCAATCATCTCAGCTGTTACGACGACTTCAACCATTTGAACAGCCGCAACCAATTAAATAATCTGAACTGTTCAACGATATCGACAATCTCAGTCAACTGCATAAAAACCTTCAACAACTGTCTGAACTGCCACGACCCTTTTTCAACCACGTACAAAGTGCTGCCAAACAGCGTCAACCCTTTCAGCTGCGTCGAACAGCTTTTGACCATCTCATTCGCATCAACAGCTTCGACCATCTCAATCAAGTGCATCACCAAAATTCAACCATCTCTCAGCCGCATCAACAAGCGTCAACCATCTCTCAGAAGCCTAGACCATTTCACAGGTCGGACAGAAAATCTACAGATCATTCCTATTTGCATGATCTAGATCGTTCTGACCTGATATATCCCTGACCTGTATGATGTGTATGATCTAGCTCGCGTTGCCTGGTGGGAGCAACACACAAATCTGCATGCATCCATGCATGGCAGGACATGCTTCTTGGCTTGGATCCGCACCGCACAGATCCCGCACAGCATCTCAGAACGGCAGGATAGGATCCAGGTGGCCTGGAGTAGATGATACTACATAGCTGATGTATCTGATACGTCCGATATGTCAACGATTTCAACAGCTCAGACCACTGGAACTCCAATGTAGAACGCCTCGTACGAAACATAAATCTAAGGCTGGATTTCTTATTGGGAAAAGGGTGCGTTGCACACTAACTTCAGCGCAACGGCGCCCGGATTTCATAATTGTCCCTGCAAACCTCAAGCCTGGGTTTCTTGGTACTCGCGTTCTTGTAGTGGGGTGCTGTGCCGGGCTTCAACTGCTCCCACGACTTCAACCGTGTCCGCTGGGTCAGCCACTCCAACTGACGCCACTGCTGTGCTGCCGTAGGCTGTGAATAGTGCATAGCGGGCCGTCTCAACTGTTTCCACGCTCTATCTTAACTACTTCAACCATTTCAACTGTTTTCAATCTTCGGAGTTGCTTCAACCATCTCGAGCTTCAGCCAGCTCATCTGCTCCAACCATCAACCGTCTGAACTGTTTTGACCATCATCTCAAACCACTTTGCTCAATTTTCAACTGCTTCAAGCAGCTCCAACTGCCTCGGCCATTTCAACCGGTTCACCCCGCTCACAAATATGTTTCAACCATTCCAACCCGTTTCCAGCCACATCCACTGCTTCAATCGGTTCAGCCGGTTCCATTCAAATAGCCCAACTGTGCCAATCAACCCCGTCTTATGCTCCCGCCATCTCGACTGTTTCGAACCATCACAGCTTTTTCAACCATCTAGAAACCGCGTCAACCATCTCCACCCGTTCATACAACTCCAACTGCTGCCACTGAAGACCACGTCACACTATCACTCCGGGTGATAGGCAGCACACCCCCTGGAACGATTATCCGAGCCGATTTTCTCCCAAAACATGCCTCAAGAGGGGGGGGGGGGGGGGCTACACTACACACCGAAAATGGTGTTATTTTCAAAATATCTCGATGAGGCATGATTTGAGTAGACACGCACGCCGCTTTGTGCTCGCACCTCCACTCCGTTGTCAACAAAAAATCAGCTCAAAAACTCGTCCGACAGGGTGTGCTGTCATGCCTGTCGGGTGACCCCTCGCGCGGGGTAACATAAGGACGTATTGGTCTTCATGTTAGTAGTAGTGAACAGACTTTCCTTGCATTTCCGTCAAGAGTGATGTAGTGATGTACTGGTAGGGCAGTACCTACCTGTAGGGCCCTCTCAACGGTTTCAACCATCTCAACTGCTTCAACCATATTGACCGCTCCAGCCACTTGGATTGCTGCTGCTGCTGCTGCTGCTGCACTGCTGCTGAACGGTTGATCTGAAACGTATGTATACAATAGGCCTAACCAAAAAATACGACCTACGACGGTGTTCGCTACTGCTGCTGATGCTGCTGCTGCTATTGCTGCTGCTGCTACTGCTGCTGCTGCTGTGCATACTCAGTGATGTGGGCTAGAAAAACAAACGACCTAGGATTGTTGCCACTGCTGCTGCTGCTGCTGGTGTGCTCAATCCGAGGTGAGGGCTGAATAACAAGATAATCTACGGCGCTTCCGCTTGCTGGAAGAATTTTCCCGCAATGGCCGCGATGACGTTGAGAGCGGGCAGGTTTTCGTCCTGCGGAGACTCCTGCAAGCACACGCGAACCACACACAGCAAGGGCAACAAATATTGCGTGCCGTGTGTATGTGGCAGGGGAGAGGTGGGTAAGGAAACGAGGGGTAAGGAGGGTGAAGGGGGGAGGGGAGGGGCGGGGGGGGGGGGGGGGGGGGGGGTCCTCATTATCATGCATGGCCGTAGTCGTACGACCATAGTCCCTCGCATCCCTACAGTACCGGGACGGAGCGCGTCGGGTTTTCACCGACCAGGCCGACATTGCTTGAACCAACCGCGAAGCGCCGTGAGGTGTTGGGCGAGTCGCATGAAGGGTGAGCTACATCCTACTAAGAACCACTTTAGAGGCGTATTTTCTTGCATATGGATGACAGGGGGGGGGGGGGGGGGGGGGGGGGTGTACTCAATATCGTGCATGGCCGTAGTCACATGACCATAGACCCTCGCATCTCTGGAATGCCGGGGCGGAGTACGTCGGGTTTTCACCGACCAGGCAGACAATGCATGCGCCAAGCGCGAAGCGCCGTGAGGTGTTGGGCGAGTCGCATGAAGGGTGAGCTGCATCCTACTGAGAACCGCTTTAGAGGCGGATTTTCTTGCATATGGATGACACCATCAATGAATTGATTTAATTTCTGGTGTGGCCACTTCCAGAGACAGCAATGGCGTTACCGTGTAACTGCCTCGTGGGTGCCTTACCATATACACACTACGTGATACGACCATCTCCCTTGTGCGGAGTGAAGGTTCTCCTCGCACAACAACGATCTAACTTGACCGCCAGCCGTGAAAACCGCCAAAAAAACACACACACACACACACCCGGTACCCTGGCTGTCTAGCTCACGCAGTGAGAGGCGTGTTTTACAGCGTCGTCGCCGACCGACGCCAACCCAACCTATATATACCAGGTATATAACATAGGGGGGGAGGCGGAACGAAGCTCACGGTGAAATATTAGACTATTAGACTATACTACAGCTACACGCAGCTCTGTCATGGGCGGGAGGGATGGCCCGTTTGTAGCTTCCTTTCTTCGCGCTAGGGCTGCTACGAGTACCGGGGGTAAAAAGTCGGACAGTCCAAAACGCACACGTCGAGAAGGTCATCGATTTCCACTTGATGCTCCATATCTTTCGAGGCAGATGATATATGTTCCTGATCTTGCGGGATATATCTATATATATCTAAATATCTATATATTTGCACAGCGCGTGTTACCGGCGAGGGTCGCGTAGAATCGTCCATGATTCAGCCCGTGTTGCCCGGGTCGGATCTGCCTTAAAAGGCAGATCCTGCACAACCTCTCCCTACGGCAGGCGAGGAACTATATGATCTAAATAAGGTAGATAGATAGACAGATGAGATAGATCATGAACTGTCCAAGATGCGAAAACCCTTTAGGACCTGAGAGGGACGGGAAAAGCTAATTTCCAACACAGTTATTAATTCAAAGGAAAAAAAAGATGTTCGTGTCTGATCATTCGGTTGAGACTTTGGGAGGACGCCGAAAAGAGTGTCAAAGCGATGTTTTCGACCGGATTCGGACTCCAAAAGACGATGACGCAAACAAACTTGCAAGCAGGCGCTTCACACGGTGTCGCTTCCCGGAAGCGTAAGCCTGTTACAAGAGGATAAACCAGGTTCCGCAGGACGGTCGACACAAATCGAGGCCGTACTACATGGCGGGGCAAGAATGTGGGTGGCTTGAAACGCCTGTCTGTGCCGTGTCTGTCCATAGCCGGCAGAATACGTACGTACGTGTGTACTAAAGGCCATTCCGAGGCTGTCCTTTCATATTGAAGCGGCTTATTCAGTGCTAATACCAAAAAAAAAAAAGCCATCCTGAGGCTTCTCTTTTCACGTCGGAGCGGCTGATCCAGTGTCCCCCTCGAATCTTCTCTTTTCCTGTTGGGAGCTGCTGATTCGGTGTGCGTAACTACTTTAAAAACAAAAACACCGCGAAGCTGGCTCCTCTTTCATATCGGAACGGCTGATCCAGTATACGAACGTACTCCAAGCCACCGCAAGATTCCCTTTCATGTCGGCGTGGCTGATCCCGCACACGCGTGTACTCCAAGCCAACCCGGGCTTTATTTTTCATCCTGGACCGATTGGTCCGGTGTACGTGAGTTCTAAAAAAGCCACCCCGAGGTCTCCCTTAAGTGTCGGTTTGGAGCGGCAGAATTTGTGGAATATGTTCCCGATTATATTGGACGACGTCAGAAAAAAAAACAACACTTAGCCCCGCCGACGGCGCCACCAACATGCACCAAGAAGGTTAGAGGGCAAGAGGCCAGGCAGACGGGCCATTGAACCTCCGCTCCTCTCCTCTCCGCTGTGATCATCAAACGCGACGTAGCGCAACGCAACACAACGCAACACAACGCAAAGCAACGCAACGCAACGAAAAAGGAAAACACCCGAGCGAACAGGCCTGCAAAACAGACGAAGCGGGTGCCCGAAGCTCCGCTGGTATCATGGGGCGCAATGTAACGGAACACAAGGTAACCAGCCAAATCAGCCCGTCAGACCCCGCGCTCACCACTTCGGCCCTTTGCGCGCAACATCTCCGGAGAACTTCCCTGACCAGTGCCGCCGTCTCTGTTGACGGTGGAGGGACGCGGAGGGGAGGGGAGAGGGGGGGCATGGGGCCGTAAAAAAAAAGTTCGAAACAAGAGGGTCAGACTGCTCGCATCAAGGAGCGTTCGTTCGAAAGGCACCATGGTGCGCACTACCCAAGCCGGGTCAAATAAAGCAGGGCTATGTACGGGACAGAGCCACCAGCGGGTCGGGTCAGGAGCTCTCCAAGTACTCATAGTTGCATTCGGGTCGGGCGAGGAGGTATGCGAAACGTCGCGGGTCTGGCCGAGTCGGGTCGGGCCGGGCTAGTTGATCCCATCCGAACCGTCCCGCGAGTTTTCACCCGGCCTGTCAACAGCCCAGAAAATAAGGCTATACCGTACATATATCCGGAAAAGCGGCACCAAGCGCGGCGTAGGTAGTCGCTGTCGACATCTGCGAACACGCAAACTGCAAAATCGCCTTTACGATACAGCCCTACGGACATAATCGACCATCACAATACCTTCCAATTCATTCGACCAACTCGTGATCAAAATAAAGTACAATATACAGGATGAAATAACTTATCCCCGGACCGAGCGAATCGATACCCAACCCGCTATCGATGAACTCGTTCCCAACCGGTTCCATCAGCGGGCCACTAAATGTTTTACCACTTCACACCCAAGCTAGTTAGTAGACTTCCGCAATCGAGCAACGTTGCATCTACCAATCGGCTCACCAGGTCCCGAGAGCTACAAAAAAAACAGCAAGGGTTGCGAAGGAATAGCACATAGTTTCCCACCTGTGCCGAGGTCGATGTATGTATCGACCAACCGCCGGTAAGTCCGAGCAGATCCCCACAAGAGAACAAACCAAAAAAAAAAAAAAAAAACTCGGAATTACGGACCGAAAAATCGTTCAACTTTATGATTTTCTTTTTTCTTTCTTCAGCCCTGGCCACATCCAAGGGAGAGAGCCGCCGACCTACAACCCATACCTATTTCTAGCACGTACCACCCCTTTCCCGAAATAAAGGGATATTTTTCATGTAGTAGTGCCGGTTGTCGCTACACTGCCGGCAAGTATGCACCAGCCAATAACAATACCGGCACTATATATAGCGGCAACCAACCGGCACTAATCCCTCCGCATGCTACCACACCGGTGAATCCCATATATGCGCCAAGCGATTCCATAGGCGCTGTGGTACAGCCCGCAACCCGGCACTACTCCATCCGGCACTATAGAGGGATACACGACTGCCCGGACACGTAATCCGAACGGTCCCTGTCTATGTGAGCAGGGCGGTATTCTATTTTTCACGATACACGTACGGCGCGCCTAAACAACACGCAGAATCGCGCAGCGTGCAGAATGAAATCGTGCTACGAGTTGATGGTGCCAAAAACAGCTTCGGTCGAATGCACAGCTTAGACGTATTTTTCATTCACATTTGGCGACGTTATTCACACCTCTCCGACAGAGATGATCGACGCTCACTGCGTGATCTGAATCCTTCAAGGAAAGACAAGAGTCCTGATCTGTATGAATTACTATCTCATTTTTTTGCTGCGTGGGACCCGAATGGATCTACATGGTCTGGGGCAGCTTCCCTAGGTTGGATCTGCGCTACTACAGATCATGCACAACCTATATATCATAACGGCAGCAGGCTAGGATCCAGATTGTAGAAATCATGGATCTGTCTGGTCTGCCCGATGTTGAAGACAAAAACGGAAACCGTAGCGAATGAACAAAACAAAAAATAAAACATCTCACCACTTCCGAGGGGCTTCTCGAGACAGGCCAGTAGCGTGTACAGCCACACCGCTCGCGCCCTGTCGAAGAAGCATCGGCACACAATTAAAGCGGGGGTACGGAGAGTGCTTGAGGGGCGGGGGCGGGGCGGAAAGGAGGGGGAGGGGTGTACTACAAAAACAACGCAGGGGAGGGGGACAGATGTGCTTAATGTCATGCGTGGCCATAGTCGTATGGCCATAGACTCTCGCCGTTCTACAGTCCCGGGGGTCGGACAAGGGGCGGGGGGGGGGGGGGGGAGAGGGTGGTTGGAGAGCATCACCAACCGGGAACCACCAGCCATGAAGAGCCCAATCAACTCTAGCCTGGTGGTAACGATGAGCGACCACATGCCATCCAGCGGTGTGATCATGATCCTACATATCACTACCATCACTACCGCGGCGCCACTGCTATCGCTAACGATCACCGTCACCATTGCAATCGCCACCAGCATCCTCGCTATCAACACCACTACCACAACCACCATCGCTACAGCCATCGCTACCACCGTCACCATGACCATCATAATCATGACCGACCACCACCACCACCACTACCACCACCACACCTCCAAATTTATTGCCACCAGTACAACCACCACCACCATCTCCGGCACCACCACCCCCAACCCCATTTATATTACCACCAACACCACCACCTCCGAAACGATTTATTTCTACAACCACCGCCGCGACATGACCTCCATCACCATCAACATCTCTAGCACCATCACCTCCAAAGCCATTTACATTTACCACCAACATTACCACCACCACACTACCTCCGAACCTCGTACTATTACAACCACCGCCGCGGCATAACCGCCATCACCATCGCCATCTCCAGCACCATCACCTCCAAAACCATTTACATATACCACCAACATTACCACCACCACACCACCTCCGAACATCGTACTACTACAACCACCACCGCAACATAACCACCACCACCACCACCACCGCCACCACCACCGCCGCCGAAAGTATTACTACTGATACCACCACCGCCACATCACCACTACTATTACGGGAGACCACAGTAAATAGGACCAGATATTGCTACTACAAATAGTCAAATATATAGGGTTTTATGTTTATCATAGGTCCTATTTACTATGGTCCTCCGTAATACCACCATCACCTCCGAAATCAACAACAATACCACCACCACCACCACCACGGCATCACCAGCGCCTCTACAACCACCACCACCACCACCACCACCTCCGGAACCACCACTATTGCCATCCCGCGTGGCGAAAGAGCCTGACCTCGACAGCAGATTGTCCCGCAGCCACTCCGAGTGAAACGCCAGCACCCTCTGCGTCAGCACCTTCAGAACAAAAAACAAAGAAAAAGAAAAAGAAAAAAACAGCAGCAGCAGCAGCAGCAGCAGCAGTTCGTGGCGGAACAAATTGAAAAAAAAAAAAAAAAAAAAAATGACAAGTAACGGGAAAAACAATGGTTGGTCGTCGTATAGGTAGGTGCACCAAGTATCACATGAACCTTTTTTACAAGACTTTTAGAGAGGGGAAAAATGTTTTTGCTTGACAGAATAATATTCAGCGGTCGGGTAAAATAAAAAATAAAAAGTTGAGGTTCAGGTCAGGTCATATCAGGTCAGGTCGGGTCGGGTCGGGTCGGGTCGAGTAAAAGGGTGACATGATCCGATCCGTGAGAGGTATTAAACTTCCTGACCCGACTTGACCTGACCTGACCTGACCTGCCCCGACCCGATCCAACTCGTGAGAATTAAAAAAACTCCAGGCCCTGCCCGCGGGTGGGGTCATGACCCGTCAAGAGCCCGGGCAAGTATGGCGGCAAAGAAACGACCTGATTATAGTCATACAGGGAGAATCGGCCTTTTTTTTGCACACGCGGAGTGCTGGGCTGGGATGCGATTGAAATCGGAGTGCTACGCTACACGCACGCAGCGTATGCCACTACTTCTGCGTTCCGCCTAAGCACCTGAACTCCTCCTCTCCACCACAATTTCGTCTTGGCAGTTATTATCTTGAGAGAAGAGAGAAGTTCCTGGCGCTCTCCTCATTTTGACCAGTTTTTTATTTTTTACTTTTTTTAAATCATTACTGAACCATTTTGTTTTATACGATAAGGGTACACAGCTATTACGGGGAACCATAGTAAATAGGACCTACGGTGCAAACAAAAACCTATATATTTCCCTGTGTTTACTAACAATATTTGGTCCCATTTACTATGGCCGCTTACCGCAATAGTACGTACACGCCGGCCAGCTGGCGCAATAGCGGCAACCGGCATTACATACTCCGCGCCTATTCACCCTCTGGTGAATCCCATTTGTGCCAAGCGACTCCACAGACGCTTACGGCGGGCAACCGTCACCACCCAACCACCCCTACCACCGTAGCCTAATCTGGTCGCGAACATGTGGCAATGTACGCTCAGAACTTACATGTAGTACGCAAGGAAACGAAAAAACGGTAAAATAACACCGGCTGTCGTATACCAGGTGCCGGCCCGCATCGCTCGCTAAAGCCGATCGTACCACAAAAGCATCAATGGCACGCACATACGAAAAAAACGAGGAGAACATGCAAATCGGGCTGTCGCTGATGTCTCAACATTTATCCCACGAAAACTCTCGAGTATATCAGCAATAATACACGTTCATACAACTGTAAATACACTACATACGTACATCACACGCGTGTTTGCCGTAGGGGCGGGGAGCACCTAATTGCTTGTTCATGAGGCTCCTCACTTAATTATAGCATAGGGGTTCTAGATCTCACCCAAATGCTGACCTAGAGGAGAAAAAAAAAAAGGTAAACCCGATGAACTGCAGGTACGTAGAAGTATGCCACGAAAAAAAAAATCTTAAACATGCGATCACATTACTAGTGGCATTCGAACGATATTGGGCTATCACCCTGTCAGGACCGCAGTCCCGCTTCAGGGAGAAACCACTCCTACTCTAACTATTTACGGGGGATCATAGTAAATAGGACCTACGGTACACACAAAACCCCATATATTTCCCTACTTCTACTAACAATATTTGGTCCTACTTACTATGGCCCCCCGTAAACACATGATACTGCAGTCCCAAAATCGCTAAGGAGACCGGTCAGTCCCAGTGACACATTTAGGCCGAAAAAGTTACGTACATCCCCTATCGCGGAACGCCTCATCATACCTTACCGCATACTATTAACAGTCTTTCGCGGATATCGCCTCGCCGTTTTTACCAACACGCCAAAGGACGAAAAAAAACAAACGACAAGAACAGAAAAGATCTCCGGGAAAAGGGCGAGGCGAGGAAGGAGGAAGACGAACTGGTTTCAACACGCATTTATACCCACACCAGAAAAAAATACAAAAAAAAAAAATCGTGCGCCGACGAAAAAAACGGGAACTCATTTCACAGGGAACCCACCGCAACTGCTTCCAAATCCCACGGTCTTAGGCGGTTTCCCACGGGCAGTCCTACGGGCTCCCGTGGGAACGGCGGAACCCACTCGGAACCCACCGCAATAATTCACCATTCCCACCGTCTCCCGCGATTTCCCGCGGGAACCCGCGCGGCCTTCATGGGAACGGCGGGAACCCATAGTAATCCACTAACAATATCGCGGGGGACCAAAGTAAATAGAACCAAATATTGTTCGTAAAAATAGTTAAATATATAGGTTTTTGTGCGCACCCTAGGTCCTATTTACTATAGTCCCCCGTAATAGCAACCCATCGCAACAATAAACACTAGTAAAATTCACCAAAAATGGGATGTGAACGAGATATACTACGCAGCTTGCAAAGTTGAGTATCAACTACTCAATCATTCGAACCCCACAGCCGACGTAGTTCAATTTTTATTCGAAAAAAAAAAGAGTATAAACTACCACGGTCTTGAATGGCGGGAACTCACGGTAACCGCGTACCATTCCCGCGGGCTCCCGTGGGAACGGCGGGAACTCACGGTAACCACTTACCAGTACCCTCCCGTGGGAACGGCAGGAACTCACGGTAACCATCAACTATTACCACGGGCTCACGTGGAAACGGTGGGAACTCACGGTAACCCTTTATCGGTGCCACCGACTCCCGTGGGAACGGTGGGAACCCACAGGAACCTACGGTAACCGCGTACCATTCCCGCGGGCTCCCGTGGGAACGGCGGGAATACTCACGGTAAGCTATTACCAGTGCCACGAACTCCCGTGGGGACGGTGGGAATTCATAGGAACCTACGGTAGCCACGTACCATTCCCGCGGGCCCCCGCGAGAACAAACCGGCAGGGGCCAGCAGGAAATCGTCACCCAAAATTTTACCCCCAGGCATTAGCGAGAACCCCCGGCTTCCCTCACCTGGTCGAACTGCATCGCCAGCTTCATCGTTGGGGGCGTGCCGTGGGGGTGGGTCCGAAGCCACTCTCTCCCGCTAGGCTTCTTCACCGGCTCGCCTTCCAGGCCCTCCCCCCCCCTCCTCCCCGGCCCCCGCTCCTTCCCCTCCAAGACCCCCTTCCCCCACAACAGCCCCCATAATACCGCTCCCTCCTCCCTCTCCCCCTCCTCCTCCTCCTGTCTCTCCCGCCACCACCACCACCGCAGTCCCTAGGGCCGCAGAGTGGGCATCTAGAGGTGTTTCCGCGGTCACACTTCGTCCACCTCCCGAGCTGGTAACGGCAACGTCCACCGGGGCGGCGTGGGGGTCCGCCCCGAAGCCGGTCGCTGGTGCTACCGCAGGTGTTGGTGGCGGGGGCGGGGGCAGGGTGGGGGCGGGTGTCGTGGCGGACGTCTCGCTCTCCTCTCCGTCCCCTTGTATGGACTCGGCTGTTTTCGAGAGGGTGGCGGTGAATCGGTCGAACCTGCGGAAATTGTTTATTGTTTTCAACAAGTGGGGGTGGGGATGGGTGGGGATGGGTGGGGGGCGCAAACGAACATAATTGAGGTACAGCAGTGAAGGGAGGGGGGGGGGGGGGGGGGGCGCGGTATAAGATGTAACTTGTACTTCTCTGAGCGGAAAATAAAACGACAGTTTAACCGCCACTATGAAAACCAAGCGATCCTCATATTTACGCCCGGAGCAGTGAGCAGTACCGTTTTTGTCCATCAAAGCACTTGCTTTGAAGGGAGGTCCATTGGCTCGGCACGGGGATAATAGGAGCACTGCCACCTCAGAGGGGTTGTGGTGCCTTATTCCCTCTGAGCTTCTCCAGCACGAGGAGCTCAACATATCACCCGAAACACGACTTCGAATAAGTTTTGTCCGCGCCGGAACGGACCAAACATTTGTATGTGCGCTGAAAAACACTGCTCACATTTCGGCCCAAAGCGGTCTACCGGTGAAAGTATACTACTCTGGCCGGCAATATAGGCTCCGTTTGACGTTCATATTATAGTCCAAAGATGGCCTATATTCCCGGCCTGAGCGCTAACCCGTAGATGCTTATTTGAAGAGCTCAGCCGGTCGGAAAATATCGAGCCGAACGCCGTAATCCCTTAGCGTGGGATAGGTCGTTTCACGGGTGCCCAACGTATTCAGGCCCAATCACATACGAAAAACCAATATATTGCAGCAATTGTACTATTACAGGGGTCCATAGTTAACGGGACCAAATTTTGTTATTACGGGGGTCCATAGTTAACAGGACCTATGGTGTACGTAAAAACCTATATATTTGCCTATTTTTACTAACAAAATTTGGTCCCGTTAACTATGGACCCCCGTAATAGTAAAAATAGGAAAATATGTAAGTTTTTATGTACACCATAGGTCCTGTTAACTATGGACCCCCGTAATATTGCGGGAGCCCCTAGTAAATAGGACCAAATATTGTTAGTAAAAAAAAGAGAAATATCTAGTTTTTTTTTTTGTGTCCCGTAGGTCCTATTAACTATCCACCCCCGAAATAGACATAACTGGTCCTGAATACCGGGTATGTTCTTTCTCTCGCAATAGTGAAACATACCAGGTATGCTCTTTCAATACCTAGGAATCCCGTTCCACCTCGAAAAGAGAGGCTCGGGTTTAGGAGAACGTTGAACGTCGAAACAGGCCTGACACCCTGACACGCATCCCCTCTTCACCCTATTAGGCTTTAACCCTTCTAGAACCGCAGTCCCGATTTGGGAACAAATGACTTGGAATTAGACTGGTTTGTCCCCAAATCGGGACTGCGGTACTAAAGGGATTAAGGACTGCCATCTCCAATTTCGGGGACAAACGACGTGGAAATAGGACTCAGAGATCTGCATTTATTTCTGTACAGTGCGGTTCTAAACACGTCAAAAAAAAAACCGCGACTGATACTGTACAAGCATGTACCCTCCTGGCTAGGGGCTATACCTGCTGAAACCAGGGATCAATACCATTCTGACCAGAAATATAGTAACCGTTTGTACCGTAAAGTTAACATCAAACGGGGCTTGCAGTCCCGGTGATAGTACTGTAGTGTCTCAGATTGGACGCTATTAATCGAAGTGCTGTTCCCCACCCAAGCACAGCCCCGACCTACCAGGATGCTATACACCTCGTGTGTTCCCGACGTTGTGGTCCGTTTGCCATACTTCGTCGCGTTTCCCCCACAGCGTAATTTTCTTTCGGCGTTTTGTTCGCCGTTTTCTCCCTACTCCGACAAGGATTAAAAAAAAGGAAATTGTAGGAAACCGTTCGCATAAGAACCGGCGCACAGAAACACTACCAACACGACGAACGGTTTCATGTATCAACCCACCCACCCACCCACCCACCCGATTGGCGACATTTTGGTCGTGAGTACCGCCCAGACAACTCTACTCGCCGTATCAAATACCAGTCTGATCGTAAACAAAAGGGACGGCTGCAGTAGTTGGGAGACAACAAGTCGAAAAGTGCCTGACACTTCTGGTCGGTCTGGTACACTCGACACTCCCAAAGCAGCTGCAGTGCTCAAGACGCCCAATACCCCCAACATATTCGGGAGCGTCGAGGAAAGCGGGGGAGCAACGTCCAGTGCTCTCAACACTCCCAATGCCCCTGCCCTACTCGGGACTATCAAGTGAACTGAACTGCGAGCATCGGTGACATAATAGTGCCCGCGCGCCCCCACCACCCACGCGCTCAGCACCGTAGGAGAATCAAGAATACTGGCAGCATCTGCATATTGGCGCGCGCCAACCCAAAACCCCCACCCACCTGCTGCTGGTCTCCACCGGAGCGACGCAGTAGCTGCTCTGAGCGTCGTCGTCATTGCGAGGGTCTTTCGACCCGGGCGCGCCAGCAGCAGCGGTGGAGCTCAACACGGCCGCGACCGACGACGCCGAGTGGTGGACCTCGGAGAGGGCCGGCCCACCGGCAGATCCCAGCTCTACCTCGGTTTGGAGCGTTAACGGGGGACGGGACGGGGGCAGGGGGGGGGGGGGGGGGGGGGGGGGTACTCACTACCATGCATGGCCGTAGCCGTATGACCATAGACCCTCGCATCCCTACAATGCCGGGACGGAGCACGTCGGGTTGTCACCGACCAGGCAGACAGTGCTTGCACCAAGCGTGAAGCGTCGTGATGTGTTGGGCGAGTCGCATGAAGGGTGAGCTGCATCCTACTAAGAACCGCTTTCGGAGTCGGATTTTCTTGCATGTGGATGACAGCGTCAAGGACGGGGGGGGGGGGGGGGGGGGGGGGGGGGGGGGGACCGGGGTGGAAGGGAAGGGAAGGGGAGAGGGGAGGAGAGAGGGGGGTGGGGGGGGGGGGGGGTGGGGGGGGGGGGGGGGGGGGGGGGGGGGGGGGGGGCAAAGGCAAGCCCACCGGTCGTTTCCAGGTTTACATTGATTCGAAGGAAGAGATAGATAGCAACGGCGTCTTTCCATTGGGGTAGTGAGGGGTGGTGGGGGGGGGGGAGTGGTGGTGGCAAGCACACCGGTCGGTTTCAGTTTACATCAACTTCAAGGAGGGCATACATGGCGACAGGGAAATTGGTAGTGGCGAGTAGCGAACGAGAAGAGGCGAGTTATGCACGGCGTGGAGGGGGAGTAAATGGGAGGTGATAAGGTGAGGTGGGTGGTGGCGGTGATGGGAGGGGCGAGAGGAAGGGGCGTCCTGAGACTCCACATCAGCCAGCAGGTCTGTGTGCTGCTCACTGGCCCGAAGCCTTGGCGAAAATAAAAAAATATATATCCAAGTATGCCTGTCGCTAGGAACTCCCGCGCTCAGCAGGAAAGTTGTAGCTGCCGTCGAGTTGTGCGCGATGGTGCAAGGTATAAACAAACAAGAACCAACCCAACGCACCCGGCGTTGTAGGTGGGTTTGCGTCACAACCATGTAGGTAGAGAGGTACACAGCAGAGCGGCACTTCCGCTGCGTCCGGCTGATACGTACGAGGTACAAAGTGCGAGCACATAACATCATACAGCATCGCACTCGTGTGCGGCACGAGCACATACGAGAACACGCACCTATCGCACCCTATTATTGAACCGAACACAACCTGGTGGCAGAAGCGGCACGAGCGCAGCAGAACAACACAACAACACGGAGCCCACAGGCGCAGCGCAGAAAAACTCCCCGCCAAATATATTGAAAAAAAAAAAAAAAAAAAAAAAAAAAAGAGTTATTACGGAGGGCCATAGTAAACAGCACCTACGGCACACACAAAAACCTACATACTTCCCTATTTTTACGTACTAAAGTTGGTCCCATTTACTGCGGTCCTCCGTAATAGCACGACAGCGTCACGAGACGAGCTTCTTCGGTATCAGAGTAACGACAAAGCTGCAGCCATTCGGCACAAGCACACACACACACACACACACGAGTGCGCGAGAACGCACAACGCGGGGTGCGCACAGCAGCTCTCTCGCCAGCAGAACGTGCCCCGCCCGTACCGTGGTGTTCCCCGCATTGTGACTCGGACGGACACCTTTTTTTTACAATCCGCCGACTACCAACGCAGGGGCCGCTCCCTGCAGTCGTCAACGTGTGTCGTCACATTTTTCTTTCCTCTCTGAAGTCCCCATGAGGGTCACCTGGTAGGTGGTTTCGGGTACATCACAGACAGACTGCTGCTGTAGAATGTTCGCCGGAAAGTAAAAGTACGCGGAAGTTCTACAAATGGTTGCCGACAAGAAACTGGTCAAATCTGAGCGAAAGCCTCAACAGCTTTATCGTGGCACCATCTTTTGTTTTCAACCCTCGAGCATGGACTACTCTGTCGGATTTTATGTATAGCGTAGCGCTCGCTTAGCTGAGCACAATTTCTGAATCCACCTTTGAGTAGCGTTCCATTAAAAAGTGAGCCTCACGGTCTTAATTGGGCCCTTTTTTTCTTAAGAGCAGGCCTACACTCCGTAAAACAAAAGTCACACGTTGGACCGATCGCGATCCAGACAGACCATCCACCGTACTTCCTCACCTGTCGCTATGACATGTTGTCGATGACCTGCATGGCACAGATTTGACCCGAGGAAACATGTCCTACCATCACGCAGGTTATACGACTCCCGCCCGGCAACATGACCTATAGATCATACAGATCATTCAGATCCGAAAGAGCTAGATCATGAACTGTGGAAATAAGTTATATACCCATGGTGTGAAATGTGCAGGCTTGTTCACGGGCGGGGGTCAAACTTCGCGGGTCAGGGTCTGGTTGGGTCGGGTCGGATATCGGTAGCCCGAGCCGACCGGTGAGTTAGAACACTCTTTAAAAAACCGACCGGACCCAACCCGACCCGACCCCAGCCGACCCCAGCCGACCCAACCCGACCCGTGCGACATCAAAATGCTCCTGACCCGACTCGCGGGTCGGAGAGCACGATCCGCAAAAGAAAGCTGTAAATAACGCTGTAGATAGTTAGTGTCTTGCCTGAGTCCTCCTCCTGGGTGCCGTCCTCCGAATACCCCAGGCAAAAAATGTGCCAGCCGGTGTTGTCCTTCAGGGCGGGGACGGGCGATCTCTCAGCCGGGCTTACTCCGGCAGTAGCCTTCCAGCGTCGCAAGTACTGGAAAACACGAGCAGAAGGGGCAAGATAACGGTGCAGAATAAAAGCGTACCGTATCAGGTATGTGTTCTACAGTCGTAGGTTCATGTGTATATGTTCCTGGTTTGTCGTGTTCTCCCCTTGCGGAGTTCTTGGAGCCTGATGTTGGCTTCTGACCCCAGGCTGGATTCTGGCAATGAGCTCGTAGCGTGGGAGCAGCAGCAGCACCAGCACCGCCACCACCACCACCACCACCACTATTACGGGGGACATAGTTAATAAGACCACATATTGTTAGTAAAAATATGGGAATATACAGGTTTTTGTGTGTACTGTAGGTCCTATTTACTATGGCCCCCCGCAATACCAATGCCACCCCCAAAAAAAACAACAACAACAACAGCAGACTGCAGCAGAGCAGACCAAGGACAGAGAGCGGAGCAGTGTAAATTATAGCACACCAAAGAAGAGTAGAGCACAGCACAACACAGCACAACACAGCACACAACAACCTCCGCCCTGGACTAAAAAAGGGCGGTCCTAGACGGCAGCAGCTAGTCTACAGCAACTAGTTCACCGCAGAATTTTTTTCAGCACTTGTACCTGGCGCAGGTCGACGAAAGTGGACAGCACCTCTCGCTCCCAGTCTTCACTGGGCAAGAGGTACGCCGGGCACGAAGGAACGGGCTCCGTGGAAGGCATGTACATAGTCTGAAAAAGGCGGTAGGTAGGGCGGGGGGCGGGGGCGGGGATAGGTTGCGCGAAATTAACGGAACGGGTTCCATGGAAGGCGTGTACATCACCTCATAAGGCGGTAGACAAGGCGGGTACATACTCACGCCATGCATGGCCGTGGTCGTATGACCATACACACTCGCATCCCTACAATGCCGGGTCGGAGCACGTCGGGTTTTCGCCGACCAGGAAGGCATTGCTTGCACCAAGCGCGAGGCGAAACGTGAGTTGTTGAGCGAGCCGTTCTCAAGGGTGAGTTGCATCCTACTAAGATCCGTTCGTGAGGCGGACCTTCTTGTATACGGATGACAGGGTCGAACTAAGAGTAATTTTCTAGTGTGGCCACTTCCAGAGACAGGAATGGGTACACTACGTGGGGGGTAAGGTTATTCGACGTCACGGGAGGCCGGGACGGGGGGGCGGGTGCAGCGGGGGGGGGGGGGGTAGGATATGCGATGAAAAGCCTTGCGGGGCAAAAAACACCGAAAAACAAAATACGACCAGCGCCATGCTGTCAAGCCACGGTTGCGGGGGGGCATATGGTAATACTTTGCAATACATAGCAATACATTTTAATACATATTAATACATACTAATATTCACATGGTCATACATAGTAATACATAGTAACACATGGTCATACATAGTAATATATAGTAATACATAGTAATGCATAGTCATACATAGCATTGCACAGTAATTCATAGTAATACATAGTCATACATAGTAATAAATAGTATTACATATAATCATACATAGTAATACATGGTCATACATAGTAATACATAGTAATGCATATTACAGGGGGGGCATAGTAAATAGGACCAAATATTGTCAGTAAAAATGGGGAAATATATAGGTTTTTGTGTCTACCGTAGGTCCTATTAACTATAGCCCCCCGTACTAGTAATACATAGTAATACATGGCCATACATGGTAATACAGTGCAATACCAGGTATATAGTAACACATGGTCATACATTGTATTAAAAATACATAGTAATACATAGTAACCAGAACCAACGATGGACCCCAGATACCATGCACCCCCCTTCTCATTACTGAATACTATCATTAAAAATACGGTAGTAATACGGTGGTCCATAGTTAATAGGACCTACGGTACACACAAAACCCTGTATATTTCGCTATTTTTACTCACAATATTTGGTCCTGTTAACTATGGTCCCCCGTAATAGTAGGATGTTCTATTAATACCTGCAACAGGAAGAGCGTGCAGCAGCACAAGCGTTACCAATGGCCATGCTGCGCGCTTGTTTGGAAAGCAGTCTCCTTGCCTCGCCGCCGGGACACGCGCAACTGCCCCGGCAGGCCGGTCCGCTTCGCTTTCGTGTGGCCGATCGATGCCGTAAATCGTAACCGCTCGTTTCGACACGTTTTCCCTCCCTCCATACGAGTAGAAACCCCAAGACGGCTTCAAGGGGTGAACATAGCCCTGCACATGTCCTATGCGCCAAATCACGCTCCCATCCACCCACCCACCCACACAAGCATACTCCTCTACCCTCAAGTGCTCTATGGATCGCCGTGCAGGCTGACAGTATGACGGTAGGGTCAATATATGAGGGTAAGGTAACTATAGTGATAATAGTATGCACACAAATATTCAATCAAACCGTTCCTTATATTGAGAGACAGAGCGGAAACACTTTTTTTTGTTTTTTCAGGAGAGGTATTTATCAGAGAGAAGACGAGCACAGAAAACTTGATGTCATTTTTGTTCTCCAAGTATTTCGTCGCCGAAAACGTCGGGGGGGGGGGGGGGCGCTTTCGAAAAGGGTAAAAAGATGCGCACATAGACGACAACCAACACAATCGAAATACGCGTACGCACGAAGGGACACATGTACGTACACCCAAAGGCACACACACACTTCGCGCACCACTACACACAAGCATGCATGAGAAGGGTACACACATACAACACACATAAACACAAAACACAACCACAAAACAAAACACAAACAAGCTAGCAAGCACTATGCAATGTCCGGCTCCTTCACCTCCGGCTCCTCCCCGACCCCGTCCCCCACACCCCGCCTACCCCCACCCCCACCAGGTTGGCGACGACGCTGTGAAACACACCTCTCACTACGTGAGACAGTCACCACGGCTGGCGGTCGAGTTATTACGGGGGACCATAGTAAATAGGACCTACGCTACACACAAAAACCTATACATTTCCCTATTTTTCTAACAATATTTGGCCCTATTAACTATGGTTCCCCGTAATAGATATTTTTTGAGCGCCGAGAACCAAAACTCCGCACGAGGGGGATGATCGTATCACGTAGTGTGTACCAGGTGTATTGTAGGGCACCCACGAGGCAGTTACATAGTAACCCCATTGCTGTCTCTGGTATTGGCTACACTAGAAACTAAATCAAATCATGGACGCTGTCATCCAAATGAAAAAAAAAAACATCTCAAAAGCGGTTCTCGGTAGGATGCATCTCACCCTTCATGCGACTCGCCCCGCATCTCACGGCGCCTCGCGCTCGATGCAAGCAATGCCTGCCTGGTCGGTGAAAACCCGACGTGCTCCGTGCCGGCAACGTTGGGATGCGAGGGTCTATGATCATACGACTACGGCCATGCATGGTAATGAGTACACAACCCCTCCCCCCCTCCCCCTTCTCCTTTTCTTCGACATCCTCCTCCTCCTCTCCCTCCTCCCGTGCCCCCTCCTCCTCCCCCCCCCCCCCCCCCGGCGCCCTCCTCCTCGCCTTCTCCCCCTTCTCCTCTCCTTTCAGCTTCCACGGACCGAGGGGTCGATCAAGAACTATGGAAGAAACATATGTTTTTCTTTTCTTACCTGCTTCTTCTTGAGCCCCTCCGGAACGTGCGCTTCGACGACGGCGGGCAAATCGTTCGACTCGATCCTGAGAGCAATATTACGGGGGGTAGGGGGGGAGGGGTGCTCATATCACGGATCACCGTAGTACCGTATAGCCATAGACCCTCGCACCCCTACAATGCCGGGACGGAGCGCGTCGGGTTTCCACCGACCAGGCAGGCATTGCTTGCACCAAGCGCGAAGCGCCTGGAGGTGTTGGGCGAGTCGCATCAAAAAAGTTCGTGGGCGGACGCCAAAATAACAACTACCGCTCTGGCCCTAAATTTAAGGCGTGTTTACACATTAATAGCAGTACCGAACAGTCCTTATATTTCCGTCCAATGGGGACACTCTGGACGGGAATAGTATCCTACAGTAGTTTGGACTCTTACTATGAAGGCACACAACGATAACCCAAGACAGCCGCCTTTCGTTCAACATGCACTCCACGACCTCTGCACGGCTGTGTCCATTGAAGAAACAAATTGTCAATAGCATTGGGCAACATTTTCAATATAACACATCTGCAGCGTCGGCAAAGACCCAACCCGACCGCGACCAACTCTATCTCTCGCTCTAGCTCTAGCTCTAAACTTCTACACCTCCCAACAGATGGACGATTTTTCTCACTCACACCATAATCCGAAACATTTCGAGGCAGATGTATTCCCGACCTTTGATACGATTTAGCTCATGTTGCCGGGTGTGACCCGCATAACCCGCATGATCTATCTAGCGCATGTATCCTGGGTTGGCGTGCGCTATGTGCAGCTGCGTCCTGCACAAAACTCTGTGCAGGACCTGTGTCGTCAATTTCAACCTTGCACGTGGACCCAGACCAACCCAACCCCAGGCCTGACCCTAACCCTAACCCGAACCCGAACCCATACCCTTTGGGGGGCTCGAGGTCGGCAGGGGCAGTTACGCGGTTCCACCGCGTGTTTTGGTGGCGTTCTTCCAAAAAAACGCCGGGCGGCCGAAAGACCCGCCTTGATCAATAAGACCCGCATCCTGCACAGTGTTTTGTGCAGGATGCAGATGCACATAGGTCGAGTCAAGGGTTGGGGTCTGTAGTACAGTAGGCATGTCTTGCACACTCTCTCAACGGCAGGTGATAAACTACAGCAGATCATCTATCTGTGCGTAGATAGATCATCTACAGATAGATCACCTTTCAGAGTCGTGCCAACCATTTGGGGGGCTCGAGGTGGGCAAGGGTGGTCGCTCGGCTCCGCCGCGTGTTTCGGTGGCCTTCTGTTCTTCCAAAAACAAACGGCATTCTGAAACGCCAGTCTCGACCTACCAGGCAGCAGCTGGTATTGCTTTACGTTTCTTGCAAGGTGGTGCTGCGATTAGGGCCTCTCGAACTGCACGAACAACCTCAAGAACTCCACCAAAGCAGAATCGTAGTTTCAGCAGCGGCAGCAGCAGCAGCAGTGCGAATCCCGTAGCTATTAATAGCATTATACTCGTAGTCTATGCCATTCTAAGGGAAAATATCATAAATCTCGAAAAATATGATAGGAAAATAGCCGAAGGAAAGGTCGACCTCGTTTCCTTGTAGCCATCTAGAGGTACACTTAAAAAAAGCGCCCGGGAAAAGGCTTACTGACCCCGGGGTGTACCGTTTCTTAGCAGTTACCCTAAACAAAAAGACACCATGCACACTTAGGGACGGTGATGGATTCGTTTCAGACGTACAAAAATGTCCAGTCCATTCGACAAACCGCGAAAAAAAAAAACGTTTTTTTTTTTTTTAATAGTCTGCCACCAGCCTAGTTGCTGCCTTTTAGACTACATTCACCGTTGCAGCAAATACCTGATTACTCGACACAGGAAACGAATTGAACGATTGCGTTCGATAGACACATCCAATCAATGAAGAAAGAGGGAATGGCACGTTATGATTTGATCTGCAGAATGTTTTGTTCGTCTTTTCGATTGGGAGTGTGCGGGAAAATTCGACTTCTTAGGGTTAAGTTCGTACTTTCTCTCGAGGGAAGAAGTGTTATCACGGGGGTCCATAGTTAATAGGACCTATGGTATACATGAAAACCTATATATTTACCTATTTGTACTGACATTATTCGGTCCTATTTACTATGGTCTCCCGTAATAGACGTTACTAAATAATCGATGCGTGCCATCCCCTCCGCTAGGACTATGTGCACACAGCAATGCCACCCGCGCTTGAATCCGCCTAGTAGTCGACAACAAATTCGCTTCTAAACTTGCCCCTCTTGAAAAAGACAATTGAAGACAATTCTCTGGCAGGAAATCCGAGAAAAAATATGCCGAGATGAAAAAGGAAAAAACAAGGACGTCCAGACTTACTCTTCGTATCGGGCAAACGGTGCTACTGTAGCTAGGCATCAACGCGGTCGCACGCCGAGCGACTGGCATCACACCCGGTCCCATCGCCGTAGCGAAGGCCATCTGGAATCGGGCCTTGATGCAGCGGGAAGCGAGTCACCCCTAGCGTTCAGATGTGAACGCATCGCTGCTCTCTCACGCGAGGAAACAACCGACTAAAAATATTCTAACGTTACCACTGTGTCCGGAAATATATGGATGGTCCCAGCACGAACATGAAAATAAACGGTTGCTTACATTCCCGGACGGAGTGATGGGTACGCACGAGCACGTACGGCAGCACCATGCAGAACTTCAGGCGCGTACGTAGTGAACGCAGCCTTGGCCGCAAGGCTCAAGCCCACGCACAGCAACAGCTTGCCCCGTGAGCTATTACGGGGGACCATGGTAAATACGACCAAATATTGTGAGTAAAATAGGGAAATATATAGGTTTTTGTATGTACCGTAGGTCCTATTTACTACGGCCCCCCGCAATACAAGGTAGGGTCGCTTCCACAGAGGTGCGGGCAGCGCCGTCGAAATCCCTGTCTCGGCGAAGTGCAGCATAGCAGTACGCAGCCGACTGTCGATGGCTGTGTGTGGGCATGTTCTTCTTGTTGTTTACACGTCGTGCCCAACAGCATTAAGCCAGGACCACATAGCCTGCGACTTGATCTGTACTGGTACAGGATGTGTTCCACAAGGGGGGGGGTAGCAGTGCCGTGCTGCCTGCCGCCGATCCCAAGGGCCCACCAAAAACGTGCGATTCGCCTACCCTTGCGCGTCCGTTCCTACGCTGCTGCTCTACGACGCTCAGGGGTGGGTGGTGCGATGTCCAGCAGCACCTTTTGGTGCAAAATACAAGGCTTGCTGGTTCTGTTCAGCTCGTAGCTCAACGGGGGCGACGTCGACCCCCACGCAGCTTTTTTACTTTATTTCTGAGAGGCAGCATCATCGAACAGTTTTTCTGGTGGCACAAATGTTTTTTTTTTCCCCATCACCGATAGGTTGATCTCCCACACATTTTTCCCCCAGATCTCGACCATGCGACTTTTTTTTCTTTTGGTTCTGGTAATATTAATAAAACGAATCCATTCCCAGGCCTGACAACAGTAGTGTTTACGAAGACGGTGGACGCACCTGACACGTAACAAGTACTCCTCCGCTGACACCGCCGGAAGGCCTTGTTTCATACGCTCTCGCACCTGTTCCCGGGGGGTGTCGAAAGGAGAAGAAAGGAGGCGAGATGTGTAGGGGAAAAGGTCAGAAAACTGTCGGTATGTGCCGAATTGGTGCCCAGAAAGACGCCGACAGGTAATAAATAAGGAATAAGGGTCGATCGTAACTTTTGACCCTTTTGGGGAAAACCGCAGTCCTTTTTTTGGGGACAAAAGCACTCTAATTCCAAGTAGTTTGTCTCCAAAACGGGACTGCGGTCCTAAAAGTGTTGGCATACTTTTTTTTTTTTCGCATTTCGCGGAAATTCACACATTCGGCATTTTTTTTTTCCGCATTTTGCGGGGGGGGGGGGGGGGGGGGTTGGGCCTCCTCGGCAAACCACCGAAAGAAAGAAATTCACAGATCGCAGAAAAAAAAAGCGTCGGCGAAGCATCATCGGGCAGGCGCACGGTGTCAGCCGTCTCGTCACCGTATAGGATAGACCAGGCTCGTCCCCAGGATCGTTCCCAGGATCATTCCCAGGCTATGGCTGGTCGCGGAAACCGCCGTGCGTTACGAGAGCTCGATTGGTCCGGCCGACTGAGCAGGCTCACCGACATAACAGCCGAGATCAACACGAAATCGCCATAGCTATGCTGCCCTGCTGCCCTCGTGGAGACAGGCCTTTGTCGCGCCGAGAGCTGTTTACAGGCACAGTATGTGCGCTCGCGATATACGTTCGCCCCTCCAGGAGTCTGGGCACGATAAAGCGGCACGATAAAGCACATGCCTTATACGCGCGCGCGCGGATGCTCTTGAATTTTGATGGTTAGATCCGACGGACGAGCCTCGCAACCTCACGAAACATGATGATGGGACCCGCCGCATTCCTGTTTTCGCGTTAATGGTGGAAATAGATCCCGCGAAGCGAGAGCACGAACGAACGAAGCAGCCTGGAAAATATGGACTCCATAACAGGAAACGGACGTAAAGGTGTGGAGGTGCGTATATCCCCGAATCCACCAGGTACACAGCAGTCAAAGGTCGTCGTAGTACTATTGATAGTATCAGTCATCCAGACTCAGCCATTGCATCGACAGTGCCGGTCATTCTGAAGTACCCAGTCGCAAGACTTCCAGGAACTGAAACGACGGAGCCCGCGCGAGTCCCGAGGGTACAAAAATATGCAATTACTGAGAGGCCGCGAGTCCCGAAGGGTACGAGGAGCCGAAATGACCGAGTCCTCGCGAGTCCCCAGGGGTACGAGGAGCTGGCATGACTGAGTGCTCGCGAGTCCCAAGGGTACGAGAGGTTGATTGGAAATGAGTGCTATTGCTATTACGGGGGTCCATAGTTAATGGGAGAAAAATTTGTTAGTACACATAGGTAAATCTATAGGTTTTTATGTATACCATAGGTCCTATTAACTGTGGACCCCCGTAATACTCGCTCGAACCGGTACTATGACGACGACTTTTCGACTCATATTACGGGGGTCCACAGTTAATAGGACCTATGGTATACATAAAAACCTATATATTTACCTATTTTTACTAACAATATTTGGTCCTATTTACTATGGTCCCCCGTAATAGTGTACCTGGTATACGAGTATGAATGATGGAAAGGTCTCCATCCCGTAACCAGGCGTGGCTGGCATATGCAACATATCCAGATCAAGTACAGAAAACACCCGACAAAGTAAGGTGGAAGAAACGAACCGGGTTCGAACAGGTACACGAAAACCTGAGAAAGAAGTGTGGACAGGGGTTTCCTCTCGCTCTCCTGGGCACTATAAAAAAAAAAAAAAAAGTACGGAAAACATTCTTACGGGGGACCACAGTTAATAGGACCTACGGTACACACAAAACCTATATATTTCATTTTTTTACGAACAATATTAGGTCCTATTTACTATGGCCCCCCGTATTCCCGGAAGTATCACAATTGAGGCTGATTGAACGCTGCAAGTAATATCTGCGCGTTTGGTAGCCCCGGGCCGGTAGTTCCAGCCAGTGCAGCAATGTGTACTGGCTGCGTCAGATGCAATTACACTCGATTCAAACAGCAGTGCACTGATCGGGGCGACCGCCCCCTCACCTGGCTGGTGATGGGGGGGGGCGCCGGAGGCGCCCCCTGAGGTCCCCGCTGGAGGCGCCCAGCCGGAAGCACGTTTTTTTGAGTGATTCAGCGTCACTACGAACGGCTAAAGAAAACGTCGATTCTAGACAATCTTTCAAAGGCAGCAATTGGGAGATAGACTTGATTAAGGAAAAACACTTCGTAAAGGCGGACAAAATGTGTGAATGGTACTGGAGGGATGCACGGAGCTAAGCCGTCGTGGTTGAGGCGGCTTCGTCCATCGTGCTCACGGCCTCCTGGTATCTCTCCTTCTCCCCCCTCTCTCTTCTGCGTGCCGTTTTGGGCGCCGTGGAAGTCGATGGGTCTCCGCCATAGTGCGAGGCGTTAGGATGGGACGTACACACACGATAAAAATACACTGGCAACACTGGCAGCTCCCTCAACCAGTACAAACAGAAGTACTGGCAGCACATGCTGGACCAGGATCAAAAGCCCTACCAGGTAGCTTTTTGCTCTTGGCGTGTTTTTTTTTTTTTTACACTCTCGCATGATGCACGAGAAGGCTTCAACCCAACCCAACCCAACCCAACCCTGCTCCTAACTCCTACGTAGCCCCCTACCGTGTACCGTGTATATGATACCTGGTACCTGGTACTATTAATAGCGTTTAAAATCGTATCGGAACTTCCGATATATCGGAAATCGTAATGGGCATCACAGTCGCAAAAATGACGCGTCCATATTTCCGATAAATATCCGATAAATATCGGGCGCCCGATATACCAGGTATCCGATAACCGATAATTTTCTGCATCCGTACTTTTGTGTGTACCTGACATTTGCCAAGGGGGAGAAAGAGCCGGCAGCTGCTGTGATAGTTACCACGTGACACGAACACCAACCCTCTCGTAATCCAGGCCAAGGCTGCAACCAGAGTGCTCGGCTACACGGCGAAGGCTGTACTGATGAGCCGGCGATGGAGATGGATTCATGGTGTTTCGACCTCGCACAGCAATATACGCACTTGGAACATATTTGACCAGAACAGCATTTCGATGCGGATGATGACAAACTCATGGTCAAGTCAAGGACAGCAGTGTGAACTGAGAATCGTCCTTTTAGAGACGAGAATAGCTATTAGGTATATCGTAACCTTCAACGCATCCGACTCACAATGCTTCTCTCTGCTGCGGTACCATGCTGGCCACTGCTGCTGCTGCCGAGCCTGAGAATATACCCAAGGCACGTACATCAGGAACATTTATCTTACCCAGTACCTAAAGAGAGGGAGAGGATCAACCGACAACAGAGTGGTACCGCCATACAAGTAGTCAACAAGAAACTATTAATAGTAGAACCAAACTGGCCGGGCTGTTGACAGGCTAGGTCTCCACGGTAGGCTACATCACCAGAAAGCACACCTGGTATTCTTGCAGAGTTGCCTCGCCTTCCTCAGCGTCTCCAACAAAGAGTGCCGGGCGCTCCATCGACGGAGAGAGAGTGACCTCTTATCACACTTTTCTCAGCTCGGAATCCAAAACATAAAATATGGGGTTTCCACCATTTTTCAAGTGCCTGTGCACAAGGGGCAGTACAATCTCCAAGATTTTGGAAGCGGCCGATTTTTCGCGTATGGAACCCAATCCTGAGGATGGCAGAGAGGCCTCTGCTGCAGAGGAACTGCGCGTCCTGCTAGACAACTTCCTGCGGGGTGGACGCTGCCAGTATGATGGCAAAGCTTTCCGTCGAGATAGATGCCGCGGTGCGAGACATTGGTAGCGTGAAGGCGGCGCTGATGGGCGGAGATGGAGATGACGCTGAGCCGCAAGGGTTCCTGGGACTGACTTGCCCAAAGGACCGCGCGCCATTGCTCCAGCTCCTGCACTTGTCGATGCAGCAGCTGGATAGGCTGCGGGAGAAGGAGATCGAGCTCATCAGGTCCGCCACAGCCACGGCCACGGCCACGGCGACCGCCGTTCGACAAGCAATAAAACCGTATTCGCCAGGTGAGAATTAACAGCGGGACCTATTTCGTACGGTATGACGAGAAGCTTGTAACATACTGGCGGCATCATTCTGTTCCAAGGTTTCGGGGGGTTGCTGTAACCACAATCACGCCTGGGGAGGGCTTGGCTGCCGTGCACGCAGCAAGCATGCCCGCCTTCTCCCGGGCGTGGCTCCTCATTGCGCAAGCATCCCTCCTTGGGTGGCTGTTGCTGTTGTTCTCCGATTTTGTTCAACAGTTGCAGTTCGTTTTATACACTCTGTGTATGCACGTACATACTTGCTCCGGAGTACGATTCTTGGGCCAATAAGGAACAAGCCCCAGCAACCATTTTGCCAAAAGACACGAAAATACAACGAGAGCAATCGGTCCATTTGCACGGCTAATCTACGACAGGCCTAGACTACACGTGGATCAGGATACCATCTGGTCCCTAGCAGCTTGCATGCTTGCATACATCACACATCACACATTACTGCAGGACGCGGCAAAACTTGAGAACTTGGGACTAGAAAAGAATGGCTCGAAACAAAACAACAGTTTTTTATTAAAACTTAAAATGCTGCTGGGAATTAAAAATAGAAAGGCCATTATTTCTACCGATCGACATCCAGCCTGCAGCACAACCAGCCTCCGTACAAACCCTTAACTCTGATACAAGTTCTACAGATGTGGTCGCAAAACTACTCCATAGAGATACTATTTGTAAATACTGCTGTTCTACAGCAGAAAGCAGAGTAGACAACAGGGCAATTGCCATAATGTCATCATACTGGATACGACGGGCACGACATACACATTATACGCACGAGAGAAGACGAAAGAATGAAAAAACAAAGAAAAAACAATTCCAAAGAGAAATGGAAAAATAAAGAAAAAACTCTCGTGCCCCCCAGCGGGAGATGTGGCCCCCCAGCAGGGGATGTGGCAGACACTTGAAAAGAATGACACCACTAATGATGCATATAAACAGCAGAGTAACAGCAGTAGTATTATTAACAGACTACTGCTGTAGTGAGAACCAAGGGAGATAAAAGGCAAACCGAAGAACAAAGCACCCTCCAGGTAGCCGCAGCAGTTTGTGGTACGCGTAGCATAGATAGATAGCCAGGTTCTCCCTACTCGGCGGCCTGGTACCTTGCTACCTGCTGCACTGCCGCTATTATTAATAATATTTCCACGAGGAGTTACTTCTACTTTCGTCTAGAGTGTTGTACTTCTGTATGAATATGCCACCAATACAAGGACCGGTTTTATATCAACAACCAATAAAAACGTTCCTTATTTTTTATTTCGGGACATATGGGGTACCTGGTAGATGATAATGAGCATACTGATACTTCAGGTACTATTATTAGTATGTATTGCTGCTGGTGCTGGTGTACGTTGAAACTTTCGAGCACCGTTCTCTCCTTGTGCTTGGTTCTATTGTTAATAGAACTGCAACAGTAGTCTATTCATGCTGCCGTACTAATGCGAGGGACTCTAGTAAATAGGACCTACGGTAGACACAAAAACCTATATATTTACCTATTTTTCGATGACAATATTTGGTCCTATTTACCTACGGTACACACAAAAACCTACCAGGTATATACCAGGTATTTACCTATTTTGGTAACAATATTTGGTCCTTTTGACTGTGGTCCCCCGCAATATTAATACTGCTGTACTTCCCCCTTAGTCCTTGGAGTTGGGACCGCACTGTGGCCCACTGCAGCAAAACAGACGGGAAAGTGGTACCGGGGAATCCTCGAAGCAGCTGAACAGTTCATGGTCAGGTGGCACGAGGCTGAGGCAAAGCTGAGTAGACAGCGCCGTACATACGCTGCAGGTAGTGTTAGAGGGAATGGGGGGAGGGGTAACAGCAGGAGGGGTAGAAGGAACACCGTAGAAGTGTATGGGGGCAGGGGGGGGAACAGGAGGAGTAGAAGGGAAACCGCGGTAGAAGAGAGTGTCAGAGAGACCGCAGATAGGGTAGCAAGGTACCAGGCCGACTAATAGATTGGACTTTTCTTTGCTACTCGTACCGCCAACTGCTGCGGCCGTTCGGTATGTATGGGCTTGGTGCTTTGATTTTTTTTCCATGACTTATCTTTTTCCTATATTTTCCCCTTCTTATCCTTATGAAAACAGTACTACATAGTGGGTGGGTGACGAGTGTATTTTGGCCCACTCATTGTATCTCTTTTTACTTAGTTAAGTGTTCACCAGGATGCATAGTCCCCTTTTTCCTTCTCGTTTCTTCCCCCTTGCACGTCCCTTTTGGCTCATGCTCGGGGTAAGTATGTGTCTCAGCTTTGGCTTCCCATTTTATTTACGAGTATTTATTTGGGATTCTTCTCCTGTTCTTTTTCTTTTTTTTTTTTCGGTTTGGTTTCTTCGTTGCTTCTCTTTCTTTATAATGTGTTTTGGTTGCTGGCGTATGTATGTATGTTGTGTCGGCCGCACCTATTGCGAAGGCATGGTATTGCTTAGGCTATTAATGCATTACGGTGTGTTATCTCTGTGTCGTAGTCTGTGACCACAGAGCTCGTATCTTTCTAGGGTGAAGAATCAGCACGGACACTGGGCTTGCTGGATGTCGACGAGCAGAAGAACGGTTTGATGTGAAGAACACACACGCACACCAGGTACTATTACGGGGGACCATAACAAATAGGGCCTAATATTGTTGGCAAAAATAGGTAATTATGTAGGTTCTTGTGTGTACCGTAGGTCCTATTTACTATGGTCCCCGGTGTAATAGGTATACATCCTGTGATGCTGCTGTCAATATACTGCTACAGCTGCTGTAGGGGTACCAGTTTTTTTTTTTTTGTAGTTTCGCGTTATCTCTGATTCTTCTGTCTTGTCACAGCTGACTCACACTGCACAGCACAGGGACAGGTCAACATTATTATAGGACTGAGGATATTGGGCTCAAGCACCTTTGTTATGCGTGACCGGACTTGTTGAGTTAATGTGAGAACTACAACAATGTGTAGGTCATGTTAACTCGTGGTGGGTTAAAAGTCACAGGAGATTACTTGGTCGTTAGTTGAGCAACCCATACGTACGCGAATACGTACGTACGTACGTATCCATACCCGAACAGACCGGTCCTGACACCTTCATTCACACTTTACCATTCTGAGTACTCGTACGATCGAGAGGTCGAGAGTTCCTATTCATAGTATTACTACTACAGCAGAGTAATAAGACTCGTACTGCTGCTGCTGCTGCTGTGTAGTTTCATTCGTATCTCTTTCTATTACATTAATACCAATATTACCAATGCCGCCATCTACGCGGAAGAAAGCACACTCCCCTCTGACAGCACAGGCCGTTGGCCTTACTTACCATCACCGGCGGTATTGCGCGGGCATGGAAAAGCAAGCTGGTTTCAGACCAAAGCTTCTCACACGTCTGCACACCCCTTGCTGCCGCTATCACCGCCTTTTGTGATCGACCCCCTTTTTGCTATCGCACCCTCTCGTCATCACACCATCTGTAGTCTGGCCGAGGTCTACGAGCGCTCCTTCGCAATCATTGCCACCGTTACCACACCCTCTCGTTATCACCCCCCCCCCCCCCCCCCCCCGACGTTGCCCACACCCCCTAGCTGCGGGGCTTCCGTGCATGCTGCTAGTCGCCGGGGGATGTTGAACGGCACCCCTACCCCCCCCACAACAGCACGCCCCCCCGGTGGTGATGTTTGGAAAGGTGTTATCTCCGGGGCGTGCTTTATTCCGCGTTATTCGGTAGCTTGTGGTGTTGTGTGATAATAAAATATGATGATTCAAACGTTTCGTGGCCGGGGGCCGGGTGGTATCATACAGCAGTGAACCACTCCGGCCGCAATATATGAGCTAGCACCGTTTGGCCTTCATGTTGATGTCTAAACGGTCCTTGAATTGACGTCCAGGGTGGTACGTGGTCATACCTGATCTGTCCCATAATATAATCACTGTTTTCATACTAAAATTCAAACTAAACGCTTGTTATATATGGGGACAGAGTGGTATGCAACAACAACAACAACACGGCGTACATCCGCTGCGGGTAGTGTTAGAGGGAACGGGGGGAGGGGTAACAGCAGGAGGGGTAGAAGGAACACCGTAGAAGTGTATGGGGGCAGGGGGGGGAACAGGAGGAGTAGAAGGAAACCGCGGTAGAAGAGAGTAGCAAAGAGACCGCAGATAGGGTAGCAAGGTACCAGGCCGACTAATAGGTTGGACTTTTCTTTGCTACTCGTACCGCCAACTGCTGCGGCTGTTCGGTATGTATGGGCTTGGTGCTTTGATTTTTTTCCATGATTTAACTTTTTCCTATCTTTTCCCCTTCCCATCCTTATGAAAGAAGTACTACATAGTGGGTGGGTGACGAGCGTGTTGATTTTTGTGTTATATTTTTTGGCCCACTCATTATTTCTCTTTTTGCCCCGGGATGCATATTTCCCTTTTTTCCTTTTTCCTTCCCGTTTCTTTCTTCCCCCTTGCACGTCCATTTTGGCTCATGCTCGGGGTATGTGTCTGAGCTTTGGCTTCCCTTTTTATTAGTTATTTGGGATTCTTCTCCTTTTCTTGTTTCTTTTCGGTTTGGTTTCTTTGTTGCTTCTCTTTTTTTATGGTGTATTTTGGTTGCTGGCGTATGCTTGTATGTTGTGTCGGCCGCACCTAGTGCGAAGGCATGGTATTGCGTAGGCTATTAATGCCTTACGGTGTGTTATCTCTGTGTCGTAGTCTGTGACCACAGAGCTCGTATCTTTCTAGGGTGAAGAATCAGCACGGACACTGGGCTTGCTGGATGTCGACGAGTGGAAGAACGGTTTAATGTGAAGAACACACACACGGCAGCAGCAGTACGTTCGTATGTTCTGCTTTGTTCCTTCCATCAAGATTCTCTTCCTTGTCTGTACAAAGTCTGGTGTTTTGTCACATCATGACCATACTATAATATGAATAATAGGAGTACTGCTGTGATCTCATTTTTTTGTAATTTCACGTTCTTGCTGACTCTTGTCACAGCTGACTCACAGGACTCACAGCTGACTCACAGCCAAAGTTGCGCAGGTTTCAGGTCACACACGTCACGCGTCACAGGCAATTCTTTGGACTTTAGTTTCAACAGACCGGTCCTGACCCCGTCACAGACAGGTCAGACGGCACACACCACACGCCACACTTTACAAGTCGTAGTTTTAATAAATAGTATGCATGTACGAGGTATTCACCAAGAGCATAGTGAGTACGATCCAGAGATGGAGACGTATTGCAATTGCACTTTTTTTTTTTTTTTTTTTTCATCATCACTTTTACTTTCCAGCCCATTCGTAGAGGAGGTTTTACCCTCGACGATCTTCTGGACAAGCCGTGGTCACAGGTGTCGTCCCTTTTCCCCCCCGGTCCGTGCCTTTAGTTTTTATCGCGCATAGGTTCAGCATTCCCACTGCTCGTCGATTTTCATCGAATGTACAGCTAACTCACGCCCTCGCGCTTTCCGCTGATCAATTTTATGCAAGAAAAAGTCCCTACGAGCATGCACTCGGTGAGACTCGAACTCACGAAATTGATCTTGATAGGCTCGCGGACCACCTACCAAGCCACCGGGGACGCCGGTCTACTGCTGGCTATAAATCTGTGTATATAATCTAATTAATACTGCATTCGTATAGATAAATAGGTTATGCATGTTGTTGTCTGTTCAGATCCAGTCCAGCAGTACTTTCGGGTTAATATTAATATTTATCGTTAATATCTGGTGTACTGCTGGTGTTGTAGCATGGCAGTCTAGAGCAGTAGCAGTAGTAGTAGAACAGGGTTGTTGCGTTGTCGCGCTGCGGCTGTTGTTGCGCTGTTGCGCCAGCAAAACCTTTGTCGCGAAATCAAGCGCACATAAACACGCGCAACACGCGATCAGAACCAACAGCGCACCGCGTTTCGCCGCAGACTCGATTTGGTTCATACTAATAGTGTGTATGTATCACCTGGTAGTTTCCTAACTGCAAGCACTACTTTTTGAAGTGTACCAGTCGTTTTGGGAAGAATAACTTGGAGATCGTACGTACGTACCGGTAAGCGGTATGCACAAAATTCCAGTGTGGGATACGTATTGGCTCTATGCTATAAAACCAGGCAAAGTGCATATTTGAGCAGGTTTTGGACCCCGGCGGCCAAAGCGTGAGGAGCGGCCTCCGGCAGCCCCTCTCCTGCCTGGTGCGCAACACGCATTCGGCTCGTGCTGCGCGCCAGCGGCTTGCAAGGAGCCCTGGTATAGATAGACTATCTCAGCAATACTCCCGTGTTTCGAATGTGTTCGTGCTATTAATAATGATGTCGATGCTCGTTTCTTGTTTTTCGACACGTTACTATGAATAGTACCCGTCTACTGACTGCTGTACCTAGCCCTCAATATGAATACGAAAAGGATTGTGGGAGAACCTGTTGAATATTTCCATGACGGGGGTTCATAGTTAATAGGACCTATGGTGTACATAAAAACCTATATATTTACCTATTTCTACTAACAATATTTAGTCCTATTTACTATGGTCCCCTGTAATAGTGCAGTGTCTGAACATTCGTGAAACCCTGGTATACATACACAGCAGTATCAGTGTCAGGAATACAAGTTACTACAGCAGTACGTAGTAGTGTGGTTATTCACATTGGTGAACCTTTCTTTCTACCCGTCGACATCCAGCACAACCAGTGTCCGTACCGATTCTTCAATCCTAAGATCCTGAGACAGATCCGAGCTATGACACATCAAAGATACCTTTAAAGTGCGTTGATACCCAGTAAGCAGAGTAGACAGCAGCAGTAGACAGACAAGCAGCAGTGCAATGCCGTATCATCGTACTGGGATACGACAGGCACGACATAACACACGCATTATCATATATAACAAGGGGGTTCTGGGATACGACAGGCACGACATAACACACGCATTATCATGTATAACAAGGGGGTTCTGATGTTCTGATGTTCTGATTACATACTATATCCCCCGTCCTACAGTAATATGAGAAGTCGTACGGGGGGCCATAGTATAGTAGTCAGGACCTAACCTGGTGTGTAAACATACTGGGGTATATTTTTTTTGGGGAGTCTATCGTTGGTTCAAATGTCCAATGTGTACTTTCCAGCAAGATTATTTTTTGTTGTCTGCACAGCAGCAGTGTGTAGTGTTGTATCGCGTCGTAACCTTGTACTAATACTCGTATTAATAATCAACAGGAGCACTGTTTGCTGCTGTATTCTCATTTCTTTGTAATTTCGCCTTCTTGCTGATTTTTGTCACAGCTGACTCACGCAGCTCACACAGGCAAAAGTTGCGCAGGTCGCACGTCACACACTTCACGCGTCACAGCGTCACAGGCCATTCTTTGGTCGATAGTTTTAACAGACCGGTCCTGCCTGATCCACCCCTTCAAACGTCGGACGGCACAGCCCTCACCCCATACCTCACAGCGTAGTATTGTATTAATAGTACGATCGAGACATGGAGACTTTGTTGCAATTGTTGTAATGCTTCCTATATAAATCTGTACTTACTTATAATTAAATAAATAGCTTCATGTTGTTGTCCGTTCCGGTCCAGTCCAGCAGCACTTTCGGGTATTGATACGTAGTTAATCGTTCATATCTGATATACTGCTGGTGTTGTAGCATGACAAAACATTCTAGAGAAGTAGCAGTAGCAGTAGAACAGGTTCCCTCTAGATGGTGGCGCTACAGCAGCTGTTGCACTCTTGCGCCAGCACAACCTTTGTCGCGAAATCAAGCACACATACATACATCCATCCATATATGTACGCTGATGATGCGCAACACGCGATCAAAACCAACAGTTAGCCCAACACGTTTCGGTCTCGCAGGCCTGAAAAATGTTGGGGAGAGCCTTTTGCTTTTGCGCCGGAGTCGATAAATCACTGGGATTTCGTTTTCTTCGCCGCAGGCTCGATTTTTTTTCTTTTCTGGGCTGTTTTTTCGCCGCAGCAGTAGTAGGTAGTGTGTAGATTCACGCTCTTTTTGTAGCGACAATAACTAGGACACATCAAATATACCTTTTAAGTACGTTGTTATGCAGTAAGCAGAGTAGACAGACAAGCAGCAAGTGCAATGCCGTATCATCGTACTGGGTACGACAGGCACGAAACAACATACGTATTCTATACAAGTGGCTTCTGACTGCTGTACTATGCCTCCCCCCCAAAAAAATACGTTTCTATGTAATATATGGAAACAACGTAATGAGCGCCCAATTGTTGGAGGTGTCTCTACTACGAGTAGGAACGGTGCTCCGTCTCGAAAGAGATGCGTGGTCAATGGTCAAATGATCAAATGATCAAATGACTAAGGCAAGCAACAAATGAGTACCCCCCCCCCCCCCCCCCCCCTGCTCCGTCCCGGCATTGTAGGGATGCGAGGGTCTATGGTCATATGACTACGGCCATGCACGATAATGAGTACCCCCCCCCCCCCCCTAATATCTGGAAGTCTCTGGAAGTGGCCACACCAGAAATTAATCAGTTCGTTGATGCTGTCATCCATGTGCAAGAAAATCCGCCTCTAAAGCGGCTCTTCGTAGGATGCAGCTCACCCTTCATGCGACCAACTTCTTTGCACGACACGAAGTTGAAACGATGAAGTGTGGTGAGCTTAAGCTTTGTTTTTACCAATCCGCCGGAGGATTAAAATATATAAATAAATAAAATAAATCATGCGACTCGCCCAACACATCACCGTCACCACGCTTCGCGCTTGGTGCAAGCAGTGTCTGCCTGGTCGGTGAAAACCCGACGTGCTCCGTCCCGGCGTTGTAGGGATGCGAGGGCCTATGGTCATACGGCTACGGCCATGCATGATCCCCCCCCCCCCCCCCCCCCCCCCCCTAATATGAGAAGCAGTACGGGGGGTCTTGGTAGTGAGGACCTAATCTGGTGTCTAAACATACCACACATACAGTAGTGTATACATTTTTTTTTTTCAGGTCTATCGTTGGTTCTAATTGCTGTGGTTTCACGTACAGCAGTAGCACTTGGTGCTTGGTATGTGGTTGACAGCAGGGAGAGCAGTGTTTTGGTGTTGCTTCGACAAGGAAACGCGAGTGCGGCCCACGCGCCATGACGGCAGAAGGCATGCTCTCAAGGTGTGATGTCGCTCTGTTATATTAGCAGAACTCCTCGTATTGCAGTAGGGCCGCTGTTATCGAAGGAGCCCCTTGCCCATTTTTTCTAGAGTTTCCGTTAGTTTTTTGGTGATTTTTTTATTTTTTGTTTTTTTTTTTTTTTTTTTTTTTTTGCCTGCGGAGTTTTTTTTCCTGTTCCCTCTTCCCCCCCCCCCCCCCCCCCCCCCCCCCCCCAAATACTCTGACTCGAAAGAGATGCGTGGTCAATGGTCAAATGACGAAGGCAAGCAAAAAATTAGTACCCCCCCCCCGCCCCCGCCCCCTCCCCCCAAATATGTGTATGACAACGAGCATTCTATAAATTGTGACAATACGCCTCCGTTAAAAAAAACAGACGGAACAAATCGAGAAAATGTGGAAAATGTGGAACAAATATGCTCTCCGATAGCATCGGCCCTCGGCGATAGGTAAGCCCTTGGGCGCTTCGACCGAACAAAACGTCGGTTGTTGTATATGATGCTTACAATGCTTGCTTACAGGCCGGGTGCTACGTCTGGGGTGCTGTTTTCACTGCCGTCTGACGCGCGTACGTACACAGCATGGACTATCGCATGTTTCGCACGAGAGTATGCAACTGCTGTTTCTGTTTGTTTTTATTTGAGTCACCCGCACGAACGCGGTCGGGCCGGTATGGACGCTGTAGCTGGAGGGACGGGGGTCGGGGGATAGCCTCACCGGGGGGGTATGTGTGTCGAGGGTTTAGTGTGGACTATCAACCGCCGAAGCTGGACGAAATGGTCGATACTATTTTCGGGGGACCATAGTAAATGGGACCAAATATTGTTAGTAAAAATACGGAAATATATAGTTTTTTGTGTGTACCGTAGGTCCTATTTACTGTGGCCCCCCGTAATACAAGGTACCAGGTATATAGTATTAACACCTGGTACGTGCGGGGTCCCTTCCGGATTGTGGTTGACTTGAAGTCCCGGGGGCGTCGCAAGCTGAAAAGGGGGAATACAGCACAGCAGCATTCGTTCCTTGTGGCGAAAAAGGACATGAAAAAAGGAAAAAAAAATGAAGAAATCTGAAGGAAAAAAAGGAGTACGTACGTAGCCGCGGGGGCAAGAAAGCGGGCAAGAAACACCGACCAAGCCCAAACGAATTCATAGTTACGGTAGTCGTATACACTGCTGCACACACCTTCACGCACTCTCGTCACCCTCTCTCTCTCTCTCTCCCCCCGCCGCCCCCCCCCATCCCCCCTCGCGCGCGCTCTTCGTCCATCCCGCCTTGTTTGTTTGTTTGTTTGTGCGCGTCCGATGTGCTTTCGTGCTCTCTGCCCGGGCCTTTCAAAATGTTTGGTGCGATGATGTCAATATTTTGGTATGCCTTGTGTGCCTTGTGCGGTACATTTGGTGTTGGTATGCTGTTTTTTTTTTTTTGTACGTATGGTAACTAACATGTTTTTGTGCCGGGTGTCCACATGTTGATAAAACCTCCTCCTTGACTCACTGGTGTTTGATATGGTATTTTTGACTTGTTTAGATAGTGATAGTAAAACAGAGGTCATCGCTGGGGTTGGCAGTAAAACGAAGACCATCGCAGGTGTGCCACCTTACGCTGGCGTGGCAGGGGCGGGAAGCGCGGGGGAGAGGGGGGTTGTCTCGGACGTCACCACGTGGTGGCGTGTCGGACCCTGCTGGACGACATGGGGATAGGGGACGTTCGAACTGTTGATGCGCCGGTACCTAGAGGTGAGAACCGCTGAAACTACTTGCCGGTACCAGCAGTAGTAGTAGTAGTAGTAGGAGTGCAGTAGTAGTAGTAGTAGTAGTAGTAGTAGTAGTAGTAGTAGTAGTAGTAGTAGGAGGAGTAGTAGTAGTAGTAGCAGTAGTAGTAGTAGCAGTAGTAGTAGTAGCAGTAGTAATAGCAGTAGTACGTAGTAGTAGTAGTAGTAGTAGTAGTAGTAGTAGTAACAGCAGTAGTAGTAGTAGTAGTAGTGGTAGTAGTGGTAGTAGTAGTAGTAGCAGTAGCAGTCAGTAGCAGTCAGTAATAGCAGTAGTAGTAGTGGTAGTAGTAGTATTACGGGGGTCCACAGTAAATAGGACCTATGGTACACACAAAAACCTATGTATTTTGCTATTTTTACTAACAATATTTGGTCCCATTTACTATGGGCCCCCGGAGTAGTTTGTCCCCCAAACGGGACAGCGGTATGATACTTGCGCGCACACACCATCCTTTATCAACGCCTACACCCCCCTCCCTAACCCGCCGTCGCCCCCCCCCCCCCCACCCCCCACTCCGCTACCCGCGCCGATATTCTATACGAAACCCGAACCGAAACCAACCAAAAACCGATGGGAAAATGAAAAACGGTGGTAACGCTTCACATCCCAAAAAACAACAGCGGAGTTAAGCGTCCCTTACGCAGACCTGCACCGCTTCCAGTGGCCGGGAGCGGAGCCCGAGACCGCTCTCCCCGTGTCCTCCCCCCACTCTACATCGTCCTCCTTCTCCGCTGCCCCTGGTGGTGGGTGGTGGTGGTGGTGGTGGTGGTGGTGGTGGTGGTGGTGGTGGTGGTGGTGGTGGTAGTGGTGGTGGTGGTGGTGCGGGGGTGGTGGTGGTGGTGCTGCCAGGAGATATCGCCCTTGCGACGATCGACACCGGGCCGCCCTTGCAACGTACCTAAACGCGGTTTTCTGTCCTGGGAGAGGGAGTCAGTGCGTCGTGCCGCGCCCCCCCGGGCTAGGCGGGGACGGCTATCGCAACGACGAGGAAGGCGCGGATGAAGACGATTTCTTGTCTGTGCCGTGTCCGCGGGAAGGAAGGGGAGGGGCGAGGAGGAGCACGAGGAGAAGGGAGCCGCATGCTTGCGACGAGGAAGAGGAGGTACGCGAGGAGGGAGGGGTGGGTGGACGGGGAGTCGCTCCTTGGACATCGATCCGCGCAGGTGCTCCCTCTGCCGCGGTGTGTCTAGCCGAGGCAGTCAGGAGCGGCAACCCTTCCGCCGGCTTGCGAGTGGTTCTGGAGATCGTTAGACCACCGGCGCCGCGGGAGCCAAGCGGCGGTAGCGGAGCCGGAGCCGGAGCCGGAGCAGCAGCCGGGGGTGGGGCTGGGGATTGTGGTGGTGGTCGGGATTGGGGTGGGGCTTGTGGACGGGGGGTGCTCCACCGCGCCATCACGGTACTCGTAGCGGCCAACGCTCGGAGCCCGTCTACGCGGCCTGTGGTGGTTTTGACGGACCTCCAGGGAGTTTGGAAGCTTCTTTGGTTGGGGGCCAGTCGGTCGTCGCCTTCGTCGCCCGCAGTGGCAGATGGAGGGAGAGGTGGGGGGGAGGGAGGGAGTAGGAGCCGGATAAGCTTCCGGGCTCGAGACGGGGGTTCGGGCGGGTACGGGGGGTGGGGCGCGGTGGAGAGGCAGGAAGAGAAGCCGGACGTGTTTGTGTGGCGGCTCAAAGCAGGGGATGCGGCGGCCGTGGTGCGCTCGATGCTTGTCGAGGAGACGGTTACTTGGGACGGCGAGGTGTCGTGGCCAGCGCGCGGGTCGACTGCAGACGGCAGGTACGACTGGCACGCTGCTAACGGTACTGCTAACGGTACCATCGGCGGCGGTGGCGGTGGTGGCAGCGTTGGAGGCGGGGGAGAAGGTGGCGAAGAGGACGGACCACTGACCAATCTCAGAGAGCGGCACCTCGTCGGCCGTCGCCGCCCTGTGCCCCCCCGAGGCTGTGGCGCCACCGACAGCCACGGTGACGGTCGCAGCGGTGGAAGCGACCGCAGTGAAGAGGTCGGGGCCTGGATCGGAGTCCGCGGACCGAGCCCTCCCCTGGTGCGCGAGCCGGACCCTCCTTTCGCGATGGAGATGGCCCTGCGGAGGGGGCAGAGCGCCTTCACGGGGCAGAGCTTGCCGGGTCAGAGCTTCCCCAGCAGCTTCCCTGGCCAAGACCCGAGTGAGCGGGAGGCCCGCGTGTTCTCCTCCGGCTGTGTGGATAACGGTGTCGGTGGCGGCTTCGGTGGTCACGGCGACGGCGGCGGCGGCGGCGGCGGGCGGCGCCCTCTTTGGTGGCGCGTGTGGGAGTGAGGGTGGCGGCAGCTATGCCGCGGGAGGAGCTGGGGGTGGCGGCGGCGTCGGTGGCGGTTCAGGCCAGAGTGTGACCTCTGGCATCCACCGCAGAAGACCTTCTAACGGGTTCGCTGTTACGCTCTCATCGGGCGGGCGCTCCGGAGGACGCTTCGGTGGACGCTCGGGGGGGCGCGTGGGGGCCACCAGCTTCGACAGGAACCACTCCAGTCCGAGCAACGGAGGGGGCTTCGGCAGCCACGGCCCCGTCAGTAATGGTTGCGCTAGCAAGGGCGGTGCCATGCTTAACGGCGTCCGAACGACGCCGCCTTCTCCGCTGCTGCTCGCCCTTCACCCGACGACCCGCAAATCCCCGCTGGCCGGCGGAGAGCCCTCTGTACTGCGGCGCGTCATGGATTTCGCGTACGACGACGGCTTCCTCTTTGTCGCCGGGGTTTCTAGGAGCTGGAGGGGTGCGTGGTGTGTCGAAAGGCCGCCGGAGACGAGCATCGACGCCGCCGTTCAGTCGCCGTCACGCCTGGGCTGGGCGCGCGCTAGCGGGTGCTCGTGGGGACCTATGATATGCGCGCGCGCGGCGGCGGGGGGTCACCTGGCCACGTTGCGCTACGCACGGGCCATAGGGTGTCCGTGGGACTGGAGGACCTGCGCCCACGCTGCGTCGAAGGTGGGTTGCGCATTTTGCGTCTTGGGGGGGGGGGGGGGTGCACACACCCTCGTCCAGAGGATAGTATCGAGCTCGGCACGCACCCCCCCACATAGCTGAGCTCTTCGCTTCTTTGCTTGAGCGTTGAACAACCACACATGCTTGATGCTGTGGAGCCAGTAGCGTGGCCTCGACAATGACGCTAACGTGATCGCTGTTGCACGGTCTCAATGGATTTTTCCATGCCTTCCGCGGAAGGGGGGGGGGGGGGGGGGGTGTTAAGCGATGACGAGAGCGGGGGCAAGCACGAACCGCGTTTTTTGTTTTGAAACAGTGATTTTGCTTTAGGCCTCAATTTTTCTCTGCAATATTTTATACCAGGTATATATTTGAAGTATTTGACGGCACTGCCATCCCCTCTCCCCCTACCCCCTTTCCCTCCGTTTCGGTGCGTGCGGTGTCTCAACCCTTGTTGGTGCTGGGCCCCATGTTACACCGACTTTATAAGACGTTGACGAAACACACGACAATTGCGATGTTGCATGGCGACCAGAACAATGGTTGGCAGCTTTTTCAGCGTGAGTGCCCGTGCCACACGACCCGACCCCTCGTTTCAACGATTGTAACTCGGACACCAAGTATGTGGCACCCCCCCCCCCCCCCCCCCCCCTCCCCGCCCCTCCCCCCCCCCTCCCCGCCCCTCCCCCCCATCTTGATTGTAAGCAAATGTCTGCCTGGTCGGTGAAAACCCGACGTGATCCGTCCCAGCATTGTGGGGATGCGAGGGTCTATGGTCAAACGACTACGCCCATGCATGAGATCGAGTGCATCTCTCCTATCGTGTACCCCCCCCCCCCCCCCCATCGGGCAGTGGCCTTTGTACGGTACCAGGTAATACTTTTTCGGGAGACCACAACAATTAGAACCCACGATGTTCCCAACAACCAGGTATCCCCCACCAACGTTTAGACAGCGTATTTTTGGTTCTGATTAGGTATCTCCCCGCATCATGATGAGTCATTTTTTTTTTTTTCAAAATCGTCAGGTCTCCACACTGACCGGTGAATATGCTGTCGGTGGGGGAAGAGCGCGCGTCTCTACGAGTTTTCGGCACGCTCCCCGCGTGTCGCGGGGCTCGTAACGTTGCGCGCAACGTTACGGATCACCCCCCCCCCCCCCCCCCCCCCCCCCCCCCCCTCTTTTTTTGATGATCTAGCTCACGTCGGGGCGGACGATCTGCATGATCTGTGTGATCTAGCTCATGTTGCCGGGTGGCGACCTTTTCATCTGGGTGGCGTAGCACGTGTTTCCTGAGCTTCGGAGCTGTACGATGCAGATGTTGCACAGCAACTCATGCCCCCTGAGGTTAGGATGCACGACGGGGGACCTTAGCATTTACAACCCACGATGAACCAACGAGACATGTATCTCCCTGTACGCTTAGACACCGCATTTGGAATATGATGGGTGTGATTCGCCCGATATATATGTGGCACGTTGGGCTTGGAACGCACACCCTGCACCCTCTACTCCACTACCCTATGAAGCAGCCGCCCCTGTTGCATCTTTGCATCGTGTGGCCGACGCAGGCGAAGCTGAGTTCTTTCCTTGAAGTCGCACACTGAGTAGAAGCGGGCACGTCGAGGGGGAGAGAGAAGGACTAGCGCTGACACTAACCCCCCCCCCCCCCCCCCCCCCCCCCCTACAATCAATGCCATCAGCACAGGTACAGTAGGTTGAGGTCGATGCTTCCATCCTCTGTTTCGCCGCTAAGGGATAGATAGAGGTATATAGACCGAGCGGTGATTCGCCCGTGATATTCCATGATTCCATGACATTCCTGTGTGCCATGCAGATCCACGCTTCGTTTTTTTTTTTTTCTTTTCTTGTATTTTCTTGTTTTGCTCCTGGAGAGAAACGCCGCGACGTGTGTAGGACTGTTGTACGCTGACTGCTCTCGGTACACCGTCGTTAGCGCGAACCACAGCTCCCCGCACTGCGCCCACACACCGCACGCCACCCGCGACCCCATCCCGACCGTTTCGGGAAAGACCTGCTGTAGTCGGAGTGGGAGTCGAGACGGCACATGTTTCCATGCAGTGCAGTAGTGAAAAGGGTAAGCCAACCCAACCCACCCCGCCCAACCCCCGACCTCAGCCTATCCCACCACACCTCATTCCATCTAGGCCCAACCCAACCCACCCCGCCTGATTTCAACCTAAGCCCAGCCCAACCCAACCCACCCTGCGTCATTCCAACTAAGCCCGACCAGTCTCAACGCACCTCAGCCCGTCCCACCCTCTACCCCCCACCCCGTCCGACTCCGGCAGGACCTAGTGCCGGTGAGCGCCATGATTCAGTGGGCGGCGGCGCGGCCGGCCTCGTCGTCCTCGAACCCTGTCCCCCCCGCGCAACCGCCTCCGTGGCGTCTGAAGGTGTTGCAGTGGTGCCGCCTCAACGGGTGTGCCTGGGACGAGTCCACGACAAGCGAGGTGGGGTAAAGGTTGCGTCTGGGGGGGGCGGGGTGTACTCTTGTGTTGCTTGCTTTAGTCATTCGACCATTGACCACGCATCCCTTTCGAAACGGAACACCGTTTCTACTCCTAATAGACACCGCCAGCTCTTACGGCGCTCGTTACGTTGGTTCCATTTATGTCATACCTGGTAGCAATTTTGTTGCGCTGGTCTTATTTATCCCCTTTTTGCTTCGCCGCCGCCTGTGGTCACCGTTTATCTCCTAGGATAGCGATCCTCATCTCGTTGCTATGTATTCTATCGAGCTCCTCCATTTCACATTCGCCTGTTTTCTTTGTCTACTCTTCTGACACATCCTGTTCCTCCTTGCACATTTCACACTGTCCTGCTATATGAGCGCTAGTCTCTGTTGCTTTGCCGCATGGTCACATCTGTGCATCTACTTCCTCCTCCTCCAGGCAACTGCCATACCTCTTTTCTTGTTTCTGGCAAGTCCAGGTCCCCTACACGAAAGCGAAGTATCAGCGTTTTCGAGAGGTCGACTGGACCGTGCAAAATATTTTTTCATTCCTACGCCTTCGGTATATCTCTCAAGTGTTTCTCCGATTTCACCTTGTTTCTTGCCGCTAGCTAGCCTTTCCCTTATTTGCGTCCTTTCTTGTACTTCTGTCTTGTGCCTCCTAAGCGTCTCTGCGGACATCATCTCTTCTTGGTTTGCTTCTTTATCCTTTCACACGTTCGCAACTACGCTATCCCACATTTTCCACCATGTTATTACTTTCTCCCGTACAGCCTCTACCAGCCATGGCTGACAAACCTCTTTTTTGGCATGCTCCTTGCTTAATTTTGGTATTTGAACTTTCTCGTGTCTATTTGCCTTCGGTGGGTACGTTCCCATTTATGCTTTTGATGCTGTATTGGTCGTCGTACTCGAGCTGCTTAGTATTTTTGTAGCTGCTACCATCTGCACTGTATCCAACTGTTTTATGAACTTCGCGTTGCCTTCCCATACCTCTCCTGCATATTCTAACTTTGGTACTATCACATTCACCAGGATACATCTCTTGATCCCAGCGTCAAGATGCGAGTCTGTTGGGATCGCATCCATGTTGTGTACCCGTACGTTACCCCTCCCTATCGCTTTCGCCACGTGTGTATCCCAAGAGGAGTATTTCTAAATCTCTACGCCAAGGTACATGGCTGGTCCACAATCGGTAGTTCGTCTTCTCCCCACTTCCAACTGAAATTTACGGGGTTCACCTTATCTTCCTTGCATACAGCTAGTTTCTTGACGTTCGCCGTCACCCTCCATTTCCTAGTGTATCCTAGTGCCTTCTCTATTACGGAGGACAATAGTAGTAAATAGGACCAAATATTGTTCGTAAAAATAGGTAAATATATAGGTTTTTATGTATACCACAGGTCCTGTTAACTATGGACCCCCGTAATAGTTGGTTCTGCAATCCCTCGGGTGTTTCTGATACCCCCATGAGAAGTCATCCGCAAACGCCAGCGCTGGCACCATGTGGGTGCTGGAGGGGAGGTACTCGATATCATGCATAACCGTAGTCGTATGACCATGGACCCTTGCATCCCTACAATGCCGGGGGGGTGGAGTACGTCGGTTTTCACCAACCAGGCAGGCATTGCTTGCACCAAGCGCGAAGCGAAACGTAAGGTCCCGGGTCGCATGAAGGGTGAGCTGCATCCTACTAAGAACCGCTTGCAAGGCGGAGTCGCAAATGGAGCACAGCTCGAAAAAAAGGGGTCGGGTCTACACGACGCAATAACTGTGTAGCTCTTCTCTGTTACAAAATGTCCTGCTGGGGGGTACGGAAGGTAATAATAGTAGTTCCTCTGCAGAGCCGGTTGCGCGCTGTTCTTAGTGCCGGTGAATGCGCTTGGCACAGAAAGATGGGATTAGGGCCGGTGTGGCAGGGCGCGGAGTGGTGCCACTTTTGCCGCTTTTGTGCCGGTAGTTTTGGCCGTCGCATACCGGCACTGCTGTATGATGTCATGATGATGATGAGGATGATGATGATGATGATGATGACGATGATGATGTCATGATGATGATGATGATGATGATGGTCTCACATTACCTCACTCACGTCCCTGAAATCCTGCTGCCCGTTGTCACAAAACAGGCTGTAACAAAAAATGCACCTCGATGTGAGATAACGAACAGTAGGGCGCACGTCAGTATCACACCAGTCCGCAACGGGTTTGGTACTAACCAGATATACCTGGTATGTATACTGTATACGGAGATCACTACTTTTTGTACCTTGTAACTGTCGTCATCTGTGTGCGCTGGCTGGGGAGAGGCATCAAAGGGTGTGTGGGTGTTTTCCAGACTTTTGTCTTGAAGTTGTTTTGAGCATCCTTAGGCGCAGTGGTAGAAGCATCGCTCAAGCTCACCACCTCCCCCTACGTGTCATGTGGCAGGTATGAATTTAGCCCGTCGCTCTCATAGCACAACGGTGGGAGCGGAAATTGTCTTCGTCTTGCTTAACGCAAAAGGGTGCCCGGGGATACACAAAAGTAACATATTTTTTTCCTTGGCTGCCTCTTAAGTCGCAGACCAAGTTAATAGTTGGCTGCCGCTCAAGTCGCCGATCAAGTCAACAGTTGGCTGCCTCTGAGCCTCGTACTAGTTTTATCAGTTGGCTAGATTCTAGACTTATTTCGTTGCTTCGTGGTCACTTCCGAAGCTGTTTTGCATCTTTTGTGTCCGATTTTTGGCGCGTTTGTGGCTGGGCCTGTGTTTTTTTTTTGTAATGATTAAAGTCCTTATTGGCACAGCAAATCGGTGTTTTTTTGTGTTGATACATACTTACTGACACCATTATTCGGTTAGTTTTGTTGGCTTTGCCTCCCGATCAGCAGCTAGTCGTCGAGCCGTTAGTAAGGCGTGCCTTAATCACAGCCCCCGTATAATGCCCTTCCCGCTTGGCGCTTGGTTGGTGCAGTGCAAGCAATGCCTGCCTGGTGGGTGAAAACGCGACGTTGTCCGTCCCGGCATTGCATTAGGGATGCGAGGGTCTATGATCGTCATACGACTACCGCCGCGCATGATGAGAAGTATACCGTTACACCCCCCCCCCCCCCCCCCCCCCCCCCCATCCATCCCCTGGTTTTTGTTTTGTTTTGTCTTGTTATCTATCCCATTTGTTTTATTCGCCCTCCTTGTGTCTGTCTCATACTGTTATGGACTACTGTAGTGATAGTCGTATCTCAGACCCGGGGTCACACAGCAGGCTCCCCCCCCCCCCCCCCCAATGTGGTGCAAGCAATGTCTGCCTGGTCGGTGAAAACCCGACATGCTCCGTCCCGGCATTGCATTAGGGATGCGAGAGTCTATGGTCATACGGCTACGGCCATGCATGAGATCGAGTACATCTCTCCTACCGAGTACACCCCCCCCCCCCCAATAAGGTTGGCGGAAACAGTTCAGCCCTTTCGTGCCTTTTTTTTTTTTTTTTTTTTTCCTGAGGCTCCTTCCTCACTTTTGACCCTTCCCAGGACCGCAGTATATATATCGTTTTTCTCTCAGGACCGCAGCCGAAGCACGCGACGATTTTGTAAATAGGTTGTTCCTAAAATGTGACTGCAGTCCTGAAAGGGTCCGCAAAACCGATTTTTCGTACGAAAACTCAACCCAGTGATCGTCAACAGCAGCCCAGTGGCCGAGGCTATATCACTAAAACACTGCGACACTATTACGGAGGGAGGGCCACAGTAAATAGGACCTACGGTACACACAAAAGCCTACATATTTACCTATCGTTACTAACATAATTTGGTCCTATTTACTACTAATATGGTCCCTTACCGTAATAGTATGAAACACGAACCGTGCGCCAGAGACATTGGGTTGCGGTTTCTCAGCCAAAGTGCCGCCGTCCCCGTCAGTCCGAAACATTCGCCTTCCAAGACAAAGTGTGCTATCAACCCTACTACGTTTTTATAGCGCGATTTTTATCATAAAATCAGGGCAACGTTTCGGATTGTAAAACTCGATATCGTGTCCGGGAATCTCTTTGTCCTCCTGTTTTTGTTGTGTCTGAGAGTGACAAAAGCCGGTGAGAACTGCGAACGACTCTCTCTGGAGAAAAGAAGAACGGGTCTCGAGATGCCTCTCGCCAAAGGGCCGCAAGTTTTCCGACAAGAGCGAGAGCCCGATTCGGTTTGACTCTTAAGTCCAAGACGCTTGGAAGCACGTACCGTATATAGAAACGCAGGTTCGGATTTTTTTTTTCGGGGGAGGGGGTTTCAAAATGCTCCCGTAAGAAATGGTCTCAGTTATGGTAAATATGATGTCAAAATTTCGCTACCCCTTGTCGTCGCACGCCTCCCCCCCACGCTTTTTTTCACTCCCCTCTCCTCCTCCTGACACGCCCCCCCCCCCCCCCCCCCCCCCCCCCCCCCCCCCCCCGTCCCCCCTTCTCGACCCCCCCCCCCCCCCCCCCCCCCAACTCCTTAGGCTGCAAGAGAGGGTAACATGGACATCCTGCGGTACGCTCGCGCGAACGGCTGCCCGTGGAACGTCCTGACGTGTGCCTACGCTGCCGCGGCCGGGCGCCTGGAGACTCTGGCCTGGGCTAGGGAGGAGCAGGGCTGCGGCTGGTGAGAATGTTACACTATTAATAGTCCCCCGCCCTGAACACGTTCGTCATTTTCCCTCAGGATTGGGGGTGCACCTACCGTACCTTTCAACTGTTTTCTGGGACTCCTGTCTTGAGGATCTCTTATTCCCCGATGCCTGCAGTAACCTGTCTTACTTTGTTTTTCTACTTCCTGGCCGTTCGCACCCCACTGCTCTGTTTTTTTCCCTCCCTCCCCTCCCTCCCTCCCTCCCTCCCTCCCTCCCTCCCTCCCTCCCTCCCTCCCTCCCTCCCTCCCTCCCTCCCTCCGATGCGTTGCACGGTAGAGGTAGCACATTTCCTCTAAAATGTTTTCTGAATGACGGGGCTCCTCAAAAGCCGAAACCGTCGCAATACAATAATCATGTTCTGGAAAATGACGTTTTAGTATACTTGGGCCATGAGATTATACTCACCGAGGTGCAATTTTTATTTCTTGCTGAAGTCAGTTGTAGGGTGGGGTGTGGAGAGCTCAAGCGAGGAAGGAGCCTCAGATTTTTTTTTTTTTGGGGGGTGAATCTCTATCGTAGAACAGCCTCCCCCCCCCTATCCCTCCTTCGCTCTCTGTTGTGCTTGAACGGTACCACAGGAACGAGGCAACCTGTGCCTTTGCAGCGGCTGGGGGACACCTGGAAGTCCTCAAGTGGGCCAGGGACAGAGGGTGTCCATGGGGAGAGGAGACGTGCGCCAGTGCTGCTAGGGGCGGGAGGCTCGAGGTGAGGCCCGCCCGTATCTCCCGGGAAGGCGAGGGGGCTGCTGCGAGGGGTACAGCGGCAAGGGAACGAAAGACCTAGGGGAGGGATGGGACGAGGGGGAGGGCAGGGGGGAACCTCGAGGTGGTATATATCAGGCGTTTCCTCCAGGCGGGGACGAGGGAGGGGGGGGGGGGGGGGGGGGGGGGGAAGGGGCGTACTCATTAGTCGCTTGCCTTTCGTAGTCATTTGGATCATTGGCCGCGAATCCCTTTCGTGACGGGGGGCAGGGGGTTGGGGACGCGGAGAGGGTTGGGGGCGAGCGGGGGGTACTCATTTGTTGCTTGCCTTAGTCGTTTCACCATTGACCACGCATCCCTTTCGAGACGGAGGAGGGAGGGGGGTGTTGAGGGGTGGCAGGGGGGGTCGTTGTGGATGAAGGGGTTGGGTGATGAAAGGGGGGTGGGGAGGGGGGTGTACTCGATAGGAGAGATGTACTCGATCTCATGCATGGCCGTAGTCGTATGACCTGGACGGGGGGTGGGCAGGAGAGCCTTGGTGGAGAGGGCGTTACGGGATCAAGTATTGAAGCAACAAGCCGGAGCAACGAACACCAGTAGTCTATTGCAGTGTCGAAAACGGTTTTCTGTTTCTCGCCATTTTTCCATGATCAATCCGGTGTGAACTAAAAGTGTGATGGCGTACGTGCTTCGTATCTCACACCCTACCGATTTTTCCTTGATTTTTCCCCCTTTTGTTCTGTTGCATCTAAACGCAGGTCCTGAAGTGGGCGCACAGCAATGGCTGCCCCTGGGGAGACGGCACCTGTGCTAACGCTGCGGAAGGAGGTCATCTTGAGGTACTTCAGTGGGCACGCGGGGAGGGCTGCCCCTGGACCGACGCCACGTGCACGCTGGCAGCGCGGGAAGGGCAGCTGGAGGTTCTCATATGGGCCCGCAAAAATGGTTGCTCGTGGTCGTCGGCGACCTTCAGGTGAGGGGCAGGAGGCGTGCTTTTGCCTCACGCGGGTAGCGCCTCATGATGATGATGACGATGTTCAGACGATAATGATAAAAAATGATGACGATGATGAGACGATGATGATAATTATGACGATAATGATGACGATGATGATCATGATGACGATGATGCTAATGATAACGATGATGAGACGATGATGATAATGATAACGATGATAATATGATGATAATGATAACGATGATAAGACGATGATGATAATTATAACGATAATGATAATCATAACGATGATGAGACGATGATGATAATGATAACGATATTAAGATGATGATGATAATGACAACGATGATAAGACGATGATGATAATTATAACGATGATGAGACGATGATAATAATGATGACGATGATGACACGATGATGATAATGATGACGATGAGGATAATGATAACGATGATGAGACGATGATGCTAATGATAACGATGATAAGACGATGAGCATAATGATAACGATGATAAGACGATGATGATAATGATAACGATGATGCGACGATGACAATTATAACGGTAATAAGATGATGATGATAATGATAACGATGATAAGACGATGATGATGATGATGATGATGATGATGATGTTTTTAGATCAGCTAGCTTACTTCTTTCCTGAAATCCCGCCTGTGGTCACAAACATAACACCTAAACGTATCCGGTGCGTTTCGCCCCTAAGGCCTATGTGTGGATCGGACGACAAGAGTAGAAAACAATTTTCTGTATCCTAGTGTCTTTTCGTAAAATGTTGTAGTTCTTGGGTGAAGAAGTCCCGTAGATGGTATAGAGACGAATGCTGAGGTAGAAGGGGCGCAGCTCTAACCTGATTCTGAGAAAGCATCACATCTCGGCCGGGTCGTCGATTTCCCACTTTTCATAGAATGTGCATGGCGTGCCAGTCATATCCAGTATGTTGACATGGCTTTGCATTGTCTACCGTGTCAACTGTATACGTAGACAATGTAGTATGTCTGTGGCGTGGTTTTGTGACCACAGAACTTGTACGAATCTCTCTAGGATTGAAGAATCGGCACGGACACTGGTTGTGCTGGATGTCGACGGGTAGAAAGAACTGTTTAATGTGAAGAACACACACATTTCATGATGTTGATTTATTCAAGGCAGATAGATGTCTGCATGATCTGTACGATCTGTATGATCTAGCTCATGTTGCCGGGCGAGACCTGCGTATGCTGCACCCTCTCATATTTATCCCTCCCACCCCCGGCCGCCCCCAGCCCATATTGTATCCCGCCCCCCCCCCCCTCTACAAACCCCCCCCGTATATATAGGTTGGGTTGGCGTCGGTTGGCGACGACGCTGTAAAACGCGCCTCTCACTGCGTGAGCTAGACAGCCAGGGTACTGTTTTTTTGTTTGTTTTTGGTTTGGCGGTTACCACGGCTGGCGGTCGAGTTAGATCATTTTTGTGCGGGGAAAACCTTCCCTCCGCACAAGAGGGATGATCGTATCACGTAGTGTGTATATGGCAAGGCACCCACGAGGCAGTCACATATTAAACCCATTGCTGTCTCTGGAAGTGACCACACCAGACATTAAATCAATTCTTTGATGCTGTCATCAATATTCAAGAGAATACGCCTCTAGAGCGGTGCTTAGTAGGATGCCGCTCACCCTTCATGCGTCTCGCCGGACACCTCACGGCACTTCGCGCTTGGTGCAAGCCATGTCTGCCTGGTCGGTGAAAACCCGACGTGCCCCATCCCGGCATGTCGGGATGCGAGGGTGTATGGTAGAGGTGTACACCGGCGACTTGCCGTTACAAATGGGTATGGTACTCGATAGTTCTGAAAGTGAAACCCGAACCCGTCGCGGGTAACCCCGGTTTTCCAGACGAAATCAAACGGGTTCAAAGCGTACTCGGGTAAAAACCGGGGTACTCGGACAACCAGTTTTCGTTCACCGTCATCAAGGGGTGCCACAAGCGGAAGACAGGGCTCGCTACGATTTTTGATGTCGAAACGAGAACTGTCACCATCGAACGGCAATAACAGAGCGTTGGGTATTCAATAATGATTCAATCGGATCAGCAGATCAGCAAGACTCTACGCAGAACAAAATGCGATCAGTTTGCCTTGGTTTTGGTGTTTTTGATGATATACATACACTACAGAGTACCCGGTATTTTTTTGCGCAGCTGCCTGCACAACATGATATGATCATATGTACAAATATAGAGAGGCATTCCGTGCGAGTACTTGAAATAGTAGCGTGCGGCATATATTAAATCAAGCCTACGGTTGCACGCGAAAGAGCAGATACCCGCACTTTACGTCCCTGAATTTAAGCACGTTTCGGGTATATAGCGCAATACGGATTGACAGGCTGATCTGATGTGCGCCATAATTGGTGGCGTCCCCAGGTCTCCATGTCGGCCAGGTGTCATGACTCGAGTAAACGAAAGGCATGCCTATGTTGACCCTAAGGGTATCGAAGAGATCAACGTGACAGGCACGCGTATAATTTGTTTTTTTTGGAAAATCTCTGTATTATTATGGACAGGTCAGGGACCCCCCGTTTTCTATCGATTTGAAAGGTTTCTAGAGATACTGTGACGCATTCTATACGCGGGACGTGTCAATCATACGGGTACGCGGGGACTCGAACCCGCTGAGTACCAAGCGTTTGGTCACCCCCAGAACCCGCGGGTTTCCAGTCAAGCCCGAACCCATCACGGGATTTCCCCGTCCGGGTTGTGCACGCCGAGTACCCGGGTTTCCATCATCCGAAGTACACTTCTAGGGTATGGTCATACAACTACGGCCATGCATGATAATGAGTACCCTCCCCCCCCTCTTGTGGAAACCCGACGTGCTCCGTCCCGGCATTGTAGGGATGCGAGTGTCTATGGTCGTACGACTGCCACCATGCATGACACGAGCCCCCCCCCCCCCCCCCCCGCCCTCCCCCTATCGAGCTCGCCTCCCCCTTAGGGTCAGAAGACTACGGTTATGCATGAGATGCTTGCAGCACCCTCCTCTCAGGATCCTCCCCCCCCCCCCCCCTATAAATTTTGTACTCTAGGGCCGCGGCGCGCTTGGGCAACATGGACATGCTTCGATTCCTGTTCGAGGAGGCATGCCCCTGGGACAGGCGAACATGCGCTTGCGCCGCCACCGGTGGTAACTTAGAGGTCCTTGTCTGGCTCAGGGGCAAGGGCTGCCCTTGGGACGCTCGCACCCTGGACGCGGCGGCGGAGGTGGGCGCGATGGACATCTTCGAGTGGGCCACAAGCAATGGCTGTCCTTCGTAGGCTGATAGGCTGGGGCGGCGCTGGGGGTTGGTGCTGGGGAGTTGGGAGTTGCGTGCAGGCCTGGAGGCAACGCGATCAGTCACCCTGCTTCACCGTAATAAGGGGAGTAAACACCCCCCTCACGGTAGTCGTCGCCCGGGTGCGCTATTTTCAGCGAAAATGGGCGAAATCCGGAGTAGACGCCCCCTGTCCAAAACAAACATGCGAACAACACCTCGGCCTCACAATGACCCCCCCCCCCCCTACCTATCATTTTTTTTGGGTAAACGCCTCGGGGCCGAGCTGGCAAGTCTTTTGAGTGTGGGAGATGGAGCTGTTTCCGTAGCAGGCGAAGGCGTGTGCTGTTCATAGGAAACTTGATGCCTGAAATGTAGGTTGGTTATGTTTTGCGCAACAGCAGCAAAACAGACAAAGTTGAGCGCGGACAAAGCCCCTGTCCCCACTCGGTCGCCGCTCCACAGTTTCCCGCGAGGCGGCCATCGTTGAAGCGGAGGCGGGTGTAGTCGATCGCCCTGAGCTTCGTCCCCGTCGAGTAGGAGTGCCGCCCTTTCGGCCCCACTGAACGCTCCCGTTCAAGTGTCGGAGGGTAAACGCGAGGGACTGGTCCGTGCTGTACCACCTGACCAACAGGCGCGGGAGCTGGGGCCGGCGTGCCTTCCCCCGTGGGCGCCGCTTCACCAGGACGACGCAAGCTCCCGCAAGAGTTTGATTGATCGGTGCTTTTGTCGGTGATGGGTGCCTCATCGGTGCCGCTGGGTGCCTTGTCGGTGCTGCTGGGTTGCGACATGATCAACACCTGCTGCTGCTGCTTCCTTGCTGTTGCTGTGTGCGTGTGAGAGGTGTGCGCTTTATTTCTTGTTTTTTTCGTATCGCGCCGGGGGGCCAAGCCCCCTCGATATTTTTTTTTCCGAAAATGCCCCGGTATCACAGTAAACACCCTGGGGGCGTCTTTTTACACCTGCTAAATCGTTGCGCCCCGGGGAGCGTTTACTCCCATTATTATAGTATGTCTCGCCCCTCTTTTTGCCTTTGGGGTTAGATTATCCGTTGGTTGGGATGATCCGAGGAATGGTCGGAGTGTCCGATGGTTAGATGGTTGGATCAGCCGCAGGTCTGGTGATTCGGTGATTGGACTATGTCCGATGGTTGGATGCACCTGGTGGTTGCATATTATCTGAGGTTTGGATGGTTGAATTGGACGATGGTTGAGAGTATCCGGCGATTGGAAGATTGGGGTGCCCGATGGTTGGATTGGACGATGGTTGGGGGTACCAGGTGATTGGATTATCCAATGGTTGGGTGGTCTGGTGGCTGGATTACTGTACCTGATCGTTGCATAGTTGGATTTTGCGGATGGTTATCCGTTGCTTGGCTGGGTCTGGTTATTGAATTACACGATGGTTGGATTGTCCCATGGTTGGGTGGACTTGTGGGTGTTCTATTGAAAAGTCGGACTGCCCGATGGTTGGAGTGTCGCAGTGTTCAATTGTTGGATGGTTAGATTGTGCGATGGTTGGGAGTAATAGATGGTTTGGTTATCCTATGTTCGGATTATCCGATGGTTGGGTGGCCTGACGACTGGTTGATCGGGTTTTGCGATAGTCGGGGTTGCTTCGGGGTGTCCCCAATAGTTGATTTAGTCCGACGGTTGAAGTGTCCGATGGTTGGATGATCGGATTGTTCAACGGATGGTGGAATGGTCTGGTGGATAGATAGATAATAGATGGTTTGAGTGGTTTAGTAACTCGTGCATTGGTCTGATGGATAGATAGACGGTTGGGTGGTCGTTATGATGGGTGGTGGGGTTGTCTAAGGGATGAGTGAGTAGATGGATGAATGGGGTGGTGGGTGGGTAGGAGGATAATCGCGGGGGTCGACTCTTTGTCTGGGTGCGGCCCCTCCTGCCCTGTGTTCTTTCTGCCTTTTATAGAAACCACGGTCGGGAACGTTGGTTGGGAACGTTGGTTGGGAACTCGGGTCGAAACACATGATTGAGAGCAATGGTCGGCGTCGATGGTTGGGCACTATGGTTGTAACCGATGTGGCCGGCGCAACCCACAATTGGCAGCGATGGGTGGCTTTCGTTTTCTGGGCTCAAGCTCTTGCCGCCAAGGGGGTGTCGGAGGAGGAGGGCGTTGATAGATGAAAGCTTCCACCACTGACCACTTGTTTTGTGGAGCGGGAGGGGAGGGACGAGAGGGGAGTGGGGCCAGCTCGCCAACAAGGGCCGGCCCGGCAGAGGAGGGGAAGCGGGTGGTGGGGCGAGCACGACAGGGAGCATCCTGCTATTTTTGGACGTAGGCGCGAGCGAAACAGGCGACCCCTTGTTGCTGCTGCCCCGACAGCAGTCAGTTGCGTGTTTTGCTCCCATTACAGCCCGGCCTCTACTGGCCCGTGGACCCGAATTCGTACAGGCCAACGGCTCGACGAGGCTTCTCGCTTGAAACGGTGTTGCTTTCCGTTGCATTCAGGTTTGGACGAAACTGGTTGTCCCCCCGCACCCCTCTTTCTCACCGCGACACGTTTTTTTTTGTCATCGCAACCTGACTTGCGGATGAGAAAGGCCGTGCTTCAATGTTCCCGTTGGGGCTCGTTTCCAGCGTTTCTGATGAACAGGAGGATATTGCAGTGGGATGTGTAATACCGGTCCCGGGTTTGTCATCGGTTCTGAAACGAATGCGTTTTTTGTTTTTTGCTTGCGGTTTTGGGGATTATGTGCTGGCCCCTGGTTAAAAACGCTTGGATAATTGCTGGAAACCCCCACGTTTTTTTCATTTACTTCCATAGTTATTTTAGAAGGTCGTTGCGCGGTTCCGGTTCTTGCGAGCGGTTTCCACATCAGATTCTCGTCAATGATGTGCTGTGTTACCAGTACGTCCGCTCTGATACCTGCAGCGTTGCAGCTCCCTGGTAATACGGCTTTCGTCGGCAGGCGTCTTCTGTCGACTGAGGACAAGGCCAGGCTTCGACCAAATGCGAAAAGCCTTGTCTTGGGTCGTTTTTTTTGTTTTTTTTGTTTTGTTTGTGCGGGTTCGGTCGAGGCTGGGATCAGATATGCCTTCGATCACGGCGTTTTTTTTTCAAGGTTTCGATGTCGGCTTAGCGCGTCGACATCATGATGCTGCTTGTTTCGTTTTCGTGTGTTGTGCGTTTGTTTCCGTTTACCTCGTTTTTTTTTTTTCGTAGAGGGAAGCACAACAGTATTATATAGATACGAGAAATTTGTGGTAACCGTTTTGACTCCTGCAGCCTCCATGTTTTCCGGGGGGAAACCCCTGGGAGTTGTACAGGAGCCACTGCACCCACGCGTTTTGAGCACGAAAACGCTCGGAAATGGAGTGGCGAGGTCACCCTCGCGTTGTGGGTCCACAACTACTTGAAATTAGTGTGGTGTGTATTTTTTGCCACTGAGAACAAGGGTCTGCAACCTTTAGAGGAAGACTCTCCGACGAAGCATTTACGTGTGTGTTGTTTGACGCATATTTACACACTGCTGTCTGGTGCATTTTTGCTTGGGAGGGCTGTTTGTTGGCAATACGGGGGCACGAGTACCGCCCCCCCCCCCCCCCCCCCCCCCCCCCTTAGCGCAATATCCCTCGCGCGGAAAGAAAGTGTTACGGGATGGTTGGTCTATTTCTATATTTTTTCGAGCACCGGCATGGATCATACGACCAGGGCCATGCATGATAATGAGTACCCCCGCCCCCCCCCCCCCCCCCCCCCCCCCCCCCCCCCCCCCTCCAACATCCTTTAAGCGGGAAGAAAACCTGACGGGATGGTTGGTCTACTTATTCTTTTCTTTTTTCGTGCTACCTTTAGACGTTTTGGGCACGAAAGGCGCGGGGCGGAGGCGGGGGGTGGGGGGTGGCGTCTGCCATTTCGACGCTCTCTAATGTTCGGTGTGTTGACTACTATATATGTATGATTATTGATAGATATTTCTGGTCGGGTGCTACGGTAGACTTTCGGGACTGTTGCTTGCAAAAAATGAAAGATAGACACGGTGGTAGATGATAGTTGGTAGATGATTCAAAGGTGATAGGCGATTTGAAGATGATTGATTTGCACGACTTACTTTTGAGTGTTGTGTTTTCGTGCGTCGTTTTTTGTAGACCGACCCGCTAGTTTTGCTGTAACGTCAGTGGTATGCGTACGTGCGTCGTTGCCGAGATTGTGTTTTTCATTGATTTTCCCTTTTTTTCCACGTATTTTGAGCAATTTTACATACGTGCAGTCCGACACCATAAGGTTCTTGTTGCATGTTTCGTGTGGTGGCGTGCTTTTTCGTAAGAACGGGCGGCGTCATCGTGATCTAACCAGGGTTGATCACGACTTGGGTCAAACTTCAAGGGTCAGGTCGGGCCGGGCCTGGAAAACGTGACCAGACCCGCCCGCTCGAGTTTAAACACCGCCTGGCACGACCCGACCCTACCCGTGATACTTCTTTCTGTGTGAACTTAGTGACCGGACCCGCGGGTCGGGTCTTGACCTGTGAGGAAGCGTGGACTCGACCGGCTTGGAACAGCCCAGACATATACCATGTACGGTTTCTATCAGCCGCCGAAATTGAGAGTGAGAGTAGACAGTGGTACGACTAGGGTCATGCATGCGGCGCAGTGCTTTTAGGGGGAATATACTGTAGTACCGGTAATCAAGAACTATTGGTGATTTGTAAAATATTTGAGGATATCTGGTTGGGGAGTCTGGGTTCTGGTTGGTATATACATGCCCCCCCCGTTTCCCCGTTTCACTGTAAGCGCCTTCCACAATCAGGCGACTTTTGCCGCGGAGACGCGGCTATTCAGCCAAACGAAGGACAAGAGAAAAGCTTACAGGGGAAACGTCGTTTTGGCACGATTGAAAATGTGCTCAAAAATAATTGAATTAAGAAAATCCCGACGCCGGCTAAAGTTTCGGCCGCCGAGAGCTTTGGCCGCGATCAGCCTATATATGCGTCTTCAGGTTGTCGCGATGACGAAATCTAATAATGCCTAAGCGACAGAGAGGAACAGCACCATCACCACAATAAGTAGCTAGCTGATGTGCAGCTGCTGCTCCTGAGCAGCAGTAGCTCCTCCTGAGCAGCAGCAGCTTGGCTCCCCCCTGCCACTGACTTAGGACTTTTTTTTTTGCGGCTTGCTGCTGCTTGCTGCTGCTTGTTACGCTGCTGAGCTTTGGCCGCCCAAAGTTTTGGCCACCGGCAGATACACGATGAGTGACTGCAGAGAGAAACAGCACCACCACCTAAGAAGTAGCTGCTGTCGTCGCGCCGAGATTATTACCTGGTACCTACTACTGGCACGATGGTGATATCTTCTGACCGGCCGACTGAAGTTGTATGAAATTTGCTTAGTAATAATTAAAATACAATGCTGACCTACTGTAGGCAGACTTGAAAGAATCAGAAATACTATTTCCAAGAAAAAAAGGCCGACTGCGACAATAACAACGGCCTACAACAACGAAAGAAGACATACAACCTACCCTTCTACACCAGGTCAGAACAAGACAACAGCAGTGATACTGCTGACTTCTCCATTCCTACAACCCGCGGTACCATTTTTGCATCCAAGCACAGGTTACCCCGTAGAGTTCGGGTTAGGGCTAGGGTTCAGGTCGGGTGGTCAGCGTCTACTGTATACCTGGTACCTGGTAGTAAGCATGCCTGGTATCTGCTGTTGCCGACTAAGTAGCTCAGTGGTCTATCCTATATAAACTATTGCTGCTGCCGCTATCACTTCTTCTGAAAACCTACGCAAGGAACAATAAATAGCAGCAACACAAGCATCTTCGAACAAATAAAATTCTACCAATAATAGCAAGTATCTATGTCGCGAGAGAACTTCAACACCTTCGTCCAACCTTGTATTAAATGGTAACACCTAGGGAACAGCAAGGCAACCCTTGCCTTGCTCTACAGTAGATAACTGAATTAGAAGAAAATCCCGATCCCGAATTTCCTGAAAAACGTTCCGAAAAAGAATTAAAAAGCCTGACCAAGGTGAGATCAGATGTATTTTTTCCCGGCGCACACGCGTGTACCCACGCCGCTTGGCCGCCTTCAGGGGGGTGGAGCTTTTCATATTTTTCAAGCCTCCGGAAGATCGAGAGTTCAGGCATGAAGAAATCAGTACTTTCTCGGCCCATTTGGGTTTTCGGCTTGGTCATGGTTTCTGCGATGTGCTTCAGCAACAAACCTACTTGTTGTATGGGGCGAAAAACTGGGCTATCATTGTATCAGCTGTGCCAGCTGTGCGGTGGTGATGATTTCGATTTTGTTTTGTTCGATCCGCCTATTTTTTAGGTATGCTTTTTGTCCAAAACGTCTCGAAGAACGAACAGCGTCGCGCCGAAGAAAAAGCGCCAACCGTCCAGCGTTTTGTGCCACACAGCAGTGCGCAACGAGGTACTATTTCTAAATTTTGACGTCAGATTCGTAATCCCCAGCCCAATTGAGACGCACCGTGAACTTTTCAGGAAAACAAGGTAGAGAAGGGGGGATTTTTTTAGTACTTTCTCCGCTTTTTTACGTTTTGGGAGTATTGCTGCAGCAAGGAGATATTTTTTTAACCCTTTGAAACCCGCGAGCACTTACATACATCGTATTTGTTCTACAGTAGAAGCTTGACGCCGGAAAGAAAGGAGGCACCCTGAGTGCAGCTTATTTTTTTCATTGCCTTGTAGCGGATTTTTCATCGCCATTCCCCCCTCTGGCGAAAACATAACGAGACTCTTGATTGCGGAAGGCGCCTGCTGTATGTAGTACGAGGTGTCGCAGGTGTCTTTGCACTACTACTGCTGCTGTAGCTTCGGGTACACCCCACCGTACCCCACTCACGTTGCCTCGCGGAACCGATCCTCTGTGTCGCGTTTGGGTTTTGCCCTTTTCCCCCTTAAAAGGCATGCGTTCGAGTCCCGAAGTAACTTAAACCCAGCTGGCTCACTCTGCGGATGCCCGATAAAACGTACGTACGAGTAGTAGGCAAGCGCCTGATTTCAAGAACAACACGGGCGTCGGTGTTAAGCAGACCAGGATATATTATGCTGTTGGGATGCCGCCTTATTGAGTACCGGGTATACCTCGTCCACCATTTTCTTTTACTGGGCTTGGCTGTCGCGAAACCTTTGTTCAAGCTGTGTATCGCACGGCTGAGAGAAAGAGATATGGTGCTTCCGATAGCGTCTGTTGATATTCATAACTATATACCAGGTACATACATATCATACGTTACCGATTTTTATCAGAGCTTCTGAAGCTTCCGGATCAACCGCCGGCGCGCCCTTTGTTGCAGCAAACTAAGACCAGGTGTATATCAAACTTTCGACTAGAAGAATAACTCCTGTCCTCCATTTTTTTCTTGTCTCTGGGATTAGGTACGTACGTATCACGTGCTTGCAAGCAGCGAAGAACAAGACTTACATACGTACTCAGTGCAATTATGATGATGCCGACGCGTTAAAAAAGCACATCTTATGTTTCTTTCTGCCTTTGTGTCTTTCGTGTTCTATGAACGCTGCGATGTATGTCCTATCATCTTCTTCCCCCTAACACGCCGGGACCCAAATTGAATCCGATTTCGGGGCTCGAGGGTGCGGCTTGCTTACTTACTTGCGTAGAGGCAATTCTCCCAGCGCAGGCAATGATAGACAACGGTCGGATGATTTTGAAAGGATTTGTGTGTGTTCATCATGTCTTGGTAGGTCAGGTAACCATGGCCCCCATCCTAGTTGGTTGACCCCTTAGTAAAGTACAGACATTGGTTGATCAACCGAAAAAGGGTTGTTCCCATTGGATCTACTCTTCCCCGTCGAACGGCAGGGTTCCAATTGGTCGAAAAGCTGTGTAAAATTCCAGAGCTAGCTGTCACGTTTTCAACGGTCTTGATTTTCGGAGACGGTATATTGCAACGACGCTTAGAGGTCTCGGTTTCATGGGCTTACCAGGCTCTCTTTTGACCGTAATGGCATCCTACTGTAACATGTTGTAGTTTTCATGTAAGGCAGCACGCCGTTAAGGGGTCAGCTGCCGTACACTACGTACCAGGTAGGAATAACCCCGCCCCCCGTTTTGTTTCCCGCAATTCGGGATGCGCGTGCCCCACCCCGGCTGCTGTCGCGGTTACTGTTGCCTTCGTAAATCGCACGTTTTGCTTGTTACCACTTTATTTTACGAGTGCTTGCTGCTGCGCTGGTTGGTGTTGTTGCGAGTCAACTCGAATGGAGCAATTTGTTCTCCCGGTGTTCATCCTTTTTTTCCTCTCCGGAGATGCATGTGGGCCGGCTGCTGGTGCCGTTGCTGCTGTCGTTGCGAACTCCGTTTAATTCTTCGTTGCCGCCTTTTTTTGTTTGCTGCTGCTGCTGCTGCTGTTGCTGCTGCTGCTGTTGCTGCTGCTGCTGCTGCCGCAACATGTTGCTGTTGCTGCTGCTGCTGCTGCTGCTGCTGACCGCGCTTGTTTCTTGGTAGGCGCCTTGTTTGCAGATGCTGCTTCTTCTGCCGCTTCCCGGGGAACTAAAATGGCGCAAATAGTTCACCCGCTGTTTGTTTTTGATTTCCTGTCCGGGGATGCGGGTACCTCGGCTGGTGTTGCCGTTACTGATGACATCGCCAACCGAGTTTGGTTGTTCGTGAACGCTGCTGCTGTCGCCGTTGCGATGGGGACAATAAAACAACGCAATTAATTCGCCCGCATACTCTCGTTCACCCACCGGAGATGCGGAAGCCCCGGCTGGTGTCGCCTCTTTCGGTTGCCGTTTTCGACCGCATTTGTTTTTTTCCGGGACGTATTTTTCGTGGATGCGGCTGCTACTGCCTCTGCTACTGCTATATACAGTACCACTACTGCCGCTCCGACGGTGCTTGCTGGGCACACCTTCGTTTCATAGATTGCTTGTCCGTATTTCCTTGTGTTCGTCTAATTAGGCCACGGTACCCGCTTCAGCTGTGCGATATATTTATAGAGTTACAGAGGGGTACGATAGAGATCCATCATTTTTTTTTAATGTTGTTGTGGTGCACGCGTATCTCCTCCTCGTGCCGCCCTTATAGACCCGAGTGCTGTCGTGGTTGTGTCGCCGATTACTCTGTGCCATGTGCTCGTACAATAGGCCATCATCCTAGACACAACTGGTACGTACTGTAGTATTGCTCAATGTGGGCGACCCGGACTGTTGTGCGGTTTGCGTGCGCCGCTTGGTATGGGGGGGCGTAGGGACATATGTTGTGGGCTGGTGCGCTATGATCGCCTTGCCGCGACCCCCCGTAATCATGATGGTTGGGGGTGTTTCCCATCCGTGGTGATAACGGAAAACGGAGGGAGGGAAGGGAAGAAAGAAGAACAAGGAGCTGGCAGGGGAAGGTAGAAAGGGGAAAGCGGGGGGGGGTCTCTTTATCATGCATGGCCGTAGTCGTATGACCATGGATCCTCGCATCCCTAATACAATGCCGTGACGGAGCCCGTCGGGTTTTCACCGACCAGGCAGACATTGCCTGCACCAAGCGCGAAGCGCCGTAAGGTGTTGGGCGAGTTGCGCGAAGGGTGAGCTGCATTCTACAAATAACCGCTTTGGAGGCGGGAAGGGCGGGGGGAGAAAGAAAAGGGACAATGTCGATGGCGATGAGCCGTTCGATGTCCGCTATATACGGGTTTCGTAAGGTGTTTGGTGTAGAGCAGAGGGTATAGCGCGTGGCGGGACATGGTATGGGAGCGAGCATAGCTCGATTGATGGTGATTTCCGCTATTCATAGATCCGGTTGCGTTTTTTATCCGTGATAATCCGATAATCTTCCAATCATGGGTATTCGTGTTTGACTGAGATGTGTAAGGGCAACCGGCGGCGGCGAGTGTTGCTGTTGCTTTCTGGGGGCGCGGCTATTAAATGGGTCACTGCTTGGTGTACTTTTGTTTGTATGACTTTGTTTGTGGGTCGCTTGAGTCTGCTAGTAGTAAGGTGTGGAGCGATGGTGCTGTTTGCTGGATTCTTCGTGTGTCTCCACGTGTCCGCACGTACCAGCTGGCCGGGTTTTGCTCCGAGCGGAATTAACCAGTTGCTGGTTAAATATAAGGAAGCACTCTTTTCGCAGCATCATGCTGACTGTACGCGGTGCGCATAGATATTTTCATGTTGAGTAAAATTATTTTCGATGGGAGCGACGGAAGCCACAGTGGCGCAAGACTTTCTTCATCGTTATTAAAAATACGCCAGCTGTGAAGTGTACCTTTGGGCAGTCGACACCCACCATTGATTGCAAGCTGCGTGTTCGTACGTCGGCAGCGCATTTTCTACATTCCCCGTGACTTTAATGACGTTGTTACATCACATTCTTGATACGTCAAGCAGCTCCAAGCTCGACCGATCGTCCAACGTCTGGTAGTCGGCCGTCAGCATTCCAAGCTGCTTGAAACGGAGCGCTCGCAATCTCACATTGGTGACAGATACCCGCTGAGAATAAGTATGGTGGCATACATAGTAGAATGACACGGCGGTGCCAGCTACCCTTGCAGGAGTTTCTCTGGCGTCTGCATCGTTCGTGTCACGAACAAAGATTAGGTCATCAAACTCCTTTTTTTCCCATCTCAACTATTGAATTGAACTTACCGAACGTTATGGGATTGGGGTCACGGTCACTATTCGTCGGTCCATGGAGCGCCCCCCTTGCTTCTGGCCAGGGCAATATGAGCCGACGTAGTAGCGATAATGGGCGACAAAGGTGCCTACTACAGTAGAAGGGGTTTTAGTTTTCCATAGGGTTTTACTATTGGACGTTGCTGACGATTGTGTTATCTTGTTTCAAATGGTCAGATTCCAAACGAAATACTATTAATAATCGGTTGTCAGCTTCCGCTCGACCGCGCACCAGCCGGTCGGTATTTGCCTTTGCTGCGTGGCTCAAAGAGGTCCCGAGAAACAATGCAGGGCGTGATCCTTACCGCCGCCCACGCTATGTACGCCTGACCTGCACCGGATGTCTTTGTGTTTTCGCTCCGTCTTTCTCTCTGTGATAGTCGATGCTCGGTGAAGCCTCACCGCAGAGAAGTGTGCAATTCTTCGATGTGTCTACCCGTTCCACAGAATCGTGGGCCTCGGTGCAGAGCATCCAAGCATGTTTACACCAACTTCGGTACAGAGATAGATGCAGAAGCTCGATGAATATTGTATTCGAACAGTTGAGGGATCTAACACATACAAGATAATATGCAAGCACGCTGTACGCAGGCTTGATGCACTAATATAAGTAGATAAGTTCGACGCATGCATTCATCCAACAGGTTGGGGGCCTCGACAACATCATCCCAACGTGCTATCGTCAACCTCTCTCGACTCCAGGTAAAGATGAAACGTTCGATGCTAACTTCACGATTCCTCACACCCTCAGCCTCGGTACACAGCACCCTAGCATGTCTTCCCTAGCCTCCGTACGGAAATAGCCGCAGTGCTTCGGTACATGTCCGATTTCAAGAGGTTATGAGCCTCGACACACAGCATCGCTGACATGTACTATTAATATTCCGGTTGCCATTTATCAATGTGCAGCGCTTGTTCCAATTATACCATCTACATACAAAAGGGCATGCGGAACCCAATTAGTTCAGACAACGGAAGATGCTACCAACCAATCAGGCCCGATTATTTGACGAGAGTATCGTCAGCCTCGACGCAGAGCTTTTTCTGGCAGAGCTTCGATATACCATAGACCTTGGGATTTCGGTTGACGCTCATCTGCATGACCCCTTCGAAGACTCCCGCCGTTCCAGCCCCCACCTCTGCCGCATATGGGGTACCTGGTATATCATAGTTCGGCGTGACCCCTTGCTGCGCTCAACGAGCACGCTTTGACCGCACTCGGAACTTGCAGAACGACCTCGCAACATACCACACTGACAGCTGAAAAAATAAGAGAAAAACGCCGACAATAAGACAAGACAAGCAATGGCAAGGCCGTCTTAAACACAACCCATAGACATATACACACCGTCGCTCTGCACTTACAACGGAATATATATTCCACTCTTGGCCTACAGCACATCCACCTCGACGTATGCTGATAACACGCAGGATATCACGCGAGCCGAGTTTCTCCAAACCAAGGCGGCCACGCGAGGCGAAGTCGGCGGCCCTGGAAATATCTCGTCCGACTTCTTGTCGTAGATTCATCTACCAACGTTTGCACTTTTTTCCCGTTGCCGAAAAAAGCAACTTGGAAATTCGTTCCTGGAGACATGGTAGCTTGTGTGTTTTACGGTACTAACAATGCTTTAAGCGACAGTGCGGGTTGTACGTAATTCTGCAAAAAGGGGGGCACGATATGTACACGCGGGGACCAATCTGCCAAATATGTCTTTGGCCTTTTTGGACTGTTAGCTAGCGTTTTCGGACACAAACATAGGGATGCATCTGATCTATAAACGTATGCGCCTGATCGATTGATCCACCTTCCAAGAAGGAAAAAAAAAGGTAGCGGGGAGGTTGGTAGCTGGGCGCGGGGCTCCGTGCATCGCGTTGTCATACAGCCGTTTCGGAGAACGTTGCAGTAGCCGCCACCACCTCCGCCACAATCCGTCCTTTCTGCCAAAACCTTCTCCAGCAGGAACCAAAACAATATATACGAATACGTTTACCTGATCAATGACAAACATGTGTGCACAAACTACTGTACGTGAACGTGATCACCAGTCTCAGCCCCCGGCCCCAGCACAAGCTGCGACGGTACCGACCCTTTTGACTTGCGGGCACACTCCTTGAGCTTCTTTGTCTTCGGCACTTCCTGTGGGCGTGCTGTTTGCTTAGATTCCTCTTCCTGGCCTTAGGTGCGTGGCCTTTCCGAGAGTTCTTTCCCATGATCAACCGTAGGCGCTGCCTATTGCTCCAATATAAGACGTGACGGTGGTGGCAGTCTCAAGTCTTTTGAGGGAACGTTCCTTGCGCTTCTTCCTCTCCATTTCCTTCGCGTGCTCGATGGAATCACCACCGGCGAAACCGTGCACGGGCGTGTCTTTACTGCTGGCGCAACCCATATCCTTTCCACGCAACTGTTTGCTTGCTGCTGCTGCTGCTGCTGCTGCTGCTGCTGCTGCCCCTCCTGTCGCGGAGATGGTTGGTATCGCCCTGCGATGGGCCGTTTGCTCCTGCGGAGACAAACGTGAGCGTGTGCGTGAGTTTTGTTGGGGGTCTGTTAGAATGTTCGTCTCCGCTGTTGAGTGCTCGACGGAAAACCAGCAGCGCATTGTTTTTTTTCGGACTGAAAAGGGTTAAACCAGTTTGTGGAGCTCGAAACACCGCTGAGGCCTAAAACAAACAAATGCTGGCAACACAAATGGGCACAACATGACGCAGCGTTGACCCAACTTCCAAAACCACACCCGGAGCGGCAAACACCGATATCGGGCGGGTAGCTTATTTGCTGATCACGTTTCAAGGGAGCCGGAAACAGATTCCACAACATTGTTACGGTTTTACGTCACATTCCTCCGGATTATGAATGAAACGAAGTCTTCAAGAGGTCAAGACGATAAACTTCGCTTTACCCAGTTCGGAAGAGTACCGGAGAACGCACTGTTTCCCTCCTTCGATATACACCCACGGAAGCTGCCATGAAAACTGATGGGAGTTTCCATGGGAGTCCAGTCGATCTACTTCGAATTTCGTGGAACCTTCTTTCCATGGAAGTCGGTGGAAGCTTCCATGGAGTTTCAGTGCATGGAAACTTTCACGGAGGCAGTAGACTCACAACCCGAGTATGTAATGCAGCAGCAATTCCCGGGTGTGTACCGTGCTGTTGTGTTACCTACTGCAGCTCTGCCGCCCATCGTTCAATGTGAATAGGTAATAGAGCACAGCCAATAGACGCCATACTTTTATTACGGGGGGGGCATATTAAACAGGACCTACGGTACAGGCAAAAACATCTATTTTTTACTACTGTAACAATATTTGGTCCTATTTACTAGTGACACCGGCTTATATCGTACCAAATATGTTTTATTAAGGGTGTTGGTCCCTACTGCTGTAGATTCACAGTGGCAGCAACACAAGTGCCGGCCTGTATCAAGGGCGTCGGTGTCTACCTTAGCTCAAGCGTAGCGCCAGCTTTATCAACATTATCTTCACGTAGACGTCCTCCTCTCATCCAAGCTCCGATCCCGAGGGAAGTTGTAGGAGCATCCCGATGAATAGCGTCAGTAGTTGGACACATGTTCAGAGAATACTTTTGGTTGGTGAAACGTCCGTCCGGAGTCAGAAGAGTCATTCTATAGGAGTCAATTCATACAGGAGGCTATGCTATTGGTATAGATCCTTCTCGTACTGATGTCTGAAATGGTATAGCGTCTCTCATGTCTGAAGTAATTGGATTCTGGGTCCCTTCTTATAATGGACTGCATTCTTTGGAACACGTCCACAAAAGGCAATATGGCAAATGGAGTAGTAAGTCCTGTAAACCAGAAATATGTTGGCATACTGTTCCTCGGTCGAGCCGCACCGTCAGGTAGAAACACGAGTACCCAAATCCCCCCCCCCCCAACGGTTTGGTGATCGAGTTGGATCATTTGAGTGCGGGGAAAACTATTTCTCGGTACAAGGCGAACGCTTGTGTCACATAGTGTGTACATGGTATTGCACCCACGAGGCAGTTACACAGTAACCCCATAGCCGTCTCTGGAATTGACCACATCACAAAATCTATCAATTCATTGACGCTGTCATCCATATGCATGGAAACTGGCCTCAAAGGCGGTTCTCATTAGGATGCAGTTCACCCTTAATGCGACTCGTCCAACACCTCACGGTGCTTCGCGCTCGGTGCAAACAATGTCTGCCTGCTCGGTGAAAAACCGACGTTCTTCGTCCTGGCAATGTAGGGATGCCAGGGTCTATGGTCATATGACTACGATCATGCATGATAATAAGTACCCCCCCCCCCCCCCCCCCCTCTCCTCTCCCCCCACAACCGTGAAAATGTTAAACTCTGCTTAGGCGTTTTGACGGTGGGAATATTTTTTTTGGCCGAGCCGTTTCTGTTAAGGGAGATCCTGAAACCCAGGGGCAGTCCAGTCCAGTCCAGTATTGTTGGAATCTGTGGCGTCTGGGGATTATCATCCATGCATATGAGCGGATTCACTGGTCTGCGTGTAGGTATGCATGTCAGTGATCGAACCGTACGTATAGGCCTGCATATCCTTGCTCGAACTGTAGGTATGGTTGTTCTTACTCGAACGGCAACATGAAACTGCCGCAGAGACTCGGGAGCGTCCACCGACTATGGCGCAATGACACCACTCTGTTTTTCTCGTTGCATTGATCTGAGTCTATCTACTGAGATAGATGGTCGTGTAAGTAGTGCTGGCACGGGGCTTTTGCTGAGTTCAGCGGCGTAGCTGTACCACTGCAGTGTTGTCGACGGTTTCTTTCCCGGCGATGACATACTGAAGTATCATACATACACGTCTCATAGCAGCATGATTCGTCGTGTATTTAGCCATGGGCTTTTCCATCGGGTTTAGCCTGAGAGTGTTTTATCTTCCCCATGACATATTTTTGGTGAAACGTTGAAGAGCTTGACGGGCGAAGCTCCTCAGAAAACGGCGGCCCTGCCCCTCCCGCAGCACGTGTCTGCTGCTGGCCTCTGTCGAGGGTTGCTGATCGGAAGCGAGGAGCAACATGACCTATGTTGTCGTTATCAAGTCCGAGGGTGTGGATGCTTCGGGTACGGTACAACAAGCCCAGATCATCGGAGTAGGCAGGGATCAAGTTGACTTATAGCGAGTAACTATCATCATGCTCCAGGTAAGGATCCTTCGAGTATTGTGCGATACCGTTTGTTGGACCTCTACAGCCCAAGATCGGGTTGGTTGATGGACTTTCTTACATGCTCACATTGTGTTTAAAACGTCGGATGTTGGGTGAGGTGTAACTACGAGCCCACCAGAGAGCGAGAATCCCAGAAAGCAACACAACGGCCTACTAGCAGATCCCTACCGCAACGATAGGGGTGTACCGCTCAAGGCGTGAACATAAGGAACTTTTACACACTAATGTTTATACCGAGCGATCCTTATCTTTCCGTCCGTAGTGGCACAGCACGTTTTTGGCCGAAACGTTTCTGACGGACTGACCCGGGTTCCTTACCCCCATCCATGCTGTTGGAATGCCGCTGCTGCTGTGTGTGGCGTTTCACAATACGACTATGTCGCGCTTGGTACGTTCTTACTGTTTGTTGTTGGCTTCGAGATTGTTCGTCGGGGTTGTACTCTTTACTACAAAAGTGGTTTTGTTTGTAAAATCAAAATCGGGGTTCTAGGGTGATGTACAGCGCTCCTCAGGTGAGCACAACCTCAGAGAAGGTTAGACGCTACTCATGTAAGGCAATCGCACGTCTTCGTCGAGCCCCCTATTCACTTGCACGAAGCTCTCTGGAGGAGTGAATGAGGCAAGGAGGCACGGGGAAGGCACGGGGTGCCGGGCCCAAGGTATTCCTAGCATCTACAGCGTGATCCAGCGATAACATATTTGACACAACGGGCAGATAGTCAATTTCCACCTGGTTGTCCAGACCTTTCAGGGACGATACGCCCCTGATACCTGTTACGTATGATCTCGCTTATGCTGCCGAGTGGGACCTGAAAAATCTGCTTATTATACTCTCAGACACGCCATGAGCTACTTGTAGTTGTTTTCAGGGCAAAAGCATTCCTGGTGCCTGTTGTATGGTCTGCTGTTGCTCGTGTTGCCGAGAGGTAGCTGCAGAACCCGGCTCTCGGACATGCCCCGAGCTAGATATTCCAGGGCAGACACGTTCCTAATAACGGTTTTATGATCTAGCGCATGCTACCGAGTGGGGGCTGGAAAATCTGCCTGTTCTCCGACATGCTATGCTTTGCATCATCCAAGGCAGGTACACTCCGGATATATGTTGTATGCTCTAGCTCACGTTGCCGAGGGGGAGCTGCAAAATCTGTTCTATCCCAGACGTACGACGATCTAGCTCTTTCAGGGCAGAAGCATTCCTGATATCTCTTTTATGATCTAGCTCATGTTGCCGAGGGGGGAGCTGCAAAGTCTACATGATTTCAGTGGACATGCGTTCCTTGTTCGGAGCTGTACCACACACAGGTCCTGCGCAGCATCTCGTTGCGTCAGGTTAGGATCTAGATGATCTGGGTCGTGATCTGTCCAAGTTGTGAACCCTGAGGGTATATACTGAGCAATATATAGTTTATGCGGTAAAATATCGACTGATTGCCCAACCAAAGGGTGATCCTCATAACACTCTTAACCCCCCTCTCAACGGCGGGAACTTTGGAGCGTCGGTACGGAAAGCGGCCGCACGCTGACGTATCCGATTCGTTTCAATACTCGGGGAACCAGGGAGATGTGTCTTTATGGAGCGCGTGCTCAGGCGCTTCCAAAAATGAAACGCTCGGAGTGAGGTTCGAACCCGTGTCCTCGACTACGTCAAATCTGAGAGTAAATACCTACTGAGCTACAGCGGTGAAACAACCATCGATTACCCAGCCCAGGGTTATTCTTCTGGCATGAACTGTTTGACAAGTGGCGTATAATTGCAGGTGGTCACCACCCAAGAGAACGCCCTGACGCGTTGATAATCTTCTGTACGTAGTAGCTGGCTGTTCCTTTCGTATCTGGTACGTAACCTTGCACTATACGGTACGTACTAGATAGGCACATGGCAAGAACATAAGCCACAACAAACTCTCTCCCGCGAGTCAGAGTAGAACAGTAAACCAGCGGGGCGAGATCACCGTACAAAACTGAAAATTGTGTGTATGAGTCTGTTTTGATATCCTTCGTTTCAGTGTTACCCCGGCCCCCCAGTGTTTAGGTCTCGGAAACGGCATTACCAGTAGTAGTGTAGTGAGGCGCTCTTTCGTGATTAAAATTGAGCGCTTTCCCACTCATATGCATCCAGTGAAGAGTGGATTCTCTCCGCCTCAAAGGTCGCAACTCCTCTGTTTCATAATGAATGGAGGAGCCGGTGGATCAGGTGCGCGATGACTTTGTTCTTGATGGCCGTGAAAAAAACTGCAATACAACTGGAAACGAATCGTTGTAGCTGACCACGTGCATCTGTCCCGTAGGTGGTTCAAATTGAGACATCTCACCGGCTACAGGTCGAATCTATCGTTTTTTGTTCTCCCGAGACCTTCCCTGACCCATGGTGTGCCTCTGAATCTGAATTACACCAACTTCGTAACTCAAGATATCTCCGTGGGTCGAGGAGGGCGGAACACGACACATTTCCGGCAAGCTGCTGGATCTACCTACACAGTAATAACCGCTGTTTCATTTTCCCAGAAGTCTCCTTGGGCCATGAGACGTCTTTCAAGTTCGCCGACTTCGTAAAATTTAAATCTTCCCGTGATCGAGTTTTTTTCAATTACCGATGGCACACGCTGGATATGCAGCACGCGCGTATCGCTTAAATTTCCCTGCTTTTTCTCTGCGCCACGATACACTTGGTTTTTTCGCCGTCGGTCGCGCTTCTGTACGGTTGAAGCTGCTCAGTCTTCCCTCGCAGTCAACACCCGACATAATGAGTGTCCTCCAGCATCAAGCAAAGCGTCACTCAATGGGAACCCGCCGTTGTATAACTGGTCAGCCGATGGATGCAGCAGATGCAGTGACGCGTGCCAGCGGCATGAGTGTACACAGATTTCGTGAGGCCTCTTTTTTTCACGTGAGGATTTGGCCAATAAGTCATTGCCGGAATGTCACCCCTAACCCGACCTTCAGACAACTTGTACTCTTTTAACCCGATCGAAGTCACATGTTCCCGCCCATGGCCTAAGAGTGTTACGAATAACGTTTGTAAATCAATCACAAATGGGCCAACTTCCAACGGAGATGGCCCGGAGAAAGTACGAAGTTGGAGAAGAAACCTCTTCAGTACTAAATACTTTCGCTTAAATGCACTACCCCATGCGTAGTCCGTGCCCAAAGCCCTGGTATATTAGAAATAACCACGCAGCGCAAACGTCCGTTGGGGATCATCCGGTTAAGAGCACTTTGAAAAGCACAGTGGAACAAGTGGGCGATAAACGTGCTCTCGTACTACGGTGTAAGTTCGAATCACGGCGCGCACCAAGCCCTTTACCACGTACTGTTGATATGTATCGACGAAACGAAAAAACATTGCGATCTGAAAAACAAACGCACCAATTTGTTTTCCTTGTGTGTAAATCAACCCGTGCGCACTTGCATGAAACAAGATTGTAAGTGTTGCAAAAACGCGCGCTATGTAGGACATAGGGGATGCATCACGTTTCGTCGAATCGTTTCTGACTGTGACGAGGCACCTTAAGGGCACAGAAGAACACCGTGGGAACACCAACATCTTGGTCCCCACTCTGGCATTCGATGCACGCCTAGGTTGTGCCAAACGTATTCTGTTGCTGGGGACGTGTGCTCACGATAGGGGCAGCCCCTAGATTTGCCTCCTGAGACTCCTCGCTTGGACAGATCTAAACTGTTTTCAACTCGTTAGTGAGTCATTAGTAAGTCACGGGAAACCGAGTAGAATGCTCAAGTGCAACCCAATATATAACCAATCACAATGCCTAAGAATATCACAAAAAATGATGTCCAAAAAGGTTTTTTGTTCCAACGACATTGGGTTAACGAGCCCGGTGAGTCAGGAACGAAAAGGACACCCCTCATAGAAGCACACGTGTGTGCCCGGAGAAAAGCTCCTCAAGCGAGGTCTACGGTAGTCTCAAAACATACTAAGCACACCTGTCGTGGCATGTGAGTCCAGAACGAGTAACGGACGACAACTTCCCATTGAAGTGTTTTGTCGAAAAAATGTATAGCAGCTACACGCGGGACAACTTAAAATACAACTAATTATAGGCCAACACGACGACCGCGCACACGTTTATCGTGGGCTCGACGCTCCACCAAACAGCGCCTCCCACCTTTGCTGGTCGTGGTGATGGTAGAAGCAGCGTGGACAGGTGTGTGCGCGGGCCTAATCCTACTGACACCCCTAGAAGACGGATGGGATCTGTTAGGGTGGGGTAGTAGGGCTTTGACGGATGGAGTAATGTAGCAGGGGGGGAGCTCGGCAACACTTACCAAAACATTCACCCCCCGCTGCATACACGCCTGCTTAAAACAAGTTACTTGTCGCGGTCCCCCGGTCATCCGTAAATTTATTACGCATGCGGAGTTTCCGAACGCAGGGGGTTTGGCTCCCGCCAGATTATTGCATTGTGTTCGTGTGCACCTATGGAGGGTGCACCGGTCCTCGTTTTCTGACAAAGTTAGCGTGTTCACGGGGGGCATGCAATGCATGTTTCAGAAGCCTGGATCCTGGTTTTGGCTCCTCCCGCGGCAGAGGCTGCCCCTTTTCGGGCCAATATTGTCCGATCCGTCGACGTTCTCAAGGCTCAACTACCGGTTGGTATCACAAATCTACTAAGCACCATGCAACATATTTGTTTGAGGACGACCGCATAGAAGAGCTAGTCGAGTTACGTGAACAGGTTTGTTTCGAATACGTGCTTCGGGTGGTATGTTGAGCTCCTCATGTAAGGCACCACCCCTAAAGAGCATTGCTATTACGGGGGACCATAGTTAATAGGACCTACGGTACACACAAAACCCTATATATTTCCCTGTTTTTACCAACAATATTTGGTCCTATTAACTATGGTCCCCCGTGATAGTGAAATAAGGCACCACCCCTGACGCGTTCTACTATGAAGGTAGCACATTTCCGCTTTTTTTGTTTCTGAATGACGGGGTTCCTTAACCCAAAATCTTCGGAATGCCGATCTTGTTTCGACAAATGACGTTTTTTTTGTATACTTGGGTCATGAGATTATTCATCGGGATTCAACTCGAATTTCGCTGAAGTCACTTTACGGGTGAGGTATGGGGCTCCTTAAGGTCAAGTAAGGAGGCTCAGAAAAATTAGGGTGAACCTCTGTCGTAGAACGCCACCCCTAAAATGCATTGCTCATAAAATAAGGCACCACACCCCTGAAAGGCCTTGCTCATAGGATAAGTCACCACCCCTACCGTGGCGTCGCTCTTCTGAAAGTTTCCTACTCGCTGGGCGAGCTTTTCAGCGGGAGAGTGGGGTTCGTTCGCAATGCTCCCTATAGTTTGTTTCAGACGGGGCTCCTCAATGGACTATCTAACTATCCGTGAACTCTTTGCAGTTTCGGTTTCATAGTGAGCGATGCCACGCCATGTAGCGGTGATGACGTAACTTCTGAGCCCTTCGAGCGAGGGGCTCAGTCAGTATCTCACCCGGAATAATGATTTCGAAGACGTTTTCATCGGGCAATTCGACCAACGATTCTGTTCGCCAGACCTCAAACAAATACCCCGTTCCTTTCAGTATAGAGATTGGCAAGTACCTCGAGTCAACTGGTGCAAGGAAAAGAGCCGTAGAACGTATAGGAGGAGTGATAGCGCCGAAAGCGGAAAGTGTTTCCGCTATTTCATTCCGCACTCTCTAAAAAGACAAGAAGCGAACGGGTCCTTGAGTTAGGACATCGAAGAAGTTTGTAAACAGTCGCCCATGCCCGACTCGAGGGAACGACGAATATGACGATTGATGTACTACTATAATATTTATTACCCGGTAGCTGCTGACTTGACGAGCTCAACTCGTCGGAAAATACTGCGACAAAAACGCGCAACCCCTTTACAATATCGCGAGGAGGCCGCGAGGAGGCGTTCTACGATAGATAGATGTTCACCCTACATTTTCTGAGGCTCCTAGCTTGACCTGAAGGAGCCCCATACTTCACCCGAATACTGACTTCAGCAAGAAATCGTATTGCATCCCAATGAATAATCCCTCCCGTGGCCCGAGTATACAAAAACTTCATTTTTCTAAACAAGAGTGGCATTCCGACGATTTTGAATTGAGGACCCCCGTCGTTCATTTGTTTTCAGCGGAGATGTGCTACATCTATCGTAGAACGCGTCTGAGATGAGTCTTGTTTTTTGTTTGTCTGTGAAACGCCGACCCACTATAAGTAATCGTCGGGTTGCGCACACATGACCATGACTGTGGACGCAAATACAGGGAACGGTTGCGGACACACATACTACGTGATGTGAAGCGGTACTGAAATTTCGGCTGGTGCCAGCGCAACATATGTTCCACACCTGGAACCAATGCGTTGTACTGTCATCGTGGTTTCGTGTCAATCTGTTTCGCGTCGATGATGGGAGGGCACCTAGGGCACGAGGCATTCAGCCGGCTAGCAATGCTACCAGTCCTGAATAATCCGAGCTTGTCGCCAACGCCCCGTCGGGTATGAACCCACGGATAGGCAGTACAACGATTGCGCTGCCCATCCGACAACGTGCAACACGAGATTTTACAACACTGATAACCCATGAACGCCCCCCCCCCCCCCCAAAGAAGAAACTCAAGGGGAACAACACACACACCGACGAAAACAAAAACTCTGCTCATGGACAAAGGTTCTTACGGTAATCGATCTTATTCCCGAACAACCGCTCCGCTACGGCAAAAGCGTGTCCTGCATAGGCAGGCAGCCAGTAGTGTTGCGCCAGCCCAGCCGGTAAAGAGGACACTGGCCCATATCGTGTACACCTTTTTCCAGGACGACCTCCGGCAGGTGCCCACGTCTCGGTGCGCGACCTTGCCGAGACGACCGCTCACGGATACCACACCATTCCTAGTCTCCCACTCAAATGTTGCCTTTGTTTTTGCCATATCCTCCGCAGTTTGGACACGGAAGTCGCGGCCTCTTCAAACTAAACACTTCGCGAGAGCACTTGGGCGCGGCCCTCTCCCGCACTCGGGGCTGGATCAATATGTCCGTCTAGCGAGATTCGCATCAACAGTAGCGACAGGGAATGTCGCATCGACTGCGCGGCGTTGAGCCCCGTTATTAATAGTGACATCCAAAAACTACAAACGTACCAACGGGAGTTCTGAAGTATTTGGCCAAGACAGTCGCTAATTCAGGCCTGTCAACAGCAGCAAGCAGTGTCGTGCCATTCGGTCGTATTATTCGGCTATGCCCGACCGGCTATGCACACAAGAGGCGAAGACAACACGAACGAGCACTGTGCTTCTCCTCCTCTGCTGTAAATCTAAACTATAGGCCACCACCAGCGAGCGATGGAAGACGTTTCCGTAGGCAATAAAAAGAAGGTGACCACTAACTTAGTCTGCATCGTCCATGATTATCATTTTTATTCTGCATTTTCGTGCTGATTTGTGTCCTCTGCTGTCCCGGTCTCGTGGTAACTGCATCGCTTTCGTAGGGCGCGAGGTGCGAGAGAGGTAGCCGCAGCAGCAGGTTTGAGCGGGCATCGTTCTGATTGATGGAAAGCTCTCCAACGTGGGAAGCACCGGGTATACCAGCTGCGTTGCATTTTGTTTTTCGTCCTAAACCTAGGCCATGGGTATCGTCCGCCCAAAAAACAGCTTATTTCGTTATTATTATTATTTCGGTTGCCATCTTACAAATGTGTAACGCTTATTCCAATCATACCATCTTACGTATCAAAGGGCAACTCCAATCCGACGACTCATAGCACGGAAGGTGCTGTCAACCAGGCCTGAAATATGTGATGAGATTTATACCAATAATGCAGCCCCCCTCACGATTGAAGCCTCTGACACACTCCACGTAGCCCAAGTACTGCGCTGTGCAGTATCCGGATACAACACGCTGCGAGTACAGTAATAGACCCATACTTGGGTTGGGAGGAGATACGTTTTAAACCTTTGATCAAATTCATGCTTAAGTTCCAGTATTGAGTTTGTCAAGTGGGAGGAGGCTCAGAGGGCCTAGTTATCTGCTTCCTCTATGATGCAGGCACGCAAATAATATACCAATATACATAATCCACGAAGATCAAGGATTTCCATGGTTGACGGCGTTTTGGGAAGCGGAGCATCGGAACAATAGGATCAAATATGCGGCGGTTCATCCCGGGCGTTGTCACATGTAGGATGCCCATTGGTAAAAATCCCACTCGTCCAACTATCGTTTGATCTGTTTTTGCGCTTTTCCCCGTACCTCGCTTGGTATCGTGTTCGTTGTTGCGTTCTCTACTCAGTATATTGCATAAACCCTCTGGGTAGATCCAGACCAAATGTGTCGGACCCCGGATGTGTATTCCATTCTCGCAAGTTGAGGGCTTCATCATACAATATGCAAGCATGCTGTAAGCAGGCTTGATACACTAATATACGCAGATCGGTTCTACGCATGCATGCTCCAATAGATTAAAGGCCTCGACGACATCATCTCAACGTGTTATCGTCAACGTCGGCGCAAGTAAAGATGTAGAATTTCGATGCTAACCTATGATTCCAACACATTATCAGCCTCGGTGCGGAAATAGCCGCAGTGCTTCGGTGTATGTCCGACTTAAGGAGATTACGAGCCTTGACACACAGCATCGCGAACATGTAATATTATTCCGGTTGCCCTCTATCAATGTGTAGCGCTTGTTCTAATCATACCATCTATATACACAAGAGCATGCGGAATCCAATTGCCTCAGACAACGGAAGATGCTACCAACCAATCAGGCCCGATTATTTGACGGGTGTAGCAGCAGCCTCGACCCAGAGATGGACGCAGAGCTTCGATCTACTCTCGGCCGTGGGACTTCAGTTGACGTTCATCTACATAATCCCTTCGAAGACTCCCGCCGTCTCCGCCCCCACCTCTGCCGCATACCCCGGGTACGTGCTGTATCATAGGTCAACGCGACCCCTTGCTGCGCTCATCAAGCACGCTTGGACCGCACTTGGAAACTACAGAACGATCTCGCAACCGACCACACAGACAGCTGGAAAAATAAGAGAAAAACGCCGACAATAAGACAAGACAAGGAATGGCAAGGCCGTCTTAAACGCAACCCATAGGCATATACACACCGTCATCCTTGCACTTACAACAGACTATATATTCCATTTTTGACCCACAGCACATCTACCTCAACGTATGCTTGTAACACGTAGGATAGCGCGCGCCCCGGGTCGAAATTGCGAGATGAGTTTTTCCAAACCAAGGCTGTGACGCGCGGCGAACTCGGCGGCCCTGGAAATATCTCGTCAGACATCTTGTCGTAGACTCCTCTACCAACGTTTGCACTTTTCCCGTTGCCGAGAAAAGCAACTTGGAAATTCGTTCGAGGAGGCATGCTATCTTGCGTGTTTTACGGTACTATCAATAAATTTAGCTACAGTGTGGGTGTTACCCTTTTTTCCAAAAAGGGGGCACGATATGTACACGCGACCAATTTGCCAAATATGTCTTTGGCTTCTTGCGACTGTTACCTAGCGTCTTAGCACACAAACATAGGGATGCATGTCCATAAAAATGTATGCGCCTGGTCGCTTGATCCATCTTCCAACGAGGAAAAAAAGGTAGCAGGGAGGTTGATGGCTGGGCGCGGAACTCCGTTCGTCGCGTTGTCATACAGCCGTTTCGGAAAACGTCGCAGTCGCCGCCACCCCCTCCCTCCACAATCAGTCCTCTCTGCCAGACACTTCTCCAGAGAAACATAGAAATATACTCCCGACTACAGCACTACGAACACATTTGCCTGATCAACGACAAACAATGTGAGCACAAACTACTGTACGTGGACCTGATCACTAGTCGCAGCCCCCGTCTTCAGCACAAGCTGCGACGGTACAAACCCACTTGACCTGCGGGCACGCTCCTTGCGCTTCTAATTTCTCCAGTACTTCCTGTGGGCGTGCTGCTGCTTAGAGACCTTTTCCTGGCTCGAGGTGCGTGGCTTTTCCTCATGCTCTTTCCCGTGGTCATCACCCACAGCCGCCACATCCTCCTCCTCCTCCAGCACAAGCCGCGATGGCGCCGGCAGTAGCCCGTTTGCGGGCACGTTCCTTCCGCTTCTTCTTCTCCATTTCCTGCGATTGCTCGTTGGAACCACCACCGGCGAAATCGCTCACCGGCGCATCTTTACTGCTGGCGCAACCCATATTCTTTCCAAGCAACTGCTCGCTTGTGGCTGCGGCAGTGGCTGCCGTCGCGGCCTCTGCTACTGCTGCTGCTGTTGTTGCTGCCGCTCCTGTCGCGGAGATGGTTTGTATCGTCCTGTGGTCAACCGTATGTCCCTGCGGAGACAAACGGTGGCGTGTGCGTGAGTTTCGTTGGGGGTCGAGATGGTTGGGATGTTCGTCTCCGCTGTTGAGCGCTCGAGGGAAACCCAACAGCGCACTGTTGGGTTCGGACGAAGAAGGGTTATGGCCAGTTGGTGGAGCTCGAAACACCACTGGGCCCTCAAGCAAACAAGTGCGGGCGACACAATTGAGCACGACTGACGCAGCGTTGACCCAACTCGAAGAACGACACTCGGGGCGGGAAAACCCATGTCGAGCGGCTTATTTTCTGATCATGTTTTAAGGGAGCTGAAAGCAGATTCCACAACGTTGGTACGGGTATACGTCACATTCCTCTGGCTCATGAGTGGGACAAAGTTTTCACAATTCACTTCTCCGATCTACTCCATGGAAGTTTGGGGGAATTTCCGTAGAAGTGTGCAGTAGATCTAATTCCACGGAAGTTCGCGGAAGCTTCCACAGAAGAAGTGCATTTGCTTCCGTAGACGTTGGTGGAAGCTTCCATGCAAGTACAGTAGATGGAAAGTTCCATCATGGAGGTAGCGGACTCATGTGGGAAGGATACCCGAGTAATGCACCACAATAGTATATATTATAGCTGTTTCCGGCTATGTACCGTTCCGTTGTGTTACTGTGAAGATGTTACCTACTGAGCTATAGTATAGGGGTAATATATCGATCGATTACCCAGCCTAGGGTAATCCTTGGAACACTCTCCCCCCCCTCTGAACGGCGGAGGTCTTTCGGGCGTCGGAACCGCATACGTCCGTACGCTGACCCACCCGCTTCGTTTCATGACCTGGGGAACCAGGGAAATGTATGATTTTTTACTTTATTTGTCTAGGCGCGGGCAAGCGTTTCTGTAAAAGAAACTTTCGAAGTGAGGCTCCAACCGTGTCCTCGACGACGTCAAATGTGATGGTATTACCTACTGAGCTATAGTATAGGGGCAAATGATCGATCGATTACCCAGCCCAGGGTAATCCTTGTAACATTACCTTAAGCTCTGCCGCCGATCTCTTGTCAAAATAGATATTACAGCAACAACAGTCAATAGACGCCACAGCTCCATAGGGATACCAGCTTAAATTCTGCCAACATGCGTTATATTAAGGGTGTTTCGTCTCTAAGACTGTAGGTTCACGGTAGTAGCAACACAAGAGCCAGCTTGTATTAAGGGTGTTGGTGTCTGCCTTAGCTCGAGCGTAGTGCCAGCTTTATCACAGTCATTACACGTAGAACTTTCTTTCTCTCATCCAAGCGCCGACCCCGAGGGAAGTTATAGGAGCATCCCGATGAATAGTGTCAAAAGCTGCGCAAATGTTCGAAGCATACATTTGATTGGTGGAACGTCCGTCAGACTTCAGAAGGGTCATTCTAAAGGAGTCATTTCATGCGGGAGACTACATTATCGGTATAGTTCCTTCACGTGTTCAGGTCTGAGATGGTAGCGCCTCCCATGTCTGAAGTCAATAGATTCTGGCTCCCCCTTTGAAGGGGATTTTGTGATTTGGAAAATGTCCAGAGAACAGTATTACATGTAATGCAGAGAATTGGGTTCTCATACAGTTCCTCGTCAGGAAGAAATATTTGGACCCAAACCCCCCCCCCCCCCCCACCGTGAGACCATGATGGTAATGTCGTATAACTGGGCATGGAAAAATGTGTACACACCCATGAGGTGGAGAGAAGGAGCAGTAGAAAACTTATTCAAGAAAGGAGACAAGGCTGACCCTGGGAACTATAGAGGGATATCGCTACTGAGCACAGTAGGCAAAACATTTTGCGAATGCTAGAATGGGAACAATGACGGTGGAGGAAAACAAAGTAAGCGAAGGGCAGGCAGGGTTTAGGCCAAACCGTAGCTGCGTAGACCACGTTTACACCTAAGGTAAGATGATCCCAGGCAGGAAAGACGCGGGACCAACAACATACCAGGTAGGATTTTTTTCTAGATGTATTGGCGGCCAACCACGCAGTATGGAGAAATGGACCGTGGAAGAAACTGTGGGAAATAGGGATCAGAGGAAATATGTGAAGAATAATGAAAAAATGGACGGAATGTGCGAGAGGTGCTGTGATGCTGGACAGGGAAATATCGAAGTGTGTTGATATTTTACGAGGACTTGAGCAGGGATGTACGTTGTCGCGTGACCTATTCAATATACATGTATATACATTCACGATCTAATGGTAGCATTCGAAGCGGCAAAGAAGGGAGTCATTTTAGGGGAAAATACGTTGTCGGTATTAATGTTTGCGGCTGACTTCGAGGGGATATAAGAAACAATCAAAGTGTTGCTGAAACAAATAGAGAAGACGCTAGAATACACTAGGAAATAGAGCGTGACGGCGAACGTCAAGAAGTGCGCAGTAGTTGTATGTAACGAAGATAAGGTGAACCCGGAAAATTTCAGTTGGAAGTGGGGAGAAGCTCAATTGCCGATCGCAGACTGGTATACGTACCTTGACGTAGAGTTATCAAAGACTGCTGGCGGGATTCACACATATCAAAAACAATAGGAAGAAGTATATCACACGTAAGCAAGATGGATGCGATTCCAACAGACTCGCACCTTGACACTAGGACCAAGAAATGTATCCTGATGAATGTGATAGAACCAAAGCTCTATCATTTGCAGGAGAAGTGCGAGAAGGGAATGCGAATATCGTACACCAGTTGGAAATAGTGCAGACGACAGCAGCCAAACATATACTGAGATGCTCAAGTACGACTAGTAATACAGTAGTAAGAGCAGAACTGGGAATGTACCCACTCCAGACACATAGAGATGGCCATACTATGTAAGGTACATGCCAAAAAAGAGGTTGCCAGCCATAGTTGATAGAGCTGTACGGGAGAAAGTAACTAAACCGTCGGAATGTCGTAACACGTATAATAGTGTGTTGCATCATGATTGTAGCACGCCTGGTACGTTTCTACTGTTTGCACCAGGTAGATATTACGATTGTTCGTCGGAGTTGTACTTTGATTAGCATTTTCGAAAATTGAATATCAAGGGTTTTGGGGTGATGTACAGAGCTCCTCGATCGAGCACAACCTCAGGCAAGGTTAGGCGCTGCCCCTGTGAGGTATTCACACCTCCTCGTCGACACCGTACTCACTTGTACCACACTATTGCAGGAGCGAAAGATGGAAGGAGGTACAGGTAAGCCACGAGGTGCCGAGCCCAAGCTATTTCACAGCATCTACAGCGTGACTTAGCAACAGTACATTCCACACGCCAGACAGGTCATCAATTTCCATTTGTTTTTCGAGATCGTTCGGGACAGACACGCTCCTGATATCTGTTCCATACGATCTAGTTCATGTTGCCGGGTGGGAGCTGATAAATCGGCATACTCTCAGGCTTGCCATGAACTACTTGTAGATATTTTCAGAGCAGATACATTCCGGGTAGCTGTTGTCTGGTCTACTGTAGCCCCTGTTGCTGAGAGGGAGCTACAGAACCTACATACTCTCGGACATGCCCCGAGCCAGATACCCCGGGGCAGATACGTTCCTCTTATCGGTTGTATGATCTAGCTCATGTTGCCGGGAGGGAGAGGCAAAATCTGTCTAATCTCGGACATACCGTGATCAAGCTCGTCAGGGTCGAAACATTCCTGATATATGTTTTGAACGATCGATCTACTGTACTACATCATATTGCTGAGTAGGGGTTACAAATGTCTGCACAATTTTTTCGACACGCGTTTCTTTGGTCGGATCTGTACCACACGGGTTTCGCACAGCACCTCGTATTGTCAAGGCAGGACCTGGATCGTCTAAGCTATTGGAATCGGGATCTGTCCGATTCGTAAGCTGCTCTACAAGTGGCGTGTAATAGCAGGTGGTCTACACCCAAACGAAACACCCTCACGCGTTCATAATCTACAGCAGTAGTAGTGTACTGCAGGAGCTACTCCGCTGATATCTGATACCTGGTATACCAGTATAGCCTTGTAGTATACGGCGCGTACTAGAGAGGCACACGGGAAGAACATAAACTACACCCCACCCTTTCCCGAGTCCAGTGAAAAACAAAAACCAGCGGGGCGAGATTCCTGTACAAAATAAACAAAAACCAGCGGGGCGAGATTCCTGTACAAAACAAAAAATCGGTTGTACGAGTCTGTTTTGATATCTTTGGTTCCAGTATACCCCCCCCCCCCCCCCCCGCGCGCTTGTTTAGGTTTCGTAAACGGCATTAACAGTAGTAATGTAGTGGGATACCCTCTCGTGATCAAAGAGTAGCCTTTCCAACACGTATGCATGGAGTGATTAGTTGCCTTTCCTCGCCTCAAAGGTCGCAACCTTCTCGTTTCAGAATGAATGGACGAGTCGATGGTGCGCAAAAGCTCTGTCTTCGACGGCCGTGGTAAATCTGTTATAAACTGACATTCATCGTTATAACTGTGAACTCACCGTACCTTTAACTACGTCAGTTTTCAAAACTGGTGCCATAAACCACTCTTATTGTAGTCCTAATGGTTAACCCAAACGAATACCTAACCTGGGTTGGCAAAATGTTATGGTCTTAACCCTTCTATTCCTTAGTCTTTTTTTAGGAATTGTTATTTTATTTTTTATTCCGTCTAGCCAAAGCTTAATTATGCGGCAGTTTGCTCCCTAACCCTAGCCCCCGAAGCCTAACGTACACACTATTCCCGTGGGTGGTTGAAATAAATCTAGACAGCTCACTGGCTGCAAGCTGGATGTATCGGTTTTCCGCCTCCCAGAAGCTTCCATGAGCCATGAAACGCCTCTGAATCTGTATTATGCCTACTTAGTATCTGTGATTGGAGTCGAGACATCTCGGTGGGTCGAGGAGGGTTGACCACCACGCATTTGCGGCAAGCTGGATCTACGTACACAGTGATCATCGTGGTTTCGGTTTCCCAGAAGTCTCGCTGGGCCATGAGACGTCTTTGAACTTCGCCGACTTCGTAAAAATTAAAGTTAGCATTTCTCCGTGATGGAAGTTAATTGGTGCGACTGACGGCACGCTGTGTCTACGGTACTTACGCATCGCTTCAAACTTTCCAGTCTAAGTTCGTTTTGTGCCCCGACGCTCTGCCTTCTACACGGTAGAAGCTGAGTTATCTTTCCTTGTGATCAAAGCCCAATGTGATTGATATCCCCGGACATTAACCTGAAACGCCGCCCCACGAGCACGCGTCGTTGCATAATTGCTCATTCGATGGATGGGGGGGATGCAGCAGGAGTGTACACATATTTCATTAGGTCTCTTTGTACTCGAGGATCTGCTCAATACGTCACAATAATGTCCAAACTTCAGACAGCTTGTACCCTTTTAACCCGATCGAAGTCACACGCCCCCACCCAGGGCCTAGCGGTCACTACTAACAAAGTTTGTAAAACCATCCGAAATGGGACATACTCCAAACGAGAGTACTAAGTTGGGGAAGGAGGCTCTTCAGTCATGAATAATTTCGCTGAAACGGACTACTCCTGTCCTGATCCGTGCTCAACTTCTTGCAGGTAGAGTGGGAAAAGCAAGTGGCCCTAGCATCCGCTGGGGGGTCAACCGGTAAAGAGCACTTAGAAATGCACAGTAGAGCGAGCGGACGAGAAAAATGCTCCCCTTCTACGGTGACAAGTTCGAATCACGGCCCACACCAAGCCCCATACAATGTGTTGTTGGTGTGTTGTTCACGAAACGACTATCAGTGATAACCCCAGGTTAAAAAAACAAGAAAACGCACCAGTTATTTTACGTGTCCATCAACCCGTGCGCACGCACTTTTATGTCACAAGGTGCAAATATTGTGCAGGTGTTTCCTGCAGAATCACGCGCTGTATAGGACATAGGGGATGCACAACGTTTCGGTCAATACTTTCTGGTTGTAGCGGGCCACTTCAAGGGCACTGAAGAACATCGTTGGACCACTAAAATTTTGGTTCCCACACTGGCATTCGACGCTGGCCTACTGTGGGTCATGCCAAACGTATGCTGTTGCCGGGGACGTGTGGTCACGGTAGGGGTAGCCCCTAGATTTTCCTTCTGAGACTCCTCGCTTGAAGAGGTCTAGACTACTTCCAACTCGTTAGTGAGTCATTCGTAAGTCACGTGAAACCGAGAAAAAAAAAAAGTGCACCCCCTATACGTGACCAATCCCAAACTCCTATTACGGGGGTCCATAGTTAATAGGACCTATAGTATACATAAAAACCTACATATTCACCTATTTTTACTAACAATATTTGGTCCTATTTACTATGGACCCTCGTAATAAGAATATCGCTAGGAATGTCGTCGAAAATATGTTTTTGTTCCAACGATGTGGGTTAGCGAGTCCAGTCAGTCAGAAACGAGATGGCCGAAGCAATGGCACCCCTCATGGCAGCATGTTTCTGGGTGTGGAACGAAGCTTCTCGCGCAAGGTCTACGGTAGCCTCAGAAACCTCCCTCTGCCGTGGCATGTGCGTTCAGAACGAGTAACGGACGCCAACTTCCCATCGAAGCGCTTCGTCGAGGGAAGTATAGCGGTAACACCCGTGACAAACTAAAAAATGCCGCAACGTCTAGGCCAACCCGACGACCGCGCACACGTCTATCGTAGGCTTGGCGCCAACTAACAGCGCCTCCCACCTTTGCTTTTCGTGGTGATGGTAGAAGAAGCGTGACCGGGCGTGTCCGCGTGTCTAGCCTGATACCCCTGAGAGACAGATGAGGTCTGGTAGGGTGCGGTAGGACGTGGCGGATGAAATATTGTAAGGGAAGAGGGGGGGGGGGATCGTCAACCCTTGCCTTAAAACAACCCCCTGCTACAAACAAGCCTGCCAAAAAACAGTAAGCAGATACTTATCGCCGTGCCCCCGGTTAAACGTAAACTTATCAAGCCTGCTGATTATCCAAAGACAGGGGGATTGGCTCTCACCACTTTATGGCATTGAATTCGTGCGTAACTATGGAGGGTGCACCAATCTTCGATTTCTGTCGTCAACTTGTTTACGGGGGGTATGCTCTACATGTTTGATATGCCTGGAACCTGTTTCTGACTCATCCAATGGTAGAGGATGCACGTTTCTGCCTTTAATGAAAGTTTGTTCTGACCATATAGTCTATTACGGGGGACCATAGTGAATAGGACCAAATATTGTTAGTACAAAATGTAAATATATAGTTTTTTTATGTATACCATAGGTCCTATTAACCACGCACCCCCGTAATGGTATGACACATTTATCGTCAACAAGCAGCTGGCAGTATATTGTTCGCGGACGTTCGCATTGAGAGCTGCGTAGTCGAGTTGCGTGAACGAAGGTGTTTTCGAATATATCTTTCGGGTCAGATGTTGCGCTCTTGACGTTCTTAATAGGATGTCGGAAAACAATAAGGCTCTACCCCTAAAGGCATTGCTCTTCCGTATCTTTCCTATTCGCTTGGAGAACTGTTTTGCGGAAGAGGGGGGTTCGTGCTGTCCCCTTGGGTTTGATTCAGACGGGGCTCACTCTACTGACTTCCCTTCCCGACAAGTCTTTGCAGTCTCATTGTGCGTCATGCCATGCCATGCCCTGCCACATGTAGGGGTGACGGCTAAGTTCCTTGGCCCTTAGGGCGAGGGGGTCAATCAATCTATCGACCATGATTTCGAAAATAAATGTTCGCGCATGTCCGCCAGCGTTAATGTGCGCTAGTCCTGAGATGAATACTTCCTTTTCAGTACAAAGACAGGCAAGTGTCCCTTCCCAAGTGACCGCGAGGAAGAAAAAGGGCCGTCAAGCAACGGGGGGGATGGTAGCGCCGACAGCGGGAGGTGTTTCCGCTGTTTCGTTCCATACCATCCGAATAAAAGAAGAACCGTCCACATGATTGGAAATGGGGTCGTCGACGCTGGACATCGAGGGAACTTGAGAGCGAATCGCCTGTCCTCCCGGACTCGAGAGGGAAGGACGAATATACAGCATTTTTTTTTAAATGTATTTACAATACGTTGTCGGTAGCGGCTTACTTGAGAAGCTCAGCCCGCCGGAACGTACGGCGCCCAAAAACGTGCGACCCCTTCATCATACCGTGACATGAGTCTTGTTTTTCGTTTGTTTGTGAAACGCCGACCCACTACGAGTAATCATCGGGTTGCGCATACACCGCCACGGACGCAACTGCAGAGAACGGTTACGCATGTATCTGTACCTGATATCTACATATGAAGCAGTACTGATTTTTTAAGTGGTGCCAGCGCAACATATATTCCTCACCTGGAACAAAGGCATTTTGTTATCATCCTGGAAAGGAGTCAATCCACTTCGTGGTCGATGGGCTGGGAGCGTGACTACGGCACGAGGCATTTAGCCGGCTTGCAATGCTAGCAGTCCTGAATAATCCGTGCTTGTTGACAACGCGGTGTCGCATATGGACCCACGGACAACTATAACAACGAGTGCGGTGCCCATCTGACAACGTGGAACACGAGCTTTACAACGAGGATAACTCATGAACGTGCCTCCATAACAAAAAACCGAGGGCAAACAAAAACAACAACAAAAAACAAGTTGTGCCCATAGACAGAGTTTCTTGCGGCAGATGGACCTTCTTCCCGAAGTACCCACTCCGCTACGACACATGCGTGTTTTGCGTTGTCAGTCAGTCAGTGTTGCGGCACCCCAGCCCGTGGATGGGACATCGGACCGTGGCGTGCACACCATTTTCCGGGACCTACTTCCTGCGGGTGCGCACATCTCAGTACACAACCTTGCCGAGATGACCGCGCACGGGTACCACACCTTTCCTACTCTCCCACTCCAATGTTCGGCTTTTGTTTCGGCATAAACGCCGCCGTTTGGACACAAAAGCCGCGACCTGTTCACACCACACTTCTTGAGAGCACTTGACAGCGACCCGGGGCTGGATGCATATCTCCTACTCGCGGGAGTCCCATGTACACTAGCTAGCTATATGGGACGTTGCACTCACTTCACTTCGTTGGGCCCCGCTATTAAAAGCTACATTCAAAATATGCGAAACGTACAAACGGTAATTCGGAAGTATTTTGACCAAGACAGCCACTTATCTAGGCCTGTCAACAGCAGCAAACAGTGCCGCGCCATTCGCTCGTGTGCTTCGGCTATTCGGCTATGCCCGCGCGGCTAAGCGCCAGAGGCAGGGGTGACACGGACGAGCACTATGCTCCTCCTCCTCTTTTTGTGACTCAGAATAAGAGTCCGCCACTACTGCAGTGAGGCATGGTTGATTTTTCCGTAGCCAGTAAAAATCACGTACGTAATCATAAACTAAGTCTACGTCGTCCATGATTTTCTTTCAGATCCCGCCTGCTTGTTATTGGTTTTGAAATTATCTGTTGTCTGGTCTCGTGTTGATTGCATCATCTTCGCAGGGAGCGGGCTACGAGAGGTAAACGCAGCAACAGGTTTCAAACCGACACCACCCTGCCCGCTGGAGAGCTCTCGACCGAGGAAATCATCCGGTAGACTATTGCGGTGGACCATAGGAAATATGACCAAACCATTCAAGTAAAAATAGAAACAAATGTAGTTTTTTTTCGTGTACAATAGGTCCTATTTACATGCCCCCCCGCAATAGCTGTGTTGCACATTGTTTTCGTTGTAAACCTAGGCCATGGGATTGTTCTTTCGGGGTATCGTTTGCCGAAAAGCAGCTTTCAAATATATATTATTACGAAAAGTTCCCCTTCGGGATGTGGGGAACGTGACATCCGGAGGGGTCGCAAGGCGAAACGAGAGTCACAAGTAACATACGTATAGCTCTTCATGGCGGAAACGTGAGCCATGGGGTGGCGTACTGCCCGAAGGAAAGAGTAGTAGTCAGCAGAAACCGAGCACCACTTTTTCTTTGGAGCAGTACACTGGTTGATGCCACACGTTTCCGCAACAGCAGCTGACTCGTGGCAACATCAGTTGAACTCTAACATTACTATCAATAAGCAGCAAACTCGGCTGTAATAATTTATGTACAGGTATACCTACGGTTGAGGGAATCAGGAAGACATTATTTGCATTTGTCATGAAATGCCTCTCCCTAAGTATAAAATATCGACTGTCAAAAGCATACTCATGGTTACAGCAGCAGACATGCGGCATTGGCAGCACTATACTACCACTGTTACGACGGGGGGCCATAATAAATAGGACCAAACATTGTTAGAAAATATAGGGAAATATATAGTTTTTTGTGTGTACCGCAGGTCCTATTTACTATGGTCATCCGTGCTACCACTACTGCCACTACTATTACTACTACAATTAATAGTTCTACTACTACTACTACTACTACTACTCCTACTACTACTACTACTATTACTACTACTACTACTATTTACTACTACTACTACTACTACTACTACTACTACTACTACTACTACTACTACTACTACTACTACTACTACTACTACTACTACTACTACTACTACTACTACTACTACTACTACTACTACTACTACTACTACTACTACTACTACTACTACTACTACTACTACAACTACTAGTTCTACTACTACTTAATAGTTCTACTACTACTTAATAGTTCTACTACTACTTAATAGTTCTACTACTACTTAATAGTTCTAATACTACTTAATGGTTCTACTACTACTCAATAGTTCTACTGCTATTTAATAGTTCTACTACTAATTAATAGTTCTACTACTACTTAATAGTTATACTACTAATTAATAGTTCTGCTACTACTACTAACTAATAGTTCTACTACTACTACTACTAAATAATAGTTCTACCACTACTACTACTACTACTACTACTACTACTACTACGGGGGTACATAGTTAATTGGACCTATGGTATACATAAAAGCCAATATATTGACCTATTTTTACCATCAAATTTTGGTCCCGTTAAGTATGGACCCACGTAATACTACTACTACTACTACTACTACTGCTATCACTACTATTACTACTACTACTACTCCTACCACTACTACTACTACTACTACTACTACTACTACTACTACTACTACTACTACTACTACTACTACTACTACTACTACTACTACTACTACTACTACTACTACTAACTACTACTACTACTACTACTACTACTACTACTACTACTACTACTACTACTACTACTACTACTGCTACTACTACTGCTACTACTACTATTACTACTACTACTACTACTACTACTACTACTACTACTACTACTACTACTACTACTACTACTACTACTACTACTACTACTACTACTACTACTACTACTACTACTACTACTACTACTACTACTACTACTACTACTACTACTACTACTACTACTACTACTACTACTACTACTACTACTACTACTACTACTACTACTACTACTACTACTACTACTGCTACTACTACTGCTACTACTACTATTACTACTACTCTACTACTACTACTACTACTACTACTACTACTACTACTACTACTACTACTACTACTACTACTACTACTACTACTACTACTACTACTACTACTACTACTACTACTACTACTACTACTACTACTACTACTACTACTACTACTACTACTACTACTACTACTACTACTACTACTACTACTACTACTACTACTACTACTACTACTACTACTACTACTATCAATACTACGACTACGACTAAAGGTTCATACAACGGAACAGTTGCATGTACGCAGAACCATGGGTTGGGGTATGACTATAATACTACACTGAGACTACACGCTACTTCAGATGTAATATAGGTAGAAGCAGGATGAATAAATACTCCACCTTTAATACTACAGTACATGCACACGGCGGTACCATGGGTTGACTACTATAATGTTACTATACACCTCTACTAATACCAGTAGTACGCAGATGTATTACGGGGGTCCATAGTTAACAGGACCAAAATTTGTCAGTAAAAATACCTAAATATATAGGTTTTTATGCATGCCATAGGTCCTGTTAACTATAGACCCCCGTAATAGTAGACGTAGAGTCAGCGTGCACTTTCCAAAATGATACAACTACTACTATTACGGGTGACCATATAAAATAGGACCTACTTTACACACAAAAACCTATGTATTTCGCTATTTTTACTATTACAGGGGTCCATAGTGAATAGGACCAAATATTATATGTAAAAATACGTAAATATATACCAGGTAGTTATGTATACCATAGGTCCTATTTACTATGGACCCCCGTAATAACAATATTTGGTCCTATTTTTTTTTTACTATGGTCCCCCGTAATAAATGTACCAGTGTTGGGGACTGCCTCCCAAAACAGAGCCGACCAATTCTTGAAAGAGGTCGCCCGAAAAAAGGCAATCTCGATATCTCGGCAATCTTGGCGAAAAGAGGCATTCTCAATCTCGATCGCAATCTTGATCTTCAGCGCGCCAATCTAATAGCGGTTTTGATGTTTTACACTCGTTGTTCCTGTATTCTACGACATTTATGCCGCTGCATGCTCAAACCGCATCAGTTCTCAATTCAGCAAGCATATAGACCGCTTCGTACTATCGTAGGAGTGCACGAGTCGCAATATGCATCCTCAATATGTCACGGAAAGGCGTACAGCAGGATGTAGCATTTCATCTGAACGAAAAATAGACATCAAAGTGTGATAACAAGGCATCAGTAGTCATTGTCAACATGCACCCCGCAAAAGCGCAAGAGCGCAAGGGGCACACGTACCAGAACACCACCCACGGCACAGCTTCTTGCATAATATCTGTTTGGCGCGCATGATTCATTATTCATTGTCAGGTGTTTATTTGCTGCTGGTACCCCATGCGGCTTCATATTGTATACCTGGTACTGGCTTCCCAACTCTCCACTCCCCCACACCCCACGCACATACAACAGCACGACACGCGAAATCGTTAGAGCAAAGAGGCATATAAACATACATATATTATTACGGGGGACCATAGTAAACAGGACCAAATATTGTTAGTAAAAATAGGTAAATATATAGGTTTTTATGTATACCATAGGTCCTATTAACTTTGGACCCCCGTAATAGTATACATCTGCACGATGGTGCCTTGGCACAGCTGGTTTTTGTGGGTGTAGAGCAGGGGAGGTGGGCGGGGAGATGCGTTTCAAAGAGGCTTCCAGTGAGGACATGGTAAGACGTTATTTGGGCGGGATCCTAAGGATTGACATTAAAAGATTGAATCAACCAATCTTGAGTTCTCAATCTAGAGTTGAAAGATCGGCCGTCAAGGCCGCCAGTTCAATGTCGAGATTGTCCGAAAGATTGCAATCAGTTCAGGGCAATTCATTCCCAACCCCCAACACTGACTGGTGTACGTAATCGGGCAGGGCAAGAACAACGGTTTCCTGCCAAGGCAACACGCTCCAATCCCCTACGTAGGCGATATTTGTTGCGTCCCTCTTTAGCGAAGCACGTTTATTTCATCCCCCCCCTATAGTGTTCAAGGCAAGGCACCCACGAGGCAGTTACATAGTACTCCCTTTGCTGTCTCTGGAAGTGGCTACATTGTAAGTGAAAGTAACTCATTGAAGCTGTCATCCATACACAAGTCCGCCTCACAAGCGGTTCTTGGCAGGATGCAGCTCTCTCTTCATGCGACCCCCCGGTCTCCTCACGGCGCTTTGCGCTTGGTGCAAGCAATGTCTGCCTGGTCGGAGAAAAACCAACATGATCCGTCTCGGCATTGTAGGGATGCGAGGGTCTATGGTCATACGACTACGGCCATGCATGAGATCGAGTACATCTCTCCTATCGAGTACCCCCCCCCCCCCCCCCCCCCCCCCCCTATATTATTCGGCCGTGCACCAAGAGTCTCTGTTGCCGTGTGGCGCAGAGGTACCGTGCGAGGCTCATAACCTCGAGGGCCCAGGATCGCAACCTGGCATGCCATACTTATGAAACGGTGCTCTAGGGGTTTATGATACGGATACGTCATCTGCACGAGGGTGGCCCCCACCCTGCATATGATGCGCGCGTCTCCGACGTTTGCAAGCACAAATACATACCTGAGAGCAATGCCACGGGCGGTACACAGGGGCGGCGCCATGTTCTTGAGCTTGCGTGAGGAGAGCTCAATGCCCCACCGAAACATGACTTGGAAAAAGTTTGTTCGCCTCATCCGACGAAGGTTCCAATATATTCGGTTATCCGATCGATAAGCCGAATGCTTCGTATATACATATACAGCAGTCAAATTGTCATACCAGAGGGTAGCTGCTCACCTTACGAGCTAAACCGGTCCGACACAAATTGACATCATACCTTGCAATCCCCTGCCGTGAGAGGAGTGACACGTTAAGAGGGGTGCGACATACCGCTGACAGTAGCGCTCCGCCAAGGGTTTCGAGAGCGGTTATTAGGTTTGTTGAGGTTTCGAGCCAGACTGACGACTCTCAATGATGTGATCAACATGTGTATGGCAGGCATCTGGGTCCTCTTCTTTCAGCATCATTAGGTGCCTTCATACTTATATCGGAAGTACGCCACGCCCGCGGAAGATACACTGCAGGTCACTAGCAGCCCTCTTCTCCTGAATAGAGCTTGCGGCCCGCGCCGCAAGCAAAATACCTTGAACCAGCGAGCACGTGTCGGTTGGAAATATAAAAACCCGGGCGTGCCGCTGTTGACATACTGCCGAACCCCAAACGATATTCAATATTACTTATATCTGCACATACGTTTCCTTAAATGGAAAGGACCACCTGTGAGGTGCATTGACCTCAACACCATGATACTACTGGTACGTAAAGATGCCTCCCTTTCCAGAGCTGCACGACCAACGGTGACCTCTCTGCTGTACCAATACTGTAGCTTGTAACACATAGGATGCCCATCTGTTAAATTTCCACTCGTCCAAAAGCCGTTCGATCTGGCTTGGCGCTTTTCCCCGTGTCTTGCTCGGCACCAAGTTCTGTGTTGCGTTCTCTACCCAATGGGTTGGGTACACTGTCTGGGTAGACTCAGAATTGCGCCGTACCTCGGATGTATGTCTGTTTGTCTCCATTGACTTCGAGGTTGGGTCCTAGAGAACATGTGTCTTGACGAACAATGAAGCAGAATGACCATACTGTTCGCACGCTGCAAAAAGGAAATCCAACACGAACACGGTACGTACGTGGCGAAAGCGTTTCCTCTCGTTCGTTCTCAGTCACTACCCGTTCAATCGTACAGGAGCAGACCCGCCCGAGAGTCCCATCAATCAATTCCCATCGCTATACCCACAAACTACCACGGCTATATACTTTCACCCCCTACAGAAAGCCCAAAGCAACTCTTCCCGAGGCGAGCGCGTTAGCGTTGCCCTTATGTTGCTGGCGACTCCGCAAAGCGCAGTCGAAGACAACACTATAAGTAGGGAGGACAACAGGGAAGAAGAATGACGAATCATAACAAAATGCCAACCAGATACTACCAGTACCTCGAAGCAAGAATGCGCTTGGTATAAACCTTTAGACTCCAGGTAATACCACCCCTCACTCATTTTCCATTCGGCTAGCCCGTCAACCGTGCGTTCGTCGCCATCCGGAGCAAGCTGAAGAGCTTGTTCTGATGAATTCGCCTGTCTAGATTAGTGTAAACACGCAGGCAGATAGACACACGCTACACAGGTTGCTCGATTTTAAACATGAAGCCTGAAGTAACGAGTAGCAAACCGGCGCGGGGTGAGCCTTCGTCCGTCAGCTGTCGCGCTTTTCAGCTAACGCCTCCGAAATCTCCGACCCCCCCCCCCCCCCCCCCCCCCCCCCCCTCCCCTCTTCTACTAAAAACCCCATCGAAATACTTCCATCCATCACAGCCCGACCACAAAGAGCACGTTGTCTCTGCGCCCTGTGTACTGTGTGCACATACACTTTGGATCGCACATACGGCAGCGAATATGATCGTCTACAAATGTCGACGAACACGATAGACTACTGTAACACTGTACTGTAGACGCACGGCACGTTTAGACCAGCCGTAGTATCCATGAATTCATTGGGATCGTTAAGAAGTGCACTGGCAGTCTCGATGGCACTCTCGGGGGTAAATCACTCACATTGTCGAGGCACAATGCGTTCAACAAGATTTGGGGGAAAGGAGTAGAAATTTTGGACTCAAGAGGGGGGAATTTGATGAAAGTAATATGACAACTAAACTACAGCAACGGTTGAGTTTCGTCACGTGTTCACACTAAGCAACCAGCGAGTAGAATCGTACGGCAAGCGCTCCAATGACCCTTGGATCCCGCCGCTGTGTGCTGTCATTGCTCATAGATGGTTCACGATATCGAATCCGCCAATACAGTTTTCGCTATGTCGCTGTGCTTGAGTCCTGAACTGGCCCTGCGGTAAATTTTCTTGAGGTCCAATGGTAGGACGCCTGTGGAGGCGCCAGCCCCGACACCAGACGATCTCCTGGGACTGATACGCCCGCTGCAGAGCAAGAAGTGCACTAACCTCGTCCCTCACGAACGACAGACTGATACGTTCCTGTAGTTATAAGGCGACAGTTGGTGTTCATTCGTTCCGTAGGTAGATCCCAGATCACTCCCTCATCAACCACCCCCCCCGCCACCACAGCCTCCTTCCCCATCCCCGCCGCCCCCACGGCCCCCGCATCCCCTGCCCCCGATTGTATCACCGCCACCTCCACCACCCCCGTCTTTGCTAGCGCCGCCTGCAGCCGTTTGTGTGACAGAGTAACGACCAGCGCTGGTGGCCTTGTTACCGCCACCTTTCAGGCGCTGCTCCTGTTGCGTCTCCTGGTCGTGCCGGCGGGCGCTGCAACCTTTCCTCGGGAAAGTTGTACTTCCGCCGGCGCTGCTTCTGCTGCTGGTGCGGCTCGTACGGCTGCACATCAAGCCCATCTTACACTCGACCTTGAGAACTGGTGTCGCCGGTGGTCTGGATCTCCCTGCTGCGCACACAACGTATTGATTGTGCTCAGAAACACGACGGAGACGTTACATCAAATATTAGGGAGTTCCATATATTGACATAGGATTATAGGAGAGGGATATTTAGTCGGATATTCGGGGGGATAAACGGGAGGTTTATTCCCGCGTCATGTTGAATAATAACCTGCATACGATTCATGAGCTGTCACTCGACAGCTCGGATATAATATAAGAGGAGTTCCGTGTTACTGTCTGGAGTCAACCACGCGTTCCCGTGCCAGCTGCGCCTATACCTTTAGAGATCAATCAACACACTAGTGAGTCCGGCGATCTTGTATTGGCAAGCGTAGCCAAGGCCAACCTAGAGAGGTGGGAACCTGCTTCGGCATGCCTAGTTTCGAGGACATGCCCAGTCAAGAAGCCAGCGTGGAGAGTGAAAAGACCATAGAGGAGATGAAGAAGAAAATAGAGGTCCTGGAAAGGACGATGGAGGAGCAGAGACTGCGCGCCGAGAGGGACGCGCAGGGAGCAGGAAAGGAAGGGGGGGCCGGTGGGGGGGACGAGAGGAGAAGGAACGGCTGGAAGACAACAAGTAGCGTCGACGGTGCCGACACCTGGGCTGGAGGCCCGATCAGGCATGTCACTACCTTCTTTGTACCGCCCAAGTTTGTCCCAGTCGAGACCCCCGAAGTTCGATAACGTAGAGGCCCACTTTAGCATGTGGCGTAGTAAGTTTTTGGCATACCTATCATCGCTTGGGTGCTTGCATGTACTCAGTAGCACAGCAAACCTAGTTATGGTGGGTGACATGAGGGTTTCGCCGGAGGAATTAGCCTCCAGACATTCCCCCCAGGAGATTAGGGACGCGAGATTGGTGTATGGATTGATGATGGAGGCCATGACAGGATACGATATGGCTGAGTTTAGAATGCAAAAGGCAATGTCTCCGAGTGGTGCTTGGAAGGAGTTGGAAGACTATTATATGCCGAAGACGATAGCCGCAACTCATAGATTGAGGAGGGAATTTGATACAATCCGAATGGCCGAGGATGAAAACCCCTTGCTGTTCCTAGGAAGGGTGGACAAGGCAGCAGATGAGCTGGCGATGCTAGGATGTGGTAAGAGTACGGAGGAAGTAAACCGCCACATTGTCACCAACCTCTCATCTTTGTATACTATTCAAAGCAAGTTCATTCTTTCCCGCCCTTCCATCCCCCGTTCGAGATCGATGAGATCATCCGTGACGCGTATGCTAACGACAAGGTAGAGAAGGAGATGGTTTCTAGGGCGTTGGGCGTGCAGGGAGTGGTAGGTCAGCATGCCTTGTACGCCGGAGGTGCGCAGCCTGCCGGTGGCGGAGGTGCGGGTCCAGGAGGGGGAAGGAGTAACAGGAGAGGTGGGAGGATCAAGGATGGGCGACAGCAGCAGCAGCAGCAGCCCCAGCAGCAGCAGCAGCAGCAACAGCTCCAGCGACAGTATCAGCAACAGCAGCAGCAATATCAGCAGCAGCAGCCTCAGCAGCAGCAGCAGCACCAACGGCAGCAGCAGCATCCTCAACAGCAGCAGCAGCACCGTCCCCATCAGCAACGTGGCAACCGGGGAGGAGCTTCGTCGGGGGGGATAACCGGCCCCAAATGGCGTTGGGATGCCGTGGCCTGCAGGTACCGTTGGGATGACTCAGCCCCAGACCCCTTCGGTACGGGTGGAGTAGTCCCCCCCATGGGTTGGGTACCTACCGACCCACCACCAGGGACGTTGCCGCCGATGCCCCCGCCGCCCGCAGCGACACCGGCAGGCTGGGGTCCCCCACCGAACAACACATGGAGGCGCAAGGGGCCCTGCTTCCGGTGCGGCAGACCGGGCCACCACGCCGCGGAATGCCAGGCAGCTCCCGCGCAAATGAATATCGCTTTCCCGGGTGCCGCTTCTCCTCAAGGTGGCTGGCTGCAGGAGACGCCCTACGGCAGTGGTGGGTATACCTCGGCCGGAGCTTCCCCACCACAGCAACCCTCCTTCAGCACTTCCCCCTCCCTTGGCCCAGCGAACAACGGCAACTCTACGCCTACGTTCGATCCGCATCTCCTCACCGCGCAGTTTGCGCACCAAGGCAAAGCGAATGATGATTTGTTTTGGGTTAATGGGAGAGAAGAGTGGGTAGCGGATTCGGGAGCAACTTTTCATGTGACTGGCAACCCTTTTGGTATGGTAAACTGTACTCCCCCTCCTCCTGGTAAGAGCCGTTTGGTGGTCGGTGACATGAGGTCACTGAAGATAGAGTACTTCGGCCAGATTCCAATTGTGATGCACAGCTCTCAGGGTGACGTTCAAGTTAGGCTGATGGACGTAGCATACGTACCCGGTGTTCGCTTCAACTTATTTTCGCTTCATGCAGTAATGTTGAAATGCCCGGTGACACTTGATCGATATTAACGACCTTCACGTTGCCCTTGCCCACTCCCATGCTGACACTCTCCGTGAGACGGCACGCCAGATGGACATTAAGGTTTTGGGGGAGTTGGTTCCGTGTGCTGGGTGTTCTGAGGCGAAAGGGAGGAGGATGACGGTGCCGTGGACGACCTAGTGCCGTTCTACCAGGCCTCTGGAGCGTCTGTTCGTGGATCTGTCCTGACAACAGCCTACGGCTGCTGGCGGTGCGTCATACTTGATGATGATCGTCGACGACTACTCGCGACTGGGATGGCTGTATTTCTTGAAGCGGAAGTCCGACGTCCCGAAGGTCTTCGCTGGTTTCCTGGCCAACATGAACGCGAAGGGTGTGCCGTCCATCGTGGAGTGCCTTCGCTCGGACAACGGCACCGAGTTCACCAAGGCGGAGTTCGTGGAGTTGCTCAACCACCACGGCATCCGCCGCGGGGTACACGCCCGTCGATTCTCCGAAGCATGACGGGGTGGTCGAGCGACGGATCGCCATGACGCTGGAGCTTGCAATGGCGTCCCGCCTGGAGGCCACCCGCCTGTTCGGCGATGCAAGGATGCCGGCGACGCAGCCCCTCTGGGCTGAGTCATGCGTGTACGCGAGCGATGTGATCAACATGACGGCGAGGGTAAGGGACAAGCCGGAAATGCACTCGCCGTACCGAAAATTCTACGGGAGACCACCGTTTGCGCGGCTGCTCCCGTTTCTGAAGCCGGGCTTCCACCACGCAGCTGACTGCAGCAAGATCCTGCTGATGTCTGGCCGAAGGTCGTTCTCCCGTGACGTCACATGGGAACACCCGAGGAAACCGTTTGTGGGGTTACTGCCTTCGGAGGAGGAGAGCTCCCCGCCGCCGCCGTCGCCGTCGCCACCGCCGCCGGGTGCGCCGGAGCCTCTGAGTTGTCCCGACGTATGGCCCGAGCTACCGTCCCCATCTCCACTGCTGCCGCCGCAACCGCCGTCATCAACGCCGCTACCGCCGCCGCCGCCGCCGCCGCCGCCGTCGCCACCGCCATCGCCGTCACCGTCGCCGTCGCTGCCGCCGTCATCGTCACCGCCGCCGCTACAGCCGCCGTCACCGCCGCCGCCGCCGCCGTCGCCACCGCCATCGCCGTCACCGTCGCCGTCGCTGCCGCCGTCATCGTCACCGCCGCCGCTACAGCCGCCGTCACCGCCGCCGCCGTCGCCACCGCCGCCGCCGCCGCCGCCGCCGTTATCATCGCCGTCGCCGCCGCAGCAGTCACCGCAGCCACAGCTTTCGCAGCGTGCTGCCCGGGCACTGGGTTATTATATCCCGGACCCGGGGGATGGCGATGTGCTGAGGGGGCGGACAAGGGGGGAGACTGCGCGGAACCGCGAGGCTATGGGGCATGGGCTGCTGTCGTTGATGGCAGCGCGGGAAGGTATAGGCCATGTACTTTTCCACCAAGCCCCACCGCGCGAGAACCCTCCCCTTCCCACACGCTCGGCGAGCGAGCTTTCGACGCCGAACTCGTATGCTGAAGCGTGTGCGGACGAGTATTCGGCCATCTGGAGACAGGCGATGGACAAGGAGTACCGGGGACATTTGGAGCGACGTACCAACCAGAGGGGCTCAACGTCATCTCGGCGAAGTGGGTGTTCGCCTGGAAGTCCAACGAGCATGGTGACGTGGTGCGGGCGAAAGCAAGGCTGGTGGCACGAAGTTTTCAAGCAGCGTGAGGGTATTGATTTCTTTGAGACTTTTGCTCCGACGCCTGCAGCGTCTTGTTTCCGTTTGTTGGGTGCTATTGCGTGCGAGTTGGGTTTGGATTTGTGTCATTTTGATGCTGAGCAGGCGTTCGTGCAGTCGAGTTTGGATGAGGATGTATTCATGCGACTACCTCCCGGCTGCGGCGAAATGTCTGGTAAGGTGGTCAGGTTGAATCGCAGTCTCTACGGCTTGAAGCAAGCGTCGAGGTCGTGGCACAACCACCTTCTCACTCACATGAAGAGTCTAGGATTTGAGCAGAGCCCCGCTGACGCGTGTGTCATGAGGTTGGTCGAGTCGGGCTCTGTCTCCATTGTAACGGTAGTTCATGTGGATGATATTTTTGCTGTAGGACTCAAGGCTAGATGCGATCAGTTCTGTGACGACCTGAACAACCTTGTTCCGATCAACAATCTGGGCGAGTTGCGGTGGTATGCTGGTTGTTGTTTTTCGAGGCATTGGGATGCTGGTACTTTGACGATTTCGGAGCAGGCGTTCGCTGAAAATACCGTGGCGAGGTTTGGTGTTAGTTCTGGGAGGAATAACCCGCTTTCGACTGGTGTGAAGCTCGAGGAGTTTGACGAGAATGAACCCGTGGGTGATTGGCCTTTCCGCGAGTTGGTGGGGTGCCTGATGTGGCTTGCGAACCAAACACGACCAGATATTGCGAACGCGGTGAGGGCGGTAGCGAGGTACACGAATAGGCCGAGGGAAGTACACTGGAAGACATCAGTCGGTATTTTAGAGTATGTATTTTCTACGAGTGATTTCGGCTTTACGTTCCAGAAGGGTAGCGGGCTTGAGCTGGTAGCGTTTGCAGATGCAGACCATGCCAACAAAGCCACTGACAGGAGGTCAGTTTCCGGTGTGGCCATCATGTGTGCTGGGGCGTGTGTGTGCTGGTTTTCTAGGACGCAGAAATGCGTCACACTCTCAACCACTGAGGCCGAATATGTAGCACTGGCAGACACCATCAAAGAGGCAATGTTCATGCGCTATGTATGGAGTTTTATTTTTCCGGGGTTTGGGGAGAGATGCATTACGGTTTTCGAGGATAACGAGGGGGCAAGGCACCTGGCACAACATCCAGTGTGCACGTCGAATTCGAAGCACATCGACGTACGACACCACTTTTTGCGCGAGCTTATTTTTAAGGGGGAGTTTGTTATTACCCATGTAGAGTCGGAGAAACAGCATGCAGACTTCTTGACAAAGCCGCTCAACAACACGGTGTTTCGTTACCACCGGGATTTTCTGATGAATATTTGACACGGTTTTTCCGAGGTGGAAGGTTTTATGTTATTTTTGAGTGAAGGATTTGTGTGAACTACGTATAAATCCGAAGATGCCGCCGTTTTTCCCTGGCTAATTCCGAGGATGATACCATTTCGTTCCTGGTGATGGATTTCGAGAGTTTTTGGTGTTTTCGAGTAGTCCCCACGTCAAATAAAATTCAAGTGAAGGAATGCATGCTATCTCGCATTACCGTCGCGATCTGTGTATCTATGGCGGGAGTAGGGGGCAAGGGGAGACCCTTGTCCGAGGGAACGGGGTTCCTTGCGATCTCTGGCATTTATTTTCTTGGCTTAATTTTTATTCTGATGAGTATGACTACTGTGATGTTTTTATATGATTTGCATTAATTCCTCATGAAATAGAGGGAGATTTTTTTGGATAAGGTTGAAGAGAGACTATGAAGCGCCTGGGGGCGTGTGCGGTCCATAGAAAATGTTTTCTGAGTTGGAGAGTTTGGATAGTATTTTGGAAATTGAGAGTTTGATTTTTGGTTCTGGAGTGAAATTATGTTTCTGAATTTCGTCTGAGTTGGTCATAATATTGAGATGTTTCCACCCAGCGGAGTCGTACATTGTAGTGTACAGAGCTGGGGGGATATTAAAGTATGGTCGTGAATAATGAGCAGGGGGGATATTGATTGTGCTCAGAAACACGACGGAGACGTTACATCAAATATTAGGGAGTTCCATATATTGACATAGGATTATAGGAGAGGGATATTTAGTCGGATATTCGGGGGGATAAACGGGAGGTTTATTCCCGCGTCATGTTGGATAATAACCTGCATACGATGCATGAGCTGTCACTCTACAGCTCGGATATAATATAAGAGGAGTTCCGTGTTACTGTCTGGAGTCAACCACGCGTTCCCGTGCCAGCTGCGCCTATACCTTTAGAGATCAATCAACACAACGGGATGGTCTAGACAATCTAGATATTTCATCCACCGTAAGACAATCTAATTCCGGCACAGTAACTACCGGTATGATATGGTGTAGAACGGCCGAAGACGCGTTGCTACCATAGAAATGGCACCTGGGAGTCATAACTGTCACTGGGATTTACCGAATCTTTCATCACTGCAGTCCCGTCTTGGGGACAAACCAGTCACATTCTAAGTAGTTTGTCCTCAGAACGGGACTGCGGCCCTGAAGGGCCAACTCCACATCGTTGAAAACCCAGTAGCACTATACAGTCGTATTCATTCGTGATGTACACCCTACGGTACTGCTGTAGTCTTTCGTTTGTCGGGTTTGGATTTTATTTTTCAGCGTTCATCAACATCTGTTTTTGGGGTGACGAATAGCGCTACTTTAGGTGAGGAGCCTCGGAAAGTACTGGTGCTACACCCCACCCCCCCCCCTGCCGCTACCGTAGCATGCTTCCGAAATGGTATAATACAAACCCAACGATGAAACCAAGTGCGTATATACGAGTGGAGTCATGCATACTCCATCCGGCAAACATGATAAAAAAAAATCGCGTCTCAAGGTACTCATGTGTCAGGGGTACTCTCGCTCACGAAGGCCCTAGACAACGCGATGGGAATATATTCTGTCGGAAGTGCGCAAAAGGAGGGACGGTCACACCCTGACAGCGAATATTTACGGAGGTTATACGCTTAGCGCCAAACGCCGACCCCCCGACACGAAGCCTGACCCGAACCCTAAGGGAGTGGTCAGCGCTTGGACGCTGTGCTTGGTAAGACTTTGGGTTGATTCGGCCGGCTTCGTTGCTCTGCTCGGAAATACTCTGCTGTAGGTTGATTCGGTCGGCGCTCGGGGTTTTTGTCGCTTGTAACAACTCCAGGTTGATTGAGCCGCGTACAATATGTCCCTTGGCCAACTAGAGTGCCGAAATAACTACCTTAAAAAGATTCACTACCAGCAAATGTCCACTACTGCAATCGTGTGTGTGCACGCGGGCTCCATCTACGCGCAGCTGCATCCTGCACAAAGCGTTGTGCGAGATGTGGGTCTAATCGGCCAAGGCAGGTCTTTCGACCGCCAGGATCGTTTGGAGAAATGCCACTGCCGGCCTTTCGAGCCCCTCACAAAGGGTTGGGGTTTGGGTTCGTGTTTGGGTTCCTTGCACGCGGGGGTTTCGTTGCAGCCAGGACGGCGTGTCTATTACTCTGAGAGTTTGGAGTGCTTGATCACAGAAACCAGTTGGTTGTGTTTGGACTTTCCAGCCTCGTCATAGGGGTTCAGCCGCGGAAGGCACATCCTTGCACACACGGATCTCGTTGAACAACGGTCACAGCCTGCGCCGTGTACCTACCTACTATGAAACATTCACCGACAACGTGCGCGTGTGTTTTCGTACCGGTCTCAGGTAAGTATTACATTTGCGAATATATGTGATAAGAATACCTATTGCAGGTATAGTTTACAATGGCTACGAGTACTGTGTATCAAGGTGCACAAAGGTTCGTACGGCTCCACGGCGAAACAACTTGTACAGCAGTAGCTCTATTACTAGCTCTATCGAGACTAATATCTTTAACTCTTAGTATCGAGGCTGGTGTTCTTAGAGCCGTTTTATTTTCGTCAGGACCTGGGTCAGGAATGCGTCGTACATAGGGAGCGTGCCCCAATACCTTCCTCATTCACGGTTTGCAAGCCGCGCTTTCCTCTGCCCCCCTGGGGCAATACTCCGAAGGCATCAGGTGTACTGTCTTCTCACTCCGAAAGCCATGTTGCCTGATGGGAATAGCGGCGATTTACTCCCCATATATCTCACCGCCTTCGCCCGATGCCGGTCAACTCGACTGCACGGCGCCCTGGGCGGGGCTACTTTCGCATTCTGAGTTTCCAGTAGTTTCACCTAAGGCTATCAATACGATGCACCACGCAATTTAACACGCCCCCAAAGACAATTTTTAGCTTTTACGGGGGGGGGGCATAGTAAATAGGACCATATATTGTACGTAATATAAGGGAAATATATAGTTTCTTGTATGTACCGTGGGTCCTGTTTACTATGGCCCCCCGTAATAGTTACTGCCCTTACGACACGACAGGGAGACCGGGTGTCCTCGAGTAATGCATGACCTGGAGGGAGTCTCATCTACTGCGCGACTTAGTCGTTAGACCATTGACCACGCATCGAGACAGAGCACCGTTCCTGCGGAAGATAGCGGCTTCGGCATTACATCGTCGAGACTTTTCCGTGCACGCATTGCTTGTCGTTGGCACTTCCCGTTATGGATGAAATTGTCTCCGAGATTCACTCGATGGGGTGGCGTTGCGTGACAGCGGTGGAATCCCTTGATACGGCACGCCGACATTACGCGGCAGGAGCCCCCTCGCGTGAAATAGTTCCAGCACGAGACGCGTAGCACCCATTAGTTCTGAGCCTTTCTCACGTGAGGACACAGAAGGTGACCGGCCTACCGGCCACGAGACAAGATTGTAAGCCAAGTCCTACCGGTGCCATACGGTAGCGGGGCCGCTTTGTTGCATCCTGTGTGTTTCCCCGCCGTCGAGGAGAGCCACTCGGTGGAGCGATCATTTTTAATTTTGTCGCCAATCCAACGTCTGTCACCATCCATGTTTCGCGATATGCGCACCGCCATGGGGGAGGACAACAACAAATACTGTTTGGTTCCATGTTTTCGATGAGGTACCGAGGGACTCACCCAAGCGCCCGCAAGCACGGCGGTAGTGACAATAGAAATGGCACCATACCCCCACTACCTCAAAGAGGCTTGCGAATGGTACTCCTATGCATACCCGGTAGCTCGGAGCCAAATTCCTTGGGCATATTCCTTCAAGGGCGTTGAGCTTGCACGGGCGTGTGGTCGGTCTTCAGCGCTCGTTTTTTTCCGTTAATGGCGAGGGTGCCTGCCGAATATAGTCGAGCGCTCTATTTTCGAAAGGCTCTCGGCCAGATGTTTCCGAGAAGCGCCTAGCCTTTATTTCGTGTCGGCAACCTTCCCCGCTCTAAAATTACTAATCGGGCGCCTGCTGAGAAAACGATCGCACCCACCCCATGGGCGAAGTAAACAGCGCTGTTCACGGTATTTTGTAGTTTTTGAGGGTTACAATGGTTGATGGCCCTATGAATAGTTCGTGCTAGAAAAACGTTGGGCCGGAAAGGACAGCCCGAATGCCTTGCCGTAGCATGGGTCAGAAGAGCGAGAGATAGATGACGAGGGCTTGCCTTTAAGGGGCAGCTGCTAATTTTTCTCAGACATTTCTCCCTTGAGGAGGCGTGTATCTGACACACCTCCTCAAACAACCGCTGACCAAACACGCAATCTCGATGAACAACCACGACGGCCTAGGTGTTGTATATAAGGAATGCCGTCGTAATGCTTGTCCGGTGTTCCATCGATACTTGGTAAGTCCTCAGTGCCTCGAGGATCCCCGCCAGGCCTAAACGTCTTGGCCACATTATCGTATAGCACCTCTATTGTAGCACGGGTCAGACGCAGAACAATACGCGAGGGGGAAAGGAGGGGTGGGGTGTACTCGATAGGAGAGATGTACTCGATCTCATGCATGGCCGTAGTCGTATGGCCATAGACCCTCGCATCCCTACAATGCCGGGACGGAGCATGTCGGGTTTTCACCGACCAGGCAGACATTGCTTGCACCAAGCGCGAAGCGCCGTGAGGTGTCCGGCTTGTCGCATGAAGGGTGAGCTGCATCCTACTAAGAACCGCTTGTGAGGCGGACTTGCATGTGGATGGCAGCTTCAATGAGTTAGTTTAATTTCCTGTGTGGCCACTTCCAGAGACAGCAATGGGAGTACTATGTAACTGCCTCTTGGGTGCCGTACCTTGAACACTACGTGATACGATCAATTCCCTTGTGCATAGTAAAGATTCCTTACTTCGCACAATTGATCTAACTAGACGACCAGCTGTGGGCAACCGCCAAAAAAAAAAAAAAAAAAAAAACAACGGTACCCTGGATGTCTAGCTCACGTAGTGAGCGGCATGTTTTACAGTGTCGTTGCCAACCGACGCCAACCCGAGCGGGGGGGGGGGGGTTCAAAGAACCCATGCGTCTATCGTGCCGTTGGTTTCGTACAGTACGGCAGATGCCTCTGCAGAGCGGCAGTACATGCCCACACAGTGCGGTAGAGGGTGTACGTCTGGGTCCAAACATTCCACAAGTCGGGTAGATCACCGACCCTCACTGCGTGGTCTAGGCGTTTCGGGGCAGGTTCAACCATCCGTGAGCAATCCCACGATAGGGGGGGGTGGCTTTTTTTTTTCTGAGCTCTTCATACATGGGAGAGCTCAGTATCTCACGCCAATTATGACTCGATCGCTTTAAATGAATACTTTTGTCGCGCAATCCGATCGAAAATGTTCTTGCGCTCATCTAAAAACAAATACACTACAGTAGCAAGCGTATCGTATCGCAGTAGTCGCTCGATCCTTACCAATCGTTGCCTCAAAGAGCAGAAATGCGCCATCTCTACCGTGGGATGTGTCTATCAGTCCGAATGATCTACCCCATGTTGCCATGCGGGAACCGTGCAGTCTTCTCCTTAGTAACATTTTGTGGGGCTTGCCCTCTTCCTGGGCGATACCCACAACTCTCAGACATCTTACATGGTGGGATGTGGGAGGATACGATGAAATGGTATGATATGGTATGGTATGGTATGGGTGTGGTGTGGTGTGGTGTGGTGTGGTATGGTATGGTATGATGAAGTATTTTCTGGTGTGTATGGTACATCAAAATATGATATTCCGTTCACGATTCTCTCGTGCGCATAAACACCAAGAGCAGTACGCCCAGAATTAGCGAGATCAAGTCAGGTGCACCGGCTTGTTTCTGAAGGCGATGCTCGACAAAGCATCGCAACGTTTCTCGGTTTTCGTGCGTAACCTTCGCCGGGTTGGTGAAAAGGAAAGCTCAACCCTTCTGGAGTCCCGCGTTCGGGATAGACCACTCAAATTCGAAGTAGGTTGTCCCCCGAGCGGACCTGCGGTACTAAACGTCTGAAGCTCAGCACACCGCAAGTAAGGTCGTATTACCTCCACACTTGCTGACGGGCTTTAAGCTGCCGGCGGCAGGTATAATGTCTCCGTGTTGCACTTAGAATCGAAGGCAAAAGACACACCGGCGACGTACGCTGAAACAAACACTCGATATGTACGCACTCACTTCGGTTTCGTGGGTTTTTCCCTGAACCCAATCTTCTCGGAATTCCGATTTTGGGAGCTATACAGTTGCCCCCGCTATTCTTTCTGCCGTTTCGGCGTGGTCCGACAGACACCTCTCAACGCGGGCCTCAACCCGAAGGAAAGTTGCAGTAGTGACGGATTAAGCGGGCGGGGGAGGGGGCAATGGCCTTCCAACCACGAATCGGGATGCACAATTGATCGCTAAACAACCACCGAAATCACAAAAAAAACATTTAATATAAGGGATTCGTGCTCCCGCAACAAAATATTACCGAATCTCACTTGTTGCAGGGGTGTCCGTTCCTCAGAACCCCTTCGGAATGTGGCGGAACTGACGCGGCCGGGTATGTTATGCTTTGCGAGTCAAACGTGGTGTCCCCGAGGAGAAGCGGTCAAACCCGGGTGGCACGAACGGAGCGCGAGGCAAACGTCTTTGTAGAGGTTCCTCCCGGTTCGGGAACGCCTTCACAGCATCTCGAGAAAACCGTATCGTGAGTTTCCCCGTTCTCCATGGATATATATCTGGCACACAATTCAACACAACGTGTCGTTTGGTTATTGTGCCATACCTCAGGAGCATTTGTTTTATCCCAACGAATCGATGAGTATCACCGTGCTTCGGAAAACCATATCCGGTATTAAGATCGCCCCGAACCAATAAAATAGCACTCAACATGTGTAAAATTTCCGTAGGTACTCGTAATGGTTGCACGGCTCGGACAAATTATCGACTTATACTTCGTGTCCAGAATCTAGATATTTCAGGGCAGATGATCGGTATGATCTGAATGATCTGTATGACCTAGCTCATGTTGCACGGTCTGGGGGGAGTAGTAAAATTTGTATGATGTTCCAGGTAATTCCTTTGTCGGGATCTGTATTCACCAGATGTCACAACTGGAAGTTAAGAAGTAGATTTTATCCACGATCTGTCCGAGGTGTAAATGGTTGGTGTCGAGGTCCAAGAAAACATTCTACTGTAGGAAGAGGTCGCGGTATGACTTCCATTGGCAGACCACCCCTGATCGCACAATACACAAATACCGGCAGACATCAACGCCACGGTAATGCGGGGACGTAGCTTCTGTTCTGAGCTCCGCACATGAGTAGCTCGATATCTGAAATGAAACATGACTTAGAAAACAACTTTGGTTGGCGAAACCTTGCCCACATTCTACGCGCTTGTCCTGAGGCACGTACATGGTATCTGGTGCTTTTCGTGATCAAATTATCGTACTAGTCGGTAGTTTTTTTACTCGAGTAACTCAGCCGGTCAGAAAATCTTGAGCGGAAGAACGCAACCACTATCGTGAGATGAGTCCATACTATTACTGGGGTCCATAGTTAATAGGACCTATGGTATACATATAAACCTATATATTTACCTATTTTTACTAACAATATTTGGTCCTATTTACTGTGGAACCCCGTAATAAGCCAAGATGTATCTAGCCCTTGACGACATTAACCTCCCCCTAGAACGACCAGCTTCCCAGAACATTTGGGAACGAGTAGCCTTAATGAAATGACGCAAAGTGCCACCATGGTGACTAGTCGGTGTGGGATATGGCTTACAATGGAAGTCCGTTTGTAAAACATTGGTCGGTTCTGTCGTGTTGTTCTCGAACAAAACAAGTATGCAGGTCGTCTCTACTCAACCCCCCCCCCCCCCCCATCCCCAACCCCGTCGTCCCCGCCGCCCCGCAACGATCAAGTCCCGTACACTATTGTCAAGGTGTCAAACACTCGACGGAGTGCACGAAGTGGTCAATGCCCTAATCTATACCGGAAATATGGAGTAAAACATGTGTTCGCCATTGAGTATGTGTTTAGGTTGGTCCGACCCGCACATGCATGACTGATTCTTGAATAAAAGTTAGTCATGACCAACCTAGCTACGTACAAGAAATTATACATACCTACGGACATGTTTGCAAACGTTTCGCCTCATGTCGGGGGCTCTACAGCGAGTCAACGGGCACCACGGTAGGTCTAGTGGTTTACACCTCGCGGGTACGAAGAAAGCCAACTTCGCGAGTGCGACTCTTTCGATGGGGCGATGACGATTTTTTCGAGCAAACTTTATCCGCAGAATGCGTCTAGCTATTACATTTTCAAGTCGACACGCCAAGTCGATCACGGAATGTCATGATGGACTCTCTGCGCGAAAACATATTAGAGGTATGCACCGTCGCGGCAATGGGAGAAGAGTGCCAGGTGTGTTACAATTAACTTTTTAGGGTTGCGAAGAGGAGGGGCCTGGAGAAAAAGGGCGAGCTTTCACGAAATATAAAGTGAAACGGTCGTTGGTTCAGCGAGACAAATGTGAGCCTGCTGCGGTTTTCGGATGATATTTCATTCATGTCGGACTGTAAACGATACGCTGGTGCAAGGGAAAATACATGATAAAAAATACATATACTCTATCTTGGATAAACTATTTGTCGCAGCGAAACCCCTTCTTCAGATTCCTGCCCCCGACTATGAAGCAAACATTTGATAGAAGGCGTTTATGTGAGTTCCCTTTCATAGGCAATGGAGTTACACTTCATCGTCGTTGAGAGGGGATTGAAGAGATACCAGATATGTGAATACGTTCGAGACTGTACGGTAAAGCCATCTCTTGTCCCGCTGCTTCTGTTGGGCACCCCTACTCAACAACAATCTGAAATCGTGCGGAAACTACAACCGACATCGCCTGAGGGGTGCAACGAGATTCTTCGCGGAATTTACGGTAAATCTGAATTCAGAAGCTTGCCAGATATATATGTTTATATATATGCATGCTGGCGTTGCTTAACGCGCAATGACTGCCTGGCAGCCTTTAACGTTTAGAAAAGCGAATGGTGGCGGGTGTATCTCAAGCCATAAACATTAACCCCACTCAAACGGCACTCACCTTTTCTCGGCATAAACAGCTTGGATCTAGTGGGCGATAAGTTTTGTAGTGGGCCAAGGGAGAAAAAGCTGCCATACGCGTGTGTGAGACGCAATCTACGGCAACTTCGAAGAGATCGAACCCGATCATATAGCGCTAAATAGTGAAGCGCGGCCGGACCGTGCCCCCCCCCTCTTCCCCGGCGAAGACGACGAAAATCGAAAACGGTACCATGCACATAGGAGACGGTTTCAGTCTGGACATAGATGTATCGTCAACTGCAGGTTAGCAAATGCGTCAGCCACAGGTTAGTAGACACCTAAGGATTGTCTACAATAGCGTTGGGGCCACACCCGTGTTGACGATACGACCCTGTCAAAGCATGGTACGGCGCTGGACGCTAGATTATGTCGCACCGGCGGGGATAGGGGCTATCTTAAAGTCTTAGTCCGTTGGGCTATTGGTGAAAACAATATCCAATCGCCTGCCCAACTTATGCCTCATAACACTCTCCCCTTCTGGAACGGACCGAATATACCGGTCGACGTACCACCTACACGCGGTTCCAATGTTTGGGGATCCAGAAGTATTTTTCTCAGATCCTTCACATCGAGAAATTCACGTTTCTTTGAAAAACGTTTTCATGGTCGATGTGAGATTCGAACTCACGACCAACGACCCATGTCCTGCCGTCGTCGCTATATTTATAGGTCTTAGCCCGTTGGGCTATTGGCAGAAGGTTAACCATTCGCCTATCCAATCTAAGCTTTATAACAGCTATCTCCCTTGCTTCCCAGAGTACATAAAATACAGCATACACATGGCCCAAAACAACCTCGACAATATGTATCGTCATGAAGTGCACTATTGACGTGTCACACGCAGCGTGCAAAGCGTGTGAGCGTTTCAATTATTGCCTTGTTCTCATGGTCGAGTTACCTTGAACCAACTTTACACCTGGAACGTCTCTTCCGACCTTTTGTAACCAGGTTTAGAGCAATGAACACAACCTGTTTTCGAACGTAGACGCTCGGCTAAATCGTTCCGGTAGAGAATCCAACATGCCCAAGTATGAAAACCTTTTGTTGCCCTTTCGCAGAGTACCCTCACACCCCCCGCGGTAGAATCGCCTCGACCCCCCCCGCAATATATTCCCTTCGAACCTCCCGCAAAGAGTCCCCTCAGACGGTCCTGCAATGTCGTCGTCTCGGAATCCCCGCTGGAGAGTCCTCTCAGAACCCTCCGCAAACGAGTCTCCTCAGACCTCCTCGTAGCGGAATCCCCCCAAGCCTCCCGGGGTGACGCCCCGTTGGCATTCCCCACAATAGATTGTCTCCTAGACCCCCGGCAACAAAGTCCTCTCAGATCTCCCTAGAATGGATTCCCCTCAGACCTCATCGCAGTTGAGGGCCAAGCAAACTCCTCGCACTCCACCCCTTGAAGTAGCGTGGGCTTAGAACGCCCTGTCATAAGTCCCTGAAGAAACCCAAACGATAGCGTAGTGTCATAAGCACTTGAGGTTGAGCCCTCTCAATCCCCAGACCTCCCCGCAAGATAATACCATCTGACCTTATCGCAATGGGGCCCACTCAGACCCTCCGCAACGACGGACCCTGAAGCACCGGCCTCACCAAAGCACCCTTAGACTAGGTGCAATTGGAAGCCCTCAGTACCACTCGCAATAGACTCTCCTCAGCCCCTTGAAGAAGAGTCCCCTCTGAACTTCCCGAAGCATCGTCCCCGCAGAACCCCCCGCAGTATTGCCCCTTATAACCCTCCGCACTATATGCCCCTCATATTACTCCGCAGTATGTTCCCTTCAGAACTACCCGCGACAAGGTTATTTCAAGACTTCCCGCAACGAATTTCCCTCAGAAACATCCGTAACAACAGATTTCCCTCAAAACACACGTGATAGAGCCCCCTCGGGACCTCCTGCAATGTATCCTGCCCACAGAAACCTTCCCTCAACGCCCCCGTCACGGCGGAGTGCCTTCAGCATTTCTCCAGATACCAGTCTATCTGGAAGCCCCTAAAAAAACGTTTCTTCATACCCCCTTCTGCGGTCTCCTAACTATCTGTCACCACAGTGTAACTTGCCTCCCGCGAAACAGATGGAGCGGTTGGAACGAGGGTGTCAAACGAAGCCTTTTGCGCTATGACTGCGCATCCTCCATGTGGTGCGTCACCATAGAAGAGGCTGTTGCGATCACTGTATCTAGGATTCCACATTAAAAAAAGAAAATCTATTCGCGATATGAATATTTTAGTGTTTGACGTTTTCCGACCGAGACGGTGGCCCTAACCATAAAATGCGCAGGTACAATGGAAACGAAAGAGCTCGCCTACGGAGGCTAGGGAACAACTGAAAGCAATCGATCTCGGAGAACTTCACAGCGTACAATGAAGCTGTACTAATGTGCTCGCAGTGTCTCCCCACGGGCGCGTTCTGTGACAAACATCGGCACTCCGCGCCACCTCACCCCCACCGCAACGATTCATTTCCTTGTGTGCAGAATGTTTTCAGAGCCCCTGCAGTTTAGCACAACGAGCGCACGTATCGGACCTGCAACACCATATGTGTAACTACAAACTTCGACAACAGCCAGTGTGGTACGGATAAACCAAGCCCAAGGCACGATTTTTCGAACACACCTCGACCATCAGATGTATACTAAACAATCATATATAGTCCGTGAAGTGCTCGTTCATGCCGTCAGGTTTCTTTCAAGAAAACGTCACGATCAACCCGGTTGTATACCCCGCGTCAACATCAGCAGCACTATTTTCTGCTCCTGTGTCTGTTTATTTCGCTGAAACGGCGAAATATCATGCGCTTCACAAAACACACCTCGAGTTAGAAAGCGGCAGCTATACCTTATATCGTATCGTGTCCAGCGGCTGAATTAGCCATCGCCCGAGTATCGACCCCAACCCCGGAAAGAGATTCTCTTACCCCCCCGCTATTTTCGATTCTACCGCCAACTCCGAAGCTACAAGCGCTCCAGAGTGCCCAATGGGGATTTATGTGTATGTCTTGTATGTAACCCTTGTCAGAGCCCTCCGCAGTCTCGCGAGAATCTATTCTGCCGCAAGTGCCCAGGTCGAAAGCACCCTAGAGAACCAAACGGGTAAATCTTTGTGTGTCTCCCACACATAGACCCCTTTCCGCAAATATCCGCAGCCCTCACTATTATGAATTCAACCGCACGTGTCAATATCGACCCCCCCCCCCCCCCCCCCCCCCCCCCCACCGCCAGTGAGCCCCTCAGTTCCCCCTAGAAACATATCTTTCTCAAAGGACAACGGCGAGACCCCCCCCCCCTCCCCACGCCAAAACGCCAAACTGTGATACCACAAGGGCCACTATCAAAACAACATCAGAGCGCAAAACAATTTCGACAAACTTTTCTCTCCCCTAATCAGATATCCTGGTGCATTCCCCCGCAGGCCCCGCGATAATCAATTCAGCGCCAAATCCAACATTAATCCTTCCACCACGGGCCCTCTCGGAACCACCCCAGAACGTCAAACGAGTTTTTTTCGTTCCCTGCGTCCTGTTCATAGATTTCGTGCCAGCATACTCCCCAAACCCGGCTATCATCAATCATGCCGCACGTTCCGACGTTTAAACCATCTCAGAGTGCCAAACGGAAAACTCGTCGCTTGTCCCCATTGTCCAGAGCTCCCCGTCAGAATCCCCCTCGTAGCCCCGGCTATTACTCGTTTATCGCAAGTAGGAATGTCTAAAACCCTCCAGGTTGCCCAAGACGAAATCGAGAGGAACCTGGGTCAATACGCGCACTCTAACCAATGCATTCGGTCTGCGCTTGAAAAACACTACCGAGGTTGCAGTATTGTACCACTTTGACCGGGGATATACAGTGTGCTTCGTAGTGATTTAGAGTCCCACAGACGGGTATTTATATTCGCGGCGAGGGTCATAAATGATACCTGGTACCATTTATCCCTCAGCGGCGTCAGAGCCTCAACGGTTGGTCGCGACAGGAAGCTAGCAACCATTTGATACTGGCGTCAGAAGACAAACGGGTACTAAATTCCGGCCAGCCTGGGGTTGTACTATTTACCGGGTCTTTTGGTATACAGGGAGAAAGCTGCAGACAAAAAAAAGAGAACTATCGAAGATGGCAACGGTGCTGTTCCGACCGCAACGAAAACGAGGGAGAGCCGCACGACATAGGCAGAGAACATAGCTACGTGGGGCACCTGACCACTGCGCGTTCCCCCTCGTTAGCAGACCGTCGAATACACTTTTACTTCTTGTTTGGATCAAGCTACGGTGGGGGCGAGAGATACCGCCATTTTCGCCTCCGCGTTTCGGCCGCTACCAGTAGTAGCTGCACCAATGGCGGTGCATATCGCGACATAAAAATGCACGAAAATCAAAAGGCTCGGAGATACGAGTAGCATACCCTGGTAACCACGCATGCGAGGAGCGTTGAGCTCCTGAAAAAATGGGTGCTACAAGTGCCCACCGTAGCCTGGGCAAAAAATCAGGCTGAAAGCTCCGGGTCCCAGAACGGACACAATCTTGTACCTAACCAACATGTAGACTAGCGAAGTTATGCATCTAACAACGATAATTCTGCATAACACAAACGATACGGGGAAGCCTGCTACGTTCACCGTCGTTTAACACGATTACTGCTGCAGGAATGCGCCACCCCGCTCGATTACAAGCAGGTCATTGTTTCCCGCGGCAACAGGGCTGTACGGATATTGAACGTGGCTGAACAAAAACTAGAGCACGCTGATACCGATAACGACGTCAACCAGCACTGCAACCAGTAATCTTTGCCCGTATTTCCAACCAGAAATGCATCAACATTTTACAATACCGTTCCTTGACGAGACAGCGCTGTGATCAACCAACAGGAGTTTGGTCCCAAAGAATCTGTTTAGTACTGGTAAGATTGAACGTGCGTATGCACACGGCTGGTCTTCGTTTCTTGGCGCCGGCAGCCGGGCATCCTCATCAACAACAACCCCCTCCTCCGCTTCACAGTGATTTACTTCCAGTGCCAGTGCCAGCAACAGCATCACAGCGCCAGTGCAAGCGCCAGCGCCAATCCCAGCGTCAGTTCCAGTTCCAGTGCCAGTGCCATTGCCGGTGCATGTGCCAGCGCCAGTGCCAGTGTCAACGCCAGTGCCAGTGCCAGTGCCAGTGCCAGTGCCAGTTCCCGTGCCGGCGCTAGTGCCAGTGCCAGTGCCAATGCCGGTGCCAGGGCCAGGTCCAGGGCCAGGGCCAGGGCCAGTGCCAGTGCCAATGCCAGTGCCAGTACCAGTGCCAGTTCTAGTGCCAGTACCAGTACCAGTACCAGTACCAGTGCCAACACCAGTACCAGTACCAGTACCAGTACCAGTACCAGTATCAGTACCAGTACCGGTACTGGTACCGGTACCGGTACTGGTACCAGGACCAGCGCCAGTACCAGTACCCGTGTCAATGTCAGTGCCAGTACCACGACCAGTGTCAGCGGCGGTTGAATCTCGATAATAGGCCACTGCACAGACCCTTCAATATGTGTGCGATCGTTCTCGATCCCTGGGTCATCACCCTACCCCCCTTATCAATCAATCGCGTGCTCCGTCTACGTCCAATTGTAGCTGCCATGAGGCTGCCTCTGCCATTGGCAGGTGGATCGAAGGGGAAGGACCGCTGCTGCACTGGAGTTTCAGCGTGTGCCCGGTTGGTCTCCCCCTCTATTGGCCAGAGTAGTCGAGCCCCCTTATTTGCCGCAGCCCCTGCCCCCCCCCCCAACCATCATGAGGGTGATGGGACCAGTGGAACGTCGGGGAAGGACCCTGCTGCTCCTCTGCCTTGTCTTTCTCCTGCTTGAGCGCCTGGTAGGGTATTTTGTCGTCGATTCGACACTGCACCCCTCGTCGGTGAAATCGCTCTTGCTCGGAGGGTCTTCACTGCCAGCGGTGCTGCTGCAGATTGTACCCATGCTTGACCGGGCCGTTAGGGCTGAGTCGACGGTGATCGGTTGTGCGCTGTAAGGATAGCATTAAGAATTTTGCACGGATTACGGGTGGGAGTAGGGGGGGGTGTTAGTCGGATCTAGGTGACAGCAGGGCGTGCGGCTTGGAGATGAAAGTGACAAGTCGATAGTATGACTATATAAGCACCAACAAGGTGCTCGGGTTGCAGGTGGACTGCACGACTTGAGGAGGCGTTGTTCGCACATTAGCCACGAAATAAAGTGGACAGTGGGGAGGAGACCTGTCACTGTCGGTTGCGCTGTGTTATTCGTGCGCGGCCGCTAGCGTGTTCCCGTGTGGCATAGGGCCGTGGCGTCCTTAACGCAATTCGTTGAAGAAATGTCAAAATAACAGCCTCGTTCGCGCGACGCCAACCATGTTGCAAGCGCCGAATGAACGTGCGGTACCGAATGTGGGTGATAATTAACGGCGTTGGTCGAAGCTCGAACGTGTGCCTTCTCCAACACGGGCTACCAGGTGTGATGATAACTACATACCTCGAAATCAATACCTGTTAATCCTATTGTTGCGTTTTCCATCCGGTAATGTGCAGCAGCATGGTGAGCTTAACCGTTGACCACTAAGAAGACACTGTCGGAAAGCAAGAAACTAAGGTCCGACCGAAACAAAATAGACTACCATCATTATTACTGTAGTATCATTATTAATAGAATTAACGTTTTATTATATATATATATATTTCTGTCAAGTATTTCTATATTTCAAAGTACTATCTTGGTGCCGCCTCTTTTCCCGATCGATATGTCTATGTGCGGCACGTTAATTTTGCGAACCAACAGTGCTACGTATTCACGAACGGGGGAGGGAGGGTACTTCTTTTTTTGGCAGATTCCTCCCGTAAAGAGTGGCCCATAAAATACAAGATTTTCGATCTGCTCCGAATGCGTACATACCACCGTGTGAGTGACAGGTGTATTGTTTAACCCAAGGGAGTACGAAAAAAACTACGCAAGTCACAAGCGTATCACAAACTGCGGTATGCAACACCTGCTACGTACTATGTACAGCATAGAGCAATGCGTTGTGCACACTGCTGTTTGCTGTTGCATACCAGTAAGTACTTCGTATGGTATGTTTTTCCCGGGCGGGTGGGATGGTCCGAATCCTCCGTCGACATTCTCGATGATTTCGTTTTCGGGTGGGTCAAAAGATGATGCTCTCATGGGCATATTCCAGACAGTATAGTTTCGGATTCAACTATTGGAACCAGGGGTGTACCATGCGTTGCTCCAATTGGTCGGCTCTCAAGTTTGTAGTCTACACACCGGAATCGGATGCACGATTACACAGAGGTGGTCCGGTGCATTTTGAAGAGACTCGCCGATCCTAGTATCACGGGGGTCAATAGCTCGTAGGACCTATGGTATACATGAAACGTATATATTTACCTATTTTCACTAACAGTATTCGGTCCTGTATGCTACTGTTGTACCCCGTAATAATAGTCTACCAGTACCGCACTGTAGAGGCATGGCTCAAACATTTCTTTCGTGAACGAAACCTTCGGACATGCGGGGCATTCTCTCCGCGCACTCTACAGACTACGGTAGTACCAACCGCGCCATAGAAGCCGCGTACGGTACACACCTACATCATATGCATATGCTCACACACCGGCCTGAGGATATACCACTGTAAGTGTATCATACATAATGCGTACCATAGGGTAGGGTGTATCATACTTGCTTTTTTGCGCGCCTGTCAAGTTATGAAACTCTTGAATAAACTCGTGACTAACAACGTTCAATGTTCATACAAAATGTATACCATGGTAACAGGATTATGTTCGTTCATAGTTCCCATTTTATAGTATGTGGATGGTATGGTTGAAATAAGTGCTGCACATTATGTTATTACGGGGGACCATACGTAGTAAATAGGACCTGCGGTACAGACAAAAACCTACATATGTCCCTAGTTTTACTAACACTTTTTGGTCCTATTTACTATGCCCCCCCGTAGTAACACCCGGAAAACGGAGTAATATTAGTAATAAGTGCTGCTCGTACCACAGTACTACAGTAAATAGGTCGGCTGAAGTTGTCGCGTCCCATTTTACGTGTTGTTGGAGCGAAAATACCCGGCAGAAGTTATTTGTCTATAGAGACCTACTGCTGTACCTACTGTACGTCGGACTTTTACGGGGAGCCATAGTAATTAGGACCAAATATTGTTAGTAAAAATATGGAAATATATGGGTGTTTGTGTGTACCGTAGGTCCTATTAAATCTGGTCCTCCGTAATACCGCGACTTGTCACAACAAAGACCACATCCTAATTTGTGGGTTTTGCTCGACTTGTCACAACACATACCAGCCCCTAAATGCCCTATATCGACAGCGATATGTTTTCATCCAGAAGCGCATGTCGAATATTTAACGAATACACATAATTCCTGCTGTGGGTAGTCTGCAGTACGGTAGGTCGGTCCGAATAAAAATAGCCTAGGTTGTAGAAAATGATGATATTGGTTGCCTTCTATATACCAGGTACATATACGCCCAGATAAAAAGGGCGTACTTCCACACAGCAGCAGGTAATACTCCCTGATCGAGATATCATTTATTTGTAGCAGCTGGCACAGCCTGTCTCTATACATACCTCGAGTACCTTACGCCCAGGCAAAATATTGGGTTCATGCATTCGGTGTCGCAGCTCCCCACAACGATCAGACGATGACATGACCAATGTTTTCATCACAAATACAGCAGTGCCACACTGCTGCTGTAACATCATCGTTCATCAAACCCAGCAGTCTCAACGCACAGGCGGTACCAATATTCGCTACCCCCCACACACCTACATATTCAGAACGATACATACTGCTGTAACATGTTGTTGCTCACCCTTATCAAAATCGAATACTTTGTAACAGCATTGACGAGGATTACGTATGGTAATACGAGGGTTCTGCCAGAGAGGTGTAACAAGGAGGAACCCAGCTGTCCAGAAAAGAAGGCCGGATACTCCTTTGCTCAGAGTGGTCAGAGAGGGGTTACTATAGTACTACTCGAGGTATCGCAGTAGAGGGCATCCGATGCATGTCGGACTGCAAGATGACGTGTACGAAGATATTCTTTCGGAGAGCAACACATTAGGCATTGTTAATGGGTACCAATATTCGCTGTCCTGAAGCCGGACGAATATTTCCGGCGGGTATCGGAGCGGCTTTCCATGACCCGACCCAGAGTCCCAGCCGACGCATAGACAACGCCTAGCGTGATACAGCAGCACAGACAGCGTACGCCCCGTTTGTTTTGGGGCGGTATAAAACAACATGCCGCTCCCTCGCCCCTTTTAGCTACAGAGTGAAACTATCCTATGATACACACGCGGTGCGATAGGTCGCGTTCGACATGTGAAACGTGGAGTGTGACGACTACTGTTTGTGACCGATGGTATGTATATATATCATCTGGGTTCGAGAATTCATGTGGCTCGCGCAGCAGCCCCAAGAGTAAACCTGCCCAGACTGCACGATCCTCAGTCTGTACTGCTTCATCTTCTCACATGTTTATTGGGCAAAGGCCAAAACCAGGTACACCTGTCCTTTTCGAGCCAAAAACGGTTACATACGGATAGAAACCAAGCGAAATGCGAATGCCACGCGTGACGTTTTTAGTCATGATAAATTACAAACATTTTTATTTTCGCGCCTGAGCATTGAGCGTGCGGCCTCCAAAATCTGAATTGTACCACGGGCTCCACTTGGACCTGCGAGAGTCACCAGGCGTTATTTTGTTTTATTTGGGCCACGGCGGGCACGCCATGAGAGTACTCACTCTGTCCCCTTCCCACACCCGTTGACAGCTTCGAACCATCTCGACTATCCTCGTGGGAACCGCCTGCTCCGCACGAAATTATTTTGTCTCGTATCAAACATAAGAGCACCTCCACGGGCAGACGGACTGCTGTTTGTGCCCACCGTGCTGTAATATGACTCGTGTGGCCATATGAAACAATAACATGGAGTGCACGTACATGATGACACAACTGAATGAACAAATCGTACAACCCAAAATAAATGAAGTGACATCAGCATAGGTATTTATGCCTACATACTTACGTCCTACACACTTTATACACGAGAATTGCAACCCAGGGACCGAAGACCGCATACATACGCAAATAAAAAAACGGGTACGTATGACCCCTCTGATTGGCTGAAAATCAGAAAATCAAAAAAAAAACAGTTGAAAGCTATTACATAGTAGAAGGAATTATTTATACTCGACAAAGTAGGCAAATCCAGGTGTACCTGGCCAGTGTCAAGTCAAAAATAGGTACGATGTGAGGCTGGCAAGCAGGGCATTTGCATGCAGTTTTCGCTTGTTTTCAGCGTGTATCTGACTTTTGGTCTATAATGGAACAGGTATACCTGATTTTGGCTAAAACCCTATTATTCTATCTGTTTATTGACGTATTCTCCCACTCTGGGATTGTTGGAGCGTCTCTTGTGGCCGTGGACTACTGATATGTTAAAATTAATATGGCGATTACCAAATGTGAAAACAACATGGTTGTACCTGGGCTCTTTTCATTGCGGAGTCTTCTATGCGAACACAATGGATGGTAGTAACTACCCTGTATTACGGTTCCGATGCGAGGTTTAGGTTGCTGGCATACTCATCACTCCCATCCAGCGTCGGAACGTCCATGTCGTGTCTCCGTTTTGTGGAGCGGTAACGGGGTCAAGGGCGGGTAAGGCCTAGCCCCCCCACACCACGTACACATCGTATATTTTTTATCAGGCTTACGTTTCTTGCATGAGGCGCCACGTACACATTGTGTATTTTGGATCAAACTTACGTTTCTTGTATGAGGCAGCATGTGCCCTACACGTAGATTCAGCATATGTTGGTTAGGTGCACTCCGTGCAATCGCCGAACCACCTAGGGTCCTTACCCCCCTAAATCTGACATGCTGCCGCGCGCTGTTGCGCCCTAAACAAGGAGACTCAGTGGAAAATAACCCCCTCCTTCAAGAGTTAGATGACACGCGTATATGTCGCCAGATGGTTTGGGGCGCCGCACTAACCTCGCACCTGTGTTGACACCTCGAAGCCAGCAGCGTTCACTCCCGACGACAAGCGGAGTAATGGCGTGGTCGGTGGATCGATCGGTGTGTTTTCTAGTGTATTCGATCAATGTGCCCTCGACCTACGCCTACCCGGTCCGATACGATACAATGGATGGAGGGTCTGGGCAAGTCGTTAGGATCCATATGTGCATCAGTTTCTCCTGTATCCCCGCAACAGAAAAGCCTTCCGACAACGAACCAACTTGTAGCTCCACACCCCGAACGTCTATATGCAATACCGGTAGGAAATAACAATGGTTTGAGTCCATAAACCATAGAGCCGTACCACAGTAGTAACCCATGTTGATGGATAGGAGGCTATCGGCTCTGACTACACGAGATATAAATAACAGTTCACTGTGTTGCCTAGCTTGCCCGCCGCAAACGTTCGCACAAAAAAATGTCGGTCGATTCCTTCGCATTCTTCATCTGCTTCTCTGTGGCTTGGGGGGGGGGGGGGGGGGGGGGGGGGGGGGGGGGGGGGGGGGGGGGGGGGGGGGGGGGGGGGGGGGGGGGCAATTAACCTCCTGCAACAAAGCGAAAATATTATAACTGGCACTAAGGGCGAGGGTATGTCATTACGACATACTGGTGGTTTAGACTCGTATACCCGATACTGTGCCTGATGTACAAAGTTATCCCATAGGCCGCGACCAGGAAGAAAGCGCACATCGAGTCCTGCAGTAGATTTACCGTGGCAAAAACAAGCATACCCATGAGTATTCCTGGTAGCATATACTTTTCCTTTTTTTTTTATCTTCCGGCGAATTGGTAAAAATAAAGCTTAAGCTCACCACACTTCCACGTTCCAATTTCGTGTCGTGTGTCAATTTAGCTCATAGCTCCCGTTGCAACATCAGAACAGGCTGCTGTTACCGCTGGAGTTTGGGCACGTTAACCCGACCTGACCCCCGAGAGGAGGATATATAGCCACCCGAGAGTGTCATCTCTCCCCGGTAGTGTGGGACTTGCGCGAGCTCACCCACTAACAAAAACTGAGGCCATGCCGGACAGATCGAGGTCCACGGCAGGTCATCCAATGCTGCTGTAGACCCACCCCAACCTCCCGGAGTGATGTGCTGTGGAACATATGTGTAGCATACCTATCCCGCCCGGAGACACGTGCTAGAAAGTGTAGATTATGTCACCTCCACCCGGGAATAGGAGCTAGATATATTCAAAACCGGGACTTACAGCATCTACCCTTCAAGTTCAATTGTGAATTGTGTATCTACAGTAGTAGGCCGATTATTTGTCCGCTGTGTGGAATATAAACGGATAGCACAATTGCCCGGGCGGGGGTCCAGATGTGATAGTTTGTCCCCTGCCAACGTGCGAGTGCGAACGATCAGAAAAGGAAGCACATGTCGTAGTGTCCGACAACTGTTGAGGAGCACACGATGACTGTTCACGGTGCCACGACCAGCGCGCGGCCCGGTGGCCACACGGACTGCAGCCAAAAATAACCCGTACGCCTTGCTCTGCGCGTTGAGCTGCTAACTGGTGTCAAGATCGCTGCCTGTGCCCTGCACGACACTTGCCGGACATTGTACTGCTTACACTATCCAAACCTTATCTCGTCTTGTCTGCCTGCCTGCCTGCCTGCCTGCCTGCCTGCCTGCCTGCCTGCCTGCCTGCCTGCCTGCCTGCCTGCCTGCCTGCCTGCTTGCCTGCCTACCTATTAAGGCTAGAGTAAGGATGGGTTGGATCAACTTCACGACCATCTGCTCCAAGGTCTACCGGCATGTCTTGTCGCGACATGCAGTTGAAAATAACAGCCAGAAAACATTATCGACGACGAGTACCACGGGCCGACGAAACTATGGCGACCGCACGCGAGTCTCTAGTCACATCACACCTATCTACATACCTTCGATCAACAACAGTCGGCAGTCACACGAGGGCAGTTATCCCATGTTCATCCGGCAGTCGTCGCTGGCCGAAGCTACACCTATATCCAGTCAAGTAAATGGGAGCGTCCAAGGTCACCAGACAAATAACATGGGAGTCTCCGCAGGGAAATGCCGTAAGAGCTGCAAGTGATTTCGTCGGCAAGGGTGGCCACATCTAGGCACGCGGCGACTTCTGCGGGAGTTTTACAACCTTCGGTGCCCCGCCTGGGCTGCTGTTGCACCGCCTTTTTCACTTTTCTTGCGCGAGCTAGCTGGAAACACTAGCAACGTCGTCCTCGATGTACGGGAAACGAACCGGAGTCTGCCGATTGTTTGACAACAAAGTAGCAGCAAGCGTCGAGCGCATGGGGGGGCGGCTGACGACCACGGGGTGTCGAGCGGCTGTGGATGTACCGGCAGCGCAGATAGCTGCTTTGTACTGCAACAGTATTCGTGGGGGGGCAGGAAGGAGTGGTCGCGCCTCTCATTTCCTCATCAGCGCCCGTCTAGGGCTCCGGTTATATCCCTTTTAAGACTGCGGTCCTGGCTTAGGGAGAACGAGCCCTGGTTTGAAATAATCTTCACCCAAAACGGGACGGCAGTCCTAAAAGGGTAAAACATAACGGTGTAGGTTCGCTCGAGAAGGATTCGGTATCGCCCGCACGATCGATCTTGACGCCAATCTCATGGGCGATAACCCTCTTGTTTACCGCCATTACATATAGCTGCTCCAAATCCGGATCTTTAACTGGTCTCGTTGGTGAAGACAATTGATTTCTGGCGGGGCATTACCCGTAGCAGCTCCAATCTGCGGCGTTAACCGGTTTCATTGCTGAACACTTCCTAACGATTCTGGAGGGGACATCGACTTCTGGTTCTGGGGCATCGCCACCTGATTCAGGACAGCGCCTGCCACAGCGTTCGGTGATGCCATTAATCTGCTTCCCTGCGCAACAAGACGGCATTCGGGCAAGCAAAAGAAGCACCCCCGTCGTATGACGTGCTGTAATGTCGCGAATCAGAAATAAACGCGTTGCATCAGGCGAGCCGTCAGCCAAACTTAATCACAGTAGGATAAGCCCACCCCACGTTAGGGGTGTTGCACACCCTACTTTGCTTTGTTTTTGAGACAACATTTTCTCGCCGGTTGAGCTTGTCACGCGAGAAACTACCGGTCTGTATGATATGTTTTCCTACTGTACGGTGTTAGTGCACACGAACCTTGGTCGGGGTCACGCGAACCAACTTTCGTTGAAGTTGCGCTTAGGGTGAGACGTATCTCACAAGATAGGAAGCACCACTCCTACTGCCGTGGCATTTGCTCTCCGCACACCCTCGTCTACCTGACTACTGCTTGTACATCCGAGGATATCATCTACAAGTGTATTGGCTGTGGTGGGGTTGAGACACAAGTGAAAGGTGTGGCGTCTTGGAGTCCATTAAGTCCGGGATGTGAGCGAAATTCGGCGAGGGATTCATGCTGCTGTACCCGATGTCCTTACTGTAGCAGTTTTTGAGGGTGATCAACTGAAGAGCTCTGCGTACACCCCGGCCCATGCCCCGACCTTGAGAACATTAAGAGGGCAACCTCACGAGCATTGCCATGGGTTAGATGTACGTATGATACGTCCAAAAATAGCTCCAGGGGCACAAATGACAAGACATTATGTCCCTTTAAATAGAATAATTTTTGTATGTAATAGTAATGGTCAAAAGTTCTAATATTTCAGGACAGAGTGGTGCATGCCAGCGATTACTCGATTGAGGAGTCCCTGCCAACCACAAATATTTTTGGCCAAAACGAGTTACCTCGGTCGCAGCACGCCCCGCAGGACACACGAAAACGGGTACCGAATGGAACATGTGAGTGGCGGAAAGCATACATGCAGCCGAATATTGTTCCGTTGCCCCGCCGAAGGTCGCATACCAAGGTACAAAGCTGCTGCAATACACGACTCCTGCCCGGTCACAAAGCCGAAACGGCATCCAATCGTAGCAACTGGTGGTATCATCCCGCTGGAGGTCTGACAGGTGGTGTCGGTGAGAAACTTCTTCTGAAATAATAGCTTGCCTTGGTGAATACCTACTTCCCTGTCCCAAAGGATATGAACCGTTATTATTTTTCATGTTTAATCCAAAAGGTTCTGATATATTGCGGACCGAGTGGTATGTGGGAAAATAAAGTACTACGGGGGACCATTGTAAATAGGACCAAATATTTGTTAGTAGGAAGAGGGAAATGCATAGGTTTTTGTGTGAATCGTAGGTCCTACTTATTAGGCCCCCCCGTAATATGTAGTAGTAATATCAGCGGGGACCATAGTCAACAGGATATACGGTACACACAAAAACCTATATATATATATCCCTATTTTCACTGACAGTATTGGGTCATATTACTGTGGTCCCGGTAATAGTGACAGACGCTGTGCACTTCTTTACCACTGCTGTATCACACCAATTACAAAAAAAAAAACAAATCTGTGCCCATGTTTGGCTGTATGCTTGGGATATCATATCGGCACCTGCCTACTTGAGTCTATGTTTGGCGAACCCATTGCCTTGATGGTCGACAGGTGTGTGCCTACAGTCGAGCCCTTCGAGCTGTAGATCTCGAGTTGTGGTCTGGATCCAAGCGTTCGCTGTTGCATCAAGCTGAAGCAACGGATCCGTAGTCGTCATGTTTGCACGTAGTCCCCACTGAAGCTACAAAAGCGATACAAGTTGACCTGGCTAGGTCTACGATCGCGTGAGACACGGTCGTACTGGTCTCCTCAACGCGATAAACAACGACGGCGCCAACCGCAGAGGCAGCGACGGTGACAACGTTAAGACTACATTCCTGTTGTGGGAACAGCACACTTGGAAATAACGTGAGATTAAAGTGCACGTACAGCGCAGTACTAAGAGGGGTAACCTCGGTTAGGGACCAGAGAAAACATTGCGAGAAGTATAGGAAAGATGTATGACAAAGTCACGAGCTTACACAGGGGAGATAACAAACGCCCAATCCATGTTGTGGATCGTCGGGACGCGCATCGAAGTGCTCAAACCCCGCCTTCCGTCCCTCTTTATCCCTTAGGTACTCATCGATAGCCGCGAAAGTAGTAACAACGTATTGTTGTCAACCGTCTACGCACAGAATGGGGCGCAGCAGTACGAGCAAGAGGGTGGCGCGCAGCAGTTCAACCCTACACCTCAGACACCAGTTTGTCCCATCCCCGAATGTCGCAGTGGCGATCCGTGCTAACGAAGGGGTCCCTTCTCCGTGGGTCATTTTATTTCCAGCCGCTTGGAGCCACCGGCCGAGTGACCGCCCAATAAGTCTTTAACTATGTTCTGGTTTGGTTTCTCTTTTTCTCGATATTTGCACCGTCGCCGCGGGACTGGCAGCTTCTTTGCGCCTACAACGTCTGTTTAAGTACTTTGTTGAGCGAGATAAAGACCCACTCGTCTGAGCAAACATACGCTCGGTAGTGAAAAAAATGGCATCATACCCCCCCCCCCCCCACCCCCCGCACGCCCACCCCCCACCGTAGCACGAGTGTGATCGATCAAGTAGGCGTCGCTTTTAGGCGTCAAGTTTCCCTTCTGACGTTTCAAGAAGGTCAGCGTGGGTCCATGAGCTACGCTCATTATATGGACGGTATTGCAAAGTGTCAAATGGCCCTTGATTTTGGAGTCCGCTTGGTGTAGAGTTGTATACGGTAGGAGGGAAATAATTCACACCTTGGACAGAGCGTCGTTTCCCGCGCGTGATGATATATATCATCCGCGGAAGACATATTCTTGATCTGTATGAAGTGTATAATCTGTATGATCTAGTTCATGTTGCCGGGAGTAACTTGCATGATCTACAGTAGCACATGTTCTATCGATTTAACATGTACTGTACAGATCTTACCCAGCATCTGCTGCTGTAGGAGTGGCAGGTTAGGATCCTTTTATTGGGACTACTACTGTACGTAGACCATGATCTTATCGAGGTGAGAAAATATTTTTCATGAATTCTTTCGCGTTTTGGACACCGTGTCGACAGCATAAACATCAGTGACTATAAAGTTGCCGTCCCCCCCATATATTGTTCTCGTATGGGCCTTCATCGCCAGCAGTTTCATTCTTGCATGACATCATTATCCTCGTTGATAACCATTGTGTCAAGGGGCTGGTGTGTACAATGTCGGAAGAGAGCGGGTGACCCGAGCGGTGTTGACCGTGCCTTCGGGTCAGAGCTGCGACACAAACGAAAGAAGTATGCACCGCTCGCTGTCTTGACTCAAAAACATTCAACATATAGTTTGGTGTAGCAGAGTACGTATGCTTCTGCTTTCGCAAAGATATTCAATGTTCTTAATTTTGTTTCATATGCATTCCAGCTCCCGTTTCATTGTACGTGGACAGGCGTCACCGTCCGGCTGGAACTGTCTTCGGCGGGTGCCTCCTGCTGATGCCCGGGTGGAACCCATCCTACATTAGCACGAGACTGGTATGACATGCGGTTGAAAAACGTCTGTGCAGAACAAGCGTGCGTCGGTTAGTGGGGTGGTGGCGGCCAGGAGGTGCCGTCCTCTTCTTCTATGAGTCATTCGTTTGTCTGTGTGCAGATCAATAAGTTTGTGGTTTGGCAATCAGGTCTGATTGATAGCACTTTCCATGTTGTGAGTCCTTGGACTCCAGTTACCCATTTATATGTGTGGATGGTATCACATGATCGGAATGTGCACTTTTTCTGATGGTGAATGGAAACTTAACACAATAGTAACAAATCAACGCTGATCGCAATCTAAGACACGAATGTACCTGCTTTCCCGTAGTGTTACCCTGGACCGACGTGCAACGTCGACCACCGTGCGGCGTGCGTACATTTATCTTCCGGGAATCCTCGAATGCACCGGCACCAGCCTAGGGGGCGGCGGCAGATGCATAACGTTGAATTTCGAAGCAATACGGGAGGAAGGTCTAAATACAGGGTAAACATGAAACAACTCGTTGGGGTCATCTGTCTGCACGCTGACCGGCGGTCCAAGTTCGCTCAGTTCGATTTCTCTTCCGTTTCCCAAACATGTATATGCTGGTGTTCTCTCTACAATGACAGCTTGTGCCAGCAGCTAACTATACCAACACTCTAGTGGCAACCGGCACGTGCTCGCTCAATCACACATTGACGAGTCCCATTTGTGCCGAGCACTTCCACAGACATTATGGCGGGCTACCGGCGCTACTCAACCGGCATTACCGGTAAACAGGGGTCAATACCGCATTTCACATAACCCTACAGCCACATCCAACCACATGATGTCACGGAGCACGCCTCCGCGAGCGCCCCGTCCTCCACCACCTCGGAGGAAAACGGCCCGGTCCCAACCCCTTGATAAAGTGGACAACGTCGTTACCCTCTCCACCATATCAGTAAAAAAACTCCTGAATATTCTCGTCCGAACCCCCCCGCTAGGGTGTCCAAACACGTGCTTCATGGGAGGGGGTTGAATTTTGTAGACCCCACCATTTTTCCTACTGACGAGGTTCCTCTACTCTCAAAACATCCCAATATAGTTGCAAGGCGATGATTTTGTGTCTCGGTCTCAGCTTACCTTATTGATCCACGTTAGTCTAAGGGCCGCTGTCGTCGGGGCCATTTTCTTCCAGTATGTCCAGATTCGTATATTTTTTTCTGTTTTATCGCGCAATCATTTTATCTTCAAGATTTTCCTGACTGTTTATTCTGCAAACATGTCAAATTTTACTTTCCTGACATTTTTTCCTGCTTAGAAATTAAAACCTTGTAACAGAATAAAGGGTCTCATGGATCTAAAAGGTCACTTTTCTGGCGTCAAAGTTATACTTCGAAGTGTATATGTAATCGCGTGTGATCTACAGATAGTTTTGTTGGACGAAAAAAAATAATGTATTTTGACGTTTTTGCCGGGATATAAACCTTTGTAGTTATCTTTGATGTGAATAATTGATACAAGAATGATAGCCGGACTATCGTTGGAATGCGGTTGATCATTTGTTTATGTACAAGCAGTAACCCACGGAGGGTCCTGGTGGCCAAGCGGGTCAAAAGGAACGTCATGAATGTCGAAGAGGTCCATGGATACTGACGTGATTTTGGAGATGAGGAATGAAAAGCAGAGAACATATCGGTGAGATTTTCTTTTTCTCTCCCTTCTTCAGCTCGAGATACTGTATAATTTTATGGCATCGTTTTTCCGCTTCATGGCGGGCCCGTACGTTGTACCCCACCCACCCTCGCGCACGAGGTCCACATGGTGCACGAATTGTCCATTACACGTACGTGTGCGGGAGATCGTTAAACCTACTTCGTGTTGGATTTAGATACGATAATATGGCGGGTTCAGTACTCCACCTGCCCCTTGCCGTCCACATGACATGCGTTTTTGCGGTGATGAAGCTAACCGCCGTTCATGTACGAGCGGTGGAGGTCCGACGTCAAGCCAAGACTGTCCTCGAACAAGCGATAAGTCATAGTTCAGTCGATGAGAGAGCGGATGCCCGAGTGACCGACGCCATTCCGATGTCGAAGGATCGACTTATTCGGGTGATGTTAAAGATCGGGAGACAACTGGCACTACAGCATGAACCGAAAATCAAGGCGCAGTAGGCTGGACATTTAGATGTGTTAACAACACTTTCGGAGCGTTGAAACGACCAACAGGAGGCAAAGTGACAGGGGCTAGTGGTAGAGGCTGAGCAGGAAGCGGTGTCGTCGACAACGCCGACGTATACAATGAAGATGATCAGTGCGATTGGACGGAGGAAGGGCCTAGGACGGCGCTGGTGGAGAAACCGCAGGCATCGTCATCACAGCAGCCACTGCCGCCGCCACCGTCGCATCACGCAGAAAAATGGAGTAAAGGAGACGGGCATGACGGTTGACTCGGCGACGCCGCCACCGACGCCGCCACCGCCGTCGCTGCGATGTTCTTCGGCACAGCAGCAATGTCGACAGGAGGAGATAGTGGTGGTTGTCCAATAGAAAGAGGGGCATGACAAGGAGGATGAGATGCAGGGAGGGTCGGAGGGAACGATTCCTATGCTGCCACTGCCGCTGGGTGTTTTGGAACGCGTCCGCTATACGATCCAAACGCTGCCAAACGCTGCCCCGGCGCTGGAACCCATGGCTTATCTGCCAACTACCGAATAAGCTTTCCCGGGAAGCCAGTGGCCCGACCCGCTCCCTTGAGGCCTGAAAAGTTGCTCTCAAAGCATTAAAACGTGTGCTGCGGTTTTTCTCTCACAACCAAGTACTCAAAATACACACCACGTGCGATCGTCCAACGCACGGGGTCTCCTACGTCTCGCTGTCGAAGCGTCGACAGAGGCATACACCCATAGTCTACGCACAGCGCGGCGGTAGGTTGCAGGGATCGTACTGAGCTGTCTTCCACTATAGTCGGATCGCCTAGCTGACTACGGTCGTGGGAGCCACGCTGGAAGCTACCCAACCAACGTCTACGATTTCAGCACCTGTGGGAGCCCTACATTGAAGCATCAACACGCTCGAGGTGAATCCCCCCCCCCCCCCCGCCCCCTCGATGCCCCGCTGATTTTGCGGATCGGCCTTAGCGGTACATGCGTGCCGTCTTGACTGACGCCACACGCTTCGACATGGTCCCCACCTCACCCAGACGGGAGCTATCGTAAGGGTAGCACCTGCGTATTCTGGGGGGCCTTCCGCACACCTCGCCGAACAACGTGCCCTAAGCCCCACCACGAAATGCACCATCCCGTTGGCTTTACATTTGACGGATAATCTCGTGAAATGCGAGTCGAATCCAACACAGTTGGCGGTTCCTCACTTGAGCAGGTCTGCCGGTGAGCAATGCTAAGTCTAAAAACACGGAACCCCCACCGCAGTATGCCCTCCTTCCCGCCCGTATGCTCGCCTCCTTAAAATATTCTGCAGTTGTTTACGGCCGATCGACTACTTCATCCCGACTATTTCGCGTCGGTAGGCTGCCAGCGCATGGACATCAAAAAGAGAGCAACACGTCCAGGTAAGTCTCCTCTACCCTTATCGGTTCTCTGCCAAAACCCTGCAGTGGACAACTCGAAACTCGTATACCACGGTCCTGGATATCGTCGCACAAAATCTCGGACTAGGCGCTTCGGTGCGTTGTAGGAGGCATCGCACTCGCATCGTCCGATATTCTGGTGGTGGTGACCGAGTCAGCGGCTGCCCCGGGAAGAAAGAAGAAGGGGAATACAGGTTGTTATGTGTGTCTGTTTGTTGATAAGATGCGGTTGTTTGTGTTTTGGGGGCATTTATGTGTCGTGTGATTGTAGTGTGTTTAGTGATCGTTTTGTACGAGGTACGTGATTGCGCGTTTCACGGAATACTGAACACGCTATGCGCACCTTTAGGATTGTTGTGTCGCGTCTGCACTTACGAACCGAGCGTTGACGTAGCGAAGGAGCCCGCAGTATCACTGTCGAGCATACACCACTCGCTCAAGAAGCTTTGTGCCTCACTAAAACCCGGACTTGATTTTATTTTTTGTTGTGGTGCAGCGTAAACAAACAGCCCTTGACGGTGGATATAGTAGCGAACCCGAAAAGCACAAAATGTTTAAGAGGCACGTACATAGGGTAGGCAAAACATTTATGATAATTATTCTCAGCCGCTCAAGGATTATACCCTTTTACCTGACCCCCGTCCCGACCTACACACCCTGAGTGCTTCAGTACCAGTACCCCCCCCCCACCCCGACTTCAGCCCCGCTTTCCGGTTCCGGTCGAGAAGCATCTCCCGCGGTGTATTGGCCAGGTATGCACTATGGCTCCCTCCGTCGGAAAAATAGGTTAATACGGCCTGCCCTCACCAACGCTGCAGCATACGCCGCGTAAACGAGCCTTGGCTGTTGTCAGCGTTGTCACTGTCGCTACATCTACGGTCACTCTCACATATCCACTTGTGTGTTCTGTCACGTCCTGTGCTTGTGCTTCCGTGTATTTATTTGTCTTGCTTTGTTTCCAATCTCCCCTCGAATGTTTTCCGTTTGTCGTGTACTAATCTCCCCTCTCCTTTGTCCACATGTTTCCCTTCTCTTTCTTTCTCGCGGTTACTGTCGGGAGGTGTCGTACGCCAGCTCTAAGAGTCCAGGTGGCACGGGAGCCGCGGGAAGGGTCATGAGGAACAAAACAACAGTCTCGTCCTTCTTGGCACACACTGTACCAGTACGAACAGCACTGCCATGGGTTACCGCCACATTTGCCACATTTATAGCAAAAATAGGGGGGGTGCCACCAAACATCACCCTAGTTGCCCCGTGTGATGTTAGAACTAGAGCGATTACCCGGCAGCGAAAATCAAATTATCGGGAAAGTCATTTATGGGGGTAAACCCTCCCGGCAACGACCAAATTGGTGGCCGGCATTTGCGGTACAGCATAAGTCGCTCGGTATGATATGCCTAATACAGAACAGCATGCAGCTGAGGCTGCTATTTCATTGGGTAGGAACAAGCACCGGTTGAACCGTTTTTTAAGAGCATGAGAATGGACACAGAAGCCCTCGCCCATCGAAATAAACGGATACCCTACTACTACTGTAGTGCAGATTATATACGTCTGTCGGGACGAAAGTCGTAAACACGATCATATGCTTCTTCAACTTGGACTCGCGTTAATTTGACGGCAAAATTCACAGCTGATGATTTCTTTGCCTTACGTCTATTTACGTATACGGGGTATTTTTTGCGCCTGATGTCCAAATACAATAGAGTGCATGATGTACAAGAACGTACGAGTATTGCCGTACGGTACAAGAATTGTATCAGAAAGAAACCGAACCGATTGCCCCACCTGCTACGCTATTGAAAAGACGGTCGTTATCCTTGCACGGTACTTGGTGTCCGCAGCAACAGAGCTTAAGAAAGCAAGGGGACTTAACCGAAGTGGGCGGTCCTGGCGGGAGTTCATGAATGACCTGTTGTGCTTGCGTTCAACCACCCAGTTGGTCTTGAGGCGAGCAGGCCTTGGTCAGTAGACAACTTGACAAACATGCGACCGTAGACGTTACGGACAGTCATGAAATGACGAGCAACAAGCATGCAGACGGACTTGATGAGAAACTGGCGGACACCAGCACGAGCAGCGAACATGCTTGCGTGCGATTCAAGAGGAACCATACAGCCGAGAATCCGGGAATATCCGCGGAAATGTTACTTAGGCGTTCAAACAGGACATACAGAGCTCTCTGTTTCTCCGTCCGCCTGAGGAGCCAGACCAGAGAGTCGAACGCACAGACTTAGACGATTCGAGAGGTGGGTGAGACGACACATTGCGTGCTGGCGCTCAGAACTTCACGGGCGATCACGCTGCTCCCTGCCCCTGTCTGCCTGGTCGGTGAAAACCCAACATGCTCCGTCCCGGCATTGCAGGGATGCGAGGGTCTATGGCCATACGACTGCGGTCACGCATGATATTGAATACCCCCCCCCCCCCTCCATTCCCCTCGCTGCCGTGACGACCAAACGCTGGTGTTGACTATGCAATGCAGGCGGTGTGCGTCCAACAGTAAAGTGCGACCCGGCCTGTGTCGTGACACTGTCACGGTCTCAGTTTATTTCAGTTTGTTTTGCGTCGATAGCAATGAATGCCGCTGTAGATAAATACTGTGGAGCAGGGCAATCGTTGCCCTGCTGTTCCCTAGGTGTTACCATTTACTATTTTCGTAGTTTTGTGCGGTTTTGTGTGGTTTGTTGTTGTTGGTTTGACCCAAACCTGATACAGCAGAGCGGAACGTAGACTCGTCGAACAAGGACAGGACGGTCGCGGGGGCGAAAGATCGACGGTCGCCACTCTACTTTTGTGTAAATACTCGAAATGTGTTACATAAAGCAGCCTTAACACAGGGAAAGAAGCATCACGAGCCCACCGAAAGACGCTGCGGCACGTTATAGGAAGAGTAAAAGCACATGACCACCCGTTACAAGCGTGGAAAAGCGCTGTATCTAATCTACACGGGGCTGTTTACTCTTACCCCCCCCGGGCACCAGCGCCCCTAACGCAACGCAACGCAGCCCAACTCAACCCAGCCAAATATGCTACGGAACGTTAGCTACACCAACCCCCATGCCGATGCAGAGAGGCAGATAGGGCCAAACGAATCCTATCAGAAACGCGCTGCATTTATGTTACACGGGGCCGTTTTCCCTCATCCTTCCTGACTCAAGAGCCCCCAGGAGTCGAGGTTACAGCCGTTTTCACCGGACACCCTGCACCCTGGATCGACCCACCACCTTTCTCGCCAGCCGGTGAGGTTGTCGGCTTTGCTCTCGCCACCCAAACCGAAACCGCGTTTGCGAACTAAACGGCTCTCGTGGATAAAGCTGCGCTTGCGTGCAACCCCGCTGTTTGCATTGTTTGGCGAGTTAACGCTCGCGCTAGCGGGAGACCCCACCGTGCTGTATGCTGTTTAGCGAACCAACGCCAGCATTCGCCCTTCGGTATGCGGATGACGTGCGCGCGCGCGATCTGTTCTGTTGTAAGAACAGAACAGCGGAGCGGACGCCGTCCGCCCTCTGCTCAAAGAAGCAATACTCGAAGAAGCAGAACTCTGTCTCACCCTGGCCCGGCAGGTCAAAGACAGCTGAGCGGCCGCATTGTAGCACTCCAACGGGGTGGTAGTGTCCGTGATGGTAGGAGGACGGCAAGCCTCCCCATCACAGTTGAAGTACTTCGGTCAACCACGCCCAAAGGATGGTCACACGCCTGGAAATGAGCTGCCTTGGCGATGAGAGACCAGGGTACCGGTTTGCGATAACTCTTGCATGACCCACATAGCAAAGATAAGAAGCCAGGAGACGTGCAGTCAAGCGGAAACCATCAGAACCGTACGAGGGCTTATATAGAGAATTCCATACGAATACCACTAGTACAGCAGGAGCCATCGGAACGTCGATGGATTAGTGGGCGGATTAGTTGGCAAAAATGGCTACTGTAGGCTGTTTCCTATGTGGTTCGATTTCGAGTTTCAGATTCATTGTCTCGAAATTCAAGATGTTTTCCACGACAGCAAGCAGGAGCAGAACGATCGATGACTTGGATGGTGACACAGCTGTATAGTAACGTTGCTCCGCGGCCGACCCGCGGTAGTCGGGCAATGCGTTTCTCCGTGGCCATACTACAGTCGGCTGGGGCGGGCTCGGGTCTAGAGACCAAGAGAAGCGCACTCGGTGTAAACCTCTCCGCGGGATACGTACTCGTAGACTACAGCAGCAGCACAGCAGCAGTCAGTCACCACGATACTGGTACTAAATATGAAGACAAGTTGATTCTAGCGCGCTCGACACGTCTCTTCGCTGCCAGGCGAAATGCAATCAGCGTGGGCTCAGACGCTCGGGTCCTACGCGCAGTGTAGCGCTCGAAGTGCTAGACCACAACAACGGCAGTTGGTCTCGGCGTTGCTCGAATCTCTGCACGCACAATAAATCCGATTATCCGCACATGATAGGAAGATCGTTTTGATTTTGCGCACTGCACAGCTGACAGTGCGATCGGGTCAAAATCTGAAGCGCATAATATGAACCGCATCGGAAACAGTCTTACACCCTCGTCTGTTTATAGTGGCGACAAGATACAAATAATGCGACATTAAAGTCGAAAATAATATGGGTGGTTTTGGGTGGACAAGGTAGGTTGTGTTTTCGCCATATAGGGTTGCAGCATGGCGGGGTGGTCAGCAAACACCACCCAAAGTACGGGCAACGGTTATACGAGGAGGTTGGCACACCGTCTCGCGGCAGCAGCCTCCTTCCGACCCGCGCGCAACAAGGGTTAAAATAGGGCGAAAGAGAAGGTTCAGGCCGTATTATTAACGCGGCATGGCAGATAAAAAATACTACAGCAGTACAACAGGCATTGAGGTTGCGACTCGTATCCACGAAATACTACTGCTGCAGTTCCACGCAAGCGTAAAGACACAAGGTCTGGTTGCAGAGAGTATGGAAACAAGGAAGGGAGATTAACGGGAGCTCCACAACTACGGTGGATGGACGAAAGCAACAGCGCAACACCGCTGTTTCCTCGCAGCAATTGTTGACTAGGATTACGGCTATTCGGGGCGTTGGATACACCTTCTCGCAGCAGCAGCCTCCTTCCGAGAGAATTGTTTGCGCCCGCGCACCAGTAACTCTTTGCGCGCGGGCTTCCATCCTTGCGAGTCTTTCCGATCGAGCCGCAAGTGCTCTGGGAGCTTGCACGGCGTCGAGAACCTCTGAAGCGTCTTTGCGCTGCAGCAGCTGCCGCTTTGCTGCTGCTGCTGCTGCCGTTGTTGTTGTTGACTGTTTGATGAATACTTCGATTTGCTATCGAGCAGGAAGCGACCCTGCCATAAAACGCCACAGAACATGTCGCAAACCCCATGAGGTCAAGACCTTGCAGCCAGAAGCGACATTGCACGGCCGTTTGCAAGCGGCGGGCAACGAATTCATTAACACCGTTAGCCAATCCCGCTGAGCGAGCCATGCTTCTGCAAGGTGATCTCACTTGTTTTGCGATCGATGCGCTATAGCCAATTTGCGAACGATTTCGCTGCTCGTACCGACTCTGGCAGAAGCGATTGTCCGCAAGCGATTGTCTGGCGGGTGGGACTAGGTCGCGTAGCTCAAGGTACAGGGCTCCTTTGAATCCGAACGTTGGCCAAGACTGCTTGTATGTGTGTCCGTTATTTATTCGCGGGGTGTACCGTCAACGTCGGCGGCCGTTTGGGACCATATTTTGCGCGGATTGAAGTTGCCTTTTAGGGGGGACAGACAGACAAGTTTCGAATTTCCGCTATAGAATCCCCAGGGAAACCTAGGGAATTGGTACTCCAGCACAGTAGTCCAATCAAATAATATTGTGTTGTACCAGTATCAAATATTCCAACGTTCCGTCGTTGAAGCCATCTCTACCTCAGGTAGGTACTCTGTACTTGAGTTAAAACGGTCCCAGTTACCTGCTATGTTGTAGTTGAAGGAGAGAAAGTTCGGGGAAGAGAACAATGGCGTAGGTGGCGTGCTTAAGCAAGCTGTGTTCTTTACCGCTCTGGTGCTGGGTTCACATGACTAGCCAGCAGTGTCTTCCCGGACGCCGTCCCGGCGAATATGTCGCGTGGATGTGACTTGGAAAGCTTGTTTCATCTGAGCGAAGCTTACGGGCAACTCTAACAGCGGCTCGTGCTAGGCTCTGGAGTAGGACGTCCATCACAATGTCGCATGCCCACACTCTGCATACATATTGGGCACAACCCGTGACTTATCTACACATACCAGACGAATTTGTATGTACTCATCCACTCTCAAACGAAACCGTGCAACTTGCAACTCGTCGATTTCTGCTATAAATACCATGGGAGTTTTATGACTACTGAGTAGGTAGGGCTTGTCCATACCTCGCGGACTCTGTCCTCATGTTTGAAGGCAGCGTATGCCTGCCAAGTAAACCACCCGGAATAACGTGGACTAGCCCCTGTCCACATCTGTGTGGTTCGTAAAACACTAAGAGCGCATAAACTCCACGGATCCGTCACAAAAAGTTGCAGATAGCCTTCCGCGATAGGAGGCGTAGCTATCTCTGAAAATCACAAGGTCTGATCAGATTCCGCCCATTGCAAGCTGTTACGCGGGATGATTCCCCCGTCTCCCATTCGAAACACAGCAGAAGCTTAACAATCGCCCCCGCAGACGTCAGATCAACTGCGCCGCCCTGGGGTGCACCTCCTCCATACCAACAATACTATGACTACGCAGGTGGAAGGCAAACAGTACTGTACACCACACGAGAGATTCCAAGCACATTGGGGAGTTTCTAAATCGGGATCAGGAATGGTTTCTACGAAAACGCTCTGCTTTTACCCTCACGCGCGTTAATGTCCCTCGCCACCACCGAGAAATGACACTATAGGGATGCACCTACATTTTCTAGGGCACCTCTGACTCTAGGAGCGCTACAGTATACACCACCCAAACACTGACTTACACAAAATATGACAGTTCGACCCGAACGGCCTAGGACCATACATGTAAAACACGCGTGATGTCCCAACGATGTTGGGTGCAGTTCCTCGATTAGCGGTATCTCCTGCGGTCATACATGTTTTTGGCCGAAAAAAAAGGTTACCTCTGTCGGTAGCACGCATCCACCGCCGACACAAAATACTGTGCCCAAACGTCACCCCTAGGATGTCAACCGCCATAACCCCAGCCACCACACCCCGCCGCGAATGATCCTGGTTCGAGTCCATCCATGGTGGTGCCATCAGAAGGGGTTGCGCGAGGAGCACGTATAGGTGAGCTGTGCTCCAAACAAGACGATGCTACGAACAGCGCACACTAATCGTGTGGAAACAAACAGTGGATAGAACATACATACCGCGGTGAAGGTACCCCGGGATTTTCCTCGAGGAGTTCCTCGCATGAGGAGCCCTTTTACCACTACGAAGTAAGGCCAACACGACGAGCCCTGCGACCCCAGATATAACCACGAAACATATTTGAAACTATGTAAAAGATCTTAGTTTCAGCAGGGGTTCCTCAGTGGAGGATCTCCGTTAGTCCCAGTGACAGTTTGACCAAAACATATTTTCCCCTATCGTAGCACGGGTCCGAAAGGCACCTTCGAATTTGCAAGAGAATATCAAGTTCGGAAGCTGCTGTACCGAACACGATGCTGTAGAAGCCCGTCCCAAAGAGAGATTCGTCCTGGGCTGGCGTTAATGTTGCTTACTGCTACTGGAGTGGGTGTCTCATGCCGTGTTCCTGTCCCTCCTGCTACAAATGCAATATCCGTAGCATATACACCGCACAAGTACGGCCCCTCCGTAGTATTACTTGGTAGGTGGGAACTACTGCTCAGGATAGCAACCGAGGCCTGGAAGAGGCACCTTTAGCCAGCCTTGCAAAAACAAAAGGCCGTATACAGAATTTTGCGACGGTTTAGACTGTTTGAGACTCGACTGCAGAGTAGTTATGCTGGCTGCCCAACGACGCGACCAAGCAGACGTCACTACCGCGATATTGACTGTATGCACATGTGGATGCAAGGCGCGTTTTGAATATTTTCTGGTCGTTCTCCGAGCCTCTCCCGTCCGCCTCAACAGCCGCAACCACCACCCCCGCCACCGTCTCCGCCACAACCCCCGCCGTCGCCTCCGCCAAATCCCCCGCCGCCGCCTCCGCCCCAACCACCACCTCCCCGACGACCACCCCCAGTAGAACCACCAGAAGAGCGACTGGCCGCCGTGCTCCTCGTGGTGCCATTGCCACTGTGCTTGTGTGACTTGGCATAGCCAGCGACGCCGTTTCTAGACGTAGCACTCTGGCTGTGGAGACCTCCACTTGTAGAATCCTTGTGACTAGAGGTGCTACAGGCCGCCCCCATGTTAGCACGAACTTATCACCTGGGAAAACGTGTAGCCTCCGTTGGTCACGGCCGATCTGCTCAGACGAGGAAAGATGTGTGGAGGGTGTTTAGAGAGTGGGGCGGTGTGTTTCCGTTTGCTCGGGGACCAATCCAGCTCCGACTGTATCTTCGGCTCTGCTGGGCCTATAGTGTAAACGAACGACACATCAGCACGACCTCGTGAGTTTTTGACATTCGATGTCCAATACCACTCTATCTGACTGGTAGAAGTTCATCCTGGCCTGTTCGGCCGACCCATTATTGCTCTTATCGGCCAAACCACCAACAAAAGTCGCGGCGGAGTCGTGCGCCTTTTCCTACTTATCACGCGCCGCCCCAACGGATTTTGGGTAGGATTAGCTTTAGGATCAGCCTCGGGTTGGGCTTGGCTGGGTCGACATGCTAAATAGGAAAGTTGACCAAACAACAATGTGTTGCGCGAGTTTACGTACAGTACTAGTGCAAAGTGGTGTGGTATAGATAGGATCATAGCATGTTCCGTTCTGTTCGTTTGTACACACTTGAAACAGAACGCTAAAAACTTCTACAGTTGACCTATTTTGTACCATGTACCTACGTATAGGTTTAGACCATTTTATTCGTTGATACAGCAGTATAATACAAGGGGTATTCTTATTATTTTTGCCATCCTACCGTGCGTAGAAAGGTCTTCAGTGTTGATCGGTCATAAGCTCTCCGGAATAAGAGAACCACGGGAACAAGAAGGGCCCTAGGCCCACAGTCAACTCACTCTTACGTATTAATGCACCCCACCAAAATATTTCCCTGTGCGATGTACATTCCCTTCGGAGTCGTGTTACAACGATATCGGCGGTGAAGCCTGAAATACGACGGCCCAAATCAACCTGGCTGATTTGTTCCTATTTGGTACGCGTACAGACACGGTTTACATTTTGGCGCTGGGGACTCGTTTTTACCATGAGTGGCAGCTACACAGAAAGCGAAGACAGAGTAGAACAGCTGGCGGCAGCAACATCAAACACCAAGTTAGCGCATTAAAAGCAGCAACGAAGCAGTGCCGAACGTGTACGAGCAAAACAATCAAACGCCTTCGCCAAATAGGAGCCGAAACTGTAGGACGTAGTGGTTGCTAATGGCCGCGCACGTATCTGATGCAGTTTGATTGGCCGAAGGGCGTGTTTAACGTACCTGCAACTCATTTAGGGAGATCGCCGACATAGCTTCGTCTCCCGGGACGTAAATTACACTAATGTGGGGTGCCTTTTCGGAGTCGCAGAGCGAAAGGGACATGACTTGTTTTTCGGCCCCCCTTGACTCTCTTGCTTGCTCTTAATATTACCTGGTACCTGGTATAATCGATATATCTTTATCTCTTTCCATCTCCATGATCGAGGCAACGCGTCAAACACCCGTACACGGTCTAACTTATAAGTGTAAGGGTCAATCAGATATCTCGTCAAATGAGGTGAGCGCAAGGAGGGACTGCTACCGGAGACGATGCTGAGGGAGACTCCGCGAGAGTTTCATTTGAAGATGGGATATGCGGTAACAAGTGACGTAATAGACCTGCTATTGACCAGAGCAATGCTGACTTACGAAAAAGAATTGTCGTGATCGACTGATCGACAGAGAAACGACCAACATCGGGGTAGGGTATGGGATTGCCCAGGAATGACGGAATCTCGAGGCCAGGGCATAACGCCACAAGCGGCAGCAACCATTAACGAGATTTCCATAAACAGCAGCAGCAGCAGCAGCAGCGACAGCGGCACTATCAAGATTTCCAGAAAAAACAACGGCAACAGCAACTCTTTTGTAGTTTCCAACAGCAAAAAACAAACAGCAGCAGTAGGCAGCAGCATCAGTACAACGACAACTACCAGCAGTCAGCGGTAGCGATACGACGATCACTACTACCAGCACCACCAGCAACGGTTGTAACTATATACTTTTCAGCAAGACACGCCCGACGTAAGCGACGCACAGCAAGTACAAGCTAGAGCAGATGGGAGTGGAGCACCAGCCCAGGAGAGTAATGCCATCAATCCAGCGGAAAACCATTGATTGCGATTTCGTCGAACGAAACATGTGCGATTTTGTCATCGCAGTGGCCAAACTAAGTAGCATATGCTCACGATACCGACAGGAGGAGCTACTGAAGAACGTTAAAGAGGAGTCTACGGGGGAATGAACTTTACGGCAGAGGGATAGGGGTCGTGTGGGGGCTGGAAAGGAGCTGGTCGGGGATGAGGTAGAGGAGCAGGGGATGAGCGAAGAACAGGAATCAACGGAGGAACAAAACACAAAGTAAATTGTTAGGGACCTGGCGGGGAATGAGTAAGATCTGGTTGAGGACGACGAACAGGAAAACGATGGGAAACACGAGGAGCATGAATTGGAGGCCGTGGAGAGACATTTGCAGCGGCGACAGCAGCAGCAGCAGCAGCAGCAGAAGACAATGCCGAAGCAGCATCAACAGCAACTGCAGCAGCAGCTTTCAGCTTTGACTCCCCCTGCGACGTGGTCACCCCCATTGCCAGCTGAGCGCGAGAGCAAGCAAGTTGTGAGCGGAGAGGGGTGTCCGGATGTCGGTACGCAGAATCGGCCGGATGGTGGTTGTGGAGGAGATGAGGTTTCGGAGCATTGGGGGATGATGGTTGGCAAGGCGGTCGACGATGTCGAACAGGACGGGAGCGTGTGGGAGGGAGTAGGCACCAGTATCTGTTGGGGTTTCGGTATGTTCATGGACTGGGGGACGGAGCCGAGACGTCGATGCCTTGCTCGGCCAGAGAGGCCACGGGTACGCAAGAGAACCAAGTGATTGCCCACAGGATCGAGTATTCGCTCGATATGGCCACTTCTTATGCTGTCGGATTTGGAGTGAGTTGAAAAAGTCCCTTTCAGCACGTTCGCATGAACGTTTGCCCCGGAAATGATAAAAATTGGTCTTTCTCGCCTCAGAATGTATCCGACCTCTCTCCAAGATCTATGTGGGGGTGTTTCCGGCTTCTCCAGGCACCCAGATACAGGAAATTGCCAACCGCATTTTTTCAATTCAACTTGGTAAAATACGATCCAAACGTCCAATCGGATGGAAATAAAACGTATTGTTCGATCCGATCCACGATCGTATTCACCTCAGTTGGATTAGAAAAATTCGGACGGTGATTTACTGCAACCGGGCCCCTCGAGAAGCGGGAAACACGCCCTCATAGATCTTGGAGAGAATTCCGACACATTCTGAGACGAGAAAGACCAGTTTTCAACATTTCCGGGGCAAAAAACTCATGCGAACGTGCTGAAAAGGACTTTTTCAACGGAATCCAAATCCGGCTGCATAAGAAGTGGCCTAAAGGCGCATTTTATTCATTGTGCCGCTTTATCTGATTTTATTCTTCGGTCGTCAGCATTTCCGGTCACTTGGTGAACGTAGACCTTGATTATTTGTTGTATTTGTTTCCTGCTGACATCGATGTTGGAAGATGGCAAATTGACGTCACCCCTTACGTGCGTGTGAGTTTCAACAACTTTCAGGGGTTTTCGCAGGCCCTGCCCCGACCCGCGGGTCGGGTACCGGGGTGTTCGAAATGTGACGGGTCGGATCGGGTCGGGTCGGGTCAGAGAGTGCTCAACCTCTCACGGGTCGGGTCGGGTCCGGTCAAGACGTTTTTCGAACCTCAGGCGTCGGGTCGGACCAGGTCGAGAATATTTCAAGTTTCACGGGTCGGGTCAGGTCGGGTTAGGAGGTGATAAAACGCTCCAGGATCGGGTCAGGTCATGACCCGCGAGAAAAGGTCCATGTGCTGGTCGGGCGAGCATGACCCGCGAGTTGTTTTCTGCTGACCCGCGGGTCGGACCCGCACATCCTGCTCGCGGATCCGACACTTGAAAAAAAATCCCGCTCTCTTACCCACAATCGTTTCTCGTACGTACCAATACTCAATAATACCCCTTTAGTATCATATTCGAACATTAAAACACCGCCAAATCTATATACGCATGTCCGCATGCATCGATAGCCACTACAACCAGGCCACGGGGCAAACAATATATTCTTTAATTAAACTTCAAGTGTCAACCCATGGGCAGGATCTGCGGGTCAAAGCCGCAGGTCAAGACAATTGGTCTCGCGGGTCAACGTGCCTCGACCCGCATGAAATCCGTCTCACGGGTAAATCGGAAAGTGGCGGGTCGGGTCGGGTCGGGTCAGGAGGATTTGAAACATCGCGGGTCGGGTCGAGTCGCGTCAGCACTTTTTAAAAATCTCGCGGGTTGGGTCGGGCCGGGTCAAGAGGGATTCAAATTCTCGCGGGTCTGGTCGGGTCAAGTCAACCCACCTCAAATATTTCGCGGGTTGGGTCGGGTTAGCTGACCCGGCCCGATCCGACCCGCGGGGTTTGACATGACCCGCTGAAAGCCCTGGTAATTTTGATATTTTTCGTTTTCGGCTTATTTTTATTGGTGCTTAATCCACAAATCGAACGTACGTGGTAGGAAATACGCGCCATATCTGGATGGAATGCACTTATGCTATGATACTGCGCTCCCCGACCGCGCTCGAATTTCTTATATTTTCGTTTTCCTGGACTTTGGGGGGTAGTTTTTTCTGCTCGGTGTGTTTCTTGCTTGGTTTCTTTTTTGGGCTGGGTTGGGGATGGTTTTTGCGTATTCTGTCCTGCCTACCCCCCCCGCTCAGTATCGGGGCTGGTCTGGGTAATCGAGCCACTCGTTTATGACGCAGGACGCGTTTTCAGAGTTGTGGGCTGGGTTTGGCTGGTTGTTGCCGCGTTCCGTGTTATTTTTCTTCTTTTTTTTAGTATTTATTTTTCCCTTTTCCATGCATATTCCTCGCCCCCCCCCCCCGTGCGGGTGGCATGGCGATGGCTTTGATTGACGATTTCTTCCAGCCCCTTGAAGCTAGCTCTTCCCATTCATTTTTGTTCACGTACCTTACCGGCTTCGTTCCCTTTCAGTTCAGAGGTGTGGGAGTGGGTTTTGAGGAGCCGCATCTTCGACTCATGTTCTAGTTCGTGGAATCGGGGATTCTATGAGTTTCCCATAGTGCTGCATATACGGCTCATCAGCGTGGGCTAGTGTTATGATACTGCCTTGAATGAGTTTGAAAGCCCGGGGATTACCTGCGTTCAGGCACTGGGATCGTAATGGTACTACTTGGAAAGCGTATCTTAGGTGGAAAATCAGGGGTTTTCCAGAGGGACACGAGCTTGGTCTCAGTCTTCGCGGGCACGAAAAGAATACACCTGCTCTTCTTCTACCTCTAAGCAAGCATTACACGTGAGTACCAACGAGTACCGACATAATAGGCAAACCTGTCTAGGGATACGAAGTGTCCTTAATACTTAGCTTTCTCCTGTGGAAATTACGGACCACTACGAATATTTTTCTTGTTTTTTGTACTGCTCTGGGAGTGAGCATACACTGCAAGCAAGATCGTACGCGTTGATTCAAGCAGGGAGGAAGGACAGCAGTAGAGCTTGGTAAAATGATATTTTACCTGTTTTTTGCGCTCCGATGTACTCGAAAATCAGCAGGGATCTTGCGATTGATGTACTGGACCAGCGAAAACGAGCGTATGATGCTCTCATGTTTGTCGTCTCTACTCTCTAGTAGGGCCCCAAGGGACTCAGGACCTTCACAAAATGTCGTCAATCGGCAGGACATGGGTCGTTTCATCGTGAATTCGAATGTTACGTCCAGCATGAAAACACTTTTGCAAGGAAAGTGAGCTTCCTCATGTCAAGCATCTGACAAAAAAAAACTCTTTGTGGGTCCCCAGAGATTGCTAACAACATCGGACTAAGCGCGTGCGACCCCATACGAACACCAAGGGCCCCGCTGATCTGAAGGGGGAGATAGTGTTACAAGGCTTAGATTGGGGGGACTATCGGTTAACGTTTTACCAGTAGCCCAGTGACCGAATATTTTTTCAAGTGCGAGACAACAACATAGCGCGACAAAAAAAACTGGAACTTTTTTTTCGGTCTTCCACTACAGAGATGAGGGGGGGTATAGTGTGGCGTCTGGCATTTAGACTTGCATGCACCCTCGGCTTCCGTTGCCTTCTTGGAGGTCGAGCGCTGGGAGAGTGACGAAGACAGAAACGGCGGAACCACTTATTACACCAGCTATCGCTGTTATTGCACGCGAAGCAAACCTGAGAGTATGTGGACGCCCCCCCCCAACTATCTCTTTGTACGCTGATTTCGTCACCGTCTGACCGTGTTATGTTCCGAAACACAGCAGCAATCGATCGCTCTCATCTGACATGTATTCCTAATTATTTCTGTCTTCGAATGTTTGCTCAGACATTATTTGTTGCGAATTTGCCTGCTCTGGACCATTGCGGTATTGTGGACAAGTATTCACTGCTGACGACATCTCTGCCGACGACAACAAATAGTCATGGAATATGGATGACCACAGTCGTACAATAAGATATACGGATATCCACGACCTCGGCGAATGGTGGGACCTCCGCGGGACAACACCCATGCGACGGTCTGGTCGAGAACCTGGAACCCACAAACATGATGTTGAGTAATATTCGCTACGTGCTGGGCGGTGTGCGGCAGGAGCTTGGGAATCCGATTCCAATAGTTTTCTTGGGTTCCGTGAGGTGACAACATCAGGTACAAACATATAAACCTCTGCATACCACAATGGTACGTAGCCGGGTACGGATAAAACTACGTGGGAGGTGACCGGGGTGGCCTCTATCGAAAGATTGAGATGGTGCCGTGGTTTTAACCGAGGCACCTATACCACAGCACGTATTATGTGACCATGCCCCCGGGTCGAATCCAGCTATTAATACCAGTCATACGTTGTGCGAGTCTTGGAATTCTCGGGTTTGGTTTTGAACTTTTTATTTAGTCTGCGGACGCACGCTATTGATTTATACTACGTGTGAGACATACCTGGTGTTTGTATAGTTGTGCTTGTAGGTGGGATCACGGTCGCCGGTGGGGTGCCTCCTTCTATAATAGATTTATCAAGGGGGCTGGTGGGCCTCTGGCGGCTCCCGCGCAGGTCTAATACTACTGCTACCGTACCAGGGTTTAGTGAGGGGGTGGGAAAGTGCACTGACGCACCATTTTCGTCAAATTGCCGCTTGGTGCATCGTTTGCGAAGGGAGGGAATGTGCGGCCTGCCGTATTTGTACTCGAAGGACCGCACTCGTTTCCGCCTAATAGGCCAAAAACGAACGTCCGCACCCAGTTTTTGCCGTGGGGAAAAAAAAAAACAATTCCAATTTCGTCTCCTTTTCGTTCCTTGTCTTGTACCCCGGGGCTGACTATATAGTGCCCCTCGCACTTTCATTCTACAACGTTTACGGAAAACCCCTCCTACGCGTATACCATACAATTTCGTCGGCACAACGCCGGTATTTGAGGCACTTTTCGCAGGGCGGGGTGGCGGATAGCATTGATTGTTTTTCTCGTGTTTGCAGCGTTTTCTTTCTCTTCACTCATTTTTTTTTTGTTTTTTAATGCACCCCTTGACAGTACTGTCGCACTAACAGCCTCGAGTTGCACACCGGTGCGCCTTTAGCCATCGCGGGCATGCGCGGAGCCGCAGGTGGCGTCAGCCCGCCGCGGCGAAGCCCCCCTTGTATAAATATATATGTGTATATATTTCCACGTACCACCCCGGAGGTTAACGACAGGAACGGTTTGTGTTCCTCTCAAGCCCCAACACCCATATGCATCATATATATCGTGCGTATCGTACATGCCGGCACATCACAGTTTCAGTGCGCCCCAACTACTACAAGATAAACAACGCATTTTTTTCTAGGAGATGAAAGCGCGTTTATTTCTGAAACGTCATTAAGACATAGTACCAGGTACCAGTTACTGATATAGCGTAATGAGCGGTACTTCATGCTTCGAAGAAATACCAAACATCGGATGATAGCGACAACAACTGTGTGACGCGTACTATGATAGAGGTAGCACATTTCCGTTAAAGCAGATTCTGAATGAAGGGGCGCTACTATTACGGGGGACCATAGTTAACAGGACCTACGGTACAAACAAAAACCTACATATTTACCCATTTTTACTAACAATATTTGGTCCTGTTTACTATGGACCCCCGTAATAGAAAGAAAATCGTCGGAATGCCAATTTGACTTCGAAAAATGACGTCATTGCGTACAACTTGGGCCATAGGCATTTTGTTCGGGTGAGGTGCGGTGGAGCCGAAAAACTAATCGGGTTGAAACTCTATCGCAGAATGCCTCATGTACCATGAAACATGAGCAAAATAAGAGCGGGGTGGTTGCTGTGCCTCGCAGGAACACGAAACGACGCACAACTGCTAAGACTGCATCACAAAATTTCTGCAAGAAAATTTTCACAGTGAGAACATGATATTCGAGAAACGAAGAACTAACTCGCCCAAGACAACATGGCAAAATCGTGATTTTGGAGCCGATGATAGACAATTCAAATGTTACACATTAATGGTACTTGATAGACGTCGCCGTTGGATCTTCATGCACTTTTCATTTTTTTGAATTCTGGATTTTAAACTAAAAAAAAAAGGCTGAAAAGTGACTTTGGGCATTTTCGTGTGTCGGCGCCGACCACCTTGAGACTCAACGACATAACTCCCCGAAGTTTGACCCGATTTTGTTTTTTTTATTGGGGACTGCACGATGACCGCGATCACTTTTTTGTGTGGTCAGACAGATATTCTTTGAAACAAACAAATCGTTCCAAAATCACGAAAAACTGCTGATATCGGCTTATTCTTCGTCAAAAGTTTTCTTCGTTTCACGAAGATCATGTTTGAGGTGATCATCTTGTTCAGCTATTTCAGCGATCCTGGACCTGGTCTGGGGTGCCAGCCACGCAAGAACCCACCCAGGCCAAGACGTGTGTTGACGGTAGTAGTAGTTGTGTACTATTATATGTATACTACTACTGGCGTCCCCGGTGGCTTAGTAAGTGGTCCGCGTGCCTGTCAAAATCAATTTCGTGGGTTCAAGTCTCACCGAGTGCATGCTCATGGGAACTTTTTCTTGCATAAAAAAATTATAAGCGGAAAGCGCGAAAGCGTGAGTTGGCTACATTCGATGAAAATCGAATAGCAGTGGGAATGCTGAACCCTATGCGCGACAAAGAATAAAGGCACGTACCGGGGGGGGGAAGGGACGACACCTGTGTCCAGAACATCGTCGAGGGTAAAACCTCCTACGAGTGGACTGGGAAGTAAACGCGATGAAGAAGAAAACACAAAACAAAAAAAAATTGCACACAAATATTTTGCTATTCTATGGATGGTACGCAGTCGACGTCGATCCAGAAACCCCGTAGGTGGGTCTTCTACTGATCCGCACACTCGGCTCCCACCAGATGATCTACAGTAACAATATAATACGGGTGTACGATCATACCGCATGGACTAGGTTGTACTGTGGGTTGGCTGGAAACCACAACTCGTAATTAATGGTGTAGACAAGGATGCCAGCACTTCACCACCGTAGTGGCGATGCTGACTGCTTGTAGAACACACGGCAGTGACAGTTCGAGCCACAAACAAATGACAATACAATGTGGCCAGAGCCAAACGCGTACGTAAGCTCCGCCAATTTCCGCACGTATTTGACGGCATTACCTAGCCAACTAATAGTCAGACAACTCACAGCCCTGCTATACTGGCTGTACCCACCAGTAGACTAGTAGAGCATTACTCTCCCGTTGCTTGATAATAGGAACTCATTACCTAACCAGTCTGTAGGCACTCAAATCATGGCCCTGCCGTATATATAGATTATTCACCAGGGAGACGTTCCCCACCATTTTATTTATTTATTTGGGATTCTTCTCCTTTTCTTTTTCTTTTTCTTTTTCTTGTTCTTTTTCGGTTTGGTTTCTTCGTTGCTTCTCTTTCTTTATGGTGTATTTTGGTTGCTGGCGTATGTATGTATGTTGTGTCGGCCGCACCTAGTGCGAAGGCATGGTATTGCGTAGGCTATTAATGCATTACGGTGTGGTATCTCTGTGTCGTAGTCTGTGACCACAGAGCTCGTATCTTTCTAGGGTGAAGAATCAGCACGGACACTGGGCTTGCTGGATGTCGACGAGTACGTAGAAGAACGGTTTAATGTGAAGAACACACACACACAGGTCCAGTAGACTAGAGGATAACTCCCATATTGAGCAAATAGTATCTCGAAGTAGTAAGCTATTACGGGGGACCATAGTAAATAGGACCGAATATTGTCAGTAAAATAGGTAAATTTGTAGGTTTTTATGCATACCATAGGTCCCCTATTAACTATGGACTCCAGTAATAATTGTACGTACACATACTCATAGATATACCAGGGTATAGGGTTACGAAGAGGGCGATGGAATTTGACTTTTAAAGAGTTGAGCTACTACTGCTGTTGTAGGGAACTATGAACATTAATGCTTAGTTTTGGCAATAGAGGGATACGGTATGGAACTCACTACCCTGACCAACTAGCTTTTGTTTGGTTTCCGTACGGCAAATTGGCCAATCATCGAGGAGCAGTGATGGTATACCAGTATACATGCTGGGGTTGTCAACAATATTAATACCAGTATAGCAGGGTTTGGCGAGGAGCACGTCCCACAGAGTGTATCCCCCCGAGGCCTCACCTATCTGTGTGGTGGTTACTGTAGTTTCACGTGCCGCTTACGTGTGCCTTTCTTGTCTTGTGCTGCACAACCACAGCCAAGTTCCAGGGTGATTTTACCAGCAGAAATGTCACCTCCCCAAGTTTGTAGAGTGTCTGTATTCTTGTATTCTTGGTGATGTCGGTGGGCGACTGAAACCTTGAGTGACAACGGGGCGAACCAATGGAAAATGCATCGCTGATTTTATGCCCCCGATACGAACAAGCCTCACGAGTACGGCGTACATCTTCCCCAAACATAAAATATCATATGACCAACTATTATGGGAAATTATTTCTGAGCTCTCAGAACTGGGTTTTTAGGCCGAATATACGCGTTTTACTCGGCGGGAAAGCCACAAACACCGCTAGATTCCTCAAAATGCTCCCCGTAGTTTTTTGCGAGCTTTCAGGAACAATTTCCCGTTTCTCCAGGGTCTTAATTTAATTTTTGGAGCAGCCAACCAGTTTTCTTTGGAGGGTCAGAAATAAGAACAAGATATTTTCGAACTTAAGGATGAAAGATTACTTCAGGATGAAACGTAAAAATATAGAAATCGATGAAAAGATACCAAGGAAACATTTTTTTGTCTTCCTTTTTCTAGGGTGGGTAGAAGTCACCACAAAGCACCACCTAGAAGTCACCACAAAGCACCACCTCGCGAATTTTTGGTGTCATACGATCTCGCATCGCCTCTCACCACCGCAAAAACGAAAAATCGAATTCTTACCCGCACCGAGAACGGCGCAAATAGGTGAAAACCCGTTTGCGACAGTGAGCGGCGACGCTGGGTCCTAGGACCCCAAAAAATCGTGAGGTGGTGCCTTGTGGTGATATCTACCCACCCCAGAAACGAAAAAAAAAAAGTTGGCTTTCTTGGTATTTTTTCACAAATTTCCATTTTTTTCGCATTTCATCCTGAAGTAATCTTTCATCCTGAAGTCCGAAAATATCCTGTTTAAGGCTGTTGGTCAGAACTGGGGCCAGAAATAATGGATCTTCGAAGATTTTTGATGAAAAAGCACAATGTCCTCAGAACTGGAAATATGGACGAACAGTCCTACCACGACTCTGGAGAAACGGGAAAGTGCCCGAGAAAGCTCTCGGACAACTAAGAAGGGCATCCTGAGGAGTCTACCGGTGTTTTTGCACAGTCTCGTCGAATTTATCGCCGGTTTTCAGCAAAAAAATCCAGTTCTGCGACCGTTTCAGAAATTTCCCATAATAGTTTACCATTAATCATCCTCCAGATGACGACACCAAAGTGCGAAGGCATGGTATTGTGTAGGCTATTAAGGCATTACGGTGTGTTATCTCTGTGTCGTAGTCTGTGACCACAGAGCTCGTATCTTTCTAGGGTGAAGAATCAGCACGGACACTGGGCTTGCTGGATGTCGACGAGTAGAAGAACGGTTTAATGTGAAGAACACACACACACAGGTCCAGTAGACTAGAGGATAACTCCCATATTGAGCAAATAGTATTTCGAAGTAGTAAGCTATTACGGGGGACCATAGTAAATAGGACCGAATATTGTCAGTAAAATAGGTAAATTTGTAGGTTTTTATGCATACCATAGGTCCCCTATTAACTATGGACCCCAGTAATAATTGTACGTACACATACTCATAGATATACCAGGGTATAGGGTTACGAAGAGGGCGATGGAATTTGACTTTTACAGAGTTGAGCTACTACTGCTGTTGTAGGGAACTATGAACATTAATGCTTAGTTTTGGCAGTAGAGGGATACGGTATGGAACTCAATACCCTGACCAACTAGCTTTTGTTTGGTTTCCGTACGGCAAATTGGCCAATCATCGAGGAGCAGTGATGGTATACCAGTATACATGCTGGGGTTGTCAACAATATTAATACCAGTATAGCAGGGTTTGGCGAGGAGCACGTCCCACAGAGTGTATCCCCCCGAGGCCTCACCTATCTGTGTGGTGGTTACTGTAGTTTCACGTGCCGCTTACGTGTGCCTTTCTTGTCTTGTGCTGCACAACCACAGCCAAGTTCCAGGGTGATTTTACCAGCAGAAATGTCACCTCCCCAAGTTTGTAGAGTGTCTGTATTCTTGTATTCTTGGTGATGTCGGTGGGCGACTGAAACCTTGAGTGACAACGGGGCGAACCAATGGAAAATGCATCGCTGATTTTATGCCCCCGATACGAACAAGCCTCACGAGTACGGCGTACATCTTCCCCAAACATAAAATATCATATGACCAACTATTATGGGAAATTATTTCTGAGCTCTCAGAACTGGGTTTTTAGGCCGAATATACGCGTTTTACTCGGCGGGAAAGCCACAAACACCGCTAGATTCCTCAAAATGCTCCCCGTAGTTTTTTGCGAGCTTTCAGGAACAATTTCCCGTTTCTCCAGGGTCTTAATTTAATTTTTGGAGCAGCCAACCAGTTTTCTTTGGAGGGTCAGAAATAAGAACAAGATATTTTCGAACTTAAGGATGAAAGATTACTTCAGGATGAAACGTAAAAATATAGAAATCGATGAGAAGATACCAAGGAAACATTTTTTTTGTCTTCCTTTTTCTAGGGTGGGTAGAAGTCACCACAAAGCACCACCTAGAAGTCACCACAAAGCACCACCTCGCGAATTTTTGGTGTCATACGATCTCGCATCGCCTCTCACCACCGCAAAAACGAAAAATCGAATTCTTACCCGCACCGAGAACGGCGCAAATAGGTGAAAACCCGTTTGCGACAGTGAGCGGCGACGCTGGGTCCTAGGACCCCAAAAAATCGTGAGGTGGTGCCTTGTGGTGATATCTACCCACCCCAGAAACGAAAAAAAAAAGTTGGCTTTCTTGGTATTTTTTCACAAATTTCCATTTTTTTCGCATTTCATCCTGAAGTAATCTTTCATCCTGAAGTCCGAAAATATCCTGTTTAAGGCTGTTGGTCAGAACTGGGGCCAGAAATAATGGATCTTCGAAGATTTTTGATGAAAAAGCACAATGTCCTCAGAACTGGAAATACGGACGAACAGTCCTACCACGACTCTGGAGAAACGGGAAAGTGCCCGAGAAAGCTCTCGGATAACTAAGAAGGGCATCCTGAGGAGTCTACCGGTGTTTTTGCACAGTCTCGTCGAATTTATCGCCGGTTTTCAGCAAAAAAATCCAGTTCTGCGACCGTTTCAGAAATTTCCCATAATAGTTTACCATTAATCATCCTCCAGATGACGACACCAAAGTGCGAAGGCATGGTATTGTGTAGGCTATTAAGGCATTACGGTGTGTTATCTCTGTGTCGTAGTCTGTGACCACAGAGCTCGTATCTTTCTAGGGTGAAGAATCAGCACGGACACTGGGCTTGCTGGATGTCGACGAGTAGAAGAACGGTTTAATGTGAAGAACAAACACACACCAAAACCATCCTTAGATAAACTTGAGGCGAAAGAGGGGGGCAATGTCACGGACAGAGTAAGACGTATCGGTCGTAGACCTCGGGACACGCGCGCAAGGAAGGATACCTCTTAAAGTCAAGCATGAAAGATCCCACCAGACTGCATATCGGGTTGTTTCAGGTCCGCAGCATTTTTTACTATTATTACTTTTTTTAAATCATCACTTTTACTTTCCAGCCTAACTCGTAGGAGGTTTTACCCTCAGCGATCTTCTGGACAAGCCGTGGTCACAGGTGTCGTCCCTTCTCCCCCCCGGTACGTGCCTTAATTTTTTGTCGCGCATTGGGTTCAGCATTCCCACTGCTCGTCGATTTTCATCGAATGTAGCTACCTCACGCTCTCGCGCTTTCCGTTAATCAATTTTTTATGCAAGAAAAAGTCCCGACGAGCATGCACTCGGTGAGACTTGAACCCACGAAATTGATCTTGATAGGCACGCGGACCACCTATCAATCCACCGGTGACGCCGGCATGGACCGCGTTGACCTCTCCCCTCAAGCTGACTGCGAGGACCTCCAGAATCGACCCGATCAGGTAAGGTCCTTGTGACTCCATGCGGTGTTACTCTAATAACCTTGACCCTCTTGGGTCTGGCAATTCCTTACTATAAATACGAGAAATAACTCTGCTCGGCTAACGCCAACCGTAAGGACGGCTACAAGTGACCCTCGCTTCGCGACTTCTCCACGGCGACTTCTACCCGACAGCATCGGCTCTCATTTCGATCTTCGGCTTTACATTACTTATTATACATTATTAGGCTTTTATGTTTGTTGCACTTGATTACAAGGGCTTGCCCCGCTCTCAGAGAGTCTACTACAAATAATCGTCGCTTCTACGGTCTCTGCTTTATTCGCGTTCTTTGGTTTCTTTGCGTACTTGCCTGTCGTGGCACACTTTTTTCTCGGAAAAAAAACTAAATGATCGGAAGAACAAAACCTCGTACATACCTGGTACGTGGTTTTTTGTTTTCATCGGTTCGGCAGGCTCTCTTTCGCCTTTTTTTCGCTCGTTCGATGATGTTGGTGTGGCGTGCAGCCCGCACAACGCATAGCACAACAAAAGCTCGAAGAAAGGAGCAGTAGCATGTCTTAGATACGCGAGACGTCGTCGGCAAAGCGATCCAAGTTACGACGAGTGTGACCTTTGCTTTTTCTTCTTCATAATCCGGAAGAAGAGAAGGGGTTTGACCACGTTGGGTTGCGACCAAACCGATAATAGATTTGCTTCCACCACCAACAATCTATTGCAGGGGGTCATGGTAAAAAGGACAAAATAATGTTGGTACAAATAAGGAAATATAATGGTTTTTGAGTGTACCTTAGGTCCTATTTATTATGGTCCCCCGTAATACGAGTAAATAGCCTTGGTATTTAATAGTAAACATAGCGTTCAACACCTTCACGCATAAAACATGGCATATGTGCGTAGAGTTCGGATTATTTTCTGTGCACCATGGAGCTCTTGGTATTGTCGAGTCGCGCACTGCGCCAACTCATTTACCTACTTCACAAGATGTTTCACATGATCTGTTTTTTCTTCACCGAGCGTAGTGGGCGGCGGTTTGCCGCCCGCAAAGCCGAGCCTTCGTAAGAAGAGTATACCCAACAAAAGGTAGATTTTTTTTTTTTTTTTTTTTTTATCCTCCGGCGGATTGGTAAAAATAAAGCTTAAGCTCACCACACTTCCACGTTCCCAATTTCGTGTCGTGTGTCAATTTATCCCAGTTGTATATTGTTTGTGAGCGTACTCCAGTCTTTCTTCCGTACGTACTGCGTATAATAGCAATAGATATTTTCGAGCGGATTATTATTACAGTTTTTTTTTTAGTATTAATAGTATCGTTCCCTCAAGTATTCCCTGGGTATATCTGGCATCTGGAGGGGAGAGGGAGTCTGTATGTATGTTGTGACTGTTTTATCCACGATGCTATGTACAGCTAGCTGTAGTATGACATTAATTTATACATCTGCAACTTTCCTGACGGCGAGTTTCGTGAGCACAGCAAAGCTTGTAACTCGCTGTTAATATGACGCAGAATCAGCACGGACGGGCAGAAATTAAAATACACAGATGCCCACATAAAAAATTATCCATCATGATATTATTTTTTGTAGCGCTTTGCCACGAGGCAACGCTGGTGGTACGGTACAGCTACAGCAGTAAAACAGGACTATGCTGACTGGTGTAAGTTACGCTTCGGGCGGGAAGCTACGGTATATATAGCAGTAGCCTACCGAGTCGTTGTTGGGTAACATGGCTGCCTTAGTCAGTGGTCAGTAGAATGTAGTCCTATTAAAGCATGAACATGAAACACAACAGCAGTCTATCGATATACATATATACGAGGTAGTCAGGTATTGCATAGGTATTCTACTACAGAAAAGCGGCGAAATACAAAAAGGGAAAATACGTGAAAACTGCGGGTGCATCCATGATCCATAAGCTATTACCTGGCACATTATGCGATAACGACAAAACTACACGTACCTGCACGTACAACCAACTGTTTTGTGGGAAAACAGAACTGTTTTGTGGGAAAACAATGAATATTATTATTAGAGATGTCAGCGATCTCTGGAACAAAAAAATCAGGACCATCGACAAGAATGATGTATACTTGCAGTCTCGGTTCCTAAAGGGGGCAAAAAATCAGCGAACCCTCTCACAACTTATAGTGGACCAGTTGTGAGCGGTCTTTGACGCCTCCAGGAACTGACAGTGACTTGAATTTTGGATACTATCACTACATTTACAGAAACAGTAGTACTGCTACTACTACTGTCCATCTACGAGTATATCTGTCACCATGCCAAAGCATCACACCTGTGGCAGGCTGTACCACGGGCTGCGGCGCTCGTCTAAGACATACATGGCTTCTCCCTCACATGGAAGCGATAGCAGCAGCAGCAGCGACAACGGCAGCAGCGATGGCGATTCGACGTCGAAGGAGCAGCACCGCAGGAGCAGCAGCAGCATTGGCGATTCGAATACCCCGGACATAGGAACCGAGGCCACCCTCCTCGCGGCGGCAAGGAGGCCGTTGGTTTCGCTTCCTTTGACGCAAACAAGACCAGCCCATCAATGCTTTAGAAGGGTATATAAACCAGTTCCAAATTTCGGAAGCCATATTATATTGGCCATTTTTTCTCATGTACATTTTATTGGAGCCTCAAAATTAGAAAAATAATCGCCAGAAATCTCGTCTCAAAACATTCATATAACAGTTTGTCGTAGACCATATACATATACATATATATATTCCGAGGGAACACTACATTATTGTGCGTGGTATTATACGTTGAACGTCTGGAAGCGTAGTGTTCTTTAGAACACTAGGTGGTGCGTCAAACGTCTGGAACGTTCTTAGTGTCGCTAACTAGGACGGATCAATGTTGGTGATTCGCTGCCCCACGAGTCACTCTCCTTTCTGAGTCCGCCATTTCAACGTCAACAACATGTTACATCGTTCTTCCGAGGAAGGTTGCCACTGGACTTGCCTAACTAACATCCTGTCGACCATCATTATCGTCGGCCACCTCCACCAAAATTTTAAAATCACCAGACAAGTATTGCAGCTATACAAGACGAAGGACATCTCTATAGGCCTACAGCTCAAAATACTCGGCAGCGCATAGTGAGCACAAGGAGGTCCATAGTTCATCCATTTTTCTGTATGTAGCATATGTACTTACAATTCTTCTACTATACCTGGTAATACGTAATTCACAGCAACCACAAAGCCACACGGGATGCACGCGCCTATGAACCTGAAGGCTGACACACCTAATTTGCAAATGTTTGAGAAAATCAGCCTACATTGATTAGCCGCCTCCAAGCACGAAGTACGTGTGCCCCCGATTACGTGCGCAGCACACTGTCAACACACACCACACCGCCCCCGACATGTTGTCCTATAGGAAGGCACGTGCTTGTTGTCATCTGAGCTACTTTCGAGCTCTGTGAGAGGCAAAAAAAAGGAACAAACAAGTCACCACAGCAGTTACAGCAGTGAGAACTCTGTGCCTTGAACATATTTAATTTTGGTTAGCCCGAATTAAACAAATTGGTTCCAGCAAGAAGTACAACATTTCATATTCGAGCAATCATATTTTTAGTATTAATAGTACATCGAGGTGTTCGACGTTGAACATACCTATCCGGCTTCATGGACATAGGAAACACATCGGCGAAGACATTTTTGATGCGCGAGTTGTGGTTCGAGATATATGGGGATTCTTCCTATATATGTTTTGGGGAGGCCGTATTTTGCAGGGATTACCTCCTTCTAGTGAATTCAACACACCATGTGTTCAGGCAGTCTGTCGGTCAATACGTCGTCTACACTAAAGGCCTTCCTACATATATATGATCGCATCAACATACATGTGGAATGCGTCCGTGTCGGGGTTTTTCTGCAAGCCTACAAGGCTGTGGTAAGAAACGCCTGCCAAAGTACTGGAACATTGTATTTAGCAAATTTCTAAGCTTTGGGGAACAATCACCATTCACATAAATCATGTTAGCGCCATGGTTTTGAAGAGTTGGGAACAAACATTGGCATGGTTGTTTTTCATTGTTCATGGACATTTGAAAACGTGTCGGCTATGTTCATTCTCGATTTCTTTCGTGCGTCAGCTAAGAAGATCAAAGCCACCTAAACAATACAAATAATCGTATCATTCCGCCATGGTCTTGCTAGTACTGCAGTCCCGTTCTGGAAAAACAAAACCTCAAATATGCTGTCCACAGAACGGGACTGCAGTACTAAAAAGGCTTAAGAACGAACCCAGCAAAAATACGATAAAAACAGCCCCTCAGGTTTTAAGCCTTGCCATGGAGAACAACCATACCAAGTTGTATGTCTCAACTCTCGGGGACCATGGCGCAAAGTTCCGAAGGTTGAATGTTAGTATCATTGCTAGAACCAGCCATATTATTACAGTAGTAGCGCCTACAAATGTTGGAACTCCCACAAACAACATTTTGAGCACCTCGAAAAAAAAAAAACCAAACCCATGCATGTATAGCGGAGAAAAATCAAATCAACAACCGGAAACGGGTACACCAGGGGTGCTACCCGCCGGGTATCCACCACGAACGGATACCCGCCAATTATGGAAGTCGGTCTCGGATAGGCCTTCGGGTAACTCGGCTTTTCACAGAACCGAAACCGGGTCCCCTGAGTACTCGGGCGCCCGGATACCCGGACAATATACGATTATTTTTCACACGTAAAGTGGGCCTGACAAGGGGAGGATAGGGTGCATTCGATTATTGATAGATATCGCTGATGTATCTGCAAGGGTCAAGCGGCACGAAGGGTTGCGCCCTTCGTTGTACTGTAGTTTGAATGAGCTAGGCTACGTGAAGTTCTTCGTCGTGCGGGTATCAACGAAACAAATTGACACGCCGGGTCACGCTGTAGCACGTCATCTCGGAACAATGTGATGGTGTATTGGCAAAGAGTTAAAGCGCTGTTGTTGGTGGCCTGTTGACGCGTGTTAGGATAGGGTTCTAGCACCGTTTGGCTACGATGTCTGACTGGGACCCACCGGTCTCCTTAACCCAATGTTGGTGCTGGAATACCCTGTTATATGTTATTGTTCGAGATATTATAAGGAGTCCACCCACCAACCCACGAACCCAAACCCACTCACCCATACCCGCCGAGCCATCGTTACTTGAAGGTTTCTGCGTTGACGCGCATGACTCAACAGGGAAAGCGACCGCAAGACTAGTGCCGGAGCACCGTAAAAGACAAGGGATGCTGAGGGCCGACGCTGATTGGCTAGCCCGTGGTTGGGACGGGCCAGGCCGGCCGATCCGGCCCGGCCCATCAACTTTGCACATGGTGGACCGCGATCCGGCCCGACCAATGAAAAAAGCATTTGGTAGGCAGCGGGCCAAACCGGCCCCAGCAATTTATCAGAGAATGGGTCGTGACCCGCTCCGACTCATCACAGTTTCAGCAATTCCCGGACCGGCCCGGTCCGGTCCATCATATTTTCACATTCATCTGCCAGGCCCGTCTCGGCTCGGTCCATTACATGGGCAGCGAGGCACATGAAACCTGGGCTCTACACGGGCCGGCCGTCCCGAAAACATGAGCCGGCTTGTGTATTTGACGGGTCGGACCATGGGCCGCCGCATGTGTTGTCCCGTCCTAAAACGTTCCGCATGTGCGTTTCCATTTGCGTTAATATTTATTTGGTCAGTTTTCCGTTTTGGTATATTTTGGATCCCATAGTCCAGCTGTTTCTGGCTCACGAATAGATAACCACGAGGTACACATATCATCTAACAGTACCCACACGCGATTTCTCGACCAACGTCCTAGTCGGGTGTATTCTTCCCTGAATAGTAAATCATCACCTCTTTGTGTTGCTGCGGCGCCCGCCGTAGCAGCAGGAGCAGCATCAGCACCATCACCATTACCGATGCCACACCTGCTGCTTCAACGCCCGGTCCCCCAACAACACCTGCTACTATCGATTTTGTATCCAAAGAGAGCATAGATCACACCACCGGCGATCCGATTGTGGAGGCTTTCCAGACTGCAGCACCAGTTCTAATTGCCGGTTCGTCAAGGCTTGACACCAATGTGTACGTGGCTGGATCATTCGGTCCGACGATTTCCCCAGTCTGGGCCTACTTCAATAAGTTTCCACCGGCGGTTCCGTCCGGGCCGAATCGGGGGGGAGAACATGAAATGTTGCCTGCGTCGCGGAGATGGCAAGGAGTGTCTTCTGTACACCCTCAACGGCATCAAGGCCTTGAGCATGTGTTTGTACATTGACAACGAAGAGCGAATCAGCATGGACGGACGTCGTAACAGCAGCAGTAGTACACTTGATGTCATGGGCCACGGCCCGGGCCGGCCCGTAAATACACGTGGACCGCCTCATGGCCAGGTTGGGCGTCACAATAGTAGTACCCGTAGTACACCACATGTTTTCGGCTTCGACCCGAGCTTGCCCGTGTGAACACGTGGGCCGCCTCATAGGTTGGTCGGAGCGGCCCATGTCGAACCTAGGCCGTGCCCGGCCCGCCCTGGCCCGTCACATTTCCAAACACTCCAGGCCCGGCCCGACCCGCCCCATCAATGCCTGTAAATTACTCGGCCAAGCCGGCCCAGCCCATCATATTAACATATCATCGGCCCTGGCCGGTCCGGCCCACTATATATTTTTTAATTCCTCCGCCTGGCCTGGCCCGGCCCATGACGATGTTCAGATCGGCTGGGCCCGGCCCGGTGCGGACTATCAGCCCATGACTAACCCTGGTAAATATAGAAGACCCGTCAACGCTGTAGCTTCATGCAGTCGGGAGCGTGATCACTTCAAGACGTGTGTCGCGCTCCTTGTTCCCACCGTTCTTGTAATGAAGAGCCACGGGGATCTCCGAGGTATCGCCGCGAGCGAGAGTGTCCCTCTCTCCGAAAACGAATGGGTCGTGTGTGCCGTGGACGGCTGTGCGATAAAAACGAAGTTATCAGAGACTTTTGTGCAGAGGGTACCGATACCTATTGCAAATAGATTTTCTCCCCGTGTGAGCAGTGAGTGGGCGATAGAGTGCGTGCAGTGACTGAATGTGTGCCGTGACATTTGTGCTTAACGCGAGACGAGGGCACCACCGATGTCGAAACCGACGAAGTCTGCGTAGGCCCCATATTTGCACCTCCGTCCTCCTCTCCTTGCGCCTAAGCCCGTCTTGAATTCGTCGAGCTTGGTCGTGTCGGGTGCTGTAATAATTGTGAGGGAGGGTTCTATCCGACACCGGGCATTCAAGCATCTACCACAGGTGCCAAACATCACTACATCAGCATAGAACGGGTAGTTAGCGCTTCGAGAACATCAGCAAATATCTCCTACCAAAGAAAAGACGCATAGTCTCCCAATCACATCAAAACCCAGCCGAGACCTCGAGTGGTAGAGCTTGCAGGGCTCTATAGGTGGTGCTGTTGCTGTGTTCGTCGCGCTAGATCGAAGGAGCACGTCGGCACCAGATCGCAATGTATGTGGGCTTGGCCTCGGTTTATCGGCTTGAAACAAGCGAAGTCAAGACTATTCAGGTGACAGGTACGTGTGTATGTTAATGACCATGAGGGTTGATATTCACCTGCTCAGCGACGTAGATTTTGGCACATACGTAAATAGGTGTGCCAAAGCACCTCGTACCAGGTATCATAACACTCCTGTATAATACTAACGTCGTTAACAATGTATACTCTGATGTACAGCAGGAGTGGATTCATTGTGTTCCTAGTGGTACCTGGTATATATTAATGCCTGAAGAAGACACTACTTAACATAGTCCCCAGTTAACTTTTTTTGTTTCGTATTTGGTATTGTGTGGGTTGATGATTTTTCTTGCACTTGGTTTTCTTGTTGTTGTGTTATATTGATTGTTTCCCTCCGCCCCCCCGCAAGTTGTTGTCTGTCGTTGATGCGAATTGTTGTTGGATCATTTCACTTGGTAATGTTGTGGATGATTATTGATGTTACACTTCTCCTCTATTATTACTCGTTGACCAAGATCGTCAACGTGATGGGAGTCCCTGCCGGATAGCCGAAACCGTTGTTTACTTGATTAAACAGTTGACTACGTCCGCACTTTCCTTCCTGGATTAAACAGTTGACGACGTCCGCACTTTCCTGTCTGCACTCATCAAATTCTCACAAAAGAACTTCCTGTGTACATACTGTTTTCCTCCCGCGGATAAACCAAAGCGCCTGGAGGTTAGACATCAAACATCAACAACAAACAGCAGCAGCAAAAGAACAACCCGGTGGTGTACTCTTACTAGTCCACACGTCCACCACGGCACCAGCACCACCTAACAGCTTCGTGTCTACTCCGTTCCGCAGTCGCCGCCTCTTCCCTTTTGCTTCGGCCGACGCTAGGTGCTTGAGGGTGATCGACTGTTTGTTCTGTTGTTGTTCCACCGGGTCTGCTGCTTGTTTGACAGAACTACTTGAAAGGCCCGAATCGAAAATGCTGCTTGTTGATTAAAGTAAAACGAGACAAGATGTGACACACCGCGACCACCACCACCACCAAACCCCACCTTCAACCACCATCACCAGTCTTCAGGTCCATCTGCGTCTCACAGTCGAGCCCTCTTCCTTCCTGTTAAGGCCGACGCTGAGTGGGTGTAGGTAGTGCACTTGGGTGGGTGACTACTGTTGTTCTGTTGCTTGCTATAAGGCGACTACTACAGCAGTTTTGTTCTGCTTTTCCACATTTTGCTTGAAAGACACAGCTTTTCTTTCTTCCGGGTTTACAAGTGTTTTAATCCATCACGCAGCAGACCCAGACCAGCAAGAGCAGAACGAGAGTGGTGCAGGTATTGGTTTGTTGAGACGGCAAAGATGAAGCGGCCCCTCGAAGCGTCGACGCGTTGAAGGGGTGGTTCAAGCGTGGCCCGTTTAAGAGCATAGAAGATCCCTAGCTTTTGGTGCATTCCGTAGTTCCCCCAGTGCAGTGCGCTACCGCGAAACGAGTCTCAGAACCTGATGAGAATGTATTGAAAACACACTTGGATGGCTGCCCGACGATGGTCTTCAGAGGCTAGCGCAGAGCCGTTGTTGAACAAGCTCGGGCATTACTGATGATGTAGAAGATGCATGGTGAGTAGAAAGTGGCGCTCGATGGACCAACAAAAGCTTCAGGAACGATGAAATATCAGGCGTTCAGATGCGGATGAGAAGAGTGAAGGTGGGGGTGTGTGCAAACACTTCAGTTCCTCAATCTCGATGTCCTCCTACAGCAATGTCTATCGACGGCTTGTCACTGCAACTCGTCGACCACACGAACTGCGGAAAAGTCTTCTAAATATCCTATTATTCACAATAATGCGGTGTCATCTATTTGAACTGCAACTTACGAAGCGTTGATTCAATAGGCTGTGTTTTTGCTACGTGTTTCTTAACACACGCACAAGTACCGAGATCGGGCGGGGTAGGAAGAAAGGGGGGGTCGACTGACGAACAGGACAAAATACGAAGCCTGGTTCTGGTGGTGTGGTGGTTGATGATGCTGGTGGATATGGTCGTGATGGTGTTGTTGGAAGTGAGGAGTTAGTGGTCGCCGTCGTCATGTCCTTTGCGCCACGAACACGTACGAACGTATAATATGTACCCGTGGTATAGCTGCACCTGGTATCTGCTGTTGTATGAAGAGTTTTTCGGTTTCTGAAAAATTTAAATGTGTTTTCTTGTGTACATTTGTACATGCTCGTATTTGGGGCCTTGTATATATATTCGCTCTAGACGTCTTAGGTGTATATGTATCATACTGGTAGAGCTGTGGGTCATAAGCATTTCACGACTAATAACTAGCTGACTTTAGCCAGCAAGTCGGCTTGCGATTTGGCGGCTAAAGCCAGGCGAACGAAGCGATAACCCCCCCCCCCCTCCTATCATATAGGTTGGGTAGGCGTCGGTTGGCAACGACACTGTAAAACATGCCGCTCACTACATGACCAAGACAACCAGGATACCGTTTGTTTGTTTTTTAGCGGTCGCCCACAGCAGTGCGAGGTAAAGAATCTTTACTCCGCATAAGGGAATTGATCGTATCACGTAGTGCTCATGGCAAGGCAGGCAAGAGGCAGTTACATAGTACTCTCAATGCTGTCTCTGGAAGTGGCCTCACCGGAATTTTATATTGTTTCATTGAAGCTGTCATTCTCATACAAGACCGCCTCACAAGCGGTCCTTTGCAGGATCCAACTCACCCTTCATGCGACTCGCCGGACAACTCACGGCGCTTCGCGCTTGGTGCAAGCAGTGTCTGCCTGGTCGGTGAAAACCCGACATGCTCCGTCCCGGCATTGTAGGGATGTGAGGGTCTATGGCCATACGACTACGGCCATGCATATCGAGTACATATCTCCTATCAAGTACAACCCCCCCCCCCCCCCCAATATATATAGGTTGGGTTGGTGTCGGTTGGCAATGACACTGTAGAACATGCCGCTCCCTACTTGAGCTAGACAATCAGGGTACCGATTGCTGTTTCTGAAGGTGGCCACACCTGAATTTTAAATTAACTCATTGAAGCTGTCATCCGTATGCAAGTCCGCTTCACAAGCGGTTCGTTGAAGGATGCAGCTCACACTTCATGCGACTCGTCAGGCACCTCACGGGGCTTCGCGCTTGGTGCAAGCAATGTCTGCAATGGTCGGTTAAAACCCGACATGCTCCGTCCCGGCCATGTAGGGATGCGAGGGTCTATGGCATTACGGTTACGGCCATGGATGAGCACGAGTACATACCTCTTATCGGAATACACCCCCCCCCCCGGCCGAGAGAGATATGCTGTGGTCGCTCTCGGAGGCTTCCACATTTGAGGTTTTAGGCATATTTTTACGTACGAAAGCGCAACAAATATGACCTAGATCTACGTGAATTATATCACAGAAAAATAAGCGGCCTCAGTTTACACAAGAAAAACATAAAAACGAGAAGTACTAAAAAATACAGTCATCTACCCCGCACTATAAGATCGTGACAGCACTGAAACGAAGTTGAGGCAGAAGGCGAGCACGCGCGCAGGCGCGAAGACGAAGTGGAGGCGGGACGCGAGTCCGCGTGCAGGCGTGATAACGAAGTGGAGGCGGAAGGCGAGGCCGCGCGCAGGCGCGATGACGAAATGGAGGCGGGACGCGAGGCCGCCCGAAGGCGCGATGACGAAATGGAGGCGGGACGCGAGAACGAAGTGGAGGGGGGACACGAGTCCGCGCGCTGGCGCGATATCGAAGTAGAGGCGGAAGGCGAGGCCGCGCGCAGGAGCGATGAAGAAATGGAGGCGGGACGCGAGGCGACTCTTGCGCCCGAAGCCGCGAGCAAGCGCAAAGCCGCGCGTCAAGAAGACACGGAAGGCGAGGCCGTGCGCGAAACCGATGCGACCCAATCACAAGTGGCCCAACCCTTGCAGGAGTGGCAACCGTCAATGGTGCGACATCGCGTGGAAGAGACAGCGCCCATGGATGAGCGCGCAGAACAGGTGGGGGACAAGCGAAGGCGAATCTTCCGAAACATGCTCGGAAGGTGAAGGCGACGACGACGATGTACAGCTGTCAACGGGCGTCGCGGGGAACAACCTCGACGGTAACCTCTCCGAGATTACTGATGTCTCAGGATCCCTGTCCGTGACTAGAACGGAATTTGGCTACCGACTGGTGATAAAAATGAGCAACGATTTTGTATGCGAAGAGTAGACCCCTGAATGGGGATCTTAGTGCTGATCCCCAGATGAGAAAGAAATACGGACACGGCAGTATTCTACTCTTATGCCAGGAGTGTGTGGGGCGGAAGTACTTTTCGAGGTGATTGCGCATATTCCGGCCGCATCACTTGGTTTAGTTACAGGCGAAACATCTATTACGTTACTGTAGATATATGGGGGGCGGGGGGGGGGGGGGGGGGGAGGTCGAATCCGGCCTACCCTCTTTTTTGTTTTTTTGGGAGTGGGAGGGGGGCGAGTAGTGGTGTACGTTTCAGTGTGAGTTGTTTATCGGTTTAGTTATGTCAATTGTCGGTCTTTAAGTATGACACAATTTCATCGTCCATAACTACTTTGGTGGAGCCTTGGATTATGGAGGGCAGAAACGTTTTTATGTTCGTTTTTTCGTTAAGTGGGTGCATCGTGTTTGGTTTGGTGGGTGGGTAGTTGTACCGACGAGTTAGTGGGTAAGCATCGTTAGTTAGGTGTGGGTGGTTGGGTGGATGCATGGGTCGCTTGGTGCGTCGGTGCTTTCGTGCCCGTGTGTCGTCGCCTGCTCCAATGAGTGTCATTAGTTGTTTTTTTTTGTCTCCGCTATCTGTATATAACGGCTAATTTGTCACTGTTATTGTCGTGATGCAGGCGGGTGTGCTGGCCTTGAGTGTATTTGGTCACATTTGAGGCAGGGGGGGGGGGCTACACGAAAGTGTTTCTTTTGATATTTTTTTGTGGTGTAATAGCTCCCATGTTCTGTATTCTTATCCCATGGTATAGGGAGGCGTTCATTATCCCATAGCATGGAGGCATTCCTTCTCGTGCGTTGCTGTTTTGATGCTATTTTTTTCTTGGCGTCCGTTTAGTCCTTTGCAAGCATGTCTGTTTTTGCCCTGTAACTATGTTTATATGCAGGATATAAGCTGCATCTTACATAGAACCGCTTGTGACGCGGATTTTCAAATACAGCATATTGAACAAGGTTTTTGCGGTTTCCTGTGTGGTAGATTTTTTTTGGGGGGGGGGGGGGGGGGGGGGGGGAGAGGGGGCTTTGCACAGTTGAATACAACGTATAATTTCCCTATTTTTCGGATTTATCGTTTGTATCTGCATGTGCGTTTCGAGCGTTGTGTCCGACACGCGTATGTAATGATTATAATAGTATATATATATGGCCTGATCGCGTCTCAACAGAACAGACATGCTCGGTATATAATGTTAAGAATATTCGATGATACTCCTGCACAGTAGGCTGCAAAGGTTGGCGCTGTCAGTCGTTAAACTGGCCGAGCAGACACGCTGTGTGTCCAGGATGTGAAGAATGGATGGCTCTTGAAAAAGACCGCTTGAGGGCAATAAAGGCTTAGGACGATGAACCGTGGTAAGTTCAGATGCGGTTTGACGAGTGAACGTGGGGGATGTGCGAAAACTCCGGTTCCTCAGTCTTGATGGCCTCTTACAGCAACGTCTATCGGTGGCTTGTCGCTGCAACTCGTCGACTACAAGAACTGCTGAAAGGCCATCTAAATATCCCGTTACTCATAATGCGGTGTAATTAGTTGAACCGCAACTTACGAAGCATTGACTCAATAGGCTATGTACATACGGCCTATTTCTTAACACTCCCCCTCAATGCAAGTCGCAAATGCATGAACGATGAATGTCCCAGGGCGATAGAACATGACTAAAGTCCTGATCATGGCTAACGATCACCAGCACTTGTTGGAAGCGATAGAAACAATACTAAAGCGCCGATCATGGCTAACGATCACCAGCACTTGTTGGAAGCAACGCTACTTCTTTACTAGAACACTGATAATGCATACAAAACCACAAAGCTTGTGTAGTGTAACTCCCCCATTCCCGCGAAAGTAACAAGTAAAGACAACCAGCAAAAAGGAACCCCTACGGTTTGATCGTCTGAACTTCTCATTTTCAGGCCCTGAATTCGCTGATCAGCTTGAGGAGGTAGCGTTGCCTTTGCTTACTGAGGTGCTTCGTGCCAATGTCAGCAAGCTGGTCCTCTGTTTTCACATATTTCACGGTGATTCTGCCCTCCTTGACTAGTTCCTGGATGAAGAAGTACCGTAGAGCCACGTGCTTAACTCGCGAACTGTCGGTCCGATTTCCGGCGACGTGCAGAGCCGAGGTGTTGTCGATATATAGTGGTACGCTGTCGAAGCGCGTGCCGAATCTCAGTTCCTTCATCATGTTAGAGCAGAACACCGCTTCCTTCATCGCTAGCGCTGCGGCCACGAGTTTTGCCTCCATAGTGGATTGCGCTGTCAGCCCCTGCAGTCCCACCTTGAAGCTAACCGGGGCGTTCGCAAGGAAGACAATATACGAGGGCATCGACTTGCCGTTATCCGGGTTGTTGCCCCAGTTTGCATCGGAGAATGCAGTCAACTTGAAGCCACCTTGCTTGTACGTGATGGCGAAATCCACCGTTCCAGCCAGGTAGCGAAGTAGATGTTTGGCTGCCGCCATGTGAGCTTTGGACGGTTTAGACACCGCCCTTGCCAGTTGATTGACGGCGTATAAGATGTCGTAACGAGTCACCTGCCCAAGGTACATGACGCTGCCCGTGATGGCCTGGAAACGCTGTTTCTCCTCCTTACTTAGAAGCCTCTCCTCCGGCTGGTCCAGCGACAGCTCTTTTCCCACACCAGGCGTGTACGTTGAATTGCAGCTTGCCATACCGCACCGCTCCAGCAGGGGCTTGGTATATTTCTCCTGGGTGATGGTCACCGTCCCCTTCTCGCGGTCACGGGTAACACCCATCCCGAGCACTAGTGACACGTCTCCCATGTCCGTCATTGAGAAACGACTCATGAGCTTCTGCTTGATCCGCCTCAGCACCAGGACGTCTTTTCCGAGCAAGAGAACGTCATCGACATACAGGGTCAGGATATAAACGGCACCGCACTCCGAGTAGGTGTAGACGCACGGGTCCGACTTGAGACTTTTGAAGCCAATTTCCACCAGATGTTTGTCGATCGTGTTCCACCAGTTGTCGGGCTCTGGCGGAGACCGTATAGGCTTTTCAACAGCCTCATTACCAGTGGGACTCCGTTTTTTCGTCGAATTGCTCGTATCCGGGTGCCATCTTGACGTACACTTCCTCTGTGACATCGGCGTTCAGAAACGCGGTGTTGTAGTCTAGCTGCCAACACTCCAGATTGTACTCCGCCGCTATTGCCAGCACCATGCGGATGCTCTGGAGCCTGCAGACGGGGGCAAACGTGCTGCCGCAATCAATGCCCGGCAATTGCCCCCATCCTAGTACAACAACGCGTCCCTTGTGTGAGTTGTCCGCCTTGACCTTGTAAACCCATCTACTGCCGATAATCTTGTGTCCCGCGGGGACAGAGGTCGCCGGCAGGAGGGTGTAGACATTGTTCTTTTTCAGGCTTGCCATTTCCTTGTCCGAGGCCGCTTTCCACTGTGCTTTAGCCGGTAGAGTCATGGCCTCTTTAAAGGTGTTAGGAGTTATTTCCGCATTCTCCCCGGCCGAACAGCTTTGAATGGTCGTCGCGGCGTAGGCGTATTCAACGGCAGAGTCTGCTCCGTACGTCTCATGCGCGATATCCGGCAGGGTTTCCTTGGTATAGAGCCTCAGCCCTCGGAGCTCAGACAGCGCGGGCCCGGTGGCGATCGCCGCTAGGTGAGCAGAATGTGAACGGTTGTGAGTGTTACGCCTCGCAAACGATTGTGCTGCAGTGCCGGCACGCGTAACCGCAGGAGTCGCTTCTTAGCGCGAATGTCCCCGCTGTTGAAGCGGCTGTGATCCAGCCAGTGGTGTTTCCAGGGACGCTCCCGCGGGTGACATCGCTTGCTCCTGTGGTTCAAGAACAACCTCCTGCGAAACTCCGTCCATAGGCTCCCCCCCGGGCATCGCCCCTTCTTGCGGTGATCCTGCAGCTCCTCCGTCCAGTGTGTCCCTCCTAGTGATCTCGCTGATCCGCTCCAAGAGTTCAGCCACCGGTGGATTGTCTGAGAGCCCGCCCACGGCGATGTGGTCAGCAGAAGCACCGGGAAGCGGTTCCAACACGGAAGTGTAATCGCGAAGATCGCGCAGAAAAGTCGTCGTCTGTGATGTAGTTGTGGTCGTCCATGCCGTTGCTTGGCGGATTAATCTGCTGCGAAGTTTCTTCCAACGGTGGCGGGAATAGGCGCGATGGTGTCTCGATGAAGATGACGTTCCGGCTCTCCATAATGCGCCGGGTGGCAGGATTGTACACTCGATAGCTCTTGCTGTTGTTGCTGTACCCAACCAATCGTCCTTCCACCGCCTTGAGTTCCAGCTTTTTGGAGTAGGTCTCAATACGCACGAAAGCCCGGGCACCGATGACTCGAAGAAGACTCAGATCCGGCTCCGTTCCGTGTAGCATTTTGTACGGAGACTGCATGCCGATCGCAGAGTGCGGCGCCATGTTGCCCAGAAACGCCGCCGTGAACATCAATTCTCCCCACAGAAACTTTGGCAGTCCGCTGTCGGCAAGCATACACCGCACCATAGCCGCAAGAGTTCTTCCAACGCGTTCGGACATGCCAATTTGCTGCGGCGTATTGGTGCTGCGTACTCGAGCAACACCCCCGTCTGAAGGCAGTAGTCCTGGAACTCCTTGCTGATGAATTCTCCTCCTTTGTCCACCCTCAACCGCTCGACGCGGAAACCACTTGGAATCACCACAGATTGTACGAATACCTGAAATGAGCTGAGAGCGTCGTGCTTGGACTTCAGCAAATAAGTCTCCGTCCACTTGGTGTACTCGTCGGAAATCTTTGTGATGTACTTGTAGCCCCCGAGGGCCTCTGGGGTTAAAGGTCCCATCAGGTCTGCGAAAACGAGTTGGAAAGGGAGTTTAACCTTGTGGTCGGCGGTCTTGGGATGAGCCAGCTGGTGACTCTTGCCCACGACGCACACATCGCAGTCTGGCACAGGCCCGTCGAAACTCACCCCGTTGTTATCAAGGTTTTTCAGAAGCTGTAAGCTCTTGCGGTTGAGGTGTCCTAGTCGCCGATGCCACAGGTTGGCGTTTGCCGCAGCCTGCATTGCCAGCTCCGGCCCGTGGCCACCGCCGGCGAGGTCCAGCGAGAAAGAATAAAGATCGTGCCCCAGCTCTTGGAGCGGAAATATGTGGTTGTGGGTTTCCAGCCTTGGGTTGGTCATGTCAAAGATAGACACCACACCGTTATGCGCAGCTTGCTTGACAGAGAACAGGTTACGTCCTAGGCCAGGCACAATCAGACACGAAACTTCAATTAACCGTCGCACTCCTTTGTCGTCGATGACGTGGCCCCGGAGCACTCCCTGCGCAGTGCCATTCAATTCCCCCCCCCCGGCGGTTGAGATTTTTCGTGGCACGTCCAACACCTTGTACTCTTCCAGTCTGTCCCGAAATCTGGGGATGATGGCGTCGTCGAAATAATGTCCTAACGAGCCACTGTCCACCAGCACATTTACGGAGTCGTTGCTGCACCCTGTCCGCGGCCTCGCGGTGGGACCGATCGTGAGTGCCGACCCATCTTCCGTACTGGTGACGCCCCCAAAGACTTCGGGCTGTCCATAGGTGTTCTTGACCATTCGGGCATAAAGGGAGTTGCCAAACGAGAGCCACAGATAGTGGAGAATAGCCACCATCACTAGAGCACGGGTCACGGCCGTCAAACCCCCGACGATGTGCTCTCGGAATCCCAGTTGATGGGCCGGTTCTTCCTCGACCATGAAGAGCGACTCACCAGCCTCTTCTCCGCTGACGAAGCCGAAAGATCCGAACAGCCCACTGGTGTCGACTGGTTCATCCGTGGGGCCGAATGGCCAAAATGCTTCCTCCTCCGTCGGCGCTTCCACTGCGGTGAACGAGATCGGGTGGTCGATGTAGTTAGCGGCATAGTTGGCGTTACCGGCGTTTGCACTGCCGACACCATGCTGGGTGCGGCAGTCCGCATCGCTATGCGTAGTGCTCTTATGGAAGGAGCACCACTGATTTCTATCTCCCCCTCTCCTCGCGTCTCCTGATCCTGCTTTTCCGTGGCGAGGAAAGTGCTGTTTTCGCTGATGTTGCTGACCCCCCGGATTTGGGCCCACGCCGGTGGTCCTTCTTCAAGATGGCGCAGTCCTGCGTTACGTGTCCGAATCCTTTGCAGTAGTAGCACTGCACGTCACTGCTGGTGTGTCCCACCACCTGCATGGCAATGCCGCGGCCTGCGATCGGCTTAGCGCTGACAGAGCGCGAAAGGTTGTCGACGTACGTAGTGTGTACCATGTGCTGAATGTCGTCCAGTCCAAAGTTTCGCCTCTCGTGGCTGGCGGTTCGTACCCTCTCGTACTCGGGCGGAAGGGCTTGGAGAATGATGTCCTCGTACCTCTCGTCGTGTACTGTCTGTCCCATTTCCTCGAGGAGGTCACGGTATTCGTCCAGAACGAAAAAGAAGTCGTCCGGATCCTGGCCGGGCTCCATCTTCGTGTTGACGAGTTTCTCGTGGCACGCCCTTCTGGCCTCCTTAGTGTGGCCGTTGTACTTCTCAGTAAGAGCCTTCCACGCCAGCTGTCCATGCCCCGCTCCATCTTCTGGCCGCTTCCCCTCGAACTTCTTGACGGTGTTGTTGGCGGAGCCAGATGTGGTGAGAAGTAGAACACTCCAGAGATCTTGGTTCGCCTGTAGCCATTTGTGCTCAGCGACAGCATTAAGCGTCGCGGTGTCGGTGCTGCCCAGATTAGGTGATGGCTGGGCCTTGCCTTGAAACACTTCGAATACGGCCTTGCTGTAGAGAGAGAGGCAGACGCGCAGCTTGTTCTTGTATTCTTGAAACGACTCCTTGTTCCTGCCGGCAAAGACGGGGCAGTTCTTGATGACCGCCTGGGTGTTGTTGGACGCCACGCCCTCCATGGCGATCCCTCGACGCTAAAGCGGATCTGTTCGTTCGAAGCACACGATATAGTAGATAAAAGATGAATCCGAGTCTTGGTCGCTGTACTGTAAAAACAAAGAAACAAAGAAACAAACAGACGAACAGGCAAACCAACAGACAAACTCGCCCGAGGCTGCGTTGGAATATATAGTAGATAAAATATATTAGATAAAATACGAACCCGAGTCTTGGTCACGGTGCTGAAAAAAAAAAAAAAAAACAAGCACCCGCCCGAGTCTGTGTTGGGCCGCTGAATGGCGGAACCGAGCTGTGTCGTCGGATCGCTGAAAAAATCAAAATAAAGCTGAGGAGCTTTGTGTAAAATCCAAATAAAGCTGAGAAGCTTTGTGTAAAAATTCCCAGCTGCTGCTCCTGCTCCGGGTCCACGAAGGTTCCCGATGCGCGCGCCGCGCTGAAAAAACGATGGCTCAAAAACCTTTTAAGAATATTCGATGATACTCCTGCACAGTAGGCTGCAAAGGTTGGCGCTGTCAGTCGTTAAACTGACCGAGCAGACACGCTGTGTGTCCAGGATGTGAAGAATGGATGACTCTTGAAAAAGGCCGCTTGAGGGCAATAAAGGCTTAGGACGATGAACCGTGGTAAGTTCAGATGCGGTTTGACGAGTGAACGTGGGGGGTGTGCGAACACTCCAGTTCCTCAGTCTTGATGGCCTCTTACAGCAACATCTATTGGCGGCTTGTCGCTGCAACTCGTCGACTACAAGAACTGCTGAAAGGCCATCTAAATATCCCGTTACTCATAATGCGGTGTATTTAGTTGAACCGCAACTTACGAAGCATTGACTCAATAGGCTATGTACATACGGCCTATTTCTTAATCGAACCAGCTGTAAGTATTATCGTCTCGTCGACCCTGGTGGCATCCAGGGGAGTCTCTGGCCAGTAGTCAATCGCGAGGGAATTAATGGAAAACGCGCGCGGTTCACGCAGCTTGCAAAGTTGAGTATCGACCGATCTGCCGATCGGTTGAACTCACAGCTGACGTGCTTTCTTAGTTTCTACTAAAAAAATAATGCGTCAAACCAGTCGCCTCCTGGGTCCGCTGGTGCAACCCTGCAAAGGGTCGAAATACAGAACTCTGCACAGGTTCCGCGAGACAAACCCTGTACCGGGTAAGCCCGTTCGACCCTGTACAGGGTCAGCGAATTGATCCCCGTACCGTGTATCACTGCCCTGACCCTGTGCAGGGTCTGACCCTGTACGAGGTCAACGAGTTGATCCCGACCAGCATCTGACTGCCCTGACCCTGTACAGGGTCCTCCGGTCGAACCCTGTACAGGGTCATGAGAAAGGGGTACCCCAAGAGATGGTATACCCTATACAGGGTAGCACAACACATAAACCCTGTACAGGGTCCTCCGGTCGAACCCCGTACAGGGTCATGAGAAAGGGGTACCCCAAGAGATGGTATACCCTGTACAGGGTGGCACAACACATAAACCCTGTACAGGGTCCCTTGCCTATCACCCCGTGGCTGGAGCCGAGTGTCCACCTGTGCAAACATGTTTTTTTACACAGGCACGAAACGAATGACCACGAACAGCCTCGTTCCGTTCCGCTCGTTCCCATGCTCTCTAGGGGGGGTGAAGACACACCCTGAGTGTAGGTATGAAGTGGGAGCACTTTGTTTTGTTGAGGAAGCACAGAGTGATACGGAAATAGAGGTGGTGGGTGGCTATGGGATCGTTGGGTTGAGCAGAAAAGGAATATAACCACCAGGGATGGCCCCGTCGTCTCGTATAGAGATAGTGGAAGGTGGCCATGCCCATGTACCTGGTATGCATGTGATCGTTGGGTGGGCTTGAGGAAAACTGAGTTTTATTAGTAGTAGTAGAGGTAGTAGTGGTCACAGCAGTGTGCAGCGCGCATGAGCATAACGATCTCAGCAGGAAGCAGAAGTATCGTCCGCCCCCTGCAAGATCCACATTCCAGTATGCGTGGTGGACGTTAGATATCTAAACATGTGCGGCGTGATTTCACTTGCGAACCCCCCAACGGTATTTACCCGTCGCCGAATATCCACATCCAACATCCAAGGTCCACGGAGGCAGAGCAGGAAACCGGGGGATGTCCCCGTTGTGAGGTTGGGGTCACTGGGCCAACATTGTGTGTGAGTGTAGGTATGAAGTGGGAGCACTTTGTTTTGTTGAGGAGGCACAAGTGATACGGAAATAGAGGTGGTGGGTGTCTATGGGATCGTTGGGTTGAGCAGCAAAGGGATAGCACCACCAGGGCTGGCCACTTGGTCTCGTATCGAGATAGTCGAAGGTGGCCATGCCCATGTACGTGGTATGTATGTGATCGTTGGGTGGGCTTGAGGAAAATTGAGTTTTAGTAGTAGTAGTGGTAGTAGTAGTAGTAGTAGTAGTAGTAGTAGTAGTAGTAGTAGTGGTCACAGCAATTTGCCGTACGCATGAACATAACGATATCAGCAGGAAGCAGCATTATCGTCCGCCTCCTGTAAGATCCACACTCCAGAATGCCCGGTGGTCGTTAGATATCTAAACATGTGCGGCGTGATTTCACTTGCGAGCCCCCCAACGGTATTTACCCGTCGCCGAATATCCACGTCCAGCTTCGAAGGTCCACAGAGGCAGAGCAGGAAACCGGGTGATGTCCCCGTAGTGAGGTTGGGGTCACTGGGCCACATTGTGTGTGTGAGTGTACGTATGAAGTGGGAAGAGTGCTTTATGTTGAGGAGGCACAAGTGATATGGAGATGGAGGTGGTGGGTGGCTATGGGATCGTTGGGTTGAGCATGGCTCGCCACGTGGTCAAGTATCGAGATAGTGGTAAGTGGCCATGCCCATGTACCAGGTATGTATTTGATCGTTGGGTGAGCTTGAGGAGGACTGAGTTGAGTTTTAGCAGTGGTAGTAGTAGTGGTAGTAGTAGTAGTAGTAGTAGTAGTAGTAGTAGTAGTAGTAGTAGTAGTAGTAGTAGTAGTAGTAGTAGTAGTAGTAGTAGTAGTAGTAGTAGTAGTAGTAGTAGTAGTAGTAGTAGTAATCGTAGTAGTAGTGGTACTAGTGGTAGTAGTAGTAGTACTAGTGGTCACAGCAGTGTGCCGTAAGCATGGGCATAACGATCTCAGCAGAAAGCAGCAGTGCAGTCCGCCCCCTGCAAAATCCACATTCCAGAATGCCCGGTGGTCGTTAGATATATTAGAGAATGTGCGGCGTGATTTAAGCTGCGAGCCCCCTAACGGTACTTGCCCGTCGCCGAATATCTACATCCAACTTCCTAGGTCCACGGATGCAGAGCAGGAAACCGGTGGATATTCCCGTTGTGAGGTTGGGGTCACTGGGCCAACACTATGTGTGAGTGGAGGTACGATGTGGGAGAAGTGTTTTTGGTTGAGGAGGCACAAGTGATATGGAGATAGAGGAGATGGGTGGCCATGTGATCGTTGTGTTGAGCAGAAAAGAGATATCACCAGCAGGACTGGCCACGTCTTCTCGTTCGAGATAGTGGTAGGTGGCTACGCCCATGTACCTGGTATGTATGTGATCGTTAAGTGTGCTCGTGGAAAACTGGGTTATGGTAGCAGTAGTAGTAGTAGAGGTAGTAGTAGTAGTAGTCGTAGTCGTAGTCGTAGTAGTAGTACTAGTAGTAGTAGTAGTGGTGGTGGTCACAGCAGTGTGCCGTACGCATGAGCATAACGACCTCAGCAGAAAGCAGCAGTACAGTCCGCCCCCTGCAAGATCCACATTCCAGAATGCCCGGTGGTCGTTATATAAATGAATGCGGCGTGATTTAAGCTGCGAGCCCCCAAACGGTACTTACCCGACGCCGAATATCCACATCCAACTTCCCAGGTCCACGGAGGCAGAGCAGGAAACCGGGGGATATTTCCGTAGTGAGGTTGGGGTCACTGGGCCAACATTGTGTGTGAGTGAACGTAAGAAGTGGGAGAAGTGTCTTTTGTTGAGGAGGCGCAAGTGATACGGAGATAGAGGAGATGGGTGGCCATGTGATCGTTGTGAGCAGAAAAGGGATATCACCACCAGGGATGGCCACGTCGTCTCGTATCGAGATAGTAGAAGGTGGCCATGCCTGTGTACCTGGTATGTATGTGATCATTGAGTGGACTTGAGGAAAACTGAGCTTTAGTAGTGGTAGTAGTGGTAGTAGTGGTAGTAGTAGTACTGGTCACAGCAGCGTGCTATACGCATGAGCATAACGATCTCAGATCGTCCGCCCTCTGCAAGATCCACATTTCAGAATGCGCGGTGGTCGTTAGATATCTAAAAATGTGCGGCATGATTTCAGCGGCGAGCCCCCCAACGGTATTTACCCGTCGCCGAATATCCACGTCCGAATTCTCAGGTCCACAGAGGCAGAGCAGGAAACCGGGGGGTGTTCCCGTTAAGAGGTTGGGGTCACTGGGACAACATTGTGTGTGAGTGTAAGTATGAAGTGGGAGGAGTGTTTTTTGTTGCGGACGCACAAGTGATATGGAGATAGAGGTGGTGGGTGGCTAAGGGATTTTTGGGTTGAGCAGAAAAGGGATATCACCAGCAGGACTGGCCACGTCTTCTCGTTCGAGATAGTGGTAGGCGGCCATGCCCATGTACCTGGTATGTGATCGTTGGGTTGGCTTGAGGAAAACTGAGTTTTAGTACTAGTAGTATGCCCTGCAAGGATATGCGAAACAGATGTAATAACGTGTTTACTGCTGGAATGTGTCAGAGCACTAATTTACCATCAACTACTCTACATACGATTACGTGGCACGTACGTGATCAACATTGACATCACATTGAACCGCGAGCCTTAGCCAACAAAAGGTATTCTTTACGGTTGTCCCGTACTGCTGTAATCACGATGGCTGTGCGTTTGCTATAATCAGAGCTATTCCTCTATCCTGTTTTATGAAAATTGAATAGTTGGCAGGAGAAGGAACACAAGAAATAAACACCATTCGAGCTTTTTCGAACCAGAAACGAACGCGACCGAGGTCCAAGGCGAAAAGACAGAGATTCGCCAATTTCCGCACGCGCAACAAAAAGTAACTGGAATATATGGTAGTCAACTTACACTCGGTCAACAACAGCTAACTCATAGCCCTACTTTTCATATTCCTAACCAATAATGATTTTAGCCGCCATTAACAGACGAGAGCACCATTCCCCTCTTGTAGGAACAACTTGGAACCCAATATCCCAGTTTGCTTAGTTAGGTGTCCGTAAATGATGAATGCAGGTAAAAACAAATCGTCGAAGAGTAATGATTGGATGCATTTTTCAATAGTACCAGACACAACATATATATATATGTTTTGGCGAGAAATGGGTGTGCTGCTCGTACTGTAAATATGTACGCAGATCCACGACTAGGCGAAGTTGGGGCCCACTGCTACACACTTTCAATCGTCACTTGCTCGTGTGTTTGTTTGTGCTTCACTGCCACAGCCACGCTCGAAAAAAAAAAAAAGGGTTGGTGGTAGAAAGGGCACCTCCGTAAGTAAGAAAGCGTTGCAGTTTTTTTCTGGTCTTGGGGGATCCTGATGGACGACTGAAACCTCGAATAACAATGTGTGGACTAAAGGACTATTCATTATGAAGGTCTTAGTCCTTGGGCTACTGATAAAAAGTTAACCAATCGCCTACCCAATCTAAGCCTTAAAACACCTCCCCTCCCCTTCGGAAAAGTCGGGTCCTCGGTCTTTGTATGTGTACGTGCCTAGTCCGCAATTCTTCACACTCTTTGGGGACCCAGGACGAATGTTTTATCAAATTCTTGACATGAGATAATTCACTTTTCGTTGAACATCGTTTTCATGGTGGACGTGACATTCGAACTCACCATCGAACTCACGATCAACGACCCATGTCCTGCCGTCGACGCATTTTGATACGGTGGTATGGTCGATCTTAACGAGGACTGTTTTTAGTTTTTGTTTCAATTTTTTCAGTATTTTCAGTATTTTCGCTATGATCTTGTTTTTTTTTTTCAGTTTTTATTCAGTATTTTCGGTATTTACATGAAACAGTCCTCGTTAAGGCCTAAAATACAGTCCTCGTTAAGATCGACCCCTTAAGCTAAGTCCGCTGGGGCTAGTGGTAATAGGTTAACCAATTGCCTACCAAATCTAAGCCTTACCAGGTAAAACATTATCACTTGTTTAGATCAGAGGTCGGGACACTTTGTATCCCTGGACAGGTTTGCCTATTAAGTCAATACTCGTTGCTGCTCACGTGTGATGTTCGCTTTGAGATAAAAGAAGAGCAGTTTTATTCCTTTCGTGCACGCGGAGACTGAGACCAAACTCGTCCCTCCCTGGCAAACCCTTATTTTTCCACCCAAGATACGCCTTGCAAGCCCTACCAATACGATCCCAGTGCCTGGATAAGGTAAGTACCGGGAAGGCAACCTCATAACACTAGCCCACTCTGATGAGCCGTATATGCAGAATTCTGGGAAATTCATGGAAACCCCGATTCCACGAACTAGAACATGTCATGACTCGAAGATGAGGCTCCTTAATACCCACTCCAACACCTCTGAACGGTAAGGCACGGGCTTCTCGGCACAGCGGATCCAACCAAGCGAGCAACCGTCACGAGTTCTGGGGCGACTGCGATGAGGGTGACGGCGGGGGGTTCGGGTTGGGTGCTTGGCCACAGGGAGGGTCCGACTCCGGGGTCGGTGGTTTTGTCATGAACAGGTGCGATATTCGGCCGGCGCGTTGAAGAGCAGAAACGTTGGGAGGTTGCACAGGGGTTGTTGGGGAAGGTGTCGGGGAAATCGGTGAAGGCGGCAAGCTTAGTGCGAGATTTAGCTACGACGGCTGGGGCAGGTTTGTCGCGAGTAACCGGGACGAGGGTAGGGGGGGGTAGGGAGGGTTGTGCAATGGTCGGGGGGTTCGTTGACAGCACCCCACCTTTTCCCGTCTCCCTCATTTTAAACGCTTCCCCAACCCGCCTCCGTCCCTCGACAGATACGCACCCTTCGTGGTTTTGTAGCTGCCTTCGTGCCTGTACCTGCACGGCAGTCCCTTCTTAGGCTCGTGGAGGCACGCACCGAGCTCCTCATAATCACTGCAGGGTCGATCGTATGCTCCTTCCCTCCATCTCCCCCCGTCCCCTCCCCCTCCCCCTGCCCCCCTTGCCCCGCCTGCTCCACCCCCCCCCCCCCCCCCCACCCCCACTGCTCCTCGTCCCCCCGCTTGCTCTACCCTCCACCCCCCCTCTCCACCCGTCCTCTCTTGCGCCCCCCCGCGGCGTGCTCCTCGGCGTATCCTACGTCCCCCAGGTGGATGGGTGCTGCCGTGACCCACATATGTGCCCGCGAGAACAGCAGCAGGGGCAACGGGTGAACGTCGCTCGGCCCTGGAAACGTACCGATTTCCTGCTTCAGCATATGTTCTCGCCGGACCGACCACCTCCTCCGACCACTCCTGGAGGTCTTTGTTTCAGCAATGCACAAATTTCGCTTTAAACTGCTCAGACAGGGCCATCTTCGTGTTTTGCGGGTGGAACGTCCTCGCCTCTTGCGCGACCACCCGGAAACGCTCAACCAGCTCTTTCGTCCTACGCAACGACGCTTGACCAAAGGCGTTGTTCCCGTCCACCACGTACTGCATGAGGTGCGTCAACAGCAGAAACACTGCCTCCACCCTGTGGTCCAGCGACACCTGCGCGCTCCCTCCTTCGAAGCCAAAATGGTCCTTCTGCGCGAAATTCTGCACATCAAGTTTGCTCAGCGTTGCTACATGCTGTGCCCCCTCCCCCTTGACAATGAAACTCTCTGTAATCGTACCCAAGGCATCCACCGAATCAAAGGCTGGGGGTTTCCCATCCCCGCGCAGTGATGACCAAACTACTGTTGTGCGGTTGCCCTTGCGCCGCATCGTCTCCGCTACGGATGGCTTGATTCCCCGCTCCCCCCGCCTCCCCACCCCCATTCCTCAACCCCCCCCCAACCTTGCAACCCGGACGAGAAATTCGATGCTCCTCCCCCCCCCCATTGCGGCCTGGTGCTGAGCAAGGAACCGATGTCGTCCCTCCACCCCGGAGCTGCTTCGTGCTGCGGCTGCCGGTGCAACCTCCGTGCTCCCCTCTCCCACGGACTTGTCTCCTCCCCCGCCCACCCCCACTGTCGTTCGGGTGCCCCCATTTGCCGCTGTCGTGACCCCGATACGTCTATCTCCCACTTGCTTACATCCCCGAAGCCCCCCAGGCCTGACTTCTGCTGCTGCTGTAGCTGCATGCTTGGCCGCTGTTGCTGCTGTCGCGGGTTCGGTACTCCCCCGCCCTCAACCCATCCCATCCCCCCCCCCTCCCCCCCACCCCTCCCTCCCCCCCCGCGTTTTCCCTGCGCTCTGATGCCCAACCTTGCTTCTGCTGCTGTGGTGCCCCCCCCCCCCGCCACCCTGTATGTCCATCCTTCTTGCTGTGGTGCCCGCCTGTGCTGTAGCTGGCGTGGAGTGCCCCGGCTATGCGGCTGCTGCAGTACCCACCCCCTGCTGCTGCTGCGGCGGCGGCGGGCCTCCCGGGCCCCAGGGTGCCTTTGAGGGCCCGTTAAAGGTCGTGAGCTGGCGGCTAGCCCGCCTCCCCCTCGCCCCCTGCTGATACGAACTCCCTCCATCCGACCATGGGGGGCCATGAAACTCGTTTTCGGGGAAAAATTGGTCGTTGCGCTGCGATGGGCAATGTTGCATGGAGTTGGACTGTTCAATACGAGCCGTTCCCACGCCCCCCACCCTGCGACGTGTAACCCTCCCTACCCCTCCTACCCTACTGCATGTGAGCTCCTTGGTGTACTGTCTGGCTACCTTCAAAGTGCACGTTCCTACTCGCACCCTGGCTACCCAGGGTATTTGCTCGCACTCTACCGTCGTCGGTGTTGCTCCTCCTGCTGAAGCCTGATCGTCCTTCGCGTTACCGGCCGCCCCGTTCCCTTGGGTCAACCCCCGCCTTGGGCCCGGGTCTCCCACAAGATTGTCATGCTCCTCGTCCTGCTGCTATATCGCGGTAAGAGATTCCCCCATCCCGCTAGTCGACCCTCCCAACACACAGGCTCAACGACTGCTGACTACTTGACGACTCCCTGACGCCCCTTGCCCGCTTCTATTCAGCTCGTGCAGGGCCTTGCCCGTTAGCTATCTATCCTGGATACTCACTGCACCGACAACCCCGCTTCACACCGCTCTACCGCTGCTTGCTCGTATCTGAACTGCGTTGGTCTTTCCTCATCAATCACCAGTAACTTCTAATATTTTTCGTTCTTACCCCGTACTAAAAATCCCTTCTTATTATATGCGAAACCCTCCGAAACAGCCTCATTAATTCACTGGTTTATCTTTTCTACGCGTTACCTCCCAAACACCAGGTTGCCCCTGCGACAACCTCCCTCGTATTGGGTGGTTTTTGCGTATAGAGCATGTGTTCAGATATATAATTAAGGTAATGCTAATAGCGACACCGGTGTCGACCACTCGAGCATTCAGGTCGTACTCGTACCGAGCTGTAATTTTCCATTCGTCTTCCTACTACGCAAAAAAAAAAAAAAACTCTTAAACAGCCCAAAAGGGAACCAAAGTACCAGTCGGCGTAGAACCACCGGGAGCGCCTAATTACAGCCCATCGGTTGTAAACGAGAACCAACACCCAAACATTCGAGGAGGGCAAACCCCGTTAATTCACCCCCTAACCGTTTCCCCCCCCCACCCACCCAGAACACACAAAAATACACGAACGGCAAGAGAAACCACGAGAGAACTAGACAAAAGTCTTAAAGGACTGCTGTTGTACCTATTTCGCCATGCCGATATACTACTGGGCTGTGTATGTATGGTGCAACGTCAGCAGCTGTAGAAGCAAGCAAGCAAGGCACCCAGCCGATCACACGCGCACACACAAACAATATTACTGCCATTCTACTGTCAATAGGCTCGTGGTACTCGTCGCTCGCGTACTGCTGTATCGCTTATCGTTGGAGCTTTCCCACACAGCATGCTGTTGTTGTTGCTGTTCTCGTTTTTAGTTGACACAACACTCAGGCTCAACAACACACACAACAGAAGGAGCAGTAGCATCCCTATATTATGTACGTACACACTGGTAGCTCTCTCTAGGCAATATACACCACAATCGGTCTACAACTGGTGGTGCTGGTGGTGCTGGTACGGCTGTCGTGCGCTGCAGCCGATGGGAATAGTTTGCTTCTACCTCTGCCGCTGCGGTGCTGCTGCTGCAAGTGTCAATCATCTATAATCTGTTGTTGTCGTCGTTTTGACTCTCTACACAACAAAATACCAACAAATAGTACGTAAGCCTCAGTGAATGTGAAAGCGGACGCCAACTACAGACAGCAGTAAGGAGGAGTGAATGTGTGTTTGCATTATATCCCATGTGTGTGTATTCATCGTCTCCTGTTTCGCCATGTACAACAGCGTCATCAGAGCATCAATCATCAGGAGATAGGTACAGCAGTACTTAAATCGAGTTACGTCGCTTTCTCTCTAAGGTTCTCTTGCCGTTCGTGTATTTGTGTTCTGGGTGGGCGGAAACGGTTAGGCTGTTCGTTTGGATCGTTCCAGCAGCGACGGTTACAAGTTGTAGAGGGTCGCGTATATCGTCCCAGGCGTCATTATGAATTATGCCGTATGTTCACGAGGAGAGTTTGAGCACTCCGTTCTCTGCTCCGTTCTCTGCTCCGAGCCACGAGCTAGGCTCCGCTCTCTCTCCCCTCCTCTGTCCTCTTATACAACAACTATAAATAAACTCATCAGACCACGTGGTGGTCAGGGCATCGAGGCTTGGACTCTACGAACACACTAGTGTACTTGAACGTTTGACGTCTGGTACCAGAAGCCCACGATGCCCTCGAAGGGATCGGCTCAAGACGAGCGCAACTCTCCGAATGACGTTGAAACGCTGCGACGCGAGATCAAGCTGGCGTTGGAGCAGAGGCAGGCATCGATGATGTATGCCATGAGGAGCATGATGGCCGAGTTCATGAGGAACCACGGTCGATCGGAGCCAGGCAGCGCTGAAGGCAGCGTTGCTGTAGGAGAGAGTCCAGCTGAGGTAGGAACCACTGCTGTAGGGGAAAGACCAAGAGGGGCAGTACCCACTGCTGAAGTACGAGAGACTACTGCTGCTGTTGAAGCAGGCATTGGTCGATCGGAGTCCGGCAGCGCTGAGGGTAGCGCTGCTGTAGGGGAGAGCCGACAAGGGGCAGCACCCAATGCTGTGAGAGAAATCCCTGCTGCTGCCGTAGGCATGGCAAGGGATACTGCAGCAGAACAAGAAGAGACAAATTTGCGTGAGGGCGCCTCGCCAGATTTGGGAACAACTGGACGCGGAGGAACTGCGTTGCCTGTCGAGGTTGGCCCACCGAGGGGTCAGCCAGACCAGTATGGGAGGACAGGAGGATGGGGTGCATACCCTGGCGCTGAATACGAGGTGGAGGCTCGGAACCTGGCATCACGTGACAGCATCGGCCGTGATGACATCATCAAGGCTGTTCGAGAACGGCATCACCGACTTTCTGGAAACAGGAAGAAGGGGTCCAACGCTGGCCACGCAGGCCATGCTATGTACGCCGGCGGCGGCGGCGGTGGCGGTGGTCGCCGGAACGGTAGAGGAAATAGCAAAGAAAAAGGTGGACGACGGGGTCACGGACGAAGCGGTAGAGGCACCAACGAGGACGGTGGTGGCTCGGCCGCGGCTGCTGGTGGCAATGGCAGCAACGCCAAAGCCACCAGCTGAAGTACTCCAGTGGGCAAGTGTCATCGGTGTGGCAAGAAGGGCCATTGGAGGAGCAAGTGTACAGCGAAGCTATGCAGTCGATGCCAGGGACGCGGGCACTCTGCCTATGCCTGTCCCACGTCCACGGATCGAGGCAGTCGATGCAACGGGCTGGGGCACGCTGCTGATGTCTGCCCCTCATTGAAAGAAGAAGATGCATTGGCGATGACGAGCAAGGATGGGGCAAGGGACGACGACGTGTTTCCGTTGAGTGAGACCCTTTACAGCGTGTACGGCTGCCGAGTCGACCACGGTTGTGAGGAAGAGGCCTGTGCTGTATTCGCCCGGGGGCAACTGCCCAACAAGCCTGCACCACCTGTACCTGCCGAGGCGAATGGCTCCCTATCTACGGGAAAGGGGGGGTCAAAGGCAGACGACGTGAGCACGTCGGATCGAGGTGGTGGGGGGGTGGTGGATGAGCTGGACGACGGTCTGGCTCGACGTGACGTGGGGTTTTGACCTGGACGCGTTTATGCAGGAGCGCGCACAGCAGGCACCTGCCGCCGGCGAGGCCGGCGGCGAAGCACCCGAGACGATGGGTTCGTCTCAAGGGGGCGCCGTGGACGCCTCCTCGGTCCCGGCAGGGAGGGCCGAAACACCCGAGACGATGGATTCGTCTCAAGGGGGCGACGCCTCCTCGGTCCCGACAGCGAGGGCCGAAACAGCCGAGACGATGGGTTCGTCTCAAGGGGGCGCCGTGGACGCCTCCCCGGTCCCGACAGGGAGGGCCGAAACAGCCGAGACGATGGGTTCGTCTCAAGGGGCCGCCGTGGACGCCTCCTCGGTCCCGGCAGGAAGAGCTGCAACAGCCGAGACGATGGATTCGTCTCAAGGGGGCGCCGTGGACGCCTCCTCGGTCCCGGCAGGGAAAGCCGGAAGCGACCCGGACTCAGCATCAGCCTCCGACACCGTCCAAGGGAACGGGGAGGATCCCCCCGCGGTCCTGTCGGGGAGGACCGCACACGAGCTCAGCAGCTGCGGCCGGCTCCCCCCGACAGTACGGGGCCGGACCCGGGGTCAGAGCCAACGCCTGGAGGGTGAACCTGCCGTGCACCAGAAAAGGATGGATGAAGGAGCCGCAGACGCGCTGCTTGCGGCAGCGTACGAGTCGTGGACGAAGCTTGGGTGTATGCTGAATCGTACGTTCTGGACGATGGAGGACGCAGTGGCTTTGATTGTCGGAGGACCTGCTGTGGAGAACAAAGGGGAGTTGAGCGTGTGTATGCCGAGTGGTTTCCCGGAAGACGTAGAACCGCCCGCACAGTCCGTAGCAGTGTAGGTCTGACACGAGTGTGTTTCGCATGGTTGTGGACGGCAAGGTAGAACTGATCATGGATGTTCATGTAGATGACATCGTGATCGCAGGATCGGATGAGACATGCAGAGATTTCCATGCCGCGCTAGCTATGAAATTTCCCACGAATAACCTTGGCGAACTGACTTGGTACACTGGTTGGGCGTTCAAATGCGACTGGGAACTGGGGACATTGGAGATTACGCAGGAGGCGTTCATTGAGAGCATGCTGAATCGTTTTGGTGTTAACTCATCCTCTGACATCCCCGCGACCCCCGGTGTGGAACTAGGTCCAAGAGAGGAGGGCAAATTTGGAGGAGACTGGCCGTACAGGGAGGCTGTGGGTAGCTTCATGTGGCTGTCGACCATGACGAGGCCGGACATCCTGAACGCTGTACGTGCTGTGGCGCGTCACTCTCACAACCCTACGGAGACGCACTGGAAGGAAGTTTTGAAGATTAGGGTTCACCTCCACAGGACCAGGTTTATGGGATTGACTTTTGTACGGGGCTCGGGACTGGATTTGGCTGCGAATAGTGATGCTAATTATGCTGATAAGCCGAACGATAGGCGCTCGGTATCGGGGGCGGTAATTACCCTAGGGGGTGCGGCCGTCAGTTGGGCAAGCAGCACACAGAGGTGTGTTGCGTTGTCGACAGCAGAAGCAGAGTATGTCGCCCTGGGTGAAGGGGGGAAAGAAGCTTTGTTTACGGGCGCGGTGTTGTCGTTTATCTGTCCAGAGCTAAGCTGATCATGTGTCCGGGTTTTCGAGGATAACCAGGGGGCCATAGCGTTGGCTGAAAACCCTCTTAGTTCTGCTCGGAGTAAGCATATCGACGTGCGTTTTCATTTTGTCAGAGAGCTACTTCGTGCTAAGAATATCGACAATCAGTTCGTAGTTTCGGAAGAGCGGCACGCAGATATTTTGACGAAATCCCTTGCTGCGACCCCTTTTAAGTCTCACCGTAGGTTCTTGTTGAATCTTCCTTTGGAGGGTGAGTAAGGGGGTATGAGCATTATTCGATGAGTAACATGTTTGAGTGATGCGAGGAATAGTTTGTCAGATCGCCAACCTTGCGCTACTTTGAGGGGCATGGGGGAGTAGGGCACCGCTTGGTATTTTATTTTCTGGCCACGGTCATCGTTTGGAATGCGACCGTTGTTTCAATTGCAATTGTTGGGAGAATATGTGTTATACTGGGGGTTTTGACCCGCTGGCCGGGTTTCCTCCTGCGGGACTGTCGTTGGCTGTTCTTGGGTCCTAGCAAGTCTTGAATGTCTTTTCGGTCTCGTCACTGCTGTGAAGAGCCAGGGAGGGTGTTCCTTTGGATCGTTCCAGCATCGACGGATACAGGTTGTAGAGGGTTGCGTATATCTTCGCTGGAGTTATTATGAATTATGCCGTGTGTTCACGAGGAGAGTTTGAGCACTCCGTTCTCTGCTCCGTTCTCTGCTCCGAGCTACGAGCTAGGCTCCGCTCTCTCTCCCCTCCTCTGTCCTCTAATACAACGACTATAAAGAAACTCATCAGACCACGTGGTGGTCAGGGCATCCAGACTTGGACTCTACGAACATAGGGGTGAAACTCCGGGGTTTACGCTGCTCGGATGTTTAGGCGTTGGTTCTCTTTTACAACCCATGGGTTGTAATTAGGCGCTCCCTGAACCGGCTGCGCGGGCGAAAATTTCAGAACCTGCCAGCTACAAGAGGCTCAAAATTTCCAGTGGAAACCCGCACCAATATTTGAAAACCACCACAGGACGACCGGACACACACGCACGCACACACAAGCACGCACGCACTATTAATACCTCAGCCGCAGAAGAAGCTCGCACAAGCTTGCAAACCGGGCGGCCTGAAGAGGCGGCTCTACGGCGGGTTCAGCTGGTGCTAATGCTATTATTTCACCCTCGTTTTTCTTACACAATCTGACGTGCTCTCCCACGCAGCTCTCACACTAGGGCCGCCGCACACCGCAGCACGAGCATGGGATAGAGGAGCCGCTCGAGCTTCTTTGCTGTGCCAAAGTGCTCAACTTGATAATTTAACCGACCTTACCTCTGTTCGTTTTATTCCTCTAGTACGAAGCGCAACTGTTTAATACTGTAACAGGTCGTATAGGGTTTAGTTTAGTTTAGTTTAGTTTGTTTTGTTTTGTTTTTTGGACAACTACTAAATCAACAGTCTATTGTGTCTACAATTGATTCAGGAGGATGTGTGTTAATTGGATTTGTCTATTAATTGAAGTTGTCAACACAATTGATATCGGCGATTGCCCATTAATTGAAATCGGCCAGATATTGTTTTCGGCGATTGTCTATGAATTGGAATTGTCCAGACAATTGATTTCGAATACCATTTACGAATTGTATTTGTGTGAGCAATAGGTTTCGAGTGTTGTCTAGGAATTGGAATTGTCCAAATAATTGGTTGCGGAGACCGCTAATTAATTGTAATTATTAGGCAAATTGATTTCGGGTGCTATCCAATAATTGGAGTTGTCCAGACAATTGATTTCGGGTGTTGTCCACTAACTGAAATTGTTCAGACAATTGATTTCGGGTTCTGTCAATTAAATGGAATTGTCCAAACGGACTTCGGCGACTGGAAAGTAGTTTGAACTGTCCGCACAATTCATTTCAGATGCCGCGCAAGAAATCAATTGCTCGATAAATGTCATGGCCGTGTACCCACAGTAGTTATAGTAAAAATATAGACACTCCCCGTTGAATTGATGCTACCTAGTAATATGGCACGCTAAAGGACCTTGCAAATGATTGCGTACAGAGAGAAGTTCCCGATCCTATTGTAGAGGCAATGCTAGCATGGTGGTACTGTTGTGTACTGACCAAATCAAATGCAGTTCTAAAAGTAGCTGCCAGCTTTCAAATAACAGAGCCCTCTGAAACACGATAGTCATGACAATTCCGATTAGTAGATTGCCTCCGAAACCCATTGTCCGGACAATTCCAATTAAGGGACGGTATCTCAAAGCAGTTGCCCAGACAAGTCCAATTCATGCAAGTCGCTCGAAATCAATAGTCAGGACAAATTCAATTGACAGAGAGTCTCTAAAACTATTTGTCCGGACAATTCCAATTGCTAACCAGTACCCGATATCAATTGTCCGTATAAATCCAATTATTAGACAGTATCCAAGATCAATTGTCTAAACAATTTTAATTGCTAGACAGTCCATGACATCACTTGCCCGGACACAATTCTAATCAATAGACAACTTCGCGACTCTGCTGTAGGTGCCATAGTCTATTGATAGGTCTATTGTGCAAGGCACAAGCAGAACAGGGCGGGACACATCAACTTTAGCTTTTTATTTTATGTTCGCAGGTAGGAAGTTTTGATACCGCTTAGCCCATGTGCTCAGATGCAAATCATTAACAAAGACTTTTCACGGAACAAGTATTCCGTATGCACTGCGTTTTTTTTTTTTTCTTGTCCTCCGGTGGATTGGTAAAAATAAAGCTTAAGCTCACCACACTTCCACGTTCCAATTTCGTGTCGTGTGTCAATTTAGCCCAGTTGGGCACGTTGACCCGACCTGACCCCCGAGAGGAGCAGGTGCGGTGGAGATCGCCACCCGGGAGAGTAATCTCTCCCGGGTAGTGTGGGACTTGCCCGAGCTCACCCACTAACAAAAACCGAGACTATGAGGCCTTCCCGCCGGACTCGGTCCAGTTACGGTCCACCCTACCCGTTGGGACGTTGGGCCTCAGCCTGTTATTTCAACCTCTCTGGGGCCATGGCGAGCAGCCCCGAAAAAACGGGTATTTGATTTAGGAGACTGCCCACCAATGATGACACTGTCTGAAGGAGCTTTGGATATGTCGTATCAGTTGCAATTGCCGGGATGATTGATTTCGTATACCGTCTATTAATTGGAATTTCCCGGACAATTGATTTAGAAAGCAGTCTGCTAATAATTGAAATTGTCCGGACAATTGTCTCGGGGGGCCGACTATCATTTGGAATTGTCGGGACAATTGATTCAGGAGACAGTCTGTCAATTGGAATTGGCCAGACAATACATTTAGGAGAAGATCCATTGATTGGATTGCCCGCACCATTGGTTGCGGAGACTGCCTATAAAGTGAAACTGTCTGGACAATAGGGCCAGGTAGGGGTCACTTCATAGAAATTGTCTGGATAATAGAGCTCGACGCGTTTGAGTTAATTAACTGGAATTAGGGACCACAATAGACAGCCAATTGCAATAGGAAGCTATTAATAGACTATTGGAGTATTGTCTATTGTCCAGGGTGTTGAAACATGTAAATAGTTTGTACAATGATGTGCATGATGACAAGGTACCAAGACAACCTTAAACTTACTACACTATGGACCTGATTGAAAAATCATCTTTTTTGGGGGGTTTTAGCAAAAATCTGGTATACCTGGCCACTTATCGGCCAAAATGAGTGACATACTAAAACCAAGTACAAAAGACACTCTAGGAGCCCTGCCATTGGAGAGACCGACATCGTTATCGTAACTGAGTTTGGCTCGAAATGGCCAAGGTATGCCTGACTTTTTCTTCTGTCTATTAATAGCTTTTCAACTGATTTTGGCCAACTTTGAACCAATCAGAGAGGCCATACGTACACCGTTTTTTCTCTCCGTATGCGTCTGCCCTCCCTCGGTTGAAATTCTTCTGTATTCACGTATAAACTCTGTACTCGTACGCCGTACGAAAAAGTACGTATTTTCACATGGATACATGCATACGCTGGTTTCACTTTTTCTTCCTTGGGGTGTGTAATGTGCTTCAGTTAGGTGTCGTGATGTGTACTCTGTTGTGATACAGCATACAGCACCATGGTGGTCACACGGCATTCTGTCTGCAACGTCTCGCGTCCAGGTGGCCTTGTATGTTTGGTGCGGCAAGATATTTTCGTGCCGAGCAGGCGGTTCCGCGAGGACGGTCTAGAAGCTTTACTGTTTAAAGCTGTCAACGGGGGAGGGGCGCCAGAGCAAGTACTCCTGGCGCTCCCGCCGTGGCGAAACGAACGAAGCATATTCACAGTGACTCTTTGCTGGTCCAAGTGGCCAAGTGGAGCCCATGGTACCTACTACACCCCCTAAAGAACCAAAACAAATCAAATTTAAGACGCCATGTGGCAGGCTCAATTCTTTTTTTGGCGCATTCCTTATTTATTTAGTGGATTTTCATGGACGTAACACCTCTCGTGGCGCGCGTTTTTTTCTTGGCTTTAGTGTGTACCTGGTTTTGGCTCATACATGACAGGTATAGCTGTTTTTGGCATTTATTTGCCCTTTTCTTGGGGAACAGCAGCAGTACGAAGACGAACTGATATCCGGTGAAGGTTCGTCGAAATCATTTTTTTTTTTTTTTCATCATCACTTTTACTTTCCAGCCCACTCGTAGGAGGTTTTACCCTCGACGATCTTCTGGACAAGCCGTGGTCACAGGTGTCGTCCCTTCTCTCCCCCGGTACGTGCCTTTTTAGTTTTTATCGCGCATAGGGTTCAGCATTCCCACTGGTCATCGACTTTCATCGAACGTACTGCTAACTCACGCTCTCTCGCGCTTTCCGCTGATCAATTTGATGCAAGAAAAAGTCCCTACGAGCATGCACTCGGTGAGACTCGAACTCACGAAATTGATCTTGATAGGCTCGCGGACCACCTACCAAGCCACCGGGGATAGCTCGGTACGAATACGAACTGACTGAGTGTTCGAGCGAGTGGTCGACGAAAATGTTGTTCATGCTTCATTTAGGACGAGGACGAACTGAAACCTCATTTTTTGCAAGAAGCCGAACAACTACAGCAATGCTGTAACAGGTTGTATAGTTCGTCCAAAAATATTAAATCAAGCTGTGCAGGTTGAAGATTCGGAAGAAGTGTTTTGACACGCTGCATGGTACGAGAACAACCTTATACTTGACATTTTCTATTAATAGGTATTTTCAAGATATTTATATATATATCTTGCCTACGAGTACTACGCACGAAGACAAACTGATACCGTGTGGTTGGTGTAGTTTGGCAAAAAAGCATAATGAATGATAGATCGGTACCAACAGGGATTGACTGCATCATAAAAAAGTTGTCCGTACTCTTCATGTTTAGTACGAGGACGAACTGAACTACGCACACACCGAGTTGTTTGTCTGTGCGGGTTGAAATGACACGATACGAAGACAACCTCACCCTTGACACTCCCGAGCTAATTTTTTTTTTTTTTTTTTGAGCCTAGTACCAAGACGAACATATATTCGGTGAAGGTTTGTCGAATGAATAACAGCTCGGTACGAATACGAATTGAGTACGCGAGTGGTCGGGAAAAAAAAGTTGTCCATACTATTCATTTAGTACGATACCCATTACGGGATCAGTCCGGACCCTTTTAGGACTGCAGTCGTCCCGTTTCGGGGACAAGTTATTTAGAAACTGCAGTCCAGTTTCGGGGGCAAATTACTTAGAATATGACTGGTTTGTCCCAAAACGGGACTGACTGCAGTCCTAAAATGGGTTACGCTTCCAGTAGGCGTTACGAAGGCATAATCGAGATGGGAGCGGGTGCAAATCGCCCGCGTCGGCCCCACTTCGATCACTCTCCCAGACCCGCCACCGTCCTGACATCCTTGCAACTAAGAACGCCGTCCAGCATCGTCAATTAAAGAATCAAGACACGAGCAGCGCCCCGGCACGTAGTACGCAGTTGTACTGGGTGTCTCATCGAACAGCTACTACGTTCGAATTCCGCCTCAACAGGAGTGCAGCACCTCGTCGGTGAGATCCATATATATCAGGGCAATCGCAGCGTCTACTATGTATTAATAATATGCTTACTCCGGTACAATACACAGCAGTAACCCAGTGTCGTCCTGTGGTTTTGCGAGCACAGAGCTTCTCATACTTGGCACATCTCTAGGACCAGCAATCGGCGCGCACACTGCTGTGTATGTGGATGACGTCGGAGGCGATGAAGAAGAAACACAGATCGATACCACCTGGGGTAGTGCTGTATAGATACATAGGTCGTTACTACTGCAATAGTTTGCCTGAACTTCACGGGTCGATATTACGTACCCTGAGGTACAATATTGCGCACGGTGGCCCATGTAGTGTGTATATAATACTTTCGAATGCCTCTTCCTATTTTGTCAGAGGGCAAGCAAGCATAATAACAATAATAGTAATAAAAACATCGTGAGTTGACCCCGCGTTCGAATTTCACCGCGGCCGTGGTGGCACTTTGATTGAGTATGTCGGCAAAACTGTACAACAACAGGAACCAACAAACTGCTGTGTTTGTTATTGTTCCTGTTGTTGTTGGGGGTAGGTGTAATTCGACGCGAGTCGATGAGGGAAGAAATATGTTTCTCGCAACTAAAGTACAAGGCACGTCCCGTAGCGGGGGGGGGGAGAAGAGCCTGCTCTATAGTGGCCCTGGCTCTGAGAAACGAGCTCGAGCAAGAGGAAAGAGAGAAAATACGGGCGAAGCTTGTAGAGAAAATATTGTAAGGTAAGGGGTTGCGTTACAAAGTATACACCAACAACCAACTTATTTTATAAAGACGACACACACGTGGGGCCACACAAGCTTTGTTGGACATATGTCGTGTTGAAACAAAAAGTGCGGAACCAGGAAACAACGACATCGAGTACGTGTACCATTAATAGAGTTCCAAGGGTTGAACCGACACAAGTCCAGCGTACAGCGACGCAGACCCGGCCTCGTGTGTCCTGCTGCTACTACTGCTGCTGCTGTTTTGCTGCTGGAGAAGCTCTGTTGTAGATGTCGTACACCAGTAGCAGTTAGTGAACAGCTGCTACGAGAAGCACTACATGTTGGACAAAACATGTCAGGGTGCAGATTTTTCGTGTTGAACTTATGCCAAGTTCGAGTTCGGAAGGTCTAAGGGTTAGACTTGACAAGCCTAGCGTACAGCGACGCTGACCCTGGCCTCGTGTGTACTACCGCCACTGCTGCTGCTGCTGCTGCTTTGCTGCCGAGTAGTAAGTAGTGGTGGTACCTACTGCTACGAGAAGCTCCTTTTGTTGGACTAAATAATATGCCAGGCGCGGAATTTTCGTCTTAAACGAACTTCCAGCCTCGTTCTGGAGGGCATTATCCTGAATTTTCCTTAAACTGTATCCATCCGCTTCGGCTCGGACGCCGGGAAACAAAGGCCCGAGAACGTCGGGGCTGGTGTTGTGGTTCGCCTGCTGGCTGTTTACGGGGGGGTCGGTGCGGGTGCGTTCCCGTGCAAGCTGTGGGCTGAATGCTGTTTACGGCGATCCTGATGTGATTTTGGTGGTTGTTCTCACATTAACTCATGGCCACAATACAATGCAGTCCGCGGTCGGGGAAAAAAGCTCCAATAACTCTGGAGTGAGAGAATAGTACTACACCTCAGATAGATAATAAAAGAAGTGAGATCCCCGCACGTGTGTATCATGTACACACGGTACACTGGGTACAAGTCGCCACATGTTATTTTGACGTGGATGCGCTGACGAGTACAGGACGCGCTGAGTTGTTGCGGTTATTATTTATAATAGTGTTTTCGATTTGCTGTTCGATTTCCAGCCGTCAACCTCATAGTTTTAAGCATTTTATTTTATTTATTTTATTTTTCTCATCATCACTTTTACTTTCCAGCTCACTCGTAGGAGGTTTTACCCTCGACGATTTTCTGGACAAGCCGTGGTCACAGGTGTCGTCCCTTCTCCCCTCCGGTACGGGCCTGTACTTTTGTCGCGCATAGGGTTCAGCATTCCCACTGCTTGTCGATTTTCATCGAATGTAGCTAGAAATAACTCACGCTCTCGCGCTTTCCGCTTATCATTTTTTCACGCAAGAAAAAGTCCGTACCAGCATGCACTCGGTGATATTTGAACCCACGAAATTGATCTTGATAGGCACGCGGGCCACCTACCAAGCCACTGGGTTGTAATAATCGCTCATGTTCTCGCAAACCTCAAAAACGAAAAGGGAACAGGACATGTGCGGGCCAGGGCAGGGACCAATCAGCGCCACAAGTTTATTATCATTTCTGTTTTCGGTGTCAAGTTTGAGATGCTGTTGGGACACCCCTTCAGCCCAAACATCACAAATACATACGACCGCGTAAGTGCGTGGTAGATGTTCGTTCGAGTTGGTTCAGCACAAAACAGAATAATCCGTATTGACCTGGCAATGATGCATCGCAGATATGACTATTACGGGGGTCCATAGTTAATAGGACCTACGGTGTACATAAAAAACAATATATTTAGCTATTTTTACTGGCAATATTTGGTCCTATTTACTATGATCCCCCGTAATACTGCATGCGGGTATTTTTGAGGTCGCACCTCATCACCACCACTTACTATTCATCGTACTCTTGGTTGATGGTTAACACACCCAAGTTATCATTGTTTCGGTCGCTATTTTGTGGGTCTCGGAATGGGTTGCAAATTATCAGCTACATTATTACCTCACAGCGGTTGTGTATCCGACATGCACACAGCAGAGGTCACCCCTTCCTTACTGGAGAAAATGGTAGAGGTACACTGCTGTGTACCATGTATGAAATAAAGCGAATAACGCTGACCAATGGATCATTTTGGTGTGATTTGGTTAGGGCTTGGATTATTAAGATTAATATTATGAATTCGTGTCGTACGGCACACAGCAGTAGTACACAGATTATGTGAAACCATTTTCTCGAAAGAGGGGTTGACACTAGGCCCTGGCCTTTAAGGCTCGCTTTTAGGCCCGTTAAGGCAAATGGCTAAGGCTCGCCGCAGCCCAAAAAAAATGGGGTTAAGGCACGTTTTAAGGCAAAAGCCTTAATGGCCTTAACGAGCCTTAACGGGCCTTAACCAGATAGGCACGAGCCTTAAAAAACGCCTTAAGTGAGCCTTAATGATTATCTCGCCTGAACATGCCTATAATAGAGAGGGAAGTGCCGGGTTCGTGACGTAGATCATATACTTCACGGCGGTAGTGTACATAGCGGTAGTGTTGACTGATATTTTTGCCGCATAACTCAATGGGTGTACCCTTGAACCACAAGGTAAATATGTGTGCACGTAGCGTGAACAAGAAGCAATAAAGTCCATGTATTCCTTGCGCACGAGTCTTATTACTCGTAGCTACCAAGTAAGTCTCGCGTTTGCACCACCTAGGCTTGTATTTTGCCGCGGTAGACCTCGCTGTGGATGCGCACATGCAAGAAAAAAACCAAGTGCCGCAGCGGTAGACTACTAAAAATATTAGTATTACTTTTTTTTTTTTTTTATCTATCACTTTTACTTCCCAGCCCACTCGTAGGAGGTTTTACCCTCGACGATCTTCTGGACAAGCCGTGGTCACAGGTGTCGTCCCTTCTCCCCCCCGGTACGTGCCTTTATTTTTGTCGCGCTTAGGGTTCAGCATTCCCACTGCTCGTCGATTTTCACCGAATGTAGCCAACTCACGCTTTCGCGCTTTCCGCTTATCAATTTTTTATGCAAGAAAAAGTCCCTATGAGCATGCACTCGGTGGGACTTGAACCCACGAAATTGATCTTGACAGGCACGCGGACCACCTACCAAGCCACCGGGGACGCCGGCACTGCCGCCGATTGAATATATTTTTGGTGTTGACATTGTATTTTCAGCATCGGCCCCGACGACAACAGTACATCCCCACCCAAGCAGCAAACACGAAAGGTACCCGGTTGCCTGCCAAGTGTGGCGCAGTGTGCACTACCGACGCTTGATGTACTACAACAGAACCACGCGCAGCCGTTCACGAAACACCGTGCATGGTGTGCATCCATGAACTGCACACTACGATGATCCCTAGAGCCATTGTACGTTCACGAGGGCAGGGAATCAACGCGCTCGAGGCCAGGAATGTGTTGATAGCTAGGTCGCTCCTCTTGTCGACTGTCAATGTAGTGAGCGTCCCCTGCCCTGCTGCCGTGAGCGATTCCGGCTGGAACCTGCCAGGCTGGCCGCCGGCTGCCGCCGGTGCTTGTCCTGGTGCTGAAGCTGGTGCTGCAGCAGCCGCAGCAGGAGCTGGAGCTGACGCAGCAGCCGCAGCAGGAGCCGAGTTATCACCGCGCGAACATCCGGCCTGAGCAGATCCAGAGCGATCTTGGGCAGGATCGCTACTTCCTGGAGGCGCGGGGCTCCCTTGTTGGCTAGACATAACGCCGCTCCGAAGGTGTAGGTTGTAGGTGGCAGGTGACGGGTAGCATCTTCGTGTTTGCAAGAGTACCTGGCGTCCTGGCTTGTGCGCACCACACAGTGCGCTGATAACCCCAATATTAAACCCCCTGTCCCCTATTATTTTTGGGAGTTCCAGTCTAACGGCGTTTTTTTGTACGCGAGAATCACCAAAAACGTGCCTTGAGAGCCTCTGAGAGGCCTCTTTCAGCGTCAGGCAACGAGCCTTAACCCAGAAAGGCTGGTAAGGCTCGAAACACCTCTTAAGGCACGCCCTTTTCAGAAAAGGGCGTTAAGCCTTAAAGGCCAGGGCCTAGTTGACACCCATGCCTCAAATAACTCCTGCTCCCTCGTGGCATTAATTCCCCCGATCGACCCAGTCATCTAGCACCATACTACACGGGCGACCAGATAACGCACCTAGAGGGACGAAGTTCCGAGACGAGTTTTTCCGCAAGTATGGGGGGACGAAAATAGCGGTGTTGCAAATGGGAAGATTTCGTCAAATACTTTCGTACCGCGTCCCTCTTGCGTTCGCGACCTCTCCCCTGTCGAGCAACGCAGCTTCGAAATCTGTGTCAGGTACGCAGGTGTGCTCTGTCTTGCGCGTCATATACCCACCCGTATTCCAACGGCACGGTGTATATATGTCGTGTGTTTATATTAAACCGGTATTCTACCAGTCGACATCCAGAGAGGTATTTGATCTCGTCGAGATGTCTTCCCAATCGCAGACTCTTTATCCGGCATTTATTGGTAAGACTCTTTTCCCCTTTTGGAGAAGCGGAGCTTGGAATGTCGACCGAGGGGGTGCCTTACACATGTGGAATATACGCGAAAACATATTTACACACACAACATATACAACACACCGAACCGTAGCTCGTACACGTTTCTAAGGCCTTGAGATCCACCAGAATTGGAATCTTTTCTAGGAGTTCGCCAAAAGGTGTTGCGATCTGCTACTGTTGTACCGACCGGTTGAAGGACACGAGGAGGAAGAAATAGCTGTGAATTACCTGGTACAGCAGTGCAGCATTTCTACAAGGTGGTAGAGTAGTACCCGAAGCAGGGTGATGCCACCTACCGCGGTATTGCGATACCAGGGTGTTTGTTACCTACACACAGTAGAGTGCTGCGAAGGTGCTGGCCTCCTGCCGGTAGATGCTTACTGTGTTTTTTTTACCCACCGCATTGAGATCGTCTTACTAATGAGGTGCGACCTAAAGTTGTAGAAGAGTCTGATCAAGCTCTCCGACCAAGGGTCTTTTCGACGTTGGAGTCAGAATTGGGGCTAGGCCAACGTTTTGATACCACGATGCACCTGTTTGATCTCGACCTCAGTAAAATCTGTGTCCGCGTTGTGGGAAGATATAGGATGCTGGGGAAAAAAATTTAGTGTCGGGTCGTGTGGGGGTTCATTCCTGGGCATTCATTAGCTATTGCGCTGCGCGCTGTCTCAAGTTTTGAACCCACATTTCGGTTATGCAGAACAGGAGCCGGAAGGGGTCTTGTGCGCAGCAGCAGAAGTTCGGGGCGCGCTACAAGTTTTTGCGATGGTTAAGAGAATTCTGCGCGTGTCGCTTTTAGCCGGAGGCGAGAAATATTTTGAAGGCTGCTTCTATCACTTCTCCGTGTATAGTCATAGTTGCAAACAACGTTTTTTAGGCGTCTGAACGTACTCTGTCAAGTAAGTGGTTTCTAGTATGAATCCAAGCACATTTAGCCTCCGGCAGGCCGCACCCGGGGGGTAGCCACCGGCGGACCTCTGGCCCCCTTCTGGGGGCCAACATACCTGCGGCGTTCGTTACAAGCAACATGATTTCCGACCCCAGTGTCGGTAAGCGCAAACAACAGGCACTGGAACCCTTATTTGATGAATGCTCTATATATATACCGCATATAATCACACGTGAGATAGGGCGACAAGAGTGATACTGTATGATCAAGACAACACATCCCCTCGGACTATCTAACCCCCACGCCATTTTGCCTCGACAACGAGGAGCGTGCCAGCGCCGAGCAACGTGTCTACTATATGGAAAAAACCTCGCTCGGCGAGAAATTCCCAAATGCCGCCGATTTTCCGTTGTGCGTGCTCCCCTCAGGGCATGTTTCGGAGAAAGTCGTCTCAGATTGTTTCGTTTTTTTGTAGGGGTGTGTCACCTTGCACTCTTTACGTATTATACATACCTGGTACTGGTTTTAAGGTATTTGTCGGTCCGTCCTTATCTTGGGGCTAGGCTAGGGGTGCTCTTACGGGGGTCCATAGTTAATGAGACCAAATTTTGTTAGTAAAAATACGTAAATATATATATTTTTTGTGTACACCATAGGTCCTATTAACTATGGACCTCCGTAATAGTGCCAAAACGGAAAAAAAAACGGAGACCAACGGTGCTTGGTGTCCCTTTCTCAGAGCGTAGACCGCAGAGCAGCCCATTGCGCTTTGCACTCGCCCCGGTGGTCTAGTGGTACCCTGGAATCCCCCCGCGTCGAAACATTCCTATTCCTATATTTTACCGAAATTGAAAAACTGTCGACTATTTCTACGAGCACCAGACCAGTAAATCCTCGCACACACCGCTCGTCATCGAAGCAGCAGGCCAGAGGTATTAACAGACGCCCCAGTTACTATACCTATGCCTATGAGTAGGCGGTATTTCCCACGAAAACGCTGGCTTCTCGCTCGAAATTGACCGACAGATCCGTGTCATGCGGACATGCCTCAATCGGTTTCGCCTGGAGTTGTATGATAGGACGACCGTCCCCCTTAGCCTGAGTATCTGAATGCTGAAGGCTGAGGTGATCGAGGCCCTGGTGCATGGGGTGTGTGACGTTAACCCTCAGAGCGGAACACTTTTTCAGGCTTCAAACCGCTCATCACCATGTCCTCTTGCGAGAGTCATTGGCTTCCGGCGCCGGCTTCGAACTGACCACGCCACCCTCTCGTACGCGAAGGGCCCCAAGATCAAACGTTGGGAGAACATCGAACCAACCCGCATATGGCATGTTTTGTTTGGGGGGGCTGTGGCACGGCGAAACAAGGACCGATTTACCCAGTCGGGTGATGTCTAAGACGATGGCTCACGGGCAGAACCCGAGGCCTGCCGGACAGTTCAAGACTGGGCATAGATGCATAGTCCAAGACCTTGGGGAGTTCCGAGCCACCGAAGGATCCAGGGAACATTCCCCTTGGTGTTTGAAGTTGAGACCACACTGTGGTCCACTGCAGCAACAAAAGGCTGACAAGTGATACAGGGGGTCCTTCAAGTAGCTGAACGGTTCATGGTGAGGTGACACGAGTATGAGGCAAAGCTGAGTAGGCAGCGCTGCGCATCCACCGTGGGTGGTGCCCAACGGAATGGGAGAAGGAGGGGGCAACAGGAGGGGGAGTGGAAGGAAACACGACCAAGACATTGTGGGGAGGGAAGGCAACAGGAGATGTAGAAACGAAATCGCTGTGGACGAAAGTAGGAAGGAGACGGCAGACAGAATAGCAAGGCACCAGGCCGACTAACAACAGCAGTAGAGTATGTAGGACATGTCTACGCTACGCGCCCCGCCAAGTGCTGCTGCTGGTTCAGGTGTGGTCTCCCTTTTTTTATGTTTCTTTCTGCGCTATGATCCTCCGTGATTTTCTTGTTACTTATTTTCTATCATTCTTCCTTCTTGTCCTGATGACAGGAGTATTGCGGCGTAGGTGGATGACGAGCCTGCTGTGGATGCTTCGTATTGTCTCACGCATCCTCTCCAGGGATGAGACATACATAATTATAATGGCTGACGAAACAAGCACGAGGACGGTAGACCGTGTAGCAATGTACCAGACCGAATAGTGGGTAGGACCTGCGTATTCTACCACAAAAACTGCTGCGGAAACCTGGAGAATGACCTCTAAGGTGCCTTTTTTTCTTTCTTATTTTCTTCGATTAACCTGTTGTTTCTTTTGGTTCTTAGTCTCTTTTTGTTTATATGTAGCGGTGTAGTTTTCTTCGCCCGATCTATAGTGTGCGACACTCCCTGAGGTTGGGGGGGGAGACACGACAGTTGTTTCTATTCATATATATGTACATATGTATTTGTTTTTTCCTCTGTGTTTTCGTTTCTTTTGTTTTTTTCTATTTCATAGAATGTGTATGTCGTGCCTTTCGGTATCCTGTATGATATGACATTGCATTGCTGTCCTCCGTGCTTGGTTGCATCGTAATGTACAGATAGTATGAATAGCATAGCTGCTGTGGCGTAGTTTTGTTTGTGTTCACGTAAAGAACTTGTGCTCGTATCCCTCTGCTATAGGAATGAAGAATCTCTACCGACACTGGTTGCACTGGTTGTCGACGGGTAGAAAGAACGGTACCACACGGTATAATCGATTATGTGCCTGTGTGAAGAACACACGCGCTGAAAGAGCGTGTCGTGCGTATCACAGTTCGAGGACAGTTGAGGAGGGAAGAAAGGCATGCAGTATTATCGCGAAAGAACTGAAGCCCGAATGTGAGCTACTGCTGTACGTACGACTATTGAAAACACTACTGTAAAGAGAAAACAAGGGCGAAACTAACAAGTGGGAAGAAGAAACAAAACCAAACGTACACCTGGCACTATTAACAAAATTCCAAACCTAACCTGTAGGTGGATGTTTTTTTACCGTGTGGTTCTGGGACTGATTTCAGGCGCTGGACTTTCGAGTTTTATCTCCCACACACCCGTTACGTACTTGATGTATATATAGCCTCACACCCTATAAGTATTTCGTACCTGGTACACGCAATGCTTTTTTTTGCAGCTTTCGCGTGTATCTAATGCTCATCTAAGGTCACTTATTTCCAGAAATTGGCAAGCCAGGTTTCACGAAAAGTATACTCTTGTTTTTTTTTGTATTTGTACCTCTCAGACGAAAGATTCGGCAAATAAATCGGATATATATACACATATTCCTACGACCGGGTACTTTTTTTTCTCGGCGCTAGAAATAAATGAGCGTACTAATATTCGCTTCTTTTTTGCTGAATACCTGGTAGAGGTTTAGGTTTCGTTTGTCTTACGCCCATGCCCTGCAGGGACAAATGGCAGGTTTTCAAATTATTTTTTTCTCTTTCTCTTTCGATTTTGTTTTTGATGTCTTCGTTTTCCTATGTTCTCTTCTCTTCTATACAATGCGTGTCGTGCCAGTCGCATCCAGTGTGACAGACATGGCATTCTATTGCATTGCCCACTGCTGTGCTTCCTGCATACATACGTAACAATGCACGTAACAATGTAGTGCGTATCTCTGCTGTGGCGTAGATTTTTGTGACCACAGAAGAACTCGTTTCTCTTTAAGATTCAACGATCGGCACGGACACTGGTTGTGCTGGATGTCGACCGGTAGAAATAACAGACGCGTAGAAAGAACGGTTTAAGGTGAAGGACACACGCGTGGTCAAATGAAGCATATTTACCACTTTCTGGTGATATCTGAGACGAATATATGTCATATTATACGTATTCCTTCTTCTCTTTCAGTTTTTTTTTTTGTTTATGTTCTCAGTTTTATTTATACTTTTTTATTATTATTTTGTTGTCCCTCTTTCATGTGGTGTGTGTTCTTCACACATTTAACCGTTCTTTCTACCCGTCGACATCCAGTACAACCAGTGTCCGTGCCGATGCTTAATCCTAGACAGGAGCGATACAACCGAATGCAGTCAGCAGAGTAAACAACGCAATGCCATGTCATGATACTGGATACGCATGCACGACATAGACGTTCTACAAGTTAACAAGTTAGAGATAACAAAAAGGAACAGAAAACAAAGACAACAAAAAAGCAGAGAGCAAAGCAACAAAACAAAGAGCAAAAAGAAAGATGAAAAAAAAATAGGTGATGCCTCCCCCGGGAGATGTGGCAGACACTCAACAAATAGAGCGAGCTTAAGAAACAGCACCAGTACACACTACTTGCAGGCAGAGTAAGACTAAGAACCAAGATGAATAGAAAGCAAGCCGAACAACAAAGCACCCTCCAGGTAGCCGCAGCAGCTTGTGGTACGAGTAGCATAGCCAGGTTCTCCGTACTAGGCGGTCTGGCACCTTGCTACCCTGGCTACCGTCTCCGTCCTGCGTTTGTCAATGCCCCACCTCGGAGAGGATGCGTCATCCACCCGCACCACACGACTCCTCCCGTAAGGACAAGAAGCAAGAAAGATAAGAAAATGAAAATCACGGAGCATCAAGCGCAAAAAGAAAAAAGAAGACAACAGAAGACCCACCTTCGAACTAGCTGCACCAGTTGGCGGCACGAGTAGCATAGACATGCTCTACAGTACTTCCTGGCCGGTCTGGTCGCTTGCTACCCTGTCCGCCATATCTTGCCTACTCTCGTCCACCGCGGCAATTTCCCTTCTACTCCTCCTGTTCCCTTCCCTCCCCGCATTCCCGTAGTTGGATTTATTTCCACTCGTCTTGATGCCCCACCCTCCCCCCACTCCCTTGGGCACCACCTACGGCGGATTTCCGGCGCTATCTACCCAGCGGTGCCTCATCCTCGTGCCACCTCAACACTCGAAATATCACGCCTCAAATACCTGCCACAGTTGTAGAGGAAATGAGGATATTTGGTCTCGACCCCTGCGTCTTTTGGACGGACACTGGTTTGATCACCTTGTTTTTCTCCTGACCAGATCTCAGTCCCATCATGCTGCGCTTTGCTCCAAATCGTTTTCGTTTGCTCGAGATCACCTGTTGAGGAAATCAGCCAAAACGGCCGTTAAAAATTGCAACGGCGCCGCCCTCCTTTGTTTTTTTTACAGCCAGGTACGCCGTACTGTTTGGCTTTTGTCTCCCCCTGTGTTATCCTCGCCCAATATATCTCCCTCGTAGGTGTCAATCGGGTTCAGGCTATCGTAGCAGGCTCTCCTTCCCCCTCACCACTACTGTCCATGCCTTGATTATTATCGCAAGCAAAACTTCAGTCCTTTGTGTTCCCTCGTCGATTCGCGTAAAGGGGACGCTGGCACCCTCAGGAATGCGTCAAGTACCTGCGCGTAGGCGTTTCGGCAGCACGTATATACGTACTACATGCAAATAGATTGAGTGATTGGCAACCATGGTCGGTACGGTATTTCGTAGTTGTAGAATATATTATAGTTGATGCGAATTTGCAAGAATCATGAGATTTGTTTGCCCATCATGGCAACGAAGTTTTCCCTCCCGCCCCATTTTCGACGACGACTCTCCAAGAGATATACCATCCGCCGGGAGAACAGCCACATTACAGTGAAGGCCAATGCTTCATCGGTAATGTAGCCACTGTGCTATGCTCCCTTGCGTGAAATGAAACATTTCAGAGTTTTTTATGCGACATTTTCGTGCAACTCGCTCGCAACTTCGAGTACACGAAAACACCTCGTCCGACGCTTTTGAGCGCATACGACTGCCATCTGGGGCACCCGATACCCTCACACATCCCACTAAGGGCATCATCCTCAGTTTCGCGGGCTGCCGAATCCTGTTAGGAGCTGTAGCTGTCCGCGAGTGAGGTGCAAACGTTCAGTTGGGGGGTTGTTTTGGTCTCATTTTGTGCACCCCAAATTTCGACCGATTTCGACCACTCCAGCACACGTCTAAGTCGAGATAGATGTAGGCCTCTCTCTGTTGAGAACCTGCGGGAGATAAATCTCGAGAGAAACACAAGCTAGCTGCTGTGATGAACCTCTTTCAAATCACCGTTGCTCTCCAGTGAGAACGAACTAGCCGAACGAGGTTGTAACCACAGCGTGTTGAACTGGCGGTGTGTATCTCTGTTCCGGTAAAACACCTAGTTGTTGGAGTGACCGGAAGCCCGGCAACCACGGGATGCTTGGGTGCCTGCGTCCCCTTAAGTTTGGGATACCCACGCTACGCGCTCTTAGCAGTTGACTCCTCTTCTATATTGAAAAAAAAGAAAAAAAGTACGAGGGTGGGATTTGAATTCACGGAAACGGCTCTTCTTGCGGCATTCAAGGGTAACCGCTAGACCATCAGAGCGACCGCCATTGACCATTTTGGCAGGCTTAACTTGTCATGGAGATTTGACATTGATGATCGATTTTCAGTATTTTGAAAGGAAGCTTCTGGTAGCCCTCGCGACAGGATGGTGTGGTGGTCCTCGAGGCGAACGTTTCCAGTAAGCGTCCGTGGCTCGAAGTCGTATATGGTACCTCTTGCGTACTCATTGTAGAGGGCAAACCAAAGAACGGGGACACAACACTCCAGATTGGTTTAACTCTTTTAGTACTGCAGTCCCGATTTGGGGACAAACGAGTCTATTTCCAAGTGATTTGTCCCCAAATCGGGACTGCAGTACTAGAAGGTTTAAAAACTACACGGGCGGCTATACCGGACGGTTAGACGGGAGCGCCCCTTCCGAAATCCTTGTAAACAACGTGGGCACAAGAAACGTGTTGCTGTTCATGTGCCCCTCGCGTGAAAACGGCAGGTTGCCTTTTTATAACAGGTACCTACTGGAACATCAGCATTGCGCAAACACATACATAAGAGTACATATTAACAGTACGCCAGTCAACAAGGTGGACGGTGTATGCACCGTTGGGGAATTTTCAAGGAGGACGAAGTCCTCCAGAACGTAAAATGCTCAGTACTATTTGTGTCTTTGTGAAGTTCGAAAAGGTGAAAGGATGAGTAAAGCGTCTGTCTCTTCATCAACTTCGGTTGGCAACTCTGAATGACCACCGTCCACCTCGGTCCGCAGTGAAAGATTCAGAACGGGTGGACAACAAGCCGTAGCAGGGACGGAATAACACACGATTTTCCGAAGTGAAAAAAGCTTGTAGGATAAGAATGGACGTTGCATGTTCGAATTTGAAGCGATCTTTTCCTTACCCAGCCAAACATTACACTGCTATTGTGTGTCCCCGGCGGCATGGTAGATGGTCCGCGTGACTACAATAATCAATTTCATGGTTTAGAGTCTCACCGAGTGCATACTCGTAGGGAATTTTTATTGCGTACACAGTGACGGGTGGCAAGCGCGAGAGCGTGAGGTAGCGACATTTGATGATAATTGACGAAAAGTGGGAATGCTGAACCCTATGCGTGATAGAAAGGAAGGCACGTAACGTGGCGGGGGAGGGGTGCGACACCTCTGACCACGGCTTGTGCACAAGATCTCTGAGGGTAAAAACCTCCTACGAGTTTCGCTCGCAAGTGAAGATAGTTTTATAATATACCTGGTACATGCAGCCGTTTGTGGCGGCTGTCGATCACCCCAATACAAATGCAAAGCATTCGGGTATTATAGCAGTCTCGAGATATCGATGATCCAAGAAATGGTTGTGTATGAGGGAATCACCCCCACGAAACTGTCAATTTCACCCTTTGTACTTTTAGTTCGCCACGTTATCGTTATATTTGGTGAAGTGGAATCGATATCTATCATGAATACTTACATAGGTTCTACCTCGGATATTTCAATTATTGACTCACGAGGGAAATATACCTTCTCTAAAAAGAACAAAAGGTCATTATTCTTATCGGTAAAAACAACGTTCTTACACTGGGAAAGATTAGCCTTTAGTAACGTTTTCGAAGTCAAGCACGGTCCCTTTGCATGTGTGGATATATAAGACGATGAAAAGCAATAACATCATCAAACTCCATCCTTAATCTCCGGCAGTCAGGAACGAACAAATCACTAGTGATGGTTTCATGTGGGAGGTTTTGTTTTTCGAATATCCACCACGCCCTGCAAAGCTGTTTGAGACACGTTCGTTCACTGCATGATCTGGAATCACACAGACGCAATTGTTGGCCGGCGTTAAACGAATTGTTGTAACTGATAGCGATTAATATACCCATCGCAAGGGTGTTCGGTTGTTAGAGGAACAGTGCGGACAGCTGCTTATGCCCCCTGCCGGCTGTCCACCTCTCCCCATGTCGGGCTTGAAGGGTGTCAGGTAACCGAAGTTCTGTTCGTTCACACTCGGCTGCTTTACTGTCTTACACATTAAGTCTAGATTTGGTTTTATTCGCCCCAGGAAGCTACCCCCCCGTTCACTACCGCGTTCAGGCCACTCGGGCTAACGACTCCAGACCTCACTCCAACGACTTATTCGCACAGCCTAAATCAAACAATTCCCAGTGGGATATTGTCGCTACAAAGTATTAAAATAAATTTTAGGCAGGTATCTGCAGGCCCAAGACTGCAAACAACATGGGGTGGTCACTCAGTCGAGAGATTTTAAGTAGCCAGATATTATGTACGTTTAATATTTGAGCCTCCTACCGTCGCAGGACTCGCTGCTTCGTGTGGGGTATCGCTGCTTGCTTCGCCCGCATGTCTTCTGGACAGCAGAAGAGACAAGTTATTCCGCATCCAGGCAGCGCCGATAGCGTCGGCCATGTTCAACTACCAACAGTTAACGATTGCAATGATTCGCAACGCCCCTAGAAGGTAGAGGGCGTACAAATAACATGTGTGACATACCAGGCAGCAGGCAATAACGCCTGCCAGGTACGATGGAGGAACACTTGCTGCTGACAAACGTAGCACCACTACACTTTACCGTTTCGTTTGGTTTCGGGCAGGAGATGTGTCTCGTCTCATCCCTAAGGAAGTGTCTGTCCGGTATTGCATTTCGCAAGAACTTCACAATGTCCAAACAGAGACGAATGACGGCATAGCCAGCGCAGCGCACCTAGGCTATGGTCACCCGTGTGCCTCAGTATAATAGCTCTTACCGAGTCTAAGCTAATGCGCGATTACTCTCTCACCTTCTCTCTGGGCATTCGTTGTGTTGTGTGCATACGAATGATGAGGTTGGTACGGTTGCGGCGAAATCTTTTGTGAGTCCGAGAGATTTTGTCGATTGCGGATATTGCACAGGTGCTCATCCATGATCCGCCATACGTTTGTGACTCCGGGAACTTCTTGTCGACTGTGGTTATCGTGTTGGCGCTTGATAACCTTGCCGTATCACTGCTGTACGTTGTATGTTTTCCCCGGCTAGGAAATTTCGGCATGTCTTCTCCTGCGTGGGTCATCACGGGATTCAAGATCGAGACGTTCGACAGCAGGGCGACACGTAATAAAGATGTTTCGACGGTTAAGATGATCGGGAGGTCTACTGAGACCACCCAGATAATTATGCACGGCGGAACAAAATTCCTGGACAAGGGAAAGCCCTTAGGATACGCCTATGTTCACGGTTACTTCGAGAACATGCAAGACTACGATAAATTACCGCTAGCCGAGCGAGGTCTGGGCGCAGTTAGCGGAGGGTGTATTTTCCGCGCGAATGCTCCGTGCACCCGGAAATATACACACGAGCAGGAGTGGGGTGCCATTTCTGGACCAGAGACTAGCATCGTGTGCACATTTTATGATTCCACTCTCAAGACGTACAAAGACATAGTTGTTTGTTTCGACAACACAAACGTAGCACCCATTTCCGGCGACTGGCTAACCGGACAGCCTGTGACGGGTCCCAGCACCCACAGCGACAGAACGGACTGGATGGTAAGCTTCACTTCGAACCCCAATGCTGGAAACCCCCCCTTTCACCTGGAGAAAGGTGAGTTGTGGCTCGTTGTGTACCTCAGTTGAGGTTGTTCCGTTTTGCGTCTGACTCTCTCATTGGAGCTCTTTCCCCGACTCTGTAGGTATTGCCCCACGTGCTGCTTGGTACACACTTGCACGTGGGTCGCTTGTGCCAACACGCCTTGTCTGCACCCAGACACCGTTGACACCCCCCTTGAAGTATTGAACGTAGCATTCGTTGCCGGTAAGTCGGCGTGCGTCAAAGGAATCAATACACACACCGTTGATAATGTTGTTTCGGTCAATCAAGAAGTACTTGCTGGTAGGACGACCGCGGGGGTGACCACATCACGTGTTGCCGGGGACCCACCCCATGGACAACGTGGGCAAAACACAATCCTTGTGGAGACATTGAACACTGCAGGCGTTCCGAATGTCGGACGTTGTCAACACCCTGTGGATGGTTCGCTTGGTTGTTCCATGTCTCCTCGCGTACCTGGTATGTTTTTTACCCGCATTATATTTCTTGGGGAGGGTATCGATCACCATCCATTGGTTGCGCCCGTACAACGTCGAGCGTCCATTGGGTAGTATGCACGTACATGGCGTGGAAAAAAACGGCATGTGCCATATACCGTGATAATCCACCCATGATACATGCGGATAGATCATTTTAGGAACTTGCTGAACCCGTACGCGTAGGTATGTATTGTCGAAGGTCTATTGTGGGTAGATATGCGCAACGTGAGTCGACAATTTGAATGCACGACCATACACCGTTCAGAGTCCAATGCGGTGTTGATCCTGGGTATTTTGCGGGCGGTGTAGACCGGCGTCGTGGGTGTCAACACTTCGACTTCACACCCATATAACGTCGAGCATTTGATGCCGTTCTTGTCTGGCTGGGGTTCATTCCGAGAAATATCCGAGTTTGCCATGTATATATATGTATGTATATCAGTGTTTGAACCATCCGCGAAACGTGCCTTCTACGGTTTCTCATTTTTAGTCCTTTGTTCCTCTTCCTCTGATAGACCTTGCAACCATTAAGGTGTCTTATGATTCGTCCTGGAGTAACATGATACATAAGAGGCGACCGAACTCCCGCCTGAGGACCGTTTTACGACCGTGTCAAGCACACCCGTTAGTCGTGTACGTAGGGAATATAAATAGTTGAGCTTGTTGTGTTTTGCATCGCCGAGCATTCTTCGGCGGTGCTATACGGGTAACAATTCCGGACGGAACTATTTGCGAGTGACGGGGCGCCCTTCTTAGCCGAGACACTGCGACCCAAACAAGGCACGCCTCAAGGATGGAATCCCATGGAGTTGTTGACGGTGTGTATGCAACGAGGCTTGCTACGATAGGGATGGAAGTTTTTTTTTGCCAAAACATTTTCTGGCTGCTGGGGGGGGCTCATTAGCCGCTTGAGAACAGCACTCCTGTTTTCGGAGACAAGTGACTTGTAACTAAAGTCAGCTCTATTTCCGAGGGGCCGTGCAGCACGAAATTAGTTATTACGGGGGCCATGGTAAGTAGGACCTACGGTACACACAAAAACCTATATATTTACGTATGTTTACTGACAATATTTGGTCCTCTCTACTACGGTCCTCCAATACTGTTGGGTACACCATTTGTTTAGTTTTTTACCAAGTACGTCACTCGGCATATCGTAGGCTATCGGGTTGCACTCTCGTTGCTTTTCTTTTCAAGACCACGATTTTTTTCGCGATCGCGAGTGAGCAGTTCTATGGTATGAAGAGTCTTACGTAAGGTTCAAATCGTTTTAGAACTGCAGTCCCGTGTTGTGGACAACCACTCAAATCTACGGAGGTTGTCCCCGACGCAATACTGTCAACTCCAGAGGGACAATGAACGGGAGGAACAATGAAATCACTTTTGGGGTGAGATATACTGTAGAGCTCCGCAGGACGAGGAACCTCCGAAAATAAGGTCCTACAACCGCTGTCGTATCATGCGTCCAGTGAGCATTCGGAATAGGCCATTCGCATCTCGCCTCCTACCCGTGATTATCGATTTTTTCCCAGACATGCCCGGTTCCTCCTTTCGTCGTCATTATGACTGCCTTGCTTTGTCTCAATTTATCATCCCAACTTCATCCAATGTCCACACGGCTGGCCATGCCACAGCATAAATGGCGGAGCTCAAGTGCGGCTCGGTCTGCACTCGTTGTACGCTCGGTGCAGACCGGCGGACGCCACTAGCACGTTTCCTGCTGTAACATTGATCCCTTCGTGTAGTAGCTTAATTCGCACTTCGAATCATACTGCGCGGGGTCAATTAGTCCTCTGTCTGCTTTTCCATGCTGTACAACTACAATATCGATGGCTTTTCCCCTGAGGGGCCTATCCTCTTGGCGCCCCATCTTTTCTGGTTTCAGATTACACTCGGAAAATGTGCTGTCCTGCTCGAATTTGTTCTCATCTTGTCTCCAACATCGTGGCTGCAGCGCTCAAGGATTCAGTGGCGCCCATTTTAGCCCTCGGCACTGCTAAGACAATCGCACAGCAACGTTTGAAAAGTATGTTCTTCTTGCTGTCGACAGTGCGATACTCGACACATCCTTGCGTGAAGGCGCACACGCGGGATACGATAAGCGTGTCACGTTTTTGCCTAAATAATTTTTACTTCTCGAGCTCCGTAACCCCCTCGATACTGCTGTAGTCCCTGTGTGGAGACAAAGCACTTGGCATTATACCCAGATCTAGGTGCATGTACACAGTGTAGGGCTATAGTTGTTAACCCATCAACTCTGCATACTATCGTTGGAACACCATATATGTTTACATGATATTCGTTGTATACCTACGCCTCCAGGTGGCACTTCCATGCCTTCTCAGGGTCAGGGCGTGGGGATGGTAGGGAGATCCCCAGATGAGGAGCCCTAAAAATGTCGTTCAGGTGCAACCCTATCTACGTTATCATAACATATGTCCGCAATTAGGTACTACGAGTAATTCGCTTCACTTATGCTCGCTGCTACTGTAGTGAAAAGCACGGTGGTGCTCAAGGTGGACTTCCCCGAGCCGTTGGAGAGTGCTGCGGTGAAGACGGTGGAGCCGGAAGTTATCTTTTCTGAGATGCTTGCGAACGCAAGCTCTCACACAGTGGGAGACACATTCCACATCAAGGCGACGCTGGTGGACACGCACACCTTCGTATTTGAGGTACGGGTGGTGTGGTTTACAGAGCACCGTGGCATCCAAGCAGATCAGTAGCAACATTTTTCGACTGCATGCAGGTGCGCGTACGCGGCAATTTCAACCCCCTTGTGGTACCCCGAGGTGTCGGTGAAATCAACGGAAAAATCGGTTTTATAACCGTCTACAAGGAGCGTGATATCATAGGCCGACGCACGGGGCAAGATCTTATTGAGCCCGTGCCATGCGACTAATTCGATAGGAACATGGACACCAACTTGTGTCATTTTCCCGAGCACGAAACGGTCGTTCCTGAACTGCAGTCGTCACCTGTGATCGTCGATTTTCCGACGTCTCTGGAGTCCTGCGACGGTTCAGACGTAAAGGATTGAAAATGAAAACGCCGAACAAACGTATTTCCGCGATGACGGGACGCGAAATGTGTCTCCTGAAATGACCAAAGGGCCCCATGTGGTTCGAGTAGAAAAAACGACGACCAAGCTGCTCTTCACTCTTTCACCAACGCTCGCCCAAGATACAACGTACGAATTGCTTTTGAAAGGATGACCGACTACGGCACTAGTTACTGATAATTGTACCGCAATATGGCCAGGTGTCTAATTTCCTATTTTGCCTACCCACACGCGGCTTGACGTATTTTCTCACATGCCGTGCCGCAGCATCTATCTTGGAAGCCCCATGTCGACTCGTTTTTAAACTTCTCATGCACCGCGTGTCGTACCGCATGTCGCACCGCGGTCTTTTCGATGCACGGACGGAATACTGAAGCTTCCATTGGACAGGCACAGTCCGTATCATGTGAACACACACCCAGCACGCGGCGCTTCGGGCTCGGTGCGAGCAATGTCTGCCTGGTCGGTGAACACCGGACGTGCTTCGTCCCGGCATTGTTGGGATGCGGGAGCCTATGGTCATATAACTACGGCCATCCATGATATCGAGGATACCACTCCCCCAGTACTGATCACCAACGTGGCGGCATAGCTGTTTCGACGTATGTGATCGCACCGCAAATTATTATTTCATTGATGAACTTGTCTGAACAGCTGATTGGTCGATCGGCAAACGTTTCACACAGCGAATATGTCGTTGACCTCCACCTCATGATCCAGATGGTTTGGAGCAAAGAAAAAATTATGATATGTGTGACCCAGATCGTGTTCCCCAGTGGGAGCTTTGAACTACGCACCATCTACAACGTGTTTCTCGGGTTGGACCCATACGACAGAGTGCGCATATCCTGAACAAAAAACATAACGGTCAGATATTATTTTGATGGTGTAGGTCGTGGTCCTGTTGATATTGGGCATCTTGCTTTTCTGCGTTGTATGCCGTTGCGATGTCCACAGGAAACCTCCGAGGGGGTCTGGTCATCGGGATGGCAGGCCAAGGTACCACTTGTTTTAGAAACGAAAGCCACGGGGGAGATAGACGTGGCGTTCGTGCCTCACCAGGCTTGGACGACCAGCAACAAACAAACCGTGGAGCGGACCGCGAAGATATCTCTTGCGCCCATGATGGGCTGCAAAGCGACGGCAACGTATGTGAAAAGCATGTTGACGATCAACGCAGTGCTGACGCTTGAAAACACGTACACGAGCGGCGCAGTCCAAACAGTCAAGGTGCCGGTGATGTATAAGGGAATTTCATGCGGTAACGCTGAGATCAAGTTGGAGGGCATTCCTATCGTACCTCTTTAAGCAGAAGGAGCTGAGCAAGCTCTTGGAAGCTCTCGAGGGGGGGCAGGGGGGGGGTGTCAAACCCTAGTGACAACCATACCGCACAGTCCGTGGTGCTGGGCATGTAGTGGACATGTTTGCGTTAGTATTAAACATCTTACCGTTTTCAACGATGTATCGTAACATCGAATATCTCGACGTATCGTCTCGAACGTGTTTTCCCCTCCATTCCCTTGCTTGCCCGTGTTGTTGACCCTGACGCTGAACAATACGTTCGATGTATCGAATATCGATCTCGAATATCGCTGTTGCCTGTCTGTATCGTATCCACTTCGATATCGATGTCGATATCCAACAAGGCTTTCGTGCATCAGATATCGAGATCGTATGGGCTATTGTCTTTCTCTGTCTGAACCGTGTCCAACTCGATTTTTCGTTCGATATCCGATATCCAACAATCTATTTATCAAACATCGAAGTAGTACCCTCGAGATTGTTGGTTTAACGGTATCGTATCAAAATCGATTTCTCGTTCGGTGGTCAACGCTAGTCCGCGTGTCCTACATGTACTGACGATTCACTTTACGATAAAGCCCGGACTATCGAAGTAGAGGTAGAGGTGGTGTTCCCAAAGGCGGAAGGTAGGGATGCGTACGAAACACGTACGGCAGCACGGGGGTGCTTGAAAGTTAGAACACGCAATAGACGAACCGTCTGTTAGTATATTGTTCATGTATGAAATAACATACAAACAGACGGTCCGCCTATGGTATATCCTATCACTGGACGCATTTCCAGGTCGGGCAAAAACACGTACCTTTCACTGGACGTCTTATCGCTTGCTTGGCCGCTGTATCTGGAACCCGAACGGTAAACGTTGATACACAACAGCACGGTTCACGTATTGAAGCGCGATTGACCCGTTGAAGCGCGATTTGACCCGTATGATATGGTTCCAGAGACATACGGCACGTTTTTTTCGCACCTGGGGGAGTACAGGAGGCGGTGGGAGAAGGCTGCATCGGTCAAGGTGGACTTACGGCTTCGAAGAGCGTAACAATGCAAGTTGGTACCACTGCTGTGGAGTTCGGAGGCGCCATCTTTGTCGCACCACGTACTGTATGTGCGCGACATGGTTTGCAGTACTTGTGAACTGGTTGACAACACTTGGCGGATGGTGGCGCTCGGCATCGTGAGATGCTTTGTACTGCTGCAGGCTATACGATAGAGATCTGTTACCATATTGCTTCGGGTCGTTTTGAAATAAACTATATGCAAACAGACGGTTCGTCCATTTTGCCGGTGTGTCCTAAGAAGTTGTACGCTATAGCTGGGCCCCAGACTAAGTGCTGATGCACGGCAGCTCAGCTTGTTCGTATGTAGCCTTTGTCGAACTAGCTCAGACTGAAGGGCAGTCTATCAATATTGATTCAGGGTCATGTATTGTTGGTCTCCGAACAGCCCAACATGGTATTACGAGGAATAATAGCAAATAGGACCGAATATTGTTCGTAAAAATAGTGAAATGTGTAGGTTTTTGTATGTACCGTAGGTCTATTTACTGACATCACCCGTCATAGACACATCATGAGCTCCCTAGCATCAAAGCTCCGTATGTCAAGACAAAAAAGTACTGGAACAAGTCAATAGACCAAACCGACGCGAAATCGTCAGCGCTGAAAAGACTACATGAAAACACGGCTCTAGCGGTGAAGCTCAGTGCACATGTACGGTGTATTTGGCCCTTGTATCGTGCGGCGGGGTTTCTGCGTCTGGTAGTTTAGGCGTGGAAGGGAGTAGGGGGGGAGGGCTGCAACGGTTGGTATGGTTTCGCAGCATTACATGCGGGTCGATACTTCTCGTTTTGGGGATAGAATATCATACACAACACGATTGATGACGATTCAGAACTGGTTGGGAACACTTTGGGACTAGTTGGGAACACGTGGGGACTGGTTGGAAATACTTCGGGTCTACTGTAGGTTGGAATCGTTATGGACTGGCGTAGCCTCGTCGACCAGGTTGGAAACGACGGAAGTTGTTTCTATAGCCGGATGCAGGCAGATTCCCTCGGGAATTTCTGAAACGATACGCCTTTCCGTGAGATTAGGCGGTCCACATATTTCGAGGCTTTCCTCGGAACCGAGTTGCGAGATAAACGTGTGAGTAAAAACAGACGCAGCAGTATTCGGATCTGAAAAGCCATTAATGAGCACCTCTGCACGTGAGCTGCACGTCAGATAGGCGATTCCCACCGGGTTAGGAGCAGACACGGGAGAGAGACCGTACTTGGACAACCCTGTGACGATGCAGTATATCCCTGCCGTATCGCTTTCTGCCTTTAGTGCGAATCTCTCTATACCGTTCTTGCAACGGGTGGACGGGACCGGAGTTCCAGATAGAAGGTAGGCGATACAAGCACCTTGTGACCAAAGCATGAAAGGTACGGGACTGTTCTACGTTCTGTCGACATACGCATACCTGTTTTATGTACCAAACGGTGCTTGAACGTTCTGTCGGTTGGATTGGCCGACGTCTGTTGTTGGGATTTGCGTGGCTTTCGACGCCCGCGAACGTTCTTAGAACACCCAACCCTAGCCCACCGTTATACGTGGCATCTCGAAACGAAGGGGTTCCGTCCACTCGCAACGTCTGGAACAAAAACCACAAGCGCAGCGGGGCTCGATAGTGGCGACTAACTCCGGTTAACGCCACCGTTTAGGTGTAGATTGTTGCATCCTCGGCTTAAAGTACGATTATATTGAAACTTCGGGGGATCATGGGCGGGTGTAGCCTGTCGCGCCTTTCACTGTTGAAACATTTTGACATCACCTCACGGCCGGTATAGCCAGTCGAAATTGTGAAAGAAAGGAAACCAAACCGCCGTGCAGTCTGTGTTGGCCTACTGCAGTGTACCAGGCATGTGACTCGATGCAATCACGCGTCACTATATTCGATGGCCCGTCATACGTCTTGAGCGTACTACGCATTGCGATCATTCGAGCACGCGGCGGATCGTTTGTACACGGGCAAATGCCTTACTATTCCAGTTTCACGCCGTGGTTCCGCGTACTCCGAGCCACCCGCAAGATGTTTGCATTTACTCTAGCCGAAGACAGGGCGGCGTCTGCGCCATCACGCATATTACCTGCACATCGTATGTAGCGTCGGCTTACGCATGTACGCATGGTTCTGTGAAGCGTGATACGTTTCGGCTATTGAGATGTGGGGGGTGGACCATTCCCCTTGCTCGTGCCTGTGCACAACGTCAAGAACTGTAAGGCATCAATACCGTAGGGTACCACAGGTACCAATTTTCTATAGGCTCGTACTAACTGACGATCCGTTATCGCACCGAAACCAATGCCGATGTCGGTGAGGTGAGTAACTCCGCGGTTTTAATAAACGCACTGTGTTCTCCGCTCTGTGTGCTTGAGTATTTCACACTAGGAAACTCGTTTCCGAGAGGGGGAAGCGCCCAAAATTGTATCGATTGCTTGTGGTTATTTATGCTAGCCCAAGAAGACCCATCTATGTATAAAAGTCTGATTCCGCACATATTAGACGGAACTGTTCAACGAATCGAGCCTTTCCCCAAACTGTTCCCGACAAACAGTTTGGATCCAGAGAGCTGAAGGGATTAACTACACATTTGACGCTTCCGAAACTAATGTCCTGAGATTGGAGTGCATCATCGGCCGTACATACGGAGATGGTGGTGTGGAGGTTGTGTCTGAAATAGTGCAATGAACGGAAATGTAGGGCACGACACAAGTGCAGCGTGATGATGCGCTCTCTGTTGTATCTGCTCTTTCCACCACTGTACAGGCGGTCGACACCACCGCGTTGATCTTGTTGACGCCCTCCAGACCCAAAATACCCCCGCTACATCTTCGGTTTCGTCGGCGTGACGAAGCTACGCTCCAAAATGTCCCCCCGATCATTCGATTTTTGTCAGGGCGACGAGGTTACGCCAGGCCCGAAATATCCCTAACCATCTGAAGTACGCTACCAAAATAAAGGCGGCACATCAACATTATCTCGCCCGTCTCCAAGCAGGTAGTGCCGGGTAGCGTGTTAGATTCCTTGAACCAGTTTTGGTGCCTACCGCCTCCCGTGCTTGTCAGGGTGACGAACGTCGGACTCCAAACACATTGTTCACTACCTAGCAAATCTATTGTACATCCAGCTTATTGTTTGCAACAACGTATGTAGTCACAACTGCCGAAGAGCGCATTATTTTAGATGAAACAATAGTAGTCGTGACCTCAAAGGCAAGCGACGTCGATGCTGATTTTTAGGAGAATATCTTGTCTCTCCAGCTTAAAGTCATAGTACAGAAGGGACAACCCTCCCCAACATGCAGCGAAATAAAGCTCGAGGTCTGGACAAAACGGGACCAAAACAAGCCATTTTGAACAAAATGATATGTACCATCCGAAGTATCTAGGTGTTTGTACCACATGTAATTTCTCCTTGACCGGTCAACGAGTCGAATCATTTCCCGTCATCTACTTTAAAATCAAAGACTGGATATCTCTATCCAATGCGAAAGACCCAACCTTTAACATCAAGGGTTTAGCCCCAACTCATTGAAGTATTAAAAAATTTAAAAAATCCAAATTTTCCCTGTGCTTGAAAACCCCTTCGCCGGTTCAAATCCACGGTTGGAATAGTCGTGCGATTTTTGTATTACTCGTTCCAAAACCAAAGGCATAAAAAACATAAAATCATTACAACGATGAGAATAACATTACTTTGAAAAACACGAATCCATAACAAAGATTATCCTTTTAATCTGCGATCAGAAGATACAGTCAGATATTGGTCCAACATACTACAGGCCAAGGAAAATTACCTGGCTGCTACTGGGGAGAAATGCTTGAAAACGTCAGCCATACTAACTACCAGTATACGTTTTCCAACAGAACCAGAGTACACTGAGAATCTCCCACACGTACATATATAGCTGCTTGAAATATGACCTTCTGCAGGAACAGCCCTTCCCGTTCAAACCACGTGTTTTCACACGCTGTTAGCGTTCACGTTCGAGCGGAACGAACGGGATGCTCTCCAGCTCGATCTCGGCGTTATCACACGAAGCACCTGTGTGCTTGGCCAATACTTCACGAGTGTCGGTCGCGCCGTTGGTGAAGGCTTTTTGAAAATGTAAGGACAGCGTCGATTACGTAACTAACTGTCGCCTTGCAGTGTGCCATAGGCGGAAGCGTGAGCTGGGCAGACCGGTCCACGGACCGCGCTTGAGAGCAGTGGGGCTTTAAACGTCCATCTCTCTGACCAGTCAACACCCGCTCCCTCCTGGCAAGCGGCCACGACACGAACGAGCAACGGTTAGTCGGATCGGTCACTCAACTGTCCAACCAAGGGACATGGGAGCACTTGATGACACGAGACGTAGGCCAAGGGCCGCCACTGACTCTGCGTGCCGAAGGTTGGTATTGCGAACTTACCCAACAAGGCTGAAGCTGCCACGTAGCTCACGGTATGCGAACTATGCCTGAATTATCTCTGCTTGACGAGGAGGAGGTGATTATACGATTTTACTCCACCCGCCTGAAACTGCCACGGGCTATCGTACAGCGATACAGCAAGTACGCATGTTGGCATGGTGCAGTATGTGAGGGAGAGATGAATAGTCCCTACATTCCTCGGAATCGGCCATGGACATGAATGGCAATAGAGTGCATGTGGGGCATCTCACACCGTACATTTACCTGATATTCAGTACCTGCATGTGGGAAGTGGAAAAAATTACATGGATGCGGATTTGTGGATCGTAAGCGTGTGTTATCGAATATATTGTTTTCCGGCACATGTTCTATTGCGTAAATAATGTGGGTGTCCTGCAGAGTCGTTTTCATGTTGAAGGTGTCGTTCATTTGCGACGAGCTGCCGTTGGTGAACATCTCAGAAAACATCAACTCCGGCTGAGTCGTACATCCCACATTCGCCATCATCTGCTGACAGCTCGGGAAGCTGCACGCTAGGCACAGCCGTGCTTTCGACTGGCGGAGCAGGCAATGAAAGGAGTCATTAGTGTACCCCCATGCACAATACGTTTCGTTTTGGTGGTCATGGTCAACATGCCCGGTATCGTCATCATGTTTATGTTTGGCAACCGAGGATGGAACCTCTGTAGTTACGAATACATATCCTACCTGCTACGCTGAGGCCGGTCGTCGGGCCACGGCATGAACCAACATCTTGGACGCCAGCTTCCGTACCCAACCAACCGTGAATATTGTCTGGAAACGGGACGGTAAGTCGGAAACGTCAGATTCATGTTGTTCAAGACACTGGCAGATTGCAACGGCTGACTCGGGTTCTCGAGATACAAGCCAACGCACTCACGGCGACATGCGCAAGAAACATATGAAGTCAGTCCCTAGGCAACAGGATAGAGATTAACGAACGTGATGCATAGCTGCAGGTACCCACAACTCGTTTAATCACGGAAGAAGTGCGAGGAAACGAAAGCTTCGGATAACAGGGGAAAAACAAGCGAATGATGCGACCGAATAAAAACATTATGTTAACGTTTCCGAGATGGATGGGCATACTGTTGGGCCAAATACTTCAACTACATGCACGACTAGCCGAGGAGAATATAATACCTATCGATCCTTACGTTATTACTTTTTATGACCGGTAGATACTCGTACAAATAGTAGGTTCTGTCACTTTCTGTCCGGGTAATACCCGGGCATGTAAGGGTATGATACACTGCCAACTTGGCAATATACCGCAGCTACGGGCTACTCGGGTATACCCGAAAAGTATTAAACATGTGACGATGGGTGGATATTGGGGGGGGGGGGGTCGGTATGGCAATATATACAAGTATATACCCGTTGATAGGTTAGACCCGGGTAGGATGCCCTGCGGCCTCGAACGTGCGTATCCTCTACTCTGTCAAAGAAACCCTTGGAACGTTTCAACAAACAGGCATGATGCACATGATATGCGCGTGCTGCCTTTGACTGTTGACGCTGTCTTTCTTCACCCCCCCCCCCCCCCCCCCCCCCCCCCCCCCCCCCCCCGTCACCCCCTCGACACGCGACGCAAGCGCCCGCAAGAAGGCAACGTACACCACAAGAATCCATGAAATTTGTAGTTCGTTTGACGAGATCGACGTTAGTACACAGTATGTCAAATCGACCGGTATTACAGCACCCGGTAGCTTTGCGATACCGGACGTTCTTTCCAATACCGTCTCCTAAGAACGCATCAACAACAATGAGTGATTCATACTACTCTTACGAACACAACAACGAGAAGTGTGAGTCGGCACAACATGATTCACCAGCTGATTACTAGTCGGACTAATTTTTTTTTTTTTTATCCTCCGGCGGATTGGTAAAAATGAAGCTTAAGCTCACCACACTTCCACGTTCCCAATTTCGTGTCGTGTGTCAATTTAGCCCAGTTGGGCACGTTGACCCGACCTGACCCCCGAGAGGAGCAGGTGCGGTGGAGATAGCCACCCAAGAAAGTCATCTCTCCCGGGTAGTGTGGGACTTGCTCGCGCTCACCCACTAACAAAAACCAAGGCTATGAGGCCTTCCCGCCGGACTCGGACCAGTTACGGTCCACCCTACCCGTTGGGGCCGTCGGACTAATAGTTTGTCGTTTCCGGGGGGTGTCGACTATTTGTGAATGCGGGATACATTGTATTTTCTGGGCAAGCTACCTCGGCCGGAGAGGGTTGACTCGACTAAATTAAAGTCAGCAAGTGGGTTGGCCACCAGGCTTCCCCATTCCGATTCGCGCCTGAAGAGAGCCGACTGCTCAATGATCGTGAAATGCTGTCGACTCGCAATAACTATGTATCAAGCAACTAATTTATGTGATTTACGTACACCCGTACCCATAGTACTCTAGAAAGCGTAATCTATGACACCCGACTAATTAAAGTTGTTTGTATGAACGAAACGTGCGCAAACGATAAACCCTCGCATGCAGCACGCACCAGCACGTATATATATACTTCGTATAGGTGGCTGCAACCTGACCGGGCTTCTCGTCTGACGCATCAAGCCCAACGTACAGTACAACTCCAGCTTGTAAAAATGAACCGCAACCGTCATTGATCTGAGAACACTCGTCGGATTGCGCGTACAATAGGGGTGCGTGTATACAATTGCCGAAGCTCTTCCCTTGACTGCGGCAGAGGAGCTCTGTACCACGCCGATAGACAATCCTCTCGCCCAGGGATGCACGGAACTTCAGGACCCAAAAGTGGTAACACAAACAAACATGAGATCATTCCTGGTTGGAGGGGCAAGCCAGCGAGAAATATTTTCAAAACGCGCGCTATGCCCCAATCGTAGCCAGCGTCTATTTCACTGGTTCAGGTCAAGTGGGAGCTTCCCATGTTGAGGTGATGTAGCGAACTAAATAACAAAAAATGTTGACACTCAAAATGTGCAACGAGCCACAACATGCCTTGTTCTGAACCAGGGAGTAGGTCGTAGTGGACCATGAGTTGGACCTGAGGTGGACGACCCAGTCCGTTTAGTCGCACTGGATGCAGGGGACAACCGACACCTTGGTGTTGCTCCAGAATCCCGACACGGATGCTACGTTGGTGCGGTCAAAGCAGGCCATGATGATTCAATATACCGCGAACTTTCCACCCCTTAAAATCCACACAGGCACACTTGTCCCTAGGTATTTGCGGTGCGGTGCCCCACTCCTGATCGGCCGCTATCGTTTCCTTGCCTGACAGAAACCCCGTGAGTGGGACGTTTGTCGCAGAACCGTACACACCGCTAACGGCGCGTTCGGCTAGAGGGATCTTTTCGAACTCCTTCAATCTTCTTCAAAGAAGCAGATAGATAGCCGTACCCGAAGGGCCTGCTTTTCCTTACGTATGTTGAGCCGTGCATTACCGTCTGTAGTATGCCACTTGTGAGCCGCCGAAACATCTTGTCGGGGAGGACTTAGTTGAGTGTTGTGCTCGTGAACCCCGTGATAGCCCACACAGGATAACGCATCCATACTTCGCCTGGCAGATAAAATATCAACACAGGCAAGCAGATAACATATGGCATTGGTGACTCATGTGCGTGCTTGATTTTCATCTTACATTTCCAAATATTCCGACATTCGTAGGAGATACCACGTCAATCCCACACAACTCTGCAAGAATACGCACATGAATGTACACGTCAACGCAGGCGGTAGCAATGGCATTCAGATCAGCATAATAGGAGTAACAACAGTAGTACTGCAGGACCACCAGTGAAAGTACCAGCAGTAACAGCAGCAGTAGTAGTCGCAGTAGACTACAGCGGAAACCTCAGGAGTAGGCACGTGCTGACCATTGAGATCAGCATCCTATGGGTCTTCCACGCGCAACAATTATTGGCGAGGATGTCAAACTCCCGAGGGGGGAGTCCCTGCAAACAATACAGTAGAGGCTCGGCATGTTGTATCCCGCTTGGTCTAGAACGTGAATCTGGAGGCCCTGGCTGTGCGGTCACGAGCTGTAAATACTTTTTAATGAAACAAGAACATAGTGTGACAAATATGCGGTACCTACTTTTCGACTGCGCTTGTACGACAAGACGCACTTTCACATGCTACAGCAGCAGCAGCAGCAGCAGCACCAGTACCTCGGATGACCTACTGTATCCCTACCGGGATCGCGAGATAGCAACCGAAACAGTGAGATTTGTTGTCATCCGCCAACGCATAGCGTTATCGCCCGGCGGTTGGGGTCAGGTCATGTCTGCGCCCGTGCCGCCCGACTCCTTGCGTTGTATACTCGCATACACCGATTCGCATATTTGCCCAACTACGCATTGACCGTTTGCCGTCAATTTTCCCTCTCCGAAGTCGAGAGAGGGTGAACTCAGGCGTCAGTGACTGTAGAGCTGAATTATGAAATAATACCGCTACCAGTAGCGCTGTAAACGCCGCGATCGTTGGCAGTGCCGTCGTGCTTGCCCGGCTCGTCAGTCCCCCCCCCATCGACGTGGCCCTCGCCCCCACCGATGGCAGAATCAGATATAAGCACGTCTGGCGGGATCCTCGCGTTATAGCTCCGTCCGCCAAACTCGAGAGGGTGCCCGACGGCCCAGAGCGGTCTTTTGTCGGCCGCTGCCGTGCTTGTGGTAACAGCTGGGGGGTGTGGCTGGCGAGGCCGTCAACTGTCAGAACGAGATTATCGAGCTCAGTCGTTTTCGCCGTCGGAGGCGTGATTCAACCACGCTAGCTCTACTAGCCTGACAGCTACGGTCGTGCCTTGTTCTCGTGCAGCCTGCTACGTCGCTCCCACGTGCACTCGTCTCGCTGCATAGCACAATGGCTCTCTCTCCGGGGTACGTTTACAGAGGGGCTGGATGACGATGTTGATCACTTGTACAAACGCCTTTCTCTCTCTAAAAAAGCACGTCGGATTTTAGCGTGTCCTGCACGTACGGTCTCTTACTTTTTTATTCTTTTTAATCGCCATCCACGATATAAAGGACACCGGACTCTCCCCACCTGAAGAAAAATAAAAATAAAAAATCGTTCTTTTAGTTCACTTGGAGCACCCCAAAACCGTCGTCTAAAACCGTGGGCGAAGTAACTAAACAAGGTTCGGATCGAGTAGATTCTTTTTCGGCACATTTCCGAGCTTTTACGCACCGCCCACGTCGGCAATTGACTGCGCTTGCCTGGTTTAGGGGGGGCAGATCTTCTCGAAAAGTTGATCGGAACAAAAACTCCGTTAGGTAAAGGAAATATGAGTTTGCCAATTTTTCAAAGAACAAAATGCAATTTTTGCTCCGCCGTTATTCAACACCAATGCGGAATTGAGACCTTGTTCAACGACGGATTCATTCGTGATCCCACCCCAACATTACCCTACTATAGATAGCTCGACCCTACGACAACATGCAGAGCAAGATGCTTGGGAGGGAATTATATACGTCATTCCCGTTTTCTTGCTTTTTTCGACAGCTTGTACTTTGTTCGCTATTTAGACCTAATGCCATAACTTATGATTGCGGACTCATGATCCCCATTCCACAAATACCATAATCCGGAAGAACCAGCTTACATTGGCGAAGGAGTTTTAACTCGGGGATTTGTTCGATCCACCCCCGACTTCTGCGTTTCGCTGAATTTCCCATAAGAACTGGGGAAAACTGGTTGAAACCAGGCGATGATACGGCTTTCTATATTTTTTATTCGACAATATTAAACTCGTGGGCGTGAATATGTTTTCAGACCTTAGCTGGGGATTGCTGAATCCTTCCTCAAAAACCGGAACGCTTTACCGCGGATGGCATAATTATTTAGTGGTTTTTCTCGGAGAGGCCTTACCTCGGATGACGCCTTTGTTTAGTGGTTGTCTCGGATTGTACTGTATTCTGCAGTAGGCAACCGACCCTGAGCAGGCGAAACAAAACACAATCCCACCAGATTTGTGTGGCGAGACTACTTAGTTGGGTTTACAGAAGGGGTAACGTGAAGGGGGCGGTGAGTGCTGTTGACACAGACGCTGGCTTCACGAACAAATATAACGCAAGGCTTGCCATACAGCAGGAAGTGCCATAAATAGTAGTCATTCAGTCGGCACCCTCGGGACAAACCTGCAGAAGTAGTATTTAAAGTACCAAAAGCTCTGATCGCGCCGTCGTCGCCCGAAGAGAACTCTTTTAGGAGTTTCCATGTGTGAATATCATCAGTGAGCCACCTCAGTTCGGCAATACGTCCATCTTCCTGATCCTTCTGGTCAGGTCAGGGCGAGTACTGCTGTGGGGTCTACGGATACACACGCTTCATCGCGTGTTACCGTGTCATCTCATGTATTGTCGTACCCCCGTGGCCTCCCGGCAAGTAAGACTGGCACTCTCAGCTCCCACCACCAATCACCACCCCTAATACCCACTGCATTTTTTTCTCGTTTTCTGTCCTCGTTCTCCCGGATGGGCCGATCAATCCTCCTCAACGAGATGTGCCTGCGAACGGGCCAGCCGAAAAATGGATAAACCATCCGAAGGTCGTATCCCGGGAACAACTGCGAATTTGGACATGAAGTTTGGAGGCACTGACCCTGACACTACACTGCACGCGCAGAATATATATATATATTAAAATTAAGACGTTTTCACATTTCGACTCGATCTCTAGGAGTTATCGGCGGAAAATAAAAAAAGTATTTTTTTGACGCAAAATTCGCAACAAAATCATCGTTCCCGATCAAGGCGAGAATGGGTGGAGGCGTAGCTGAATACCCTAGAGATAGGAGAAGATCGATATCATCACTTTCATTGTCCAATTCGCCACCCATCGAGAGATATTGCCAAAAAACGATTTCTATACATACAACAAGCACTTGCGAGAAATTACGGTTTTTCTGCGATGCTCCGCTCAATTTTGCGAGTTTCGATCAACTATTATTTAAACCCTGAGTTTGAACCGCATGTGCGCACAAAGCTTTCAACAACAACAGCGGCAACTTCGGCAATACTATCAAAGGACTGACGAAGTCCGACGGCGGCAACCCGGGGGATTTTCGCGATTGGCGTGAGAGTCTGGCGGCAGTGTTCAGCGTCACGCGCCGAGACATTGCAAGCCTGCTCAGAGGGAAACCCCGACCAACCGAAGAAACGATCGGCACGGGAGCTCAGGCTTCTCTTGACAGGGTAATTGCTGACTATGACAGGGCGAACGAAGACTCGACTGGTACGTGCGGGGATGGTCAGCGGGCTCTTCAAGAACTGGTGAACAAGTACAACAAGGAATCTTTCAAGATCAAGGCAGGATCCAACTATGAAGCTGAGCAGAAGTGGTGTTCTGTACTCAAGACTACATCTCACGACGACTCGGAACGTTACCCGCCGCAAAGTAACGGCGCTCACATCACCTCAGCTGTACTGAGCGCGATATCACCTCCCGTCAACGACGACGTGAAGCCGTCCGCGAGCAACCTTCTGGAAGAGGGCAAGTCATCGACAACATCAGCCGGAGCATCATCGACGGGAGCTAGAGTATCCTCACTAGGGGCCGGAACACCATTACCAAGGACTAAATATTCATCACCAGAGACTGGAACGCCATCATCAGGGACTGCAACACTACCGCAACAAGCGGGAGTATCGTCATCATCATCTTGAGCTACATCTTCTTTTTCACCCTGGGACGCATCTGCTGCTTCGCCCGGGGTTGAATCTTCCACTCTGGCTGGAGTCACACTGGATGCACCGCATCACGAGACCGCCAGTACGGTACACAATCCAAGCGTCGAGGAGACCTTTGACAGCACGCACGCCAAGAGGGCATCGGGGAAAGACCCCCCGGACACGTGTATGGATTTCACCTACACCAATAGAGACCCTTTTCGGATCTCGGCGGAGGAAAACTGGGTGATCAAAATCCCCACCAAAACACCACGATGCCATTCATTCCCCGGAGCAGCATCACCCGGGATCATCGGATCATCAACATCTGGGGTCATCGGAGCACCAGCATCTGGGATAATCGTAGCATCATCATCTGATATCACCGGACCATCAGCTGGATCATCATCTGGCATCTCCGGATCATCAGCTGGATCGTCATCGTCTGGGGTCATCAGGGCATCAGCGTCTGAGATCACCGGAGCATCCACGTCTGGGAACACTGGATCAACATCATCTGAGATCACTGGATCAACATCATCTGGGATCACCGGATTATCTGAATCAGCTGGATCATCATCGTCTGGGGTCGTCGGAGCGCCAGCGTCTGGGATCACCGGAGCATCCACGTCTGGGATCACTGAATCAGCATCATCTGGGATCACCGGATCATCAGCTGGATCATCATCGTCTGGCTTCACCGGAGTATCAGCTGATACACCACCGCCTGCCACATTTAGTATTCCTTTGTCGTCTAACCGACTGGAATGTAGTTCACGGTCTGATGATTCTTGGACTGATATCTAAGCTTGCATAATATGTGCAGAAAAATAGCAGAGCTGGATATTTTACATCTGCTTGTTTCGTGTAACCCCCGGATAATGTAGCAGAATGAGTTAGCTCTCAGTAATTTATGCTAAATACTTTCACCGCAACAGTTATCAACTTGTCGTGTGCATTTTTGGAAGTATGGCATGTAACGCAGAAGCAACAAGTACATTGTTCCAGATTGAAGTGCAAAATTCAGTTCACAGTTCGATGTGTTAACGCATCGAGGGGTCGTATTAGGGATGACACCTTTACCAGCACTAGCCAGTATCATCTAGTCGCTGCTGCATAACACAGGGCTACCAGGTACTCCTGAAGCGTCAATAGTTTAGGTACACAACCATCTCATACAAGCAGGTGTTACAACAGTAGAAGAGCAGATATACAAGCACGTGTTACAACAGCAGAAGAACAGAACGATTCTGTGTTCGGTCATTTTGTTGTCCTGTACGTGTTGAATTCACTCCTTGGGTCTCATGCGGTAGGTACATCATGTACGACTGATTATCCTTGGACCTCATGTAGGTACCTTACGTACAAGTGTTTGTTCCCAATAGCAACATCACCACCTGATGTTGCATGTGTTTCTTTTGAAGAAGTTTTCGCATGTAGCGCAGAGTAAGAAAGTGTATTAGAGATGATACTTGTCAGTAGCCATCATAGTCGTTACTCGATAACACTTACGTCATCTGGTATACATTTACACATTTCTAAGAAGAACGGACAGTTTTCCAGCCTGTGAGTTGTAGCAGTATACAGCAGCAGTCATACACTATCTACTGCTGTGCACTCGTACACATTGCGGAATAGGTCTCAATAACAAGTAGTATCGTGGATCTACTGTACTACGTACGTACATAATCTACAGCAACACATGTACAGTAGTACCTGGTACGTGCGCACTGGTAAATAATGGAAAGCGTATCTTCAGTATCCCTCCGGGACCAGTAGCATAGTTTAATTCTGGTTGAAGCAACAACATAAGCTAAAAGAGGGTCATGAGTACGTACCCCAAGAGATATTGAGAGATATTACAGAGGTCCATAGTTAATAGGACCTATGGTATACATAAAAAAACTATATGCTTACCTATTTTTACTAACACTATTTGATCCTAACCCTAACCCTAACCCTATTGTCAACTACGATAGTAGTACTTACTGCGTTGTACCTCTCCGGCCTGCCGGTGGGCCGAGGAAGCCCGCAAGGACTTACAGCGGTCTAGCAGCAGCCACACGGGCATCGAGTCTCGGGCTGGGTAGAGAGGGAACCTCGCGCGGTCTGGCGAGTGAACTGTTCACTCTAAGGACCCCGCGGGGTGGTGGTGATGAGTTTTATTTTTAACCCGGATGCCGAGGAGTTCATCCCCGAGGCAGGACGGGTACATCACCACAGCAGAGAGCGCTGCGTGGGTAACCTGGGGAGAGGAGAGGCTGGCCACCGCGAGGGTACGCAAGCGCGACAGGAAGGATGGGGGTGTCGGAGTTGGCTGGGACGGCTGCACCCAACCAACGGAAACCAAGGCGCGAACCGGGCTACAAAGCGGAGAGCCAATATTATCATAGAGAAAAAGAAGAGACAAAAAAAGCAAAAAAGGAGGAGGGGACGAGCCTCTCGTCGGCTGGCAAAAAAAGCAGCACGCGAGGCTCGTAAGAGGCGGAAGGCGGCACTTGTGGTGGTAGCGACCTACAATGTGCGTACCCTGGCCGTAAAGAGGAAGAATGGGTACGGGCATGACGAGTGCGCACTTGCGAAAGGACGGCAACTCGGTTGTGACTTCATTGGTCTGCAGGAAACCCGACGGTCCGGCAACACGAGATTTCGTGCAGCTGGATACCAAGTTTTTTGTTCAGGTCAGGAAAAAACAGCAGCGAGACAAGGATTGTATGGGGTAGGTTTAGCAGTAAAAGACTCAATATGCCGTACGTCCAAGTTCACTCAGCAGTTTATTGACGAACGACTTATGTCTATGCGCTTTGAGTTGGACGGTCGGTGCGATGCGGTTAATTTCGTCGTTGCGTACGCCCCAACTGATTGTACCAAAGACTCCAAGCAGAAAGGCATGTTCTGGCGAAAGTTGGAGGACCTGGTTGAGCAGATTCCTGCTAAAGAGTGTTTGTTTGTGCTTATAGATACCAATGGGCGAACTGGGGAGAGGATAGAAGGGTGCGGTGATGATGAATGTAGGGTGCTCGGAGCATACGGACGAGATGTTCGTAGTGATAGCGGCAAACGGCTTTTGTCGTTCGCTACCAGTTGCAAGCTAGCGCTCACCAACACTATTTTTCAGCACGCGCAAGGGCGGAATATCGCATACATACAACGGCACCAGCCTGAATGATCGTAAGCGAATCGACTACATCCTAACTCGTCAAGTCCACCGACCTAGAGTACATAATGTTACAGTCGTCCCACAGCCCCCACCACCTGATAAGGCTGATTCAGACCATAACATCGTGTACATCAAGGCCCGACTTAGTGGTCACTTTTCGTCTAACCGAAGATTGCTGAAACCCCCAAAACGCCGAGAATTCGACAGGCAGCTTTTCTTATCCGATGGAGAGCGTCGACACCGAATAGTCGAGAGGGTCGTTTCCACTCTTAACCAACCTACCCAGCCTCGTAACACGTCTGGCATGGTTGAGTTTTTCACCACAACTGTCATGAATGCTGTTGAGAAAGAGGTGCCACCTCCACCACGTCGCCACCGCCGAAACGGTTGGTGTGAGACCCCCGAAACGGTGGCCGCTTTCAAAGTAGCATGGACAGCGAGGGAGGATGCGAGACAGCTCTTGCGTGTCTACCCCCGAGATAGTACAGCGTGGAAGAAGTTGAGATCCGCCTGTGCGAATCTGCAGGAAGTGGTCGCCGCAGGAGTCAATGCGTATTTTGAAGAGTACCTCGCTGAAACCGAGAAATTCCTCGCGAGTTCCGATCAACGAGGGTTCTACAAGCACCTGAAGAGTACGGTAGGGTTGCAAGGTACGAAAGCGAGGAGTGAACAGTTTATCATGGACGAGGATGGCATGCTGTTGCGGGATCAAGCGCGAATTCGTGAAAGATGGGCGGGGCACTACCACAAACTATTGAACACGAAATCGCTGAAACTTGACCCCACGATCATCGACCTAGTGCCACCACGACCGCTGAAACTATCCCTTGGAAATGAACCATCCATTGACGAGATGATGGAAGCAGTGAAGGGTATGTCAAACTGGAAAGCCGTTGGACCAGATGGTCTCCCGGTCGAAGTACTGAAACTTGACCACCCTGCTTTCGTGCAGTATTTTCACAGTATCCTTGTTAACGTTTGGGTAACGGGAGAAGTCCCCCAGCAATGGAAAGATGCGATCATAAAAACCCTTCATAAAAAGGAGGATAGAACTGATTGCAACAACTACAGAGGTATTTCGCTTGTTGCTCACGCAGGCAAGGTGATGCTGAAAATCGTTGCGTCCCGTCTAAGCAGCTACTGCGAGACCGAGCATATACTCCCTGAAGAACAGTGCGGCTTCCGCCCCGCACGGTCAACAGTCGATGTGCTGTTTGTCGTGCGCCGATTGCAGCAGCTCGGGCGGCAGAAGAAAATCCCCCTGTACATGTGCTTCATCGACTTGCAGAAAGCGTACGACTCTGTCGACCGAGAACTGTTGTGGGAGGTACTCACGCGCCTTGGTGTACCAACCAAGATGCTCACAATCATTCGCAATTTTCACGAAGGCATGCGGGCTCGCGTGCGTGCGGATGACGGTGAACACTCGGACTGGTTCAATGTAACCCAGGGACTGCGGCAAGGCTGCGTACTATCACCGTTACTGTTCAACGTGTTCTTCGCCGCTGCGATACACATCGTGCTGGTACGCCTCAGCAAAGACGAATGCTCGTAAGGGATTTGGTTCATCTCGAAGAGGACAGCGTTGTCGGAAAAGGGGAACCGTTGGCATGCGTGCAAAGGGCTGTGTGGGGCATGTTGTATGCAGACGATGCAGGAATAGTCTCGAAGTCGGCGGAAGGCCTTGCAAGAATGATGACAGTCATCGTGACTGTCTTCGAAGCAGTAGGTCTCACGGTATCCGAGAAGAAGACAGAGACGATGCTCCTACGAACACCGGATCAGACGTTTACCACCTCACCGCTCGCGATCGAAGCTGCAGGCCAAAAGTATAAACAGACGACCCAGTTTTTGTACCTAGGAGGCATTATCCACGAGAACGCCTACCTCTCCTTCGAAATCGAGCGACGAATCCGTCTGATGCGGGCATGCCTCAAACGGTATGGTCCGGAACTGTACGATAGGACGAACGCACCGCTTAGTCTGAAAGTCCGGATGCTGAAGGCCGAGGTGATTGAGACCTTGCTGTACGGTTGCGTGACGTGGACCCTCAATGCGGACCACTTCGCCAAGCTTCGATCAGCCCACCACGAAGTCCTTCTGCGAGTCATTGGTTTCCAGCGCCGACTACGCACCGACCACACCACCCTCTCGTATGCGAAGGCGCTCAGGATAACACGATGCGAAAGTATCGAAACGACCATCCGTAAACGGCGACTCTTCTTTGCGGGGGCTGTGGTGCGGCAACACGAGGGGCGATTGCCCAGTCGGTTGATGTTCGGGACGATCGCTGGTGGGGGGAGCCCGAAACCAGGCGGGCAGCCCAAGACTTGGCCTAGGGCAATTGCTGAGGACCTTAGAGTGTTCAAAGCCACCGAGGGATCAACGGAAGACTCCCCCTTAGTCTTTGGAGTTGGGACCGCACTGTGGCCCACTGCAGCAAAACAGACGGGAAAGTGGTACCGGGGAATCCTCGAAGCAGCTGAACAGTTCATGGGCAGGTGGCACGAGGCTGAGGCAAAGCTGAGTAGACAGCGCCGTGCATCCGCTGCAGGTAGTGTTAGAGGGAATGGGGGGAGGGGTAACAGCAGGAGGGGTAGAGGGAACACCGTACAAGTGTATGGGGGCAGGGGGGGGAACAGGAGGAGTAGAAGGGAAACCGCGGTAGGAGAGAGTAGCAGAGAGACCGCAGATAGGGTAGCAAGGTACCAGGCCGACTAATAGGTTGGACTTTTCTTTGCTACTCGTACCGCCAACTGCTGCGGCCGTTCGGTATGCATTTCGATTTTTTTCCCTTCTTATCCTTATGAAAGAAGTACTACATAGTGGGTGGGTGACGAGCGTATTTTGGCCCTCTTTTTACTTAGTTAAGTGTTCACCGGGATGCATAGTCCCCTTTTTCCTTCTCGTATCTTTCCCCTTGCACGTCCCTTTTGGCTCATGCTCGGGGTAAGTATGTATGTGTCTGAGCTTTGGCTTCTAATTTTATTTATTTTTTTGGGATTCTTCTCCTTTTCTTTTTCTTTTTCTTTTTCTTGTTCTTTTTCGGTTTGGTTTCTTCGTTGCTTCTCTTTCTTTATGGTGTATTTTGGTTGCTGGCGTATGTATGTATGTTGTGTCGGCCGCACCTAGTGCGAAGGCATGGTATTGCGTAGGCTATTAATGCCTTACGGTGTGTTATCACTGTGTCGTAGTCTGTGACCACAGAGCTCGTATCTTTCTGGGGTGAAGAATCAGCACGGACACTGGGCTTGCTGGATGTCGACGAGTAGAAGAACGGTTTAATGTGAAGAACACACACACACATTTACTATGGTCTCCCGTAATAGTGAGTTTTGCAGTAGAACTGCGGGTCTTCGTGTCGTTTAATATATTTACCTGAATGCAAGGGTATTTCCTTATTTTTGTTTTTGAACGAATTGTAGGGGTCGTCCTTTGTTTCGAGTTGTGAGCGCGCACGCGCACCGCACCCATTTGAGTTCACTCTATTTTTGCTCACCATCATCAGCTTCCAGCTGAGCAAATGAATCAACACTGGCTTGGGGTCACCACACCATCTTCTTCTTCTCTTCTCTTGAAGCTTCTCGTACAAGTCACCTAACAGTGGCTATGCGTTCGCCTCAAACATTTTGACTGCTGTGTATTGACCGGCCATCGGCAATCGAGTCTAGGCGTACACATCAGCTACGAGCTGGTACACACGCCAACCGCCATACCTAGTAAGTGTTACAAGAATTACCCTGAGCTGGGTAATTACTAACCGATCGATCTTTACCCCTATATAGCTCAGTAGGTAACATCTTCACACCTACACTCCTTCATTCAACTCTGTGGCTCAGATATTGTCTTCCACATGTGCGGACTGTATACCCTGCATGAGGCCATATAAAAGCCGTAGTACGCGCGATCGAAGTATCACTATGCTATTAATAGTATCACACACAACTCGCAAAGACGAGTTTCCACGAAATCCTCGACCTCACAGCTGTTGTTTTTGAATTTTATAAATATTCAATTCCAACCGTTTCTATGTATAATTTTGAAAAAATCGGGATACTACGTATTGTGGTGTGGTGTTGTGCCTCCTCTCAAATCGCAGCACAACATAGAGAAAGAAGAGCCGTAAAGTACACCTCGCTTCGGTATATTTTCGCCCATCATTGAACATGTAAATATAATATATGTACCTGGTATGAAATACGTTAGAACTATTAATACGTATTTACTATTAATAGTAATTGGTAGTATTGAGGCGCGACCTCATCGATGTTACCTGCAGTAGTCATATCCGCGATGCATCACGCTGGGCAATTGTATATTGTGCGGAACCAACACGAACGAACATCTACGTACGTACGTGGTTCCCACCTCAAAATTCGAATAATTGGAAGACGAAAAATCTGCACCTTAGATGTTTCGTATGACAGGAAGAGCTTTTCGTAGCAGGTGCCACCACTGCTACTAATGTACGGCTGCATGGCATCTACAGCGGAGCTTCTCCAGCAGCAAACAGCAGCAGCAGCAATAGCTGTAGGACACACGAGGCCATGGTTAGCGTCGCACCCTTGAATCCTTTGTACACGTACTCGATTGGTCGTGTGTTTCCTGGTTCCGAACTCGAAATTCAGCATAATTTGAACAATAAAAATCTGCACCTGACATGTTTGGTCCTACAGAGAGAACTCCTCGTAGCAGATGCTTCCACTACAACTGATGTACGACATCTACAGCAGAGAGGGCTTCTAGAATCTACAGCAGCAGACAGCGGTAGCAGTAGCAGTAGGACACACGTGGCCAGGGTCAGCGTCGCTGTACGCTCGGCTTGTGTCGGTTCAACCCTTGAACCCTTTGTACACGTACTCGATTTCGTTGTGTGTTTCCTGGTTCCGCACTCATAATTTGAAGGCGTAAATCTACAACGTGACATGTGTCCAACAGAGCTTCTCGTAGCAGGTGCCACCACTACTACTGCTGCTGTACAACATCTACAGCAGGTCTTCTCCTGCTTCTCCGTCCCCCCATCATTAGGAGGGTGTGCCTGACAACACCACCTGCAGCATGTCTTGGGGACATGCCCGAACGTTGTTGGGAACAGGCACAGTCTGCCTACGAGTACTCGTAGAGTTGGGTTTTGTTTGGTAGAACACAAAAAACCAAACACCGTCATGATGAGGTTATTGGTTCTGTTTTTTTCAACAATGGCCCAGCCATGTGCCTTTACACGTTGCCGCACCTAGCTCGACCAACTGTGAACGACTTGCCACCGCACCAGCACGAGAAGGTTTCCTTCGTGTGTGTGCGTGCATAGAGCCCGCCGGGACTGGAATTGGTGCCGTGAACGTTGAACGCGGCGGTCAAACGTGGCCGAAAAAATGTTGAATCATGATGACACACACATAGAACTACTTACTTAGATCCCACTCTCTGAGCGTGCTCGGTTGGTACGTGTGATATGAGTAGAGTATTCATGGGCTATAGATATAGATAATACGTTGCAGTCTTCTAGTCTCACGAATACGACAATAATCCAAAGAATGGATTAACCCGGCGGATATTCCGTCAGTCGAGAGTAACGTTCTTTCAGGAATGTTCCCTAGGGCGGATAGCCCCTTAGACGAGAGTAATGTTCCTTGACGCAGATAGGACTACGAAGTGAGAAGTTCTTACATTAGCAGAAGAACGATCGGTAGCCATAGGAAAGTTCTGTAGGAGTACATCAGATAAGAGGAATTTAGGAGAGCTTGTGGCATGGGGTGGGACGAGTATATCTGGGCGTCGAGTCCCGCCCCCTACCTCTCACTTCTCTACCAGAGCACCTCCTTAGCTCTCGCCATCAATGAGAAGATCTAAATCAGAAGAAGCGAAGCACTGCTTTCCAGCTGCCAGAACAACCTGCGTCCCTTACCACTACCCTTACCACTACCCTAGAGCGGTATCCGCTTCACATCTGGCGTCGTCGGACCTCCTTGGGCCCCAGACAATGACTCCAGTATATACTAAGCTTGTACGTCCTTCTTTTTCCTTCACTTCGGTCTTCGTTTTCTTCTTCAGCCTTCGCTTCGGTTTCTGTCTCCTTTTGCGTTCGTCTTTCTTTGTTCTCATTTTGGGTGATTTTTCCTTTGGCCTCTGCTTTGAGTTCTGTCTCTCTCTCTCCTTTAGTCTCCCTTTCAGTGGTTGTTCTCAGCGAACACCCCCTCGTCGTAGTATTGGGTCTTATTACGAGGTGTGGGGGGATCTATAGCCTCATTTCGTTTGTTTCGAATAGCCGCATCTTCGATCACCTTTTTCCTGGCCGTTTGGGATGAACTTTGTCATCACCATCCGACCATCTTGTGGTCTGCATATACGACTATTCAGGGTGGGATAATGTGATATGAGTAGAGTATTCATGGGCTATAGATATAGATAATACGTTGCAGTCTTCTAGTCTCGCGAATACGACAATAATCCAAAGAATGGATTAACCCGGCGGATATTCCGTTAGTCGAGAGTAACGTTCTTTTAGGAATGTTCCCTAGGGCGGATAACCCGTTAGACGAGAGTAATGTTCCTTGACGCAGATAGGACTACGAAGTGAGAAGTTCTTATATTAGCAGAAGAACGATCGGTAGCCATAGGAAAGTTCTGTAGGAGTACATCAGATAAGAGGAATTTAGGAGAGCTTGTGGCATGGGGTGGGACGAGTATATCTGGGCGTCGAGTCCGCCCCCTACCTCTCACTTCTCTACCAGAGCACCTCCTCAGCTCTCGCCATCAATAAAAAGATCTAAATCAGAAGAAGCGAAGCACTGCTTTCCAGCTGCCAGAACATCCTGCGTCCCTTACCACTACCCCTAGAGCGGTATCCGCTTTACATACATCCCTGGCCTTTCAGAGCTCCCACTTGGAAATCGCCTCCTTTTATTACCTGTTTCTCTTCGTACTCTCAGTCCTTCTTTCCTTTTTTCTTCCCTCGTTTCGTGTGCGTGCGTGCACTCCGAGCACGGTTCCGCGGGGGAACCCGACACCGTCCCGGGTGTCAGCGTGTGCTGGCGGGTAGAGGGGGAGTTGCAAGGAGAGCGGTCGCCGCTTTCGTTCCTAGGCGTCGCGTGTGCCTCGAGACACGAGAGATGCATCAATAGGTTCTGTCTGGCCTCCATTTGTGATTTTTGATAGAGTACGTACGACTATTTAAGGTATATTCGGGATTGTAAGATCATATTCAAACGGTGCTTATTTTTGCGACCGGGCTGAAATCACAAGAGGGAGGTGCCCATTCTGAGCACCAACATTGTCGAGCTGGCGAACGAGGTTCACGGTGAGCGCCGGGCTTCACGCGAGGCGGGCGAAGGGGCTCACTGTGCAAGAGAGGGAGGAAAGCTTTACCCGGACCGAATCCGATGTTTAATTTTTTTCTTTTTTTCTTTTTTTTTGTTCTTGACTGGTGTAAGGTGTTCCAATCAGGTAGTAAATTATATACGAAAGGGGACGGAGATTTTTGTCTTCGGAAAAATTCGGTTTCATTTTCATTGTTTTTGCTGTGTTGCTGTGCCGTGCTGTGCTTTATATTTCGTACGAACGAGTACAGACACACAGAGCATATCGAAAGAAGAAAATAAGTACTCTACCTGGGGTATGTACGTACGTACAACATGTGAGCAAGCGTAGCGGAAAACCGCCCGCGACGCGAAGCGTATGCGGCGTCCAGCCGGTTTTCTCCTGAAGCATGGCGGTGGGTCTCTTGGCATTATCAAGTCGCCAATTTGCAACTAACTACAGTCATGAAAAAAACAATATTCAATCATGGACCTCTGTCCGGTTCGCATACTTTTATTTCCTTCCTGAGCGAGCGTAGCGGGCGGCGTAAGGCCGCCCGCGAAGCGAAGCGCCTTGTACACACATACACACACATACAGAAAAGCTCAAAACAAGGCACCTTACCCTCGTTTGCGAGCCGTTAGGAAGATGCTTTTTTTTTCCTTGGAAACTCAAGAGGAAAAAAAAGCGCTCGGGCGCCTCAAAAAATATTGAATCATGATTACACACAATCCTACATACACACGCAGAAGCTCTCAAAACAAAAGGCACCCTACTTACATTCGAGCCATTGCGAAGAGGCTTTTTTGTCCTTGGAAAACCAAGATAAAAAAGGCGCTTCGCGCTCGCGCCTCGTCACTACGGGGGAACATATAAAATAGGACCTTTGGTACCCACAAAAAAAAACTAGATATATGTACCGGTATTTAACTAATAACATTATTTGGTCCAATTTATTATGGTCCCCCGCAATAATAAAGCAGAAACAATGTATATTTCGCTTCGCTTTCACTCTCTGTGCATTCGTTTTGTTGTGTACACGTGCGTACGAATCGCTCTCTGTTCTTGTTGAATTTAGATTCGACCCCGTTTGCTTTTTTTTCGTTTGATGTGGGCTTCATTTCAATTCGCGACAATCAGTCCGGTTCAGATTGCGTTTTTCGTTTTGTTTTGTTTTCGGTACGTATGTATTGTAGCCAAACCGTTCAAGCTTTTTATGTTTCTTGCTTGAGGTGTACGATGTATTTCGGGCATCCTGTATGTGTACCGGGTATTAGTCCGGGTTTTGTACTACTTGATTTGGCTGTATTTTTTGCCCTGGGGTATTCTCCGGCTCCTCCTGCTCTTGGAGCCTGTCCTGTGACCACAGACTCAATATTCTAGACATGAGCTAGTACGAGAACAACAACAACTTTCTGACAAAAAAGCCACATCCGATAGGTATAGTATCTAACCAACTGCAGCTATAGCTCCGACGGTCACGCAGCCGCTTCAAAAAGTCATATTTCTCCTTTCATTTACAACTTGTCTCTGTCCACGAAACCAGAATGTACGTGCAGCGAAGACAAACAAGTACTTATCCGGGGGTCCATAGTTAACAGGACCAAATATTGTTAGTAAAAATACCTAAATATATAGTTTTTTATGTATGCCATAGGTCCTGTTAACTATAGACCCCCGTAATACATATTATAGCTCCCTTTTTCCTTCTCGTTTCTTCCCCCTTGCACGTCCCTTTTGGCTCACGCTCGGGGTAAGTATGCGTGTGAGCTTTGGCTTCCCATTTTATTTATTTGTTTGGGATTCTTCTCATTTTCTTTTTCTATTTCGGTTTGGTTTCTTCGTTGCTTCTCTTTCTTTATGGTGTATTTTGGTTGCTGGCGTATGTATGTATGTTGTGTCGGCCGCACCTAGTGCGAAGGCATGGTATTGCGTAGGCTATTAATGCATTACGGTGTGTTGTCTCTGTGTCGTAGTCTGTGACCACAGAGCTCGTATCTTTCTAGGGTGAAGAATCAGCACGGACACTGGGCTTGCTGGATGTCGACGAGTAGAAGAACGGTTTAATGTGAAGAACACACACACTATTAATAGGTATGGCAGGTAGGGGTATGGCGGTACAGCAGTAGTTTCAGTTTTTTCAGTTTTGCTTTTTGTTTTTGACAGGTCGCTTCGAGTATAGCCTACCTACCTACATTAGTTTTGGGTCAAAACTGGCACCCCACATATTGTATACTCGTACCAGTACGTATATTCGTATAAAATTCTGGGGTTCTCCGCCGGGTGCGTCTGCTGGTGTCAGCTCCCTTCCCATCAATTTCCACTGGACCTCAAGCAAATTCTTACAGCCGTGGAAATCAAGCAAGGTGACGCGTATCATCGAGCGAGAGAATTGCCAAGAAGAGCATTGTCAGGGGGAGAGCGTTGCCGCAGTAGCCATCATACTTCTTTATCCCCTCGGACACCACCTTCATCTTCCATTTCGCTGGAGACGGCTCAGGACTGGTCTGCGGACAGCATCGCGTCGCGGGTGAGATTAACCCCCGTTCGTTGCGACTCTAACGCAAAACAATGGTTGGTAACGTTGTTGGTGCTATCAATCATCTACGAGCAGCCCGTTAAAACGCCCAGGAGGGCCGGTAGTACCATGTTGCGCCCGTGCCGTATAAAGCCCCTTACACTGCGCAACCATTGAAGCTCGGACTCCCAAGTTGTGCATGCCATCCATAATATCGTACGGAGTGAGTGGCCGTTGCTGCTGTGTGTATATCGTTCTTGTCAAGCGTCGAGCTTCCTCGCGGCAGTCTCCAGAGAAAAAGCAGAGTGTGGAGGAATCCCGTTTGTTCGCAGTTCACGCGAAACAGCGTAATATATACCTGGTACTAATGAGTTGCGCAGAAGGACCGTGTGCGATTAACCCGCACGTAGCAGTAACGTTCTCCGGGGACCCAACTGCCCCGCAGTTGCTACGGAAGGCGGCTGCTCGTCACGCTGCCCGTGCCATCGCGTGGTTACCCGGCGGGTGTGACGTGTGTCCACCATTTAGCAGTACAACAACAAACACTAGTAATTAGCTGTCTTTGCGACTTGCACCTGAGAGTTACCGAAGTTCTTACGTAATACAGGTAGGAGTTGGTCAATCGATTGTCACAATACAGCAGGATCCAACCACCCGCGTATTTTCCGCGTTTGGTGATAATCCTGAGGCCCGTGTTGTCGCGGCACCCACCCGTGACTCGCATCAACTCGTCATCATGCACAGCAGTACAAGCGGCCTAATAACAACGGGGAAACAAGCACTGTAGAAGCCTGGCCGAGCTCTACAGGGAGATATGAAATTCGCGAGTCGCTGTACTGACGTCAGTCAGTGTTGAACGCACCCATTATTTCCAAGCAGAAATCCACCCTTCAGTATAGATCAGCTTTCCGGTTTTTTTATATGTCATATGGGGTGTCCTGTGCTACTGACTGACTGTGCACTCTCAAGTCAGTACGATCACAGTAGTACGATATCATCACCGACGACCAGGACCTCCACTTCCAATCTATTGTCGAGGGAAAATAAGAGGGGATATAGCTGAGCACGACGGGTCGGGCCATCCTTTCATTTCAACGGGTGCAAGTCACTGAGTGCAATATGATGATTCTTTATCCCTTCTCTCCAGGTTGCGGACGATCGACCTTTCACTCCTGTTTCGCTAAAGCCTGAAGGGTCCTTTATACGTGAATGTACGTACGTATTGTATAATGGCCCGAGTATACTCGAACTCATTATGCAATGTAAAAAAAAATAGTATGTTTGTGAATCATCAGCCGCCGTAAATCCGCCTGCGCCGGCGAAGTTTCAGAACCTGCCAGCAAAAAAAAGGCACGATATTTCCGGTGGAAACCCGCACAAAATTTTGGAAATCACGAAGAGCACACACACTGCGCGCAGCGAACGAACACACGCGCACGCATACACTAGCTCAGCAGTAGAAGAATGTCGTAAAGGTATCTCGCAAAGCGGGCGGCTGTACAGCTAGTTAGTGCGATTATATATTTGGTCGTTTATTGTGCCCAGACGTACTCTCGCACACAGTACTATACAAAAAGCAGCAGCAGCACGAGCAGGGGATGGAGGAGCGGCACGACCCCCCTCGCGGTTGTAGCTGCTACGGCACAGTAGGCTAGTTGCTCGTTTGTAGTACCCCTGCTACAGCTATAGGTACCTACTGTACGTCTAGCGGGAAAAATAGGCCAATAGACATAATCTCGTCATTTGCAGGAAATGACACTATTAATACTTTAATACTCGAAAAGTACAACGAACGGTATTTTATAGACAAAAAGGCCACTATTATTACGGGGGTACATAGTTAATAGGACCTATGGTGTACACAAAAACCTATATATTTACCTATTTTTACTAACAAAATTTAGTCCCGTTAACTATGGACCCCCGTAATAATATGTTTTTGGGGGGGCGGCGTGCTGACACGTTACATTCTGGATGAAAATATCATATCGTTTGGAGTCTACCGTAATATTATCGAAATGTATATATATTCGGGTATATGTTGTTGGTGTTGTTCTCACATTAACCCATCGCCACAATGCGATGTACTCTGTGATCGTGCGTGGGACAGACTCCAAAAAAAACTCTGAAGTGGAAGAATACCTCGCTCGGGAGAAATATAAAACAAGCAAAAAAGAATGATACACATGATAACCCTAGCACATCTACTCCTCAGACCAGGAATAAAAAGTAAGGTCCGCGCTCGTGCGTATCAGGTACATCATGCGGTACGCCGTACAAGTCGCCAGATAGACCGAGAAGACCGCATGCAACCCAGGAAAAATAGACAGGATGAAAAAAACAACTCGACGTCGAAAAGTCGAAAAACGACGTCGAAAAAATCAAAAATCAAAAAGGCAAGAGAGAAAAAAACGAGAAAAAACGATTCAAGCAAGACAGCAAGAAATGAAGAAACGAAAACACACAAGAGAATGCGCAGATTTTCGCAGATTGCAGGCTCGCAAGCTACTCGAGGCGTGTAGAAAAGAGATACGCCTAAAAAGACAAACATACTTAGATAACATGCCGATCAAGCTTATTAGGGCGTGCGCCTACTATAGCCACCAAATTTCCGAACACGCAGTCCGTTTTTTTTTTTTTTTTTTTCTCCGGCGGCCCGAGGTGATGTAACGTTTTGCATGCGAGGTGCGAGGCTGGTGTGAAACGCTCGCACACGAAGTAACTGGCTTTCCCTACTCGCACTACTGCTATTCATTGTACATCTTGGGTATAATAGTGCAATATCTGTCTTCGAGACCTGGCCTATGATGGGTATATATACTCACCCAGGGCACCCTGCATGAAGTCAACAGCAGCATCATCTGTATGTAGCTGTCCATGCTGTGAGTTTTTGCCCGATGACCATATCACTCCGCTCGGTCAGATGCGGCTTGTGTACCCGTCGCCTTTCTTGTTCGACACGCGATAGTCGGAGGGGGGCCCTTATATTCCCCCGCACTCGGTTAGCAAGGCTCTCGACCACAAAACGCACCCTTCGTTACGGTTCGTTCGGTGCTCAACAACAGTGCAGGTGCAGTAGGGAAACGGTCCCTCCATGATGAGGCGGCATTCACATAAATATGCATGGGGCGGTCGAAAGTTAGAACCAGTTAGAACCGATTGGCGCGATTAGAAACACAACAATATACCGGGTGCTTGATAGTTTTTTGTTTGTTTCTTTTCGTCCCATTTAGTGTATTCGCCCTTCGTTTTTCCCTTCTTCCCGTACTGTCTATTAATAATAGTCGTAACTCAGATCCAGAGTGTGACACAGCAGGCTCTCCTCTCCCCTTACTCCCCCCGCTGCGGTATGCGTGCCATAATTTTATCGCGAGAAGATATTTCGGCACGTTCTTCTGGCATCGACTCGCCTCAAATTTTATCGGTAGTAGGGGGTGATGGCCCCTTTTGAAGACTTGTCCCACAATAATATGGATGGTAGTATGTCTCTTTAACCGCGCTGTTACTATTACGGGGGTCCATAGTTAATGGGACCAAATTTCGTTAATAAAAATAGGTAAATGTATAGGTTTTTATGTTTACCATAGGTCCTATTAACTATGGACCCCCGTAATAGAGGCCTCCACGGGTGCGCAGATTACCTGGTAACCCTGACACCCTGGTGTCCTTTTAGTATATACATGCTGCAGTCAGTCCCATTTGTTTGTGGGTAAACTCACTCAGTTTCTTGGTGGTTTTGTGCCCAATCCGGGACTGACTGCAGAGTCCTAAAAGGCGTTACTGCAGTGAATAGTTTCGGAACGGTTGAAATGGAATACGACGATGGCCCCCCTAGCACTGCTGCTGATTGGGCATGAATTATTTTTCGAAATTAGATAGATTTTTCGTTTGGAACAGGAACAGGGCCTCCCATCACAAAAGGCGAACATTTTCGCGGTTTCAGGACGAATTGAAAAACGGCAAGATACGTATTGTGCAATTTATGCCTCTCGAAACATTAAATAATGCTCCATTTGACATCTGAGAAAGTGCAGCGCTTGTTCCCTACTCCCCTATACCAGTGTGTATGTGATTCCACCGGTCGCCCCGGCGGCAGTATCTTGAATACGTTAAGCATCAAATCCTACTGGCATCGGTATTCTAGTTTGAATCCCCGTATTGTGATGTGCAGCGACTGCACTACGCACTGATGTGAGTGTACAAGTATTCTATTAGTTTGGATTGTTCGGGTAGATTCTACGACTGATACGAGTATACAAGTACTTTAGTTTGGATGTTCGAGTGGATGCCATATGCCGATAGATTGCGAGTTTGTCTTACTCATAGAACGGTATACCACTGCTGTATATCCAAGGCATCACCGTGACGAACGATGCTGAGAACGTTGTTAGAAGCTTCCTATTAATACGTAGATCGTCCTATTAAATGAGAGCATTACAGGAAACAGCAGTACGGACTACGGTAGCGTAATACACCTGTCCGTAGCATGGGCATTGTCCCGGATGAATAGGCGAAGGCCAGCCCTATCTCGATCGCTTCTCCCCTCTCCTCCCCTCCCCTGTCTTTTCCTCTCCCCCCCTTTCCTGTCCTGTCCTCTCTTTTCCTCTCCTCATGATCTCTGATATCAACATTCTTTCAATAATGGCCACTTGAGCGCCAATTTCAAACCATCTATTTTATTCTTTTTGACAAGTGATTTTTGCAGACACTTCGGTGCCACCTCTATCGTCTGTCTTCGTGGAGACAGAGCCTTGACACATGCATCAGTCTTCCGTCATATTGTTTTAGGCACCTCAGCATCTGTTTAGGCACTAAATACCAAAATACTATGCTTCGAGCTCGGGGATTGCAAAAAAAAAAAACGAAAACGATCGGAACACGCTCGCTACAATACAAAATATTTCCAAACTTTCGGTACGGTATCACACGCTAATGAGTCGTGGGCTTGGTACATTGTTGTTCTCTTCCTGGCGTTAAAAAATGATTTTGGAGAGTTTTTCAAAAAACTATTTGGTCTCAAAGCTAGCTGAAATTTGCGCAACGCGGTCGGTCATGTTTGGTGTTGTCATGAGGACGCTAGCTCCCTCGGGGATGCGTCGTCAAGTACCCGCGCGTAGGCGTTTCGGCACCACATACACACGACCTGGAATATAGAGTAAGGGATTTCCAACCGATTTCTGTCGTTATGTAGTTGTAGAATAGTTGATGCAAATGTACGAGAATCCTGAGCTTTTGAGCCCTTTTCGGCACGTTTGTGGGCCCAACTAGTTACTACTCAACATGGGAACGTAGCTTCGCCACCCGCAGCATATTTCAGCATCTTTCACAACCACTACGGAAGAGGTATATCACCTGCCTGGAGAACAGCAGTATTTTTTGTGAAGGCGGATTTCTTCATCGGTGATGCAGACACAGTGCTATGCATGCTCCCGCTCGTGAAATGAAACGTGCTTTTTTAGCGTTTTTCCTAGCTTATTTTTTGTGCTACTCGCTCGCAATTTCGAGTACACGAAAACGCCTCCTGCGTCGCGTCTGGCTACCTACGACTGCCGTGTGGCGCACCCGACGCCCTCGCATACTCCATCATCAGGAGCATCCCTCAATTTCTCGGAATGGAGTTTCCTGTGAGGAGCTGCAGCTGTCCGCGAGTGAAGTACAAACGTTTAGTTGGGTGTTGCTTTTGGTCCCATTTTGTGCACCCCAAATTTCGACCACTGCAGCACCTTCAAGTCGAGGTGTAGGCCTCTGGGGAGAACCTGCGAGAGATCAATCTCGAGAAAAGCACAAGCTGCTGTGATGAACCTCTTTCGAGTCACCGTCGCTCTCCGGTAAGCACGAACCAACCGACGTTCTAAACGCAGCGTGTTAAAATAGGGAGATTTTTCCTGCTCCGATAAAACATCTTGAGATTAGAGTGACCGGACACCCGGGAACCAGGAGACGCTTTAGCGCCAGCGTGGCCTTCAGACAAACCCACCAGCACCAGCCTTTGATTTTCGTGCTCTATACACGTTACCTCCCTACGTCACTGTAGTGTAACTATCCCCCCCCCCACTACCAGTATCACGTAGTGTGTATATGGTAAGGCACCCACGAGGCAGTTCCACAGCAAACCCATTGCTGTCTCTGGAAAAGGCTACACCAGAAATTAAATCAATTCATTGATGCTGTCATCCATATGCAACAAAATCCGCCTCACATGCGGTTCTTAGTAGGATGCAGCTCACCCTTAATGCGACTCGCCCAACAGCTTACGGCGCTTCGCGCTTGGTGCAAGCAATGTCTGCCTGGTCGGTGAAAACCCGACATGCTCCGTCCCGGCATTGTAGGGGTACGAGAGTCTATGGTCATACGACTACGGCCATGCATGAGATCGAGTACATCTCTCCTATCGAGTTCCCCCCCGCCCCCCTACCACGAGCACAAACCCTTGCCGCTTGCGCAGTGTAGGCACACACAGTGCGCAGTGGAGGCACACACAGGAGTGCGCGGTAGATTGATAGCCTTTGAAGACTCACAAACGAATCTGCAAGTACCCGGACAAATGTCAGATAATTTGGGTTGGTCGTTGGCCAAGTATCTAGAAGAACGTGACTGCGCGGATTAGACGGAATAGTGCTACGTGCTGCCACGGCGGTTGTATTGAATGGAGACTGCTGGAGCGGGATGGGGGGCAGGGTGCTAAAGCAAAAACCATATACTGCAGTTGTAGGAAACTATTGTCCACTCATTTGGTATGTGTGTAGATGTTTAGACGGTTCGGACCGACAGATCCGACTTTAAACAAAGTTGACCGACACCAAACAGCTACGACGAGCCTGAAACCAATATATATCCCAGCGAAGCAAACACGATCGATTTTCGCCGCCAAATAAGGCACCTGAGAGCCATTAAATGTGTCGACCCTGATAAGACAAATGACCGTTTACTTTTAGCTAAATACTGTACCAGGTATATATATACTAAATGAACGATCCACATCGTGCCTTTAAGGGCGGAAACGAGTATTGCCCATCACTCACTGACGCACCCAATTTCGCTCTATCACTAGGGTTGCCTCGAAATAGGCCACGCTCTGTACACGATCGTCGCCTTCTCCTCTTTTACCGACTGTTGATTTCTGGAGTCACTCGAATATTTCCCCATTATATCTCCAACCTCAAAGTAACGTCATACACCTCTTGGCAGTGCTGTCGCTTTTGCAGCTTCGGCCTAATCTACTTCGCCTACATATATCGCCTATTGCCGGTGTACAAAACGCAGAGCGATGGCGGGCATCAGCCCGTCGCGGCGGAGCCCCCCTGTACAAGTTATTTGCTTTATAATGTACACGAACTCCATGTACTGTGATTCTGAAAGCTGTCGAATCCCGTCTATCAAAATATTTCTTCTTGGAAATGTACCATCCACGCAAGGCGATAATGAAAACGTGTACCTTCGAATTGCAAGGGCAAATATTTTGTTCAGTGTTAGTACAATGCGCCTCGATATTGGTCTTTTAACGATGTGTTGATTTCGTTGTAGAGCATAATCCAGCCTGAGGAAAGTGCATCCCTGTGCCGGGGATACAATATACCTGTTTGGTTGCGTAGATGGGCTGGCTACGTGTACGACCTGTGTTTCCGTTGTGGGATATGAACCAACGGTGGAGGTGAGGTGGGTTTCTGCGCGATGCTTCACGTTTTCCGGAGCGATCATTGCTTCCACTTACTGGTGTCTGGCATTTCCTGTGACCACGCAAGTACCTCTATGCCGCATAAAAAATAGAGCGAGTATACACGGAGCCGCGCCTAGCCCTCACAGGCTCCACACACACACAGAGCGCAGGAATGAGCCGTACGTTAATGTCACGTTCCACTCACACATATTTTTCGAATAGAATATTCGTACCAAAATTCCGTGTCTGACCGTAATCCCATCCTCGACTGACCCGTAGGGCAAGCCGTACGAACCCAGCGAGTGAACCACCCTGGAACAACGCAGAACGATAAGGTCTCGGCACACAATGGAAACCCCAAATCTCCGTGTAGTATCAAGCACAGCGTACCTCAAGCGAGGCGTGGACCTACCGTGATTGTTAATATTTACGGAGGTTTTGTTTCTGGCCTAAAGCCGGCCCTCCTACGCTAAGCCTAACCTGAGCCCTTTGCCAGTGGTGAGTGCTCCGATGCTGAGCTTGGTGAGATTGACACGACCGGCGTATACGCTTTCATTGGAAATAATCTACAGCAGTAGGTTGATTCGGCAGGCCTGGGACGCTGGCTGAGTAATACTCTAGGCCGATTGAGACGGATATAATGCCCTTGGCCTAATCGAAGTCCCACGAAGTCTACCTTAGCGAGATTTACTATCGACCTTTCACTACTACTGCACAAACACTCGACTGTGGTGCTCAATGGTCGGACGTGCATCAAAATTATAATGTCGTTCCTACTCTTTGTTTGGTGTTCAGGTATCGTTGAGATGGTTCCTTCAGTATGGGCTATCACGGGGATAAAGCGCGAAACCTTCGACCGCGCGGGCAAGGACAAAGTTCTACCAGACGTCATCACCGGGCGGCTTCATAGAGCTACGAATACAATAATGCAAGGTAGAACCTGGGTTGATGAAACCCAATCCATAGGCTACGCCTACCTCAAGGTCTCTCTGCAGAAGATGGAAGATTTTGACAGTTTGCCGCTAGGGGAGCGAGGTCTAGGCGCGGTTAGCGGCGGCTACATTTTGTCGTCGAACAACACCTGTTCGGAACCTTTCAGGATCGAGCAGAAGTGGGGTGTCGTCGACACTTCAAAAGCCATTCATGTTTGCGGCTTCTACAGCAAAGGCAAAAGGTACAGCCGGGTCATGGTTTGCTTCGATCGAGCCAACGCAGCCCCCGTCTCTGGCTTCTGGAGGAACGGAAAGGTCTTGGTAGGTCCGAATATTCAGTGCCACAAAACCGACTGGGGACGCGACCTCCATTCAGGAAGCCACGCCATCGCTCTCGAGAAAGGCAAGTTTTGCCTTGTTATGTGATTGCCGTAGCTCCTGTTGGGCTTCGCTCAGACCTCCTTTTGCCACTTTTGATCTATTTTTCCGCGCTTGCGTTGTTGGGCATGCGTGGGTCACTCTTCAACACTTTCGCCGGATGCCGACGAACCGCGGTGGTGTAGTGTCCCGCAAGTCGACTGTTGGTCGTGCCTCCCGTCCGTAATAATATGAGAAGTATTCGTCTTCTTCTGCTGGGCCTGCTTCATTCCCATGTTCCAGTCAGGTGTGTGCTACGGCTGGGGCTAGCGTAGCTCCCAATGTGTTCTAAGGCTCCTCGCGCCGGGAGCTTTGCATCTCCCCGGGCTAGCTAACACTCCAAAAGCAAGAGGAACGTTTCCAGGGCCTAGATATGAAACGAGAATGCTTTTTTGTAAAACGTTGAATAGCTTCATGACAACGATGCTTCATGCCTCAGTGTCTTATTGGATACTTCTTCGGTGCCCGTCAGAAGCCCCGCAAGCAACAAAAAATTGCACGGTTCAGCACGCGCTGCCACGTAAATCGGTGACGATGGTACCTTCCGGAATATGTTTACGTCTACATCGAACACATAACGCAGCGAACAAGCTAGGTTCGTAGATTGTAACAGCGTAGTTGAGAATTTGAAAGCCCCGTGTTCAATTTCGGAATTCGTCCTTTGCAGCGATGACTGCGTCTCGACTCGCTGTCCCACTCTTTTTTTCGACATATTTGCACGGCCATGTACATCGAAACTTGGTGTGTCTCCAGTGTTATTTCATATCTCGTTGCATCGACAGCCGCCATGAACTACGTTGACTATTGCGCGAACACGGACGCAACAACACAGTTCGTATAGGTGCATCGAATGCCGCCTTTTTTCACGTTGACTTTGACGCGAATACAGACACAAACACGATTCGAAACAAGTATTGAATGCCTGCGTTTTCGTTTTTCGAAGATGCCCGGCGCATGCATCATTGACCTGCAACTAACAGTGATTCGTTTCGATATTTTCTCCGCCAGCGAAACGCACGGTGGTGCTCAGAGTCGAGGCTCCCAAGCTACTAGCAGATGGTGCGACGACGACAGTCAAGCCGGAGGTGGTGTTTTCGCAAGTGTTCACCAACAGGAGCTCTGCTGCGGTGAAAGACAGCTTCAACATGAAGACGGCGCTGTTGGACACCCACACGTTCGTCTTCGAGGTGAGACGTTTTATTACGAAAACGCATATCACGATCCGCTAAAAAGGTGATTTTCCTGCTGTCGTCAAGAGTTGCCTTTTCGGTGTGAATGATGCTCAGTATTGTTCTGCTTTGTTTTGTTTATTCAGAGCGATGTTTTCCCTCCCAGTACACAATTACACTGTCATATTCACTGTAGCCATTTTGTCGTAGTTGTCGACCACACTTATACAAAGCTCAATCTGCATTGGCAGTCTCGAGACAACGAATTTCCGAGAAAAGAACAATGCTATTTTTAGGGGAGCCTCCTCGCGCCTAAGATACGTACCTTTTTCTATATATCCTCTTTTTATTAGCCTGTCACGGCTGATTTTTCTTTTGTTCAATATATCGATACGTATTATCACCACTAGTATGTCAAATCACAGTGTGTATGATACCCTACAGTAGTGAGTGTGATCGCTGGAGTTCCAAAGGCGCGCCTCGCACCGAGGCTCCTTTTTTGACGCAAGTTGGACCTTTTGGTTTGCGTATGCCGCTACTGTACCCAACTGCCTCGACGTCACTCGTGCAGGGCCTGCCCGGCGACCTGCTCGAGGCCTCGTGCGGCCGGCCTGAGCTCAGACGTATGTCAAACTGTCAAGTGTTCGGCCCGCTGGTCTGTTTCAAAACCTGGAACCCTTTTTTCCTAAGGCGCGAGCATCGCATGAAGAAGAAACATGTGCTGTATCTATTATTCGTTGTGTTTTTGCCAAACGTCCATATGAGGGCACGGGTACGCTGCCAACTATCTCCGTTTACCGTTTACGGCTTGGAAGTACGGCAACCAATAGCAATCCATCAGCGCTTGGAAAACAAAAGTAAAGAATATACCTATAAACAACAGAAAAAGACGGGTTGCCGTTTGGCAGGATCCACCGATGCAGGGTCGTAGGTCCAAGTAGGACATGGCGTCGACATAGGCAGCAGTTGGCAGCTGAAAGCTTTGTAAACAAAGCAGTAGTAGCATACTACTGGCTCAGTACTTGCAGTCGTAGTATGAATATATTACGGTAAGGGACCATACTAATAGTAAATAGGACCGAATATTGTTAGCAAAAATAGGTAAATATATAGGTTTTTATGTATTCCATAGGTCCTATTAACTATGGACCCCCGTAATAGTAGTGATACAGTAGGTAGGGGCAGCAGCCATAGAAGGAGGAGTAGTTGTAGGCAACAGCAGTAGTAGTGGTTGAGGTAGAGGTAGAGGTAGACGTGGGTAGTAGGAGTAGCAGCAGTCGTAGTAGTTGCGTTCTTTTCTGTTAATAGTGCAGTCATATGTTTTTAGCGGGAACATTAGCAGTGCTGTGCTTTGAGTGGAGTATTAATAGATAGTGTCAAGAACGTGGCAACATCGGTAGTGTCTGGCAAAATCGTTGGTAATCGTGTAATTCCACTGGAATGCTACCTTACTTTTTTCTGTTTTAGATGGTTTGGAGTTTGATACACGACTATCGACTCCGCCTGCCTTACCGACTGGTCAATGCTACACGTACTACTGCTGTGTTATGTTTACTGCCGAAGTATCTCTAACCTCAACAAAACGACGTAAGCCCCTCAGCAGTACTAACTGTCGCTTTGATTTCCTCGGAGTGTTCTACAGTATCTATTAATAGATGCATCACCCATTGCGGGCATACGCGGAGAAACGGCGGGTATGTACCTAACAGCTGGGGAAATCCGAATGCATAAAATGAAATAAAAATGAATAACATTCTCGTCGGAAAGTCAATTCTCAATTGGGAAAATCGGCTTTTCAAAGTTGTAACTAAACAGTATCAGTGCCGTGTTGGAGAAATTATCAAATATTTTATTTTCCGCATAGATGCTCGCCTAAGACTGTGTGTGACAGCTTAACCACTTGACATATATCGGGTGGAACAAGAACAGAACCCGCGAAATGTCGCGCGGCCCCCGCGTGATGCGAGTATGTAAGGCTGTCGACAGCAACCCACAGCTATGAGGTGTTCGGAATAAATATTTGGTATACCTCTACTGTGCTGTCGAACATATCGTTGAAAATCAGTGTGGTAGCTGCGGGCAATCTGGGTAAAAACTTCGAAGACGGTAAAAAACATCACTGCCCATCTACAGTATTAGTGTATGTTTTGCCGTCTATTGCGCTTATAATTCTTGGGTAAAATGTCTCCACATACCGTTCCCCACAAAATACACTCATGTGAGCCCGCGGTCGCCTCTCAAACATGTACCGCTCAAACTATATACAACTGTTATTTTCTGTTCCATCAATCGAAATCATGGCAGCGACCAGGATAGTCTCTGTTTTTTGTTTTAGGCTCCTTCTCTCCAGGAGTTCCACCCTGTGCACTCGCGTGGTGACTCGTTCTCCTCTCCGGCTGAAACCTCCCTTCTTCTTTCAACTCGCTGAATCCCCACCCAGTGGCAGACTCCTGCTCGCCCGCACCCACAACATATCACCGGATTTTGCGTTTATATATCTACCCTCCCCAGCCTCTGTCTTTCCAACTGAATCCACTTCATACTTACCTATTTGGTGACGACCCTCTTCAACTTGCAACCATCGTCGAGAAACCTGGCAAGTCAAGACGTTTGCTACGTTTGAGGCAGCGCATTGTTATGCCCTGAAAGTCCTCGCCGGAGGAGCTCTTCAGTAGTGCATCTCTCCGAAAAACGGACTTTGATAACATGTTCATGCTGAACCTCGGCGTATTGGTATATCGACGTGCTATCCTACTACTACTACGAGTATAGGTGTGTGTTCGCTTGTTATTGTAAGAACTAAGAATTTAGTTAGGGGTATATGGTACTTCCTTGGTTGAGGAGCTCCGTGAATTGCAGGTATTGATTGCCTCATGAAGAAAAAAAAGGTGCTTAGAGCTTAGGCATCCAGTACCCTATTATAACACGCGTCCTAAAGAGCGCGATACACCGTCCCCATGGGCTAAGGTTCCTAAACGAATCAAACGTCGAAAATACGCACACCTCTCGAGTCCCAATATAGTGGGTAGTTTGAGAGTTCGCAATGGTTGATGCAGAGGTTGAGGACCCCGTCCTGTCCCGTCGGTGAAAACTACTCTACCTCCAAAGTGCGACGCCACTGCTTGCCGTATCCTGGCGCACTGCTGTAGAATGGTTTATGGAAGGATGTTCGGTTCATGTAGGAACGGCATCTACGCTATGTTGTCGGAAGGCAAGCGTAATAATAATACATGTGGCATAAGCTTCACCATTCAGACCCAAGAGCGCGCGTCTCAGATACCCGACTTGAGCTATCACTCACACGTAACCAAACTTGATTCGTCGTGGCGTTTAATTTCTGATCGGCCAATTTGCAGTTGGGTAGTCGATGGGCTGACACAATACATTTGTTTTTTTGTTGCCGTTGCCCTCATGCAGGAGGGTTTGGAGGTGGACTGGTCAGGGGGATCGATGGCCAAGGTGCCGCTGCTTTTGGAAGCGCAGACGACGACGGCTCCCACGGTGTCCTTTGGGACCAACCAGTTTGTTGTGACCACCAACGTCCAGAAAATAGACCGGTCTGCGGAGATATCGCTCCCGCCGAAGACCGGCGTGAAGGCGACGGCAAGGTACATGAAACGTGTCGTTACTTTCGACGCGGCCCTCACGGTGCAGACCACATACACCAATGGCACGACCCAGACACGTGCTGTGCCGGCCAAGGTCACCGGCGTGTCGTGTGACCTCGCTGAGATCAAGCTGGAGGACATACCCGTTTCGCGTGAGACGAGTGTTCGGTGAAAGCTAAGAGGGTGGGGGGCGGGGGGGGGGGGGGGTGGTTAGGTTGGACGAAAGCGCTCCAAACTCCGGCAGATCATCGATCCCACTTTATTGTCTCGATAGTTCAAGGCAGTTTTATTTGTGATCTTGTATGATCTACCGTAGCCCATCCTGGGACCCGTATAGTCGATATGATCTAGCACATCTATCCTAGGCAGGATCTGCCCTATAAGGCAGATCTTGCACAACATCCCACGACAGCAGACGAGGAAGTAAATAATTTAGATCAGAGTCTGGCCGAGGCGTAAAACGCCTCCATCGTATAAACCAGGTAAGCCCGGCGTGCAAACTTAAATAACCCTACGCCCGGACTCCAGATGTTCGCAAATTTGATAGTCGGTTTTCCCCTTGCCCTCCGTCGCTATGATACACCATAGCTGCCTGCGAGAGATTCTGGACTTAAATGTGTTGTGTTGTACGACGTGCTAATACTAGAGCTGCCGAGGCATGCAAGTGCCTACAAGCTGCGCTTGTCTAATACAAGTGCCCTTCGGCGAGCGACACAATTTCCACGTTCACGTCGGAACTCCCTCTATTTAGGTATTTCGGGTGGACGATAGGTTTCTTCGTCAGCTGCCGGCAAGTGCAGTCAGGGGAGGGGGTGAAGGGCTCCTTGCTACCTGGGACGGAGGGCAAGGCCAAAAGAAACAACGGGGGGGGGCGATGGCCAACACACAGAGCGTAGAAGTGCAGCCCTGGTGCCACTAGGAGGCACAGACGTATGATACAAGTTATTACTCGACTTACGATGGACATGGCAACAGAACAAAATCGCGGTTTTTATGCGGGTGGCAGGTTTTGTACTACTGTAAATAATACAAGTTTTTGGTTTTGTGCTGTGTCTCGATCTCTAACCACGACAGGGCGGGGGGAGGGTCATTCTTGTGTTCGGTGCGTTCAATCGGTTATAGTCACTCCGCCGAGTTGACTACCATACGCTTTGCAATGTCGGTGTTTTTAGCTTTTTTGTGTTCGCGATGTGCGCCGACGCAGGATTGTTTGCTTCATTGCGACGGTAACATAATTTGAATGTCCGTTTTTGTTTTTGCGACGTGTGCGGAGCCGCTCACCCAAGTGGCCTTGGCGCGGTAGTGAAATGAATGGCGGCATACTTCCGCCACCGTAAGGTTTCATTTTTTTCAGCCTTTTTTTACTTCCTTTTGTATTGTGTTGGTTCTTAGTTTTTTGTTTGGCTTGTGTTTTTTTTACAGGTGGTAGTTCACGCGCGGTGCTTCGACACTCCATTTTATTTTTTTTTAACCTCTACCGAAGGTGCGACGAGCATTAGGCTGTCTCTGTTTTTTATCACATGGCCCCATAGGTTGTGTCCCTTTGGGATGAAACATAAGGACGGACCAGCGGGTGTGCCAATGTTCCCTTGGTCGGTAGAGACACGGTGAAGACATCGAAGACAGGTATTAATAATAGTGGATTCAGCCGGTTGTGGATCGTGTATGCTTGCTAGGAAGAAATTCGTGTTTTGGTATACTTCTTTTAGTTTCCATTTGTGCTGTCTGAGCTTTTCATACCTCCGCTGTCCCTGAGCGAGACGTGTTTGGGCTCCACGGCGGTGTCGAAGAGCCAACACAATTCCAGTCGAAAATATCATTCTTAAGTAGGATCGTGAGCCGCTCTCTGGTGTGGGTAGCATTTTTTCATCAAAATATGTCACTGGGACTGACCGAGCTCCTTAACAAGTTTAGGACCGCAGTCCTGTTTTGCAAGGTTCTACACTATTTGACTATTTCGTAGCATGCCGTGGCATCAGCATGGTACCACCCATGGCATACCACGGCATCACCACGGCATATTCCATGGCGTGGCATAAGATTCCATGGGTGGTACCTTGGCAACCCCCGCGGCAACCGCCACAGCATCCCCCACGTCATGTCATGGCAACCCCCACGGCACCCCAATGTCCACGGCACCTAGGTTAGGGTTAGGGTTCCATGGTATGCCGTGGAAGGTGCTTCCGCAGGTGGCGCCATGGCAATGCCAAAGCATGTCGCGAAAACGGACAATAACGTTCATCCTTCACTCGGGGAAATTGGGGCACACCCCTTCATCACAGGAAGCGGAACGATTACGGTAGCAAGCGTGTTTGTCAACACTACCCGTTCTCGTGGGTGTCAAACAACTCGCACTGCGAAGGAACCCAGGAAGCGGAGAAATGTACATTATTGTCCTGTTTAGTTACCGCAATCGTTCCGCTTCCTGTGATGAAGGGGTGTATCCCAGTTTCCCAGCTCGAGTTTAGACCGCTCGCGCGGGCGACCCTGAGCCTTTGTTTAGAACGTGCTAGAATCGTGTTTGTTGACCCCCCGTGCCTACCGTTTCACGGGCGGTGCATACCGCAAAAAGTGTCGAGTTCGCCCAGCGGTGCGATCGTTTATCGGATTTTGTTTTGCTCCGTCAACAACGACGAGAGTAACGGCTCTAAAGCCGAACGAACGTTGTATTTGTGGATGGGATGGCTCTCGACCTGATATTTCTGGGGAACAAAACAAAATGTTCGGTACAGACAAAATTCCGGTTCTCGAACGATGAGGCGCTGAATGACGATCGCATCCCCTGTGCGATTAGCCCGCACCCTTGCGGTATCGCGGGAGCCGAGACGCGCAAAAGCGCAAGAATGCAAACAAACAGGGCGGATACTCACGAGAGTGGCTCTGAATCGGGAACAAAATAGGACCCTGAAGAACCGTGAACCCCACTGTCATGCCGTAGCCTTGATCCTGTTGTATATCGCGGGGAGGCTGAACATTTTTCAGGATCGATAGATAACACCTGGGGCAGGGGAGATGGTTTAAGAGCTCACCTGTCCCGCAGCATTGTTTGCACGGGGCCCTCCTATTTATACTGACTCAGTCGGCGCTGGCCAGAGGTTAGGCTAGTGGTTCGCGGGCAACCCTCTATCGTGAGACTAACGCGATGCACGCGCGTTGCCCTGTATGTAGCACAGGGCTAGAATTCGTTTGTCACACTGTTTGGGGGCTCTGCATCCCGTTCTATTAGGGTCAGAGGAGGTCGAGCACGCCTGCGTCTGAGACAGCAATGGGGATACTATGTATTTCCCTCGTGAGTGCCTCACTAAACTCTACGTGATGCAATCATTCCCCTTGTGCGGGGTGGAGGTTCTCCACCGCCCACATTTGATCTTACTCGAACGCCAGCCGAGATCGACCGGCAACAAAAATCAAAAACGGTTCACACAGTGAGCAGCATGTTTTACAAGGCCGTTGCCAACCGACGCCAACCTAACGTATACACAATATTAAGGAGGGGGGGGGGGGGGGGGGGGGGGGGGGGGGGGGGGGGGGGGGGGGGGGGGGGGGGGGGGGGGGGGGGGGGGGGGGGGGGGGGGGGGGGGGGGGGGGGGGGGGGGGGGGGGGGGGGCTGATGATATGTGATGAGGTGATGGTACCACTTGATTTCACCAATGGTTGTGTGGACACACTTTGGCGGCTTCCTGGGACGTGCTGTCTAGGGGGGAGGGGGGTGTGTACTCGATAGGAGAGATGTACTCGATCTCATGCATGGCCGTAGTCGTATGACCATGGACCCTCGCATCCCTACAATGCCGGGACGGAGCATGTCGGGTGTTCACCGACCAGGCAGACATTGCTTGCACCAAGCGCGAAGCGCCGTGAGGTGTCCTGCGAGTCGCATGAAGGGTGAGCTGCATCCTGCTAAGAACCGCTTGTGAGGCAGATGACGGCTTCAATGAGTTGATATATTTCCGGTCTGGCCACTTCTAGAGATAGCAATGGGAGTACTATGTAACTGCCTCTTGGGTGCCGTACCTTGAACACGACGTGATACGATCATCCGCCTGGTGCGGAGTAAAGGTTGTTCACCTCGCACAAACGATATAACTCGACAATCAGCTATAACCGACCGCCAAGCAATAGAAAGGGGTACCCTGGTTGTCTAGCTCAAGTAGTGACTACGGGGGGTAGAGTGATCGCACGCCCTGCAAACCGGTGTCCTGCAACACCTTCACAACTTACAGAGGGGGTGTTTTTGTTACGCGTTTGAGTTAAGGACGCTCAATGTTTCTTGCCTGATTCGGAATAAGAGCGGATTGGAAATTGAAGGTTCGAGACCACATCGGTAGAACAACCCGAGCGTAGCTTCTGGCACGGTGATCGCGAGCGCGTTGCTACTGGGTGTAGTTCGAGGGTGTCTACGTGCGGGCGGCCAGACGGTCGATTATCTCACCAAACCGTTGTACAGCAGTGCAGTCCATCGGTTTTTTCCGGGGGTTTGGGGGTGTTTGGGGGTGTTTGGGTGGCTGGAACGGGGGGAAAAAATGTGAAATTGGACAAGAGGTGGCGAGGTAAAAATGTAGCAGTAGGTACCCATGGCGTCGAGTGGCGGTATTTCGCCAGTATGGTATGGCAATGTCTGCATGAATCGCGTCGTTAACTTTGACTGTTCAATAATTGCTTAGTTCGACCTTATGGGGGCTTTTGTGTTATTCTGGGTTACCTTTCCGTTGTTCTGGACCCCCAGCTCACGGCGAACGCAGTATAGAAACAATAACCCCGATTGTCTGATTTCTCGTCGAGATGTAGGCTCGAATGCCCGAAGGGTCCCTATCATACGCACCAGAGTGGTGGCAATGAAAAGATGAAAAATGTAGTGGAGTACACATCAAGCACTGGTATACAGGGCGGTGGCGGTGCCCATATACCCCCCCTGCCGCTCCATGTTGGGCCCTCTGTTTTTTGTTTTACTCGAGTCTTTGTGCGCGCACATATCGCACAGTTTTGAGTACCGCCACAACATAATCCGGCCGTCTCCACTCAAAATACACAATGTGGAGGATGTCGTTCGTAAATGGAACCTCCACAAGGTGACTCGTCTTGCCTCCCTGGAGGCAATGGTCTCCGCCAGACCGAATGGAATACGTACAGTACGAGGTATTGATGTGTTCTAGGCGAGTCCTCATAAGAGATACGGAGGTGCCTTGGGCTTCCTCTTGAGGGTAGCCTGCTCTCTGCAGAGCGTTCCATCGCCTGGTGAGTCCGCCCCCGGATCCTCTAGAGTGTAACGTATATACCATCTAGAGTGAGAGTTACCTTTACGAGTACATTGTAGTAGCCCTCTGTTCCGTCGCCTGATAATCCTCTAGAAATGTTTCGTATAAACACTCTAGATTGGACTTGGCATCCAGAGTGTCCCATCGCCTGGTAATCCTCTAGAGGGTTTTTTTTCACAACTCGTTGTGATCTATGCAGTGTCCACCTAGAGGGGATACTGACGTCTAGAGGGTTGAATTTATATTCTCTGCAGAGCGTTTATATCCCCCTAGCGGGTAACCATTTCGTCTAATCTTAGAGGGTTCTGCTGTACCCTCTACAGTGGACGGTTTTGTCCAAAGGAGTCTAGTGCCTCCACTCTAGAGGATATGTCATAGTCCTCTAGAGGAAATTCGGGCGATCCCTCTAGAGTGTTTAGCGGGTAGCCGATTGGCCATGTATGAGCTTTAAAAAACAAATGAAACTAACTCCCTCCTAGATAAAACAATTGGCAGCAGTCTCCTCGGTATCCCTTCGTACGTGGAGTGCTTGTGGGGATCAATATCTAAACTTGTAGACGCAGCTCGCATGGGAACGCGTGGTTAGTGACTCAGAGACAGCAACACGGAAATTGTATTGTTTTATTCCCACGTCATCTAGCTGACTCGATCTCAGAAGGAGTTACAACAAGTGACATCGATAGGCCCGCTCATTACCTTGATGCCCTACTGTAGTAATCCAATACCATAATCCCTATCCAGCATGGAACTCCTCAATACACGATGGATCTTATGCGTAGTGTTTCTGAGCACAGTCAACGGCTTGCGACTTCGCCGGGACCTATCTAGTTCGACTGGACTCCCAAGCAGCCCTTCATCTCTGCCTGCCGGAGACCTTTGCGTTGCCCGCGTAGCAAACGGCGAGCCCACCAGCGCCCGTCTCGCCACTCGGCAAGACGAGAGCGTTTTCAATTGTTTTTAAACGGCAGTGATAAACGGGCTTTACAACACGTTTTTTTTCACGTTTTGGCATACTTGTAGACTTCCGCCGGCCGCGCGAGCGCAGGCCACTGTGCGGGCACGGTGAGGGGAGTGGCAAACGAAAACATCTCGCGTCGAGCAAAGAGCCTCGAAGCGCGCGGTAGGCTCGGAATTTCGTGTGCTCCGTCGAGACGCAAGTCGGTATCAAACATGCAGCAGGTTTAAGGTGCCTACTGTATATCTACGAATACTCGTCGGTTGGGTCGTCGAACATGATGCACGGCGCCACCAGAGTGTCGTCGCAGTAAACGCCGCTGTTCTGGATGCGGTTGGTGCAGCAGGCGTCGTACAAGACCAAAGGAGCAGGGGCAAGGAATGTTTGCTTTTGTCAGACCGGTCAATCAATGTTGGGAACCGCAAACACAAAAATGTGCTTCTCCTATCGTAGCAAGCGACGAGAGCACCAGACCACACTACATATACCAACGAACCTTGCCGCCGGGCCTGTCGACGCAGTTGACTCCTCCGCACGCCCCGCACTGAGCTTCACAGCAGGAGCCGTCCTTTTCCACGCCAGCCACACCGTTGATACAAGGCCCCTCGTCCACTTCCGTCGAAAGGCAGGGTTCAAGAAGAAGCACAGGGTCTAGATCATGGACTCCGTGCAGGGCGTCGATGCCAAGGTAAGAAATTAAGACCCCCGAACAGGGTGTGGTGTCTGTCCACCTGGTACAAGGTCCCTTGTCACAAGACCCTGCCCCGGCCTTAACCTTCACAGGGCATGGTGTCTGTCCACCTGGTACAAGGTCCCTTGTCACAAGACCCTGCCCCGGCCTTAACCTTCACAGGGCATGTATGATTGACCCTGTACAAGGTGCCAACCATGTGCTCGACCTTGTGAGGTTAGAAAACACGACCCTAGCAGGGTCTTAACCTGCACAGGCTGTGTATGATTGACCCTGTACAGGGTAGCCAAGCTGTACAGGGTTTGTACCCAGTACCCTGCCAAGGTCTTTACCCTGTCTGTGCAAGGTCAGTTCGCAGTACCCTGTACGGGGTTCTCACCCTGACAGGGTGCTACCACATAATAACCTCAACAGGGTTCCAGACACCCAGCGAGGTCCTCACAGGGTCTCCGCAGGGTGTCGACACTACTGGCAGGGTGTTCACAGGGTATAGCCGAGTGTCCAGAATTGATTAGTCGCAAAATGTGTGTTGTTCTGTTGTTGGAGAAAAAAAAAGTCAAGCAATCGTTGCAAGAACATCCACAAACCTAACGACACCGTCACACGTTATTAAAACTTCACGAGAGGACTTCTCACAATCGAGGTGCATTTGGTAGGTTACGCAAGCGTTGCGATATACGTTTTCCTGTCGCCGCAACGTGTTGAGGTTGTGGTTTCGCCGCGACGTACCGCAACGTACCCAAGTGGCCACCTGTGCTGGGTCAAGAGGAAAATGCGAGGGGAACGGGTACAACATCCAATCAATAGAGTGTGAGGCTTTGAGTGGAGGCGTTACGGAGGACCTGGGACACGGGGCATATTATACACGTTGATCTTGGACTGTTCCTTGAATCGGGACGAAAAGTCAAAAATACTGCAACGGTACTTGTATTTATTTTTTTACCCCTCCCCCATTCCATCACAAACAAATCGGCGAAACACGCTGCCGCAAAAGAAGCCCCTACCTGCTGCAGGCTATATATATATATCGCCGCACAGGACATTTTTCTTGCTGCAGCTGCTATACGTACTAATACTGGCTGCGAAACCCGAGCACAGGTGAGAGGAAATATAACGATGGCTGACTTGGTCATCAAGGTCTACTATTCATACCTGATACTAGTATACTGCTGTAGGCGCATCGCTCGCAACTTGATTGAGTAGTGGCGCTGCTGTTTGTTGTAGAAGAAGCAGTGTAAACGTATTCGCATTGGAACCGAAGCCTGGACGCCGAAGCCTGATGCAAGGCGAGAGAGCTAGCCTCTCTCTACAGCAGAGCGGCTAGCTTCAGGGTGTCATACGGAGGTGATGCAGCGAACGTGGCGAAGAGATACCCCACAAGCAAGGATACCGCGAGCTATGATACGCGCCAGAGAGCTCGTACTTGAACTAAAAAAAGTATTTTCTCGCCTTTGCATCTACAGCAGCAGCTGCTAGCAGTACGGCATACTACTACTGTATGTAGTAGTAGTCTGTGTATAAAATATCAACTCGGAGCCCTGGGAAAAATGTGGGAAAGTGTGAGGCGTTTTTTGTCGTGCTACTGCTCAGTTGTACATAAGAATACAGTCCTCTTCGTAGTACGTAGCACCGGGGATGAGGCATCATGTGCTGCATGACATTGTCATGGCCCAGGGAAAACTCCGAGAAAATGACTCAGTCAGCGCATCTCTGTGCTCCGGGCAGTTTGCTGTTGTTGTTGCTGCTGTTGTCAGGCCCTTTTACAATCTGTGAGCTCGGAGATCTTCAGGTTGGTAGGTTGTTCAGGTATTTTGGTTCCTGCTGGGATCAAGGTACGCGCGAAGACCCAACCCAACCCCTGACTCTAACTCTAACCCTATCCGTGACCCCAAACCGCGGCGAAAACGGGCCAAAACTGGCCATAAACGGGGCTTTGCATCGAACCGGGCCAAAACTGGCCATAAACGGGGCTTTGCATCGAACCAGAAAATTTCTCAATTGCGGACGACGATTCCGAAGTTTTTTTTTTTTTTTTTATCCATCACTTTTACTTTCCAGCCCACTCGTAGGAGGAGGTTTTACCCTCGACGATCTTCTGGACAAGCCGTGGTCACAGGTGTCGTCCCTTCTCCCCCTCGGTACGTGCCTTTATTTTTTGTCGCGCATAGGGTTCAGCATTCCCACTGCTCGTCGATTTTCATCGAATGTAGCCAACTCACGCTTTCGCGCTTTCCGCTATATTTATCATTTTTTTATGCAAGAAAAAGTCCCTATGAGCATGCACTCGGTGAAGTGCAGATCTATGTAGCTGGGCAAAATTTCAAGTCAAAAACGACTCTTCCTAAAGATCCGAGCTCACAGATTTTGTCGTTGTTGTTTGCCGTTTGTTGTCGTTGTTGTTGTTGCGGTGCCATGGTAGTTTGTGTTCAATTTACAACAACCATACATAGTAAGTAGTACAAATGAAAATAAATATGGTGCTTCTACTAAGATTTTCAGCCCGCACAGCACGGATGCGTCGGCACTGCTGTGACTGGCTACTTTTACGTCGGCGCTGCTGTGACTGGCTACTTTTTACTTGCTGTGATTCTTCACGCTAGAGTCAGTCGTAGACACCAAAGATAGATAGATAGATGATCGAGCGCAGAGAGAGAGCCAACAGCGGGAAAGCCAACGTAGAACCCGGCCGACTGCCCGGACTACTACTACTGTACTGGTTGGTGGTGGTATAGGTTCTCGCCTATATCTGGTATATACTAAAGTAAGTACTACATACAGAGTAGTAGCAGTACCACTGCTACTGTGACTTCGAGTAGCTCAGCAGCAGTAGTAGTACCATTGTCGTACAAACAGTAGTACGGTATTTATCGAGTAGGACACGGCCGTACATCCATGCAAACCAGCAAGCAATATATGTATCAAACCAGCGCATGACCGTACACGGAGTAGGCACGGGCTTGTTCGTAAATACTTGTTTGCAGTGCAAACTGAACCGAGACAGGGCGATGTGCTTTATTCCTTGACACCCCACAAATCCGTCGGGAAAATGTTTTGTCGTGTGTATCCATGTGGATAGAAAGAGTCATTTTTACGGAAGAACTACAATTCCTTGAGTGCTGGTGTGCTGTATGGGTGGTCTCGTACAATACACACTCCACACAGCGGTCCGGCGCCGCCGCCGCCGCCGCCGCCGAAGCAGCAGCAGCAGCAGCAGCAGCAGCAATTATTAATAGTAGTGACTGTCCTTCGTGTTTGTGGGTTACTTTACAGATCGGAAATTCCGTGTTCGTCAGTTTGTTGTATTCCGCTTTGGGCACAGTTACTCCTGCTCACTCTTGACTCTTGACATCCCAGAAAGTGCTAATATTAATACCTGGTAGTACCGGCCCCCCTCTTTAAGAATGAAACATTATTTATAATAAGAATAAGAAACCGCGTTCTCGGGCACTCGGCTACTGGCCCAAACTACGTTTAAGTATTAAAATTGTAGACTATATTTGTGGTATTGTGGAACTACTTGATGAGAAAAGGTGTCCCCCACGAACTCTGTCTGGTACAACCGCGCCTCAGATTGGATTCCATGTGGGGTCTCTCATTCTTGTGGCTTGCCTCATCATCATGAGAGGGGACTGATGGCCGAGCTGTGCATACTGAAGACATGAATCCACTATTACGGAGGGCCATAGTAAATAGGACCTACCGCACACACAAAAACCTATAAATTTATCTATTTTGACTAACAATATTTTGGGCTTATTTACTATGGACCCCCCCCGTAATAAGTGTAGCATGCTGCGATACTCCGAGATGATACTGGCAGATGTGCTAGATGGGGTTTGTTTTTCGTTCTATTTTTACAAGTGGGTCACACACTTAAATCATGCAGTTCATACAAATAAGCTTGATCATACAAGGCACCTGAGAAAACAAACACAATGAAACGCGGAAGCCAGACTGAGATGCACATGAATTTTGGTCGCCAGGTATGGCGCAGTCGTTTCACAGTGTGGACCATGTGACTAACAGGAACTCGCCCGTTCTCGATTAATAAGACATCCCGCCTGGACCACAGTCTTACTATTGATTCATATCTAGGTGCCTTTTTGCTGCACGTACAATAGGCCCCGCGGAACTGAGACTGTGAAGTAAATCATGCCTTCTAATCTGGTTGATTGAGTACTGTGCAGCAGGTGGGTACATCTCCCCTCAGAACGAAGCCGCCGTTGGTGATGCGAGGGGGTTCAAGCGAACACCATCTGCTCCTGCCTGATTTTTTGTCCGCCGAAGAAGCGAAGCCTGGCCAAGAAACTTAAAACTTGGCGGACAGACAGATGCCGTACCACTTCGAAGTAGTAGTTTTTTAGGTGGAGCGAAGTCCGTCATAAGCGATAAGGTATTTCGTGTGAATACCCTGCGCTTCCAATAGTATACAGCGAGTATGGGTAGATGCAGTTAAACAGCTAGGGACCTCACCGGCAGTGTGCAGTAATGCGATAAGCTACGTACACCACCAGGCAGGATACTTATTCATAGTACACGGAACAAAAAATGATTTCCGTATCCCCGTATACTAACAACGCCCTCCTGTGCATGTAGTTGACCCTTTTTAGGATCCCGAGATATTTCGCGAGCGAAACGATGATATCGTGAGCGCCGCGCACAGCACGGGTAGAAACACACCTGTTGCGCCCCGTACGACTTCCATTGTACCTCTCGGTCACCAACCCGCATCACCCCCAAAATAACACAGACAGGCAGCACAGCCGTTGCTGTTGCAATCGTCAATTTATATCGTCAGTTGTCCCGTCTGAAGGCCCAACAGGGTTTTTTAGCTTACATCAGCGGAGGCGTTCTTGTGTGTGCTCGGTCGGTTCGTTGACGATGAATGGCGCAGTTGACGTGCACCTGAAGTTTTCTGAGGCTCTTTGTTTGAGGAGCTAAAGGACAGTCACGTACCGCTCTTGGTACAATTTACCTACTATTACGGGGGACCATAGTAAATAGGACCAAATATTGTTAGTAAAAATAGGTAAACATATAGGTTTTTATGCATACCATAGGTCCTGTTAACTATGGGCCCCCGTAATAGTATCTACGTTGTTGTGGATTGTGTGACTCTTGACTTCTGAGATTGCAAGTGGTGACGCACGAAGCTCACTTCTTCTAGGCCTCTACCCTATGGGAGGCCTACACTACATGACCTAAAACATCCATCCGTAGACTGCCATGCAGTCTGGGCCACCGCTCCCTGAGGCTACGAGCATCTACCTCAACAGGCAGTGAATGCCATGGCATGCAGGAGTGGGTGTCTAATTCTCTGAGGTCATCCATCGCATGAGGAGCTCAACATCTAACACGACTTCGAATAATCGCGCTTGCTTGCGCAACCCGACCAACATTTGTATGCGCTGTGATACACGTAGTCCTGAAAAAAAATCGCTAACAACAGTATTGTTGTCATTTTAACCGGTAGTTGTGCTCACTCGAGGACCTCAACCGACCGGAAACATCGCCTCATAAGGCAAAAAGTGCAACCACTGCCCAAAATTCTGACTTCGAGGTAAAATGAAATTTGAACCGGGTGGCCTAAGAATACAATGCAGAATATATAAAAAAAATACAACAACAAAAAATGGCGTTTCAACGGTAGGGTTATTGCGGATTGGCGGTTAGCGTGTGTACTGTAGCCAAAAGATACCAAGCCGTGGAGGTTTCAGTGTAATCGCATGTGTGAGTGGAGCAGTGGCCGGGGATCCTGTGTGATGTCCCCTAGCCACCTGGCTCGTGGTCCGATGAGGATCACTCCGTGATAATACAAGCTCTAAGAACAAGACTTACTGAGTGCGAGGCCAGCGAGACTGGTGGAGTCCCTCGCTGGAAGCCCTCTTGCTGATATCATCTGGCAGAGGCCAGAATATCTAGATATTCGCGGAACTTCTGTTGGAGGAGTTTTCGGCTGCGGAGTATTGGGTCACAGCTGGGAAGGCAGTTGGCCCGTTGGACGGATCGAAACGGCTTGAAGCGCACAGCAGGGGAGGACGCTCCGGGAGCTGGAGGACGCACAGGTCAGGCGGCAGTTTCTCCGTTATTACAGTAGAGTCCAGGTGGACTGCTGTGGATTATGGCGCACACGGCAAGCACGCCGCTGGTGGTAGGGGAGTCTCTGACTCCACCGAAATACGGAGAGGTGTGGACCGAGCAGGCCTCTCGTGTTTTTTACGCAGCGTACCTCGATTATGAGGAACGGCTGCAGCTCGCCAACGCTCAGGGGGTGGTTCAGCACTCCAAAGTGAGCATGGGCCAGCTTATCCCCAATTACATTCATCGGTGTTTTGAGGGATTTTACAAGCATCAGACTACGATGACCGCCTCGGAGTTGTTGGACGCTGTTAGGCAGCACGCCGGTTACACAACCACCAGCAACAGATTTGACACCTCGCGGGCGGCAGCGGACTTGCGTCGCGTTCTCTCAATGAGGCGCGATGAAAAGCAGGGCGGTGAAACATCCGTCAAAGACCGCGCGATGATGGTAAACTCCGCTATGGAAAAGTATTTTGCGGAGAATCACGCGGTGCATGCCATGTACCGCGCGCAGGACCGTTCGTGGTTGCCCGGACCGGCGGAATTTGTGAGCATGGCGTTGGTGGATGGCTTATGGCCGTCCGAGTTCAAAAAGTACGTAAAAGGTCAGCTAACGTACGCTGCAGGGTGGAAGAAGGACCCGGCATTGGTCATGGACCAAATTTTTTCTGCTGCAGAACAGTGGAAATTCATCGAGGCGTATGGTCGGAAAGATGCTGCAGGGGCAGCTGAACCGCGACGCCAACAGCAGCAGAAACCGAAACAGCAGCAGTCCGCGAAAAAGTCGTTTGTTCGCGTCTGTTTCGAGTGTGGTGATCCCAACCATTATGTTTCTGATTGCCCAAAAGCTCGCGGTGGCGGCACAGCTCCCAGCAGTGGTGGGCGCGGGTCGTCAGGGTATCGCGGGGGCCGCAATGGCGGCCGGGGCAGATTCAACCATGGACGCGGGCGCGGTGGCCGTGGTGGCAATCAATTGACAGCGGGCGGTGGAACTTCTGCTGTTGCTTCTTCAACTTCTGGTGCGCCAGCGGCAGGAGCCGCTGGGTCGGGATCTGGTTCGTCTGTTGCCGGCCGAGCTGTATACGTTGGAGGAGCTGGAACATCGGTGGGTGCTGCTGGAGCGAGAACTTCGCCATCCACCGAGCGGGCGGAGTCAGTGTCTGGTGTGCTGCTGCAGGGGCGGTAGCGCCGGAACCGTCTGTATATTCGACGTCTTGGTCGGGGTGGACCGCCGATTCTATTTCTTCGGCGCCGGCTGTAGGAGGGCAGCCATGGCGTCAGGTGACTCTTGGTACCGACCAGAGTTCAACGGCAGGTGAAGTGCCTGTCGATCGCAGCGCTGAGTGTTTACGCGCTGATCTCTCTTTGCCAGGGTCGGTTGGTTCGCTGATGGCGCGTGTGATCCTTGATTCGGGGTCGGCGCTCACGTCCATCGGTGTCGGCTTACTTCAGCAGCTGTCTTCGCATTTCGGCGGCGCCGATCTGCAAATTCCGTTCGAAAATGGCCCGCAGCAGGCGAAAACCGCTACGGGTGTTTCAGTGATGGTCACGCACAAAACGGTGCCGATTGCCGTGAGTGTACGGACGCCGTGGGGAGCGGTGAAATTGGAGCCCATCACTTTCGCGGTCATGCCTGGTACAGATAACGTCGTTCTGTTTGGCATGGCTACCATGAAAGCTCTTGGCATCGACGTCTACCGTGAAGCTCTGGAGAAGCTTCGCCCTCGCGCAGTGCGGTATCGACCGGTGTGGAGACTCCGAGTTACCTTGCGGCGCGCAGAGTGACGGTTTCCGTGCGTGCTTTTCAGACCGAGGCTACGGTGGATGCTCCGGAGGACAAGGCGGTGGAACATTTGGTCGACCGGGGGCCAGACATGTTCATGGATCCGGAGGAGGAGCGGACGGCCCGAGAACGGGCGTTGGAGGACAGCGTGCAGCAGGCAGAGCAGAGTGGATTAAGCGTCGGCGGAGCAACCCGTTTGCGCGAAATTTTGGCTCGTCGCGTGGGTGCTTTTCGCCGTGCGCTGTGTGGTGATCCGCCAGCGCAAGTGGAGCCGATGCGAGTGCAGCTGAAGCAACAGGCGAAGCCTGTCAAGGCAACGCCACGTCGGTACGAACCGACGAAAAGGGACTGGCTCTCGAAGTGCATTGCTGCTTTGGTGTTTTTTGGCTTTGTCTACCACAACATCCAGGCGGTGTGGGCGAGTCCGGCGATGGCGGTGCCCAAGAAGGACTCTTTCCGTTTGGTGAGCGACTACTCGGCGGTGAACGCACAGGTGGAGAAGTCCCCGGGCGTCATGCCCAACCATGAAGACATGGGAGATCTGCTGGGGGCGCGTTTCTTCGGCAAGCTGGACCTACTTCAAGGGTACTGGCAGATGCCTTTGGCTCCGGAGGCGCAAGACGTCTTCACCATGGCGACAAGCGACGGTTTGTTCACGCCTACCCGTGTTCCCCAAGGTGTTTTGAATGCGACTTCTTATTTCCAAGGTGTCATGACTGAAGTGTTGCGTGGTTTGGATTGCAAAGTTTGGGTCGATGACGTTTTCTTTTTCGCAGACACCGAAGAAGCTCTTCTGCAGCTGCTTGATGACATTCTTGAACGCCTGGAGAATGTTGGACTGTTTGTCGCCGCCCACAAGTGTACCTTCTTCTCTCGTGAACTGGTCTGGTGTGGTAAGGTGTATTCCAATGGTGTCGTGTCCCATGACCCCGCTCGAGTGCAAGGTTTAAGTGAAATGCGTCGTCCCGAAAACGCTGGAGAACTAATGCAATTCTTGCAGGCTGTCAACTGGTTGCGTACATCGTTACCACGTTTAGCGGAAACGGTAGCACCGTTACGTGATTTTTTGGAGGAGCTCCTTGTTGGGGCTACACGTCGGACTAAGCGAGTGGCGCGCAATCGTGTCATCAAGGATACCGCGTGGACGGAGGATCGGGTGCGGGCGTGGAATGCCGCACGGGGTTTGGTGGCGCAAGCAGTGCCGCTTCATCATCCTCGTCCCGGGTGCGTTGTTTTGATGTTTCCTGACGCTTCTGATTTCCATTGGGGTAGTTTTCTCACCCAAGTGCCTGAACACGAATTTCGCAGTGGATTGGCGTTGGAAAGCATGTCTCACGAGCCTCTCGGATTTCTGAGTGGTTCGTTCACAGGTTCGCAGTTGCGCTGGGCGACTGTCGACAAAGAAGGTTTTGCGATCGTTAATACGTTCCGGAGGCTCGAATACCTGCTTTGGGGTGGTGTTCATATCTTTACTGATCATCGAAACTTGCAGTACATTTTCAATCCGGAGAAGTGTGTCACGACGGTCACAAAGACCATGGCACAACGCCTAGAGAATTGGAAGGGTGTTTTAGGACAATACCGCTATGCAATCGAACACATCCCTGGCGATCGAAACTGTTGGGGGGATCTGTTGTCTCGTTGGGTCAAAGTTCCTACGGTGCCTGTTCGTTCGGTTGCCGTGCACAGCCCATGTAATGCTGACGATTCGCTTCCCGCATTGGATGTGATTCGTGCCTCGCAACAAAGGTCTGTCGCTCGTATCGGCGTTGGTGTTCATGAATTTTCGACAACCTTCGGTCAAGCTACCTTGGCCGATGATGGTTTGTTTCGTGTGCGTGTTGGGGTGCGTGACGTCTTGTGGATTCCGCCGGATGATCTTGCTCTTCAAACTCGTTTGATGGTGTGCGCGCACATGCGCTCGGCTGGTCACCGTGGTGTGGCGCCGACTTTGTTTCGCCTGAAGGAATATTGTGTTTGGCCTCACATGGATTCTCAGGTTCGCGAATTCGTTCGCCAGTGTTTGCACTGTGTAGACACGCGTGCAGGTGCACTCATTCCTCGTCCCTACGGAGACACGGTGCATGGTACCGCTCCGGGAGAAGTGGTGCACTTTGATTTTTTGTATGTTGGCCACAGCGGGCCCGAAGGTAGCGATGGCCTGCCTGATGAGGATGGTTTCCGATATGTTTTGGTCATCATGGATGATTTGTCCAACTACGTGGCGTTGGAACCGGCCGAGGCTTGTACAGCCGAGGTCACAGCGAAGCATTTGCTAGCCTGGTGTAAGACTTTGGGGGTGCCGCGTGTGTGGGTGAGTGATACCGCCACGCATTTCAAGAACAGGGTGCTTGCTTTGTTGAGCGACGCGTTGCACATCGAACATCGTTTTGCTGTCGCTTACACGCCGTGGTCGAACGGTACGTGTGAACGCATGGTAAAAGAGGTGGTACGTGCTCTGCGTTCCATTCTGTCAGAACAGCGTCGTCAGGTTTCGGAGTGGGTTGATGTTTTGCCGGCCGCTCAGTGGGCCTTGAACACTTCGTTTCGTGAACGTTACCGAAGCACTCCGTACAGCGTGATGTTTGGGCGTGCTCCGCGTACCGATTTCTCGGCGCTCGTTTCTGAGTCTGATGGCAGGTGGAATGTTGACGTGATGAATGCTGACTTGTTGCGTGCGAACGTCCGTGAAGTCGTTGCAGAGCAGGAAAGATTTTGCGCCGATATTCGCGCAGCTGTTGCCGTGTCTCGCGACAACAAACGTAAACAGGCTCAGGGCCAGGTGGTGTTGCCAAAATTTGCGGTTGGTGATTTCGTGTTGTATGCTCGTGTTCGTCGGCAGGGTGCCACACCGAAATTGTTGTCCACATGGACTGGTCCGTGGCGTGTGGTAGCAGCTGATCATGATCATGTGTACTCAGTTCAGAACATCGTTTCTGGGAAGGTGCATCAAGCTCACGTGGCTCGTTTACGATTTTATGCGGATGCGACGTTGAACGTCACCGCTGATCTGAAGGATGTTTTCCAACATTCCTTTGCGCAGGGTGAATGCCGCATGAATGCTTTGGTGCATGTGGCCGAAGATGATGCCAACGAGGTGATTGTCTTGGTCGATTGGGATGGTTTCGAAGCAGAGGAGCGCACGTGGGAGTCTTTGCGGTCGATTTATTCTGCTGCGCCTGAATTCGTCGTGAAGGAATTGCGCAAATTACGGATGACCCGTGCGCTCAAGATTAAAATTGCTTCAGAGTTCAGCATTGATTTGTGATTTGCCGCATGCGATTTCGTCTTGGTTTTTTGGTTTTGTCAAGCTCGTTCGTGTCGAGTGAACTCGCTTTGGGGGTGCTGTAGCCAAAAGATACCAAGCCGTGGAGGTTTCAGTGTAATCGCATGTGTGAGTGGAGCAGTGGCCGGGGATCCTGTGTGATGTCCCCTAGCCACCTGGCTCGTGGTCCGATGAGGATCACTCCGTGATAATACAAGCTCTAAGAACAAGACTTACTGAGTGCGAGGCCAGCGAGACTGGTGGAGTCCCTCGCTGGAAGCCCTCTTGCTGATATCATCTGGCAGAGGCCAGAGTACCAACTCTTATTACGGGGGTCCATAGTTAATAGGACCTATGGTATAGATAAAAACCTACCGGTATATATTTACCTATTTTTACCAACAATATTTGGTCCCGTTAACTATGGACCCCCGTAATAGCTGGTGTGTACGTCTCGGATTTCTTTGGCCTAAAAGTGGTCCGACAAAGTCTGAAACGCTTTAGACCTAAAAAATGGTGTCATTATCGTATCTAGCACGCCTGTGATAAGTTTTATTTGCGGCCTGCTGTCATGTCGTTGGCATTGGAGCGAAAGGTAATAGTCACATAGATGCTTCCCGCCACGCACTTACACCTCGCACGTAACTATCCGTGGATGCCCCAGCACGTCACCAACTCGGGTGAACCTTGTCCCGACCGGCCCTCGCACCCCCCATCCTCGTCGCGTCAGAGCAAGACCCAGACCATCGACAAGGCGTTCGCTAAGGGCTACGGCGACATGGGTTCAACCTGCAGCACCTCAAAAAAGGCGATCCCTGCCACTGCCACCTCCGCCTCCGTCAAGAGCACCACCACCACCACCACCAGCAAACACCAAAACCATCCTCAGACCAACCACAGCAACGACAAGAAACCCCCGGGAAGCACCGATGTCAGCAGCAACATAACTCCTGTCCCCGCCACTACCACCAGCACCACCACCGCTGTAAAGGAAACTCGCCGAGGAAATTCTACCGCGAGCCGGAGAAACTCCCGTCGGTCGAGTAGAGCCAGCTCGATCTTTGGAGGATATCTCGCCACCTTGATGCCTTACGGGGGTGTAGGTGGGGGTAGTAACTATAACGGGGGAGGGGGTGGGTATTGCGATGGTGGAGGAGACGGTGGTGATGGGGGGGGCTGTGGTGGAGACTGAGGACTGATGGGGATTCTGAGAGAGCTCTTCCCACGCCGGACTGGTCACGAGCTACCCTATATCTCATTTCTGAATCGGTCACAATCAGATAAATGACGATGTAAATCGTATCGTATGTTTGTTTGCCGTTTTCGAGACGGTAGTGCGAGAACCGTGTGATGCCTGTAGGGATCCATCGCACTCAACCGCAACGTTTGGGGTAAGAGCTATGTCGAAACAGATCCCATCCGGCTAGAACACATCAAGCCCACACGATGCAGAAGATGTTCGACTTTAGATCCGGGATCACATGTGTGTCGAATGAAATAGGCAGATCTGAGTCGTGCAGACATTTTTTATTCAACGATGCTCCCTGCCTTGAAATATCTAAAATCATTAAATGGAGATCTCTGGTATATTTGGCGAGTGGTTTCCTATTTCGGAAAATGGTTCGTTCCGCAGTCGAGCTGAGTTTTGGTGGAACCAATCCCCAACTTGTTTATTCCCCTCGAAAAGTCTCAGCTAAGTTTCTTGCGAGGCTATTTCGTACGAATTGTTTTGTAAAATGCTAGGGTATATATGGAAGTTCGGCGCTCTTCCTGTGTGCACTCGACTCGCCTCGCAAAGCATACACCTGCGCAGAACTGCTGTGCTGATCGCCCCTGTAGCTGAAGTTGCTACCCGGGAGCCGTTCATTGGTGAACGGTTCCGAGCTCGGTTTAGGTCCCGCGGATGTACAAAGTTTGCTTCCTCGTATATATAAAAGCTGTTGAGCGGGCGACGCGTACATGTACCTGCCCGATAGGACGAATGGTAAACGTCACGTACTGAACGTGAGGCGGGTACGCACAAGTTGGCGGGAGAGTCGACGAACGACCAAATAAATAATACACGAACGTTCACATAGCGGTAACCCTTTTTAAGCCGTGAATGTCAATGGCAAGTAGAACCGTAGCGGGGCGGGGAGAGGGGGGTGCACTCATGGCATGCATGGCCGTAGTCGTTTGACCATAGAAGCTCGCATCTCTACAATGCCGGAACAAAGAGGATCGGATTTCCACCGAGCAGGCTGGCATTACTTAAACGAAGCAGGGGGGGGGGGGGGGGGTGACCGTGGGGACAAGGGGGTGTATCATAGCAGGTGGGGGGGGGGGGGGGGGGGGGGTGGGGGGGGGGGGGGGGGGGGGGGGGGGGGGGGGGGGGGGGGGGGGGGGGTCTGCTTTAAGACGGTGACCCAGACCTGAGGTACGACAGCTGCTGGGCAAGGATGAAGGAAAAAAGAGCAGAGATACCCCAAGCAGCGCTGCTCTATAATAATTCCGGCACCAATCAGGAGGCTCTATGAAAACACGTTTATCCGTTTCTAGTTACACACTACTTTTCGGAAAACAAATAACATGAAAAAATAAATGGCCGTGGATGATGCCGTCAGTCTACAATATTCTAAATATTGACCGGAAAGTTTTATTCGGAGCATGTTTTATTTTGACATTTTTTCTTACCGTGTGTCGCATGAGGAGTTGCCTTGATTTTGGTCCGCGGTCTTGATAGCAATGCCGGATGCAGATCAAATTGCTCGTTGGTCGTCAGGGGGGGTATTATTGTGCTCCGGCGGGGCTCCGAGGGCGTATGTGATGTTATATGTTGAAACCGATGGTTGACGGGGGGCGGGGGGGGGGGGGAGGGGGGGTTGATCACACATATAAATGTGGGAACCTACGAGCGATTCAGGCAGAGTGGGCATGGGTTCTGTAAAAGAGTCTGGTCGTTTTATCGTTCATTCTGCGTCGCTCTCTTGCCGCGCATGACATACAGGCCAGGAGCGGCGCTACCGCCCGTACTAATTGTGTTGTGCTTCACGTTTGAACACACAACCATTCACCAATGACACAGGTGGCCTACCATATTACCGGGACCCCCCCGCCACTGTAGGTGTAAGTAAATTGTCTGTGGAGGTAGACGTTGAAAAGATGTAGCACACGATTGAGTACATGCCGAATCGAGAGGTTTGTCGACACAACGAGGCGTTTGCCGCAATGCCCAGCGTATCCACAAACAATACCAGGTACCAGTCTGATCGACAATATAAGGTACTTTTGTACATATTGTGACGATCGAAATCTACCTTATATTTACGTTTCAGACTGGTTTGTTTTCACGTCCACGGTTGGTTGTGGGCAAGCGGTGGTCCCGGCCACCTATGGTGTTGTAGGTAGCTCCTCAATTTTTTATTTTTGGATCCGATGTGTATTTTATCAATAACATTCGCCAGACATCTTTGCCCATGGGACTGACCTGTGTGTCGGTCTTACGTATCAAGAGCGATGTATTTTTCTGGAGGGAGGTGGGCTGGGCGAGGGTGAATGCCGCCGTAGGGGTGATGCCTTATTCTCTGGGAGGTGACTTATTGGGGCGGTGCCTTATCACGTGAGGACCATAGTGTCTCGCCCGAAACAAGGCTTCGAACATGTTTGTTCGTGCAACCTCGTCAACAACGATGGCACGCTACCGTAGATTAGTCCCGAGAACGAATACGCTACTGGAGTAAACGCATACCAGGTGATGGGTAGCTGCTCAACCGGTCGGAAAAGTGTTGCCTTAGAAAGGCGAAAAGGTGACTCCCCTACCGTGGAGTGAGTCTGGGGTGTAAGAGCGCGACGTGTTTGGAGCCTCAAAAACATGCAGGGGCAATATGTATACTATATATATACCTTGGTACCATTGTCGCAGCACGTGTCAAAGATGCTCTGAAGGCGCTCTGAAGGCGCTCTAGAGGCGCTCTAGAGGTGCTCTAAAGGTGTTCTGTCCAGGTCAAGAGGCGGCCTCACATCGTGGTTTCTGCGCAGATCTGTGTTGACGCGAAGCACGCCGGGTAACCCCGCAGCCTTTCACTCTCTGAGGATGACCGTCTCGTGTTGAGGACAAAGTACTTGAATTGTGAGTCGTTTGTCCCCACGAGGGGACACTGCAGTTTGCTCTCGAAGGGTTGTTGGTCGACCACTGGTGCTGCGGTAGATATGGGACATCTGGCTTTGCTCGGGTTCCGTACGAAACCGTAGCACCGACTGATCGACAATAACACGACAATTGCCGCAGGTGAATACGCAATCGCAGCATATGCGTGTCGTTCGCTTTGCTCTTCCGGGAAGCTTGTCGTTAGGAGCAAACGTGCCCGTGGTCCGCGCGGGGCAACGGTTATCGTGCGCGCCGCGAGAGATAATGGAAATGTTTTTTAACCGTTCACGCGTCCGAGGGATCACGGTTAACTGTATATCCTCTAGCATACCCATCCCACCCCGAAAAAACGTGTACAGAAATGCTATCTATGTGAAAGATGAGCTGCCAGGCAAACACGGCCTATAGGACTTGAACACCATATCAGTTATCTACCCCGACCGGTCTACTGAAGTCGAGGCAACAGGGATATGATAGGTGCGATGTGTAAAACCACTGCTTTGTGCCGCTAACACCGCGTGTATACCACTCGCTACGTGTGACGTATAAAAATGCTTGCCTTGAAAGCGTAACAGCAGTTCCAAACGACTCACACCTCCGGACGCATGATCATCGAATCTCACGTATTTCGTGTTCTGCAGTAGATATTTCAGGATAGGTAGACTCCTGATCTGCATGATCTACCTAGCTCGTGTGTCTGCGGAGCCGTACAGCTTGCACGATGCAGATCAGATCTCCTGGGTTGAATCTGCACTACTGATACAGAGATCCTGCACATGATGTCATCTTGTTGACATTCCGATTCGACGCCGGTCGACAAGCGACTAATAAAGGGCCGAACCCTTTTCGAGGTGAAAACCGCAAGGCGCCTACCTTGGTGGAGAGGGGGGGGGGAAGATAAAAAAAGTTAGCCTGATGTGTGACCCCAGATCCGAGTGACGAAAAGGGGAGCAATGAAGAGAACGGCGTCGTCGCCGGTGGTTGGTAGTTGGTTTCTAGCGGCGGGGGCGAGGACATCCGAAAGAAGTGGGCGACGGGATTGAGGGGGCGTGGTCCAAACGGTCGTCCGACTGGGATGAAGGTAATCCGAGGGGAAGAGGAAGGAAAGGAGATACAGTAGAAGAGGGCGAAGCCATAATAAGTTTAATGCAAACAAATTCCTAAAATAAGATGTTGGATAGAGTGTGTCACCCGAGCATCCGCGTCGGTCAGTAACCGTCTGGCCATAAAGTGTTTCGTACTTGTCGTTTAGCGACAGAATGATGCCTACCAGGCGGCGCTGTTTCTTTTTTTTTTCTTTTTGATCATCATTTTTGCTTTCCAGCCTAACTCGTAGGAGGTTTTGCCTTCAGTGATCTTCTGGACAAGCCGTGGTCACAGGTGTCGTCCCTTCTCCCCCACGGTACGTGCCTTTATTTCATGTCGCGCATAGGGTTCAGCATCCCCAATGTTCGTCGATTTTCATCAAATGTAGCTGACTCACGCTCTCGCGCTATCTGCCAACGATTTTTTTAAGCAAGAAAAAGTCCCTACAAGCATGCAACACTTGGTGAGACTCGAACCCACGAAATTGATCTCGATAGGCACGCGGACCATCTACCAAGCCAGCGGGGACGCCGGCTGTGAAGAGGAATGGCAGAGGCGGCACTGAAGAATCTGTGAAGATCACTTGTGATGAAAAGGGAAATAGTTGTGCTTTGGAAAGGCGCTTATTATGTGGTCAAATGAAGAAAAAGCAAGAGGGGGAGTGAGTACATGCGTGGAATGATGCATGTGTCGAGGCTCTTTGTCTCTGTGAAGAGAGATGGCAGAGGCAGCACTGACGTGTCTGTGAAGACCATTTGTGATGGAGAGGGAATTAATTGTGGTTTGGAAAGGCGCTTATTATGTGGCCAAATGAATAAAATACAAAAGAGCGAATCAAAGAGTGATTTCAAGAGAGGAGAACAAGGAAAGAGAAAGGGGCGAAAATAGGAGGCAGAAGAAGCGAAGTGATCGAAGAAGTGCAAGTGGCCGTTACATGGGACAATGCCCATGTTGCGGGCAGGCGTACTCTACCGTAGACTGTCTGGTCCCATGTTCTGTTCCCCGCGGCGTTATAGTATCGTTCTATTAATAGCTTCGATAGCGGTAGTGATGGTGATACATTGAATACTCAATAGACCGAATGACGAGTAGGAACAAACTCGTAACTCGTGCCATATGTCTTGCATTTACCAGAAGATCCAAACAAAGATACAAGTGCTATGCTCGTACTTGTGCGTAGTGACTGCCCATCAACATAGATACGGATCCCAACGTCCATGTAAAATACGTAGCACACGTTGGGCGCGACCGACGAATTCAGAAGAAAAAACGGCGAGTGGCGACGTCGCTAGTCGGTTTGGATCGGGTCGTTGTTCTCGTGGCCCACCAGAGGGTGCGCCCCAACGCTCGACAGACTCGCGGAAGTCTCGTTCCGTCGGTAGAGAGACCTCCTGAGGAAAGAGGACGAGATGGGCGGCATTCGAGTGTTTGCTCTCCAAGCGGCGAGCAATGCCACACGGCAGAGGTAGTGTTGAATTTATTAAGCTCTTCACATAAGAGGGGCTCAAAAGAAGGATCTTTTAGCGCAAGCCAACCAACCTTTCCACGTATGTATGCGCTCGTCTTCAATCAGAGGTGCTGGTGCCAGTACCTATACTATATACCAGGGTAGCCCGTAATTTGTCACTTGGAAAGCTCAACCGGTCAGACAATACTGAACGAAAAAATGCAACCACTACCTTTGGGATGAATGAAGCAATGGAAGAACAAGCTCGGTCGCGACGGCGGCGACGAGGGCGGCGGTGGGGCGAATTGTTACGGTGGTGATGGCATCGGCAGGAGGGCCGAATTTATATCTGCCCCCTGCCCCCCCCCCCGCCTGCACAAGGTAGGCGCAAACCAACTATTTCAGAGACATTGAACAAAAATGTAACAGACCACGAAACAAGGTGTCGACAACCTTTCGATTCGGATACGCCTAGCGGTGTGCTGCATCGTATTGTTCCATGTCTCCGTAAAGACTGTTTCACGCCCACCTTATTCCGGAGCGGGGGGGGGTATACCCAATATCATGCCGGCCGTAGTCGTATGGCCATACACCTCTCATCAATGCCGGGGCGGAGCACGTCGGGTTTTCACCAATCAGGAAGACGGTCGCTGCTTGCACCAAGCGCGAAACGCCGCGAGGTCTTCGGCGAGTCGCATGAAGGGTGAGCTGCATCCTCCTAAGGACCGGCTGTGAGGCGGCCTTGCACAGGGATGACAGCTTCAGTGAGTTGATTTGTTTTCCGGTGCGGCCACTTCCAGATACAGAAATGGGGGTACCAGGTGGCTACCTCGTGGGCGCCTTGCACAAACACTACCAGGTACGTGATGGTATCCCTCCCCTAGTGCGGAGTAAAGGTTCTTCACCCCGCACAAAATGATCTAACTCGATCGCCAGCTGTGACCGACCGCCAAAAACAAAAACAAAAAACGGTACCCCCCGGTTGTCTAGCTCATGTACTGAGCGGCATGTTTTACAGTGCCGTTGCCGACTGACGATACCCGACTTATATATAATATGTATATGGGGGGGGGGGGGGGTGTACTCATTATCGTGTATGTCCGTAGTCCCGATCACCTTCTGTGTAAGAGTCGTGGGAGGAAGGGAGAGGGGGCGGGTGGGGATGCAGTCGAAAAGGAGACGCATGGCGGCGACTGGTTGCGCTGGCGGACGGAAACGTTGGTCGTTTCTCGTTTTCGGCGGCGCTTTTTTTTTTTCTACGCTTTTGTTTCCTGCGAATGGCGGCCGCAGACCGCACCGCGCGTATTGCCCTGGAGAGGTGGCGTGGGTCTCGACCAAAAACCCTGCTGAAGACTTGCTGCCACCATGGCACGACGAGTTTAACAATATTGGCAACACCCACCGCCTTTCAAGTCCACGCCGGACGGTCCGAGATACAACGGATGCACTATCCAAACCGTAGCACTGCACGGCAACGTTGTAGGATGGTCCGGCGGCGGCAGCTTCAAGTCGGGTGTTGTGCTCGGTGTCTCGCGAAGTTAAGGCCGATAGGGGACGGCGGGCGCGCCCGAGAGGGAGAAGACGGTAGGATCAAAACCGGTAAGTAAGGCGCATGATATGTTACGGCAACGCCAAAAAGGGTCGGTGAAAAGGATCGTTGCTCGAACAGCTCTGTGCCTCGGCCATGCCTACAAGCCGACGGTGACAAAAACAACGAAAGGATGTATCAGTGCATCCCCATGAACAGTTCCAAACGGGCCGCTTGGGCGTAAAACGACTAGATGCTGCGAAGCGCAAAAAACGCGTACCATTCGATTATCATAACCCTCCTATATTTGGATGCTATCACATGATTGGAATAATCGCTAACACATTGTCAAATGGTAAATAAATGGAAAATAAAGAAACATTATTACTCCAACGATATTTATTTGCAGAGAGAGTTCTTCGGTGCCCGTAACGAGCCCGGTCGGTCAAAAATTATTGTGGCAAAGAAATGGATATCTCACGTATCAGGACACAACGGTCGGAAGCGGAACAACGGTTGACCAGTTGGTGGCCGCTGGCCCCCTCCGGCAATACGCGAGCGGCGCGAGGGCGCCTGAGGCTGAGTTAAAGTCGGAAAATCCTCTAAAACAATGGCGGGCGCGTGCGTCTCCATGAAAATATATTCAGACCCACCCACCCACCCACCCACCCACCCACATACCCACCCACATGTGAACAGCGGCAACGTGGTGCGATGTACGTACAGTATTAGACGCAAGAAACTATCCCCCGGGAGATGAAAATTAGGCCGCGCGCTTTTTCCTTTGAATGATCGCCTGGGGTGGTTTCTTCATGTGGCCTGGAGTGGTACCCATGAGAAGGGTGGTGCCTGGTATACTACAGATACTGCGTCAAATACGGTGCGCTTTCTGCACGCGTCATGCCACAGACGGCATGGAGGACCGAGATGTGTCTAAAACACAAAAAAGAGGAAAAAAATCCTCGCCTCCGGCAGCGCACGTTTTGGCCGAACTATTTTCTGGCTGTGATCGAGCTCGCCAACCCAAAACCGTTGGAAGATCAATGATAACAGTGTTTTACACTGTTCGTTAAGTGCCTGTGTGTAGGCTCTGGGATCGTCCATCAGGTTGCACTCCTATAGCTCTCCCAAGCCAACCCGCGAGCTTGCTCTCAATTCCGACATGGTGGCGAGAGCGGCTCCGTCTTCTCTTTTGTGACTTCTTGCACCCCTCACGTTCCTCAAAATCAGTCTTTCGAGTGGGGAGGCTCAGAAAAATGTCGATGATACCCCTATGTCCTTGCCTCCGTCCAGTGGGAGACCCACGCTACGGTGTCCATGGGTCCATGGTGAGGTGCAGTTCTTCCTGCATAGCTTGGTCAGCCATCGAACGGCGTAGCAAATGAGACGCGAACCCCCCCACCCCACTCAAAGCCCAAGTCCCTAAAGCTGACCCCCTTAAGGTACAGGTCCCCTGTAGTGCGTTACTGCGCACTCCCGGCGTTAGCTCACTTTCGCAAGCAGCGCGTGCGTACGAGAGATGACTGCATGCCATTTAGAAGGCAACGAGCCGGGCGTGTTAGCTGCTTGCGGGGGTTTTTCGGTCAGCGACAACACCGCTCGATGAACCGGGGAAAATCAGCCTCACGCTGAAGGGGTATTCCGGCGAGTCGAGCTTCGGCTTCGTGGCTCTCCTCCTAGAGGCACGCAGCTATCATCGTACGCGCTTCATTTGCGAGTCCATGAGACTCACCTTGCCGCCTTTTGAAGCAACGTTTTTTTCGCTGACAAATTGAGTTCCTCACGTACATGATGAGCATCTACCGGTTGTATAGTACGATAACTTTACCCCTTGTACTGTATTTATTTACGGGTTAGCGCTAAGAAATTGCTGGCCGGGTTGCGCGATGACGCTTTTTTTCTAAGAAGTCCTCGAAGTTCATGTTTCGGGATACATAGATATTGCGCTCCTCGTGTGTTAGGAAATCAGAAAATAACCCCCCCCCCCCTCCCCCCCTCGATCGCGGTATCGCTCATATTTTGACGAACTCATGGAAGCCGACTCCGTCCCTGAGGGCACACCGTGTGACGCGCAACTACGGCAGCAAGGGTTGCACGGCTGAGCCAAACCTTCAGCCACGCTAACGGGGGGCGGCTCTTGGACTGAGGGTAGATAGATGTATATACAAGGAGCGTTCGAGCATTAACATGAAAACCAAGCGGTCCTTGTACGTACGCCCAGCAGGGTGTATGTACGCCCCGAGGGTGTGCGCGTGTGTTTTGGCGCATGCTACTCATACCGTGGTAGTGGTTAAGGAGGCACCCTCAACTTTCTGAGACACCTACGTATATCGTACCAGGTAACTATTAGTACGGGGGGTCATAGTAAATGGGACCAAATATTGAAACTAAAAATATGGAAATGTATGGGTGTTTGTGTGCACCGTAGGTCCTATTAACTATGGTCCCCCGTAATGTTTATTGGAAAAAATGAAAAAAACGGCTGCTGCTGTGCGATCGAGAGTTTCGTCGAATGTCGCGTTTGCAAGGTGTCTGTGTGCGACAGCTGATGATGAATCAGATACTACATAAAACAGCAGCAGTACTCATAATAATAGTGACGTTACTACTACCACTACTGCTGCTGCTGTCGTGATACTTCCATCGCGGCTGCTACGGGTTTCATTTGGCCTAGTGCAGAACATACATGCGTCCCGTACGAGTATATATATCCATACACACATATATGACATATACCGGTATATATGCAGTAGTATGAGGAAGACAAAACATCTGAAGCTGCTGAATACGTGTATGCATGCGTGCCTCACCTGATGACCTCTCTGAATTTCACCTAAAAATCTGGCTTCTAAAAAAGAAAATATTCAACACTTATTACTTAAGACACGATGAGCAGCACATACATCCCAAAATATCTAATATGCTCTATGTACTGACTGCCATGCTATCTGCAGGTCGGCAACCAAACAGAACGTTGAAGCAACCAAATCAACCCTACGTGGCCTACTCACTGTCACATACAGTTGCTGTAGTTGGTGTACCTATACCTGGTGGGTGTTGGCGAAAAGCAAGTTGAAACCAAAAGTACTAGTAATACACACCGGTAGAGCTAGCACTGCGTCCGGGCCACACGTCACTGAAGGGTACACATTACAATACATCAAAAACAAAAAACAGAAGAAAAAAAAAAAGTGTCCACTCGCGGGCCGAATCCGCGGGTCGGAGAACATTAACTCGCGGGTTAATTAAGGTGACTCCACCCGCGACCTGAACCGAATATGACGGATAATTAGGAGCCTGCCGGGTCGGGTCGGGTCGGAACCAACCTTTTGTTTTCATCCAGGGCCTTCCCGCGGGTCGGATAATACAAGTCGCCAGTCAAGGTAACTCCAACCGCGACATGAACCGTATCTCACTTAATTCGGAATCTGTCGGGTCGGGTCAGGTCGGGTCGGATCAAAAAAAAAAATCTCAGCATCTGGCGGGTCGGGTCTGGTCAGATGTCGACAGCTGAAAAAAATCGACGTACCCAACCAACCCCACTCGACCCGACCCGATCCGATCCGAGAAGAGCCCTGGACGAAAAAAAAGAACGGCTGATGGCGAAGAATAAAAACTGTTGTTGCACATTTTTCGTTCCTTTTAGTTAATTTTCATGCGATCAATATTCACAACAGGGATTGCTGTTACCGGTAACGCACGCACGCCACCAGTGGAAATCGCAGGACGTCATAAAACCATCCCCAGCCACAGGCTCAACAGCTACACAGTTCGTACCGAAACTTTCCAACAACTGTTACAACACACTCCCTTCCGCCTGATCTTGTCTTCATAACCTCAACTGGCGTCGTTCGGACGCGTACGTACGGGTTATAGACGGCCCGGCCCCTCTCCCCTCCCCATAAACTCTCGACCACGCCACGCACACCTCCTCCTGCAGCCCTCCGAATCCACCACTCCTGGCCTACCACACACCAAAAACGGATTGGTTCCATTATTTCTACTTCTCAACGGCTCTTTTTTCCGCGGGACCCCGATCCCTTCAACTTCAACCAGCAGAATCTTCAATTTCAACTCGCGGAATACTCGACTTCATTGTCCGGCCTGGTGATCTCAACCATCAGCCGCTTCCGCTCGCACGAGGCAAGTATTCGAAGCCAATCGTCGGCCTCCACGACTTCGACTATATTACCGGGGAAGCACGGCAGAAGTCGGAACCAAGTACGCTGAGTGAACATGCAGTAGGAAAGTACCGGAAATTTATGGATCCATGATGGGTTCTTTAAGCCCCCCGAAAACAGCAGAATCTTCAAGTTGAACGATCGGCCTCTTCATCTTCACCTCCAACCATCGGTCTGCAGGTTCCACTTCAACTATCAGCTTCTCCAACAGCAGCTTGCATCGCTTGATCGATTTACGGCTTAGTGGGGAGGCGTGCAGCTCCACGGCTTATCGCGTTATATAGCGCCATCAACATGTCACCCGTCAGAAACCACGAAACATGTAGTCACTTTCAACACATCGAATCGATTATAGTGACGGCTAAAATCGCTATGGTTTCGACGACCGTGAGTATTCGACCAATCAGGTGCTCTCCCTCCATACTACACTACATTTGACCAGTCAAGGCCCACCGGGTGACGCGATGGCCGATTATGACTACACGGCCAATCAGGTGCTCGGCCTCCACACCCGATTGGCCAGTCAGGGCATGCACGCGGTTATGAAACCCCTCCCTCTGCACGGGCAGTAGTACGTACATAGCGACAACAGACAAAAGCAGCAGTAAGGACGTGCGTAAACCGTGCATGACACTTGCTATTGTTGGTCGTCGCACTGCACGCAGATGGCGACATGAAGGAACAGCATACGCGCACCACACACGGCAAACCGTCCACACATGAACTCGTGATTCCTCTCGCCAAAATCACAAAGCAAGCTTTCGATCCACGCTTCGCCGTGCGATAATCGGGCACCCAACAATGAAGTGGTTCTTCCAGTAGCGTATGTAAAATACCAGTACCATGCAAAGCCAGAGCACAACCAAGAGGACCAGGGCCTACCCTCCATTCCAACAGCCCCCTGTCAATTTTCTCCAGTCACTCTTCGCCCAGAAAAAAAAAAAAAAAAAAAAAGAGTGCCCACCACAGCCCTAACCAAAACCGTGTGTGCAAACATGCATGCCCATTAGCCACCTACACCGTACAACTGGGTTTTGGGTTGACACTGCTGGAACGGAAGATACATCGATAAACAACAATTCCAGCGAAAGGCTGTAACACCCGCACTCAGCATCCGCCTTTTCCCTATTTTCTAAACGCAAGCCGTGGTAGGCACGTTCGTTTCTGTATAATAGTCCTCCAGCCAACACCCTCCCTCCCTCCTTCCCTCCCACCCACCCTCCCACCCACCCACCCACCCACCCACCCCCACCGTTTCGCGCGCGCGACCTTCCAAGCTCGAGTGGCAGAGCGTTCGCCAACCGAAGAGCATGCATGGCTACGGAAATCACCCCACAAAAAAATACCCTGGCAGGAATCAACAATACTCATCCTCTGCTCTTCCCCACCCGCTCGTGTCATCCACGTGAAAGCCGACCAGTTTTTTCTCAGCGTGAGCCGCTTCGGCTCTCCGAGGCAAAGGCACTATTAATAACGCCTCGCCGCAACAGCAAACCCATGACAAGGACCATTAAGATACGTCGCCGCGCTCCCTCCCCCTCCCCTCCCCTTCTGCGAAAATAAAGGCGCAGGAGTCCATCCCCACGCCAAAAAATAGGGTCACCAAAAGTACAACAACCACATCAACATCCAGCGGCGGGGGTCCTTGAAGGTATCGACTTACTTGCCATCCGCATCAAGGACCATCCATCGCCGAGCCTCCCTCCCTCCCTCCCTCCAAACGCAAAAAACCAGGGGACGGCGAGCGCCCACGCACCGGTCAGCTGCGACACGTTTGAGACAGACGCCTGCGTCCGCCTCGCATACAACGACCTACACCCCCTCAGAGTCTCCATCCAGGGAAGCGCCCTTGTTCAGTCCCTTTACAGGCGAACCAGTCACAATAACGCCTCCGCAACACCCCCCCCCCACCACCACTACCACCCCCCACAAACGGCAGCCCACGCCTGGGCGGAGCGCGATAAAACGCGATGTCTGACACAACGACAGCGCGGTTCGCACCAACACCGGGGGAGCCCAACACTCGGTCGCGTAACCGGCAACCGTAATCAGGGTAGCGTCAGCACACGCCTGGAGGTGCAAGCGGTGACATCGGCGAGCCTCCCACGCCGGACAACCCCGCCAGCTCTCATGTCGCCAGGACGCAGGGGCGGTATCGTCCAGCAGCAACAGCCGGCAAGTCTTGACTTATACAACCCCTACAGAGATTCACGCAGCTTCAGGGACAAAACTACTCAAGGCCTAGTGAAACAAAGCGTTTACCGGTACCAGTGGGAGGGCTAAGCAGGACAGACCCGTACACCAGCACTCACACCAAACGCCGGGCGATGATAGCTAGCCCCGATACGATTAATACTGCACTGCGCGAAAGCACATATCCGAGCCTAACTCCAAGCACGTTTTCCCCCAAACCGGACGGCCGTCCTAGTAGGCAGGTGGTCCTAATCAAGCGTCAACTCAACAGCGGCGAGGGCCTCACGCGGACGCAATGGGCACCGGGGCAACGGCCGCCGCCGCAGCAGCAGCAGCAGCAGCAGCAGCCGCAGCCTCCGCCGCCGCCGCTTCGGCCTCGACCGTTGCCGCCGCCACTTCCGCAGATGCCGCTGCTGCTGCAGCCGCCGCCGCTGCGGCTGCCACCTGTGCTCCGTCCTCTGCCTCGGCGTCCTCGTAGTCTTCCTCGCCCAGGTTGTTCGAGTGGCTTGCGACGGCACCCGCCAGAAGCATGATACCCTCTCCAACAGCGGCCGGTCCCTACCAAGAACAAAAAAAAAAGTGGCGGACGAACATCAAAAGGAACAACAACAAACAACAACAACAACACGTCAACGAACAAGATACAAAGCATTGACGAATTCGTATTGTTGCCGTTGCTGTTGTTCATGTTGCCGTCTTCCAAACGAACCGGTCGGTGTCGCCTGACGACATTGAGCAAGAATAAGGGTCAGTCCGCATTGCGTACCCGCTACTTGTACCAGGTAAAGAAACACACCAGATGCAAATGTGCCCCCAAGCACACAAGGGTGGGAAAAAAAATGAAGCAAGTTTTCTACATTCCAAAAACCATATACGGTAGAAAAAAAAAAAAAACACGCAAAGAAAGTAAAAACAAAAATCAACACTGAAAAAAAAAGCACACCTTCTTCTTGTTCCTCTTGCCCCTCCCCAGGTCCGCCGCCAGCTCTGCCGAATTCGTACCGTGGGCGGCAGGACCTTCGTCTGCCTTGCGCTTGTTGCTCTGCCGGGTCGTGACAAAACAAATAGACCAACCAACACGAACACAAAGCAACCTTACTGTCAGTGTCGGGAATGGACCACGAGAAGGGGTGGAACAAATCATGACGTGTTGACTGTTCAGTTCGTTTAGCGTATAGTATGGCATACTATTAAAAAACAAGCATGTACGAATACACCTGTTTGGCAGTTAAGTACAGCGATACTGACTTGGTCGTTCGTTATTTTGGGGTTTCGGTGGTTGATTGAACATAATTCGTTCATGATGCGTTGTCTATGGCGTTTAGCATGTCATAATAAAATCCATGCACGTATATATGTTACATGGCATTCTAGTATGGGGATACTGAAACCCGTACAAAACGAAAAGTTACGACTGTACTAAAAGTCACAACGCAAGCACTTTACATCGGGCGCTGACGCTACGCTTTTTTCAGCACAACAGAAGAGTATGCGGCTCCTAACTGCTGTGAACCGTGAATCGTACACATCAGATATTTTCAAAAAGGAATCGCGCATCGCACATCACGCACGCAAGCAAACGCATACCTCACGCCGAACCAACTCCTCTTGAGAGCCTCACTGCACCCCGATGTTGGGTGCAAAAACGGCATGGGAGTAGACTTGGGTCGAGGCTGCCCGCGGAAAAAAATATACATTAACAATTACTACCTGGTACCTTGTACCTGGTACGTTTTTCGCACGTAAAACTTTGTACGTTACATATATGCACTCATACACCAGTGCGTTCGTGGGGGGAGAAATTACTACCTTGGCGAAAGAAAGGTGCACGATTACGGGGGATCATAATAAATAGGACCAAATAGTAGTAGTGTTAGTAAAAACAGGGAAATATATAGTTTTTCGTGTGTAGCGTAGGTCCCCTACTGTATCTACTATGATCCCCCGTACTACTAAAAACAACAAAAACGACACCCCCGCTTCTTTTCCGAGTCCGAGGCAGGGGGGGGGGGGGGGTGGATACCTGACAGGAGGGGGGGGGGGGGGGGGGGGGGGCTTGAAAGTGTGGAAAAAAAAATGAGAAAAAACAGGTTCTAATCAACTTCTGACAAAAGTCCCCTACAAAAAGATCCCAACCCGCTACTACTAATGGTGTTAATATGAATGGTTTGTTTTCAATTCCGAGAAGGTGTCGAGTGTGGCTCTGTTTTCTTCTCTTTTTGGGGTGAGGAACCCCTGCCCTGCCCCAAATGTGAGACACGTGCAATTTTATTCTCGGGCGGAGTATGAGCACTATATTCCCGGCCAGAGTGATACCTGGTACTAACGACAGAGAACATTCGTTTTGCAGTAGAGAAACTTCCGCGAAAACACACATTAGCATAATTTTTGCATCAGAAAAAGGGATTGGGTTATAAACCCTCCCTTGAGAACTGCAACCAGTTGTTTTCGGACAAACTACTGTATTACGGGGGACCATAGTAAATAGGACCAAATATTGTTAGTAAAAATAAGTAAATATATAGATTTTCAAGTATACCATGGGACCCATTGCTGTCCGATGGTGAGAGTCGCGGGTCGCGATAGGCCCGATGAAGGTGTGGGTTGCCGGCGAAAGTCGCGGAAGTCGTCGTCGGTGAGGGGAGCGGTCTGGAAGGGGGGGACACGAGCCCACCTCAAAAACCGACTAATTGGTGCCTGGGACATTGTGGTCCCAGTTTGGTTTTGGGGAGGCTGGTGGGTGGTGGTCCTAGACATCGCGGCGGATTAGAGTATTGGACCTCCCCACAGGAGCCGAATGATACCCTTTTCCACGTTTTTACGTACCGGTGAACTATGGACCCCCCCGTAATACCTGCAATTGCTGATGTGGGTCCTTTATCAGCCGTGCAATGTGAGGCTTAGTACAAGGTTTGACACGAGGCAAAACCCAAGAAAACGAACTCACGTTTCCAGCAATCCTGGCCGACATCATGTTGCGACCGTCCACGTCAGCAGCCAGGCGGTGCATCCCTTCCTCGCAGTGAGTCAAGCAATGCGTTGGGACGTGACCCGGCCCAGGGTGTCCGAAGGTCGCCTATCATGCGTCGTGATGCGAGGGTTCGTTCGTGCGGTGGCGCAGAAGCGGGGGGGGGGCGTTTTGAAAACGTGCCAGGGTACCAGGTACAAGGTATGGGACAAGCACGGGTGAAAACATAAGAGTCAAGACGAAAATAGCGGGGTTATTCACGAGTCGGGCCAGACCTCGCGGGTCAGGCTGGGTCAATCCGGGTCGAGTCTCGGGTAAAAGGGTGACCCGACCCAACTCGTGAGAGATTGACCAAAAGCTCCTGGCCCGAACCGACCTGACCAGTGATAATTCGAAATGGTCGGGTCATGATCCGTGAAAAGCCCTGAAACGTAGGGGAAGAAAAACAAAATCAAACGAAAAAAAAAAAAATGGTGGGCGGTACTTAACGTACTTACTGTCGGTGCCGAGAGAGGAATAATGTGTACGCTTCGGTACGCTCACCGAAAAAAAAAACGTCGAGCAAAAACGACCCCGCGTCAATCGCGTTTACCCTCGCGTTTGCCGAAGCTGCAGCGTTGCACGCGATTCCTCACGACTAAGCACAGTCCGCTAATCCCTCCAAAAACAGGAAGGGGGTACTAATAGCAACAAAAAACTCATGTAATATATGCAAACAACGTAATGAGCGCCCAACAGTCAAACATAGGCGTCTCCAACAGGAGTAGGAGCGGTGCTCCGTCTCGAAATGGATGTCTTGTCAATGGTCAAATGACTAAGGCAAGCAATAAAAGAGTACCCCCCCCCCCCCCCCCCCCCCCCCCCCCCCCCCCCCCCCCCCCCCCCCCCCCCATCCTCCCACGCCCAAAGGCTGAGTAGATCTTGGCCCATCTGCGACAAAACGCGAGCAAAATACTTGACCCCAACCATTTTAGGATTGGCTCATCTGCGACAAATACTTGATCCAAACCATTTTAGGATTGAATTCCCGTTTGGGGGGAAAAGACTTGGACTTGGAGCAAACTCTATGTTCCTGTACACTGCGGTCCTAATTCAGGATTCAACACCAACCCCGACCGCTTGGGGATATTCTTGAAATGAAACGGGGGAAAAAACAGGAATTCGGGTTATAGACTTTCGATAACTTTTTGTCGAAACGTACTCAAGCCATACTGTACAGATATATTTTTGCCACCACAACCACAGCCCCTGTGCACTCAACAAACACACCACGCAAGCACGCACGCACACGCGCACAGCAAGGCGAAGACGCAAGCTCCCATCAAAGTCAGCCGTACAAAACAAACAGCAAACCTCCAACCAAACTCACCGGCGCGATGCAGTCAGCGACGGCGCACTTGCTTCCCACGGGCGGCACAATCGGCGCACCGGGCATAGGAGTCGCCACCGCCGCAGCTGCAGCGGCCGCAGCGGCCGCAGCCGCCGCAGCCATCGCCATTGCGTCCGGCGCAGCCGGGGCGGCCACCACCATCGCATCCGTCGAGACAGCGGGAGCCGCCGACGCCTCGGAAGCCACTGCCACCGGCGCCGTCGCCGCCTCCGACATCGCCACCGCTTGCATTGGCGCGGGCGCCGCGGACGACATCGGTATCATCCCCACCGAGGCCGCCGCCGCCGCCGAAGCGGCAGCCGCGGCGGCAGCCGAGGCTGCTGCTTCAGCCGCCACAGAAGATGTCGTCGCCTCCAGCGCCGCCGGCGCCGCCGTCGTCGGCGTCACTCCCGCCGCCGACATCGCCGGGGCCGGCGCCGGAGGCAGGTCGTTGATCGCTGGCATCATCAAGCTGTTGCCGGCGGTGCCGGCCCCGGCCGCCGCCATCGAGGCCATCAGCTCGTTGGAGTAGGCCGCGTGGTACGCGGCCGGGTCCCCGTACGCCGCTGACGCCGCGGCGGAGGCGGCGGCGGCAGCGGCCGCCGCCGACGCAGCGGCCGTAGCGTAGGCGTTAGCGTTAGCCTGCGCCTGTGACGAGGCCATCGTAGCCCCGTCCAGAGCGCGGCGACGCTTCTTGGCGGGGCCGGACTCGGCCCCCCCCGCCGGTGGCGGGCGGCCAAGGTGTTCCATACCGATCCCGGGCAGGGCGGGAAGGGGGGCGGGGAATCCGGGCACCGAGGCGACGGCGCCGAAGGCGCCCAAGCTTGGGGCGGGGGGGCCGACAAGATGATTGTTCGCGGCAACACCGCCGCCTCCGCCGCCGCCGCCACCGCCACCGCTGGCAGCGGCGGCTGCGGCTGCCGAGGCGGCGGCGGCGGCGGCCGCGGCCGCGGCCATGTCGTCCTCCGGGAGGCCAGAAAAGGCGAGGGCAAGCTCGGCGGAGGTGATACTTGAAGGACCCATGTCCTCGTTGGCGAAAGGCGGCAAAATGGGAGCTGTGCTGGCGGAGAGCCTGAACGCACGAAGTTCGGTCAAGGGGTAGGCGCGGCAGGGCAGCAGCGAAAGTCAAGTTCATGGTGATCGCATGAGCCACGAAATTACGAATCTCCGCGCAAAACACACGACCGTACACAACAAGGCAAATTCCCCGAAAGATAAATAGCAATCGTCAAAAAACAAGGAAACATGCCGCAAAAGACAAACGTCACAACACAGAGAAGTAGAACCCCCGGAAAACAAAATAACACGAAGTGCAGCTTTGGCACCGAGAGGGTATAAGGATAAAACCGCGCGAAGGCCACAACATCGCCGCGGTATTTTAGTACCGCGCGCCAGGCACTCCCGGAACACGCACATTTCCCTAGTGTTGAGAGCCATGTTCGCTGCCGCCGCCTCCGGGCCGCGCGCACTGGCCGCAGCCGCTTCGATCGCGGCAGCCGCCGCAGCCTCGTGCCGCTGCCTCTTCTCCTCGAGGGTGGCAGCCTGAGCGACGCGACGGAGGGAATGCCACAATTAAAAAAAAAAAGTGTCAAGAACATGGAACGCCGCCACTGAACTTGAGGTAGGGCAAAAAAATCCAACGCTAACTAGCAGATGTGTCAAAGTCGAAAATGAAGCGCCCACTTTGAATATGAAAATAAAAAAATATTGCATGATTGGCCCCTTCTCGAAGTAAAACTGTCAGAGATTCACACACACACGCTACAGAGAACACAAGAGCCAGTGTCAAACCGCCATCGTCAAGGATTTGCAGGGGAAAACCTTCAGCTGTGACTTACAATGGGTACTCGTAGCTCTAGTTAAGACAAGGATTCCTGGGGGAGAGACCAGCCAGGAACCTGGAGCAGCATGACAAAACACACACACACACACACAAGCGGCCGCGGCCGACAGAAAAAGAAAACAGTGCTTACCTTGGGCGGGAGCGGGGTGCACCTCGCCGAGCCAGCTTCCATCTCTGACTCCACCTTACTCCTCTCTCGCGCGCTCGCAGTGGCCTGCCTTCTGAGCTCGGCACTCCAGTGCAGGCCCGCTGGGCGAAGTACGGCAATGGGCTGGAGGGGAAATACGGCCGGAACGCGCAGGAAAAAAAACAAGAAAAGTTGGGAGGTATCTGGTGAGAAATTTGGGCTCAACTTCCGCACAAATACATAAAACTCATCTTTTATACTGAAAAAAGTGTAGGACACACCCTGCCGCACATAAAAAACAATATTTTGGGCCTGGGCCGAAAAATTGAGAGTTTCTTACGAGGTGTTGAATGCTGTCTCTGAACATAAAAAATAAAAAACACCTCGGCTGTGAGCTGTTTGAGAGGCGAGGGACGCAGCCAGCGGTCCAGCCCTCTGCTCATTGTCCAAGCACGCGGCTCAGCTGCCGAGGCATGCAACTGACACAGGCGGCATTTACTTACGGGAGCGAAACAAAAAAATCAAGCGAAAAGCAATCAAACAAACAGGCAAAGAGACACAAACAAACAAACAGACAGTCAGACAGACATTAGACAAACAAACAAGCAAACCGACGTTATAAAAAAAATCAATCAACAAACCAACCTACTAGCGAACTACCCAACTGCCTACCTGACAAATACCATATACAAACCCACAAACAACAGACCCCTTCATACGCGTGTGCGCCCAGTTGATTGAGTGACATAGAAACCCCTTTAATACGTCAGGAGCTCGTATGAACTGGCGTATCATGTCAGGCACACGATACACAGACTAACACGCGCACACATCAGTCCGGACTTGTAAGGACCTCTTTGGTCGACGCGAATGTGGGCAAAACTGACCTTCATCCCGACGGCCATATGCGCCTGACAGAACGTGGCAGCCTCGCCGTCGTAGCCGTGGGTGGGCTCCTCCGGACAGTCTTGCATCTGCAAACCCAAGCAGACCAAACGAGGGAAAAAAAAAACAACCCAGCGACGGCTGAGGTTAGCGCCTGGTGTACGCCTGCGCATACTCTTCTCACGTTCGTTGACGTCTTGCTTGGGATTTTACTTCCAAGCAGTGCCGTCTTTGCAGAAGTAAAAGCGTCAGAGCCGGGTGGACGGGTGACAAAAGAAAACGAAAACATGATTATGATACCTGCACACACAAACGACAACACGGGTATGTATCGCATACCTTACCACACAGAGGGTGAGATGGCACCACTGGAGTGTCGCTTGTAGCTTAAACCCGCAGCCTTCCCCCAGAGAGACCAGACAAACAGTTACAGACGTCGGCATCCAACACCACCACTAGCACATCAACACCACCACCAGTAAAAATACCACCCCGACACCAAAACCAGCACCAACACCAACCCCAAGACAACGCCAACACCTTTGATACCCCCATCGCCAACACCAATACCCACAACAACAACACCGCCACCATCAACACCCAACAACTGAACCAACGACCACACCAACACCAACACTAACGCCGACATCGAGCAAGACCACCATCAACATCCACACTCGACCAACCCCACCACCATCGACATCAACACTACCACCACCAAGGCCAAAATCAACACCAACACCGACCACAACGGGCACCACTGCCACCACCACCACCAAAACGCCAACCCCACCAACATCAACACCGACACCATCACCACCCGCACCGCGGCCACCACCACCACCACCACCACCAACTCCGACTTCAACACCACAAATACCACCAATACCAGCAACAACACCAACACCAACACCGCCTTTTAACACCGATATCAACGCCAACAACACCAGCAACACCACCAATACCAACAAAAGCTGACAACAACATAAAACACCAACACCAACACCACCAACACGGGACTCCAAGAGCACCTTGCACGAAGGGTTGACGACATCCACCATGCCGCTCATCTTGTGCTTCTGGCAGTACACCGCTTCTTCTCCGGGGTAGGCAAACCGGCAAGCCCTGTTGCAGGGAGCCGTCTTGCCCGCCGGCATGGGCATAAGCGGGTCGTCCGCCATCCCGAGCGGGTCGCGCCCGGCAATTCCCCTGTATTTGCATCGGAAAGCACGTGTCTGGATTTCCATACCGTAGGCGGTAAAAACGGAAGCAGGCGGCACGGGACAAGACAAGACGAGGTGAGAGGGGCGGGGAGGGGGGGGCACAAGGGCGCCATCGGGTCTGCTAACATCTCTTCTGCACAGTAAACATCGTAGGCCTTGTGTAGGATACATACCGATTCGTAATACCAGATACCACAGGAGAAAGGTACACCAACATAATAAAGGTACACCAGTGTAAATCATATGAAATCAAAGCGCACGGTGAAACACGCGGTACCGTGGACAACACGGTAAGCGCCGCTATCTGTAGAGACAAGGAGGTAGACCCGTGTGAAAACAACCAACAGCCCAACCATTAGCAACCCTTGCCCCTCGGCACTCTGCAGCAACAACACGGCAGCAGTGTCGAAACCAAACCCAGCAGAAACGCTGCACGTTACCCTCTAGAGTCACGACCAACACCACCAACACCAACACCCCCCTCCTCCCCCTCAGAAGCAACCAGCGCCTTACCGACACAACCCTTGAAAACGTACGGTCACCCCCACCACCTCAAAGCCATCAGCCGCTGTAAAATTCCAAGAGCCCCGAAGACAAAACCAACACGACAGGGCACAGCACACAACACCTTAAGGTTGAGCATGCCGTCCTGCTTGTGCTCCGAGCAGAACCGAGGCTTCAGGCCGGGGAAGCCGCAACACGGCTGCTTGCGGCACCCCATCATCTCGCACCGAGGACTCTTGACATCCACCATGTCGTCCAACTTGTGCAGTCGGCACCGCCTCCGGATCCGGTCCCTATCGTACCCGTAGCTGAAAACGATTGCAGGGGTTTCGACGACGGGGGATAGGCGTAATGGGGACAGGGGGGGGGGGGGGGGGGGGGGGAAGTGGGTCACAAACTGGCATACATGTCCACGCCTCGGACAGAACGTTGACTCCTGCTTCATTACCTCCAGTAGATCATGCCAGGGCACATATATTCCCGATCTACAATATTAATTTTCACTTCGGATTGCTTGCCGGGTGGGAACCGTATCATCTGCATGAGCTAACGCGTGTTTCCTGCATTGGGTCCGTACTATGGGCATATCCTGCACAACCTCTCGCAGCGGTAGGCGAGGAACTGCAGCAGATGGCCCAGATGATCTATCTGAACTATACCTGTGTTATTAACAGGTGTAGAACACGTCCCAACCGTCGCTGTCGCGGGAGTTTGGTCCTGATTAATACATTCCCCCGTGCTTTTGAACACTTACCTTCAAAGTCAACCCTGACTTCGTCCGCAGCATCAACGCAACGCACCTGGGATGTTTGAGGCATCCGGGCTCCTGGCAGCGAGAGGTCTTCACGTCGAAGCTCCCGGGGGGACGATGGTCCGGGCACCACATGGGCCTCCCCTCCTTCTCCCCCGCCTGTCCATAGATGGGCTGGCGATCGCACCCGTGCTGCGCGCAGTGTCGATCGAGGACGTCAACCATGTGTTCCAGCCGGTGCCGAGCGCAAAACCTATCCCAGCAAAACACGCCAACGCCAGCATCAGGGAGGACAAAACAGATTAATGGAAGAGGCGCGTGTGGGGGGGGGGGGGGGGGGGGGGGGATCCGCTACAACAATGGAAGAAGAGATGGGGGGGAGGTGTTTCTCCCTGGTATAACCCAAACCCGAATAGGATGTAACACCAGTAATCGATGTCGATATCGTAATCGAGGTAGATACGATATCGAAATCGGAATAGACTTAGATACGACATCGATACTGCTGTATAGGAATCGAGCTTGATACGACACCGATATGGGCATCGATTTGGCTACGATACCGATAAACGAAAAACCAAAGCGATATTGGTATGTACGATTTGGACATCCGATATATGATATACGTCAACGTCATGACTCTACGTTCAAATACCACCACAAAAAAGTATTCGGAGAACAGGGAGTGGGTGAATGAAGGGCAAAACGCGATCGACTCTCTATACATGTCAAACTTCAATATTTCGATACTTCGAAGCATATCAATACACGCGCACTAGTAATAGAAACCTTCCTGATGCCACTCAACGCTACTCTAGGTAACACTGACCTAGCCTTTCTCTGTCCGGCGTAGTTGAAGCTAGGCTGGGTGACGCAGCCCGAGAACTCGCAGTGCTTAACCGTCAGGTTCACCATGTTGAGGCCCTTGTGCTTGGCGCAGTAGCGAGCCTTCTCCCCCGTTACCCCGTAGCTGGCGTAGGTCTGCCATAAAGAGAGGAACAACAAAAATAAACCGCGCGTATGGTGGTTATCGCGGCAGCAGAAGTGCGCGCGGCAACAGCAGTGAACACGCCAATACAAGCGCGTACTGCAAGACCAAACCACTCGCGGGAGGGGGGCTTGACCATCTATCCATCTCACTGGAAACTATTTCACACCGCGGACGTAAGGTCGATTGATTCCACTCCATGATTGAGATATTTCGGGGAATAAGATAAATCCCTGACCTACAACAGCATCTCCCGCAACATCAAGTACAGGTTGGATACACTAAGTACCGTTCGGATACACCACTGTTAATAATGTACAAGCAAGCGCTTGCATTGCGTGACAGAGCGAACTACTGGTGACACGTGTTGCCAGGTGGGAAGCCGAATAATCTATTACGGGGGACCATGGTAAGTAGGACCAAATATCGTTAGTAAAAATGGGGAAATATATAGGGTTTTGTGTGTACCATAGGTCCTATTTACTATGGACCCCCGTAAATAGCACATGTTTTTTCTGGGTGGGATCTGTGCTAAGCAGCTTCCGCACAATCTATCTACAAAGGCAGGTGAGGAACTAGGATATCTATCTGTAGACAGATCAGATAGATCATCATCTGTGTGTCCGAGGTGGGAACAATCTTCTACAAATAGCGTAGCCCATGATGGCCGGTCATGACCAAAGAAGACCACAAAAACAGCAGTAGCAGCTACAGACGGTTACGGTCGGCAGCGCATCCATACTCTTTACGGGGGACCATAGTGAATAGGACCAAATATTATTAGTAAAAATAGGTAAATATATAGTTTTTTGTGTGCACGGTAGGTCCTATTTACTATGGTCCCCCGTAATACCTCTGCATCAAGAGCGCCATATTGCAACACAACATTCGAACAGAACTGCTACTGGCAGGACGAGTCTAGTTACTGCTGCAGATAAATGCCTCGATGCGCTACGGAACCCCTGGTGTACGCAACTACTGCTGTACGCACACTCGCGCTTCCGGCATAAAACGACTTGGACATCCTACTGTAGAGTTGGACGTTTTTTGCAGCAGCCCAAAAGAGGCAGATTCTATGCACCACTCTCAGTGCCAACGTAAGGAACGTTTGGCATTCATAGTACCGTCTGTAAGGTCCTCATATTTCCGTCCAGGTGGTACATGTCAAGGGTTTCCATTGTATCAGCTTCATGGCATACACGTATACACAACACACTCCTTTAACTGCTAGAAAAAATCAACCGACGAACGCTTGTGTAGATATGAAAATTCCAAAAGGAATCGCCGCCATCAGCGAGACCGGCATATACTTATTTACCTGGTACATATATATATATTAAACAGCCGTGAGATCGAGGGTTTCGTCAAATGTGTAAGACGAGCACCGAACCGATAATAAACGCATCAAAAACGCCTCCCTGCTACACGCCTGTAGGCATTAGTAAACGCTACTGCAAACTGATAGCCGTCGACCAACCGCCAACAGCGACACCCCAACAGCCCCAACGGCCAGCAACATAACACGAACGATCACAATAACACCTTTCCTCGTTACCGCCCGAATCATTTCTCGCCGCTAAATGCAACAGATCACTACAGCGGTCATAATATATACCACCAGGTATATAATGGGGAGGGGTGTGCTTGAGGTGGGGGGGGGAGACGGGGGGGGGGGGGGGGGGGGGGGGGGGGGGGGGGGGGGGGGGGTAGTCGATAGGAGACATGTAGTCGATCTCATGGAGACCAGGGGGGGGGCTTGTGTGAGATCTACAGTAGTGAGATCAAAAATTCCCTCAAAAAGAACATTTTGTCAAGCTTGGTTTGAAACTCCGATCAAACCGCGCTATTAATACGAGTACGGGGTGTGTATGAGAATATAGAGGTTGAAGAGTAGTTAGTGTACATGACCGTACCTCGCAAGCATCCACCGCACAGCGGCGGCCGATGAGGTTGACCATTCCAATCGTCTTGTGGGCACCGCAGTATACGGGCGGGTTGCCAGCATGCCCGCACGACGCGTATCTCACGCAGCCGTCGCTCTTCCGTCCATCCCGATGTCGAACAGGTCACAGCGGTACCACAAGAAGAAAAATGAACACGAGGGGGGAAGACAACGTTCACGTCGATCAACATGGTGCTGTAATACGTATCGTACATGTCAACACACTACCAGTATACATTACACCTGGTAAGTGGGTACATCTCCAACAAGGTTGGATGTCAGCATGGTCTCGTACATGGCCAGGCGTCAACACGGCGGTACATGCATACACGTCAAAACATGGCGCAGCAGTACAGCAGGAGTGTTATCTGTCAGCACGGTACATGGCTAGATGCAAAACATGGTGCCTTGCTGGGCCTCGCCCTACGTGCAGGACGGGTCGGCACAAAACGTTCTGCGGGACGAACGTATGGTCAGTTCAACCTTCAAAGTCGGCCCAGACCAACCCTAACGCTGACCCAAACTTTAGCCTCAACCCTTGGGGGGCTCGAGGTCGGCAGGGGCAGTCACACGGCTCCGACGCGTTTTTTCGGCGACGTTCTCCCAAAACCAATCATGGCGGTCTGAAGGCCAGCCTCGACCAATAACACCCACATCCTGCACAAAGTTTTCTGCCGACCCGTCCTGCACATAATAATAGGGCGAGTACATTTCTGGCTACAGATGATAAAAGCACGTATGACGAAGAAAATGAACCAGGAAGAGGGTACAGGCAATGCACGAAAAAGGTTCCGCTATAAAAAAAAGCCAAAAAAAACACACACACACACACAAACGAGGGAGAACATGCCCGATAGGGTTCACGGCCTTGCACTACGAGTGGCGGGGAAAAATATGGTTTGCCGCTTTTCCTTGCGCATAATTCGCACAATGGCTTCATTCTAGAGCCTTACGGTACGTGCATGTCACAAGGAAAACGGAGGAGATATACGGCCTTAGACAACAGCACAGCACCGCCGTACGAACGAACAAGCTGGTGCTGCATTGCTGTGCTCGGATGTACCCACAAACGCATCACAAAACAAAAAACAGCAAGAAGTGCTCGTCAGAAATTAGTCAACAGCAGTGCAACACAAGAGGCAGCAAGCAGACAACCTAACTTGTCAAATTAGGAAATGTAAAACAATCGTGGCGGAGAGGGACAAGGTGTCGCGTGTCATTTGGGAAATGCCTCCCGGGTCTCGGGTCTCGGCATATTCAGATTTTACTCATGAAACCCCGTTTTGGTGCGAATGACATGGTGGTATAAGAGTCAAATATGTGACCGCTCTGGTTGGAAATATAAGGACCGTTTAGACTCTAGTATGAAGACCAAGCTATGCTTATATTGATGCGTCGCAGTGGTACGAGTGAAAGGGTTGCTATTTTCGGTACAGCAGTGGTGTCCGGTTCAACGCCATAATAATAATAATAATAATAATAATAATAATAATAATAATAATAATAATAATAATAATAATAATAATAATAATAATAATAAATAATAATAATAATAATAATAATATAATAATAATAATAATAATAATAATAATAATAATAATAATAATAATAATAATAATAAATAATAATAATAATAATAATAATAATAATAATAATAATAATAATAATAATAATAATAATAATAATAATAATAATAATAATAATAATAATAATAATAATAATAATAATAATAATAATAATAATAATAATAATAATAATAATAATAATAATAATAATAATAATAATAATAATAATAATAATAATAATAATAATAATAATAATAATAATAATAATAATAATAATAATAATGATAATAATAATAATAATGATAATAATAATGATAATAATAGTAATAGCAGAGATAAGACAACAGGTAAATCGGCTTGCCACGAAAAAAATAAATATCACAGAGGTACTTGTAATTATTATTCGATCATTTTTTCGATGACAAAAAAAAAGACACGGCGGTATACTCGTGCTTGTACCTGGTATATATATTAGACATGGGACAGCAGTGTCACGGGTGGTAGTTAACCCTTTTGCGACCGCGGTCCCGTTCGGGGGACAAACTACTTGGAATTAGACTGCTTTGTCCCCAAATCGGGACCGCGGTCTCATCAAAAGGGTTCACATGGGTACACCGATTGACCAGGACTGCGTGCGTAGAGAAGCGAGGTCTCGCCAACGGTCTACCAGTATAGCAGTGTACGTACGAGTATCACCGGGCGGGCGGTCTGAACTTGCTGCTACAACAGACAGATTATCCACAATACTGCTGTTCTCCCATGAGCTTGATCATACCATGATCTTCATCATACCATGATCTTCACCAGGTCTGGTACCAGGTACGTCGTATGTACCCACCCCTAGTCTGTCGTAACGAGAGAAGAAAGGAGGCTCCATCAAGCGAGACAAAACATATCGGTACTATTTAATAGTATTAATACTACCGTGACTGCTGTGCTGGCACATGCTACGCTACCAGCAGGCATGAGGGAGACTGCAGACCAATCAATAACCAAGCTGCTGCCTGCCGCTGTACGGCGTATGAGTACAACAACGCGATCAGCATCATCATCTTGCTATTCAATACCAGGTATTTAATAGCGTGCCGCGCAACCCCCTGCAGTACGGTGCCCGTACGATTGTTCACATAAAGGGTACATCAGACCATACATATATAGGCACAGGAGAGTGGTCGCTGCTAAAGCAGGTACGTATCACATGTGCCAGGCAAAAAAAAAAAAACGGTATTATATTATAGCAGTCACGGGCATTATTCCGCACTCCGCCACACTCACCAATACAATCAGTGCCAACCGATTTCATCCGCATTGATTGGTTATATCCGGCAACGGCATTATTCGGTACTATTGACAGACAGACCCCTACTGTACCATCCATCGTCCAATCCCTACCGTACCAGCAGCGCCGGGTTGCAACACGTGGCCCATGCCGTTATCATCGTTGTTCATGTGTTATCGTCCCTTTTGTGCCAGAGTATGTTCTACGAGTATACGCAAGTCTACGTCAGGGTGTGATTTTAAGGGTAACTCTCCGAAATCGGACGTTTCAGCACCGTAGGCACGTTGACGTGGGGTACGGGCGAACCGGGTCCGCTCTTTTCGAGATCCAATCAGCTTTACGAAAGCAGAACCTACGGTTGGATAAAAGATCAAAGCTCCTGTGTACGTGCGGTGGAAAATAGTTCAGAGCGCCGAACGAACGAAGCGCCAGGATGTACCAGGTACCAGGTATGATACATGTAAACTACAGCAGTCAGTGCGAAATTTAGATGCGCTCACTACCAAGCACCACGTACGTGTATGTATTGCTACTGCTCTATCACTCTGCACTGTTCTTGTATCGATTCGAAGGCTTTCATCCGTCTCAATGTTCAGCCGAACCAAAAGGGCAAGGCAGTCCAAAACTGAACACAAGTCAATGAGCTAGCTATTGAAGACTTGAACAAATTAACACCTGGTACCATTCAGTTTCAAGTTTTAAAGCTCTCTTGTTGCACTCCAACGCTGGATCTTGGGGCAGGTGCGCAACAAAACAAGCAACCGTGCATGTACATACTTACGACACGTTCGTCTTCGTCCTGCCTTCGAGAGTAACCCCAAATCACGAACGATACGGGTACCGGTACCCGCTGGTGCCCGCGGTTCACAACAACAGCGTGAGGAAGACGCGAACTAAACCCAAGCCTTCCATGACATAGAAACCTTCAACATCCTTTCGTCACCAAACCTTGATATCTACCCTGTGTAGCTAAAAAATACCTGTGCAAACAAGGGGATTTTCTTTTTTAAAAAAAAGCACCTGACCTGACTCAACTTTTAGCGTCGCAGACAGTGAGGTGTACTCAAACCGGGTAAAACAAATTCGAAGAAAATACCAGTCATGTCTGGTTACGTCATTGTCTAAATTTGTCCAGAAATCTCACCAGGCTGTCATTTTGTCAAACTGACCTCGGGAATACCGATATATACCTCGGGAACGACTGTAGTAGCTCGTTCTTCTGTTTCGTTCGTCACCTTACCACTGCATCGATACACTTCACGACGGCATAAAAAATACCGAAAAAAAACTGTTAATGTGTGAAGATGTGAACATATCTCAAAGATGGAAGGAGCAGAGATGGGCACCGGATACAGAAATACCGTTGACCTCGGTATGGGAAATCCCTTCAGGTGTTTGCAAGCATTCGGTTTGAAAAAAAAAAGATAGGTTAATGTTCTGAATAATTTTGTTTGTTTTAGGGCACTCATTGTAGCCTGCATCAATAAAAAACGTGGACATAAATGTGACAGCGTGAAAGTTGGGCAAACAAGGTGACCAAGAGAACCAGATACGCACGTGGGGCGTACACAAGGAGGTGCATCGAGAAGCAATCGAAAAAATTCACCCATGGTTTACCAACGTTTTGGAGGCTTTAGTCGTTGTCAAGCAAAAGTCGGTTAAACCGGTTCTTCAGTTCTGAGAATAAAGCCTCCTATCCGATTTTCGGTTTTTCGGAAAATGCTACCCTGTGCCCGATGTCCATCCCTAATCAGGAGACGTCAAGCGTCAAGCTGTCAGTCAGTCAAGGAGGGCAATCTGTCAAACGCTCCGTATGGGCGGATTTCTCCCCACTCCCGGTATCAACACGCCTTAGTATGTGCGTAACCTCCAATTTTTGGGTTTGTGCGCTGCATGCTAGTTCCTACTCTGGACACAATATGTTGTGTGCATGACAGCAACCAATGGCACGTGTGTCACACAACATCAGTGTTACGTGGTGCCCGCCGTGTGCTGAGTGCCTGCTATATATACTCTTTTGCAGCTTTGACGCTGCTTGCTGTCGTTGTCAAAAGAGTGACACGAAAAAATGTAATCACGTGCTGACGAGCTGGTCTGGGGGGGGCATAACTGCTGCCCTCTTCGAAACCTGGTGTAAACTGAAAAAAACTGCACAATTTAGACCTCCAACGGCTCAACATTTTCAGTCATGCTCGTATCAGTATAAATTTACATAGTCCATACAATAAGAGCAGCAAGCATACGAAGTGTCTCTTTTATTTACGTATTTAATTATTTTATAAATTTTGAAATACGTCAGCTGTGAGTTCGACTGATTAAATAGTTGGTACTCAACTTTGCAAGCTGCGTAATACGCCTCGTCTATATTCCATTTTTACTATAATAGAGGGCATACCTGTGCAGGAGTACTCGTGGTATCGTACATATGAGTACAGCACTCTGTAGTACACCAAGTCCCCGTCCAGAAAAATCAACCGAAAAGCCAAACAGCAGACAACAGAGCACTCGTATTTTCTGTACTTCGTACCTGTACAAATTTCAAATAATCAACATAATAAGTGCAACAAGCATGCGAGGTGTCTCTATTGTGTAATAGAGGGCGTGGGTGTGATACTCACCTGTGCAGGAGTACTCGTGGTACCGTACATACGAACACAGCACTCTGATGCAGTGAGTGATGAAAAAAAAAAAAAAAAAAAAAAAGTCTCCGTCCAAAATTCAACCGAAAAGCCAAACAGCAGAGAGCAGAGCTCTCGTATTTTCTGTACGTACTTGGCTGGTACTTTCTGTACCACGCGTACTCTGTCATACGTTTGCATGCCCCGTACGATTACTCGTGGGTTTACGCTGCACGTTCACTCTGTACGATTACAAGTACTCTGTACGAGCACAGGTTTGGTATATAATACCGTATACCGTGGTACGTTAATATGCCAGTACGGCAGGCAGTATGCGACAGAAGACATGCATAAAAAGAAAATTTGTAATCAGGGAGATGAGAATTCAAGCCTCGATTTGTGAACCGACGTGAGAATGTGGACATTCATATACCAGGTAAAAAATTAGAATGGGAGCCACCCTACCCTGCCTCACGTAAGAATTCGAACCTGGCCCAACAAAAAATAACACCTGGTGGATTCTTAGGCCATGTCGCATACCGTACGGTGGGTGGTATGGTAAATGGTAGACTGATGATAGACTACAAATTTTCGTGAATAATCGGATGGAAAACGAAGCAAACCTCTGACGGTATCAATAAAGTGGTACTGGTGTACAGCGTACAAACACATAAAGAGACGTAAACCCTGCGCTCCCAGCAGCACTGCTATTAACGCAACACGCTATTACAGATTAACACATTTAGAGGCCATCCCGCAGCCGCAGCACCAGCACCAGCAGCACCAGCAGCGGCAGCAACAGCAGCAGCAGTATGTCGTAACAGGTACTATCAAGACACTGCAGCGCCAGCAGCACCAGCAGCGCCAGCAGCACCAGCAGCACCAGCAGCACCAGCAGGAGCCGCGTCTCACCAAGGAATGCTATTATTTAATACCAGGTAATAGCAAGCGCTCCCCGTCCCCCCGTGCCTCCGCGGCTTGAGAAATGTTTTCAAAATCCAAATCGCCCACAAACCTGAAAATTCACATTCGTCACGTGCCACGATATACCCTAGACACGATTGCGTACCAGGTACCAGGTACCTCGTATGGCTTGTACTCGGAAGGTATTCAATACGTAGAGATAACTCGTTTTCCTCTGGTTTTTATGTATATAGCTACAGCAGCAGCAGCAACGTGGATGTTCTCCACCTATCGATGCCCACTTCACGCACCGCAGCAAGTGTCCGTGCTGATTCTTCGTCCTACGCTACCAGGTAAATACGGCAGTAGCTGAAGAGAGGCTGATGTACAGAGAGCAATAGAAAATACGTTGCTACGTACGTAGGCTATTTTATAGCTGGCGAGAGAGGCGCAAGTCACAGACTGCTTGCTGTACAGAGAGAGCAAAAAAAAAACACGTTGTTCGAGTTCGAATATCGAACGCTACTGCTGCTGCTGCTATCGATGCCCACTTCACACACCACCACGCCACACCAAGTGTCCATGCTGATTCTGCGTCCTACGCTACCAGGTATTAGATTATAGCTGAAGAGAGACGCCCACGGGTCACAGACTGATGTACGGAGAGCAATAAAAAAATACGTTGTTCGACTTCGAATATGATATCGAAGAGCAGTACTGCTGCTGCTGCTTACTGCTGCTGCCGTGCTGCTGCTCCCGCTGCCGGCGCTGTTTTATTGTACCAGGAATTCAACAGACTGACTTTCCGACTTGATTTTACTGCGTTTATTATGTGTGATGACAGCAACAATAAAAAAATCGGCCGTCACAAAGAGCCGATAAGTTTTGCCGTGTATAGCGGGCGACCCCCGCCAAAAGCCGACAGAGGGCGAACGAGCACCAAGCCATCCCAACGAGGTGTCCAGCAATTAAGCGAGCGGGCTCGCGGGGAGCAGCGCGGAGCGTCTGTCCTACCCCGCCCACGCGTCTACGTCCGAGCGGACACGTATGCATCATCTCCCCACCTGGCAACGCCTGCTGCGTAAGTTGTGCATGCCCTCGGCTCTGTGCTGAGCGCAGAATCGAGGTGCCTCTCCGTCGTAGCCATAGTGAGGGCGGATCTCGCAGTTGGGCACCTCACACCTGCGCGGGCGAAAGATAAAGCGGGCATCGCGCGCGGCGTCCCGTCAGGATCCGGGGCGCGCACGAGCCAGGCAGGGCGGATCATGTCAAAAGGCAACGGTCCCTCGTGACAGCTTACAGATTTTAAAATATTTGAAAGCTCCGGGCGGCTCTCTCCCTCCGTAGTAGCGTGGTCACGGTGGAGGTGGTGGCAATCGAGGCTGTACCTAGCGCCAGGAGGTCACGGCAAAACCACGGACACGCGGGGCAGCAGCGCAAGGCCGGCGGCGAGAGCTAACGACAAGCGGCGCACCTCTTGTTGCGCACGTCGATGTGGCCTGTCTTTTTGTGAAGGAAGCAGAACTTGGGTTTCTTCTCCCCCGGCTCCGCATAGTACGGCTGCTTCTTGCACTCGGGCTCGCCACAAATCCACGGCATGGCTGGCCTACTACACGGGGTCCGCTCGAGTCAACTATTCTTATCGCTCTAGAGTGCTGCCTCTTGTCGGCGCGAGGCTGCGCGTCCGGGAAAAGAAGCGGTCACAACGCCAGATCAAGGGATAAGGTTTGTATTTCTCTCCCCGAGAACAAGAACGCCACGAGATGAGTGGGGACGCGAAGAACGCCACCAAGGAGTGCGGATGGCTTCGGGCGAGGCAATCCGAATAGAAACAGGGGACGTTTAAGACATGCGACTCTTCTAGAAACCCTTCGAAGATGAAACCGCTTTTTTTTGCCGTTTCATTTTGTTTTTGTCCGACGAGACGACGAGGCAAAGGGCGACAGAAAGGTGACAAACCACAGCCGTGCCGGTTATAGTCGCAGTCTGGAATAAATCACGTCGCTTCAGTGTTGTCGTATCAAAAGGATTGGTAATCTGTAATAGAGTGCCTTCGTGAGGAAGAATTTAGCCATCTTGTGCAGGCGGGCACCATGCGCAGGGCGCACCACGAAGACAAGAAGAACCCGACTACGTACGGCGAATGAAGATTTCTGCTGCTACTGAAGTATAATACTAATAATGTATTTCAGTAAAGTAGAAGTAAGATCAGGTCAGAAATAATCGATCACAGGTAGGTGCATTACCTCGCACCACGCTGCACGTACGTACCGCACCACAGAGATTTGTTCATTGTTTGCCCGCGTCGTAGAGTACGTACGTACGCACTCGTACGTGTACGTGTGTAGGAAGAGGTCGATACCATGGCCTTACGTAGTAGTAAGTACTTGGCCTGGCTAGCCTAGACAGCAGCTACATACACATACAGATGTTGTTATATTGATAATAGTTGACAGCAGCTGTTGTTATATTAATAATAGTTGATCACAGCAGTTTGTTGCTTGTGGTATACTGGTACACTGCCTGTACACTATGGGCCCGCCAACAAAAAACACGTACTCTGGGCAAAGCCTGAGATTCTTAACATGATACGGCGCCATCTTCAAACAAAACCTTGAGCATAGACTATTATATAGGATCCAGTGTAAAGTTCAGCACCGCTGATCCGTTTTTCTTGACCTAATTTTCTTAGCGTTCTCCAAAAAGTGAGATTTATGTTCTTATTATTGGGCACCCTCTTATTGGCGTGCCCATACTACTAACTGTATGAGTACGCCCAAGAAGCAGTAAAACGACAAGCGGCAACAACACCACCACCACCACCCACCTATTCGTACCCGGGTACTACTAATACTAATGTGTACTCGTATACCAGGTACAGAGCAACTGGAACTACAGCAGTATGCGAGTATTAATATTAATAGTAGTATACAGCAGTTAGTCCTACCTCGTCGTGCCACGCGTTGTGCGAAGACATATTAATTACGTAATACCAATAGTGGCTTCTGTCGTTCGTTGTGATACCAGAATAAAAAAATACCGCTATATAAACAGCAGCGCTTTTGCCGACCTGAGATTTTTTTACCAGATGGTCCACGCAGCACTGCTTCACACACAGCAAGCAGCAGAGACTCCAAGGCAGAAAGTCCAGGAGTACAGGGGGGTGATGCTGAAGAGATTTTTTGCCTCGCGCTCGTTCGTCCCCACGAGGATCGGGTGATTTACTGGCTTCTTGTTGTGTGTGGGTTGGGGGGGGTGGGTGGGGGTGGGTGCCAGTACATTGCTGTGCGTGTTGTGTGGCAAACAAGTCTAATACTTGGCCAAGGAAAAAACACGCACAATTTTTGGGTACGTACGTATATTTTATTTTTTGCGTGTTTTATTTTTTTGAAAAGAAAACAGATCAATTTTTTACTCGCACAAAATAATTAAATTTGACAAAAAAATAGAAAAATAGCATCGTCATCCGAGAGAGTTTTCGTTCGATCGCTTGTCTGTTGTACATTTTTTTTTTTTTTTTTTGACTTATCACTTTCACTTTCCATCCTAGAAACAGGATAATTATTTATTTTCCGGATTCGGGGAGAACAAATAGAGGCAAAACTTTTATTAATCAGCCATATTAATAGAATGTTCGTGCCTCGTGTGTTGTCCCATTCACTTCGTGTGCATGCATGCGTAACTCACTTCGTATCTGAAAATGTATTGAGATATACCTGGTACGACGCACACCAGGTATCTGATGCTATTATACCAGATACCAAGCATGCGCGACAGACAGCAGTGCTATTAATATTAAGAATAATAACCATAGTCGTCGAAGAATAATCGTGTACGCAGTAGTGAGCTTTCAACCAGAGGCTTAATTAATCCTGTTTGTACCGCGGTCCCGTTTGGGGTACAAACTACTTGGAATTAGAGAGGACTATCCCCAAAACGGGACTGTGTACTAAAAGGGTCAAATCCGTGGGCACAAGTGATCCCTATGTATGAATTCGGCTACACTACGTATGAATGTGCAGTTTTTTTTTTTACCAAATGTCGATTTAGACTGAACATGTATTCCAAAGCTCGGGCCTGTTAGCAAGAAGAGCCTTATCGTATAATAACAGAATTAGTAGTATTAATAGTATTAATCGAAAGACTTCAAACGTTTGTGGCGACAACCTTGAGCATGGGCTGATACATACACATACCTCATATAATATACCGACTCGGACGAAAATGTAAACTTAGTCTTCATATTAATGCCAAAACAATACCTGTATTCTGTCTAGAGGCTTTGGCGTACCTGGTACGTACGTAGCGCTCGCCGCTGCGCGCGATTGGTTAGTCCAATTTTTGCAGCCCCCCCCCCCCCCCCCCCCCCCCCCCCCCCCCCCCCCCCCCCCCCCCGAAAAATGAGCCTGGCGCTCTTATGCACCACTATGGTCCCCAATATAATGATCGTGTGCATGTTAGTACTTAATGTAAACGTTCCTTACATGTTGGGATTGAGTGGTATATGCTTATTTTCTTCGACCTATGCGAAGGAACTACCAGGTACATATACTGCTGTAGTGTGCGGAAACCCTCGACGGCTGTCCGTCAGAGGGCAAGAGTGGCATCAACCCATATATTTATTTACCCACCGCCTGCGCACCGCTACCAACTCCCAGACATGCACGAAGGAGAAAAAATACGTTCTAGCGCGGGAGTCGAGGAAGACCGTACCCACAAAAGGCAACCGCCGGTCACCATCCACCCCACACAGCTCTTCGAGAAGCCAACACCATGCTACATCTCTACAGACCACGCCGACGAACACCTCAAGGCCATGCACAGATCTCCAACTCAGGGCCATGCCGAGAGGTCTACAACCCAAGCCCGCCCATGCAGACGATCTACAAATCAAGGCCATGCGGAGATTTTTCATCTTCAAGTCGAAGGCCATACCGAGATCTGCGACTCAGAGCCGACGCAGATACTTACGAGTACCGCTGAAGGTCATGCAGAGATCTACAACGCATAGCCACGCGGATCTGCAAGCCCCGGCGACAACGCGCGGCGACACATGCCGTGAGAGATAGAGGACGCGGTTGACAATAAAAGAAACAAAAACACCTGGAACACGGATACAAACTTTGAAACCGCCAAACGATGGGCGCAGACTCTGTCACATTCATCGCACACCCCTCCGCCCCCCACAAATTATAGCAGCGACCCCGCCCCGCCCCCCCCCCCCCCCCCCCAAGACAAACGCGCCAAGCTCCCCCCCCTTCCCCAACACTACAGCAGCAAGCCCCTCCCCCCCCCCGCCCCCGTAGACAGCAGCAAGGCACCCCCAAAAAACAAAAGACGACAGCAGCGTCGCCCCACCCCCCCTAGCATTCAAAGACAACAACAGCACCCCTTCTGCCCCGGGGAGACTGCAGCAGCACCGCCCCCGCTCCCCCCTCAAGACAACAGCAGCAAGTCCCCGCCCCCAAAAAACACATTACAGCGGCAACCTTCCACCACCCCCATGCGCGCGACCTTTCTACCTAGCTGGCGTGGTCGTGATCTTCAGAAGCCGCGGTTGACGCCGACCCTGCCGCCGCCGCCGCCGCCGCGAGAGGCGCGCTCGCAGAGCTCCCCCCTCCCCCCCCTCCCGCAGCCCTGGACACCAAGAGGTTAGCCGCGGCAAAGGAGTCGTTCCTGGTCTGCTCCAACGCTTGCAAAACCGCGGCTCGGTCGAACCCCATCCCCTATCACGTACGTTCCAGACCAGGGAAACGAGGTAACGAGGAGGCGGGGGGGGGGGGGGGGGGAGGGCAGAGAGGGGGGGGGGGGTACTCGTGTTCATGCAAGGAAGTAGTCGTATGGGCATAGACCCTCGCATCCCTTCAATGCCGGGACAGAGCACGTCGGAACACTACTTTGGGGGGTACTCATGTCATACATGGCCGTAGTCATAGGACCATAGGCGAACGCACCCCTGAAATTCCAAGGACCAATGACCGAGAACGTCGGGTTTTCGCAGACCAGGCAGGCATTGCTTACACCAAACGCGACACGCCGTGGGGTTGTTGAGCGAGTCGCATGAAGGGTGAGCGCCATCCTACTAAAAACCGCTTGTGAGGCGGTCTTGCAGTGGATGACAGCTTCGAGGGACGGGCGGGGGGGGGGGGGGGGGGGGCGGGTACTCGACGTCATGCATGGCCGTAGTCGTATGGCGTACTTATTTTTTGCTTGCCTTGGTCATTTTGACCAGTCACCACACATCCCTTTCGAGACGAAGCACCGTTCCTACTGCTAATAGAGACACCTCCAAGAAAGCGCCCATTTTGTTTTTCCGTACATTTCCAAGAAGCGTTTTGCCTATCTCATCCCCTTCCCGTTTCGCTGTCTGTGGCCACCATCTATCTCCTAGGAAAACGAGGCGGGGGGGGGGGGGGGGGGGGGGTATGACAAACGGGATAAAATGGAACCGTACGGTCCCAGAGAGCAAGAGGAGTCTCACCCTTACCCATTTCGCCACTGAAAACAACTATTCATTGCGGGGGAACACAGTAATCGGGACCAGCTATGCTTGGAAAAAATACTGGAATGTACAGGTTTATGTATGTATGACCGATCCTGATTATTCTGGTTCCTCGTATCGGTCCAATTCCGAGTAGTGTGTTGCCGAAACGTCCGTCTAATTATCAACAAAGGGGTTGACGTACGGTACGCCAACCATAGTTGGGGGCTTGGGGGGCTTCAGGGACGGCGAGGGGGCTCGGCACGCGGGGAGCCGCGGGCCTGCAGGAAAGGCGCATGCTCACCACCACCACCACCAGCAGCAGCAGCAGCAGCAGCAGCAGCAGCAGCAGCAAAAACAACAACAGGCGTAGCAGCAACAGTAGCAAGAGTACCAGCAGTACCAGCAGTAGCAGAAACAGCAGCCACATCGCCAGCAACAGTAGCACCAACAACACAAAATGCAGCAGCAGCAACAACAATAACAGCATCAACAGCATCAACAACAGCAGCAGCAGCAGCAGCAGCAGCAGCAGCAGCAGCAACAGCAGCAACGGGAAGCATCTGAAGAAGCAGCCGCAATGCAGCAGTGCATTTGGAGAAACAAAAAAAACATAAAGCCGCCCTTGTCTGGAGCGTTCGGCAGCAAGATCCATCCGTTCAAGGGCAGGCCTTGCCAATCGTCTCACACCTCAGACAGATCGCCGGTTGATTCCTCTCTCCTGACTGTTTTCATTCCAACGCAGATCCCTTCCCGCATCTGGTATGATCTGTATGATCTAGCTCACGTTGCCCGGTGGGACCCGCAAAATCCACGTGACGTAGCCCATGTTTTCTGGGTTGGATACGCACTATATTTCGATTCTGGACAACCTCTGGCAACGGCGGGTGGGGAACTAGATGATCTACAGCAGTAGATCATGATCTTGTCTGAGACGTGAATCGCTTCCAACTCTGCCGTAGGCTAAAATAGTGGCATTTTTTTTGCGACATGTCCCACTCCACAAACATAGCCAGAGGGACCACAAACATAATATGTGTGGATGACCCAACACTTTGCACACCTCGGACAAATCATGTACAGATCATGTACAGATCATGATCTAGATCTTTCAAGGAAGATAGATAGGTGCCTGATCTGTATGATCTACCTCGTGTTGCCGGGTGGGAGCCGAAAACTCGGCATGCTCTATTGATAGCACATGTGTCCTGGGTGTGATATATCTGCCCTATAAGGCAGATCCTGTACAACCTCTCACAATGGCAGATGATGAGCTAGATCACCTGCAGTAGACAGATCAGATAGATCATCATCTCTTTGTCCGAGGTGTGAACACTCTCCCCCTAGCAAGCCTCAAACGGGTTTACAAAAGCGTGCGAGGCGAGATGCGTGTCACGATAGGGGTATACAGCACTTCTTTTTTCGCCTCGTGTGGCAAACATCAGTAACGAACCAGTACGGGGGACCATAGTAAATACGACCAAGTACTGCTGTTAGTAAAAATAGGGAAATATATAGGTTTTTTGTTTGTACCGTAGGTCCTAATTACTAGGTTCCTCCGCAATAACACAACCCTCAAACCTCAAAAGGGTCAAAACGTACAAACATGACGCCAGACGCGTGCAAGAGGATATACGGAGGGGGTATACAGCACTTTTTGTTCGCCTCATGAGGCAAATATTTGTGACCGACTTAACCCACTCGTCAACAAGGCACGCCTTATTTGCTGCACAATAAATACTGTGTAAGCACCTATGACAGGTCATGGGATTGGTGATCAGGCTGACCCCTTCGGAAACCCCACACAGCGAACAACCGTCGACGAGCAGCGTGGGCGCCCAACAACAACGGCAGGAGATCATGCTGCGCCCCCGTGAGAGACGTGCGCCTCCTCGCGCTGGAACTCCCGACACTACTAATAACCGTACCATCTCCCAATCACACAGCGACCTTTGCTGTAAGTATCACTTGGCGTCGTCAAGTTTCCCCTCCGAATTCCCAAGAAGGTTATGCCTACGATTTTTCTCACGCGTCAGTTTTGGGTCAGGTCCAAAAAATTAGACGCTGCCCCTACAAGGCAGGCACACACGCGTCCCCATGATCCCGCCATCCCATGAACCCACAAAAGGTCCCTGGACGGACCGACGCTGGTTCAGCCATACAGTGGGGTACCCGGTCTAAGAGCATCCGCAATCCAGCAGTGGCCCCTCCTTAGTGCCAACCGAGCATTACGGACGGCCACAGTAAATAGGACCCACGGTACGCACAAAAACCTATATATGTTTCCCTGTTTTTACGCCACAAAATTTGGTCCCATTAATTATGGTCCCTCGTAGTAGTGCCGGTTGCCAACGCAGTGCCTGCAACATCGCTAGGCGCAGATGGGATCAACCAGTGAGCCGGTGTGCGGAGGAATGCGACGCTATGTATAGTGCCGACCTTGTTGGCCGACGCATATGGTATCGGCACTACAGAGGGACCACTACTGCACGAAAAAAACGGGGAAACACACACGCACATAAGAGCGGCAAATTCAGTTTTGCAAGGGAAGCGTGAATAACCAGGCTTCACCCGACCTTCTTTCCCGCCCTACGAGCTTTGGCCCTTCTCAAGCAGAACATATCCCGAGCTAAGAGAGAGGCTCGCTCTTATCCCGATTCAAGAGACAACATCACCCTCGGTCGGTCACACTATCACAAGGGTGCGAACGCTTCGGAGATGAGAGCTGTGGCGCTGGCCTGTTCCGAGGGGCTCATAAAGCGAGTATGTACCCCACTGCCCTCATAGTTTTCCAGAGCTTACCGATAATGTCGAGATGGTGTCCTCGGAGGGAGGCGGGCGGCAGCGGAGGAGGAGAGGTATTCCTAAACCTCGCCGAACCCTGGGAAAAAATGGACAACGCGAAACAGTCGACAAGCCACAACGGTCGCCAAAGGTTATGAAGGCGGCGGGGGGGTCGTAGGGCGGGGGGGGGGGGGGGGGGACTCATTTGTTGCTTGCCTTAGTCATTTGACCATTGATCACGCATCCCTTTCGAGACGGAGCACCGTTCCTACTCCTAATAGAGACACCTCCAACAATTGGGCGCTCATTGCGTTGTTTCCATAAATTACATAGAAACTTTTTGTGGGATGGGGGGGGGGGGGGGTGTACTCATTATCGTGCATGGCCGTAGTCATATGAGGGGGGGGGGGGGGGGGGCGTGGAGTCCAAGTGCAAAACGCCTTATCTCAGTTGTTGTGCTGTGCTATCTGCCTGGCCGGTCAATCATACCATCAGTATACCCGAGCATGTATCGGCACACGCATGCGTAGAAAGGTACACACAAAAGATCAAACGAGCAACCAAACAAACAAAGCAAGCAAGCACACAAGCAAACGAAACAAACGAACAAGCAATACGATTTAAAACAATAAAACGACCGACAAGACAAACAAACCGAACCGAAAGCCAAATGCCGTGCCCTGTCGATGAAAACGCAGCCGACGTACACCAACCAGCAGACACCCTTACTTGCCCCTCCTCCTCTCCCCCCACTACCCCACCCCCGATCTCACTCAATCCCACCCCCCATCCCCATCACACCCACCCCCACCCCATCCCACCTGCGGCTGCGGCTGGCGTACAAAACTTGAAGAGAGGCCCCCGCCAGCAGCACCAGCAGCACCACCAGAGCCTCTTGACGGTCCTACGAGAGGTTGCGTCTGGCGCGGTCTACGGGCCGCGCCGCGGCTGCCTTGCGCTGCGCTGTTGGGACCAGGAGAAGAAGACCTAGCTATCAGCCGAAAACACGACATCAGCGGCCGAGAGACCCTCTTGTCTCGGTGCGGTCGCGTCGGAAGCAAAAGGAAAGGAGGAATTAGGCGGAGGAGGAGGAGGAGGAGGAGGAGGAGGAGAAGAGAGAGAGGGAGGGGTGAGGAATAGAAGACCCCGCTACCCGCAAAAAACACGCCATCAGAACCATTATTCTCTCGGGGGGCGCGGCGGAAGCAAAGGAAGAAATGTCAAATACAGAGACAGCGGCAACGGCAGCAGCAGCGGCAGCGGCAGCGGCAGCGGCAGCGGCAGCGGCAGCGGCAGCGGCAGAGGGAGGCATCAACAAGAAAGGTGGAATTCGGAGGGAGGAGGAGGAGGAGGAGGAGGAGGAGATGGAGGAGGGAGGAGGAGGAGGTGGAGGAGACTCCCTGATACACCCGTCAGAAACACGTCATCGTAAAACCTTCTTCCCTCGAGGTGCGCGGCGGAAACAAAGGAAGAGGACGCCGTAGCGGCGCCGGCAGAGGAAACACAAAGAAGCGCCGCTCACGGACGTATACTTTTAGAAGGACGCTAGAGAGCGGCACAGCAGTACGGTACACCTCCTGTAGTTCCATTATATATTTCCGACACCGGGGGTGGAGTATCGGCCAATTCTCGGAATCCGATCAGTGGCTTTCGTCCACCATTGGAACCCGGTCTCGTGAAATGCCCTTAGTCGCTCCGGTTCGGCTGAGTTTGGCCGACTATAAGCCCGCCGGCTATTTTTTAGTTGGCTAGGTACTAAAGCTACTACTGTTGTTGGCTACTACGGAGGACCATAGTAAATAGGACCTACGGTACACACAAAAACCCATATATTTACCTATCTTTTTCTAACAATATTTGGTCCTACTTACCATGGCCCCCCGTAATATGCATTACTATGTATTACTACCACTTGCCTACGTACTACAGATATAACCTTGACTATTGATAGGTGCTGCAGATACTCGTTGGCATACTCGTTGGCTAGGCACTATAGCTACTAGTTGGCTAACATAACACATGCATTAGGTGGCTACAGCAGGTAGTACAGGTAGCAGTTGGCTAGGTAACACAGTTACTACGGCAGTACTTGGCTAGGAAATACGGATGTCAGTTGGATATATCACGGGCAATACGGTTAACTTGCCGAGTTCTTCGTCTGCGTGTCTCACAGACGCGACCGCTGCGGCACGGATAGCGTTTCTTTGACGGCCTACTCCCCCTACCGACAACTGCTGTAGTGCTGCCGTGAAAAAGCATTGCCCGAGCACAGGGCAGCGATGCTTTTTACGAGCGGTCAATTTTTCCCAAGAGCGGGGAAAGGTTGCCATTTACTGAACAGGGTTTTTTTTTTTTTCGGTCCTATCGGGTCGAGAGCCTTCCGAAAACATAAAATGTTCGACATTAAAGCACCCTTACGAGGACCGTTGTCGAGGAAAGGAGCGCTGAACAACGACCGCATCCCAGTGCCGACTCAACACGCCAGACTGGCTTGTACAAACATGGGCCTTACCAATGAGGTCCGGCCAACCAAGGCAAGCCTAACTCGCAGGCCTAGGGAGGCTTACTGCGCCACCCAGCTAGGAGCTAGCCTGATCAAATGAGGTCCAGGCAAGGCATGCCTTGCTCACCGCCCGAATACTGGGTGAGTTCGTTGGCTTGCTTACTACATGTACGCCACCCAACCAACAGCCAGCCTTACCAAGGAACTCCAGTCAAGGCATGCCTTACTCATGGCCCTAAAGTCGTGCCTGATATATACCAGGTATATATATGTGCGTGTGTTTCGCATCCCATCTACTATCTGCACCCTTCTCCTCCAGCTGCCTCCGTTCCGAAACTCAGATCCCCTTAGCACGGTCACAAATCGTGCACCCTTCCCCGTCCACTCCCCTCCTGGCCATGTGCGGTGCGGTGCGTGACGTCACCATTGTACATCGTGAGAAGAAAATTCAGCGTTTTTTTTTTTCCCTTGTCGATTCGCGTTGAGTTGTGCGATTGTGCGTACACGCGCCATCATAAGCGCTTTCCGCAAAACCAATTTTGTACACACAAAAAAAAAAAGCCGACTCGGTGGATCTCGAACTCGCGAAAGCTGCCTTCTACGTACTACCGTAGTTGTACGGGGGTAAACCGCCGAACCACCGGGGGCGTGATTGCAAAGGTGCGAAACAGGAGCGATGGGCCAGGCTGGGTTTGATATCGGGGAAGGGGTGGACAGGGCGCAGATCAAGATCCACAGGATCATCTAGATAAGACCCTCTACTGACTGCCAGGTGCATCGTACGATGCGCAGGGTCTATGTACCTTAGTAGCACTCACCCTCTACCGTACGTGCCGTGTGCTTACTACGTAGATCGTGCAAATTTTATGTGGCTCCAACCGGAAATAGGCAAGCTACAGTTCTACTGGTAGATCATCGTACGGACTACACGCCTACAGCTCCACTTGCAGATCGTACACATCAGGTATATATGTGTGCCCTACGAAAGCTCTCGATCATGAATTATGGGGATCGGTGATCTGTTCGCCGTGAGGCTGGGTGTGTCCCGCCCCAAAACTCACGCGCGAAGCACCGAAACAGCACGCCGGGCAGCCGCACGGACTGGATGGACAGAGTATCCATCAGGTAGAGCCCTCCCACCACCGCCCCGCACACGGCAGGGACCATCGAATTCCACCCCTCGCAACACGCCAACTGATAACGCGGAAAACCCGTGAGCAAGCAAGCGCGCGGAAGAGAAGGGGGTGTGTTAATTCCAACCAGCGCTCCGCACAAAGCGTGGACCATCGAATTCGACCCCCCCCCCCCCCCCCCCCCCCCCCCCCCCCCCCCCCCGCGAAACACGCCACATCAAAACGACCAGACGACGCCAAAATCGTGAGCGCGCACGACAGGAAAAGGGCACACGGCAGTTTCAAAATTCAGCAGTAGTACATACCACCGGAGACGATCGAATTTCACCCCCTTAAAACAAAACGCCCCCGCTGAGAAATAGCAAACCCCGCATGAAGGCAAGCACGCAGAACGACAAAACACGTAGTTACCGCGCTCGCTCATCAACCCGATTGAGACTGCTGACAGACCGGCTGCGGTGGCCGCAGGGGAGGGGGAGGGGTGTACCCGAAATCTGGCACGGCCGTAGTCGTATGACCATAGACCCTGGCACCCCTACAAGCAGGACGGAGCACGTCGGGTTTTCACCGACCAGCTAAACATTGCTTGCACCAAGCGTGAAGCGAAACCTGAGGTGCCCCTGGGGGAGGCTAAACCACAACCGCAGCGTAAACGACAATTGACTGCAGTCCCCTCGTGACGTCTCCCTCGTCCCTTATCCCCCGCCGTCTGTTCCCTGTTCCCTGCCCTCTGTTCCCTGCCCCTCGCCCCCTGTCTTCCGTCCTCTGCCCCTCGTCTCTCTGCAGCCGTATCCGATCCCCCCTCCCCCATTCCCTCTCCCCCATCCCCTCCTTCTCCTCCGTTCCCTATCCACTATCCCCCGTCGCCCCCCCCCTCTATCTCCCCTGCCAGCAGTGCAAGAACGACTCAATAGGATGTTGGAGTTAGTACTGTATTGTACGGCTGCAGTACCGTCATCCGCCCCCCTCTGCCGCCTCTACCCCGTCCCCTCCCTAACACCTCCTCGGTCCCCTCCTCACCCACCCCCTACCCCCTCTCCCCCCCCGCCCCCCCTCTCCCCCACTCCCTGCCCCCCATCTGCCACCCCCTGTCCCCCATCACCTCACCATTCCCGCCACTACGAACGTGAACGCCTTATCCGTGAACTCCATGCCCAAAGCGCCGAACCAACGAGGCTTCGATGGAGGCACGATGGCGTAGTACACCACAAGCAGGGCGAACACCAGCGGCAGCGGTCCGGGCGTGAGCCTAAATTTGATCCATACACACGGCAAGGTACGGAGAGGACGGGGGTAAGGGGGGGAGTGCGGGAAGGGGGGGCCGGGGGGGGGGGGCGGATGTACTCAATATGTACGGCCGTAGTCATGTGATGGGGGGGGGGGGGGTGGGGGGGGGGGGGGGGGGGGGGGGGGGGGGGGGGGGGGGGGGGGGGGGGGGGGGGGGGGGGGTACTCGACAGGAGAAATGTACTCGATGTCATGTCTGGCCGTAGTCATAAAACCGTAGATCCTCGTATCCCTACAATGCGGGGGGGGGGGGGGGGGTGGGGGGGGGGTGTACTCGATAGGAGAGATGTACTCGATCTCATGCATGGCCGTAGTCGTATGACCATAGACCCTCGCATCCCTACAATGCCGGGACGGAGCATGTCGGGTTTTCACCGACCAGGCAGACATTGCTTGCACCAAGCGCGAAGCGCCGTGAGGTGTCCGGCGAGTCGCATGAAGGGTGAGCTGCATCCTACTAAGAACCGCTTGTGAGGCGGACTTGCATATGGATGACAGCTTCAATGAGTTAGTTTAATTTCCGGTGTAGCCACTTCCAGAGACAGCAATGGGAGTACTATGTAACTGCCTCTTGGGTGCCTTACCTTGAACACTACGTGATACGATCAATTCCCTTGTGCAGAGTAAAGGTTTCTTTACTTCGCACAAATGATCTAACTCGACGACCAGCTGTGGGTGACCGCCAAAAAAAAAAAAAAAAAAAGGTACCCGGCATGTCTAGCTCACGTAGTGAGCGGCATGTTTTACAGTGTCGTTGCAAACCGACGCCAACCCAACCCATATATAAAATATATATTAGGGGGGGGTGGGGGGGGGGGGGGGGCGTACTCCTTTTTTGTTTGCCTTGATCACTTGACCATTAATCACGCATCCCTTTCACGACGGAGCACGGGGGTGTGCTCATTGGTTGCTTGCTTTAGTCAGTTGACCCTTGACCACGCCCCTCTTTCAAGACGAAGCACGTGTGTGGAGGGGGGGGGGGGAAGGGAGGTGCTCATGTACTCATGGCAGGCGTGGTAGTAGTCGTATAGCCATACACCGTCGCGCGCGCGGGGAGGGGGGGTGTGTACTCGGTAGCATGCACGACCGTAGTCGTATGAGGGAGGGGTTATTTCCTTTTCGCTACTACCTCCCCCACTTGCAAAGGTGTGGCTTTTTTCTGACGAACTTATTTTCCCCTTCCACCGTTTGCTCACCATCACCTTATCATCTGCCACCCTATAGTCCCTCCCTATTGGTGCATATCTACCTCAAACCTCCCCTATCCCCTTCTGCCCATCCACCGTAACATGTCTCCACTTCCAATTCTCCACTGGTAACTCGCCATTTTCTAACTATTCGGAAACGCCTACCAGGTATATACGTACCCCATTTCCCTGCGAGTATTCCCTAGTCGACATCCCACACCACCCTTCTACGCGACTCTTCGGTTGGGTCATTTTGAGGCATGATTTTGACGTAAAGAGGGGCGCACCGCATACCTCCCCCTCAAAAAGGACTTTGTGACGATTCTTGTCCCTCAAGCATCACAATGCCACGGCATTCAGGGACGGTGGGGTATTTTCTGAGGTATTGACATGAAGGAGCTCAGTCTACCTCACTGGAAACGATACCTTTGAAGGGGCTTGTTGGCGCAACGACCCGACCCTCATTTATTTCTATGCGCTACAGCCTGTAGTATTCCTGCAAATCAAATACAATCGTAAAATTATCGAGTCAACCGGTAGAAGTTTCTCACTTGTGGGGCTCAACCGGTCGGAAAAAAAAATTGCCGCAGAAGGCAAAAACTGCAACCCCGTGGTGGGTCACCACACTGAAAGCCATGGCCTACGAGGTATAGCAAGACCAATACTGCACACGCGGTACAGATCATTGACAGATAGATCATCTACAGATAGATACATCTACAGATAGATCATCTACTGCCATAGATCCTCTACAGATATATCTACAGATAGATTATCTGCAGATAGATCATCTACTGATAGATCATCTACATATATATCATCTACAGATAGATCATCTACAGATAGATCATCTACAGATAAATGATCTACAGATAAATGATATTCAGATATATCATCTACAGGTAGAGCATCTACTTCCATAGATCATCTACATCATAATCTGGCGTTCTGACGTATTTGTGCAGGGTCTGTGTAGCACAAATCCAACACAGGAAATATGTGCTCTTTACGGACAGATCATGCAGATTATAAGGCCCCTACCCGTCAACATGAGCTATAGATCATACTGGTAGATCATACAGAACGGTAAAGTAGTAACCTACACCTTCCCTCAAAGGGCCGCAGCATATTATGAGGTGGGGATCGACTATCTATGCGAGGTGTGAAAAAGTACTGTTGTTTTATGTTGATGAATATAAGGTGCCAGCCTGGTACGAACATACCGCCGTGCAGCTGCGGAGACAAGCGGGAGGGTAGCTTACCGCGTATCCCAGAAAACGGTTCAACATACCTCACCTGACGAACGAGACGAAATTTCACTGACCCAACCCTGCTACCCTAAACCCTGAGGCTATCAGACTCACTCCAGCATGGGTTAGCAGTACAGTATTAATAGCCCCTTTGTCTCGTACACAGTGTGTGCCAATGAAATCTTACCTGTTAAAGTACTGCCCATCAGACCCAATCAACTATTGCTTAGCGATCAGCTCCTTGGTCTCGTACACAGCAGTGTGTTCCAATCATTTTTTCTCGAATATAAACCTGGTAAAATGCTGCCAATCAGACCCAATCAACCATTGCCTAGCACATACCTGGTAGCCCCTTTGTCTGGTACACAGCAGCGTGTGCCAACCACTTTTTTTCGAATTATTTTTGCTGCCAATCAGACCCAATCAACCATTTTTGCCTAGCAAATAACCCCTGTCTCGTACAGTGTGTGCCAACCATGTTTTCTCGAATATCTGGTAAAATACTGCTGTCAACCAGATCCAATCAAACATTGCTTAGCAACTATTAATAGCCCCTTCGTCTCGTACACATTGTGTGCCAACCATTTTTTCTCGGATACCTGAAAAAGGTACCAGGTATACGGCCGAGGGTCGGGGACGGTGAATCACCTGACAGTCCCGAAATACACCCCAGCTGTAGCCTCGAAAGGGAGTGTGAGGACGGACGTCACCGCCACGAAGGCCGCGAACTTTTTCGACCCAAGGAGAGGTTCCAGCGATCGAAGGCGGTACATCGACAGGGAGGTCGCCAGCAACGGCCCCATGCTGCGCGAGGAGGCAGGCGAGGGAATACATTTTGCAAGGCGAGGCGAGGCGGGGAGGGGGGGGAGTTTCGGAGAATGGCCTACTTTAGTAATGAAACATGACCGGTTTACAGAACTACAGTAGTACTAGTAGTAGTGGTGCTACAGTAGTATGCAGTGGTGCTATAGTAGTATTAGTGGTAGTGCTACAGACAGTAGAATTAGTAGTAGTGCTGCTACAATAACAGTAGACAATCGTAGTATTAGTGGTAGAGCTACAGACAGTAAAATTTAGTAGTAATGCTGCTACAATAACAGTAGACAGTAGTATTGGTAGTGGTGCTAGCAGTAGAATTAGTAGTGCTGCTACAATAACAGTAGACAGTAGTATTGGTAGTGGTGCTAGTAGTAGAATTAGTGGTAGTGCTGCTACAATAACAGTAGACAGTAGTATTGGTAGTGGTGCTAGTAGTAGAATTAGTAGTAGTGGTGCTATAGTAGTATTACTGGTAGAGCTACAGACAGTAGAGTTAGTATAAGTGGTGCTACAATAACAGTAGACAGTAGTATTAGTGGTAGAGCTACAGACAGTACAATTAGTAGTAGTGCTGCTACAATAACAGTAGACAATAGTATTAGTGGCAGAGCTACAGACAGTAGTATTAGTAGTAGTGCTGCCACAATAACTGCTACAATAACAGTAGACAGTAATATTGGTAGTGGTGCTATGGTAGTAGAATTAGTAGTAGTGCTGCTACAATAACAGTAGACAGTAGAAGTGCTACAGTAGTAGTAGTAGTAGTAGTAGTAGTAGTGCTACAGTAGTAGTAGTATTAGTAGTAGTAGTAGTAGTAGTAGTAGTAGTAGTAGTAGTAGTAGTAGTAGTAGTAGTAGTGTAGTAGTAGTAGTAGTAGTAGTAGTAGTAGTAGTAGTAGTAGTAGTAGTAGTAGTAGTAGTAGTAGTAGTAGTAGTAGTAGTAGTAGTAGTAGTAGTAGTAGTAGTAGTAGTAGTAGTAGTAGTAGTAGTAGTAGTAGTAGTAGTAGTAGTAGTAGTAGTAGTAGTAGTAGTAGTAGTAGTAGTAGTAGTAGTAGTAGTAGTAGTAGTAGTAGTAGTAGTAGTAGTAGTAGTAGTAGTAGTAGTAGTAGTAGTGGTAGTAGTAGTAGTAGTAGTAGTAGTAGTAGTAGTAGTAGTAGTAGTAGTAGTAGTAGTAGTAGTAGTAGTAGTAGTAGTAGTAGTACAGTAGTAGTAGTAGTAGTAGTGTAGTAGTAGTAGTAGTAGTAGTAGTAGTAGTAGTAGTAGTAGTAGTAGTAGTAGTAGTAGTAGTAGTAGTAGTAGTAGTAGTAGTAGTAGTAGTAGTAGTAGTAGTAGTAGTAGTAGTAGTAGTAGTAGTAGTAGTAGTAGTAGTAGTAGTAGTAGTAGTAGTAGTAGTAGTAGTAGTAGTAGTAGTAGTAGTAGTAGTAGTAGTAGTAGTAGTAGTAGTAGTAGTAGTAGTAGTAGTAGTAGTAGTAGTAGTAGTAGTAGTAGTAGTAGTAGTAGTAGTAGTAGTAGTAGTAGTAGTAGTAGTAGTAGTAGTAGTAGTAGTAGTAGTAGTAGTAGTAGTAGTAGTAGTAGTAGTAGTAGTAGTAGTAGTAGTAGTAGTAGTAGTAGTAGTAGTAGTAGTAGTAGTAGTAGTAGTAGTAGTAGTAGTAGTAGTAGTAGTAGTAGTAGTAGTAGTAGTAGTAGTGTAGTAGTAGGTAGTAGTAGCGGTCGCTCTATAAGGCCGGTAGTGCCAACACCAACACACCGGTAATTTAGCGGGCACCGGCACTATTCCGCACACTGCCTGGCACACTCTGGCTAATCTCAGCGCCAAGCCATTTATCGAGCACCGGCAGCGTCAAATCGACATTTTATAGAGGGACCCCCACTACGGTATTGCAGTGCAGTACAATACAAAACCCGTTCGGACTCTGGCCGGCAGTATAATCCCCGTTTGGACTCTGGCTGGGAATATAATCCCCGCTTGGACTCTCACATGAGCATCAAACGGAGCTTATATTCCCGTCCGGTGTCGGATAAAATAACACAATTCTTTTAGGAGTGGTTACCCTCTAGGACTGGCAACAGATTCCTAAAAAGGATAATGCCAACTCAAAATCTCGCCCGACCAACGTTTCCATACGTTCGTCCTACAGGATTAAAAGTATCACTTCAAAAAGAAAAAATATCAGTCTGATCAAAAATATAAGGTAAAGTTCGATGGCCGAAATATGTACTGAAGTACCTTATATTTCCGATCAGTCTGATCGAAATTTTGAGACGCGTCGATCGAAATTTAAGATGCGTTTCGATGACCAAAATATGTACAAAAGTACCTTACATTTCCGATCAGTCTGATTTACGTACCAAAGTACCTTATATTTCCAATCAGTCTGATCAAAAATATAAGGTACGTTTTGATGACCGAAATAGGTACAAAAAATACCTTACATTTTTCCAATCAGACCGATATCATACCTGGTACTACGTCCAAGGCTCCCCTTCGATATGTGGTTGACTCGAAATCCCGGGGGTGTCGCGAGTTGAAAAGGGGGAGCATCATCAGGCGTTCCCATGTATCCTGGCGTTCCTATATTCCGCAGTTTGTATATGTCGGGACAGGTTCGACCACGTGTGGTTATCTTTCCTATGTATGTTGAGGACGGGATAGGTTCGACGATGTGTGGTTCATGTACCAATAGGACGTGAAAACTGTCGAGTCTGCATCTTCTCCAGGTGGTCCAACACTGCACACACACAAAACACGGAAGCACCCCACGGCTGTCACAAAGAGCAGAGCACGCCGCGCGGGTGGTGTTGTACAACTGCTGTTGGACTACTAATACTACTACTACTACTGATGCTGCTGCTGCTGCTGCTGCTGCTGCTGGTGCAGTGCTGTTGTACCGTCGCTGTCGTTGTCGGAGAGGTGCATCCCGTGGCTGCGCGTTGCTTTGTAATTCCGAGGAAATGTGGCTGAACACCGTCCTGCCCCCGCAATTTCACCGCTCGCTTGAGACTATACCGGTATGTGTTCGTTTCGATTTCCTAGCAAGACAGGAATGATGGCATGTATACACACGCACACACGCGGAAGCACGGCCCGTCGCCGTCTCCAAGAAAAGAGCCTCATGTGGTGTGGGACTGCTGTTGTACCGTGGCTGCCGCAATGTGCAAATCACGAGAGCTGGAAGGACAGCAGTGTGATACAGCAGCAGAGCAAAAAATACCAAAGCTGTCAAATTGTGGGGTCTGCAATGTCCTGGCAGGCTCTGACTCGGCGGAAACAGATACCGTAGTTACTTGCTGGTTTTCGCTACTTCGAACCCCCAGCGCACGCGCGACGGACCTCGGCCGGGGCCCAAACTTGTGCCGCGTATGTATACACGCGGGCCTTCTGCGTGCTCCGCGGCCGAGCGCACAAGAGATGACCACCGGCCGGAAGAGAAAAGTAAAAGTGTTTCGGAGAAAAAGTAAATTTGATTCCTACACATCTATCATAACCGGTAGGTGCCCACTCGAGGATGAAATGCCAATGTATGCACCAGTAATCCACTACCTGGTATTAATAGCTATTGTTTCCTCCTTCCAGTTTTCTTCGCCGTATGATACAAGCTGCGCATTTGCCAAACGGCGAATGAGAAGTAATAATACTATAACGGGGGACCATAGTACATAGGACCAATTATTGGTAGCAAAAATAGGCAAATTTATAGTTTTTTTTGTACACCATAGGTCCTATTAACTATGGACCACCGTAATAACAAAATACATACCCGTAAATACGTACCATTATTGAAACCAAGTCATTGCCGGACCACATCTGCCATCCATGCCGCACGAGCTTCAACGCCAATCAACCTCAACACATTTCCAGAAAGAGCAAAAAAGGACCAAACGGAAATAGAAACAGGAACAGAAACAGGGAAACTAGGCACGAAACATCGAAATTTCCAGTACAACTAAACAATAACATCTGCAACCAAAACATCGACATGACGTGATGATCCAGCAGCAGTATTAATAGTTTACAACCAAAACCAACGCATCATACAAAACGAAATAATATACAACATAGGTACAACGGAATTACAGCTAATGAAATAATATACTGCCGAAAAAAAAACACATGATGAAACTACATACCGTACGACTCACACGAAAGACAAGACACCCACCCCGTATAACGGGGAGCCATAGTTAACAGGACCAATTAAATTTGGTAAAAATAGGGAAATAGATAGGCTTTCGTGTGTATCGTAGGTCCTATTTACTATGGTCCCCGGTGTAATAGGACGAATTTCAGACCCGGTTTCCTCCTCAACATGCCTCAAGGGGGGCATATATATATACAGCACAACGAAAATGGTGGCTTCGGAAATATTTCGTCAAGAAGGTTACGTACTATTACGGGGGTCCATAGTTAACAGGACCAAATTTTGTTAGTAAAAATATGTATATATAGGTTTTTTTATGTATGCCATAGGTCCTGTTAACTATAGACCCCCGTAATATGTAGACGCATCGACTCGTCGTACTCGGTACGCCCTCCCCGTTGCCGAGAAACCCAGCTTCGAAAAATCGTTCGAGGGAGGGGGTGTGCTATCTTATCACCCTGGTGTGATACGGTGATACGGTATGCATACGAAGAAATGAAACAACGCAAGCAACCACAACACCACAGGACCAAAGAACGGCATGGAGGTGGCAAGCGGAATCTACACCAAGTACCGCACGCCACAGCTACTGCGGGGGGCAACAGTGAATAGGACCTACGGTACACACTAAAAACTATATATTCCTCAATTTTTACTACAGCAGTAACAATGTTTGGTCCTATTTACTATGGCCCCCCGTAATAGCGGTCGACCAAAATCTACGGAGATTTTCTCGATGAAAATATCATACAGGGAGTTCCAAAGCTGCAACAATTACAGTAAGAGTGTGCAACCCCTGTAGTCGTGCCCCCTTCCAAGACACGTACCGGGTATAACGTAGACCCCCCCCCCCCCCCCCCCCTCCCCGCCTGCCTGGACGGTGAAAACCCGACGTGCTCCGTCCCGCCTTCGTAGGAATTCGAGGGTCTATGACGATACGACAATTATAACCCATGCATGACAATGAGTACCCCCCACCCCCCCCCACCCCCACCCCCCCGTCCCTCCGTCCTTCCGAATTTGGAATATCACCTTTGTGTAATTGTGCTGGTAGCTTGCTTCACGCAAGCTAATATTACTCGTCATCCCGTACCAATATCGTATACCAGGTATATCGCGTCCCGTTTAAGAACCGACACCGTTGTAGCCAGCTTGTATAGACCGGACTTGACCGGTGTCTTAGGTGAAATCTCACCTGGTGCATACCGCGTGGCAGGAGACTAGCCGCCAGACCTCCCCCTTCGTGAGCACTCGCCAAATGTCTGCGCAACGCGAGGATGGGGGGGCAAGTCCGAAAAACAAATACACATGACCGAAAAACAACAACAAAAAAGGAAGGATAAGGAACGTGGGGAGATAAGAACAGAGCTCTAGTTCGAAAGAGTACTGGTATAAAAAAACGGATCTTCTGTAGCTCGAAGGTTGACAATATTCCAGCTCTAGCTCAAAGGTGGCTTAAGAACTCAGCTCTATCTCGAAGGTGGATCAAAACCCAGCTCTACCTCAAAGGCGAATAAGAACCCAGCTCTAGCTCGAAAGGTGTGAACGGAGGACGGGAGCAGTAAGAGAGTCGCGAACGTGGAAAATAACCCAGCTCTAGCCGGATGGTGGATAAGAACCTAGCTCAGGCTCGAAGGTGGATAAGAATCCAGCTCTAGCTCGAGGGTGTACAACAACCCAGCTCTCAGGTCGAAATTGGATAAGAGCCCAGCTCTAGCTCCCCCCCCCCCCCCCCCCCTCCCCCCGCTGCTTCCCTCCCTCCTTCCCTCCCTAACCTCTCTCCCTCCGTCCCTCTTACCCGCCCTCCCTCCCTCCCTCCTCGTGCCCCCCTCCTCTCGCCCCTCCCCTCTCTGCCTCTCTTCCTCCTTCCTCCCTCCCTCCCTCCCTCCCTCCCTCCCTCGGTCGCTCCCCACACTCTCTCCCCCCCCCCCCCTCTTCCTTCCATCCCATACGAATTGAGCAATCGACGGCTGATGCTGCCTCGTACTGCAACCTCACCTAGCGTGACATTGACGTTACCGTCTGGATCTCTCGCGTGTAGGAGGGCCGAGGCGACCACAGTGGACGCCAGTATCCCCTTCGTCACGGGAGAGCTACCTGCAGACCACGTTTAGTTTACGTGCACGGCAGTACATACACGTTTAACCCCCGTTAGGCTTCAAGGCCAGCACGTTTTAACCCCGTTTAGGCTTTGCCACACTTCCATTGTGGGGGACAAAACACCCGGAATCAGAGGCATGTTCAGGTTTCTGCATACCTGGCAGGCTTCATTGCAGTACATAACAAAAAAAAGGCTAATACGACGTACGACCCATACACGCACCGGACAGACGACGACTTACTGACGGTAGAGCCTGCCAATATGTCCCTAAAAATAGGGACCGTTTGAACTCAATATTAATATGAAAACCTTTCTTATATTTACGTAAAAAGTGGCATCCTATGTACTTAGCGTATCACACACCCGGGTGATAAGATAACACACCCCCCCCCTCGGACGATTTTTCAAAGCTGGGTTTCCCGGCAACGGGGAGGGCGTACTGTGTACGACGAGTCGATGCGTCCAAGTATATACCACGCAACCTTCTCAACGAAATATTTCCGAAGCCACCATTTCCGTTGTGTGTGCCCATGTTTCGGAGGAAACCGGGTCTCAAATTAATTCGTCCCAGAAGGAGTTCTGTCTTTTCGCGGTTATGCGGTACAGCAGTAGTACGTGTACGACGAAGGTGCTGCAGATTTTGCACCAACGCAAAGGCTGAAGGTTGCGTGAGTACGTCTACTATTACTATTAATAAGAGTTCTCCCGCATACTGCTGCTGAACGTACCTACCATCTAGCAGAGTTAATATACATGTGTGTGCCTGGTGCATACCATCGTATCTATCACTATTACGAGGGGCCATAGTAAATGGGGCCAAATGTTGTTAGTAAAAATAGGGAAATATATAGGGTTTTGTGTGCACCGTAGGTCCTATTAACTATGGACCCCCGTAATACTAACGGCGGTTCGACTGCGGCCTTCGTGCCGATAATCGTCCTCTGTGCACACATACCTCTGTACGTGTACGAGTACTACTCTGACTGCTGTAGGGCGTGCCAGGGCCAAGCACCGGTGCCAAACGCCGAACTCGGCTACGGGGACGTACAGATCAGATCACGGCAGCAGCAATGCTCGACGAGGTTGGGTAGCACGCGGCACCTGGTACTCTCTTGGTACCCGAATATCTCTTGGTTACTACAGCAGTCAGTTTATTAATAGTATTGCTGCTGAAATGCTGCAGTCCCGTGTGAACACGAGTCCCGTCACACAATATTACGGGGGTACATATTAAATAGGACCTGCGGTGTACACAAAAATCTATATTAGTCGCATTTTTTTACGAACAATATTCGGTCCTATTTACTATGGCCCCCCGTAATAGTATCTGGTACAAGGTACGAGTATCGTGCCTGTGGCTTGTGGATCGCACCTGACCGTGTCGCATGACCGGTACACGATGCTCCAGGTCTAAGGTCGGGCAACATGAGCACATAGCCTACAGGTCAATGCAATCAGCGACCCTGCACTACTGCAGTGCCGCTACAAATATCGGCAACCGTTCTCGTGGGAAGTTGTTTTTGCTGCACGCCGACTGGTGCGCTGTTGTGGTGCTGTCTGTGATGATGTACGTATCATACTCGCGAGCGAGCTCGTAAGAGCTCGGAGTGCTGGAGGAGATGATCGGCAGTCCGCTCCAAGTATTGCGGATGGTTTTCTAGTGTATGGTGTGAGCTGGAAAAAAATGCAACCGTTCTCACCGAAGCCTGCAAACATAATTGGCACTGCGCTTCCTCTCCGTGGCAGCAACCCCCTTGTCGAACCACGTACTGTTGTGTTCTCAGATCAGTTATGCTGGTCATCAACAAGCAAGCAGCAAGAAGTGGAGAGCTTCGTTGAAAGAAGGTCTATACTGCCCCCGCCACATACAAGCCGTACGAAATAGTCGAAACCCTTGCTTCCGTTTCGGGAAACGTTACCCGCCGCACTTTTTAAGTCCTCCGACGATCCAAGCACTAACTGTCCCGGTTCCCATCCCTCCCTGCCCGGTCGACTTCATAACGGAGAGAAGAGCCAACCACCTGGAGTACCTGAATCCCTGATGGAAGCAGTCCTCTGAGGGAGAGATTCGCAGACAGCCACACCAGCAAGGTGCTACGCCCACAGACGGAACACCTTCCTTTTTTGTTCATGTTCGCGTTCGCGCTTGTTTAGCTTTACATAAAATTCGGTAAAAATGGAATATAGACGAGACGTATTACGCAGCTTGCAAAGTCAGTTGAGTATCAACTACTTAATCGGTCGAACTCACAGCTGACGTATTTCATGATTTTATAAAACCACTACTTGTGTAGTCCATAGTATTAATATGAAGAAGTTCAATCGCCCAGATTCTTCGAGAGCCCGTACTGTATTGTATGTAAATTTCATTATTTGGTCGCGTGGTGCTGGACGCTCTCAGTCCCAGGCACCTGGGGTTTGGGATGGTGACCTACGATAAGCAACCCTCGTGAGTGGTGTGTCGATCGGTGCGCTGTCTGTGCCTGTGCGGCGCCTCTTTCGGTTGGTGCTTCTTGAGTGCGTTCTTGCAGAAAAGCTGGTGCTGGTACCTGAACCTGATACCAGGTACCTGGTGCCTGGTACCTGGTACGCAATACCGGGTTCATAGTTATCCGTAGTGTCGTTGACTTCGTGATGACTGAGCTGGGCCAGTTGCCCACGCTCAAATTGTATGGCTGTTTGTGTGCGAGGAGAATGCGAGAGGGGGCAGTCACTCTGAAGCTCGAAAACGAACGATAGTCTCGTGGCTGACAACAGAGAGAGAGAGAGAGAGAGAGAGAGAGAGAGAGAGAGAGAGAGAGAGAGAGAGAGAGAGAGAGAGAGAGAGAGAGAGAGAGAGAGAGAGAGAGAGAGAGAGAGAGAGAGAGAGAGAGAGAGAGAGAGAGCGGGTGTGGTGTGCGCGCCTATACACTTAAAAAAAGTGCCATGGAACCTCCTGACCGGCTCAAACTACAAGAGTACGAGTTCATGCCTCCTCGTACTACTGTACCGTAAGAGTCTATCAGGTACTCTTTACGCAGTGCCAGGTACCTGGTAAGAACAAGCGTCTGAAGGCTCGTATCCCACACGTGAGTGACAAACGCGGGACCTGCTTTTCACTTGATAGGAAAAACCTGGAAGGCGAAACGGATGCCACTCGGAGAGTGTCTGCATGCCACCCGGAAGGCGCTTTTGTCCTAAAAAAACGTGGGTGTCGCAGCGCTGAAGCGGTCAACACTCGCTCAATGCTTGTGGCGGATTGCCCCGCCGCGTCGAAAAAGTACTCGGCTGCGACTCACTGAAATCGCCGACCGTGTATACGCATTCGAACCTCCTCGGTCCCTCCTCCTTCTGATGCGTCATCCTGTGCCAGGCCGATGAACCGCGCCCCAGAGACCGGGCGGCAGTCCACCGCAAGGTCGGCACTCCGAGCGAGCTCCCGCGGCAAAAAAGGAGACCCCCATATTTCGTCCCCTACTCTGGAAAGCTGTAGGGGGAAGAGCTCCGTCACGGCGGCAACACAAACAAGCGCGAGGTCTGGTGGATTGGCCACCGGTCGGTCTGGGTCTTGCAGGGGGGAGGGTGCGCTGGACACGGCAAGGACTGAGGCGAGGACGTCCAGATCGATTCTCACCGCGCGCAGCTCGGAGGGGTCGATGGACGGACCAAGGTATTTACCCGAAGAGAGGCTTCACGGGTGGTCGGGACCCGCCCCCCCCTCTCCCCCCGCTCTCCCCGCCTTGCACGATGTGGGGTGAAACGATCTTCCTCGTGGAGGCATATGACAGTGTTGGACGCCATTAGGCCTGCCGAATTGGGAGGCTGTCGAAACTTCGTGGGGTTTGCCACCTTGCGGTCGAGGGATCGAACAAAGGTGGCAAACCTCATCAAAATGTGTCGACAACCTCTCAAATCGGTACGCCGAACGGTATGCTACGCTGTCCAGTGTCTTCACGAGGAGGACTTCTTTTACAGGTACATCGTGCAGGGGGGGGGGGGGGGGGGGGTCCCGGCCACCTGCCCTGGGTTCGGCGAGGGGCCGGATGTTTCTACGCTTGAAATTCTGCCGACGGCATTGCCCTACTGCTGTGAATGGTACCAGGTGCCATCAAGTATTTTAGGCAAACAATCAGAACTCGAATCGTCACCCGTGTGGCTGGCGTACCTGCGTGGAAGCAGAGACGGAGGCACAAGGCCTTGTGCTGTGCCAGCACGCCCCTGCCGTTGAAGCGCACAACGGAAACTTCTGTCTTCGCGATGTCGCTGTCAACCCATCGGCTGTCAACACGGGTATACAGGTCGTCTCGCCGACTACAGATGCTTGCTGTAGCACAGCGCCTCCTTCGTCGCGGGGAACTTGCTCGATTTGATTCTCTGCCCGTATGTAGCGATTTTTTTCCGCCGGCGAAAATACACCGCGGCAGGCGCGCTACGACGGGGTGTATGTTTGCACCTCATGTTTCTCGGCCTCCTCACTTGAAGGTGTGTATGCCTCACCCAAAACCGTTTTGGAGAAAATGCACAGGCTTAACCCTTTTATTGCGGGGGAAGACAGTAAATAGGACCTACGGTACACTCAAAAAACTATACATCCACCTATTTTTACTGGCAATATTTGGTCCTATTTACTGTGTTCCCCCGTAATAGCATATACTGCAGTACTGATATGGGAACAAACTGCTTATAGGCTTGAGTGGTTTGTCCCCGAAACGGGACTATAATAGCAGTTTTCCCTGAAAGGGTTAACCCGCTGGACAATTCTAGTACCTGGTACGGGGGACCATAGTACATAGGACCTACGGTATGCACAAAAATCTATACACTTGTCTTTTTTTTTCGAATAATATTTGGTCCTATTTACTATGGTCCCCCGCAATAGGTGCTAACGATAAATGTGTGCTATTCCAAATGGAATATCGGTTTTTTCTTCAGGTGAAGACCTCCGTCCGCCACAAATACTTTAGCCAAGAAGTGCTACACACCCTTTTCGGAGCGCGGCCGGCCGTTCGAGATACACGCGTCCAATATCCCGGTATAGATTTGTCGAGCCAAACGCCTGGTTCCAACTCTCTCCACACGCACTATTTAGCGCTGAAAATGAACAACCGAGATGAAAAACAGAGACGTAAAATGGAAATGGACATCGAACATGAACAACAAGAGTTCACATGAAAGTGAGCATGAAAAGGGAACACGAAAATATGAAATCGGTACAAAAAATCAAACTCAGCATTTTAACCAAAGGCGCCGGTTATCTCACAGTCGAACACCTTCACTATTAATAGGCGAGCATCCTGAAACGACACATTCTTGGCCTTTCGTCCTCTCCGATCACAGCAAATCACTTTATTCGTAAGAGCTCAGGCCTACGACGTATGCTAATATTGGAAGCAGTATCACTCAACTTTCCGAAATATTTATTTTGCAACATTCCAGCGGCTGTAGTCGCGTGTCATACGCGAAGATCGTTTCGAGACATGACATCCTGAAAAATACCGCCGGAAGGGTGACGGGCCGTTTGACGGCTGTCAGGGCCATGGGCACGGCAAGACCCGAATCCAACCTTGTGTTGCTGATGTAGCGAGCGTCATACTCCATCCATGAAGGCCGTTTCGAGAGGTGACATCCTGAAAAATACCGCCGGCAACTCCCCAATTTCAACGTTCGTTACATTCAAAGGGAGACGGGTCGCACGACGACGAGCACGGCCATGAGCACGGCAAGAGCCGAAGCAACCCTGGCGGTGTTGGAAGCGGAACGGGCACGATTGGAGCTCCGCTTGAAAAGGGTGAGAACAGGAATGTATGCTGCGAGAGGGGTACGTACACCCAATATTTTCTGAGGCTCATCACTTGAGTATCTCTGTACTATCAGTAAGTAAATTAGTACTATTAGCAATTTCATTAGTTCCATTAGGAAGTCCTTAGTATCATTAATAAGCCATTAGTGCAATTAGCAAGTCGTTAGCGCTATTAGTAGATCAAAATTACTATTAGTAAGTCATTAGCGCCCTGAAGTCTTTTGTACTATTAGTAAGCCATTGTTCTGACATGAAGTCATTACTTTTAACAGTATTAAGTCATTATTACCGGGGTCCATAGTTAACGGGACCAAATTTTGTTAGTAAAAATAGGTAAATATATAGGTTTTTATGTATACCATAGGCCCTATTAGCTATGGACCCCCGTAATAGTACTATTAGTAACTCATTGTTACTATTAGTGTTAGTAAGTCACTAGTGTCATGAAGTCATTAGTTTTAACAGTAAGTCATTAGTACTATTAGTAAGTCATTTGTGATATTAGTCATTAGTACTAATATTAAGTAATTAGGACTATTAGTAAGTCATTAGTACTAATATTAAGTCATTAGTACTATCAGTAAGTCATCAGTACTATTGGTGTAAGTCATTAGTACTAATAGTAAGTCATCAGTACTATTCGTAAGTCACCCACACCCTGTCCTCGAGAAAAAAAAAGCGAAATTGCACCCCGATGAACGTCGAGATGGCCTAGGTAAACATATCCATGCCTTGGGACTATTAGTACTGAACCGTTAAACGCGAGGTAGGTGGTGGCACCCACTCCACTCGAGTATCGTGGTGATGATGATGATGATGATGACGATGGTGATGACGATGATGATGATGATGATGATAATGATAACGATGATGATGATGGTGATGATGATGATGATGATGATGATGATGATGATGATGATGTTCTCACGAGAGCTAAATTCCCTGTTTCGACAAATCTAGCCCGTGGTCACGAAAGCAAGCGATCGTACAAAAAAACGCCTCCATGGAAGAAAACAAACGGGGGTATATTATAACAGGTGCACCGCAGCACCACTGCGCAGGGGAACGACACTAACTAACGACCTGCGACAATATCATTCCGCATCGCTTGCAGCCACAGTAGGAGACGGCTACACCCACCCAAACATCGTGTTCGTCCTATTTTCTTGGCTAAATGAAAGAGGGGACAGTTCGGGGGAAAACTCTTCGATATGCAATGGCCCTGGTATACTGGTGTTTCTCCAAGCGTTTTTCCGTGCGCGCTTTTTACCCCGTCTCTAAGGTGGAGGAGGAGCTCGAACAAGAGGAAGTGTCGAGAAGATAAATCAAGAGACAGAGAGAGAGAGAGAGAGAGAGAGAGAGAGAGAGAGAGAGAGAGAGAGAGAGAGAGAGAGAGAGAGAGAGAGAGAGCTCGTCACTGAGCGAGCCAAGCCGTTGAAGGCGCGCTTTCCTGAAATTCCAGGTGGAGGAAGAGCTACGTTCAAGAAAAAAACCTGTTTCGGGGGAACATACTAAATAGAACCAAATGCGGCGTATAAACATTAGGGAGATACACGTATTTTGCTTCTATCGTCGGTCCTGATTACTACGCCACCCCCGTAACGGTTCGTACATCAAGAGAGCGCGTCGCTACACACAACAAAGCAAAATCGTTTCGGGCTTTCTTCGTGGAAGGAGGGGGAGCTAGCTCTAACAGAGGGAGACCGGGTGCGACGGTAGATCAAAGGGTGTCACATGATCACCGCACAGACTGAGTCGTCGTCCTGGGCACGCTTTTGGAGTCGCTCGACGAAGTGGGAGAGAAGAGGAGAGGAGGCCCGAGGACGAGCTATGTTGAGGAGATAGGAAGCAAAAGAGTTCATGTTAAGGCACCCCAAAGTCAATTTTCACTACGAAAAAATCAAAGCTTTTCTGGGCGCCCTTTTCCCGCTATAGTGTACAACAAGATGGAGGAGTTATGCTCGAAAAAACAAGAGGAAATGTTTTGCAAAGAAAGAAATGTGCGAAGAGAGGACCTCTTCTCATACCAAACCCCTGGCCTGTATTGCCCCGCGACCCCCCCCCCCCCCCCCCCCCCCCCCCCCCCCCCCGGAGACCGCTCTCTCGTAGGTCGGGGAGACGTGCTATATAGAGAGGGACGGTGCACGCAAGTGACGCCGCCGAAATAGCATAATTCCTTTTTTATTGTTGAACTACTTTGACCCTTCTAGCACGGCACTGTGCATCCTAAGTCTGCCTCTACTTTGAAGTGTTTCATTAAGGACCACAGGGGTTGTTGAAGGACTGTCCTCCCGTTGCTGTGCGGAAAAACACGCTTGGAAGTGGAGTCAGATTTAGGTTTGTGTACAGTATGTACAGTAGTGCAGTGAAACAGAAGGGTTAATTTTGAACATCGAAAGAAGGCCACCTCAGCTGTGAGATCGAGTTTGTCGTCGTCGAGACTCGTATTTTAAAGCGGTTCAGTGTGTGCAACAACAAAGGGGGGGGGTCGAGGGTCTTCCTGCGACATGTTGGTGGGGGACGGTGCACGCTAAATGACGCCGTAGTCGAGGTCGTGCTGCAGTATTGTACACGTCAGATGGGGTGGCACGCTATCGGGGGGGCGCGGGTGTACTCGATAGGAGAGATGTGCTCAATCTCATGCATGGCCGTAATCGTATGACAGGGGGGGGGGGAGGGGGCATCATGCATGGCCGTAGTCGTATGACCATAGACCCTCGCATCCCTACAATGCCGGGACATCGGGTTTTCACCGACCAGACATACATTGCTTGCACCACACGCGAAGCGCCGTGGGGTGTTGAGCGAGCCGCATGAAGGGTGAGCTACATCCGACTGAGAACCGCTTTAGAAGCGGATTTTCTTGCATACCGATGACAGCACCAATGAATTGATTTAATTTCTGGTGTGGCAACTTCCAGAGACAGCAATGGGTTTACTATGCAACTGCCTCGTGGGTGCCTCACCATATACACACCAAGTGATACGACCATCCCCCTTGTGCGGAGTAAAGGCTCTCCCCGCACAAAAATTAACTAACGTGACCGCCAGCCATGGTAACCACCAAAACAAAAAAAACGGTACCTTGGGTCTCTAGCTCACGCAGTGAGAGGCGTGTTCTACAGCGTCGTCGCCAACCGAAGCCAACCCAACCTACACATATATACCAGGTATATTATATAGCATGGGGGGGGGGGGGGGGGGGGGGGGGAGGAGAGATAAGCGCGGGTTCCACACCCGCACAAAAACGATTGCCTGAGTTTGGGACTGCCCTGTGGAGTGCCTCGTTCCATCGATGACCGAGCGAGCAAAAGGTTCCACGCTTGCAACAGGCTTTCGAGCGAGCCCCCTCAATGGCGCACGCCGATGTAAATATAGCGTTATTCTGATGCGCCGTCCGAACGATATCGAGGCGAGAGGCGTTCCACGACAGAGGTTCACCCCTAACTTTTCTGGGGCTCCTCCCTTGACCTCAAGGAGCTCCACCCCTTACACCTAACCCGAAAACGGACTTCAGCAAAAAAATCAAGTTGCACATCCCGATCAATAAATACTCTCCCGTGGCCCAAGCATACAAAAGCCGTTTTTGTTCGAAACGAGAATTGGCATTTCGACCATTTTGGGGTTAAGGAACCCTGTGACATTGCCTTTCAGAAACCATTTTAGCGGAAACGTGCTACCTCTAGCGTAGAACCCGTTGCATGTTCAGTCATACGCAAGTGCTGTCTGTGAACCGCGTGCCGAGCTGTTCAGTTACCATGGTTTTTGCGTCGAAGTGGAGGGACACAACAGATTGCCAGAACGAGTACAAAGAGTGCAATGTCAAAGCGATGGCGTCAAATTTCAGGTTGAAACGCAAAACAAGTTGCGCAGGAATGACGAATGAGGACGAGCGGGGAGAGGATGTTTGCGGCGGGTGGGCGCGCGTGGACGTCGGTTCTCGAGAATTGAAGCTTCGAGTCGTGGGGGGGGGGGGGGGGGGGGGGGGGGGGTACTTAATAATATTCGTGGCCGTAGTCGTAATGACCACACAGACCCTCTCACCCCGGGACGGAGCACACGTCGGGTTTTACCGATCACAGAGGCATTTTGCACCAAGCGCGAAGCGCCGTAAGGTGTTCAGCGAGTCGCATGGAGGGTGAGCTGCATCCTATCAGCAACGGCTCGTGAGGCGGACTTGCATATTGATGGCAGATTCAGTGAGTTGCTTTGTTCGTTTGGTTGGGGGGGGAGGGCGGGGCGTACTCATTTATCTGCTCGCCTTGAAGTCATTTGGCCATTGACCACGCGTCCCTTTCGAGACAACAGCACCGTGCCTACTCCTAGCGAAAGCACGCACTCACGCGTGTTTCGCAATGTTGGTTCGGTAAATTCCCTTTTCGACCTCTTATTGTAAGCCCCCTCTAAGGGAGTGGGTGATGAAGGAGGACTGCTCGAAAAGGGCGGTGGTTCGCACGAAACGTTTTTTTCCACACGTGAAAAAAAAACGGAATCTACCTCAAATGCTGGCACGTGCAGTGTCTCGTCGCGTGTCTCCTAGTTCATGACCACACCACATACATACCTTGTTCTTCTCTGGGGCGAACAATCAAAAGCACGGACAGCTGGGCTTGGTGGATGTCGATGGGAAGAAATGACAAGATTTTTCAACCTAGATACAGTTGATGCTACTATTATTACGGGGGTCCATAGTAAATAGGACCAAATATTGTCAGTAAAAATAGGTAAATATATAGGTTTTTATGTATACCATAGTTCCTGTTAACTATGGACCCCCCGTAATACGTACCGCATGGTGATGGTGTTCTACTAGTGCAGCAGACCCGCCCTGTTCGCCAAGTTGACATGTCAGTTCGAGCCAGCCCAGCAGAGTCAGACTACGCACGGTCCCCCGTGCAAAGACGGGCGGAGCTCGATCTCTCAGGCGCGCGGTCAGAGCCACAGCCACAGCACTATCGCCAGTGCTGACAGGGCACCCCCTGTAGTAGGCTGTCGCCACTGTTGACAGGGTACAGGTTACGTGGCGCGTAGTGTGCGTCGACTGCCACCACGACAACTCCTGGTACAACTACGAAGGCGTATACAAACACGTCGGGCGAAGTGCGCTGCAGACACGTAATAATGGTCGACATAAAATGCCGACAAAATTATATTCGTCCACCGACGGAAGGGCTATATCTTTTGCCAAGTTGCTGGCAGGTGTAATGGCTGCGCAAAGCTGTGATCAGGAGCTGCTTGCCGGCACCCGGAAAAAAAGCCAGGAGGCCCCTCCACTAGGGCCGTTGTTTAACGAAGAACATTTAGTCCCAAATATCCAGTATTTGCCAGATATTTTTTTCGCGTAACTACACTTTTTGCGTAATTTTTTTTTTTTTTTAACTTCCAATTACTTTATTTCTTTTTTTTTTTGCCAAAATATGTGAATGCGAAGCGATCCTGTTTTTTTCTTTTCTTGTCGCTTCTCTCTTTCAATAACCACAAGAACCGTGACAGAACGCCTGCCTCCATATATCTTGATACAAACTCGTGAGACGAGAAAAATTAGAAAATTTGGGTGGGAAAAAAAAAAAACGCTCTCCGACAATATCGGCCCTTACACTAACCCTAGTATAGTAAGGCCAAAGGCCTTGACGCGCCCAAAAACAAAAAAAGGTCTTCTAGCATACAATTGGGGGGGGGGGGGGCATAGTAATACATCCCTGGTAGAAAACAGAACCCACGAGGGACCGAAAAAGCAGGTATCCCCCTACGTATTCACACCACACGTGCTTCTGGTTACCATGGTTGAAACGTTCCTCCCAAATAGGCACCATGGTTGAAAAGTTCCTCCCGAATAGGCCCACCGATGCGTAGTATAGGAAGGCAAGGATGGGTCTTGGCGCACTCGAAAAGGCCGGTCTCTTGGCGTCTTCGCCTGTCCGGCAGCTTAGACCCCGCTACTGCTGTGATTAGAGTGCCACGCCAAACGTCTCGGGCTGTCCCCGGGGCGGCTGCCCTACATCGGCCTATCACTCTCTCGCGACGGCAGGGATGAGTCCTCGGCAAACAGCCGCAACGGCAACAGCAACAGCAGCAACGACAGCAGCAACAGCTGCAGCAATAGCAGCAGCAGCAAAAGCAGCAACAGAAGTCGCAGCAAATGCAGTAACAGAAGCAGCAGCAAAAGCAGCAACAACAGAAGCAGGAGCAGCAGCTGTCCGAGAATGTCCACAACTCGAGCGGGGGGGGGGGGGGGGGGGGGGGGGGGGGGGGGGGGGGGGGGGGGGGGGGGGGAGGGGGGGGGCTCGGAAGGGCGGCCTTTAACAACCTACACTTGCAGCTGTGCTCTGTAGATAACGTTATAGTTGCAGCCCTCCCGCCCCCATACGACTATGGCCATGCATGCCATGAGTATCTCCCTCCCCCCCGCGAAGTGCCTCCCGTCCATTTACAAACGTGGGGCGTATGAGGCTAACCCGTAACGCCAGCCAACGACCCCCCCCCCCCCCCCCCCCCCCCCCCCCCCCCCCCCCACCATTGCCTCTCCCCTCCTCCCTGTGCGCGCCGTGTGTGCCCGTTCCGCCCTCCCCCCTCCCCTCTCCGTCAGTAGATGTAGACCAACGTGTACGCGAGCGTCCAGAAGAGGATGTACGTCAGCGCATAGTTCCCCACCCCTGGCGGCCGTACGAACGTCCAAGGTTCACGGGGAAAGAAAAACAGGATTGCGTCCAAAGAGTACGACATTACAAGGTTTTGCTTCGTGCGGAGCCGTGATTTCAAGGAGGGTATAGGGGTGTAGGGGGGGGGGGGGGGGGGGGGGGGGGGGGCTCGATATCATGCATGGCCGTAGTCGTATGACCATCGACCTACAATACCGGGACGGAGCACGTCGGGTTTTCACCGACCAGGCCGACATTGCTTGCACCAAGCGCGAAGCGCCGTAAGGTGTTCGGCGAGTCGCATGAAGGGTGAGCTGCATCCTACCAAGAACCGCTCGTGATGCGGACTTGCATATATGGATGACAGCGTCAACGAGTTGGAGGGGGGGGGGGGGGTTCACTAGAGCGAAACGGTTGTCGTCGGCCAATCAGGGTGGTCCTTGAAAGCGTGCTGCACCAGGTCCGAGGGACGGCGACTGCAACTATTTACTATTTTCCGATTTTCTGAAAACAAAACAAAGAGCCTACACAAACACATCGTACGCGAATGGTTACTGTTACAGGGGTACACAGTTAATAGGACCTATGGTATACATAAAAACCTGTATGTTTACCTATTTTTACTAACAATATTTGGGCTTATTTACTATGGTCCCCCGTCATAGTTGGCAGCGGTTGCAACCGCCACAGCGAGTGCCTCCATGGAAGCCGAACAGCGCCGAGTTTGAGTCGAGGCGTCAGGTTGATGGCACACTGCAAATCGATGAGGAATATAGACGACACGTATTACGCAGCTTGCAAAGTTGAGTATCAACCATTTAATCAGTCGAACTCACAGCTGACGTATTTCAAAATTTATAAAATCGATTTCGGCAATATAGTGGTTCGATCATATGTGCGCGACAGGAAAAAGCGCAAGGAGCAGAACCAAAAAAAAAAGGAAGACCATCACCACCACCACCACCACCACCACCACCAACAATTGCAGTACCACAACCACCACCACCAAAACCAACACCAACTTCAATTTCAACTTCAACTTCAACTTCAACATCACCGACAAGTGCAAGTGCAAGTGCATGCCTCGACAAACCCAACGACACGAACCGCACACCACGTCACGTCACTGCCGAGGAAGCAAGAGAAATGGGTCCAAGCTTATTACATACTCCTATTACGGGGGACCATAGTAAGTAGGACCAAATATTGTTAGTAAAAAACAGGCAACCATATAGGTTTTTGCGTGTACCATACCTGGTAGGTCCTATTTAGTGTGGTCCCCTGTAACAACACTTTCGAGCACACTGCTGCAACGAACAAAAACCTGACAAGAGGTTGTGTCGACCAGAAAATAAACAACAGCCGACGAGGGCGACAGCCCCCACTTCCACGCCCGATTTGATCCCTCGACTGGCCGGCCCCTCGGACGGTCGGGTCAGGTCGAGTCATGGGTGGCCTGGCCCAGCCCGTGAGTTTTTAAAAAACTCCTGACCTGACCTGACCCAACCCGGCCCAGGCCGATCCGACCCGTCGTGTTTTGAAGAGTCACCCGAACCCCACCGGCGGGTCGGGGGTCATGACCCGTTGAGAGCTCTGGGAATAAGCAATACCATGGTATGCCTTACAAGCCTTGACGCATGCTACGAGTAGGAGACCGCGCATTGGCCCCTTTTCGACTGGTCGACCTGTTTTGTCATACTGCTGCGGTGTGATCGTTACCGGTCTACGGATATCTGGGGTTTGTATGTTGCGACGAGGCGATATCATCCCGTGGTTTTCCCCGGCTGCTTCTTCGGCTGAGCGTGGCTTGCCCTGCGAGAGCAGTCGATGACGACAACACGATACGGCCTGGGTCTGTGATGCACGCAAACACGGCCCCCCACACCAAAGTAGTACATCAAGAACGACAAAACCCTTGGCGCGAGCGAAGTCCGGTCCAAAGACTGGTCCCCTCATATTACCGCGAGCGAAGACCGGTCCAAATACCGGTCCAAAGACTGGTCTCCTCATACGGCGGGCGGAAGAACAAATAAAAACAGGACCCATGATTGATCCAAAACAACATACCAGGTACGTATACCTCAATTTTCATCAACATTGCTAGGTCCTCTCCCCCAAAATGACATATTAATAACAGTTTGGCTACGCCTCACCTCCAAAGGCGAACGCTGCCAACTGTCCCTTCCCTGTGGTGTACAAGGATACATCAGTGGTACCCATTTTTTTATCACCAAGCCTATAGAAACTGGCGGGTCCGGAGTCGGAGGCGGCAGTAGAGGCGGCAGAAGCGACAGCAGGAGTCACTTCAGTAGAGGCAGCGGTGATAGCAGTATATAGCAGCATCAGAAGCGACATCGGTAGCGACAGCGGCCGCGGCGACAGCAGTGCAACAACAGCAGCAAACGGCGATAGCAGTGGCAGCAGCAACGACAGCAGTTGCGGCAACGACGGCTGCGCTGCAACAGACTCTAGACTGCTGTCAGCCAAAAGGCGGGGCGAATCACGACCAAGCGCTCGGGTGGTGCACACCGCAAAGGGAAACTATAACGGGGGGCCATAGTAAATAGGACCAAATTTTGTCCGTAAAAATAATGAAATATATAGGTTGTGTGACCGTAGGTCCTATTTACCATGGCCCCCCGTAACAGATATCTACGGGAAAAAAAAAAACGCTCTACACCTATACCGCCACTTCCATGGTCACCTACAGAGATCTGATGATTACGGCATTCTCGCATTTTTACATCATTCCCTGAACCAAACAAAGCTACTACCCCTTGGCGAAAAAAAAAAAACAGGCCTAAGATGGAAGAAAACAAAAAAAAACACACACACAAAAAAAAAAAACAGGCGTCGCAGTACCAGGACCCACGCGAGCGGTGCTGCGTGCTGGCTGTGGCTACACCATCCCGTATCAACTCGCAAATCAAATTATACCCGGAAAATACCTAAACGTGGTGGCAGGTTGTCACCTCCCGAGGGAACGGGTGGTAAGGTACTGGTGGACAAAGGACGGAGTGCTTAATCCGCAGAAAAAAACCGTCTTGGCTCTCTTGAAAAATATTTACTCAAAAAAGTGCAAAAAAAAAAAAGGAGATGCGCTGCCAATCGAGGAAAGACGAAAATGCTACCTTGTATACAGGCGACCGCTCTTTGTGGGCTTGGTCAAGGCCTCTTTTGGCCTCAATATACTAGTTTTAGTGTAGGGGGTCCGCCAGAAAAGGGTTCAGACCACTGTCTCCAGGCACCTTTGCTCAATAGGGGCAGCGCAGCTCGAAGAACGCCTAGAGCACGGCGGTTGGACGGAAGCTTCGTTGAGCCGGTGGTGGCGAACTTTTTCCATATCTTCCAATACGAATAGCATCTCCGCTATCGATTCGCGTGATCAGAGGCGATTGCACACCTCAAGAGTGCGCCGTGTCGAAAGGGATGCGTGGTCCACGGTCAAACGACCAAGGCAAGCGATAAATGAGTACCCCCCCCCGTCCCCCGTCCCCCCCCCCCCCCCCCCTCCACCCCCTCCACTAAAGGAACGCCCGAGACATTCGCTACCGACGGAACTCGTCAACCGTTGCAACTGAGGAGATACTCAACCATGGTATCGTTGGATTCAACCATCGCAACTTTTCGCCACTATTCGCTATCTTGTTCGACGCCTAACCCACGAGAGTGCGTGTATCGTCGGGCTTGGCGTAATAATTGTTATCAGCATCGTTTTTGGGGCTCCTGTATAATTATCAAGCGAGGACCCTCAGAAAACTGTACTACTGCTGCAGGTCCTGCATGTGCCCGTATCGGAGCATGGGTGTTCCAAGTCTGGAACAGAGGCAGGCGCGTGCTCTTACCGAAGACATACAGCACAAGGTACGCGAACAGCCCGACGAGTCCGGTCAGTCCCAAGATGCCTGCGCCGGTGGACCGAACGTGTCCGCCCGAATCAACAAACATCGCAACAAAGAAAAAGAGAGAGGCGGATGACAGGGGGGGGGGGGGGGGGGGGGGGGGGGTGTACTCATCATCATACATGGCCGTAGTCGTATGACCATAGACCCTCGCATCCCTACAATGCCGGGACGGAGCGCGTCGGGTTTTCACCGATCAGGCAGACATTGCTTGTACCAGGCGCGAAGCGCCGTGAGGTGTTGGGCGAGTCGCATGAAGAGTGAGCTGCATCCTACTAGAACCACTTTAGAGGCGGATTTTCTTGCATATGGATGACAGCATCAATTAATTGATCTAACTTCTGGTTGTGGCCACTTCAAGAGACAGCAGTGGGTTTACTATGTAACTGCTTCGTGGGTGCCTCACCATATCCCCACTGCGTGATACGACTATCCCCCTTGCGCGGAGTAAAGGTTCTCCCCGCAAAGGCGGGGGGGGGGGGGGGGGGGGGGGGGGGGGGGTCGCATCACGAGTGTCTCCTCTAGATACTTCGCGTTGGACAACGTGTCGAAAGCTTGGATAAAGTTGAACTCCGTCCACTACTCTAGTTTTGGAAATCGTATCACAAGTTTCAATCTATCGCACTATCAAGTATCGACCTCGATGTGTCTCATCGAACGCGTTTGGTCTCCCACTTCATGGCACCGAAAAAAACACGCGACCCTTCGTTGCGAAAAGCGGCTGCTGATACCTTGATCCGGTACACGCAATTCTGAGTTGCATGTATTCCACCCCATCTACGTACAGCAGTATATACCTTTGCACTACTTTCTCTAGCTCCCTCCCTTCCGTATCTCTGATCCGGGGTCACACAGCCCCCCCCCCCCCCCCCCCCCCCCCCCCCCGCCCTCCCCTTCCCTTCCCTCTCCAACACGATGCTTCTGATTCTGATGCGTGACGGATACACGTATGCTCTTGAGATTTCGAGCCGCAACCCCCGCACCACACCGAAAGAATTCGCCTCACACGCATACAAATACTGTACCATGTCTTCGCTCCTCTCGCGCTACGTACGGTATGTCTCACCTGACACTACCCCTCCCACGGCGCAGAGCGATGTCCGGCAGTACTCCAGCACCTTGTTGTTGTGAATAATGTTCTCGGCGGAGTAGAATTGTCTGCGGGGTGTCGGTACACACGGCACGGCACGGTACGGGGCGGGGCGGAGACGCGGAGGCGGAGAGGGGGGGGGGGGGGGGGGGGGGGGGGCGCGAAAAAAAAAAGGAAGACGCACGTTCATCATTGGCACGAGGCAACGACCGAACACGTACGGAACATTTGACACCCACTTATTTCTCTGCTTTCTCGAAGGGTTGTGATTCCAGGCTTCGATTTTTTACGGTTTCGAGCTTACGCTTGCTACTCGCTCAGTTTTCAAGCTTGACCCTTTAAGGGCAACTGCAGTCACTGTCAGTTAGTCAGCCAGTCAGTCAGTCCCGTTTGGGGCACAAACTACTTGGAATTTAAGTGGTCAGTGCCCAAAACGTGACTGATGATGATGATGATGATGATGATGATAATGATAACGATAATGATAACGATGATGATGATGTTCTCGCATTAGCTCACTTCTTCCCTGAAATCCTGTCTGTCTGCGGTCACAAAACAGGCTATATACCAAGAACGCATCTCGACGGGAGAAAACAAAACAAGTACCTGGCACGAAATATACAGCTCGTGACAGCAGTGCGTGCGCACGGCAGTACCAATACGTGAGGGAAGCGGTACTAAAGACCTGTGGTATATATACCTATCCCGTGTCACTTGCAACTCAATGACGCCAGGAGCATATCATATCCATGGTGTTACGTATTCTATGTACACACGGAAAAAAAAAAAAAGGAAAAAGGAACACGAGGAGAGGGGCATGGAAAAAAAAAAGAGAAAGAAAGAAAGGACAAAGAGAAATACAAACGAAGCCAACATGGGCTCGGGCAGGGCGCGGGCCGAGGACAAGGCTGCTGTCTGCCGGTACGATCAGTCCTATGATATGTCCAGTCCAGCTGATGGACCAACATAAAGGACGTCACAATAAGACCGACCAGACGGAAGGCAAGAAGACAAGAAGAGGGTAGAGATAAACAGCGAGCAACAAACAAACGAGAAAAAAGAGCAGTCCTATGTACAGCGGGTGGGTTAAGGACGACACAACAGACACGAACAAGACAGAGACAGGCGGACCGAGGGGGGGGGCTACAAAAAACCGCCAACAAACCCGGAAAAAAGACGGAAGAATAGCAAAGCGTCACACAGCTTTCTGCATTAAAAGGTCAATCGACTGCTATTCGTAGTTGGGTGCGGCCGACTACGCCAACTAATTTGCTTGATTTCACAATTTACTACTGTAGAAAAAAAAAAAAAAAAACACAAGCAGATCCACACAACGGGCCAGTCGGATACAAAGGCGCAGCACTCCGCTAAATTACCCGCGCACACAAACTATATAGCTGGAGTACAGCACGCGACAAGTGAACTTAATAATCTCCTACTGGATATATATATATGTATCACGTAGGGCTCGCGACTTATTGTGATGTCAACGTTGGGCATAGGCTCTTAAAGACGACTACATACATACCAGGTAGTATTTAGAGTGGGGTCAAGTCTTTCCTGGGGACGAATGCTGCGCTGTAAATTCTCAGCACTATATACAAGGAAAAAATCAATTTGATATAAAAAACTCCCGATGTCTTGATGTTATGGGACTGCTTTGAATGAGGTTGAATACCCGGGAATTACCTGGGTTCAGGTATTGGGATCGTATTCGCGGTACTTGGGAAGCGTATCTTAAATGGAAAAAAGCACGAGCTTGGGTCTCAGTCTCCGCGTGCAAGAAAGGAATGAAGCTGCTCTTCTTTTATCTCTACGCGAACAACACACGAGAGTACCGACGAGTACGGGAAAAATTGGTCTGTGACTTGCAGGTAGTCAACCAACTCACAGCGGCATTAATAAACCGTTCAAGCTCACCGTTTCAAGCTTTGACGGTGTTAAGCGTACTCTTTAAAGATCAAGTATACGCTTTCAATTTTCAAGCGCAATTAGCAACTAACCTTTCAAGCCTCCGGTGTCAAACTCGAGCTTGCGCTTCCAACGTTCAAGCTTACGGTTTCGAGATTAAACTTCGTGCTTTCAACTTTCATGTAATCTTGCAAGACTTCAAGCATAACCAAGCTGATAACTTATCAAGTTTTCAAGCACGCGAGAAAAAGCAAGCAAGCAAGCAAGCAAGCAAGCAAGCAAGCAAGCAAGCAAGCAAGCAAGCAAGCAAGCAAGCAAGCAAGCAAGCAAGCAAGCAAGCAAGCAAGCAAGCAAGCAAGCAAGCAAGCAAGCAAGCAAGCAAGCAAGCAAGCAAGCAAGCAAGCAAGCAAGCAAGCAAGCAAGCAAGCAAGCAAGCAAGCAAGCAAGCAAGCAAGCAAGCAAGCAAGCAAGCAAGCAAGCAAGCAAGCAAGCAAGCAAGCAAGCAAGCAAGCAAGCAAGCAAGCAAGCAAGCAAGCAAGCAAGCAAGCAAGCAAGCAAGCAAGCAAGCAAGCAAGCAAGCAAGCAAGCAAGCAAGCAAGCAAGCAAGCAAGCAAGCAAGCAAGCAAGCAAGCAAGCAAGCAAGCAAGCAAGCAAGCAAGCAAGCAAGCAAGCAAGCAAGCAAGCAAGCAAGCAAGCAAGCAAGCAAGCAAGCAAGCAAGCAAGCAAGCAAGCAAGCAAGCAAGCAAGCAAGCAAGCAAGCAAGCAAGCAAGCAAGCAAGCAAGCAAGCAAGCAAGCAAGCAAGCAAGCAAGCAAGCAAGCAAGCAAGCAAGCAAGCAAGCAAGCAAGCAAGCAAGCAAGCAAGCAAGCAAGCAAGCAAGCAAGCAAGCAAGCAAGCAAGCAAGCAAGCAAGCAAGCAAGCAAGCAAGCAAGCAAGCAAGCAAGCAAGCAAGCAAGCAAGCAAGCAAGCAAGCAAGCAAGCAAGCAAGCAAGCAAGCAAGCAAGCAAGCAAGCAAGCAAGCAAGCAAGCAAGCAAGCAAGCAAGCAAGCAAGCAAGCAAGCAAGCAAGCAAGCAAGCAAGCAAGCAAGCAAGCAAGCAAGCAAGCAAGCAAGCAAGCAAGCAAGCAAGCAAGCAAGCAAGCAAGCAAGCAAGCAAGCAAGCAAGCAAGCAAGCAAGCAAGCAAGCAAGCAAGCAAGCAAGCAAGCAAGCAAGCAAGCAAGCAAGCAAGCAAGCAAGCAAGCAAGCAAGCAAGCAAGCAAGCAAGCAAGCAAGCAAGCAAGCAAGCAAGCAAGCAAGCAAGCAAGCAAGCAAGCAAGCAAGCAAGCAAGCAAGCAAGCAAGCAAGCAAGCAAGCAAGCAAGCAAGCAAGCAAGCAAGCAAGCAAGCAAGCAAGCAAGCAAGCAAGCAAGCAAGCAAGCAAGCAAGCAAGCAAGCAAGCAAGCAAGCAAGCAAGCAAGCAAGCAAGCAAGCAAGCAAGCAAGCAAGCAAGCAAGCAAGCAAGCAAGCAAGCAAGCAAGCAAGCAAGCAAGCAAGCAAGCAAGCAAGCAAGCAAGCAAGCAAGCAAGCAAGCAAGCAAGCAAGCAAGCAAGCAAGCAAGCAAGCAAGCAAGCAAGCAAGCAAGCAAGCAAGCAAGCAAGCAAGCAAGCAAGCAAGCAAGCAAGCAAGCAAGCAAGCAAGCAAGCAAGCAAGCAAGCAAGCAAGCAAGCAAGCAAGCAAGCAAGCAAGCAAGCAAGCAAGCAAGCAAGCAAGCAAGCAAGCAAGCAAGCAAGCAAGCAAGCAAGCAAGCAAGCAAGCAAGCAAGCAAGCAAGCAAGCAAGCAAGCAAGCAAGCAAGCAAGCAAGCAAGCAAGCAAGCAAGCAAGCAAGCAAGCAAGCAAGCAAGCAAGCAAGCAAGCAAGCAAGCAAGCAAGCAAGCAAGCAAGCAAGCAAGCAAGCAAGCAAGCAAGCAAGCAAGCAAGCAAGCAAGCAAGCAAGCAAGCAAGCAAGCAAGCAAGCAAGCAAGCAAGCAAGCAAGCAAGCAAGCAAGCAAGCAAGCAAGCAAGCAAGCAAGCAAGCAAGCAAGCAAGCAAGCAAGCAAGCAAGCAAGCAAGCAAGCAAGCAAGCAAGCAAGCAAGCAAGCAAGCAAGCAAGCAAGCAAGCAAGCAAGCAAGCAAGCAAGCAAGCAAGCAAGCAAGCAAGCAAGCAAGCAAGCAAGCAAGCAAGCAAGCAAGCAAGCAAGCAAGCAAGCAAGCAAGCAAGCAAGCAAGCAAGCAAGCAAGCAAGCAAGCAAGCAAGCAAGCAAGCAAAGCAAGCAAGCAAGCAAGCAAGCAAGCAAGCAAGCAAGCAAGCAAGCAAGCAAGCAAGCAAGCAAGCAAGCAAGCAAAGCAAGCAGCAAGCAAAGCAAGCAAGCAAGCAAGCAAGCAAGCAAGCAAGCAAGCAAGCAAGCAAGCAAGCAAGCAAGCAAGCAAGCAAGCAAGCAAGCAAGCAAGCAAGCAAGCAAGCAAGCAAGCAAGCAAGCAAGCAAGCAAGCAAGCAAGCAAGCAAGCAAGCAAGCAAGCAAGCAAGCAAGCAAGCAAGCAAGCAAGCAAGCAAGCAAGCAAGCAAGCAAGCAAGCAAGCAAGCAAGCAAGCAAGCAAGCAAGCAAGCAAGCAAGCAAGCAAGCAAGCAAGCAAGCAAGCAAGCAAGCAAGCAAGCAAGCAAGCAAGCAAGCAAGCAAGCAAGCAAGCAAGCAAGCAAGCAAGCAAGCAAGCAAGCAAGCAAGCAAGCAAGCAAGCAAGCAAGCAAGCAAGCAAGCAAGCAAGCAAGCAAGCAAGCAAGCAAGCAAGCAAGCAAGCAAGCAAAGCAAGCAAGCAAGCAAGCAAGCAAGCAAGCAAGCAAGCAAGCAAGCAAGCAAGCAAGCAAGCAAGCAAGCAAGCAAGCAAGCAAGCAAGCAAGCAAGCAAGCAAGCAAGCAAGCAAGCAAGCAAGCAAGCAAGCAAGCAAGCAAGCAAGCAAGCAAGCAAGCAAGCAAGCAAGCAAGCAAGCAAGCAAGCAAGCAAGCAAGCAAGCAAGCAAGCAAGCAAGCAAGCAAGCAAGCAAGCAAGCAAGCAAGCAAGCAAGCAAGCAAGCAAGCAAGCAAGCAAGCAAGCAAGCAAGCAAGCAAGCAAGCAAGCAAGCAAGCAAGCAAGCAAGCAAGCAAGCAAGCAAGCAAGCAAGCAAGCAAGCAAGCAAGCAAGCAAGCAAGCAAGCAAGCAAGCAAGCAAGCAAGCAAGCAAGCAAGCAAGCAAGCAAGCAAGCAAGCAAGCAAGCAAGCAAGCAAGCAAGCAAGCAAGCAAGCAAGCAAGCAAGCAAGCAAGCAAGCAAGCAAGCAAGCAAGCAAGCAAGCAAGCAAGCAAGCAAGCAAGCAAGCAAGCAAGCAAGCAAGCAAGCAAGCAAGCAAGCAAGCAAGCAAGCAAGCAAAGCAAGCAAGCAAGCAAGCAAGCAAGCAAGCAAGCAAGCAAGCAAGCAAGCAAGCAAGCAAGCAAGCAAGCAAGCAAGCAAGCAAGCAAGCAAGCAAGCAAGCAAGCAAGCAAGCAAGCAAGCAAGCAAGCAAGCAAGCAAGCAAGCAAGCAAGCAAGCAAGCAAGCAAGCAAGCAAGCAAGCAAGCAAGCAAGCAAGCAAGCAAGCAAGCAAGCAAGCAAGCAAGCAAGCAAGCAAGCAAGCAAGCAAGCAAGCAAGCAAGCAAGCAAGCAAGCAAGCAAGCAAGCAAGCAAGCAAGCAAGCAAGCAAGCAAGCAAGCAAGCAAGCAAGCAAGCAAGCAAGCAAGCAAGCAAGCAAGCAAGCAAGCAAGCAAGCAAGCAAGCAAGCAAGCAAGCAAGCAAGCAAGCAAGCAAGCAAGCAAGCAAGCAAGCAAGCAAGCAAGCAAGCAAGCAAGCAAGCAAGCAAGCAAGCAAGCAAGCAAGCAAGCAAGCAAGCAAGCAAGCAAGCAAGCAAGCAAGCAAGCAAGCAAGCAAGCAAGCAAGCAAGCAAGCAAGCAAGCAAGCAAGCAAGCAAGCAAGCAAGCAAGCAAGCAAGCAAGCAAGCAAGCAAGCAAGCAAGCAAGCAAGCAAGCAAGCAAGCAAGCAAGCAAGCAAGCAAGCAAGCAAGCAAGCAAGCAAGCAAGCAAGCAAGCAAGCAAGCAAGCAAGCAAGCAAGCAAGCAAGCAAGCAAGCAAGCAAGCAAGCAAGCAAGCAAGCAAGCAAGCAAGCAAGCAAGCAAGCAAGCAAGCAAGCAAGCAAGCAAGCAAGCAAGCAAGCAAGCAAGCAAGCAAGCAAGCAAGCAAGCAAGCAAGCAAGCAAGCAAGCAAGCAAGCAAGCAAGCAAGCAAGCAAGCAAGCAAGCAAGCAAGCAAGCAAAGCAAGCAAGCAAGCAAGCAAGCAAGCAAGCAAGCAAGCAAGCAAGCAAGCAAGCAAGCAAGCAAGCAAGCAAGCAAGCAAGCAAGCAAGCAAGCAAGCAAGCAAGCAAGCAAAGCAAGCAAGCAAGCAAGCAAGCAAGCAAGCAAGCAAGCAAGCAAGCAAGCAAGCAAGCAAGCAAGCAAGCAAGCAAGCAAGCAAGCAAGCAAGCAAGCAAGCAAGCAAGCAAGCAAGCAAGCAAGCAAGCAAGCAAGCAAGCAAGCAAGCAAGCAAGCAAGCAAGCAAGCAAGCAAGCAAGCAAGCAAGCAAGCAAGCAAGCAAGCAAGCAAGCAAGCAAGCAAGCAAGCAAGCAAGCAAGCAAGCAAGCAAGCAAGCAAGCAAGCAAGCAAGCAAGCAAGCAAGCAAGCAAGCAAGCAAGCAAGCAAGCAAGCAAGCAAGCAAGCAAGCAAGCAAGCAAGCAAGCAAGCAAGCAAGCAAGCAAGCAAGCAAGCAAGCAAGCAAGCAAGCAAGCAAGCAAGCAAGCAAGCAAGCAAGCAAGCAAGCAAGCAAGCAAGCAAGCAAGCAAGCAAGCAAGCAAGCAAGCAAGCAAGCAAGCAAGCAAGCAAGCAAGCAAGCAAGCAAGCAAGCAAGCAAGCAAGCAAGCAAGCAAGCAAGCAAGCAAGCAAGCAAGCAAGCAAGCAAGCAAGCAAGCAAGCAAGCAAGCAAGCAAGCAAGCAAGCAAGCAAGCAAGCAAGCAAAGCAAGCAAGCAAGCAAGCAAGCAAGCAAGCAAGCAAGCAAGCAAGCAAGCAAGCAAGCAAGCAAGCAAGCAAGCAAGCAAGCAAGCAAGCAAGCAAGCAAGCAAGCAAGCAAGCAAGCAAGCAAGCAAGCAAGCAAGCAAGCAAGCAAGCAAGCAGCAAGCAAGCAAGCAAGCAAGCAAGCAAGCAAGCAAGCAAGCAAGCAAGCAAGCAAGCAAGCAAGCAAGCAAGCAAGCAAGCAAGCAAGCAAGCAAGCAAGCAAGCAAGCAAGCAAGCAAGCAAGCAAGCAAGCAAGCAAGCAAGCAAGCAAGCAAGCAAGCAAGCAAGCAAGCAAGCAAGCAAGCAAGCAAGCAAGCAAGCAAGCAAGCAAGCAAGCAAGCAAGCAAGCAAGCAAGCAAGCAAGCAAGCAAGCAAGCAAGCAAGCAAGCAAGCAAGCAAGCAAGCAAGCAAGCAAGCAAGCAAGCAAGCAAGCAAGCAAGCAAGCAAGCAAGCAAGCAAGCAAGCAAGCAAGCAAGCAAGCAAGCAAGCAAGCAAGCAAGCAAGCAAGCAAGCAAGCAAGCAAGCAAGCAAGCAAGCAAGCAAGCAAGCAAGCAAGCAAGCAAGCAAGCAAGCAAGCAAGCAAGCAAGCAAGCAAGCAAGCAAGCAAGCAAGCAAGCAAGCAAGCAAGCAAGCAAGCAAGCAAGCAAGCAAGCAAAGCAAGCAAGCAAGCAAGCAAGCAAGCAAGCAAGCGGGCAAGCAAGCGGGCAAGCAAGCAAGCAAGCAGGCAAGCAAGCAAGCGGGCAAGCAAGCAAGCACAAGCAAGCAGGCAAGCAGAGCATTCTTGACGTGGCCGGTCCGGTAGCGTCGGCTTCGTGTCTGTTACCGGTCTCTTCGTCGGCTTTAGCATCACAGGAGTATTTTTAGGTGCATCAAGGGGTGCTAATGAGCTGGGCGTTGGCTAGCCCTGCTTTGCGGCGCAACCGCGATCTTCAGCCGCGTTGGTATAGTATCGTCTCAACACATAACACTCTAAAAACCCTTATGGGTATAAAGGGGGTAAAACGTTTCCTGTGTGGGTTGGCGTGTTACTCTGCCATACCGTCAATATCATCTCGATATATTAATCGCGAGGCGCGCGAGGGCGAAGCGCGAGCCTTTTTTCATACCTGCTCGCATACGAGGGTAGGGTGCCTCATTTTCGGTTTCTCTGTTTGTGTGTGTCATCAACATTTTGTTAGGCCACGTTTGACCACCGCGCTCAACGCACACGTGACCAATTCCGGTCCCGGCGGGCTCTGTGCACGCACACACAAACGAAAACCTTCCGGTGCTGGTGCGCACACACGTGGCGGCGGCCGGGCGCAGACGAAGGAAGCATGCGGTGGTAAGTCGTTCACAGTTGGTCGAGCTAGGCGCGGCAACGCGTGTGGCGAGATGGCTGGTCCATGGTTTACAAAAAACAGAACCGTAACATATCAAACGGTTTTGGTTTTTGGGAGTACTGTCTAACGAAACTCAACTCAGCGAGTACTCGTCGGCAGACTGTGCCTGTCCATAGCAACGTTCGGGCCGTGTCCTAAATATGCTGCAGGTGGTCTTGTCAGGCTCATCCTCTCACTACTATTGATGAAGGGACGGAGAAGCACGAGAAACTCTGCTGTAGATGTGGTAGAGCAGTAGTAGTGTGGTGGCACCCGTCAGAGCGGTTTTTGTTTCTTGAATTCTACCAAAAACTAACGAAACGCACGACTCTACGCGTACTCGTAGGCACAATGTGTCTGTCCACAGAAACGTTCGGGCCGTGTCCTAATACAAGCTGCGGGTGGTATTGCCCGGCCTACCCTCCTACGATGAGGGGACGGAAAAAACAGGAGAAGCTCTGCTGGAGATGTCGTACAGCAGCAGTAGTGGTGGCACCTGCTACGAGAAGCTCTTGTTGGACATGCCAGGTTGCACCTTTTTCGTGTCCAAATTATTATGCCGACTTTCGAGGTGGGAAGCAGGAAACACATATGCAACAAAAATACGTGTACGTGCACAAAGGGTGCAAGGGTTACACCGACAAGCCGAGCGTACAGCGACGCTGACCCTGCCTCGTGTGTCTTACTGCTACTGCTGCTGCTGCTGTTTCGCTGCTGGAGAAGCTCTTACGTAGATGTTGTACAGAAGTAGTATTAATAGTGGTGGCACCTGCTACGAGAAGCACTCTCTGTTGGACATGCCAGGTTGTAGACTCGTCTCAAAATTATTAAGCCGAATTTCGGGATGGGAAGCAGGAAACATACAACAAAAATCGAGTACGTGTGCAAGTACAAAGGGTGCAAGGGTTAGACCGACAACCCGAGCGTATACCGACACCGACCCTGGCCTCGTGTATCCTACTGCTGCTGCTGCTGTTGCTGCTGCTATTGTTGTTGCTGTTGCTACCGCCACATATGCTGCTGCTGACGACTCCTCCTCTATTAAACTAATGAACCCATACGTCACGGATACTCATGACCGCGTACTTACGTACGTGGATGTTTCGTCTTTGTTGGGCCAGGATACTACTGCTGTCTGTAATCCGTATTCGCCCAGCATGACGCATCGCAAATATGACTACTGCAGGGAATGAGGTCGCGCCTCATTACCACCAATTCACTAGTAATGAACTGTTAGGACTTCTAGTCCCGTTTCGGGGGCAACCCACTCTAATTTTAATGCCTTTTTTTATTGGGTTTCCAAGGAAAAAAAGACCTCTTCATAACGGCTCGCATACGAGGGTAGGGTGCCTTGTTTTGAGTTTTTTCTGTTTGCGTGTGTGTGTGTGTGTGTGTCATCATGATTCAATAATTTTTTCCCGCCACGTTTGTCGACCGCGCTCAACGCACACGGCGCCAAATCCAATCCCGGTGGGCTCTGTGCACCCACACACACAAACGAAACCTTCTCGTGCTGGTGCGGTGGTAAGCCGTTCACAGTTGGTCGAGCTAGGTGCGTCAACGTGTGTAGACACATGGTTGGGCCATGGTGTCAAAAAAACAGAACCAACAACCTTGAAATATCAGACGTAACGGTTTTTTTTTTTTTTTTTAACGAAATCCAACTCTACGAGTGCTCGTAGACAGACTACTGTGCCTGTCTGTCCACAGCAACGTTCGGGACAGTCCCCAAGACATACGCTGCAGGTGGTATTCTCAGGCCCACCCTCCTACTGATGGGGGGACGGAGAAGCAGTGGAAGAGCTGCTGTAGATGTTGTACAGCGGTAGTAGTGGTGGCACCTGCTACGAGAAGCTCTGTTGGACACATACATGTCAGGTTGTAGATTTACGCCTTCAAATTATGAGTGCGGAACCAGGAAACACACAACATCGAGTACGTGTACAAAGGGTTCAGGGGTTAAACCGACACAAGCCGAGCGTACAGCGACGCTGACCCTGGCCTCGTGTGTCCTACTGCTACTGCTGCTACCGTTTTGCTGCTCGAAAAGCTCTGCTGTAGATATCGTACATCAGTAGCAGTGGTGGCACCTGCTACGAGAAGCACCCTCTGTTGGACGAAACATGCCAGGAGCAGATTTTTCGTCTTCACATTGTGCGGAAGTTCGAGATTTTATTCAGCAAACACACGGCAAAATCAAGTACGTGTACAAAGGGTTCAAGGGTCAGACTGACAAGCGGAGCGTACAGCGACGCTGACCCTGGCCTCGTGTGTCCTGCAGCTACTGCTGCTGCTGCTGTTTTGCTGGTGGAGAAGCTCTGCTGTAGATGTCGTACACCAGTAGTATGTAGTGGTGGCACCTGCTGCTACGAGAAGCTCTTTCTGTTGGACTAAATAATATGTCAGGTGCAGATTTTTCGTCTTGAACGAACTTCGACCTCGTTGTGCACGGCATCATCCTGAATATTCCCCAAACTATATCCGCTTTGGCTGCCGGGAAACAAAGGCCCGAGATCGTTGGGCCTGGTCTTGTGTCGCCTGCTGATTGTTTACGGGGGGGTCTGTGCGGCTTTGTTGCCGTGCTAGATGTGGGTTGGATGCTGTGTAAGGCGCTCCTGATATGATATGTTGACGTGGCTGCGCTGACCAGTGGGACGCGCTGAATTGTTGCTGTTCGTGTTTTCGATTGACTTTTTGATTTTAAAAATAATGAAATTCGATTTCCAGCCGTGAACTTTTTGACTTCGGCATTAAATCGTTAATTTTCTCGGAACCTAAAAAAGGAACCGAAACATGTTTCGGACTAATCAGCGCCAAGTTTATTATTGTCATGTCGATTTTCCATTTCGATTTTCGATTCTGTTTGGACACGCCCTGAGAGCCCAAACGTCACGGATACATACGACCGCGTACGTACGTACGTAATTTGTTTTTTTTTTTATAACATCGCTTTCACTTTCCAGTCCACTCGTACCCTCGACGATCTTCTGGACAAGCCGTGGTCACAGGTGTCGTCCCCTCTCCCCCCCGGTACGTGCCTTTAATTTTTGTCGCGCATAGGGTTCAGCATTCCCACTGCTCGTCGATTTTCATCGAATGTAGCTAACTCACGCTCTCGCGCTTTCCGCTTATCATTTTTTTTTATGCAAGAAAAAGTCCCTATGAGCATGCACTCGGTGAGATTTGAACCCACGAAATTGATCTTGATAGGCACGCGGACCACCTACCAAGCCACCGGGGACGCCGCCGGCACTACTAGATGTTTGCTCGGGTTGGTTCAGCAAAATACAGAATCATCCGTATTCGCCCAGTATGATGCATCGCAGACATGACTACTGCATGCAGGTATTACTGAGGTCGTGCAGCATGATGGATCGCAGATATGACTACTGCAGGCATTATTGAGGTCGCGCCTCATTATCACCAATTTCTACAGTAGTAAGTAGTTTGTCCCCGAAACGAGACTGCTCTGCCCCAAGAGGGTAAAAACCAGGGCTTTTCGCGGGTCAGGTCAAACTTCACGGTTCTGACCCGCCCCGACCCGCAAAAAAATTGAGGTGTGTTAACTTGACCCGACCCCACCCGCGAGATTTTGAAAGCCTTTTGACCCAACCCGACCCAACCCGCGAGATTTCAAAACCTCCTGACCCGACCCGACCCAACCCGCCACCTTTCGGGTGACCTGTGAGACACGGGTTTTTTTATGCGGGTCGGGTCATTTTGACCCGCGAGACCATTTATCTTGACCCGCGGGTCCGACCCCCGGATCCGGCCCGTGTGTCAACGCTCCAAAAACAGTTAAATAGTCATTTTTGTGCCCGGCAGCGATATGTGGCCTGGCTATAGTGGGTGTTGATGGACGCGGGCACACGCGTATACGGATTTGGCGATGTTTTAATGAATACCAGGCACCAAACAAGTACTATTGAGCATCAGTACGAGAGAAGCCTATAGGTAAGAGAGCGGGAAGTGTTTGCAGCGTCAGATCCGCTAGCCGGATGCGCGGGTCCAACCCGCGGGTGAGCAAACTACGACTCGCAGGTCATGCTGGCCCGAGCCGCGAGTGATCCGTTATTCACGGGTTAGACCTGACCCGACCCGTGAGCTTTTCGTCACCTCTGGACCCGACCTGACCCCACCCGTGAGAGCTGAAAAATTATCGACCCGACCCGACCCGACCCGACCCGCGAGATTTGAAAAACTCTTAGCTGACCTGACCCGACCCGCGATCTTTAAAAACCTCTTGACCCGACCCGACCCAACCCGACCTGACCCGACCCGTGACATTTTGAACACCCTGCGACCCGACCCGATCCAACCCGACCCGATCCAACCCGACCTGACCCGACACGTGACATTTTGAACACCCTGCGACCCGACCCGACCCGCGGGTTGAGTCATGACCCGTGAAACGCCCTGGTAAAAATGATTTATGTGGATTGTTGAGTCTCCATTGGCTGCTGCACTGCTGTCAAGGTCTTGGATTCGCTCCCATGATGCGGGCGGCGTCAGCCGCAGAACCTTCTATCCATTCACAAAATAGGCACAAAGTCCCCACCGGCCATCTTACTTACGTACCAGTACACACTGCTGTAATAGTGGACCAGGTAGGCGCTCGTCCGTGTTCCGAGCAAGGGCGATGCAAGTATGGGTTGGCAGTACTTCAGCTTGCCAGCAGGCGCACAAGGCAACCGGGACACAACGTATGACATGCCTCACCTCTCGTCCTCCTCGCCCCCGCCGCCTCCCCCACCGCCCATGCCCGGGCCCATCCCCATCCCCATGTCCGCCATGCTTGTTGTGTTCTGTCGGAAAAGACTAAGATACCAGGCAGGCCACAGCGCTACACCTCGGCGTCTCTAGCCCTTCGTCTGGAACGCTGCCAGCTTGAGCCGTACAACAGCGATTGCTTTCCGGTACCTCCTTATTTGCGTGAATGTGGTGATCTCTGGTCGCTGAGTTCTCGAGGCTTTCTGCGAAGCGAACGTTGTGGGAACCGTAGGCGGGGGTAATCAAGTGTAATTCCCTTTATGAGCATGCCTTTAAAGTTTTGAAAAGCCAGGAGCTAAAATGTATACTATAAACAAGATGTTTCGTAACAAACGCTGTACATAAATTTGAGGATTATAAACTCGATTTCCACCACATCACACCGTTTCAGTGGAATGAACTGAACCAATGGGGATCCTAGAACTGAACATAACATAATGGGCTGAAATTCATTCCAATTGTTTCAGCTTTTCCCACCGCCGCTCAGCGAATTTTCACTTCTCTCAGTGCCGCACATCACACCACTCGGGATACCAGAGGATTCCTGGTAATTGGACGGTGCTGCCTCTAGTCCCCTTCATCCAGGCATCATTGTCGCGCTACCACACAAGTTCTGGTGAGTCTGTACCTCTTATGCCTCCGCTCCGCTCGCGTAGGTGGTATACCGGCTGATGGTAAATCGAAGATCTCGTTCTCTGCCGAGGACATGACATACTACACGATAAAACGCACCGGTTTTTTACATACAATATAACTCATACGAAGGTTTTTGAAATAGTGTAGATCGACAAGAAAGCAGGAAGATGAAGTCCAGAGCCACGTCATGATCTTCTTTCTGTCTGGTAATAATTGCTTGCTTCACTTGGCGGCGCCGCAGCTGCTGCCTCGCAACCCGAACCCGCCCAATCGGACAAATCACTGGAGTGCCTGCAATACCGCACGCAGGCCTAGCACAGGCGTATCCATCCTTAGCCGATCTCTGTGCTACAAGAGGCCCCCGTTCGTTCGATTGAACATATGCGGGTGCTGGTCATTTGGGTAGATACGAATAGCAGCCGAATAGTACACCAGCGATTGTACCGCACCGATCCAATGGCTGGGAGAGGCAAGGCTCGCAAGCTCGGACACTGCTGCTGCCATACTGCTGCTGCTGCTGCTGCTGCTACTGCCGCTGCTGCTGCTGCTGCTGCTGCTGCTGCTGCTGCTGCTGCTGCTGCTGCTGTGTCATCGACACAGCAGCAACGGTGTGGTGCTGTGTACGACGCTCGACTGGGAGATGAACACCACTAAGGTTACCTGCTACTGCTGGTACGCACACAGGCAGGAACCACTAGATAATATTGATACTGCTGTACAGAACAAGCAGTACACATGTTATACTTCCTGCATGTCTGTGTTCCTGTGTGGTACCTTTTTTTTTTTTTCGCCATGCATATGTTGAGCTATCCATTCAGCATGTCAAAGACCAACCGTGGGCAGCCGAGTTCAGGTTCGCTTTTTTGCTCTTCCGAACAGTACGAGTAGTACAGACAGAAAGTACAGCAGCAAACAGTAGTATGAGTAGTAGTGTGGTCCCTCTACACTGACTGTACAATGACCTACCAGGTATATCTTTGACAAGGAATCACATATAGAATACGCGCGCTCGGTTGATCACAATACTTGTAAAATTAGGTAAAAATGGAATATAGACGAGGCGTATCAGGTACCTGCCTGGTATTACGCAGCGTGCAAAGTTGAGTACCTGGTATCAACTATTTTAATCAGTCGAACTCACAGCTGACGTATTTCAAAATTTATAAAATACGTAGAGTCTCGGTATAACATAATGTGCGCGCCAGCCAACAATAATACGTACGTACCGGCACTTACTTGTGGCAGGCAACCCGTTTGTGCCAATCGAAGCGATTTTACAGCAGGCACATATTTTTCGTGGCGAGCGATTTCACAAGCACTACGTACGAGATACATGACGCATCTACTGGCGTGACGCATCTGGCATGACGTATCACAGCGGGCAGCGGGCAGCTGACCCTACTCACCCCACCGGCACGCACACCACGTACGAACACATGCTTTATGCATGCATGCATGGGCAGGGGAGAGGCAACACTATTCATATTGATATTAATAGTAATAGTAATATTAATAGTATCAACACTACTGGTGCTGCACGTTGTGTCGGCCGCACCTATTAATAGTACGAAGGCATGGTATTATTGCGGAGGCTCTTAAAGCATTACGGTGTGTTATCTCTTCTGTGTCGTAGTCTGTGACCACAGAGCTCGTGTCTTTCTAGGGTGAAGAATCAGCACGGACATTGGGCTTGCTGGATGTCGACGAGTAGAAGAACGGTTTAATGTGAAGAACTCACACACATACCCGTTACTTCGTTATTTTGACGATTAATATTAATATTAATTGTTGAGTGTATATACATACCTGCTATTCGGTGAGAGCAGTGGTACGAGTAGATAGATAGATACCAGTACACACACGTACAGCATACTGCACGAACGAGTATTCATTGTGCGTGCGCCTTCTTCGTCTCGCGTATGAAGAGGGGAGCGTCGTGCTTCGCAGTCGATTTTTTTTTTTTTTTTTTTTCAATGGCCATTCGGATTTTCCTATTTTTGTATAAATATTTCGAAATATCACAGAGCTCCAGCACCTTCGTGTGACAACGGGCTCCTATTATTAACATTAGTAATAGACTTCATTAGAAGAGTTGATGTGAGCACAACAAAAATAACCAAAACGAAACAACCTGCCAGAGGGTAAAAAATACCACACGAGTAAAAAGCCTATGAGAAATTTCCTGGTTCGATGCAAACGCGGCGCAGCCCGTTTTGGCTGCGGTTTGGGGTCAGGGTCAGGGTAAGGGTTAGGGTCAGTGTTAGATTCGGGGGTTGGGTTGGGTCTTCGCCCGTGCCTTGATCCCGACAGGAACCAAAATACCTGAACAGCCAGCCTACTGGTGTACCCACCTGAAGATCCTACCTCCCAGATTGCAATGGGACCTCGAAAATGCAGCAGTACAGCAGCTAGGGTGTGTCTAAACAGAATCGAAAAGGGAAGGCTTGTGAGGAGAGTCTGGAACAGATGGAGAAACAGTCCGTGTTTTGTTGTGGACGGGAGAATTGCGAATTTAGAGGTTGAAACATTCTATGATTGATGAGCGAAAAAATACAATACATACCTTATGTATATCCCTGAGGAGATCAGGGACTAGGAGGAGGTCAGGGACTAGCCGAAACGGAACTAAGCATGAGCAGGTTAAGCGGACGTCAAAAAGTTACGACGTAATTAATATGAGTCCAAGTTTTATATACCTGGTAAACAAAGAAGGTACCTCGCACACGAGGTCATTCTCACACAGTTCGACAAGCACAGCAATCTCAAACGGGAAGGGCGAGACCTCAGCTGACCAGCGAACTACGTGATGGAGAGCAAAACCTTCCTGGAAAATTGAAGATCAATCTACCAGAATTTCCGTAGTTTCTCCCGCCCACCCACCCCTTTTCTTTCGAAGGTGGAGGAACAGGAAAGGAGTTGCTACGAAGTAATAACATTCTGTTAATCTGAATACTGTCAGGAGTTTGAATGGTCGAAGACCATTTTGGGGTACTCGGTCGTCCGAGACCGTACAGTAGGCCCCAGTCGAGGGGGCCCAAGGGAGGGAGTAATAGTACTATTACATGGAGTGATAGGGGCTATTACACGGAGTAATAGGGTTGTTACACGGAGTAACAGGGTGTTGGTACGCACATGGAAAACCGTGAGTGACGTCGGTTGCATGCCGAACAATGGAAAACTCCCTCCCACGTCTCATAGAAAAAATAATAACAACAACCCAATTCGAAAGATAAAACAACAAAGCTCAACACGAAAATCGAATTCATTTCGATTTTGATGAAAAGTTGCGAAAGTGTCCAAACAGAATCAAAAAGTGAAAATAGAAATCCAGGCGAAAAGCAACGGAGAGCACAACCTACTATTAATTGGCCATGCGCATCTGTGCACACATGCCGGCAATCTAGCGCTCGGTAACTCAGATCCACCACACAAGCAGGCAAACGCGACGGCAATTCGATTCCGGGAGGCCGTTGGGCCTCCCATGGAGGTGGTGGCACGTCCAACGTTAACGCCCCGAGATCAAACTTGAAATTATACTGAGAACGAACGTCCGACCCCGTTCTCGAGGGTATCATCCTGAATTTTCCTCAAACTATTTTCGCTCTGGCTCGAACGCCGGGAAACAAAGGCCCGAGAACGTCTGGGCTGGTGTTGTGGTTCGCCTGCTGGCTATTTACAGGGGTATGTGCGGCAATGTTGCCGTGCTAGCTGTGGGTTGGATGCTGTGTACGGCGGTCCTGATGTGGTATTTTTGACGTGGCTACGCTGACGAGTAGGACGAGCTGAAATTGTTGCTGTTCGTGCGTTCGATTTATTTTTCGATTCCCAGCCGTCAACTTTTTGATTTCGGCATTGGGTTGTAAATCGTTCATTTTCTCGGAACCTAATAAGCGAAGGGGAACATGTTTTGACCAGGGACCAATCAGCGCCTTGTTTACCATCAAATCGATTTTCGATTTTCGATTTCGATTCTGTTTAGACACACCCTTCTTAGCCGTATATATATATTGTTTTCTCATCGAAAAGACTCGGCAGACCAGTGGTGGTACTACAAGGTGCACCATGGGTAGGGTAGGTGTAAGTGTAGTAAATATATCGCACTTGCGATAGATCACGATCTATCTGTATACTACTATAGTAGTAGATCATCTGCCAGGTAGATCCTAACGTGCCAACCTAATAAGGTGATGTGCAGGATCTGTGTATGAATACGAAGTACAGATACATCCCAGGAAACACGGGCTAGATCATGCAGATTATACGGTTCCCACCCGGCAGTATGAGCAAGATCTTACAGATCATACAGATCACACAGATCATACAGATCATCTGCCCTGAAACATCTGGATCATCAAGTAGGAATCGGTTTTCTGCCCGGAGTTGTGCGGATTTTTTTTTTTTTTTTTTTTTTAATACCCCGGAGAGCGAGAGGAAACCCCTGTCCACACTTATTTCTCAAGGTGTGCGGATTGTATTACCAAGTAGTGTGGGTACAGGAGTAGTATCAATACTGAGTTAGGACCCCAGTTCCGTTTCGGGGACGAATCACTCGGAATTAGACTGGTTTTTACCCAAATTGAGACTGCGGTACTAAAGGGGTCAAGTAGTAGCCGGACTGAAACTGCCCATGGAGCGATGAAACTGCAGGAAGAGGATGGTTCAGAAACAGAACAAACAGGACACACAGATTTACCACGCTATATATATATATATATATATATATTTTTAATCATCACTTTTACTTTCCAGCCCACTCGTACGAGGTTTTACCCTCGACGATCTTCTGGACAAGCCGTGGTCACAGGTGTCGTCCCTTCTCCCCCCCGGTACGTGCCTTTAGTTTTTATCGCGCATAGGGTTCAGCATTCCCCCTGCTCGTCGATTTTCATCGAATGTAGCCAACTCACGCTTTCGCGCTTTCCGCTTATCAATTTTTTATGCAAGAAAAAGTCCCTATGAGCATGCACTCGGTGAGACTCGAACTCACGAAATTGATCTTGACAGGCTCGCGGACCACCTACCAAGCTACCGGGGACGCCGGCACCTATATACAGCTGTATAATGGTGTTTTGATGGGTCGCTAGTCGCTACCGCTCCAAATCGGCATACGATTACGGAATCCTAGGGTGGTGGGACTGCGCTGCCGGTATACTGGGGCATCGCTACCTCTCGAAATCAGTACGTGTGTCTGTGCTGGTATACTGACTGGTGGGTCGCTACCGCTCCGAATCATGATTCAGTGTAGGGAATCCTAGACTGGTGAGTCTGCGCTGCTGGTGTATACTATTAATATATAGCGGGTCGCTACCTCTCCAAATCAGTATCGGGGAATTTGTGCTGGTGGGATGGACTGCGCTGGTATAGTAATACTGGTGGGTCGCTATTCATACCCCTCCATGCCGGCGTCCCCGGTGGCTTGGTGGGCGGTCCGCGTGCCTATCGAGATCATTTTTGTGGATTCGAGTCTCACCGAGTGCATGCTCGTCGTAGGGACTTTTTGTCTTGCACAAAAAAATGATTAGCGGGAAGCGCGAGGAGAGCGTGAGTTGTTATTACTGTAGCTGCATTCGATGAAAATCGACGGGCAGTGGGAATGCTGAACACTACTAATAATCAGCGCGAAAAAAACCAAAGGCACGTATCGGGGGGCTGTCCAAAAGGTCGCTGGGTGTAAAACCTCCTATTAATAACAATACGACGAGTTAGGCTGAAAAGTAAAAGTGATGATGAAAGAAATAACAAAAAAAGTAAAAGTGATGATGAAAGAAATAACAAAAAAAGTAAAAGTGATGATGAAAGAAATAACAAAAAAAGTAAAAGTGATGATGAAAGAAATAACAAAAAAAACCCAGCAGTGTAATAATAATGCGTAGGGGATTCTGCCTGTGCCTGTGCCTGTGCTGGTGGGACTTCGCAGGTACAAATTCGTTCGGGGAGAGCAACCCGAAAGTGTTCGGTATGAGTTTAACAACATGCATATGTCATGTTTCGTATGTGAAAGTATTCGGAGTCTCAATACCTTCTTCTTGTCGTTTCGGTCTCTGACTAGCTGGCTGACTAGTCGGTTAGGTCCAACTGCCTCTATCTCTCTCGGCTCGTGATTGATCCAATCGCGTTTGGTTCAACTGCTTTTTGTTTCTGACTGGTTCGAACGTTCGAACTTCGAAATACCAATATATCGATATTTAGTATCATGTCAGATCATAGCTGCGATACGTGTCGGTGTTTTTTCAAGTGCACCTGGTGTCGTAGATATTTGTGCGTATATACCGCCGTAATACGTGTGATACGTACCTGGTATCTGGAACCCGGGACTTGTTAAATTGTTCGGAATCTTCCTGGTGTTCCGATCTCTGACGGGCTGGCTCAAGTACGGCAGGTTTATTACTGCTTGAATCTTTATTGGCTCCTGATTGGTCTATTTTTGTTTCGTTCAACTGCTTTTTGTTCCTGACTGGTTCGAAGTGATGTGTGCCTACGTCGAAAAGATCCAAGTTCTGGGCCAGACAGACATGACGTTGCCACGCATGCAGTAAGCACCAGCACAGCAGTGAGCAATGCAATGCAATGCTCATACATATCATATGTACTGGATACGACAGGCACGACATACACATTATATGAAATAGAGAGAACGAAAAGAAACAAAGCAAAGAAAGAAGGAAAGAAAGAAATGAGAAGACAAATCGGAAGAGGAAAATATGAAAGGAAAACATAGAAACAAACTGTCTTGCCTCCCCCGCAGGGGATGTGGCAAGACACTTGAAAAGAACGAGCTGGAAAAAAAAGGAGAAGAAAAACACTACTCAATCTATTACAGGGGTCCATAGTTAACGGGACCAAATTTTGTTAGATAAATAGTCAAATATATAGGTTTTTATGTACACCATAGGTCCTGTTAACTATGGACCCCCGTAATACTTGTCGTGAACAGAGTACGACTAAGGACTATTAACAGTTAATAAGAGAAAACAACAGGCAAGTTTAAACCAAAGCACAAAACATCCTCCAGGTAGCGGCAGCAGTTTGTGGTACGAGTAGCATAGGCAGGGACAAAGAAAAATTGTTCCAAAAATTGCTATTAATGGTCCGCATGGTACCTTGCTACGTACCCTGTCTGCCGCCTCCGTCCTGCCTTCGTCAACTATGCCCGGCCCCTTGGCGTTAGACAATACGAAACATGCAAAGCAGGCTTGTCATCCACCTTGTTTCTTGGTTCTGACTGGTTCACTGAATCACTGAATCAACATCTTGGTGAGTGTCTGTCATTCTTCATCATGTTCGTTCGTTCTCACAGCAGTATCTCCCTCTAGTACTCATATTAGTATTAGTATTACGGAGGGGGGACCATAGTAAATAGCACCTACGGTACACACAAAAACCTTCATATTTACCTATTTTTACTATTAATAACAAAATTTGGTCCCGTTTACTATTACGGGGGTCCATAGTTAACGGGACCAAATTTTGTTTGTAAGACTAGGTAAATATATAGGTTTTTATATACACCATAGGTCCTATTAACTATGGACCCCCGTAATATTAAATATGTATGGCCCTCCGTAATACTAGGGCATTCCCGTTTTGGACAGCATTTCGTTGGAATTGCCACAGGACTTGCTTGTCTTCCGTACACTACAGCAACGCTGTCGTTGTATTAATAGTTTTGTTACTAGATTCGTAGTTGCTGTCTTCGCGTTGAATCGCCCTTTCTACCCACAGCTTCATCAGTCCACCCACTATCAACAGTTAATGAAAGGATTTACTCTTTTAGGACTGCAGTCCCTTTTTTTTTTTTTCAACTCTACGCACCTTGGCCCAAAACCGAGCCTGCGGTACGTACTATTAATAACAGGGTCAACTCCTCTCCCTCAAAAATGGTGTGGTTGTTACTGCCGTCCCGAAGCTAAGGAGTTGGGGGGACGCGCCTGTCCCTCGGCAGTGTGCGCGTGTTGCACGTTGATGGTTGGGTACTATATGTTATGCCTGGTAGTTCCTATCTACAGCAGTGTTGATATTTTCAATATACATATTTTCAATCACCCCATACAAGTAGTATGAGGATTGATTGCTAATACTGGCTACCCTCGAATGCTCTTACGAAAAAAAAAAAAGGTTGATACGCGAGTTCAAATCCCAGAGCGTAGTGAGGTTGTGACTTCTTTTCTATTTGAAGCAAAAAAAATAATCAACTTCAACTACTAATGTCAACTTGAACTATTAATACCACATGGCGTGGGTATAGGCGCATTTCGACGTGAGTCGACGAGGGAAGAAAGGGCTATTCTCTAGGATAAGGAATGTAACAGGCAAACCGAAGAACAAAGCATCCTCCAGGTAGCGTTAGCAGTTTGTGGTACGAGTAGCATAGCCAGGTGCTCCCTGCTAGGCAGTCTGGTATCTTGCTACCCTATCTACTGTCTCCGTCCTGCGTTTCTCAACAATGCCGTACTCCCGGAGAGTAAGAGTAAGAGTAAGAGTAAGACTAAGAACCGAGGGAAATAATAGGCAAACCGAAGAACAAAAAAAAAAACACCCTCCAGGTAGCCCCAGGAGTTTGCGGTACCACTAGCATGTCCAGGTGCTCTCTGCTAGGCGGTCTGGTACCTTGCTTCCCTGTCTACCATCTCCGGCCTGCGTTCCTCAACAATGCCGCACTCCGGTAGCGGTAGAGGATGCGTCAGACGATGCGAAGCAAGCAAAACAGGCTCGCTCGTCATCCACCCACGCCACAAGACTCCTCCTTTCGTAACGACAAGAACCAAGAAATATACAGGCAGTAACAAAAAATGAAAATCTACAGAGCATCAATCAAGCGCATAAAGAAAGAAGAGATAGAGGAAGACCACACGTTCGATCCAGCTGGTGCATTCGCGGCACGAGTAGCGGAGACATGTTCTACTTACTACTAGTAGTCGGCCTGGTGCCTTGCTACCCTGTCTGCCATCTCCTTCCTGCTTTCGTCCACCACGGTTTCCCTTCTCCCCCTCCTGTCCCCCCCCCCCCTTCCCCGCATTTCCTTGGTTGGGTACGAGAACACAACAGCACAACAACTGAACTGCTGCAAGACCAGAAAATCAAAACTAAAAGACAACAAAACGAAATAAATTCTACAACGAAACAAACATAATACCAGGGTACAAGGCAAGGACATCGGAAACGCTGCTGTTGCGGGGGACCATACCATACCATAGCAGGTAGCAGGACCTATGGTACACACCAAAAATATATATTTATCTATTTCTTCTGATGATGGATGATGTTTGGTCTTTCTTGTCTAACTATGTATGGGCTATGGCCCCCCGTCATAATACATAAACGGGAAGCGTACGAGTACGCACTCCGTGGCGTAGTTGTCAGTTTTCTGACCACAGAACTCGCGCTACACGGACACTGGTTGTTGTGCTTGATGTCGACGGGTACCCGTAAAAAGAACGATTTAATGTGAAGAACCCACACAGATATAAATTTGCCACTTCCATTGTTGTCCAGTGTTTCTCTGGGTCATGGAATGGGTATGTCGTGCCTGTCGTACGCAGTATGATGACACGGCATTGCATTGCATACGTGGCAACGTAGTAAGTATCTCTAATGTGGCGTAGCTTTGTGACCACAGAACTTGTATCTCTCTAGGATTGAAGAATCGGCACGGACACTGGTTGTGCTATATGTCGACGGGTAGAAAGAACGGTTTAATCTGAAGAAAACAACAACAAACAACAGCAGTGTCGAGATCGAGCTAAGCTCTGGCCGCTCACACTTACTAGTTTCGGAGTATTTTGTTTTTCGCCCTTCAGGTAGCCATTTCGTTGACCGAGACCTCAGACCAGGCTAAAAAAAAAAAAGCCGGCACCGGCATTCAAAATTACCGGAGAGCTCCCAAGAATATATATCTCAGGTGTGATTGCCGAAATTGAATTGGCAGATTCTTTCCCCACAAGGATGCTTCCCGCAGAAGTCGAGTCATGTCGGGACGTCCGCCGAAAAAGTAGAGGGCGTACGTCACTCGATCCGGGCCCTATCTAAGACCAACTATGATTATGGGAACTTATTTCTGAGCTCTTAGAACTGGAGTTTCAGGCCGAATATACGCGTTTTACTCGGGCGAAAAGCCAAAAACACCGATAGACTCCTCAAGATGCTCCCCGTAGTTTTTTGCGAGCTTTCAGGAATACTTTCCCGTTTCTCCAGAGTCCTAATTTGAATTTTGGAGCAGCCAATCATTTTTCTCTGGAGGGTCAGAAATAAGGCTGTTGGTCAGAACTAGGGCCAGAAATAGTGGATCTTCGAGGATTTCTGATGAAAAATCACAATGTCCTCAGAACTGGAAATATGGACGAACAGTCCTACTACGACTCTGGAGAAGCGGAAAAGTGCTCGAGAAAGCACTAAGGGGAGCATCCTGAGGCGTCTACCGGTGTTTTTGACGGTCCCGTCGAGTAAATCGCCGATTTTCGGCTAAAAAACCCAGTTCTGAGACCCCTCCAAAAGTTTCCCATAATAGTTGGTCTAAGGTAGAACAAGACTGGCACCTGACCGCAACACAGCAGCAGCAGCAGCAGCACAGCAGCAGAGGAGCAAAGCACCAAGGCGCAGGAATTCGGGGACAGACTCCAGGGATGATATGAGGGAACTACAGTGTTAGTTTGTCTGACGTGGATTGCCTTCGAAGCTAGACGCGTGGCGCATCGACCTGTTTTGCACGTCACGCCAGCCAAAAAGCTTGGTGGCTCGCGAGAATAACTTCGAGTCTAGTCTATTACACACAATGGTCATGCTTCGAAACATGCTGCTGCTTGTCGCTACTGCTGCTGCTACTACTTATCATAGCTGCTGGAGTGCAGACGAGGCTTTGGATGTGTTTCGTGTCTTTGGTCCTTTATTGGTTTCGTCGACGGCTGACCGCGTCAACGGCGAGCACAGCAACCGCAGCGGGATGTACTAAGCGACGGCTGTAGAGGAGTGAGCTACTGTAACTGCTGTGGATTCATGCGGCTGAGATGAGACACACGCATGGTGCCTCGGAGGGCATTAGGGTCGTGCAAGAGTGCGATGCATCATAAAAAGCTACAGACAGCAGTATCTCGGACGAAAGAAACTACGAACGTGCGTACTATTATGAGGGGCCATCGTTTTAATAGGACCAAACATGTTTAGTGAAAATAGGGAAATGTTGAGGATTTTGTGTTCACCGTAGGTCCTATTTACTATGGTCCCCCCGTAGTACACACAAAAAAGCTGTTGTGATCGCTGGCCATCACCTTCTTGGGACTCCGAAGGGAAGATTCAGAAATGGCGCGGTTAATACTGCTTGACTATTCATTACGGCAACCGCCACCACGTGATGGGGGAGGGAGATGATACGGCGGTGGTCGAATGAAAGGAGTCGTATTTGCAACCGGCGCAGTATGATCCTACCCCACTCTACGCTGTTAGAAGGAAGACTCTATCACGAGGGGCCATAGTAAATAGGACCAAATATTGGTCATAAAAATACGGAAATATATACAGTAGTAGTAGCTGGTAGGTTTTTTGTCTGTGCCGTAGCAGGTCTCATTTACTATGCCCCCCCGCAATACATGATTCTCTCCTGAGCTATATACTATATCAATAATAAACACCTTGATATTGCCATGGACGGTATGGTGTGGTTCTCATTTCGTCAACTCCGTTCCCCCCGCTCCACCTGCCTGACGACGGACGCCGCGGGCCTCGGGCTGGTCCTGTAATAGACGGTTGATCATGCTGCTGAAACGATGCTGTTACACAAATTTTGTCACTATTTATTAATACGTATTACCTCTACACCTACTAGCTGTGCTGTGTGGCGTACGAACACACAGCACATGAGCAGTCGTTTTGTGACCACATAACTTGTAGCTGGTAGCTCTCTATTGTTGATATCAGTAATAGTATTGAAGAATCGACACGGACATTGGTTGGTTGTGCTGCCGGATGACTGTCGACGGGTAGCAAGAAGAACACACACGGACACCACACGCACGCAACACGGCCTTTTCTTTTTTCTTTCTTCGCGACGGTTTCGGCTTCTCGGGGTCCCGACACTGGTTGTGCTGGATGTCGACGCGTAGAAAGAACGGTTTAATGTGAAGAAGAAAACAACAACACAACAACAACAACAAAGGGCGCGCACGAGTTTTGAGGCCTCAACCCTTTTCAACGGCAGTACTGCTATGTTGTGTGTTTTCGAAATTAAACCGTTATTTCTTCTTTCTACCGCCAACATCCCGCGCAACCAGTGTGTCTGTTCCAGCCGTTTCTTTCTTCAATCGCGTAAGAATCGAGAGATTCAAGTTCTCAAGTCACAAAACTACGCCACGGAGATACTACGTTGTTACGTACCAGTATGCAGTAAGCACAGCAGTATTAATATCGTAGTAGACAACGCTGCACTACAGACAGCAGTAGTACCTCCAATCCTAAGTATTAGTAATAGTAGCTTTTTCCAATAATGGGACCCTTGCGGTTCGAACACGTGTGTCAACGCCCTCTGAACACGTGTGACATCCCCTGGGATGGACTTCAGAGCCGATGTTCTCATAAACCAGGGGGGGGGGGGGGGGGGGGGGTGGGGCACCCGACCAAAAACGCGAATTTGGAGATATGTCGTCGAGGTATTATAGTCCCCTACTATCAATAGACGCGTTGCTCGGCGTTTGCGCCTCTCCAGAAAAAAGCCAGCTTTTTTTTTCTTCAAGTTTGTCCGAGGTGAGTGTGTCATGAATAACTGACTAGCGTGTTTGCACGGGATGCCTTATTAAGTCCCTTCGGACTTTTTCGTTTTTGTTTCTGTTTTTTGTTTTTGCCTTGACCGCTCTTCTAGGGCAGCAGTCCCGCTTCCGGGGACTATCCACCCGCTTTCTTCCAAGCGCTATGTTGTCCCCGAACGGGACTTCAGTCCTACTATTACGGGGGACCATAGTAAATAGGACCATATACTGTAAAGTAATATACCATAGTAAATAGGACCAAATACTGTAAAATAAAAATAAGGAAATACATACCTGGTAGGTTTTTGTGTGTATCGTAGATCCTGTTTACTATGGTCCCCCGTAAAAATAGTAAAAGTAGGTAAATGTATGGGTTTTTGTCTGTACCGTAGGTCCGTCCCCCGTAATAAAAAAAAAAAAAAAATTAAAGGTTACTGACGCGTGCTACGATGGAGGCAGGGCATTTTGGCTTGCATGTTTTCGGAAAAGAGTGTTTGTGTTTTGTGTTTTTTTTTTTTCACCTTTAACTTCTCCGAAAATTCTCCCCGAGGTAATTTCTGAGGCAGTTGAGGCCGGTCCTAACGGGGGCAAAAAAAACGAAATAAAAAAACGAAATCAAAATACGAAGAGCGGAACTAAAGAGCACGCGAGTTTTATTGGTCAAATTAAAAAAAAGTAGAAGTAGAGGTCCCGATACATGCGTTTTCAAATTTAGTCCCAGAGAACTTGAAAAAAACGAAATGGGTGCCAAAAAAAAACGAATTATGGGATACCCAGGGTCGAAGAGGAACATAGGACGAGCTCGAAGCATTGGGATGAAGTTCCGATAAAGTTTCTGCGACCGGTTGGCCAGCGCACGATGCCCCGAGATAGTGCATGTAGCTGCCACGCGGCTTGTCTGCTGACGGCGCGAGCATATATGGGTAGGGCGTCATCAAAGGGTGCCCTCGCAAGAATCCGGGGGGATCAGGAAGAGGCTGTGGCGGTATATTTTTTTGACATGCGTCCCACTCAACGTTCAAACGACTGTTGTTGTTGTTGTTGTTGTTGTTGTTGTTGTTTTCTTCACATTAAACCGTTCTTTCTACCCGTCGACATCCAGCACAACCAGTGTCCGTGCCGATTCTTCAATCCTACTGAGATACAAGTTCTGTGGTCACAAAGCTACGCCACATCAGAGATACTTACTACGTTGCCACGTATGTAATGCACTGCCATCGAACAGCGATGGCCGATACACAAGTTCTAGAGCACTCCGGAAGGAGCGGGTTGGACCACGAGAAGCGCCTCCTGTGGAGGGTGCCTCACGTGTGCGAGTTGTGTCTATCCACCGCCGCCGTCGAGCGCTATCGCCGGGAATCACGTTCTGTGGCGGTTGAGTCATTCTGAAAAATTGCACCGCGTAAAAATTCGACTCGGCTTCTTCTTTTTGTCCCGTTTTTTTTTTTTTTTTTTTTTTTTTGTTTCTCGTTAGGACTCAATCTGCTGTTTTTTTCGAAAATCGAAAGTCTGTTCGTCTTATTAATAGTTCGTTTTTTTTTTTTTCCCCCGTTAGGACCGGCCATTAGAGAAAAGAAAACGGCTAGAAAAATATTTTCAGGGAAGGGTAGGGTTCGATCGAAAGTTGCGCGTCACTTTTGTCTCTGTGCAAGCAACGATCATTGTCCCAACGAGGAACGCGTCTCAAAGGGTTGAAACACCGACCATCTTCCATGCCTCCACGCACCACAGACCATGTTGCTTGCTGCTTGCGGTACACGGCACGACAACCGCTGGGAGCACAGCGGCCCGAGAGGTGTAGCTGGAGGATAACGCAGACGAGCGGTGTTGGGTTGTGTTTGCGGGTCGCCGGGCGACCCGCTGCTACGGTGCACGCTTTCGCCCCGCCTATTGTCGTGGAGGATGCGTTGTCCCGGAAGGACTCGTACTCGCACTATTTACGGAGGACCATAGTAAATAGGACCTACGGCAAACACGAAAACCTATATATTTACCTATTTTTATCAACGGCATTTGGTCCTATTTACTGTGGTCCCCCGTGATACAGCTTTTAGAACTCGTGCTCGTGGTCGTACGACCGCCTTGCTTGTAGAGCGCGACAGCATGACAGCTTGTGTATCATTTCAATTCCACCATACTGCGGTAGCAGCAGCAGCAGCAGCAAATCGAAAAATGGAGGCTGGTGCTCGTGCTGGTGCTCGTTCTGATGCTGTTTCTAGCTGTTGCTCTAACTGATGCCGCCTCTAGCTGCCTGCGGCTTCGTGCTGGTGCTGGTGCTCGTGCTGATGCTGTTTATTTTTGTTGCTCAAACTGGTGCTGCCCCTAGACGCGGCTAGCGCTAAATAGCTGCCGCTTGCTGAGTTGCTGCTTGCGGTCGTGGGGTGGCACTGGTGGCACTGGTGGCACTGGCGGTACCGGCACCGCGGTCAATTCTGTCGCCGACACCGCCGTTGCTACTCGCACGATGCGTTTTTGCTGCTTTCGTTGTTTTCGTTCTTTGTCCCGTTGCCCCACATCCCCACTTCCTTCCTCAGTTTCGGAGTCGTCGCCCGCAGAATTTGGTTCACCTCAGTCGCAAAGACACCAAAGTCGTGATGGGAAGGAATTTCACGTTTTCTATTATTTAATAGTAGAGAGCGGCAGCAAAGTTTTTTATTTCTTGTTTTCGCTTCTGTCACAAAAGGTTCTTGCTGTCTGCCGATTTTTTTCTCGCGGCGATACTCGACTTTCTCGAGGACCCAAAGGGCACAACTTTGAGGCCTCAACCCTTTTTCAAGTACTGCACTATTATTACGGGGAGCCATAGTAAATAGGACCAAATATTGTTAGTAAAAATATGGGAATATATGGGTTTCAGTGTGTACCGTAGGTCCTATTAAGTATGGTCCCCCGTTATATTAATAGCCGCTGTACGGCAGAACCTAAATATGACTCTATTTCCAAAGCAATCTGTTCCCACAGCTGCACTGCAGCAGTCAAGGGGTCAGCGACCCTTTGAACACTTGTGACATCTCCTGAGGAGATGGATTTCAGAGCCGACTTTCTCCTAAAATAGATACGGGGGGGGGGGGGGCGGGGGGAGCACCCGAAAAAAAACGACCACTTTGGAGAGGTATCGTCGAGATGATCCACCGGCGTCCCCGGTGGCTTGGTAGGTGGTCCGCGTGCCTGTCAAGATCAATTTCGTGTGGGTTCAAATCTCACCGAGTGCATGCTCATAGGGACTTTTTCTTGCTTAAAAAAAAATGATAAGCGGAAAGCGCGAGAGCGTGAGTTGGCTACATTCGATGGAAATCGACGAGCAGTGGGAATGCTGAACCCTATGCGCGACAAAAAATAAAGGCACGTACCGGGGGGGAGAAGGAACGACACCTGTGACCACGGCTTGTCCAGAAGATCGTCGAGGGTAAAACCTCCTACGAGTGGGCTGGAAAGTAAAAATTATGTGAAGAAAAAAAAAATATATATATATATATAGTAGACGCGTCGGTTGACGTTTGTGCTGTCCAAAGAAGTCCGAGGGTGAGCGTGTTGGAAGTAACCACCAGGTATAACGGATAACAGGGGACCTACATAGTAAGTAGAACCAAACATTGTTAGTAAAGATACTGTTCGGCATGGGCACGGATTCGTTTTAGACGCAAAAAAAATGTCCAGTCTATTCGAGAATCCGTTCAAAAAAAGCCGCGAGAACAATTTTTGAAAATAGTCTGCCACCAGCCTATTTACTTGGTTTTAGACTACATTCACGTGTAGCACCGAGCACCTGATTACTCGACCAGGGAAACGAAGTGGATGATGGAGTTCGACAGACACCTCCCATCGATGGAGAATGATCGACTGACTGGATGTGTTTTGACCTGCAGATTTTTGCTCCGCTAAGTTTTTGTGGAAATACGCGGGAAAACTCGATCTTTTTAGGTTGTATTCGTATCTTTCTGTCTACTTGACTACACCAAAAAATCTAAACCAGTCAATCGATGCGGAATGACTTTGCGCACACAGCAGCAATGCAATCCGCACCTGAATCCGACAAGTCTGCCGACATGAAATCTGTTGCACGAGTTGACCCTCTTTTGAAGAGTCGATTGTTGATGGGAAAATTCGACAAAAAATATCCCGAGATAAAAACAAAGGACGTCCAGTCTTCATGGTATCGGGCAAACGATGCCAGACATGAAAGCGGCCGCACGCCGAGCGATCGCCATCACACCCGGTATCATCGCAGCAGCGAAGACCATCTGTGATCGGGCCTTGATGCAGCAGGAAGCGAGTTACCCCTAGCGTTCAGAGATGCGAATGCATCACTATTGTTGTCTCACCTGAGAAAACGACGGAGTAAAAATACTCTACCGTATCACTCTGTCCGGAAATATAGGTTTCATCATAAATGTGAAAATAAGCTGTTCTTTGCATTTCCGGACAGAGTGGTATGACGTACGTACGAGTACATACAGCAGCAGCAGCAGCAGCAGCAGCAGCATGCAGATTTCAGGCGCGTGGTGAATGCAGCCTTGGCCGCAAAGCTCAAGCCTAGCTGCACGCACAACAACAACTTGCCCGTGAGCTAGAAGTGGGGCGCGCTGCCACGGAGGTGCAGGCAGCGCCGTCGAACTCCCGGTCTCGGCGAAGTGCAGTATAGCAACACACGCAGCCGAGTGTCGATGCTGTGTGTAGGTACGAGGTATGTTCTTCTTGTTTACGTGTCCAACAGCAATAAAACAGCACCGCATGCTGAGACTTGATCTGTACAAGGTGTGTTTCACAGGGGGGGGCAGCTTTCTCGTGCTGCCGGTCGCCAATCCCAAGGCCTCCCCAGGAACGTGCGATTCGTTCACGCTCGCGCGTCCGTATCTACACTGCAACTCCATCCTCTGGGCTTGGTTGTGCGCTGTCGTGCAACACCTGTCGTGCAAAAAGCAAGGCTGACTTTTTTCCAACTGTATACATAGCTCAACGCCACAACATCGATGCCGGCACTGCTTTTTATTTTATTTTTGAGAGGCAGCGTTATAGAACGGATTTTTTGGTTGCAAACTTTTTTTTTCCCAATCACGGATTAGTTAATTTCCTAAAGCAGAAATATTTTTTTCCCCCCGATAACGACCATGCGACATCCTTTGTTTTTTTTTGCGTACTACCTGGTATATAAAACGAATCCATTCCTATCCCTAACTGACTGTTGTAATATACCTGGTATATATAAAGGTTTTTTGTGTGTACCGTAGGTCCTATTCAGCCCGGCGTCCCCGGTGGCTTGGTAGGTGGTCCGCGAGCCTATCAAGATCAATTTCGTGAGTTCGAGTCTCACCGAGTGCATGCTCATAGGGACTTTTTCTTGCATAAAATTGATTAGCGGAAAGCGCGAGAGCGTGAGTTAGCTGTACATTCGATGAAAATCGACGAGCAGTGGGAATGCTGAACCCTATGCGCGATAAAAACTAAAGGCACGTACCGGGGGGGAGAAGGGACGACACCTGTGACCACGGCTTGTCCAGAAGATCGTCGAGGCTAAAACCTCCTACGAGTGGGCTGGAAAGTAAAAGTGATGATGAAAAAAAAAAAAAAAAAAAAAAAAAAAAAAAAAATCACTACCACGGTATGTCCCCTCGCAGTACTACTAGCCTGTTGTGCGGGATTACTTCAATCCCTTGCGATTTTGATTTTGTTTCCCGGGTTGCCTTGAACGCAATCGGGCGACAGTCCCGTTCTCGGCGACAAACCACCCGAATTCCGAGCTGTTTGTCCCCAAAACGGGACTGCAGTCGTACAGAAGGGTCGAGGACTGCCTCGGCCTGACACGACCATGGACCCCTCTAAGGTGGGCCCCCGAAAAGACGCGTGCTACGACGATGGAGGTAAAAGGACATTCTGGCTCGAACGTTGTCTGACTGCTGAACGACGGGTCTCATTTACCCTTTTAGTATGACAGTCCCGTTTTGGGGACAAATCACTTGGAATTAGACTGGTTTGTCCCCAAATCGGGACTGCGGTACTAAACGGGTTAACCCAAAATCGTCGGAAATTTTGTTCTCGTTTTGCACAAAAAAAAAAACAAAAAAATCCACACGGGATACATACCGTGATACCGTGTAATTTTGAAAATTCCGTTCCTGTCCAAACTGATCCCGTGGAAATGTTCGCGATCTCGATCCTGTCCCGTGTTTTTTTTTCTAAATCCCGATGCCGTGCAAAACTGGTCCCGTGAATTTTGAGCAAATCCCCCGAAATCCGTGCCCCGTCCCGTGAAAATCCGTGAAATTTGAGATTTCCCTAATCCCGCCCAAACCAGTCCGCGGTTTCGTGATCCCGCGAGATTTATCCCGTGTTTTTCTGATACAACGGGACTCTCCAGGGATTTTTGGTGTATAGCCCGCCAGTAATTGAACGTGCTCAACTCGAAGGCAGTAAAGTCACGCTTTCGAACCTTGCCTGTAACATTTGTTTTCTAAAGGTGCTACGTACCAAGTCATATTTTCCAGATATTTTCTAAAATATTTTCCCATGATTAAAAATGTTCTCTCGTTCCACGTATAAAAAAAAGTTTTTATTTTTTTTTTATTGAAAGATTATTCAGATGTGCGATCGAAAACTACACGAATGCACCCCTCGTTGCGACACGCCATCCGTACCATATATTAAACATACGCGCCACGATGATCGAATACGGTTTGACAATGCCATGGCATCCGGTTATGTTCGCGTATGATCAGTACTGCTTGTAGAAGTGTACTCGTGTAACATTATACGAAACACTGCTGTGCTTGCTGTGAACCGTAAAAATACCGTGCAGAATCGTTTTTACATCCCAACCCGTGGAGTACAGTGCTTTTTTCGTCCCTTAAAATCCCGTCCGTAAAATCCCATGATATGTCAATCCCGTCCAGTGGAATACCGTGCTTTTTTCGTCCCGTGAAATCCCGTCGCGCAAAATCTCATGGTGGGTCAATCCCGTGAAAAATTAGTCCCGTCCAAATTCTCCCGTTTAATCCCACGATGGTTCAGTCCCGTCCTGTACCGTCCCGTGCTCTAAATACCCCTTCTTGTTCCGTCCCACGGAATCCCGGGATATCTCGATCCCGCGGGATCCCGCCCCAAGACGAAAATTCGGTCCCGTGGAAAGCCCTGAGAGTATCAGTTCCTCGAGCGGGCGGCCTACGATCAATAGTAAAAAAGCTGGTGTGCCCCTGCTGCTGCTGTAGCATGCTCCCGAACCTCGGTTTTAGGGACTTGGTATGCATTCGTAACGGCGGTATTTTATTGCGTAGCACGTGCGTGCCCCATGACGCCTTCTACGATGGAGGCATAACATTTCCGCCAAAATGTTTTCTGAACGGCGGGGTTTCTTAACCCAGAATCGTCGGAACGATGCCAATCTTGTTTCGAAAAACGACCTAATTGTATGCTTGGGCCATGGGATTATTCGTTCGGGTATGCTACGATTCGTTTTTTGCTGAAGTTCGTTTCGGGTGAGGTGTGGAGCTCCTTTTAAGGTCAAGTGAGGAACCTCGGAAAATGTAGGGTGAGTCTCTACCGTAGGACGCTTCCCATTCCTTGTCGTCCCTTGTCTATGTTATATGTCGCCCCTTGCCTGTGCTTTGCCTCGCGAAAGAAAGGCGCGTAAGGCACCAAACAGCGTCTAAGACGGCCCTTTGTCCAAAAGATAAGGGCGCACGGCAGTACAGGCTCGGCCACCTCGAACTGCTAAAATTATCCCCGTATGTAGCCCCGAACCCCATTTTTTTTTTCTTTTTTTTTTTTTTTTTTGGGGGGGGGGGCGGGGGGTTACTACAACAGTACATATACTGGTGCTGTGGCTTTAGTGCATCAAACGTGCTATTGCTCCTTTCCTGCTCCGTACGTATGTGAGGGTAGAGCGCGACGAAAAGGCATGGCTTACTCCTGTGTGGTGTAGTATGTGGCGGGATCTCTGACGTCGAGGAGTTGGGTCGCCTGGTGTGTGTGTGTGTATCCGAGCCTTTGACAATCAGGGTACTAGCTGTGCTTCTGTGGGTGTATTTTGGTAGCGCTAAGTGGTGCAAGATATATCTACCGTTGTTTCCTCGACGATCATGGTGTAGGCCGCGCGTGCAACGCGTGGACGTGTGCGACAGCCACAGGTACATAAACAATCGGTGCCAAGTCTAATACTCGTATAGTAGCACGGGGCAGTTGACGCTAGCTATCTACCAATCAAGTCGTTGTACTCACGCGAGCCACGCCGGTGATCTACCAATCAAATCGCTGTTTTTTTTTTAACGCGAAACGCGAAATCACGCCGCACACAAAAAAAAGAAAAGAAGACAGAACAGGAACAGCCCGCAGCTCGCACATCCGCAGTCACGCGACGATTGAACTTCGACCTCGTCATGCAATCAACCTGCGGCCAACGCGCTTCGTACCTGGCAAGGCCAATGAGTATACATGACGGCCTCGAAGGTATCAATGGAATCCGTGGTCTTGAGGGCGAGAGATTTGGCCGCGGCGTCCTACGCTCTCCGTCCTAACATTCCAAAGGTTGTATTTTGTTCCAAGGAAGAGTGATCGAGAGCTTTTGTCGTCTGTTTTTCTACACACCCGCTGCCAAACACTCAGTACGCTTTAGTAGACGCCTGGCGCATCGACGCCACGCATCACCGACCGAGGTGTGAGCACTGTGACACTTGCGTGGGTCGGAGCCTCTGACCAGCGCGCTTCGTTCAAAGTTCGTGACGCAGTCGTTGGATTTGTCGATCAATGTCAAACCTGAAAAATGGTACTGGTATATTTTTTGCCATCGGAGAGGGGTCGAGATTTTTTGCCGTCTGTTTTCTACTGACCAGCGCCAAAAATATATCATTTTCAGACGCCTGGCTGCCCACGCCACATATCACCGACCAAGGCGTGAGTACTGTGACGCTAGGGTCGGTCGGAGACCTCAACCAGTGCGTCCCGTTCAGGTTTCATGACGGAGCGGTTGGTTTGGTCGATCGATGTCTGCCGAGGATTCTCACAAACGTTTTCTTTTAGTCTCCTGAAACTTCCAGAAAAGGGGTTTCATATACATTGATCGGCGCGCGATTGAATTCGGCCAAAGCTGTCCCGTGACATGTAAAAATTGCCAGCAGCATTCGATGGAAATCGACGAGCGGCGGGAATGCTGAACCCTACGCGCGGCAACAATGAAGGCAGGTACCGAGGGGGGGGGGAGAGGCGACACCTGTGTGAACCTGGCTTGCCTAGAAGATCGCTGAGGGTAAAAGTGATGATGATAATTAATAATAAAAAATGGTCACAATCTACAGGCTGGTTTGAGCCTAAAGATACGTATCCACCACGAATGCCGCACGCAATAGCGCTACTTGAATGTGGAATATGTCTACTGACCGTAATGATCAGCGGAAGATCGGTTGACAAACGTAGTCCTGTTTTTTTTGTTTTTTTGGTGAGGGCCCGGGACTGACGCTAGCGACGAAACTCCGTGCTCCGACCAACCATAGGTCTTGAAAAAGGTCGATCTTAGTCACAGCCGTTTTCGTAGGAAGAACCGTATTTTTTTTCTTTTTTCGTGTTTCGAACGAATGAACGCACCTGTTGCAGACACCCTATTGATAGGACGAATTTGAGAGCCGATTGCCGATGTCCTCCACAAACAATTGCACACGTATCGAAAGTGGTGGCTTTGAAAAATCTCGCCGAGACCTTTCCATGGAATCGTCTCTCGGCGCATACACAATTATCCACGTTGTCGAGAAAGCCGGCTATAGTCTGTAGTCCCAGTGGCATTCGTCGAACGGGGTGTGCTATATTGTCGCTCGTGTGATGGTGTGGTGCGGTATTAAATATTTATTTTAGCACCCGTGTGATACGGTGGTTATCTTACCACACGTACGGGGATGCGGTAGTTACAATAGTTATCTTACCACGCATGTTACACGGCGGTGGTAGTCACACGTTGTGGGGGCCTAGAGTTGTCAGAATGCGCGATGGACCCTAACGTGTACGTCCTCCCGCTATGCCGGCAAAAGCCGTATTTAGTCCTCGTCACTACGAGGAGGCGTGTTGCACGGTGGTGCACAGCGCATCGCGAAGATACTCAACATATTCGATGTTTACCGTACAACTTGCACGCAAGAGAAGACGCCCACCCCCTGGGAGGAATTTCAGACCCGGTTTTATCCAAAACATGCCTTAAGGGGGTATAAATATACAGCACAACGAAAATGGTGGCTTCGGAAATATTTCGTTGAGAAGGTTGCATGGTATATATACACTTGGACGCATCGACTCCTCGTACTCAGTTTCGAGGGAGGGGGTGTGTTATCTTATCACCCTGGTGTGATACGGTGATACGGTATGTACACGGAACGAATTTCTAACTGTTGATATGATTATTGATAGTCAACAGATTCAATGTCGCACGCATCCGGGTATATACTAAAAAGCAGGGCATATATGAGGTCTAAAGACCACACCCTGGACAATTACTGTTTCAATAGTCTATTATTGTGTCTACAATTGATTCAGGAGGATGTGTGTTAATTGGATTTGTCTTGACAATTGTTTTTGCCGACTGTCTATTAGTTGAAATGGTCCACACCTCGGATAACGTAACACTCGGATAGCACTTATCTACGTTATGGGGCCTAACACAGGAACGTGGTAACGTACTAACATAGTGTTAGCACTAGAGGAGCGATCACGGTAACGCAGCAACACAGTGTTAACTGGAAACCCACGAACGTGCACGAGCCTTAACGTTATGTTGCTGCTCGGTCTCGTCCAGCTCTGGTACAGTAACATTATGTTATGCCGTGATCAGTCCTTGAAGTAACACCGTAACACAGCGGTGTTAGGCTTTGACCAAACACGTACGTTATCACTCTAACATTCCCAGATCGATATCCGCATGTTTACTAACACGATAACAAAATGTTATTGTCGACGCAGCGTTAGACGTAACACAAAAACATTCTGTTACCCTTAGGAGGAGTGTTATACGTAACACCCTAACATAACGATACCATGTTCGCCAGCACTACTAACACATAACATTGTGTTACAGATAACACACTAACGTAACATAACGCAAGGACCAGCACTACTAACACTACGTTACCTGGACCCCCCATCTGATTGCCTTAGGGTCGGATAACGTAACACTTAACGTACGTTAGATACGTTACAGTCTTAGCCGGCCCATGCGTAGCAATATGTTAGGATGCTAGCCTAAATGCGGAAGTCCCTGTAACATTATGTTACGGTGTTACCGTCAGTAAAGATCTGATGGTAACATTCCGTTCCCGTGTTACCATAAAAACCAATCCGGGTCTAACTTTATGTTACTGAGTTGCCGTTGGGGCCGAAGTCGTTCTAACGTAATGTTACTACGTTACCCTTTGGATCTTCCCGAGATCTAACATGTGTTACCTGTGTTACTGGTAAAGCGGGCGTGCATAGCCGTGTTATCCAATTTCGCCGACATCCCAGTAGGGGATACCTACAAAAATATCCCCGGGGGGGGAGGATAGCATGGCATCCCCGGTAAAAAACGCCTCGATATTTAAAACCCCAAAACAGGGGATATTTAGGATGGATCCCCGCAAAAAAACGCCTCATTTGTTTGTGTGGAAACCCCAGTCAGTACGTTATCCATCTACAACACATTACGTCATCCATCTATAACGTAATCTGCACACTCGCACGTACTTGTTAACACGGCAGTAACATATTGTTGTGTTTAGATTGGGGGTGTCCGTTATCTACTAACTTGTGTCACTACATACATTGCATATGTACGAGTTAACAACATTAACATAATGCTGTTAATAGTGTTTTATCGATCATATACGTTATCCGTTTGACGTATTTTATGTTGTTATGGTAGCAAGACTTCCGTAATACCCTCACATAACGTCGCTCGAAACGGACTGCTGCTGCGGCTGATACGGTAACATAATGCTAACGTTGTATAGACCATATACGTCATTCCTCTAACGTGTGTTATGATAGCCCCTATTAATAGGAATTTCACTAACACACTAACATAGTGTTACGTACGCGTTTATTTGGCCGTGTACGTTATCCGTCGAAAGGGTGTTACGGTAGCACGAAGAATCCCGCTGACACACTAACATAACGTTACTCGCTACGGGCTGATGCCGCTAACACGGTAACATAATGTTAACGTTTAAGTGACCATGTACGTTATCCCTTTAACGTGTGTTAGGATAACCGCAAGGAATTCCGCCAACACGCTAACATAGTGTTACTCGCTATGGGATGCATACCCTAACACCGTAACACATATACTGCGGTCAGTACGAGATCAAGGTAACACTCTTAACATAATTTTACGCGATCGCCCGCCAATATCATAACACACTAACACTATGTTATCACAAAAAGTATTTAACGTAGTAACGTAATGTTACGTGTTTTTTTCGCTGACGCCTAACATTAACATAAAACGTAATGTGCTACGTTATCCGAGGTGTGAAATTGTCAATACAATTGATTTCGGCGATTGCCCATTAATTGAAATTGGCCAGGCAATTGTTTTCGGCGATTGTCTATGAATTGGAATTGTCCAGGTAATAGATTTCGAATGTTGTTGTTGTGTTGTTTTCTTCAGATTAAACCGTTCTTTCTACCCGTCGACATCCAGCACAACCGGTGTCCGTGCCGATTCTTCAATCCTAGAGAGATACAAGTTCTGTGGTCACAAAGCTACGCCACCGAGATACTACGTTGCCACGTATGTAATGCAATGCCATGTCATCATACTGCGTACGACAGGCACGACATACACATTCCATGACCTAGAGAAACAAAAACGAAACAAAGAGAAAAAACAAAAACAAAAACAAAGACAATTCGAAAGAGAAAAGAAACAAAAAAAGAAACTAAAATATACCTGGTATACCATCTACTAGTTGGAATTGTGTGAGCAATAGGTTTCGAGTGTTGTCTATGAATTGGAATTGTCCAAGCAATTGATTTCGGGTGTTGTCCACTAACTGAAATTGTTCAGACAATTGATTTCGGGAGCTGTCTATTAATTGGATTTGTCTGAACATTTGATTTCGGCTGCTGCTTGTTAACTGAAGTTGTCCGCACAATTGATTTCGGGTGCTGTCAATTAAATGGAATTGTCCAAACGGACTTGGGCGACTGGAAGGTAGTTGGAACTGTCCGCACAATTAATTTCAGATGCCGCGCAAGAAATCAATTGCTCGATAAACGTCATGGCCGTGTACCTACAGTAGTTAGTGTATTATTATAAGACACTACCCATTGAATTGATACTACTCGTAATATGGCACAATAAAGGACCTTGCAATTGATTGCGTATTGAGGGAAGTTCCCGATCCTGTTGTAGAGGCAATAATACTAGCATGGTGGTACTGTTGTGTGCTGACCAAATCAAATGCAGTTCTACAAGTAGCTGCCAGCTTTCAAATAGCAGAGCCCTCTTAAACTCGATAGTCATGACAATTCCAATTGTTAATAGTAGTATCACTTCCGAATCCCATTGTCGGGACGATTCCAATGAATAGACGGAATCTCAAAGCAGTTGCCCCGACAAGTCCAATTCATGCAAATCACCCGAAATCAATCTTGCAAGCAATTCCAATTAATAGACAGCCTGTGAAATCATTTGCCCGCACAATTTCAATTGACAGGCAGTCTCCGAGCTCATTTGTCTGGACAATTCCAATTGTTGAAAAGCACCAAACATAAATTGTTCAGACAATTCCAATCAATGGACAGTCTTTAAAATCTATTGTCAGGGCAACTTTCAATTGAATAAAAGAGTCTCCAAAATTATTTGTCCGGACAATTCCAATTGTTAAACAGCAGTGCCCGATATCAATTGTCCGAATAAATCCAATCGTTAGACAGTATCCAAGATCAATTGTTTAAACAATTTCAATTGCTAGACAGTCTATGACATCACTTGGCCGGACAATTCCAATTAATACCAATTAATACCAATTAGTAGACAACTTCATGACTGCTGTAGCGGCAATGGTCTATTGATAGGTCTATTATCCAAGGCATAAGCAGAAAAGGGCGGGACACCTCAACGTTAGCTTTGTATTTTATGTCCGCGGGTATTATTAGGAAGTTTTGATACCGCTTGGCCCATGTGCTCAGATGTAAATCACTATAAAAAGGTCAATTAACTGGAATTAGGGACCACAATAGACAAGTCAATTGCACTAGGAAACTATTAATAGACTATTGGACTATTGTCTGTTGTCCAGGGTGTGATTTTTATATATAATATACCGGTATATATATTGCTCATCGCTTTCACTTTCCAGCCTACTTCGTAAGAGGTTTTACCCTCGACGACCTTCTGGACAAGCCGTGGTCACAGGTGTCTTCCCTTCCCTCCCCCCGGTACGTGCCTTTTTATTTTTTATCGCGCATAGGGTTCAGCATTCCCACTGGTCGTCGATTTTCATCGAATGTAGCTAACTCACGCTCTCGCGCTTTCCGCTAATCAATCTCTTTTATGCAAGAAAAAGCCCCTATATACGAGCATGCACTCGGTGAGACTTGAACCCACGAAATTGATCTTGATAGGCACGCGGACCACCTGCCAAGCCACCGGGGACGCCGGGTATACGTATGCACAACGCAGCCAAAAGGCAGACGAAGTTGCGGCATAATAGAGTTCAAATACAGTATTAATAGTACGTGAAGACACGCAGAGCAACGTCGGACGAAAAAAGAAACGGGAAGCCGTCGCGCTCGTAAATAATTACCTGGTATTGTGCAATATCCACAGCTTGAGATTTTGTTCCCCTCCGTATGGAGTAATGTACGTATATAATCTGCTTGAGGTCATAACAACTATTTTCGAATCCGTAAATAGAAACTGCGATGGAAGTACAAGTACCACGTTCTAGGGCTTTCGAAGAAATCTTCGATTTCATCACGCAGCTGATTTTTTTTGTCACAATCGCCATCAACCAGCTAATATTCTGTCTCGAACGCGAGATACACACGTCCCAGATATTACCAGGTAATATTGATAGAGCGTTTCGGAAAAAAAAAAAAAAAACTTTGCTCAGGGTGGGTGCTCATGGTTGGTGCTTCCAGGATTTGGAAATTTTTCGAAAAAAAAAAATGCTCAGGGTGGGAGGAGGGATAAATTTGACGTGGACTTGCGTTCAAGCTTCCCGATTTTTCGCAGCAAGCTTCGAGCATCGTGCAGTCGACCGCCGCGTGTTCCACCACCTTTCGCCCTGACCTGCCCCTCCCGCTCCTCCATCGCTATAACGCGATCTCCACCGTTGCTGTCCTCCAAGCCGCCACCCAGCTCGAGGTTGCGTGTCTTCCTTTTCGTGTGCAGCGTGATGTGCTTCTATTTATCGAGCTGCTGCTGCGATTACAGCAGCAGTAGTACTTACCTGTAGCCCCATCACAACAACCAACCGCCTACTGGTGGTGGAGGAGGAGGTGGTGCGCTCGGTTGCCCCAACGGTTTGGCGAGTGGTCGTCCGCCTCGCGTACCTTCTACGCCATCACCGCCCTCCTCACCGCGTCACGCGGCGTGAGGTTGCTAGGTCGCTTGTCTTCATTTTTTCCAAAGAGAAATGACGCATGCTCCACCTCCTTGCCTGCCGAGATTGCCGAAGCTACTCTGTACTTCCTCGCCGCCAAAGAATCACGAACCAAACGACGACTGGTTAAGGGGATGGCGCGCCTCCTTGTCGCCCTTAGCTATGGCGGCGAGTCAGTGTCAGTCCCGGGCTGCTTGTGTGACGGCACAGGCATCCTTTACTACCTTTGCTCTCTGCCATGACCTTTACCCTGAGCAGCTTCTGTGCTCAGGGTAAAAACCCTGTTTTGCCGCCCGTGACCCTGAGCACCTGGAAAAAAAGAACCCGCGTAGGGAAAAAAATAGCCGTCAACGTCTTTTATGCGGCGAGACTTCGGCAAACCCTGACCCTGAGCGCTTTTTTTGTTTTGTGTGTGTGTGTGTGTTTTTTTTCGAACTCTCAAATGAACTGCAGGGATGGGTAGGTACCGCGATTCAGAGCTGTAAGGTACCGGGAATCATCCGTTTACCTGAAAATCATTACCGCTCGCCATTAGTGCTACGTACCGAAAATACCGCAAGGCTTTTTTGTTCAGGGGATGCATCGTTATTGTCCCGGCAAAGGGTACTCGTCGTGACCCCTACCTCGCATGAACGAGCCTCTTTACCTGCGCGCGCTAGTCTAGGTATTAATAGAGAGCTAGAACCACCTAGAAAAAAAAACAGGGGTTTCCAGTTTATTTGGATGCGTTTTTTGCCAGGGTTTCTTTCTAGAAAACAAATCACCGCGAACGTATGACCGAACCTCATGCCAACCGTGATCACCTTGTGCCGGGCACTACAGTACGTACTGCTGTAGTTCTGGTATTTACCCACCGCAGATTCAGCTTTTGGAGTTACCTACCAGCTATTTCCGCTACACCGAGGGTGCGTTTGGACCAACCACGGGTGGGGTTGATTGTAATCACCCCCCTGGCAAAGCATGCGCTGTGCGTGCCGCAACTGATGCGGACTTGAAAATCTCAGGGGGGGTTTCCAACATACCCTTATGCAGGCTATGTTTACCAGGGGGAGGTGTATATCATACGAAAATACCGCGACGTTTTCGAGCAACCTATATACCGACGGCAGCTTTTCGAGTTTCTTACCCTCGGAGTGTGTTGCTGGTTTTTGCCCCCTTGCAATAATTGCTGGCGGACAGGTAAGACGCATGCTGCTTGTCTAGGTAGCACATTTTGGCCGAAATAGTTACTGAACGACGGGGCTCCTTCGCCCAAAATCGTGGAAATGTAGTCCCATTCTTGTTTTGTTTGCGCAAAATTGTAGTTTTGGTACAAGGGGGCTTTCGCCGGCGGCGTGATGGCCGCCGTCGACGCTTAAGGCCCCGCACTGCAAAATTAATGCCAGTTTTCGATGCCAAGGGCCCGTAACACATGTGGGACGAATCCCCGACGGCAATGAGTAACAGTCAGAGGGAAGAATAATGAGCGACAGACGCCTGGTGACCCGGGGCTCGGCTGATGGACATCGATATACCAATTGTTGCACTTATATTATTATCGCTGACGCACTTGATGAGTGATCAAACTGCCACACCTCGCATAACGTAACACTCGGATAACACTTATCTACTTTATGGGGCCAAACACAGGAACGTGGTAACGTATACTAACATAGTCTTGGCACTAGAGGAGCGATCACGGTAACGCGGTAACACAGTGTTAACTGGAAACCCACGAACGTGCACGAGCCTTGACGTTATGTTGCTGCTCGGTGTCGTCCATCTCTAATACAGTAACAGCATGTTATGCTGTGATCAGTCCTTGAACTAACACCGTAACACGGCGGTGTTAGGCTGTGACCAAACACGTACGTTATCACTCTATCATGCCCAGATCGTTGTCCACATATTTACTTTTACGGGGGACCATAGTTAATAGGACTTACGGTACACACAAACACCCATATATTCCCATATTTATACTAACGAAATTTGGTCCTATTTACTATGCCCCCCCGCAATAACACGATAACATAATGTTATTGTCGACGCAGCGTTATACGAAACACGCTAACATTCTGTTACCCTTAGGAGGAGTGTTATACGTAACACCCTAACATAACGTTACCATGTTCGCCAGCACTACTAACACATAACATCGTGTTACAGATAACACACTAACGTGACATAACGCAATGGCCAGCACTACTAACACTACGTTATCTGGACCCCCCATCTGATTGCCTAAAGGTCGGATAACGTAACACGTTTAACGTACGTTAGATACGTTACAGTCTTAGCCGGCCCATGCGTAACATTATGTTACGATGTTAGCCTTAAAGCGGAAGTCTCTGTAACATTATGTTACGGTGTTACCGTCAGTGAAGATCTGATAATGGTAACATTCCGTTACCGTGTCACCATAAAAACCAATCCGAGTCTAACTCAATGTGACTGAGTTACCGTTGGGGCCGAAGTCGTTCTAACGCAATGCTACTACGTTACCCTTTGGATCTTCCCGAGATCTAACATGTGTTAACTGTGTTAGTGGTAAAGCGGGCGTGTGGGAGTAACATAGCGTAGCCGTGTTATCCAATTTCGCCGACATCCCAGTAGGGGATACCTACAACGTATCCCGGGGGGGGGGGAGGATAGCGTGGCTTCCCCGCGAAGAAAAAAACTTTATATTTTAAAACCCCGAAACAGGATGTTTTGGAGGGATCCCCCCAAAAAACGCCATCATTTTTTGTGGAGCCCCTAGGAATTTCACTAACACACTAACATAGCGTTATGTACCCGTTTATTTGGCCGTGTACGTTGGCCGTCGAAAGGGTGCTACGGCGGTAGCACGAAGAATCCCGCTGGCACACTAACGTAAAGTTACTCGCTACGAGCTGATGCCGCTAACACGGTAACATAATGTTAACGTTTAGCTGACCGTGTGTACGTTATCCCTTCAACGTGTGTTACGATAGCCACCAGGAATTCCGCCAACACGCTAACATAGTGTTTACTCGCTGTGGGCTGCATGCATACCCTAACACCGTAACATATACTGTGGTCAGTACGAGATCAAGGTGACACTCTAACTTAGTGTTACGCGATCGCCCGCCAATATCATAACACACTAGCACCATGTTATCACAAAATCCAGAAAGTAGTTATCGTAGTAACGTAATGTTACTTTTTTTTTTTTCGCTGACGCCTAACATTAAACATAAAACGTTAAGTGCTACGTTATCCGAGGTGTGCAAACTTCACAACAGCGGGGAGGCGGGGGGAGAACCTGCTCTGTGACCGACCCCGGATCTAGGTTATATACGACGCCTCCCAGAAGGGAGCAAAAAAATAAGGGAGCAAAAAAATGAGGGCGAATATAAAAAATGGATTGTGCGAAAGATCGGGGGGAAAAAACTCAAAAGAACACACCAGTCGATGTACCTTGTTATTGATAGTTGCTGCAACAGAAATTACCACACAGCACACGACATGCTTGACAATGCTATTGTGAGGAGGGAGGAGAAGAGCTTCCTCTGCGACCAACCCGGATCTAGGTTATAGGACAGAGACTTGAACGGGTTGAAACATTGAGGAAGAAGACCGTGTACTCCTGCTGTATGTATTCAGAGTACTCTACATGGGTGTACACACATACATACTGTACCCGGTACGTACATTTGCTGAACTCGGGGAGACGAAATGAAGAAAACAAAGCACCCGAGAATCACACAACACTCTATTAAAATTCTATTAATAATACATATATATATAATGGGTAGTAACAATGTTATATATTAATAGCAATGGCCATGAGAGAGAGAGTGATCACGCTTGTTGCCACGTACACACGGAAAAAAGGGCAAATGCCTAAATCAGGTATACCTAATCCGTTTGAGCCAAAATCAGGCACATGCTAAAACCAAGTAAAAAACGCGCGCCACGAGCGGCGGTGTGATGTCCATGCAATCTGGTAAAAAAATAATGCGCCTAAAGCATCAAGCGTGCCACATGGCCTCCAAAATCTGAATTGTTTTGTTTCCTTCGGGGTGTATCATAGGTACCACGGGCTCCACTTGGACCTGCAAAGAGTCACTATTAATATGCTTCGTTTGTTTCGCCACGGCGGGAGCGCCAAGAGTATTTGCTCTGGCGCCCCCCCCCCCGTTGACAGCTTTAAAGCTTCCAGACCGTCCTCGCGGAACCGCCTGCTCGGCACGAAATTATCTTGCCTTACCAAACCTGAGACCACCTCGACGCGGGGTGGTGTGCAGACGAAACGCCGAGTGTCCATGATGGTGCTGTAAAGACTGCTGTGAACATAGAAAACAACAGAGTACACACAACAACTAACTGAAGCACATCGCACACCCCAAAGGAGAGAAAGTGAAAGCAGCGTACGCATGTATGCATGTATATACGTACTTTTATGTACGACGTACGAGCACAGAGTTTATACGTTAATACAGAAGAATTTCAACCGAGGGAGGGCAGGCGCATACGGAGAGAAAACACAGTGTACGTATGGTCTCTCTGATTGGCTCAAAGTTGGCCGAAATCAGTTGAAAGCTAGACAGTAGAAAAAATCAGGTGTACCTTGGCCTTTTCGTGCCAAAATCAGTTACAATGTCAGCTTGGCCAATAGCAGGGCTCTTGGTGTGTGTTTTGAACTTGATTTCAGTATGTAACTGTTTTTGGCACGAAAGTGGCCAGGTATACCTGATTTTGGCAAAAACCCATAAAAAAAACTCCGGTGTTGGCCAGGCAGTGCGATAAAGAATATATATGTTCAGCTCGTTGGAGAACTTCAGTGATGGTACGATAAAATGATTCTGTGACAACAGCATCACACCGAGTAGTCGGAGGAATCAGCATCACGCATGCGACAGGCAACGACACGCACGAGTAATATGTATTATTCTCCCAAATCAACACGCAGGCATCAAAGAAAGGACCGCATGCTCGACAGCATAGAGCTTGCTCTACGACCACCCCGGATCTAGGTTATAAGACAGAGACTTGAAAGGCAGCGGTTGGAGGAAACAGCATAACGCATGTGGCACGCGACGACTCGCACGACCACCCCGGATCTAATTTATAACACAGAGACTTGAAAGGCAGCGGTCGGAGGAAACAGCATCACGCATGTGGCACGCAACGACACGCACGACCGAAATACACAAATAGCCGAGAAACACAGAATATACACTATACATCTAATAAAAGAATATGTATCACTCTCCCAAAGCAACACGCAGGCATCAAAGAAAGGACCGCATGCTCGACAGCATAGAGCTTGCTTTACGACCACCCCGGATCTAGGTTATAACACAGAGACTTGAAAGGCAGCGGTCGGAGGAAGCAGCACCACGCATGTGGCACGCAACGACCCGAAAGACCGAATTTGATTTCGGGGAGACGGAATCAAGAACACAAACAGCCGAGAAACACAGAATACACACTATACACTACACTCTCATAAAATATGACCGCATGATCGACAGCACAGTAGTAGTGGGGAGGGAGGAGAAGAGCTTGCTCTACGACCACCCCGGATCTAGGTTATAACACAGAGACTTGAAAGGTAGCAGTCGGAGGAATCACATGTGACAGGCAACGACACGCACGACCGAAATTCGTATAGAATACTCGCCTGTGGTAAGCCGAGGATGACTGGAAGTAAGACTGGAGGGAAGAAATACTCGCCTGTGGTGAGCCGAGGATGACTGGGAGTAAGACTGGAGGAAAGAAATAGTCGCCTGTGGTGAGCCGCAACATAATCATAGTAGTACATATACCTACAGTTAGTCCAGTAGTAGTAGGCCATGAGAATATGCATCGACCATTGCACCTTGATCTTTTCTTAATCAGCCCTTTGAGGGATGCAGTTCGGCTTGGGAGACGTAACTACTTGGAATTTGAGTGAATTGTCCCTAAAACGGTTTAAAGCCGGCTTTGGGGCGACTCACTGATAGCGTGTCGGCTGCTCAAGCGGGCCGCCTCAGAGGGGAAAACAATTTGCGCCTCTGGTGCTGGTGTGCCACGCGTCGTGGTGGCCATACCTGGCATCACGTGGCCCAAGCAACGGAAGATGCTAGAGCTACTGTAGCTGCGAATCGGCAGGATTTCACGACTATTAATAGTAACTTTTAATAGTCGGTAGGTGCCGTTGACCAACTAACTGACTATAGTCGGCAAGTCGGTTATCCAATCAGCGACGATCGCTGTGGATGAGGGAATCATGTATCTTCGTTCTGGACAAAACAAAAATCCTTCGCTTGAATCAAGTAATTAGTGCGTGGAGGAGAAACACGCACTCAAAAAATCTGGCAAACTCAGCTCAATGTGTGCCATCTTGGACAAAACGTTGAATTTATCGCGAAATGTTGTCAGTATCATGAAAAAAGAAGCGACTTTCGGCGTAGCGTAGTGAGAGCAATCGCTGTCCGCCCTATGATTCGAAATCCTACAGCAGTAGCGTGATCTCCGTACCGAAACGAAACAAAGGGTCGTCCCAGGCTCGGTTCTTGTTTCTACCTGCGTTCCTTTTAAATACTTCCAACATGGGAAACAAAGACAAACGTGGCAAATTATGAGACCTGTCGTTTCCCGTCGAAGCTTTTCACTCCTGAAAACTGTTTCCACCATCAGGCGAAACAAATGGAACCTTTGCGGTTTGTCGACGATAACTAGGCGAAGAACATTCGAAGCAATAAAGCAAGCACCGCCAACTCTCCGCGTTATGATGAGCTTTTCGCTGGTGTGTGTGCGTGTGTTTTTCATCAAACTGTCCATGCGACCAGGAGATGCGGGTACGTACCTGGGTTCTGAAAAATAATGGATTCTTTCGGCGACACGGAACATAGAACAATGACAACCAAAAGCGGTGTCTAAACATACGGAAATGTCAGGTTTTTGGGGTCCATCGTGGGTTCTGATTCTTACTACGTTAGCCCCCCCCGGAACAGAAAATGCGGCATTATCACCCATCTAGGAAAACCTTGCAGCAGCAAGCACAAGCATCGGCATGCTGCTTAACGTATCCCTTCGCTGCACTCCGGAGGCCACATTTCCAACCCCAGCCGCCGGGGATATTTCCGTGTTTTTTTTCTTCTTCAGTTCATTCTGTTTATACTGTCTTTCACCCTTTTTTTTTTTTTGCTCAGATCCGGAGTCACATGTTAATAGTAGGCTCTCCTCGCACGCGCCTTGCTTTTTTTTTATCGCGAGAAATGTTCAACGCTTTGTTGTGGGACTGGTTCTTTGCAATCAACGCCTGCTTTGGACACTGTTTCTATACTGTGTTCAAGTTAATGAAGGCCCGAAAGGATTAACGCACAATCTTGGCGCGCTTGCGCGGTGCACAGCACGGCACGCACAAGCAGGCTACAGCACGTGCACGGCGCAGCACAGCGTATTGCCCGCAGCACAGAGAGCTTCTACTACTGCTGCTGCTGTCTACTACTATTTTTACGACCACTACTTCTGCTACTACTACGACTATTGGTGCTGCTACTACTACTAACTATATTGCTGCTGGCTTCTACTACTACGACTACTGCTGCTGCTATTTCTACTACTATGAACACCACGATGCAGATCCTTCCACCTCTTGCCCCCTTCCCTCCTTGGTTGCGGTGCCTGTCCTCTAAATACGCCAGGAGACCGCGGTTTGACCCGCCCGCTACACTAAAAATCGTGTATTGAGGTGTAAGTATGTCCGCCAAGTGCACCAGGAGACCGCGGTTTGACTCCTTGGCTGACCGCCCCCTATGTACTACAAATAGTATCTTGAGGTTTAAGACCGTCCGCCAGGTACGCCAGGAGACGACGGTTTGACCCCTTGACTGACCGCTTGCTCAAACAAAACTAGTATTTTGATATATGAGACGGTTAACTTATCGCTGGTGGGTATTCGAGTGTGCTCTCGTAAGTGCCAGGGGTATTGTCGGAAGACGCTACGAATAAATCAACAAAAAATTTTGTGCTGGAGGTTTTCAGTGGGAAGACTCGGGGATCCACCGTATCTCCCTCCGGCCTTCTTTGATGCAATTTTGCTGTATGCACCCCTTTTTTTGCCGTAGTTGTACCCCCAGCTCCACCCACGGCTCAGAAGTGGGGGGCGGGGGTTACATGATGGGCGGCCAGCGTAAATAATAACCCGCTTCGCTGGTATTTTGTAATTTTGGTCACATGAGACCTTCACCTTCACGCGCCCCCTTCATTTTTTTTTTCAAATGTCACGGGTCGGGTCGGGTCAAGAGGTTTTGGAATTCTCACGGGCCGTGTGGGATCACCCTTACCCGACCCGACCTGACCCGACCTGTCCTGGCGCGCGAGACCTGACCCCCATCCGCGAAAAGCTCTGAATAAAAAAAACACGGTTTCCCCTCTATGTATCCGTGCGGCATATTTTTTGTCGGCTGCATTCGTTCGTACCATACGTATTCCGCCGCATTTCAGACCCAGCCACATACAGCGGTACCTCCCTCGCCCCCCTCCTCCTCCTCCTCCTCCTCCTCCTCCTCCTCCTTTTCGTTCTCCCCTCACCGTGTCCCGCTTGCTTTATTCCAACAATATTCGCGAACCCAAACAGAACCAGCAGGCCTTTTTTTCTCATTATTGGCGGGAAAACCGCGTCGCTTTCTTTCCCTCCCTCCCTCTCTCGTACTCGTATGTTTCGCCTGCTGTAACCAAGCTTTGCCTTTGTTGATAGGTGGAGAGTCAATCTCGTTGCATGAGCCCCAGATTTCCCTGCGTTCACTTTCGTAAGAGGAATTGTGAGAACAACCTGTCCGTCCGTCCGTCCGTCCGCCCGCCCGCCCGCCCGTCCGTTCGTCCGTCCATCCGTGGGTGTGCCTGTCGGACTGCCTGTTATTTTTTTCATGTTAGTCGTTTTTTTTCGGTATCGCGTCGGTTGTTGTTCCGTCTCTTTTCTTGTGTCAGGGCTGGGGCTTCGGCGGGAGCGGTGGGGGGGGTGCGCATGTGGGGGGCGTGGGGGGGGGGGCTCGCGCGGCGGCGGCGTGGCGGCGGCGGTGGCGGCGGTGGCGGCGGCGGCAGCGGCGGCGGTAGCCGGTCGGTGTCAAGCATGCACCTCGACAGAAAGGTGGGAGCGGTTTCTTCGCTTAGAGCAGACGCGCGTGGAGGCACCATTTTTTCAGACGAGGCTCTGTACATAACTACCCGAAGAGCTCTATTCCTCATCCGAACACTAAAATGAGTGTTTTTTTTTTGTTTGTGTATTTTTATTTATTCGGGAAAATTGAAAAGTGCTTGTATCCCGACGAGCGCTGAGAAACTCAACCGGGCGTAGCGTACTAAGTATATATTCAAGCATACAACGAAGAATGCCCCTTGCGATTCACGAGTGGTATTTCAATGGTACTGGGTGATAGCGGATCAGTCGAAGGAGCCCGTCAGTCCAAAATAGTTTGGCCCGAAACATGCCACCCCTATCTTGTACGTAGATAACGCCTCTTTAGTCTTTATGAGGCAACAAACAAGACGCGAAAAACGAGATGGGGAGAGGGCGGGGGGGGGCGGGGTACTGGAGTCATGTCATGCATAGCCGTGATCGTACCACCGTAGACGCTCGCATCCCTATCATGCGGTCCCGTGACGGAGCACGTCGGGGCTTTTCACCGATCAGGCAGCAACGCGAAACGTGAGGTGTTGTGCGAGTCGCATGGAGAAGGCGAGGGGGGCGAGAAGCGGGCTGACCCCACGGCAAGACAGTGATTTTTTTTCTTCCCTCGCTGACCCGGCGTAGAAGCCGTGTGGGATCTGTTCTGATACCCGGTCTTTGCTCAACTTAGCTTGACGGAAAAAAAAATAGGGAGTCTTGGATGATCAAAAGAGGTGGGTCGTGGTTGCGTCTTCGGGTGTGGATGTTGAGTGTGTTTTTCGCCGTCCAGCCCCTCCCCCCCCCCCCCCCCCCCCCCAGTCCCATCCCTCCCGGAAGTCTACGCCCTTCGCGAACGCTCTGGCGGCGGTTAGCTTGAGGCTTGTGTTGTGCGACTTGTTTGTCCCATTTTATCACATTTTTTCTAGTTTTGTTACATGCGTGACGTCAGCGTTAGCTGACCGCGTGAGAATCTTTCGGGAAGAGAGATAAAACGAGACGTTTTTTTTTTTTTTTTTCGGGAGGGTGGGGTACCACTTATTCGAGAGAAATGGTCTGAGGGTCGCTGCAGTGTACGGGACGATTCGAAGTAACCGCGACCCTAACTAAGCCAATCAGTACCGTGGAGGGTCATGGGAGCCTAAAAAAAAAAAACGGTGTGGACCTCTATCGTAGTAGAACGCCTCGTAGACGCACTTGTAGAGCTACAAAACGCAACGAAAGCTTCGGCATGGCGAAATGTCGAACTTATTTTTTTTTTTACATATCGTACTCGTATACATGGAACGTTTTTTTTTCCCCCCCCTCCACCCCCTGAGATTCTACCCGCATTTGTTTTACGCACATGCTTAACGAAACCCTCCATGTGTGTGTGTGTGTGTCTGTGTGTGTGTGTGTTTTTGTGCGCATACCGGACGAAAGCCTCCGTTCATCAAACATCGAAATCGTATCGATCGGTTCTGTTTGTCTACAGTATCATCGGTATCGCAACGTATCGAACTCGATGATCGTTCGGCCGATATCCAACCCTGGTAACCAACCCTACGCTTCTACCGCCGCCTGATGACAACGTTATCGCGCTTGGGTTGACGTTTGGACCAGGTCCCGCTGGTGCAGTCTATCTACGACGAGCTGAAGACCATGAGGGACCCGCTGGCTCACGCGCAGGCGGGCAAGGACAGCCCTGTCATTTCCAAGGCGAGCCTTAACGTACAGTGCAGAACTAACCGACAAGCTTGCCTGGGTTTGGTTGTTGTTTGCTCGCCCGGTTGCTTGCCCCGTGGCCGAGCTACTTTCTTTTTTCCCTCTAGCTTTTCAAGAGCCTTTTTTTTTTTTTTTTTTGTTCTGTTCTTTGTGCTCGTCCGGTGGCTACGCACGAGTGGTAGCTGGCATGCACGAGGAAACGAACGCCTTGGTGCTGTGTTTTCCCTTTCCAGCTTGCGGCATCTCCCCCGGATTTCAGAGGAACCACTATCCCGAAGGGGGAGCCTTGTACACCTTGTACAGCTAACGGGGGTGGGGTCATGTTTTCGCAGGTGCGCCCGCGCCTAAATGAGTCCGTGCATATGCTCTCACCTTATGGCGTTTGTTGAGAGCTCTAGTTGGGTTGGGTTTCAGGAGGGTCTCTGGTTGCTACCGGCTACCAGTCTGTCCCCGGATATAAAACCGTTGGTAGTGAAGATTAATGCGAAAACCGTTCTAATTTTTAAGAGACAAGACTGGTGTATATACTGATAAAAAATCCCCAACTCACGCAAAAATCGTTGCTGTGGCAAAAAAAAGTGACCCAAGAGTACTTTTTTTCAACCTAATAACGGTTGTAGGGTTGGGTGACTCTGCGGGTTGGTTGGCAAAACGGAACAACTTGTGATTGGCCTGTTGAACCAATCAGCTCCTCGCGTTTGTCGGTCCCAAAATATTTCAATAGCCCCACCAAATTGGATGCCGTAAAACGCCCTTTTGTACAACGGTATGCATGGAAACCACGCGGTTTCCGCCCCCTGTTACCCCACTCCCGTTTTTGAGAGAATGGCGGGCAGATTGCTTGGGAACAGAGCTAGATGGATTGTTCTGTGCAGTCCAGTACTGCAAAAAGGTGTAACCTCGAAGCTGATCCTCCCGTCCCGTTTCTAGTACCACAAACCTTGAGAAGCCTTGATCGTCGTCATGAACATCATCGCAAAAGAAAACGAAAAAAAAACAAACCAGAACAGTGTACGAAGTACGCGCGTTCCCCTTCCGACGCGGTGGGGGTGACGCAAAGCTCGTTGTGGCATTCAATCGTTCATGTCTAGCGGAAAGAACCTTGAATAGTGCATAGCGTTAAGGTTGACGCGGAATAATGTAGATGATTGCGGGGTTTATTGGGAATGGAGGTAGCGCGGAACCAGAGAAAGTGGTGTGTTGGTATTGACCTTAGATAGGCTTGCCACAGCTGCCACCTCGATGTAACCGGCGCACCACGTGTGCATTTTGGGTGCAATACTACTTGAAGGTACTCCTACAGGTTGTGGTACTACATGCGCGTGGAGAGTGTCCGAGGGTGAGTATGAGCTCGTTCCCGAACCCGCCGGACATGTGTATGATGTACTGTTGCGGGTGTTGTGCGAGGTGCGAAACGATTTTCCTCTCGAATTTGGCGGTGCAGCTCTGCGTTCCCAGGAACACGTCGTGCTATAGTTTTCAAGAGACGGGCTCCGTCACCTACTTCGTCGCCGATGTTCCAGCGGTTGTCAGGGTTATCGCGGTCTGAAGGGTGTGGGGGCAGTGGTGGTTGATGGAAGGGCGGGCTGAATTTAGGCAGTGCATCTCCTGTAGCTGGGTTAGTGAAGGGTTGGAAGACGCCATTCGCGACGCGAGGCACACGGCGGTTGGTAAGTCGTTTCAGGGCGCCCTATTAACAGACAGACACGTTGTGTTGGGACTGCATGTGCCGCGGTTCGGCTCGATGCAACGTAGAGCCGACGCATGGCAGAAGCGTCACCTCGGAGGTCGTTCAAGACCGACCTTCGGCTAAAGTTTGACCTTGGCTTTCGTTGATTTCAACTTGCGCAACAAACGCGCAGGGGATAACGGTTTTGGATGGAATGTGATCCATTTCGGCCTCACTTCGACTCCGAAAATAGTTTTTGGCATTTTATTGCGGGGGGCGCCGGGGACAAATATCTTCGGACGTCAAGAATTCGTGCGCGACACAGCTCGCGCGAAAACGATGCCGATGTCAAAGGTAAAACGCTGCGAACAAACATGACAACGCAGCCAACTTTGAGACGCAGGTTGTTCGGAGGGACGCCAGGAACGTCAACGGCTTCAAGGAATTCAGGAGATGTAACCTCCTACATGTCTTTCGGGCTGGGTTTCTACCCCGGGGGGTTTATAGTTAACGGGACCAAATTCTGTTAGTAAAAATAGGTAAATATATAGGTTTTTATGTATACCATAGGTCCTATTAACCATGGACCCCCCGTAATAGTATCGAATTGCAACTTACTAGTGAGAGAGCGAGTGTTGTTTGGCAAGAGGTTGAGGATGTGGTCGTTGATTTCGTCAATGCTGGCATTTGTACTGTTCGAGTATATGCCGCAGTCAGCGAAAAGCGGGGGGGGTCAGCGGTGAGCTTGTTCAGGTCAAAAGACAAAATCGATTAGCCTACGGCTTAGTTCTGTGTTGCATATGCAGAAGTCGGGGAAATATTGAGTATGAAACACGCAAAAGGTAGTTCGTAGTTCATACTCACGCCCTCTTTCGAGGCGATTGCGGCGCCTGCAGACTCGGTGCTGTTGTACTTTCGAAGGCAAGTCCAGGCGTGAGCGTTGGACCACTCTTCATGAACACAAATTGAGCAGCACAAATAATATCGGTGACGGCGTTCACCAGGTGCTCGACAACCTTGGAAGCAGTTTGATATCGGTGGCGCACTAGTTGGTCCGCCATGCTCAGGTTGGCATCAACACCAGTGTTCATTCCGTTCCAGCCAACCGCAGAGGAGGAAGCAACGCGACACGCAGGAGAACAACCGCAGGGTATTTGCTGCTGTAGTCTTTCGTTCGTCGTTGGGTTCGTGTTGTGCTTGGAGAGGCACTGCAGCGGTACATAACACACGCAGCAGTCTGCATTTTGTCGTGCGTCATTCGCTTTGAGTCTGCGCGGACAGCAGGGTGTGACCATCAGCGCGCGTCTACCGAAAAAAAACAATCGTTCGTCGTGCGCAAGCCCAACAAAGCCCAGAAGAGGGGACAACGCAACACGCAGGAGAACAACAGCAGGGTGTTGCTGCTCGCTATGCAATATTTAGCGCAACTTCAAACGCTGCTCCCGTGTCGTCGTGATTTGAGAGGCACTATTACGGGGGGACCATCGTAAATAGAACCAAATATTGTTGATAATAATAGGGAATTATTATATAGTTTTTTGTGTGTACCGCAGGTCCTGTTTACTATGGCCCCTCGTAATGCAGTACATACATATACCCAGCCAGCGTTTTGGCGTGCGTCGTTCGCTTTGTGCATGCGGCCGACGGCAGGGTGACCACCGGTGCTCGCGTCATATGTGTTTGGTCCATAGCAACACAACAGTGTTTCTTTCGTCACAGCTAAAGCGCAGAAGAGTGGGCAACACGACACACGCAGGAGAGCAACAGCGGGGTATTGCTGCTAGCTATGCCGTGTTTCTGGTGCAACTCCAAACGCTGCTGTGCTCAGTGTGTGCGCCAATATATCGAGGCGGCGGCAAGAAGCTGCAGCAGACAGCAGGCTGTAGTGTTTCGCTCGTCATTTGGGTCGCGCGGGGCACATTTTACAGCAGTCAGATCTTATCGGCGCCCCATTCGATTCCTGCATGCGCCAGCGGCAGGGTGGCCATGGTACAACTTACCGTTCGACCCGACGTTCAGCGGTAAGACAGTGCGCTAGCGCGGATGCCGCGCGTGCAAAACACGCAGGTCTTTTCACCCGAGCAGGATGACGCCGCCGCCGCCGCCGTCGCAGTTCTCAGAAGAACAGCTGCCGAAAGTCTGCAAACGGCCCATTCGCTTGTTGACCTTCGTTACGTTATCGTGGCTGCTGCCGGTTCCCGTTCAGCCGTGTATGAAGCGCTGGGTCGTCTCGAGAGTTCCACTGCACACGCCCGAAGGCTCACGCGCCTTGCGCTTGCTTCTAGGCGGCCCCGGTAGGCGGCTCCGTGAGCGTCGACTACTCAGGGGTAGGCGGCGTCTACATCGAGCTCCGACGACTCAGCAGCTTCCGAGGAGAGACTCGCTAGCTGAGCGGGCACAGTGAACCCTCCAGGACTAGTTCGTGAGCCTTTGCCAGCGCCAGAGGACGACCCCCAGCCAGCAGCAGCACCACCCGAGAGCCAAAGCGAGGCCAGAAGCTCCACTAGAGGAGGCACCGCCAGTAGTATCACGGTTGTGGCTGTTATCCGAGGGTCACTGGAGGGTTGTGGTGTCAGTGTGTCAAGTGTCTCAAGTGTCTCAGTGTCTCAGTGTGTCAAGTACGTCAAGTATGTCAAGTGTGTCAGTGTGTCAGTGTCGCAGTGTGTGAGCCCGAGACGGGGCCAGGGGTAAAACGAACCTGACGTGCCGGTGATTCGTGCTGCCTGACGAAAGGCCCAACAGCAGTTCAACTTATGAAATGAGTTTACAGCCCACCAGGTTGATTTTATTCTTGGCCCAAGGCAAAATGAAAGGCCTACCAGCAGGAAGTCGATACAGTTAGTAGTATATACAGCCCAAAGGAGGGAAAGACGTCACATTCTATGTGCTACTATTAATAGAGTAACAATAGGCAACTAAACCAAAGAGGTCAAAAGCGAAAACACACAAGAGCAAACCAAATATACAAAAATAAACAAAATGTTCAACGCTAAAAATAAAATGGCAAAAAAATATGAATAATAAAGGAGTATCTACTGTGCGAGTACGTACGGCACAATAGCTCACGTGGAGCCCCCCCCCCCCGCGTGCTTACCTACCACCGCATTTTTTTTTTTTTTTGCTACCTCGAAGCAGATCCTCCGGATAATGGACAGCTTGGAGCCGCGCGACCTCGGGCTGGCGGAGAGGGACTTCCAGGCGCTGAGGCACCCCCTTTGTCTCCCCGTGCTGGAGTCGGAATCGGAGCTGGGCTTCGAGATGACCGTTTTCATCCTGCCCAAGGGGGGAGGGATCCCGCTTCACGATCACCCGAACAGTGAGAGACCGATCGCCCGCGGCTTGGCGGGGGCGAAACATCATGCCGGCCGCAACAGGAGGCCCCCCCCAACCCTCACTCTAGGAACTCGACACCCCCCACCCAGACCCCTCAGCTCGAGAAACACGAAAGTGCAAAACCCGCTGACCATTTGCCATGGTCTTTTTAAACGTTTTCTGGGACGACCGTTCCGTTGTGGGAAGAGCTAGGTGTTACGGAGGACAACAGTAAATAGGACCAAATATTGCGAGTAAAAATTACGTGAATATATACAGGTTTTTGTGTGTACCGTAGGTCCTGTTTACTGTGGACCTCCATAATAGTAAATATGAGTGAGTACCGTTGGTGAAAATTGGGAAACTTATGAGCTTGCGTCTGTACCGTGGGTCCTGTTTGCTGTGGTTCACCGTCGTAGTGAGAGTTCGAGCGCTTTGTCCCCGTGTCGGGACTGCCGTTTATTAGTATTACGGGGTCCATAGTTAATAGGACCTATGGTATACATAAACACCTATATATTTGCCTATTTTTACTGACAATATTTGGTCCTATTTACTATGGACCCCCCCCCGTAATAGTTCTAAATCTTTACTTGGACCACATGTAGTGTAGACGAAAGATAGTGCTTCGACACTTTCTTTTGGTGGTGCACCGCGCAGAACCATGTGTTTGTGCGTGTGGTTCCACGTGTTTCGTGCACGCAAAGGGAGTGCGGTGCTAAAAGCACATCATTGTATTAATACCAGGTACATTTTTTCCCTCCTTTTTTTTTATGAGTTTATTTTTCTTCTTTTGGAACTGCACTCCCGCTGTGTGGACAAACCGCTCATATTATGAGTAGTTTTGTGCCCCCGCCCCCCCCCCCCAAAGAAAAAAAAAAAAGGGACTGCATCCCTAAAAAGGGATAAACACAGACTGCTTACCAGCGGTTCCGCAGTCCCCTTTCCCCTCCTCTCCCCCCCCCGATGCTCTGCCTAACATGAGATATCTAGGCGGCGGTCGTATACACTGAATCTCCGTGGCAGCGCCGCGTGTTTCTCGCGGGCCGATTTGGGCACGCAAGCGACGGGCAGAGCCGGCGCACCGACAGCGGCGGGCAGAGCCGTCGCACGTTTTTTTTTTGTTTTGGATCGGTCGATGAGTACATACATGTATCGGTTCTGGTCACGCCGCGAACGGACTGTAATCCCTTTGGGACCCGGCGATCGCGACAAACCCGACTATGACTTTTGGTGAGTACCCAGCGTGAGCGCCCGGCAGCGGTACGGGAAAGATGGGTCATGTCGCGGCCGTGCCGTGAGACTCCTTGCATCACCCATTGTAACTCGGACAACCATTGTATCACCCCCCCCCCCCCCCCCCCCCCCCCCCCCGACTACACCGGAAATTAAACTAACTCATTGATGCTGTCATCCATATGCAAGAAAATCCGCCTCACAAGCGGTTCTTAGTGGGATGCAGCTCTCACTATTTATGCGACTCGCCCAACCACCTCACGGCGCTTCGCGCTTGGTGCAAGCAATGTCTGCCTGGCCGGTGAAAACCCGACGTGCTCCGTCCCGGCATTGTAGGGGTGCGAGGGTCTATGGTCATACGACTACGGCCATGCATGATAATGAGTAC